>OY728160.1:251681035-253029535 GCA_963277665.1 Viscum album | reverse complement strand
ATAAGAAATGGGATTCTCCCATTAATGGGGAGATTAAATTAAATTTCATAATAACAAGGGAGGTAGCTGAATTACAGAAGGGTAAAAAACATAAAAACAAGAGGGTTTACTGATTAAAGAAGATATTAATTTAAATAATAGATACAATTAACTGATGATAGTAAAGGTATTTTAATAAAATAAATTATTATATTTCTCATAAATATTATCACTAGTAGTTAAACCATCTACAATCAGAATAATGTTGAGGATGTTTAAATAGGTAGATCTACATTAGGAGAAGATGAATGTTAATATGTATTTTTGTTCATAGTGATTTGTAGGGGGATATTTACATGAAAAAACTAATAGTTGTACTGAATGTTGGGAATTAGAATTTTTTATTTAAACATACTAAAATAATATGTGGGATAATGTTAACGCCATGATAATTTAATCATAAATTCGATATGTTCATGTCAGTGGGAGGGTTCAACAATTGAAATGAAGATCATTGATGTTATCAAAATAAATGGGAAGATGTGATATTCAACATATTGATTGTTTATTTGGATGAAATACTAATTTAAGGATTATATGTTCATAAAATATGAATGCTTAAGTGTGACTTTTATGGAATATTTGAGATGAACAACCTTATATAAGAAAGGAATATTTTGTGGATTAAGATCAAGAGAGACATGAAAAATGGTACTTTGGGACTATCATAGTAAAAGTATATCTTGAATATCTTGGAATGGTTTGAAAATGCCTAAAATTAATCCATTTTTTACCCCAAAGTGGATCATATTATGTTATCTAATTCACAATGGCCAATAACTAAAGTTGTGGTCAAGTAAATTGTAAAAGTACCATATGCCTAACAATTAGAAGTCAGATGTATTAAATGTTCAGTGAACATATATAAATTTCCCATTTAATGGGAGTTGAGGTTTAGTATATGGTGAATCCAGGTAATGTAAAATGGGTGGATTTGAGGTGGATACTTAGGTATTTGAAAGGATCAAAAGACTATGATATTTTCATGAGTAATAAAAACTCGTTACATGTTTTTGTAGACACAGACTTCACTAGATATTAAACTACATAAATGAGTAAAATAGGTTTCATGTTTACATAAATAGGATCTATGGTTAGTTGGATTTCATGACGTCAAAAAATCATTATATTTACTGAAATAGAATTACTGTATGTAGCTAAAATGGAATCTTAGAAAGAAAATGGTATGAATAAAGATACTATTACAGGATCTTGGAAGTATTCAATAAGGGGTAGAGATCTACTATGAAATCCATTGTGAAATTCACATTTTTAAAACTCAATTATTCCATGCATGGAATAATAATATTGAAATAACGTATCATCTCATCAATAACATACTGTAACGAAAGGGTATGGAGATACAAATAATAGTAGGAATCCAAAATCCCACATATATATTCACCATGGTGATAGTTTTGAAATTTTTGAGGTTGCATCTATCCTCATTGGGACCTAGTTTAATGAAGTAAATGAAAATATAACACTACTGAATGAAAGTTGTGGGAGGGTTTATGGGGTTTTTCAAGAATAATACTCTATGTGGGGGACTGTTGGGATGGGAAGCATTCTAAAAATCATAAGATGTTAGGATCAACAAAATCTATGTAGGATGCGAGCATAGAAGAATCCATTTGATGGCATGGTAAACACATTTTTTGGATTAATTATTTAATAATTATTTCCACATTTGAAAAATAATTTCATGTACAATGAATATAATAGAATAATAAAATATAGAAAAATTATAGAACAAGAATAAGTAAGTCATCACATGTATTTTAGTAATTAATTTATTATCTGGTATTGAATTACAGTAGATTGTCATTTTTTATTCATTGATGATCTTGTTGAATAGATCTCATCGTACAATCATTGCACTACATGACCCAAGTGCAAAATCCTTCTAGTAGTGGTCCACAAGTGCACCATAATCGGTGAAATTCGTTGTAGAACCTTCACACTCTAGAATGACTGATATTGATTTCTTGAATTGTTCATGGATAATCAAAATATAATTCTTCTCAAGGGAGGAAAAAATCAGGATGTTCTCTCAATGTCCTGAGAGAGGAAGATAGATGACCACTCTATATCTCTAGACCTCTCTCTTGGGATATAGATTGCTCCTTGATTTATCTGTTATTCACAATAACTATTTTAATAGAAAATTGTATAAATGGATATTTATTATGGAAAGATTAGGGTTGTAAATATTCACACAATCCCTTTCTCAACAATATAATTCCAAGTTGACCCCATGTATATTAATAAAAATATAAAAAATTATTATTACTCACTTAATATGTGAAACAATTATAAATATATTAATAAATATCATTTATTCCATTTCCTCCAAGACCATTAATCTAGTTCCCCTTTTCCTCTTCAATATTTATAGAACCTTGAACAAAAAGTAATTACTTAATAAATATATATCACATCATTAGTAATTGATAAATATAATAATTTTTGTATTCACCAATCCCTGAAAAAAAATTATTATTATTTCACTCACTTATTCTTTTGAATAAATTGTTATTAAATCATGGAGATCATACAATCATATATACATGTTATTTATCCTGACTTGTTAAATTCAATACATGAATTAAATTTATAATGGGAATACCATTAGTCTATAACCCTCTACGACACCACCTTAGTGGAACTAGGAATAATATATAGATTCCTATGTTTATATTCTGGAATCATCCCAATGAATCTATAGAGAAATAAGTTAATACCACAATGACATCCAGACTCCTATGAATGGTTACTGTTTAATATAATCTATTTATCATGATATCCCTAATGATGTAGGTTACATATTGGTTCCATCAACCTTTATGTTTAATGCCTTTTTCATTAAAATTTTATAAATGAACTCACCGACCATGCCCATGGATTTATCTGGGAAATTATATTTCCTTCAGAGCTCCTTATATATTAAATTTTGTCAAGTGAGATAAGGGATAAATCATTCATCATATTATCCATTAATGTAATATCATTTTTGAGATAACCAACATATCATACCTACATTTGAGTATATTTCATCATGGTTTTCATCAATACATAAAATTACATGAGTAATGATATCCTTTAAAGAAAATTTTAGTGTAATGAAGAATAAAAATATATTCTCATAAGAACATTCAATGAAACATGGAAATATAGATTTCCTTCTGACAATACTATTCTTATAACCTCATATCATTTATATTATCAAGGGTGAACAACATTATTAGGTGTATCACTGAATTATGAGAATCTTAGACCGAATAGGATATATACTCAATGTCCCATTGGAAAATATCATCCAATAATAAAGTGTAATTCGAGAATATTATCATGGAACCTATAGGTTCTCATAGTAGTAGGTAACTTCCATGAACTTTCTATGTAAAATATATTCTTGTGAAATTGTCACATGAAAATTTCATATTGATGAAAAATAATTAAGTCATAATAAAAATTCATTAATAATGAATCATGTAATAATGTACATTGAAATTTAGTTTTAGGGAACTAACTCCAAAAGAATTCCAATTTCCCTAGAGCCAACTAACAACATCATTTAGTAAACTATCTCTCACCTGATACTCATGCCTCTGTTGAGATAAAAACTAGGTCAAGCCATCCACCATTCTTTTCCCCATGAATACTCTTCTCACCACAACCTCGTCTCATTTAGAAAAATACCTCAATAGTGAAAACATTGGATGTATGTGCTTTATAAATTTGTGTGACCTCAACTCTTTATATAGAACCACTACTAAAACATTATCAAAATAAATTTTGATAGGATCTTAATTGCTAGGCAACACATCAAGCTCCAAGATAATGTGTTGAATCCAAACTAGATCTTATGATGCATAAAAATATACAACATACTAAAGATCTACATTAGAATATGTGGAGACTATATCCTTTGAAATATTTAACATCGCATCTCATTCACTGGGGAAAAATACATATCCAGACTTTGTCTTTAGATCATTAGGATGTATTTTGAATCTATCATCAACATAACCCATGATGACTAGATCTTTCTCTCCTCCTATTGTAACCAAGGAGTTTCTATTATAGAAAATGGAGAATAGTTCATGTTTATTTTTAATCATAAATGGAAGATCATGAAGTATACAAGGAAAGGGATATTACAATTCATGTAGACAACAATATTGAAGATGGCATCATTTCTCAGTGATTGCAGAATTTTTTGTTCTAAAAATAGGAACATGGAGATAAGTTTTTCTTGGAAAAGGGAGTTTCATGAATGATATAAGGTAATATGGAAATGTGCGTGCAAGGATTGATTTGGGGTCAGTGCAACAAAATATTTACAAGTAAAAATGTGTGTGTCAGATTTATATGTGTGAAAAATATGAGGTTCTATGGAAGAACATTATGTGTACAAAGCGATGTCAAAAGTGGTTTTGTGCGTTCAGAAAGAATAATACATGAACTGATGAATACGAATCCAAAACATGTGCACAGGGTCATTGAGGCCTATAAATATGTTGTTACGCCCACTCAAGACATTGGAATTTTCTAACAAATATCCAGTTTCTCTTCTGCATGAATGATTTGAGCTCAAAATAATTTAAGAGAGTTATATTGTGTGGATGGTGTTTGTTTATCTAAAGAGACCAAGTGAACCCATTGGTGTTGTTTCACGAAAGATAAGGTTTTCAAAAAAGTCATCTTGCACAAAAAATCCCAAATCATTCATGCAAGAGTAGGTGTAGCACACAAGTGCAGTGGGAGCTTCTATTAGTCTTTTGGTATCTAGTTGTTCGATCAGTGCCTTCATGTGCATTAATTCATGAATTTGATTCATGAAGTTTCTCTTACTGGATAGATACAAAGTCTTCAATTAAACTCTAATTAAGATATTTTCATGTCGATAGACTGGGTAAGACTTCTCTAATGATAGTGATCCAAAGAGTGTCTACAGAAGTATTCTGAGGGATGTAGTGAGACATCCCAGAACAATTGAAAAGATAGTGTGCCTAGAATAGAGTGATTAAGTATGAATTATTGTATTTCACAACTACATAGGATTAGTGGACTTTGGAATTACTGAAAATCTATCATTGTATGCTAATTTAATGTAGCCCTTAGTGGTGAACCATGTAAAATTATTGTGTGCCATCTCTTTTCATGTGAATTTTTTACCTCTAATCATATCCATCGTATAAGTTTAACAATTTACTTCCAACATGGGGACAAGATCCATCACATAAAAATAAATATTTGACACTTTGATTCCCCCTTCGCTCTCAATGTGTCTCAGGGTCCTAGACCTCCATACACTAAAATTATATCTATACATTTCCTCATATACTTAGGGATAACCTTAAGAGTAGTCTAATTATATTCACTAGGATTTTCTTAATATATTCATATCATGATAAAATAATAAGCAACATCAAGCCTCATATATAACATGGAATACATGATATATCCTACTATAGAAGCATATGAGATCCTACTAATTCTCTCTCTTTCCTCTTGTTTTTAGGTAAAATTTTCATGGGGAGATTTATTCCATGTTTAAAAAGAAATTACCCCTTATTGAATTATTCCACACTGAACCTGTTCAATATCTGGTCATTTTATATACTTTTACTTATTCTTGGAAACCACTTGGATCTATCACCTGTGATCATGATCACTAAACTATAGGTTATTTCAACAATGTAATTGATGGAGAATGACTTGTAAAACCATGCCTTAACCTCTTCTAAGGCTAGTATATCATTTCCATTATGTAATATATTTTCAATATTTACTACAATCAAAAAAATATGCTCCCATGAAATCTCATGTAAACAAATGGCTCACATTCACTCATAATTAAATAGTATTATTTTATGGCTTCATTTAACCAACTATTCATTCAAATGGATGTTTAATTAATCAATTGATGTATCTAAACACGTTTAATACCTTTTTTATTTCTTAGAATCACAAATTCTTCTAGTTGTCTCAAATACTCATCCACATGAAGGTTACCATTATGGAAATAAATTTGTATATCTATTTTACAAATCAAATGATCATGGTAGTATATTTTAAAAATAAACATTCTAATGGATTTAAAAATGTAAACTGCAGAAATGGGTTCATCATAGTCAATTACCTGATATTTTCTAAAATATTTTCTACTATTGGTGATTTATAGAAATTTATATTACCTTCCAGGTCTAGTTTTCTCCTAAATACCCATTTATAGAATATATAATTTACATTTACCATTGGATCAATCAGAACCCAAACATGGTTTTGATACAAGGAATCGATCTCAAAATTCATGGATTCTTTCATTCTTGTGGATTCTAAGCTCTCTATTTCCTCATTATAGAAGATAAAATCATTATTTTCAACCAAAAATGATTCACCATCATAAGTGACTACAAAACCATATATATATGGTCCATTTACACATTCTTCATTCCTATAAAACACTTGTATTTCTATAATGACATCTTCAATGGGTTCCTATGGAATTAGTACCTTTACCAAAACTTGTGTATTTGAGCATCAACATCATCTAACTCAACCATGCTCCCATTATCCCCCTTCAGGACATTTTACCTCTTAAGAGATAATTCATGTGTTGTAAATGTTTCTTTCTTGTCTAAAGTGTCGAATATAATGTATGTCCATTTTTTCATTAGGATACCATATAAATATTAACTTAATTACTAAAGGTTATTATTTGTTACTTAATATAGCCTTAATAAATTCTTGGAAACCTCGTGCATGAACATGTCACAAAACAATTTTATTTCTACTCCATAACATGAACGTAAAATCATTTTCTACAGTTGTTGGAACTCTGTTGAGTAATTATGATTTCATATATAATGAATATCCCCAAAAAGATAATGTCAGGATTATGTGAGTCATCATTGACCTTATAATGTCTTGTAATTTATAGTTCATCATTTCACTAACACCATTCAATTATATTGTATATGGTGGAGTGAGTTGAGTTAAAATATAATTCTCCCAAAGAATGTTTAGAATTTATTGGTTAAGATATTCACCACCACGATCGATTGATGTTTCATTATCTTATTAAAAAGTTGGTTATAAACATCAATTTCGAAATATTTGAACATCTTAAAAGATGAATACTTATAAATAATTAATTAGATATTGGCATACCCTATAATTTCATCAATAAAAGTAGTAAAGAATGAGAATACACCTCTACCATATACTTGAAGAGTTCCACACACATAAGTGTGTACAAACTCGAGAAGCTCTCTGGTCGTTTCACTATTACCATTGAATGTTAGTTTGTTCATCATTCCTTGTAAAACATTGTGACATATTTTAGGTGGTTTCATATTAAAATAATCCATGTAAACATCTTGATAGTGCATTGAAAAATAATTCTTTTTTTATATTACCAAGACAATGATTAAATAACTGGTGGTTAAATGAGTTACACTTATTTGTTTCATTACCCATTTCCAATATTTTTATTTCATAATTAAATACACATTGACCATTATTTAACTATTCCATACAATAACATATGTTATATTTATAAAATTATAATCCTCTTTTACAAAGGTGAAAATAAATCCATCCTTGTCTATGAAAGGAATAGAAATTATGTTTTTGGAAACACTAGGAACTTAATAAGAGTTATTTATAACCAAAAATCAATATAGTTGGAAATTAAATATGGTAGTCTTTAATGGGTATAACATCCAACCACACTTTATTGGTAGACTATATTTCCACCTCATCTCTAGAAACCTTTTTTATTCTACTTTGTTCCTATATTTGGATACACATGTGATCACCATATTCAGTATCTAGTATCCAATATTATTATATTGAAATATTACACTCAGTAATAAATGCACTTGAGGATTCTGCTTACTTATTTGGTTCTGTGAAATTTATCTCCCATTGGCCCTTATTTACACATGAAAAATATAATACATGTTATTTATTTCCTTACCTCTGGATATTTTTCTTCTTAGAAGGATGGTACTCTAGATCCTTAGACGTGGAATGAGTCTTGAACCCCTTGGTTGTGTTCCTCCTCTTCTTATTCATCATAAGGACCACTGTTTTGTCACGAACCATGTAACACAACCATTTTTATTGAATTTATTATTATCAATGAAATTATATTTATATAATTTCATGCATTATACACAACACAAAGATAATCTCATATTACACACAACACATTCTAATCATGTGTTACATGCAACATTGAGTTTAAAAAAAAATGTTATATATTATTAATATAGTTATTTAAACACAGCTGTTATAAACAAGACATTAAAACTGTAGATATGAAAATAAATAATAAATTTTAAACTTGTATTT
Source organism: Viscum album (assembly GCA_963277665.1). NCBI lineage: Eukaryota > Viridiplantae > Streptophyta > Magnoliopsida > Santalales > Viscaceae > Viscum > Viscum album. The sequence goes on along the minus strand of OY728160.1, from coordinate 253,021,129 downwards.
ATATATTTATATAAATAATACACATTTATAATAAAATACTTATTTTTAGTAAATTTCTAATATATTTAATAAATTTTATTTTCTAAAAAAATTATGTCTTTTTTTAACTATAATAAAATTAATTTTTAAAACTTTTAAAATATAAATTTGATAAAATAAACACCATTTTTTTATTTAAAATTTACAAATATTATCATACATTAAATATTTAGGATTTTATTGAAAAGATTCATTTTTTGATGATAGTGAAATATATTGAATTGGAATAGAAAACATCTATATAGTTTAATTTATTAAAAAAAATTAAATATATTAGATATTGTTTTGATGGTATAATTAGTACAATTATAAATCAATTAATAAAATTTAGGTTATTGGAATAAATTTTATATAGAAATTGGATATAATAACATTGGAAACTTTTGATCATTTTAACTTTAAAACCACACATTCTCATCATGTTTGTGGGATTAATATTATATTACATTCTTCATAGTATGTGAATGTAATTTGTAATTTCACCTATATTTTTGTAATCATATGAATTTATATTATATAATTAGTTTAACTTAATTTTTGACCAAAATAAATACTAAATGAAGTAAAAATTAATTACAATGGGTATGGTAAAAATCAGAGTACGTGGGGGTTAAACTAAAAAGATAATGGTCATATTTAACATTATAATTGTCTAAAATATATTTTCTTGAAATATTTCGACCATTTAACCTGTAATATTAGTGTCTGGTCCATTTGGGACTCTTTTGAATTATGAAAAATGTGGGAGAACTCAATTCATTTCAAAAATAACATGTGTGTCCTCTTTCCCACTTATAAAAGGTCCCCCCCTATCCTCTCAACATCACACCATCACATCAATTTTTTCAACCAATACCAACTAAAATCTATTCCCAAATTCCATACCCTCATAATTGAAGCCTAATGATTTATAGAAAACTATCCTAGTAAGTATATCCATGAAAACCTAAGGAGGATACCCAAAGAATATGTGACATTCATCAATGAGAATTTTTCTTACTTCTTATTAGACCCCCTTTAAATTATTTTTATATAATTATTATATATTATACATAGTATATTCCATATACGTATATGTTTTCAAGTTAATTTAATTACCTAAAATTGTCTCTAATTCAATAAAATGGGTTATGAAATCATCATTTGACTGTATGACAGACTACTACCTCACGAACCGATGTCATTGGTTTTTCCGTTACCACCTCTAAAGGTCGGTCATAATGATGTATTTGTGGATTAAATATGATATCTTTTATATTTATGATTTTATTACAATTTTTTCATTATTATATCACACATACCTTCATACTCTCCATTTTTCAAGAATATGATAACGTCGTTTGGGTATACGGTAGACTAATGCCTCATGAAGTGATTCAATTATTTGAAAATTTACATGGAATGTATTAAGGATGTGTTTAATAAATTATTCTAATATATACCAAGTTAAAAATAATTTTTAATGATAATATATATCACTTAATTTTCTTTTTTTCAATCTAATAGGAAAATTGAAATAGTGTCCATGTAAACATACACCTAACCATCTCCATAAACATTGTATCTCATTTGCATTCACTAAATGTTAACGATTACTATAAATATCTGTAATATATATATATATATATATATATATATTATTTATATCATGTTTTTCATTTTGGAGACGAGGGAACCATGATAAATTTAATAGAACTGAGAATATAAAAAATCAAAACATATATAAGAAACAAAGTGGTTATTACCCAAAACATAACTTTAACATGGAATGGGTAATAAATGGGAAATAAAATGGAATAAGTGTCATGGGTCATCCTAGTGGGCCATGTTACTTGACTCCCTATTCCCTCCAATAATATTAAAAAGGATAGCCTCTACCACTGGTTAGGCATATCACTATCATGGGAGGCCTTAGTAGAAGTACTTGTACACACATACATATCCAAGTCTAGATAATTTTTAAATGTAAAATAAAATAAAAAACCATGTAGACATTCATCTAAATCCCACATCTAGATTTTGACAAAAAGTAAATGAAATTAAAATGATCCAAATAGAAGCCCCCATAATGTTTCTGAAAAAAGGCCAACCTATAATGAAATATATGGATTGTTGTCATAGTGCTGCTAGAACACACTCAGTCTATCATGTTTCACTATGAACCATTTGGTCCTAGTCCATCTAGGAATCTATTAAAATTATGTTCATCTAAACATGACATAAATCATTCTGGAAAATACCATGCAAGGGTGAGTATAAAAATACCCAGTAAGACACCCTCAAACCTAAAATCATAAAAAATTAGTACAGTTAGCTATACACATGTATATGTCTACAACTCATATGACATTAATATCTACATATATTCAACAAAGAAACACGATCTTTAGGTAAGTCAAAAAAATATTCTAGACTATGATTCCTTCTCAAAGGATCCACAATGCACTCATTTAGTAGAACACACTCTTTTGTATTATTACACTGATGACGCCCGTTCGATGGGTAATGTGTGTCAGGTCTTACGATTATAAGTACACTCTAATGGTATGAAGAGATATGATACATAGATGAGGATCAATCCCAAGTAAATGGATTATACCTAAAAATCAATATGGATTAACCTGCTAAGTAGAGGACTAGCACCTACATAGTTTTGGTCACAATGATACTAAGAACTCCACGTAAGGAACAATGATGAATATAGGATCTCACTCTAGGCCTCACAAAAGGATTCAAACAACTCTATCCAAGATATCCTTCTAAAGGTATCACAATTCTATGATTAGGAGTATATTCTACAAAAACCATTGAGAAATGTACAAGGGAACCCACCGTAATGAATATTTTCTAAGATAGAGAGGACAATGAATTCAAGATATGTTTTTAGGATAACACAGTGTGTAAAAGGGTTATATTCATGTGACTCATGACCTCACTTCCTACCCATGTAAAAGATCCATGAATCATAAAATGTATGTTTCTATGTAGAATTAAATGGACCGTTGGATGCATGGGTACTCTACCTGTGTTCTAGTACACAGCTTATCCCAGGTACTTGTCAAGGTCATGTCCATGTAGGGGCATACACGAGGTTCTCTAAACCACGAACTGTAATATGTGTTCGTGTACCCTTTAAGGTATAAATCATGTTTTTTTGAATAGGTCACACACTATGTGATAAAAAAATTTATCCAAAACCATAGATATTACTTAGAGGGGACCAAATGGTGTGTAGATCTTCATTTTACGTCGTTAATTGGAACATTTCCTAGAATTCCTTATCGTATTCCACGTATCAGTTCCCACAGATCTAGTCATTGATCCAATGACCATATCATTGTGAAAACTAGGGTGAATCCTAATCTAAGCCTCATGGTCGATGATAAAAAACATCTGGAATATAGATCCATTTTGAAAATATAGTTGAACAGTAAATTTCATTATCCTTCAAAGAACAAGAAGACTAGGCATCAACAGCGTCTGACAGATTATATCCTCTATTGTCACACCTCCATAATGTCGTTTCGATTCCAGATCTAAAATATCATATTTTTGCACTAAGAAGATGGTGTGAACCAATCTATTCATCATGATTTGTTGAACCATATTCCAAATGATGAATGATGTTTCATAGGATAAAATAACAAAATGAATCAATAAGAGACCTCAGTGTATGGATGTTTCAGCCTTGATTCATTTTTGTGAGAATAAAAACAAATATTCAATAATGAAAATGAATTAATGCCAATAAATCCACAAAAATATAACCATTCTACATGAAAACTGCTCTTTGAATCAATCTGTTGGTCAATAGATTCACAATTATCATAAAAAATTCTAAGTTGGGAAATAATCCAAATTAAAAAATTGTCATACCTCAATTCATATTAATCAATAATGCTGAATGGAGTTGGGTTTTTGTCATTACCGATATCTCTCGATTTTGTTGTGTGTCGATCATCAATCCCGGAACTAGTCTTCGTTCGTCTAAGATAGATCCTTCAATGATCTCTCGTATGACATTGCAACTTGCCCAGGGTTATGAAACTAACCTTATTAGTTCTTTTTAATGGTATACAGAAATACTCTTTAGTCATTGTGTCAAATAAATTTATATAAATTAATTTAATTAATTACTTTATTCATTTCATGTCCACTATGACTTTTCCACAAATGACTCACACTATCCAATGATTAGTTTCACATTGGGTAAAATTCTTATTTAAAACCCAAGGATTCCCTCAGATTTTAGTTATGATCATCTGTTTAGATGGTATTACAATTTTTATGAAAAATACATTCATTTGCTATTTTATATATTTAATACATTTCAAACATTTATTTTGGGCACACCGGGATTCAGAATAGAACACTGTCTCAGTTAATGATATCAAAACTAATAAATACAACATCTAAAAATAATACATGGAAGATTAGAGTCATTACATTCTACCCACCTTTGGTATTTTCATCCTTTAAAATAAAAAATAATTGATACACAAAAATATATGGGTACTGAGTAAGAATCAAAGCCTCCTGCTCCCAAGTTCCCTCTTATAGATTCATTTGATACCACTGGACATGTACTAAAAGAACCAATCACACATGAATGATCCTCCCTTACCAATCCTTGATCTATACTAGGAACCTAGAAAATTTATCTCCATCCTCGATTTCTAGGTCACCCCATTCAATAGTGTGCAATTAAATATGAACATAACTCCTCTTCTATGACAAGTGGAAGACATTTTTTACCAAGTCTAACTGTATAGGTAGAAATAAGAAGTATTCCACCCCACTAACTCTAAATAATAACAATAAGTGTCTATTTATTCTAAGAGATATCTTGATTCCCATGCCAAATCTCCATAATCCAAATTGAGGTAAAACATGAAAGAATACAAGGTCTCTATTCTCAAACTCCAAAGGCCTCTATAATTTTACCACATAAGACTTATGATGGCTCAGTGTAGTCTTCTTATGCTTATATATGATCTAGACCTTCTTTGTAGTTTCTCACAGCAACTCTGGGCCCATGAGTGCAGACTCTACTGGGTTGGTCCATAAAAATGGTGACTTACAAGGTCTCTTGACATAGACTCGAATGGTTCCAAACTGATTGTGGAATGGTCGTTTTTGTTATAATAAAACACCACTAGTGGTCGTTTATCCTCCCAACTACAACCAAAGTACAACAAGCCAGATCGCAGTATATCCTCTAGAACATGAATGATCTGCTCAGTCTGGCTCTCAGTTGGGAGGTGAAACACTATTCTCAAGAATAAATGAGTCTTAAATGCCTCCTTCAATCCCTTATAGAACTGAGATCTAAATAAAGAATCATTTTCAGAAAATATCATCACCGGAACTCCAAGGAGTAGGACTATCTCTTACACATAGATGCATCCCGTGATCTCCCATAAACTATGCTCCCAAATAGCTAAGAAGTGTGATATCATTGTGAGTTGGTCAATGATCACCCATATTGAATTGTGTTCTCTAGATTTACATGGTAAAATAATCATGAAGACCGTGGATATCACAACACACTTCCACTCTGGCACCTCAGGGTGTTGAGATAAACCCGTTGGAACATGGTGATCATCCTTCACTTGTTGACAACTAAAGAATCAAAATAAAAACACTACAACTCCCCTATGCATCCTTGGATAGAAAAACTAAAGTCAAAGGTCCTAGTACATCATTCCCACAACTGGAAATACCACCAATGTATGTGTATGAAACTCTCTTATAACCTCCTCTCACAACATCACATGTGCCTCCATGAATCCTATGAAAAGAATGGCTTGAATTCCACCTTCAAAAGATATATTAGGGTAATGTCTATTGGATATCTAAGCACACATGGTCTCAATTTGGTGTCCTCTAGTAGTGCCTCCCGAACTAGATACAATAGAAAAGAAGTGAATACAATCGATTAGAAGTAATTAATTCCCTCTATATCTAAAAAGGATAACTGTAATGAATCTAACTACTTTGAAACCTTGTTCATTAACTGTGAAAAAGATCACTTGATGAGGTAATATACTAGAACATTCTCTATCCCATGTGTTTAGAAAATTTATAAGTCATAATCATAGAGGATCTCCAACCATAACCTTTGTCTCAAGGTAAGATGTTTCTGAGAGAAGATATACTTGAGACTCTAAAGATCAAAATAAACTATAAACTACTCACCCATTAGGTAGTTTCTCCCCATATTTAGTATGAAGACTACTGTTACTTAATAAAGATTTTCGGTGGCATAGTTATTTATTCTCATGTGGTGTCAACTAACATGAGCCATAAGATATCACTGCCATCCTTGGAATCATAACAAAATAAATCCCAATTCTAGATGCATCGTAGAACACTATGAACTCCACACCCTCTAACAAGAAATATGACAATGGAAGATCCCATCAAAATCTAACTCAACTATAGGTAAGTATACAAGATCCTTTTTTTTCTACATGAATGAATTCCCCTTAAGAGTCAATGTTGTCATGGGTTCTGATATCCTAGAGAAATCAAGTATAAATATCTAGAAATACCATCACAACTAAAGGATGTTTCACACCTCCATCTCACACTTAGGATGATCCCAAGCTAACACTCCCTCAAGCTTGGACGAGTCCATTGAAACTCATTCAACTGAGATAATATTACCCATAATGTGGATGACCCGAATCTAGAACTGGAAATTCGAGAGCTTTCCATAAATATAGTTCTCTCAAAGTACATCCACAACTATTCTTATGTGTCGCACGTTATCCTCCTTGGATGTAATGTACACAAAGATATCATTGATTAAGACTACCACAAACCCATGTTAGAAATAATTAAAGAGCTAGTTTATGAGTACAATGAACACTTATATGGAATTGATCATGATAAATGGAATCAACAAGTAGTCATAGTAAACCATATAAACATTTGGTGGGTGTCATTAGTATATCATTATCTTATACTATCAAATGGTGTTATCCTGACTTGAGGTCATCCTTAGAGAACAGGTATGCCCCTCTCAAGTGATCAAATAGTTCATCGATCCTTGGTAGTTGATACTTTTTCTTCATGGTCACCGGGTCCAAGTGTCGGTAGTATACACAATACATCAAGGTCCTATTTCCCTTCTAGGAAAACAAAACTGTGTATGACTAGGGTGAAACAATAGGTATAAAAATTCCATTCCACTAGAAGTCCTCCAATTACTCCCTCACCTTGAGAGGATCTATGGGGGCCATATGATATTTCGGTGTAGATATCAGTGTCCTCCCTGAGAGTATATCACATAAAAAGTCTATCAATCAGTAGAGAGGTAATCATAGAACATCCTTAGGGAAGACATACTAAAAATCTTCCACAATAGTTGGTAATTAGGAGATTTTAACATCCACTACACCAAGGGTCATGCTTTCTAATTGATGTGTAATCGGCTACACCCTCTAATGTATTAGTCCATCCTAATCTATATGGGTTCTCTTCACCATGAAAATGAATAACCAAGTTCTATCACTATGTAAACACCACACCCTACACCAGAAGAAGTCAATATGGGAATGAACTATGGATAACCATTACAAAAATAAGATGACATTGTAAGGCCTCCTCACTTTAACAAAAATATCCCACATGAAATTGTCAACTCCATGTGTCAAGTCACACTATCAGAATAAGTGTCTGATTGGGGAGTCATCTCTTGTAAGATCCTCTAATTGTAAAGGTTGAGCCAAAGGTTCTAATAGAATATCTAAGTCTCGAACAAGATATTTTTCAAGAATAGAATGAAAAAAATATGCGTCTATCAGTACTAAAAATATGGTATAAAAGGCACAGATCATGCCTCATATCATTCCTGGAACCTTTGGCTCATAATCATTGATAATGTCCAGTTTTCCCTTCCATTTTCCATCATCTCCCTATGTAAGGAGTGGACTTCCTAGGGGTTGTGGTGGAAACAAGTATAATTCCCTTCCACAACTTTATACAATATTAAATCCTATTCCACATTTTCTTCCCTACAATCTAACCTTCTCCTTCCACTTTCTTTGCCTCTTTGGATCATCCGCAGTCTCTCTGTCATTTATATGGAAGGTCTAAAAATCTCAAGAAAGATGTCCCATTCTATCACATGAGTATCATATCCTTTCCCTAGGCTGAATGGACGTATCATTTGAGCACTAATCAAGGGATCCTCTATCCTGGGATCTCCTCCTATAATGTCTCAAATTCCCATGTCCCTAATACTAATTTCAGATCCTTACTGAAGAGGTATATACTTCTTACTTACCACTACTAACACCCACTAGTTTTATTTTTTCTTCTAAAATCACTCAACCTCCAAAGCACACTTTATAACCTCATCATAAGTAGGAATTAATATAGGGATAACACTAGCTCAGATGTTCCTACAAAAACTGACCTCAATGTTCTATGTCCTGAATAACTACTCACTATTCATATCCATCAATTACCTAGAGAGGTCAGTAAACCTATATTAATACACAACTATTGTGGCACTACCATATTAGAGTGGTAAAATCTCTGATATAAATACATCTCTTAGCGTGGATAGAGATAACTTATCTATAAAAAGGTTCTAAAACTCTGACCACATTAGAGTCACCTTGTCATAAGACTGGGTCACTAACCCCCAACATCGCCCTACTAAGCTATAAAGAAGGATCACTGCCAGGATCACCATCTGCTCTACTGGTGTCCTGACCAAATGGAAAACTCAGGCCACCTCCTCAAACCAGTCCATAGATGAATATGGATTCATATCACCTTATAACCTATGTTTTCTCTTTTAGTAAAACACATCATGTGTGCTCATCTTGCACACCTCATTTGCTGGTACTGTGGGTACCATCAACTTCTCTACAGGTGGTGTCATAGCTGGTGAACCATTGGGAGGTAGAACCTAGGGTACTGTTACTTGTATAAGCACATCACCATTGATGGGATCATCCTCATGATCTTGTTGAATCCTAAAAGAAATATGATTTTCATGCATCTAGAAAGTAATCCAGATGTGTCAAAGTCAATGAATATATTGAGAGAGATGACTCAAGAAGTAAATGGAAAACACAACTCATTCCTATATGATTCATATACCATTAATCTCCTAGTAAAAAAAATTATAATGTACTGAGTCAAAAAGTAGGTGATCGGAGTCCTGGAGTAAGGATACATTTTCCCCCACACCAACACTAGAGTCCCTTCCATTAAATTCAATATTGAAACACATAGAACTGTTGCGCCCAATCAATATCACAGACTCTCATTCCTAAGATATAACTGACTCCTTTGATACCACTCTATCAAGAGCTATCCTAGTGGGGCCCATGTCATGACCCCTGAAGCCTTCTTCTATTAGGACATGGTCTGGAAACTATCATCGAGTAGGCATATCACTATCATGGAAGGAATTTTCCTAAGTACTTGTATGCACACACATATGTCCAAGTCTATACAATGATGAAATGTAAAAACAAGTTATCATTTGTTCATGCATACATTAAATTTTTATAATCAGGGTATGATATTATGTAAATGACTGTAAATATTTCAATATAAAATCCCAAAATAATTAGTCAAAAACTAGTCAATTATATAAAGAATGATAATTAATACTTTCATGATCTCACATGAACACTCCTCAGTCTATTCAGTCTCACAATGCACCATTTGGCCCTGGACTATTTAGGACTCTACCAAATGGTAGGTCATCTACACAAGACACAACACCCATTAGAAAACACCATGTAGGGATCTGTATAACCATTCCCATTAGGATACCTTAAAACTAAAAATCATGCAACAAAAGAATACAATTTTATCAACATAGGTATTTTCAACAACACATATAACAATAATGTCAATATATACTCAAAAAAATACACATAGTCTAGAAGTAGGTCACAAACATAATATTTCATACTAGGATTCCATATCAAAGGATCCACAAATCACCCATCTCGGAGAACACACTCCTTTTTCTGATAACAGGGATGATATCTGTCCAAGAGGTAATTCCTATCAGATCTCACCATAAGATGTACAGTTGGATGGTTTGAAGATGAACGGTAATAAAATGAGGATCACTCCTAAGGCAATAGGGAATACCTCCAAATCAATATATATTAACCTACTATGTAGAGGATCTGTTCCTACATTATGTTGTACATGAAGATACCAAAAATCCACCTAGGGGAGAAATATAAATAGTGGATCTCACTCTGAGCCACGTATAAGGATTCTAAAAAATCTATCCAATAAGTCTTTCTAATGGGATCGTTGTCCTGGGAATATGATGAAATTCCAAACTAACCCTTAGGGAATAGATAAGGGTACATCACCACAATGAAACATGGAAATGATAAAGAGGAAAAGGTCATAAATCAATTTTTTATGGAGTAAATGTTATGTAGAAGGGTTACATTCCATGTCCTTTGACCTTAGGTCATGCCCATGTAAATGGCCGATGTCTCAATCAGTGTCTATGTTCGTGTATAATTACACGGAGTGTCGAATTCTTTTGTTCACTACCTGTGTGCAAGTCAAATCGTGGATTGTGTACTTGTTTAGTATGTGTCCATGTATAAGAGTAATCAATGTTCTCCAACCTGTGTACTCTTACACGTGTCTATATAACCTATTAGGTACACGTTGAGTTTCTACGGAGTGGTCACATTCTGTGTGATAGGGTCACGTGTCGTGTGACAGGGTCACACATTGTGTGATACTTAACTTTCTATGAAATCCCAGATGCCACTAGGTAGGTCCCACACAGTGTGTGGCTCTGCATTACATGTTAGGTACAGAGAAATTTCCTAGAATTCTAGACCTGGTTTCTCTCTTGTATTCTTGCACATTTTTTCATCAATTGGGAGACCATATCACCATTAAAATCAATGTGAAACCTCCTTCAAGCATCACTATTGATGTTCATCATCTACTGAACCTTCAATACATTTGGAAAATGGATTTGAAAGGTGTTCTTCATTGTGAACTGAAGAACATGATAACTGGGTATCAACATTATTTGATCTGCTATCCCCTCCATAATTGCACCAGTGTCTTGTCATTCCAATAATCGATCTACAATATTACATTATTTTACTATGAAATTAGTGTTCAAAAATAGACTCATAGGGATTTTTCAAACACCAGGCCAAAAGAAGGACACCCCTGATGAATGATGAATCAGGGGAGAAAAGTACAACAACAATCAAGAGGGATAGACCTCAGTCATTGTTCACGTCAAAAATGATTTGATTCCATGAGAATAACAATGAAGAATAAATAATAACAAATAATTTCTCCGTATAAATCCTTAAAAAAAATACAATCCTTGAATTCAACTAATCCATTAATCAATATATTAGATGATTAATTCATGTTAGTTAGAGAAATTATGAATGATGAATGAATCCAAATAAAACCAAAATCCTACCTAGATTCGAATCAATCATTGATAAAGAATGGATATTTTTCATTTTCAATAGGGAAATAATTCGATTGTGTTGTGTATCGAATGTTGATCCGTGATATGGTCAACATTCATCTGAGATAGATCTACTAACACTCTCTCTAACGACTCTCCAATGGATCCATTTTTATGTTGATAACCCTAGTATTTCAACAGAAAAGTAAACATAAATTCACTTCATTCAAAATTTCAATGAAATTGAAATTAAATAATTTAATTAATTATTTTATTCCTTCTATGCTCGGGATGAATTTTCCACAAATGACCTTCACCAACCAAGCTCAAGTCACACCTTTTATAAAACCCGTGTTTTGAACTCAATGGTGCCCTCAGATTTCTGATTTGAATCATTTTTTATATTTTATTCCATTTTCTTAGTAAAATAGATTTTATTTTCCTATTTTAGGTATTTAATATATTTAAAACGTTTAATCTAGCCTCATCAAGACTCATAATCTCACACTTTCTTAGTTCCTAGTCTTGAAAATAATCCATACAACATCAAAAAGTAATACATGGAAAATCAAGGTCATTACAACAAGAATTTAATTATTTTTTTGATACATATATATATATATATATAAATATATGTGAATATGGTTATTTAATATACTTATACTAAACATATATTTATTATAAAATAGGTTTGAATCTGTTTGGCGAAAGTCAATATATAACATATGGGATTTCCACCTAACTTTTTACTTCCATGAGACACAAGTCATATATTCCACCTATTTAATTTAGGTGGTGTATATACAACCAATGAATGTACATTATGATGCTTCTATTGAATTATATTAGGGTTTATATATCCATTTTAGGATATATATTTCATGGGTTTTATGGTTTAATAGTTAACAAATATATATTGTATTTTTTTCTCAATTTTCATTATTTGAGATGTATGTTATGTTATACACCTATATTGTTTAATGAGATGTATACAAAACCCCATAAAATATAATATAATGAATTTGTTAATATCAATGTAATTTATAATTAATTTTATTTTATACCTTCATGGGTATTATGAATCAATGGCATCAATGTGGTAATGATTTCATGTTACAATCTCATCGTTTATCAGGAAAGTCTAAGACTGTGTTTTAGATTATAAAATATGATGATACATCTCTTAATAATTATAATTTATTTTCTAATCCTCTAGTTAGTCATGATATCTCTATTTAATTAAACCATTATTCCACTATTTGTTACTTATGATAATTAAGACAATGGTATTAAGAAATTATAACATTATTTCTATCTTCGGCTAGAAATTTGTTTTCTTTAAAAATAATTGTTTAATAAAAATGGTTTCCAAAATGTTTAATAAATATTTTATGATTATTAAATGATATTATTACCCATGTTTTAATTATTACATTTTTTAATGGAATCAGCATATCATTTTCCAAATAATTCACATTTATCGTTTACAAATAATGCATAAGAAACATTCATTTCAATGCGTAAAACATTAACAAAATCATCCTTCATCATGAACAATCGTTACTTCAAATCATTATTTATATGTATTAAATGTTATTTTCAAATAAAAAGGGTTTCCAAATGTTTCATATTGTAATAATAATTTTTCAATGTCGGAAGGAGTGTTTACTCAATAAATTTTTTTAAATGATCCAAATCATTTTTCATGTAAGATTACATCCATTGATGTTTTCTATGACATGCTAGGGATATTATTCAAGGATACCATTCCTATTATTTCTCTGAATAGATTATGTTTGTGATGGAATGATGTCTATGTAACCTTTTCCCCTTCTATGGGTTACACCAATTTAAAATTATTATGAAACCTGCTTCTTTTTTCATGGGTTATTCTATGATGATTATAAAACCTCTTTATTTTCCACAGGTTTTTATATGATGAAATATTTATTAATCACATGTATTTTCATGGGTTATGATATGATTAATTTTTATGATCATGTGGACCATAAATGTAGGAGTTTCGTTTTGTAATAAGTGGGACCTATATCTCCCTCTAATGCACTGGGTAAAGATTTATATCACCCATATAAATAGGGATAAAACGAGGAGTGAACCTTGTTCAGTATGATAGGGATGGGTTGAGGAGTAATCATGGTTCTATTTGATAGGTCTAGAATAGTGAGGGCACCTGGTTCAATATGAAATAGCTGGAATGGAGAGTGAACCCAGTTCAATAAGACAGGGCAGGAATGGGATGTGAACCCAGTTTAGTAAAGGAATTTGTATTCAATAATCATCTTAGTTGAGAACCTTTACTAATATAGAAATTATTTTCCATGCTAACGTGTATTCGAGAAATTCCATGTCTTATGAAAATGTTAAGCTATCATGGATCATGTTCATTGATTCCATTATTACTATTATCTTATGAACTCTCAATCTGTATGCTGTGACTCAATATTATGATCATTTATATATAGGGTTTGATTTTAAAATATTATGCTCATGTTATCACACCCTTTCATTCATGTTACACTTACTTATCTCACTTTCTTACCCTTAATATGCATCTAAGATGACCCTTTATTATGTTTACCTTTCTTAGGTTATGAAGACATGTATTATGTATGATATTTCTAAGAAGGGTTATATTTTGGAGGAATGTAGTTGGAGATAATGTTGCACACTTATGGACATGTGTTTATGCATCCATTTTTTCAAAGGAACTAAACTATTACGGTCCCCAGGCATGTGTTTGTGTAATGTAATGAATAATCTTAAAAACTATTGTAATATCTATGTACAAAAATATTCGTTTTCTATAGTTGGTATTAGAGGAAATTTTATGTTATCCTTTAGAAACGTGGAATTGCAAACCTTAGTGATATTTCTCAAGACATGTATAAGGATAAGTCTAATAATTCATCAAACTATAGTGAAATGTCCTTGAATATTGGTAAATAAGAGTGGGTGATTTCATTGAAATACTTCACTGTATGGATACTATAAGTTGATGTGGCTCTGTAATATATTTACTAAGTGGTAACAACCCTAAAAACACTTTATTGAGAAAGGATTGATCGATAATTGGTGCATGATAGTCGGACTTTATTCACACATGTTTTGACACTATCAGGGATTATACTCTACAAATTCGCAAAATCGTTATAAAAAATCAAGAAGGATTAACAATGAAATTAAATTTCCTAGGATAAACCTAATGTTTCATATATTTTAAGTATGGTGTTATGATGTAGAAATCTTATAAGTGATTTTACAAGATCATGTGGGACCCACTATGATTATTACTTCTTGTAATTGGATTATTTATTTTAGTCTATGGATGAAACACAAAAGAACCATGTGAATTAGGATCATGAAAAACAATCTAATGATTTTACTCTTCATAATCCAAGCATTTTTCTAATTGGAATGGAAAATCTCATTTCTATGCGAACACAACATTCTTAAGCTATGAATCATGATGGATTTCCAAATAAACAAATGATGTAACATTCTGTTAAGTCCTTTAAGAGGAAACTTCCACCTTCCTCTACAGGGTCTTCTGATCTAATAGTTTTTGAATAAAGGATAAATACAACTAAATATTTATTTTTCATTCTCTAGTGTTCAGAACATGAAAAATGTATATTGGAAGTCTACTGTTTGGAAGGTGAAGTAGATCAATGGTAGAGTCTTATGAAGAATACGATGTAATAGGTTGAAATTGATTCCATAGATTAGAAAATTTTCAAGAAATTATTTTTAAATAAGTAATTTACTCATATTATCTATATTATTATGGATAAGGAGTTACTTCATCTATAAAAAATGATTATGAATATATTGGTACCCATAAAAAAATTTTGAAAAACTTGTGAGGTATAATTCTGGCATTTTAATCCAACCATAATGTAAATTTGATTGATTATTCAATGTATTAAAACAAAGTTTTAAAATGTATTTATCCATAAGATACTTCAATATCTATAAAGAGTTTTTTCTATTTTCTATGAGGATGTAAATTTAGGTTGGATATATGTATCAATCTCTTGATTTTGACATGAAATGGAAGATGTAGTTTAAATGAAAATCTTGAAACCATAGAAAGAATAAGATGATCCTTCCTTTATACTAACTGTGTCAGAATAATCTTGGAAAACTTTTATTAATAGGGACTCGTAAATGATATAATTTTGGAAGGGATGATCATCAGAAAATTATTTCCAAAGTGATAGTAAGAAGTTATGTAATTATGTAAATAGAGATAATAATGCCCAAAATGCATCTCCTACAATTCAATGCTGAAAGTGTATGGAAAGTGGGAATTATGTTAACTAGTCCCCAAAAATAAGGGTTAATGATGATGATTAATGCCAGCAACCTCTTAATCTGAGGGGATAAGGGAAATATCATTTGATCAATGTAGTGAATGGTACCCTTTCCTTCCAATCTAGAACTACTAATTTCTAATTTGAATCTATATAAACCCATTATTTCATATTAATGGAAATTTAGAAGGGTGCTAAGATTCCAACCAAATGATTACATGTGAAATTATTAGTGAACACCTCCAATGGTATGATGATTTCATATCAAGTGTATTATTTATCTCCTATTCAGGTTTTGGGGATTGTTCTTCCATAATGTCTTTTAATTCTTCCTCCAGTGGAAATTAATGTCATCTTAATCATGGATTGGATTTATTTCCCTAAATCCTACATCAATTTTTGAGTATGAGATGCCACATCTGATATTTCAAATCAGCATATGATCTTATATAAATGTGAAGATATGTATTAAATTCTAATGGGTATTACATCTATTTTATGAGTCTCAATTATCACATAGAAGGGTTATTTTTCTAAAATAGTTATAGATAAAATAATCATTGATGATATGACTATTGTTTGGGTATTTTTTTTCTCTTTCCAGACTATTTTCATAGACTTCCTGCAAAAAATGATGCTGATTTATCAATAGAATTCATACTAAAACAACACCAATTTCAAAGACTCTCTATTGAATTAACCTGATTGATTTACAGTAATTAATAATGCAACTCAAGAAAAACCTTGTCAAGGGATTCATTCAGCCATGTTTTTCACCATAGGGTGAACCTATTTGTTTTTAAAAATAAAGATAGATCAATGAGACTATACATTGATTATTAGGGGATGAATAAGATCAAAATTAAGGACAAGTATTCTTTTTCCTGTATTGATGACTTGTTTGATTATTTTTGAAGAGTTAATACTTTTCCATGTTTGAACTTCATTAATGATATAATTAATTAAAGGTTGATAATGAGAACATATTGAAAAAATAATTTTGTATATTGTATGAAAAATATTAATAAATAGGGATTCTATTTGGTCATTTTAATACCAGTTCTATCTTTATGGATTTAATGAATAGAGTTTGCTGAGGTTTCCTTGATCAGTTTGTGGTTGTCTTTATAGACTATATTATTATCTAATCAAATAGAAATTAAGAGAATGAATAATACATGATAATTGTAAAAGAGACCCATAGGATGGATAAAATATATGAAAATTTTAAAAAAGTGTGAATTTTAGCTACAAAAGGTTTCATATATTGGGTCATATAATCTCAAGAGAGGGTATATAAGTAGATCCATAGAAGACATGACCTATTGAATGTTTTCCCAAACCAACCATTGTAATTGAGATCTATAGTTTTTTTGGTTTACATGGGTATTATCAATGTTGTGTGGAGAATTTATTAGGACTATATAATCCACTCACCAAGTTAACTAAGAAAGGGGCCATGTTCCTCTGGATAGATGAATATGAGGAAACATTCAGGGAATGGAATAGAAGATTAGTCAGCACACTTGTGATTACAATACATTAAAGTGGATAAGGGTTTTTAATAAATCATGATGCATATAAGAAGTTTTTGGGATGTGTTCTTATGAATAATGAAATTATTATGGATTATTCCTCATGAAAATTTAATGTTCAAGGGAAAAATTACCCAACTAAAGATTTTGAGTTAGCTATGGAAAATTTTTAATTAATAATATGGAGGAATTAAATTTATAATGAAAATTGTGATATATATATATATCATTCATAAAAGTTTTATGTATATATTTACATAGAAGGTGTTGAATATGCACCAGAAAAGATGGATAGAGAAGATTAACATTTATGACTGTTCAATAAATTCCACCTTGGGAAAATGAATATGGTGGTTGATGCCTTGATTCAAAAGGATCATTTTGGATTGTCCATTATGAGGATAATAAAGGATCCAATATTTATATATTTGAAAAGAATAGATCTATAAAACCTAAATGACGTAAAATAATCTTATATTTATTAGTTGAATGTTCAACCATCCATCCAAGTGATGATTAAAGAGGTGTATAAGGAAGATGTGGAGATGAGAAAGACATATAGAATTGTTAATGATTTTAACCCTGATAATGAGGGAATGATAAGGTTCATGAATCATGTATATGTTTCATATATACAAGACTTGAATAAGTATATTTTTTAGGAATCTCATAGTTTCTCATTCTCTATTTATCCTAGAAGAACAAAGATGAATAAAGATTTGAAAGAATTCTACTAGTGGGATAGCATGAAGAGAGATATAATTTAGTTCATATCTCAATTCATGGTATGTAAACCAGTTACCATTAAAAGATATGGGGGAAAATCACTATGGATTTTGTTATTGGACTCCCCAAAACATATGAAGGGAATGATGCTATATGGTTTTTAGTTGATCTCCTTACTAAGTTAGTACAATTCAAATCTATTAGAAAATACTAACCTTTGTAATATCTTTATAGGATTTACATTGAGGGAGTGGAGATATTACACGGAGTACAAATTTTCTTTTATTTGATTAGGATCTAAGGATTACCTCAATGTTATGGAGAAATCTTCAGAATGAACTTGATATGAAATTGTATTTCTGAACGTCATATTATCCTCAAATAGATTATAAGTCCGAAAGAATAATTCAAACCTTATAGTAAAAGTTGAGAACTTTTTAGTTTGATTTCAAAGTTGGTTAGGATCAAAACATTAATCTATTTGAGGTTTCATAAATCAATATCTTTAACTCAATAATTCATATGGATCCTTATGAAACCCTCTTTATAAATAAATTTAGATCTCCAATGTTCTGGAATGAAGTTGGAGAAAGAAAGTTATTTGGATATAAGATGGTTGACAAAATGGTAGAGAAGGTTAAATCTATTCAGCAACAAATATATCTCAGATTCAAAAAAAAAATATGTTGGCCATCCCTACTGTGATCTAGAATATGAATTTAGTGATAAGGTGTTTCTAAGAATTCATCCATTGAATAAGATTATTAAATTTGGGAAGAATGGGAATCTAAACCCTAGGTATATTGGTTTCTTTGAAATTATTGACTATATGAAGACAATGTCCTATTACATTGTTCTTCCAATTAACCTACCTCGTGTTGAATTCATATTCCATGTATCTCTCACTAGAAATTTCATACCTGACCCCTCACATATACTAAATTCATAGTTCATACCCCTGGAGAAAGATATTTATTATTAGGAACAATTATTAGAGATTCAAAATATTGTAGATAAAGTTACATGAAACAAGACCACTCACATATTCCACGTTTTATGCTGAACATTCTACCTTTGGAAGCTATGTAGGAACTTACGGATATGTTGAGGTGGAAAGAGCCTCATCTTTTTTATCAGAGTTATGAATTTAGAGGGACAAATTCATTTTATAGGGTGTAGAATGTAACACATTTAGTTTTTATGACCTTTTTTTAATTATATTAAATTTATTTACTAGATTTTGTTATACACAATAACAAGTTTTTCTTTCGCAGCATTCAACACTTTGTTAGCTTGTATTACACATAACACTGATTTTCAACAAACCCATGATATATTATTAAAATCGTTTTTAAAACATGATCATTATAACCTAAAATATAAAATTAGTGGTATGAATACAAATAAAGACTTTTTGAATAATAATTAAAAAATTTTATATAAATAAAACCAATTTATACTAAAATACATAAATGTTCGTAGAGTCATTAAATGTTTCAAAAAATATTATTTTCCCAAAAAAAATGTCTTTTTGTGTACAATAATAAAATTAATTTTAAACACTATTAGAAAATTAATTTTTATAAAAAAAATTATCTTTTAAATTCAGAATTTTAAAATTAGCTTATAGTGAATTTTCAGGATTTTTCTGAAATGTTTAATTTTGGATGAACAATTAAAAATAGTGATTTTTATTTGAAAATAGTCTGTTATTTTAATTTATTTTTAAATTTAATTTATATTTTAAATTGGTTTATTAGATTAATTACTTCAATTATACATCTATTAATTCAATTTTGGTCATTGGAAGGAATTTCATATTTAAATTGTATATACAAACATTGTAATCTTTTGATCGTTTTCACATTAAAAACACGCTTTCTCATCATGTCGCTCGGATTAATATTAAATTAAAATATTCCACTTGAGTGAATGAAATTTAGGAAAAAATATTTATTAAAAGGAATTGTAATAATTTATATTATCTTATATAGTAAACATAAATATTTTCTAAATTTAATAGTGAATTTAATAAAAAAAATAATTACAATAGTTACTGTAAAGATGTGTTTACTATGGGGTTAAACTAAAAAGTTATGGGAAATCATTCCCTATAAAATTGGTTAAAAACTATTGTATAACTATATAAAAATAATTAATACTTTATGTTTTTATAATGTCCTTTTTTGTATCCATATGACATATGAAAAATATAGGATCACTCAATTCATTGCAAAAATACCCACATAGTCCTCTCCCTAACTTATAAAAGACCACCCCCTATCCTCTCTTATTCTCACCTTCACATCTATTTATTTTTCACATTACCTACCAGAATCACTTTCCAAATTCACTCTCCTCAAATTATGTGCCTTATTTTGGGCATAAATCAATCTGAGGAAGGATTTTATTTAAAACCTAATGTTAATACCCAAAGAATAGGTAACATTCATCAACAAGTGTTTTTGTTTTATTTTTTCCTCTACTATTTAAAATTATTTTTATCATTATTATAAAATAAACTTGGTATATTAGATAAAATTAGATGATTTTATGTAAAGGTAGAGAAAAAAACAATCTCCACTTCAACATAATGGGTTATGAAATCATCATTCGTGTGTATAGACGACTATTACCTCGCGAACAAATGTCATTCATTTTTTCATTACCAACTATCAAGGGTGGTCATAATGATGTTTTAATTGTTTATTGGTTTTATATACTACCCATGAATTTATATTATTATTATACTAAAAATTATCTAGGTTTACATATCCATTTTATAATATTTATTTTATGGGGTTTATATTTCAATATAAACAAAAATTGGTATGGTATTTTAGTCTCAATTTTCCTTTATTGAGATGTATGTTATGTTATGCCTCAATATTATTTCAGTTGGTGTATATACATGCCATTATTCATGTAATAGCATTATTTCATTCATTCTCATAATATTTTATGTTTCATTGAATGTTATTACTTCATGGGGATTATGTATCAATGTTACAATAGAGGTAATTATTTCATATTACAATCTCATCATTTATCTAGATTCTGAACAATTATGTTTTCAATGATAAAATACTATTATAAATCTATAAATATTTATCAATAAGTTTATTATACACTAGATATTCATGATATCTGAAATTAATTATACTATTTTCCCCTTTTTGGATCTTGTGATAATTAAAAAAATGTTTTTAAGATAATCCAACCATATTTTTCTCTTGGGTTGAAATTTGTTTTCTTCCAAAACCATGTTTTCTAAAAATTTATTTTTTTTATTACTATATTATTATTTTTAAAAGGAATTCTTATCCACATTTTAGTTTCTAAACTTTTTTCTAAAAGGAGTCTTTATGTTATTTTCCAATCAATGCATATTTTTCTTTAATAAGAAATCTGAAAAGAACCTCTATTTTAACATGTAGGACATGAACAGAATCTTCAGATGTCATGAACAATCATTACATAAAAGAATCATTTAAAATTTTCCAACATTATTTTAAATGAAAATATATTCAAAATGTTTACCGTTTTAAAAATCATTTTTAATGAAGAAATGATATTTTCATACAGAAATTTTTTAAATGATAAAAATAATTTTCCATATAATATTACATCTACTATGGTTACCTAAGCCGTACTAGAGATATGATCCATGGTTACCATTATTATTCGTTTTTTGAATGGTTTATATTTATTAAGGAATAATTTTTAAGAAACCAATTTCTCTTCCATGGGATATTCCATGATAAGATTATTACAAAACCCACTTATTTTCCCATCAGTTATGATATGATGAATATGAAATCAGTTTCTTTTTCACATCTTATTATATGATGAAATTATTATTAACCTGATTTCTTATCATGGTTTTTGATATGATAAATGTTTTATGATCTTGTTTAATAAAAATGTATGAGTTTTTTTTGGTTATTGGTGGGACCTATATCTCCCTAGAATTAATTGGGTAAATATTTATATGTTATGATATAGATAGGGGTTGAACGGGCAGTTAACTCAGTTCACAATGGCAGGTCTGGTGTAGGGAGTAAACCTAGTTTAGTATACCAGGTATGGAATGTATAGTGAACCTAGTCAATATGACTAGGCTTGAATGGGGAGGGAACACCATTCAGTATTATAAGGCTAGAATAAGTAGTGAACATGTTTTAGTAAATAAAATTGTACTATATGATGGTCTCTATAGTGATCCTTGACTAATATGGAATTTATTTCCTCTACTTATTTGTATGACAAAAATTTCATGTCTCTTTAGTTAGAACCAAAGTCGTTATTTACAGGAAATGGATTATCATTTGTGCTTTTTTAAATCCAAATTGGGGTTTTCAAGGGGTTTTCATGTCATGTGATCTTATTGTTTAATCCAAAGTAGGTGTTTAAGGTGCTGCAGTTTCCCATTGTTTTCCAAATTTTTGGGCCTCAGAAGCAGGATTTTATTATTTTGGAAAATGTAGGTTTTATATAAAGAAGTCTACCATTATTGGTTTGCAGACCAAGAAGTACATTTTGGAGACTACATAAGAGGTACTTTGATCATGAATGAAAAATGGTTCATATGTTTCATATGGATCACAGGAATGATTTCAGTATGTTTATGGAAATCGATTTATGGTAGGTCTTGTCATTGGTTAGAATGAGGTGGAGATCAGTTTGCTGATGAATTTGGCCATCGAAAAGGAAGGGTAGTAGTAAATAGAGTTTATACGAAAAATGGTTCATTGGAGATTCACGATACACAATAATGGTGTTACCATATAAAAGATTTGGAAAATATCAGTTTTGTACATTATGTGAATCTATTTTCCTATATAAGGATCATTAATCCCTTCATTACGGTGTGAAACTGATATAAAAAATTCGAGAGCAATTCGATGAAGTCTAGAAGTGGTTTAGAAGAATACAACGGCTCAAAGGAGACTTTTATTAGAATTCCAAATGGAATTTTGTGAAATATAGAATGGTTTATGAAAGATGGTTCACGGAATATGGTTTGCAGAAGACAATTTGTGGGGGAAGATTTAGTCAAAACGAGGAGTTTTTTCATAGAGAAGAAGTAATATGTGGACACGATTTGTGAAGGCAGTATGCGGTCATGGTTTGTAGTGGTAGTATGAAGTAGTGGTTTGCAGAGCACTACAGCACATAGTAGAAGATGTCCAGTTCGTAGAAGAAAACTTCTCAATGAACTGTATAAGGGAAAGTAGATTACATCTATAGGGGAAATGAGAAATTAATAGAGCATCTCACCATAGTTTAGAATGTGTAATTTAATTCCAACCCATTGAAGTGACCTTTATGAAGATAAACTGAGTTCATATTATTCAAAATTTAGTTATCAAGGAGGAGTAAATGGATGTGATCTGATGGATGAAGTGTGACATCCCTAAAAACTTGTAATGTTCATGCACCTGGAACATAGAAACTAAGCTAAACTTTTTTAATCCACAATTTCTGAAGATTTTTGGACTATTCTATTACCGAAAATCTGTCAATGTAAGCTACTTGGATATAGCCCCTAGTGGTAAACCAAGTAAAATTTTGGGGTATTTACTTCACATGTGATTGTTTGTTTAACTTTCTCATTAGACCGGTTTAATATATTCCTACCAACATGGGAATAAGATCTATCAGTTTAAAATAAAAAGTTGATACCCTAATTCACCCCTACCCTCTTAGGGCTTTCATAGGTCCTTCATTTTAACAATGTTTCGATATTATGTCTAATGATCATTGATTACTTACTTATTCATGTCTTATAAACTATCAATGATAATACCATGACACTAGATTATGATATTTGATATGCATCGTATTCTTTTCGAATATTAGGCTCATGTTCTCATACACTTATTATCATGTTATTCATAAAAATCTACCTTATTTCCCATAATGAGCATTTAAACTCACCCTTTATTATGTTTAATTTCCCTAGGTTATAAATACATGTATCATATATGATATTTCTTATAAGGGTGATAGTTTTTATGAATGTAGTGGTAGTTGTTGTAGCTCACTTATGGACCTATTTTTAGGTTTCAATTTTTTAAAATGAACCGCACGATTATAGTCCTCAGGCATGTGTTTGTGTAATGTAATGAATATTACAAAAATTTTATGTAATAATTATGTATGAAAATCCTAGGTTATTAACATGGAAAATTAAAGAACGAATTTTTTATTGTGATTTCTCATTTTATCTCATATTATAAATCACAAAAAAACTGGAGATATTTATTGGTAGTGATGGAATATTGAGATCTATTTCCATATGATCAAGTATCTTAAACCCCCGCCAATTTATAGGTTCTCATTATTTCAAATCATCTTGATTTAATGTGGACTAAATGGTGTTTAATCTCCATGATTGGACATGAACTATACATTAGAGATTTCACATCTCTCTTATCTCTTATTCCAATGATAGTGATCCAAATATTAAAAAATAATGATATAAAAATCCATACCCTCATACTTCGTTAAAAGTTCATTGAAAATGAGGGATATAATGAAACATTGTAAATCCATTGATTCTTTCGCATGCTTCAAATAGTGATTTAACTCTTCCTCGTCGTCCTCTTTGGAAAGCGACTCAAGAAGATAGGTTTATAGAGTATGTAATTTCCATTCAAGGAACAGTATAATGCACAGTATCAAATACTATTTTTGGAAATTCATCCTATTGAGATGGTTATTATTATATTGTATGGATCGAAGTTATATTATTTAATTCATTTTATATTCCATTTCTACAAATTAAGAGAAGAAAATTAGTACAATTTCGATTACAAAAATAGATTTAATAAATTTTAAATTCAATTCAATTAATCTCCTAATATTTTATTGAAACATAATATCCCTTCCATCAGTTTTAGAAGAAAAATAAATTATATATTCTTGTGGAAAGGATCCATATTCCCCTTATCATAACATATAAATTGGTATGTAAAGTTATTTTGAAGTGTTTTAGGTATGTGTAACATTCCAACTACAATAATGTATAGTTCCTTGATCCTTTGAGTGGACTCCCCAATCCTAAAATCCTGGATAAATATTTCCTCAACCCAAACCGCTTAGTTTCAAAATGTAAAACTTTTTAATTCAACCCTTGATATGAATCATGTTTTTTCAACCCAAGACATAAAATTAAAATTTCTCGGATAGTTGAAAGCAACTCAAATTGGGTAGGTTGAACACATTGAACTCTGAGGTTGATACTAGCTTACGTTGTGGAGGGAGATACCAAATTAATATTTTTATTGATTTATTTTTATCCTTAAGTGTAAAATCCAATTTTATCTTAGTATATTCCATATTAATATTAATTATATTTTAGATAAGTGATTAACCAAATCTGAAAAAACATTCCAACATAATCCAGTTATATTTTTTCCTATATGGTATTCTTTTTAATTCATTTATTAGGTGATCGAGTAGCATCAAAAAACATAAAAAATTAACCATGAAACTGAGAGAAATAAAATATATGTGGAATGACCATGATGTTCTCTAATGGTTAGTTTATCTAGTGGATGATGGAAAAACCAACAACCCTGTGATAAAAATTCCTTGAACTGTTTCTTGGTTTATATTGCAACATTACACCTTTGCTATTTTGGATAGCTCTAATTGTTTTTTCCATGGATCTAAGACTCAGACTGCATCCTCTGTCTTAGAAGATCTATCCTTATATAATCCATCACTCATGAACATGTTAGGATATACAATGGATTGGAGAATGGGGGGTTTATATAAAATAAATAATGGGAACACATGACCTTACATAGTAATGATGATGGGATGGAACACAAGCCATCAATTTAAATTTAATCACAATAAATTAAATGAAATCATCCCCATTAAAATGGATTTTCTCTAATATTGACCATCCACATAACATCTAATGATAATACATTTTCAATTTATTTATAAATTACAATTATAGTTCATAAATTAATATAATGCACAATAAATTAATATAGTTAATTCAATTAATCTTAAATTCATCCATGCATCCTAAAATCACCATTATCGATAATCTTAAACAAAATATTTCATTTAAAAATTAATGATGTAACAAAGTAAAAATGGTTGAGACTATGTTTACTCACCCAAAATTTTAACATAAATCAATTTAATATATAATTATTATTCTGGTGGCATGGAATGTACATCCAAATGAATGATACATGGAAAAAATGTGAATAGGTTTTAATATATATTTAAATATTTTATCAGTCCAAAATTGATCACATTGTCTTCAGTAGACTATATGGTGTGTACTATCTTCTACCCATTGGTGGACCAAATGCCTAGGGAATGGGAATATTTCCTTCAATTGATGAGATTTAGGTACATTGTGTTCTACCTAACATACATGGTGTGTGACTCATATATACACCACTCCTTAGTCCATACGTCATATATCCAATACACTAAAAACTATGACACTGCATGTTCGTATCATTCAGAATACAAGGATTGTACATCATATATAATGGTTACAATTCATGTAGTTCTCCAAGATGAGTACTAGTCTATCATGATCAATATTCCAACCCTATTTTTTCTGATAATAGATTTGATTTCATCAAATATATCATATATTAGCAAGATATATAAATGAAAAAACATTAATACATGGTGCGTATGTCAATGGTATACTCCATTTACTCTATTTTTTTCATGGATAACCTTTCTTACCCCCATATGGTGTATTTGATATTTCGTTATTTATTCATGAGCATTGATTAATTATGTGAGAAAAAACAAAGAAAGAACGAGATGAAATTGTTTTTATATTAAAAATAAATATACCTTTAGTAAAATAAACCATAAATTCATATAAAAAATAAATAATTATTGAATAATTATAAATTAATCTTTTGACCCCTCGATACAACTTGTAGGATTCAAGAGTTGCATAACTGCCTTGATCGCTTGGATAACATGGATCTTAATATTATTTTGTGAATAATATTTTTCATATATGGAAAATAACATCAACAGAAATGAATTCTAAAGATTTCATGTTTAAAGGGAAATGATGGAACTCAAAAAGGTGGATCTTCATATATAATTTATAATTAATTTATGAGCATATGCATAATTACATCAACTTGTAATTTTCTCCTAAAACTATATCTGGTTGGCTATATATCATTAAAAAATTATTTAACTATAGGATCCAACTATATAAATCTTCTAGAAGTGATCCAAATATAAAACACAATCCTTAAATATATGGCCCCGGCCTTAAACATTACTTAATATTGAATTAAATGGATAAGTCACATTGAGGATCTTTTCAGGTTTAGATTTTTATAGAATTATAACATAACTATTACATATCAAAAGATTACAAAGTAGAAACTTCTACTAAGTTTCCATAGAATAAAAATCTTTTAAAAAGAAACATGTCTACTTCCATGTTTTAGATAGCATGACTTTCCCTTGATCCCATCGTTGACCCTATTCCACATTATGTCCTGTGAAAAAAATTTCAAAAAAACTTGGGGTGAGCATAAAAAGCTCAGTAAGGGATACACAAAGAATGAAAACTGTTAGTTTTTCAAACATCAAGTAAACCATGTATACTTTATCAAAGTATTACCTTCACCTTCATGAAGTAGTAAAAAACTCTTCACTGAATAAAATATCATTACATACCTTTTTGTAAAAAAATGATTACCATAAAAACCATATAAAAACACATAAAATATATAAAGGTAACTTGGGACATAAACATACTTCAGTGGAATAACCATACAGTCGACTTCCACAAAATATCACTTAGTGGAATAGCCATTCGGCCAACTTCCATACATACTTAATGGAATAGCCATTGGACCGACTTCCATACCCAATGCATTGGAGGTTATAACGTAACCACCTGTCCTGGTATTCACGGCACCACCCGTCATATGGTTTATCACGTAACCACCCGTCAAATGTCCAAGTACCATTATAAAATCATAAGACATAAAACAAACATAATGTAAAGAAAACATTTCCACACTTTGATCACAATCTATCACTCAAATATATTGACATATAAAATCCATTATAAAAACCATTTTCAATACCAAAATACATAAAAGAGTATATGTTATTTATTTCATTTTAAAAACATTACGGCTTGTTGTGGAAGGCAAAGACCAAATAATACTCGCGGCGGCAGAAAAAGTTGTTGTCACTGCGTACGTTAAAAGATACATTCCTTTTTGTCATTTTGTAAAAAGATTCATAGGAAAAGATTCCTTTTATATAAAAGTAAAAGTCAAAGGTGTTGATACACCATATAAAATAAAGTTCTTTATAAAATGAAATATTCCTCAATGAAAGGAGATTGAGACGAAGTCCCTTACCTCGGGTCCGACTTGAGTCGATCGTTTTTTAACGTCCTGAATAATAAACTTGAGTTAATTTATACTTTATTAAGAACCTTTATAATGTTCATTATTACTTTTATATCCCTTATTTTCCATGTTATAAACATTATGTTACCAGTTAAGTTAATAATGTTTGTTTTGTCGATATTTGGTTCTTAAGTCGAAAGTGGAGTTCTTACAATTAGATGTTGTTCATGTGGTCAAAGGAACTTTATATCCAGAATGAAATTAGGGATTTGGATAGAATATATATCATATATATCCATAATATACATGTATTATAATATATCATAATCATTTAGAGGTAATAAATGAAATGCACCATTCATGGAGACGGTAAGCCGTACGTACGCATGAACGCTACTTTCATTTCTATCTCATAATTTAATGGAAATAAATATTAGTGATATAGAGGTATATTTTAATTACAGTATAACATCATATATAATAACTTAAATCCATCCTTTATACGTCCCACATAAGGCATTAACGAATCATATCACTTTGAGGGGGTGGTAGTCCGCACTTCCTAAAATGAAATTATCGTGTTTACCCATAATGGAACCCATAAATCTATTCCCAAAATGAAAAATACAGAAGCTTAAGGAAAACATAAAAATATTATATATCATATATAAATACAGTGACATCTTAATGGCCACCTTTGAAGGGGTTAGAAGAATATCGAACAATCATCGTTTCGTGAGGCAGAAATTCACCATCCAAGGAAACAGTATGTTCTTTAACCATTAGACGTAGGTGTGTGTAAGTGTAGCTCGAATAATTCTTATAACAACATCATAGTATATTTAGGATACTGTATTTGTTACAAAAGAAAATAATAAAAAGAGTTTAGGGGGTTGGAGAAGCAAAATAAAACAAAAGGACTCAAAAGAAGACATTACCTTAAAATCAGGTAACTCCCTTTCGTTTGTGCTCAAAGGCTTCCTTGGGAAGACTTATACCCAATGTGAGGTTTCAAGGAGTAATATAGGGAAGTGGAGAGACAAAATGGGCTGGGTTTGTCCGAGACAAAGGCTTTGGAAGTGTGGGTAAGGTGGTAGAGGTGGGGGCCTTTTATAAGAGGAGAGGAGGGGCACTCTTGGAAAGTAAAGATAAGTTACTTTATTTTAAAATGATTTTCGGATTAAAAAGGTCCCACATTAATATAATTCTAGGGTAAGGTGATAAGGGTTCTAAATACACCCATCCAATAGGTTTTGGACATGTGTAGGTCATAGATTTTACATTGTCATTTCATTTTCTTTAAATCCTTTGTTAATGAGGTAATCACTACATCATCATGATGTCATAAATAATTTAATTATTTAAATTCGAAAAATTATAAAAAATATACTATGATGTAGGAAATCTTTGTATCTTTCTAATGAATATTTATAGTCAAATATATGACTTGTATAACCCCATGTAAAAATTGTTTTAGTAAAACATCTCATGTTTGTGTCATTTTTACTTTAACATTTAATAAAAAGTTATTTATGTCATTTCCCAACCAAAGTTGCTTCATGGGATCCCCAAGTTGACCCATGGGTTGTCTGGGTCGGCCATGACACATCCAATGAGGGTAGGACATGTGTCAATCTCATCTCATTTTATTAAAGCATTATTTTTACCTTAAACTACACTAATTACCTCTAATCGCGATTAAGAACGTAAAAGTTACTATTCACAAAAAAATTATTTTAATCTCATTGAACCACATTTTACTTCTTAATGACAACCATGTATGTTGGATTTTTGATATTCAAAACACAAAAGTGGTAAAATTTCATTTAAATGAAAAATCAGTTTTTATAAGTACCACTTAGTTGTTTCACTATTCATCAAAAATTGAAGTTTTTCCGAAAAATACCAAAAAATCACCCTAAGCTATATTTGATAATCCGAATTAAAAAATGAAGCCTATTTTACAAAATTTAAAACATATAAGTCACATTAATTAATTTAATAATTAATTCCCGCTGTCATGACAAATAGCGTGTTTTTATGAAACAATAAGTATCAAAAGATTGACACTAGATTAAGTCCGATTTTAAAGTGAAATTAATTACAACGACCACAATTGGATTTAATGGTAAAAATATTTTCTAATTTCACTTTAAAACCAATTCAAAAGATAATCTAATCATATAAATAAATTAGATTAAAAAGAGGTTTTGAATTAAAATACAACATTTTACACTATTCATTAAAAAATGAACTTTATCGAAAAAATTGCAAAAATTTACCAAAAGTAAATTTTGATGTCCCGATTCTTAAAAAGAGTTTCATTTGGTCCAATAGAATGTATAAGAGTGAACAAAACTCTATTTAATGACGGTTCGCCATCAAAGGGCGATAAGTGAACCTTTAGTGAAAATTAAGGTATAAAAGCCTAAAATTGAATTCTTTTCGTATTTTAAGCCTTTAACCGTTATTAGATAAATGTAAAAACATTTAAAAACATATATAATCATATTTTAGTTATTTCAATCCATTCCCTCCAATACAACGGCTATGTGTTAACTACCATTTAAAATAATATTATTTTATTACTAGTGTGCAACGTAAGATTTCAAAGAAACTCTTTGTTGCGTATCGGGTACGCTATCGAACATAGCAACCCCTTTAAAGTAAAATTAATATTTAATTCTTAAATATTAATAAATATGAAAATTCTTTATTCTTTATTTACCTGGGATCTTACATCCTTCCCCCATTTTGGGAATTGCGTCCTCTCAATTTTATTCACATATCAAAATAAGTTGGTGTATTTATCCCTCATAGAATTTTCAGATTCCCACATTGCCTCTTCAACCATATGGTTTTTCCACAAAACAATTACCTGGTGGATTACCTTATTTCGCAACACTTGCTCTCTTCGATCAAGAATCTGGACTAGTTTTTTTTTCATAAGATAGGGTCTCTTCCACCTGAACTACCTCTAGACTCAAAACATGAGATAGATCTGGCATATACTTCCTCAACATCGAAACATGAAAAACATTGTGTACCTGAGATAAACTCGGAGGTAAAGCCACTCTGTAAGTAACTGATCCAACTCTCTCCAGAATTTCATAAGGCCCAATGAACCTTGGACCCAGCTTTCCTTTCTTACCAAATCGCATCACACTTTTCCATGGAGAAACCTTGAGAAAAACATGATCACCTACCTTGAAAGATAGATCCTTCCTCTGGTTATCCGCATAACTCTTCTGCCTGCTTTGAGCTGTTCTCATGTGTTTCTGAATCAACTGAACTTTTTCTACCTTCTCTTATACCAATTATGGTCCCATCAACATCCTTTCACCCACTTCATCCCAAAATGTTGGAGTTCGACACCGCTTCCCATATAATGTCTCAAATGGTGCCATCTGTATAATGGAATGAAAAATGTTATTATAAGAAAACTCAACCAAAGAAAGATGTTGGTCCCAACATCCTTGATAATCCATCGAACAAGCTCGTAGCATATCCTCAAAGGTCTGAATTGTTTGTTCTGACTGGCCATCTGATTGCGGATGAAAAACTGTACTAAAATTTAATTCAGTACCCAACGACTTCTGAAGGCCTTTCCAAAAGTTAGAAGTAAACCTGGGATCACGATCAGACACAATGGAGAGAGGAACACCATGGAACCTGATTATCTCTTTAAGATACAAACGGGAAAGTTGATCTAGTAAAAAAGTATCTCGTATAGCAAGGAAATGAGCAGATTTAGTCAAGAGATCACCAATAACCCAGATTGCATTATTACCTCGAGATGTCCTCGGTTATCCCACAACAAAGTCCATGGATATATTCTCCTATTTCCACTCTGGAACTGGTAAAGGCTGAAGCATCCATTTCGGTAACTGCCACTCTTCTTTAACCTTTTGACATGTCAAACACTTCACAGTAAAATCAGAAATATCCCTTTTCATTCCATCCCACCAGTAATACTCCCGCAGATCTCTGTACATCTTAGTACTTCTAGGATGAACTGAAAACTGAGAACTATGAGCATCACATAACAACTCTCTCTTCAACTGTGAATCACAAGGCACAAACAATCTCTTCCCAAATCTCAAAACACAATCACTATCAATGTTGAATTCATGCAACTTACCTTTCAGAACCAGCACTACTTTTTTCTACAACTCAATGTCTTGCTTTTGTACTTGCTTGATTCTGTCTGATAGAGAAGATCTCACTGATAATTGAAACAAAACAGAAGGAAATCCTGCACCAACAACTTCTATTACAAAGTTCATCAAATCCTTAACCAAAGGATCAAGTTCCAAACGCAACATCGTTAATGAAGCATTACTTTTTTGACTCAAAGCATCGGCCACTTTATTTGCTTTTCCCGAATGGTAGTGAATTGTACAATCATAATCATTGATTAATTCCAGCCATCTCCTCTGTCTCATGTTCAATTCTTTCTGAGTGAATATATACTTTACACTTTTGTGATTAGTATATATTTAACACTTTACTCCATACAAATGATGCCTCCAAATTTGTAAAGAAAAAACAACAGCAGCTACTTCCAAATCATGTGTAGGGTAATTTAACTCATGAGTTTTCAAATGGCGTGAAGCATAAACAATTACCTGATCATTCTGCATAAGGAAACAACAAAGTCCCTTCAACGAAGCATCACTGTATATAACAAACTCACCATTCCTGGAAGGAAGTGCCAAAACTGGAGGATTCACCAATCTTCTTTTCAACTCCTGAAAACAATCATCACATTATTTTGTCCAGATACACTTAACACCCTTCCGAGTTATCTTAGTCATTGGACTAGATAACCATGAAAAAATTTCAACAAACCTTCGGTAGTACCCTTCCAAACCAAGAAAACTATGGATTTCGGTTACATTTGTGGGTCCTGGCCATTCTTCAACAACTTTTGTTTTAGTAGGATCAACAGTTATGCCATCTATTGAAACAATGTGACCCAGGAAAGAAATTTGTTTTAACCAAAACTCACACTTTCTGAATTTTCCATATAGTTTCTTTTCTTTTAAGGTTTGCAAGATAAACCTTAAATGACTTTCATGATCCTCTTTACTTTTAGATAACATCAAAATATCATCAATAAAAACAACCAACATTTTTCACCTGAGTAAACTGAGCCATCACTGCAACAAACTGTTTAGTTCTGATTCTTACAATCTCAGGATACTGATTTGAAAGGTCATTTCCCTCTGTATGCCTTCCCAGATAATATTTTATGTTTCCTCTATGAAAAACCATTCTTATCACAGAAATATCTTAGGTGAAGCAACATGTTAATCTTTAAATGCTATATCATTTCAATCATATAATAAATTAACTTATAATTTAACAATTTTCTAACTCCTAAAGTTGTCTAAACCGACCTCTGATACCAAAAATAAGGCCCCGGCCTTAAACATTACTTAATATTGAATTAAATGAATAATTAACATTGAGGATATTTTCAGGTTTAGGGTTTTAGAGAATTAGAACATAACTATTAAATCTCAAAATATAACAAAGTAGACACTTCTACTAAGTTTCCATAGAATAAAAAACTCTTAAAAAGAAACATGTCTAGTTCCATGTTTTAGATAGTATGACTTTCCCTTGATCTCATCCTTGACCCTATTCCACATTAAGTCCTGTGAAAAACATTTCAAAAAAACTTGGGGTGAGAATAAAAAGCTCAGTAAAGGGATACACAATGAATGAAAACTGTTAGTTTTTCAAACATCAAGTAAACCATGTATACTTTATCAAAGTAATACCTTCACCTTCATGAAGTAGTAAAAAACTCTTCACTGAATAAAATATCATTACTTACCTTTTTGTAACCAAAGGATTACCATAAAACCCATATAAAGAACACATAACATATATAAAGGTAACTTGGGACATAAACATACTTATGTGGAATAACCATACGGTCGACTTCCACACATATCACTTAATGGAATAGCCATTCGGCCAACTTCCATACATACTTAATGGAATAGCCATACGGCCGACTTCCATACCCAATGCATTGGAGGTTATAACATAACCACCCGTCCTGGTATTCATGGAACCACCTGTCATATGGTATATCACGTAACCACTCGTCAAATGTCCAAATACCATTATAAAATCATAAGACATAAAACAAACATAATGGAAAGAAAACATTTCCACACATTGATCACAATATATCACTCAAATATATTGACATAACAAATCCATTATAAAAACCATTTTCAATACCAAAATACATAAAAGTTTATATGGTATTTATTTCATTTTAAAAAACATTACGGCTTGTTGAGGAAGCCAAAGACCAAATAATACTCACGGCGGCGGAAAAAGTCGTTGTCACCGCGTACGTTAAAAGAAACATTCCTTTTTTTTTGTTTTATAAAACGCTTCGTAGAAAAAGATTCCTTTTGTATAAAAGTAAAATTCAAAGGGGTTTATACACCGTATAAAATAAAGTTCTGTATAAAACGAAATATTCCTCAATGAAAGGAGATTGAGACGAAGTCCCTTACCTCGGGTCCAAATTGACTTGATTGTTCTTTAATGTCTTGAATAGTAAACTTGAGTTAATTTTTACTTGATTAAGAACCTTTTTAAAGTTCATTATTCCTTTTATATTCCTTATTTTCCATGTTATAAACATTATGTAACCATTTAATTTAATAATGTTTTTTTTGTCGATATTTGGTTCTTAAGTCGAAAGTGGACTTCTTACAATTACATGTTGTTCGTGTGGTCAAAGGTTCTTTATATCCAGAATTAAATTCCTGATTTGGATAGCATATATATCATATATATCCAGCATATACATGTATTATAATATTACATAATCATTTAGAGGTAAGAAATGAAATGCACCGTTAATGGAGACGGTAAGCCGTACGTACGCATGAACGCTACTTTCATTTCTATCTCCTAATTAAATGGAAATAAATAATAATGATATAGAGGTATATTATAACTACAGTATAACATCATATATAATAACTTAAATCCACCCTTTATACCTCCCACATATGGCATTAACGAATCACATCACATTGAGGGGGCGGTAGTCCGCACTTCCTAAAATGAAATTATCGTGTTTACCCATAATGGAAACCATAAAGGTATGCCCAAAATAAAAAATACAGAATCTTACAGAAAACATAAACATATTATATATCATATATAAATATAGTGACATCTTAATGGCCACCTTTTAAGGTGTTAGAAGAATATCGAACAATCATCGTTTCGTGAGGCAGAAATTTTCCATCCACGGAAACAGTATGTTCTTTAACCATTAGACGTAGGTGTGTGTAAGTGTAGCTCGAATCCTTCTTATAACAACATCATAGTATATTGAGGATACTGGAGTTGTTACAAAATAAAAGAATAAAAATATTTTAGGGGGATGGAGAAGAAAAATAAAACAAAAGGAATCAAAAGAATACATTACCTTAAAATCAGGTAACTCCCTTTGGTTTGAGCTCAAATTCTTCCTTGGGAAGACTTCTACCCAATGTGAGGTTTCAAAAAGTAAGAGAGGGAAGTGGAGAGACAAAATGGGCAGGTTTTGGCCGAGCCAAAGGCTTTGGAAGTGTGGGTAAGGTGGTAGAGGTGGGGGCCTTTTATAAGAGGAGAGGAGGGGCACTCATGAAAAGTAAAGATAAGTTACTTTATTTTAAAATTATTTTCGGATTACAAAGGTCCAAAATTGATATAATTCTAGGTTAAGGTGATAAGGGTTCTAAATCCACCCATCCCATAGGCTTTGGACATGTGTAGGTCATAGATTTTACATTATCATTTCATTTTATTTAAATCCTTTATTAATGAGGTAATTGCTGCATCATCATGATGTCATAAATAATTTAATTTATTTAAAGTATAAAAACAATACAAAAACTACTATGATGTAGGAAATCGTTTTATATTTCTAATGAATATTTATAGTCAAAATTCTGACTTGTATAACCCCATGTAAAAATTGTTTTAGTAAAACATATCATTTTTGTGTCATTTTTACTTTAACATTTAATAAATAGTTATTTATGTCATTTCCCAACCAAAGTGGCTTCATGGGGGCCCCAAGTTGACCCATGGGTTTTCTTGGTCAGCCATGACACATAAAATTAGGGTAGGACATGTGTCAAGCTCATCTTATTTTATTAAAGCATTATTTTTACCTTAAACTACACTAATTACCTCTAATCGCGATTAAGAACTTAAAAGTTACTATTCATCAAAAAATTATTTTAATCTCATTGAACCACATTTTACTTATTAATGACAACCATGTATGTAGGATTTTTGAAATTCAAAACAGAAAAGTGGTAAAATTTCATTTAAACGAAAAATCAGTTTTTATAAGTACCACTTAGTGGTTTCACTATTCATCAAAAATTGAAGTTTTTCAGAAAAATACCAAAAATTCACCCTAAGCTATATTTGATACACTGAATTCAAAAATTAAGTCTATTTTAAAAAATTCAAAACATATAAGTCACATTAATTAATTTATTAATTAATTCCCACTATCATGACAAATAGCGTGTTTTTATGAAACAATAAGTTTCAAAAGATTGACACTAGTTTAAGTCTGATTTCAAAGTGAAATTAATTACAATGACCACTATTGGATTTAATGTAAAAATATTTTCTAATTTCACTTTAAAACCAATTCAAAAGATAATCTAATCATATAAATAAATTAGATTTAAAAGAGGTTTTGAATTAAAATACAACATTTTACACTATTCATTAAAAACTGAACTTTATCGGAAAAATAGAACAAATTTACACAAAGTAAATTTTGATGTCCCGATTTTAAAGAAGAGTTTTATTTGGTCCAATAGAATGTATAAGAGTGAAAAAAACTATATTTAATGATGGTTCTCCATCAAAAGGCGATAAGTGAACCTTTAGTGAAAATTTGGGTATAAAAGCCTAAAATTGAATTGTTTTCATATTTTAAGCCTTTATCCATTATTAGATAAATGTAAAAACATTTAAAAACATATATAATCATATTTTAGTTATTTATATCCATTCCCTCTAATAAAACGGCTATGTGTTAACTACCATTTAAAATAATATTATTTTATTATTATTGTGCAACGTAAGATTTCAAAGAAACTCTTTGTTGCGTATCGGGTACACTATCGAACATAGAAACCCCTTTAAAGTAAAATTAATATTTAATTCGTAAATATTAATAAATATGAAAATTCTTTATTCGTTATTTACCTGGGATGTTACATTAATCCTCACCATAGAATCATTGTGTGCCTACATGACCAATCTTGAATGCTTGTGTTGATTGTGGTTGATCATAGTAAAATTATTTTTAGAAATAGAATAAGTCTTGATGTTATCTCAATGTCCTAGGAGAGAATGACAGAAGATCAGAATTGATCTCTATATATCAAGATCTCTCTCTATGTATTGATAGAGATTCTTCATCTATTTTTTGTACACAAACAAAATATATTTTTTGAATGTGGTATAACTGGATATTTGTTATAGTGAGTTTAGGGTTGAAAATTTTTACAAAAACCCTTTCCCAATAATATATTTATTTGTTGAACCGATATATAGTATTAATAATATAAATATTATTATGATACACTTTAAATTTGAAACACATAATAATCTATAAATAAATATATTTTACACCTTCTAAAACTTGTCCACTGAACTTATGTTGCTTTACCTCCTCAGTATTTACAAAACATATAATAATTAATTATTATTTAATAAATAAATATCACTATGTTATTCTTCCAAAAATATAATTAATATTAGATTTTAAAAACCTTAAAAACAAAATTTCATTATTATTATTTAACTGTAATATTATTTTTAACAACTTGGTTTTGAATCTTAAAGATCAGTAAAAAATATTACTTATTCTAACTTGGTAAATTCTATACATTAGTATACTAAAACTACAGATACACATAGTGTGTGACCTTATTGGTATCTTTATCATTGGCATTATAAACAGCTACCTCATGTCTATTGTTATCATTTTGTAACACGCCAAGGAACCCATAGGAAAAAATTTTAATTTTGTAATGACAACAAACCTCCTATATTTTCCTACCATGTAATATAATATCTTTATTGTGATATATCAAACAAATAAGGTTGCATGCTGGTTCCATGAACCTATATGCTTGATGTCTATTTCATTTAATTTAGAGAAATGAACTCACTAAACATGGCCATGAATTTATCTATGTAGTTCCATTTCACTCCAAATGAATAAGATATAAACTTATAACAAGGGTCCAAAGGGATAAATTCATTCTCACATAATCTAAAAAAATAGCATCATTCATGAAACACCAAAAATATCCTACCTCACCACTAGCAGATGTCATCAAAATTTTCATTAAAACATAGAATTATGAGAATCATGATATATATTAATGATAATATTAATATATAAGGATATATAAATGCATATGCCGATGGAAACATCCAATGACACATGTAAATATGGATTTCCTACCGATGGGTTTGTTATCAAAATATCTTATCATGTATATTATAAAGGTTGAACACCACGAGACGAGGGATCAATGCCTTATGATCCTCCTACCCATAATATAATATATCGTTTATGTTACAATAGATGATATCATTCAGACATATAACATTATTTGAGAATATTATCATGGAACCTCTAGCTTATCATCATAGAAAATAATTTCCATTACATTTTAGAGATACATATATTCTTTGGACATTATCACTTGAAGTTGTCATGAATATTACCAATAATTATGAGTTTAGAATACATCGATAATAATGAATGATATTTACTTAGGTACTAATAAATTCGTTTCTAGGGAACCTACTCAAACAAGTTTGACTATCAGAATCCTGTTTATCAGAAATTTAATCGGTAGTAGGAGGTTAGTGTTGATTTATACGAAGTATTATTTCATCTATTAAGTGGTTGTAGGTTTCATCCAATGGTATTAGGTACACCTAAATTTCACATCTACCGAAAGTTACATGGTGGATCATTTTATGTCTAAATTTTCCTCAAATATTTTGGGTCACTGTGTTGGTAAACATGCACAGATGGTCATGTCTCTCGATCCATGTTTTCAGGGGAGTAGGTTTCACATGTTTAACTAGTTATATATAGTATTTTATTATGTCATAACTTCAATGAAAAGTGTGGAAAATTAGGAAGATTTTTCTTTAACTGATCATTTGTTGGATAGTTGATAATTTTGTGAGGATTACTAGTCTTTGTAATCAATTTTTCACCTATAAAATTCTAGCTATAATAAAAGAAAGAGATAGTGTAGTTCCCCCCATGCACATAGTTCATAGTCTAAAGAATGTTAAAAAAATTAATTATCTTTTTTATTGTATTTATATTTCAGGTTATACCATGGATTTTTTGTTGCACTTCATTAGTTTGTAATAATATTTGTGTGAGAGGGAGATTTTCTGTGCAAACTAGGGTAGGGAGGCTACTTACTTTCATTACACTTATTCTTAGGGGATGTTAACTTTAGATTATTCACTTTTATTCTAAACTTCTACAACATATGAATCTCTAGTTTATCTATCTATCACACTTTTTGTGTCCAATCACAAGTGCATTTGATCGTTATTTTGTGCTATGGTTCTTGGTTATTCTCCCAACAGTGGTTTATCCCTTTTCTAAAAGAGTGAGGGTTGACTATATGTGTCTCCAGAATTACTCATGTACAGATTTTTTATTTCATATGATTATCGGCCTTTATATGAATGGTTTTCATATACCATATGCATAGGATGAATTTATACATATATAAATATTGTTTAAATTTTAATTTGTGTTGGTAACACAAGTTTTGAGTTGTGTAAAGAGTCTCACATCAATATAGTTTGAACATATTTATTCGATGGAATCAATATGATTCCAAACAGAATTATTAGGGATATTTATACATGTATAGGGAATACATGTCAATATATAGTGGGATTAAATAACCATTAAAAATATTATGTGTTGGATTCATTATAAAGTAATCACATATTAAGACCTTAATCATTCAACCAGGTAACTTATGCACTAGCAAGATGCCCGTGGATAACCTTAAGAAAGGCATGGTGGAAATGGGTCAGATTAAGAGTTAGGTATCCCGATAACATTATGATATTTATGTTACACTTAGTTGAGAAACCCTTGTAAGGATACCAAAATAATTGAGTTCAGATTATATATAATTGATGGATTTGAAAAAAAAAATCTACTCAAAAATCCAAGAGTCATAAATGATATGATTGAGATAATTCTTTACCTAAATAGATATGTTTTGAGAGGAATTCCATAATTGAATAATTTCTTAATAATGTAAATATCCTCTTCCACCAATGTATATGATGTACTCAAAATAGGTAATCCTTTTAGTGGGAGAACATTTATTAAAAGTCATAATTAAAGGTTTGTAAAACAATAAAATCATTTTATAAAATCATGTTATGCTGATATTAGCAACATCATTATCATAAAACATTACTTTGATACCATCGTTTAAAATTATAATCTTCATGTAAGAAACTCATAATATATGTAACATAATATTTATTCTTAAGTAGGAGAATCTCTATGTGTTATGAAAAACACCCTCCTGAGTAACCAACTGATGATGTTGTTTGACACATGGAATATAGATTCATATGAGAAGAATATATGAATTAATCTAATAAATAATAGTAATTAGATGAAAAATGTCCAGCAGACCTTTTTTCACAACTCATATACTCATTATAATTAAATTTTCCAACGACGTGGTGAGACTATAGATATTCCCTGAGGATTATTCTAGATAAAGAATTTGTTTTGTTTTCTTGTATGTAAATGCTCTAAAATTTTGAATCAGATCAGGTTATTTTTTCCAGGATTTATCATAATGTTGAGAAAATATGAACATGGCATTATATTTATAGGTTCTAGTTCTGTGTAGATAGTTAAAGTTGTAAATGTTCAAACTGAAAGAAGACAAGTTAGTTAAAAATCCAAAAATGATTTATTGAGGTGAATTTTAATTAATATTCTAAAATTGGTTTGGTTATGGTAGTAAAGATAAATCTAAATTGTTAAATTTGGATATCATAATAATGTAAAAATCCCTTTTTCTGAATGGATATTAAGACATGTAGGTAAATTATAATGTAATTAGTTATATTACATATAAAAATATTTTATGGAACGTTTTGATGGAAAGGGTCCCAAGGATGATGATGTCAAACATAGAATTTGTTCTAAATAAACTTATTAAATAGTTATAAGAAATAAATAAAAGCTATTAACATCATAACATTAGGTGTTTTGGAGTTATATTGTT
This sequence comes from Viscum album, assembly GCA_963277665.1. NCBI lineage: Eukaryota > Viridiplantae > Streptophyta > Magnoliopsida > Santalales > Viscaceae > Viscum > Viscum album. The sequence continues at coordinate 252,979,279 of OY728160.1, read as the reverse complement.
TGAATATGTTCAAGGAGTTGAAAATTAAGAATATGATTTTTATGTCTCATAAATATGCAAACTATATAAATTGATACATTTTCCTCACTTAAGACTTTTGTGGAAGGATTTTGTAAAATAGTAATTTAGTGATATAGTATGAATTATATAGAGATGTAATGAGTTTAACAAAACCTATGGAAGTGTATAAAATTTAATGTTAATTTGTAAGTCTATCATATATTATATGTTATGTAATTTATTATGAATGGTTTTTTTATGTATTATGAATGACTTTTAAAAATCTAAAAGATAATAATTTATATAAATGAAAATCTTCACAGTTCCATTCTTTCAAGTTGGATATATTAATATATCCACATAAACAAAATGAAAATTGAACTCTCAAATTATGACTTTGATTTATCCCAAACTAATGTTCATCATATATTATTATAGTTTATAATGAAATGTTTAGGTCATCAAGAGTGTGAATCCTGTATCAGGGTATAAAATATGGCCATGAGGAAAAATGGGTTTTTGTGTACTAGATTATGTTAGGGTTTAATACCAAACATATCACTGCAGGATAGACTATTGAAATTATTTTACTATAAAATAAGCTTCGAAGCTTCCATGATCAAAATATGCAACATAAAATTAAGATAAATAAACATTGGAAGTTCTAAAAAACGAAAATCAACGCACATAGTCTACACCCCTAACCCTACAAATTAAACTATCATAAAAATAAACTCAAGTTATAATAATCATAAAATAGATAGAAAATGTATTTATGGTAGAGACATTAGTCCTACATCCATTGGAGAACACTAATTGATATTCCATTAAAATAATAATTTACAATGATTATAATAACATTGTATATGTTGAATAATTAGATCACTAATCATCATATATATGTTAACATGTATAAAAATGGACACACTATAAATTTATAGTGTGGTCCTCATAGACATTCGGTTACATTGACATATGAACTTGGTGGGATTCATGCCTTTAAATATTGCAACCTCTGATTGCCTATAGCAATCATTCCGTTGACCTCTAACATTCAATTGACCAAGAATGTTAATATAATGTTCCATCATGTGACTCTATCATTCCAACATTTTCCATAAAAAATCATAATAATCTAATAAAATGTATCATAATTAGAAACTCCAATAAATTATTTAAGTGTCACTCATTATATTCCATAACATAACCAACAAAAAACAAGTTTTAGAACATGAACATATGGAACACATCCCTCAACTAGATTTCATTTTCACCAGATTGAGAAACATGTCGAGTAATATATTGTAGATCTTATACTTACATTAAATTAATCAGAACATAAAACAAAATTTACATTATTTATAATAACCCTCTTAAATACTTATTTAAGTAAACCATATAATCATTTAAAACATAGGAGAACACGATATTCCACCTTCTATAGTCGAAATTCTTTCTTCACCACATTTTGATAATCCTAGTCCGACTGAGTCACAATGTCTCCTAAAAAGTTTTTGGAATAGAAATATGGTGAACATGTCAGTTGGATTTTGTCTTCCAGTTATCTTCCATGGCTAGAACTCTCTATCACCTATCATATTTCTTATGGAATGATATTTAATGTTGATGTGTTTAATTTGGGAGAAAAATTACAAATAATTCAAAAAAATATTATTCACTATGAATATCATAATATATAAATATAAATTCCTAGATTATTATGAGATCCATTCAAAAAAAAATTCACCATACCAATTGTTTTCATGCTTCTATTGCGAACACATTTTCCACTTTCATTGTGAGAAGTGCTACCATTAGTTATATCCTCAAATACATATAACTATTATTCCTATCAATGTGAGAAAAAATATTATTGACTCTTATAAGTATCTAATTTACCCCCCCCCCCCTCAAATCTGTTATTTATATACCCCTATAATGGATCATTCTTTCTAAAACATAAGGTTACATATTTGTGTAAATCTATTAAGGTGATGTCTCATTTTTTTTGATGTTGTGTTTATTGAAAAAAATTCTAGATTTTTTGGGACCATGAAGGAATCAAAAAATAATAATGGAGAGAGTTTGAAAGAGTTATAAAGTGTTTAGGATGATTCATAAAAAAATAGATAAAAGATAGGATTTTTATGAAAGTGTGTAGTTTAATAAAACAGGTGACACATTGCCAATAAATTTTGGAGTAAAATAATGACTATCACATGAGTCAGGTATACTCATAAAAGTGATGGAAGTTAAAATTAAAAAATTATAAAAGGAAGTATTCTCACACATATCAATAAGAATACCAGGTAAGTTGTATTTCACAAACATACTGAAAAAATTGACTAATTCATTATAGGGGTTAATGGAGGTGATTCAATTTTTAGGTGTAGAGAAGTTTCATGAAGGTTTGAAATCACATATAAATTATCCTCTAAAATTTATTTAAAAGAGATCATCGAACATTAATTAGAGATAAACTCATAGATATATTTTTCGGTATGATTTACATGAATGTATTACTTGTATGAAGAAATTTTTTATGATCATTAGTTTTATGAAGAGAGTGTATTGTGTTTTGTGAATAAGAGAATTAAAAATATGAGTTATAATTTTTTTTAAATGTATATTTTGGGAAATTAATGCGTGAAACATTTAGTTTCATAGGCCTCAAGAAAATTTCATTAAATTTTTATGGTAAATTGGAGTTTATTATTTTTATGAATAAAGGGCTTCATGATGAACCAACTATAGTTGAATCAAAATTTATTCAACTCATCATAAGTATATATTGAAGGAATGGTTAGTACACTTAATCAAAGAGATTAGTAATATTTTTTCACGTAATTAGCTATGAACCATGAGGGAATGTTTGTTTTCTCCGAATATGTAAACAAGAAGTCCTCTTTTGTGAGAGAGTATATTGTTTACTACATTTCATTAGTTGTGAACATGAAGTAATAATGATTATTCTGTGTCCATTATACCTTAATAAGTTCTTAGTGGATTATAGTACATTAGAACGTTATTTTTATATACTCCTTGGATTATCCGTGTGTGGGTAATCCAAGTAAATTTCTTGTGTCGGTTTGTTACTTGATTTATCAAATATTTTTTTGTGAGGGTGAGAAGTGTTCAACTAAAAATAGAACCGGATAATTTTTAGGGTTGTATAAGGAATAAACATTCCATAACCCCCCCCCCCATCTTAAGAAACATGCCTTTCTTATGACCAATAAGTTGTATCATATATAAAATTTCAAGTCAGAGGAAGATATGGGAGAAGTTATTCATAAAGGAATTTTGATCTTCAAAGGATACCTCTTTCAACTATGAAATAATTTAATGAAGAAATAATTTTGATCCTTAGTCCTAGATGTGTAAAAATATTTTATACATGGTATTTCAGTTTGTATGGATAGTTTAGGTCGTTAATAAGAAGAGCGTAAAGTATTGTATGTTATTGGAAGAGGAATTAACCATTTTGAGGTAGCCTTATCTAACACAATCTACATAAATTTGATGTCATTTAATACCTAGAATGCTATGTGGGGAAAGATTATTCACATCTATTAAAGAACATCAATGGTTAGAGAAGATAATTTTCATGTTCTATGGAATCAGTTTGAGGACTCAAGGATGCACCCAAATAAATATGATGGTGTATACTTTGATTAGGTAAATATGATGATGTATCCTGAATGTGATGGAATTATACTTTGATCAAACATCATATTATGCATGAATTCTATTAAATATCATCACATTCATCATTTATAATTCCATAAGTTTACACTGATGGAAGAGGGAGGAAGAGGGGATAATCATCCATCCATTTCTTTATTATCCTAGGTATTGAGGAATCCACCTTCCCCAAAACATATGGGTTTTAATAGGTTTAACTGAATTGTTTGGAGTGCATGAAGAAAAAACAAATGAAAATATAATCATAGTATATAACCCATGCACCCAACCTAGGGATCTCTCAAAAAACCCACCATATTCATAATCTCCACCACCACGCCACCGAGTGATTCCACTAATTCAATAAAATCATCTATATTGTATCTCACCCAGAACAATAACAAAATTACCATTTTCCTTATTTTTATTCCCTAGTTCATTAATCCTCATTAATATATTTATCATCTACATCAATTTCCAATCAAACTTAGTTGATGTACTAAGACATTTCATTTTATCATTAGGTTCCATATTTAATAACAATCCATTCTCACTTGGAAATCACTATTTACAAGTTCACAATTCATTTGGTTATCTTCCGTATTAAATTAATTTAAAAACCATATAAATTTCATCATTTATAACCATTTTGAGATATTCCATCATTTTCAGACCACTATTGAACAAAACCAGCACCACCAAACCATTATGAATTGAGGCCAACAAGCTGCACACAATTAATTTCACTAATCACTAAGCCATTCATTTATTTTAATGACGTTATTTTTTAACCATATTAATGGTATTATTAAATAATCAATATTAAAATACCAAAGGTCAAAGCATGAATTATATTCCATTAATAACAATTTAAAGTTCACAGCATGGATCAATAATAAAAATATGATATAAATTAATAAAAACATATGATTCCAAAAATTTCCATTCAATTTGAAAAAGTCTAAATTATTTTATTTGTTTTCCTGATTCATACATCCACCAAAAGGAATAAATAATATCATCAATTAAAAAGTTCATATAAATATACATAACCAAGATTATCTGCCTTGATATTGACCCTTCAAGAGGTCCATCACTTGTAATGGAGGAAACAAGGGATCAAACCCTACTGAACGTAATGGAAACCCTCATAAAACCATAACATAGAATTATATCACCAATAAATTCTTTTAAATCAATCAAAAAATATATGTTTCTTATAAAAACATCCATCCAAGTGGGATGGGAGAAAGGGATGGAATAGGTGAGAATATGGTGCCTCAAATCATGGGAACTATATTATCTACAATATAGGAGGTTAAAACCATCAAGAGAGACAATCAAAGGAGACTAAGGGGTCTGGAGTTAGAAAAATCTCAACGAAAAAGGGAAATTGAAATAATGGAGATCATGCCTTCTATTTAAAGAGGAATCCTATAATGCCGCTCTATGTTGTGGAAATATCCTACCACATTATGGTCATCCTTATTCAATGAAGATCTAAATCTCCCATGTTAATTTTTACCCTTACTATGTTTTTTAAAAACTACTTCTAAATCACATTAATAGGCAACAAAACAAACTTCTCTAGTTTGGTGTAATATAGTTCACTATTTTATCCTCACCACACCAAGGACCACGGAATGGTGAGCTTCATCTCACTATGCTTTATAGATGATCCTCCAAAATATCACACCCTTCACTCGGAATTTATAAACCATTTGTTTTACACAAAGTAATCTCCCAACCAACAAAAACACTAAAATAGCTATAAAATTTATTTCTCTGGCTAAAGTCATTAGATAACAACACAACTAACTCAGAACAATAAATGGTTAACAACATTCAACCAAAACGGGTATCCCATGACCTCTAATCCACCACAACAACCTTTCAATTCATAAATTTATAAAATGGTCACAACGACAACTATAACCATGGAATGGGGTCCAGAAAAATTACCAAAACTTCTCCCAAGACTCTAAAAAATATCCAATATCCCTCTAAAAGCCTCTAATCTATGTGAAACCACTATATAATGTCTATGAAGGAAAAATATAATAGCATATAACCCACGCTCCCAAATCCATGGAAAAAACATAATATTTACATTTATGTCTTTGATACGAATAAACATGACATAATTTAAACCATCCAAAACCTAAAAAATAAAATTAAATGTTGGATAAATTTAATTATGAAGAATATTTTATGTTTATAGCTTTACATAATTAGGAAAAAACAAAACAAAACATGGGAAAATAAAAAACTAGTTCATCAAAATCAATATCATCCACAGAAATTTCATCATGTATAGAACCTTACTTAGAAATAACCTACATAAAACATTTATTCTTAATTTAGGGTAAGGAAACCAAATAAAAGGGTTATAATAGGCTATTATTAAGGGAAAACAATGGAGATATCGATGATTACATAATCCTAACATGAGCATACAGTTATAATAACATGAATTTGACATATGAAAACTATTCCCCCCATATCCTAGATCAAAGTCATGAGTCATGAAATATATCTTGGTAATTCAAAAATATATGGATAATAAATGAACATGATCTATGAGTGAATAGAATTATAATAAAACATGGAATTATGTCTTAAAAATTAGTATATAAAATCATTTCCTTACTAATGAAGTCTTTTTTCCGTGACTATCATAGCGGAATGTGTTCACTACCCAAACCATCATAGTAGTTAAGGGTCACTCCCAATAATATAATAGTTCAATGGGTTCACTCCCAATAACATTTTAGCAGTCATGGTTCACTCCCAAAAATATCATATTTTAATGGTTTTACTCCCAAAACCATTTTAGTAGTCAAGTTTTACTCTGAACAGTATCTTTCGAGACAAGGTCCCATACCGAGCTGAGTTCACTCCCCATTCATGTCATATTAACCTCATAAGATATTAACATTTAACCAATGAATTGGAGTTATATATATTTTGCAACCTCTAAATAAAAAAAAATCATACATATTTATTCCACATGATCAAAAAACATTCATTATCCAAGAACTCATTAAGAAAACTAATTTTATAAATATTTTATCAGAGTATAACCCCTGGAAAAGGGAGTGGGTCTCATGCACATGAGCCTTAGCCTAGTTGGTGAGGTATGATTATGTGAATCCATGAGACCCAGGTTCAAAACCAGGTAGAGGTATATTTTTTGGGGGTACTGTTTCAGTAATGTAGTAGTACTATCGAAGAATTGTGTACTGTGCGGGTACTGTAGCAGACACTATAGCAGTTACTGTAGTAGGTACTGTTTGGTACTGTAGTAGCTGGAACTATTCACCTTGGGCCACCAGTTTGGGTTTGGAGTCCTTAAGGCTTTCAAGCCACCCAGTCCTTTAGGTCATTAGGGATTTCGGGACACCTTTAAGGCCTTTGGGCCACCTCAAGGCCTTCGGGCCACATGCAGTTGCCCCAGACAGACTATAGAAAAGAAGCAGCCTGAAAGAGGATTCAGAGCAGGTTCACTCACCAGAGAAGAGAAAATTGGATTTTTCAGAATGAGAGGGTATGACTATGCCATCAGGACCAGCTTGTCCTTGCACGAGAAGTTTAGCCAAATGTCTATGCGAAGGTGGAGAGATACTATGATGATGAATATATTGGGGAGGGGAGTTCCTTGTAGATAGACTGGTTAAATTCCCTAAGACCTTTGGGTCATGTAATCTCCTAAGCCTACGAACCATGTAATCTCTAAGCCTATGGGCCTTGTAATGGTTCCCCCTCATCCCTTGAAAGGGGGGTTATCAAAAATCAATAAAAATGAAGGCTTTGGGCCATTTGAGGGGGGGGGTCTCATTAAAAAATAGAGACCAACCAGATAAAGAATAATGAAGGTATACATGTATCATATCCCATTAAAGATTAATTATCTTCCAATGATGTAATCCTATATGGAACATGATTTTCAAATATCACATGAAAATATTTTTGAGGAAATTGACTTTTCCTTTTTAAAATCACTTCTCCATTAAAAAAATTGTTCATAATTAAAAGAAATAATTTTCATGGAAAAATAACTATAATATTTTAAAGGAAGATAAAAATAATTATGGAATCATGATGGAATGAAATTTTCCTCTTTTCATATAAGCTAAAAAAATTATCCGTATATTTGTTTTATGAATAGTCACAAAGTACCTCATTTGGAAAATAATAAAAATATTCCTTAAAACTGTTCTATAAAAATACAAAATTTGCTATAAATAACCTAATAACTTATATATGAATATTAAAAACATTTTAAACGATTTAGAGTATATGTAAATGGATGATAGATTTTCCCTAGTGGGATATAAACATAAAAATTTCTGAATAATGATGAGATTATGAAATAAACCCATATCGCTTTGTTTACATTTGAATCGTAACCCCATAAATGAAATAAAAATAAATGCATATTAAAATCCAAATAAAATATATAATACGTATCAGAAAAGGAATTCTGTTGAATTATATACACCACTAAAATGAAATGAATAATGAATATGGCATATGTACCACATAAATAAAAGTGAGATGAAAATCTATTTCCTCATGTTTCCCTTTAGTTGAATATGATTTAACCTCCAGTATAATAGTTTTAAAATTGTTAATAATTTATAACATAAACATATTAATCAATATAATATAATATATGATCATATTATATCATCTTTCCAACTTTTTGATAATTATATTTTCCTGTTACCCTTATTTTGGGTGTTAACTACTTCATTTTCCTATGCATATTTTATCCCGTACGTTCAAGTTCGTATTCATATTATATTGATGTATCACCTATTAAATATTATTTTTGTTTAAAATATCATATATAGATATATATATATAATATATATTTATTTACTTATTTATTCTTTAATATATATAGTTACAGAAAAATGAATTTTGTAGTTCATGGTGACGGTAGCTCGTATGTACGCATGAACGTAGTTTTCATTTATTGATTAATGGAATGAAAAATCATTAAAGAATTATAAACGATTATAAAATCCTTATTAAAAAATATATATAATATCTATTCATTAGTTCTATTTTCATAACCATCCATGTAATGTTTTGATGAAAAACAAATTGCACCGCTATGTGGAGACAGTATGTCATACGTACGAACGAGCAATGTTTTCAGTTTTCATTAGATGGAAAAGATATGGAATATGGTTGTACGATAATCATAAAAACCTATAGGTATATTTATGAAACTTTAGTTTTTAATTTAATATGTAAAAAATGTATAGGAAGTAGAGATAAAATAAACATGAAAGAGTTGGTAAAGATGATTGCATGTTCTTCGTAAAACTTCTTTTAAATCTCTTCTTAAGGGATCTTGGTCTTGTATTTTAGAATGAAGAAAACCTATAAAACTTGGTTAAGGATGTTTATAAGTGTAATGGGTATAAAGTTTCCAATGTATAATGATAAAAGTGGTGTGAATAAGTGAGGGATGATCCACCCATTCTTAATTGAGGTTAGGGGAACTTTTGGAATTTCTCAAAATATTAAAAAATATAAAACTATTTTAGAGATAAGTGCTTCCAAACAGACTATAAATTCAAAGGGGGTGGAATTTTAGTCCATATATGATCCCCAAGGTTATTATTTAAAATTTTAATGATTTTTAGATAATATAATAAAATATTAATCCCATAAAGTATCATTATTTTAAATTTTGATACTTTTCATTACTTTGACATTAAAAACATGAAGAAAACATGTAAAATTTAAAAAAACTATTTTATTAAATCCTAAATAAAACATTGTCATCGGTAGATTTAATTAATCACATTAAATATCTCAAATTATATTAAATTAAATATTTATATACCATGTATATGGTTTCTTCTATTAAATAAATTTACACTGTAATAGCATTACTAAAACATATAATGTAATTATATAATTTATAAAAAATAAAAATAAATTTTTATAACTAAAATATGTTAATTTTTAAAAAAATAATCATATATATTCCTTAAATATTTATTTTAACTCACATATATATCATGAAAACACATTTAATGTGTAATTTTTACTTTTCTGGCCCTGCGCAAACATTGCCAATTTTTTTTTGATAAACTAATTGTTATATAACTATGAAATTAGTTTCTAACTATAAAATTAATAATTAATAATTAATGTTTAATATAAAAGTCAATAACGAAATTATTTTTTCACTGTTATTATTTATAGGATTCATAATTTGACTTTTCCCATACAACGTAGGTGTTGTGTCATCACTATAACTAATTTTCATATTTATTATGGAATAAATTCTACTCTCTATGTTGTATATTATTTGTAAATTTTATTTATATTATTTTATCATAATTTATTATTTGATAAATTTTCATAAATATATATACAATTTTTATGTTTTTGGGATGTCATAATAGATACTATATTTTATAAAATCAATATTTTATTACTATTCATTAAAAATTTAATTTCATCAGAAAAAATGTTAAAAAAGTAATCCTAGGATAAATTTGGACTGATTAATCAAAAAATTAATTCCATTTCATGAAATTAAATTCTTATAATTTATAAAAATTATTATTTATTATTTTTTTGTACTCATATACTAACTCGGGAAAGAGGGGACTCCAGGATGGCGATTCGGAGAAAGAACCCTAAGCTTCCTTCCCATCAATAGAGATTCGGAGAACCTTGATCTTATTACCTGAATCTCTCAATAGATTCTTTCAATCCAGAGTGGGAAATGTCCTTCCGGGACAATCGTCAAGAAGCGAAGAAAATTTACAAACCCTCGGGCTTCAAAGATTCATCGATTCTTCGAAAGAAGAATCTTTCCTTCGCAGAGGTTCTTTCTGGAGAAGAAAATCCTACAAAGGTGGATTCATCTAAATCAAATATCACCAGGTTAAAAAATGGTGGATTCTCAATGGTTTCGGATTCAAATGCACTGCAGAAATGGTTGGACCTTTGTAAGTTTTCATTACTGGGTCGTGTTATTTACTCGAAGGGAGACAAACCCTGGTCTTTTGCTGATCTCAAAAATAGAATTTCTCATTGCTAGAGTTTAAGAGAATGGAAATTTATTTCAATCGGAAAATGGTATTTTCACATTATCTTCACCTCCTCTGCTTCCTTGAATTCGGTTTGGAACATAGGTAGCCTTCAACTCAAACTTGGAATTCTAAGGTTATCAGCAGGGAATATTAATTTTAATCCTTTTAACCTCAAGCAATCTAATGCACAAATTTGGGTAAAATTGCATGGATTAAATTGGGTGTATTGGTATCCGAGAATCCTCAACGACATTGCATCATGTATTGGTACTCCTATGAGGATAGATCAACACACCTTGGATGGTGAAAATGGTTATTTTTCAAGAATACTTGTGGACATTAACCTGGAAGTCAAAAGACCTGATTCGATTCTGTTTAATACTAATGGTATTTAATCTGATATTCGATTGGAATATGAGAATGTGCCCTACTTTTGTGATGTTTGTAAAATTGTGGGACATAATATCTCTAACTGTAGGTTGATTCAGAGAAATGCCAAGGTGTCATCTAATGTTTCTGAATGGAATGATGTCAACAGAAATAAAAAGAACAAGGCTGTCTTTATTGAAAAAAAGGAATTCTAAAGTCAGCTGTCCCTCCTGTTAAAACTCATATTCCTTTTGAAAATGCTGCTTTACCAAAGTATCCTGTTTCTTCTTCATCACAAAGAGTTTCATGGGCTGATGTGGCTGAGGAGGAAGAGCAGATCTTAAAACATGTGCCTATTCATCCGGTTTTTGAATGGGTTTCAAAGGAGGATCTTCACCAATTCTCTGAGATTAGCAATGATGTTTGTATTCTGGTTTATGACTTACAGAATGAGGAGGATGAGTATCAGTTTTTTCTGAATTTTCAGAATGAAATCCATGATTTTTTGATCTCTTTACAGGATGATAAAGAAGATGTAATTGATGCTTCAAACCTGGATACTTCCACAGAGGTTGAAGATGGGCAGAACTGTGATCCTAATTCAGCTACAGAACTGGATTTCAGCATCAATACTCAGAAGAACCTGCAGATTCATCTACCAGCTTCCATGGAGAGCATGTATGATACTTCGGATATGATATCTACTGTTAATATTAATGTTGCTTCTGAAAAAAATGCTCAAAATGCTGCCCATCATTCTGGTTCCCGTGGATGCTCACAAAGATTTTCAAAGGACAGTGGGATACCTGAAGTTGTTAACATTGATGACCTGCTTCAAGGCTACAAAGGTCCTCAATGCTTGAAAAGGAAAGTAGGGAGACCCCCTAAAGCCAGGAAATTCACAGATACTGCTTTAAAGGTAAGGAGTTAAAAACATATTCCCATAATGACTAATGCTTATCTTGTTGAGCTGGTTGAATCTGGAAATAAATTACCATGATTTTTCTCTCGGCTGGTTCATGTCACTTTATGGCTATGGTTTGGACATCAAAGGATTCAAAGCTATTTTTTACGTGAATTGGAATCACTACATGATCCCAATTCCCAGCAAAGACAATCTCCTTTAATGGTAGCAGAGTCCTCTGTTGGGATAGGTACCTCTAGAACTAATCTAGAAAACTCTAGGACTACACCTACAACACTGCAGATTTTAGGTGTGCAAGATACGAAAATGCAGCCCTCTATCAAACAGGCAGCCAATACACTCAGGTCTGGTGGTTATCACCTCACTGCTAAAACACCCCCTGGAGTTTACTGCAGGTCTGCACTGCTCACTGGTGATGTCTCCAACCAAATACAGGCCACTGAAAAGACTGGACTCAGGATGTTTTCCCCCAAACAGAGATCAGATGACCCCAAAAACAAGGCGGATGATGTACAACCTAATAAATAGGTGCGGGAGAAGGCTGAAAAGTCCAACACAAGACAAAAAATGACATCAATTCGAACTTCATCCCAGCTTGAGAAGGAGAACAGCTCCCGGGGTACTGGGGGATCTCTAAAAGTTGGAACTTCTTCAAGAGTTCACAGCAAGACGGCCCTGCCTCCTGGTGAGGTTTCTTACTGATTGTTGGACACAGCAAATCCTGGACTCAGGCAGGACTCCTACAATCAGAATGTGGTTGTTCTTAGTAAGGTGGATGATTCACAAACGCTGTTGAGGACTGTAAAATCTTCTATAGGGGAAGGAATGTTTCCAATTCAAAGCACTCCATCTCAGCTTGGTAAGATGATGGGGAGGGTGTGTGGATACAAGAAAAGACTTGGAGGAGATTTCATCCTCGTAGGGGTGGATGCCTTCCTCATCACAGTATGAGTACCCACTCTAGAATTGGTTAAGGACTCTGGTTCTGGTTTATTCTATTCTTTGTGGTTCTTTGTAGTACCTCTCCTGGTTTCATTTTTCATTCAATAAAGACGCATTTGCGCCTCAACCCTTTATATTAAAAAACATCCAATAATAATCAATATCCTTCTCTATCCACTAGAAAATAAATCTTTTTTAAAAAATATTAAAATTTTACCATAATTTAATTTTGTTATGGTGATTTTAATATATATATATATTTTTACAAAAAATCATATTTTCAATGAAATATTATAATATTCAACCATAAAAATCATGAAAACCCATTTTTGAGAAAACTGTATTTCTAAATCATAAAATTGGATTGGTAAAAAAAATTACATATTTCATAATAACTAATCAATGAATTTTTATTAATTATGACATATATAGATATATCATAATTTTTGAAAATTATTCATACCAAATAATTTATCAGATAGGTAATAACAATCATATTTAATACAAATAATTTGGGGTTTGTTTAGGCTCAATTTTGCGTGAAATTTATGATATAAAATGTAGTGATCATTTAAAATTTTAGGGTGTTACATTGTAGGAAAATTAATAAATTTAGGCCTCATGATTTGAAATTGATCTCGATAACCAGGTTTTGGATTTTTAATATATCATTGTCGGAACCCCACATTGTAAAAAGTGTCAATAAAACATCTATTTCAAAATAGGGAAATGGATATATGTAGGTAATATATAATAATACATACTAGGTTATCATGTAGGAAAATATTGTTGGGAATTAAAAACATGGATATAGAAGAGAAACTTACTCCTAGGGACATATATAGAGTTATAGAGAACATGATCATGAAATGTTATCCAGTAAGAAACCATAATTATGTGATGGGTAAAAAGCCCATTGATTTCTCAGTAAAAAAACTAAACAAATCAAATTTTTATTTCTTGGTACATTTTCCAAGAGTTATGAAATTGTATTACTATTTAGTCTTATAACCTTAGGAAACATACTAACTTGACAAGTATAAGTTCATCCATTAATAAATTTTTACCAGTATCTTATCTTTTTCTCCAAACGATGAGTATTTAAGATGAACTTTGCATGACTGAACCACAAAAATTAACTTTTAATGGGTATTATAATCCAAAAAATAATAAAAAAACTTATTTATCCTCTTTTTTTTCATTATCAAAACCCAAAATTATTATCACATGATAAGTATATTCTCAAACACAATCAACCTTCATATAAATAAATAATTTAATCTCAAAAAATCAACAGTTTTACCAAAATATAAACTCAGATCATTCAATAGATATCTATCCTTAAAATTATTCTAAATGTTTTAGAATATTATTGAAACCAAAAAAAATCCGAAGGAATTGATGACGTCATCTTCTAAGATAATTTTTTTATCACCCAAACTGTGCACATCCAAAACATATAATCTCCATGATGCACTAATAATTTACATAGATAACTTAAATCACAATAAATCCATAATAAAATTATATATTCCTTCAATTAAAACTAATAATTAATTCTTAAAATAATATTCCACACCTTTTTTTACCTTAATCATATAGTGTTTCTAAAATTGTGAACATCATTGAAATGCTATCTCATTCCTTTCATTTTTCATCCAAAAATTTTAATAACTCATACATATCTCAAAATCAATGATCATATAAACCCTAAGTCTTATAAATAACTTTATAAATTATTCCCTTGAAATTGAAATTAATTATAAATCAAATAATAAATCATGTTAAGTCTGTGGGTTATATATACTTGTCCCAAAATATCATTATCCTTCTTAAAATTTCATCACTGAAAATCTAAAAATGGGGGTTTAAGACTATGATCTTTTAGTCAACCTCAAAACATTAATCCTTTGATGGTATCCATAATGCTTAAGGAATCCTATAATGAAAACATATTAATCTCTATTTTTTTCTAAACTGACCTCAGATACGAACTATAACGGCCTGAAAACCATGCTCCCAGACCCGGTGCTAAAACAATATTCTTTACATTTGAATCTTTGATTAAAACAACATTAACTAAATTAAAACATAAAAAATTTATAAAATAAAAGGAAATAATGGGTCATATTCATATATGTGGAACTTTTAGTTTTAGAGGATTATATACATTGGAAAAACTCATGCATATCTTGAAAAAATAAACAAGTGGTTCAAAAATATATATATCACTCCCCAAAAATTCGTCACATCTACCACCCTTATTTGACATAACCTACGTAAAACCCTTCTTAACAACCTAGGGAAATTAATCATATTAAAGGGGATTTATTTCATTCTTATTAAGGGTAAAAAATGGATATATCAATTATTACAAAATAAAAACATGAGAATAGGGGCATAAGAATATGAACCTATCATTTTAAAATTATACCCTACATATCAAAGATCAAAATATTGAGTCATAAAATAATTACATTAAGTTCATAAGATATGAATTATAAAGGAACATGAGTCCTACTTGAGTATAATTTACATAATACATGGAATTGTGGAATATATATTAGCATATACAATCATTTCCTTAGTAGTCTAGTCTCTTTTCCAAGACTATCATAGTGGGCGGGTTCACTCCAAAAACCATAAGAGTAATCAAGGTTCACTCTAAAAACTATCATTGTTGAGTGGTTTCACTCCCTAAACCCTAATATTAGACATTTTCACTCCCAATAATATCATAGTGTAATGGGTTCACTCCCCAAACTATCATATTGTTCAAGTTTTACTCCCATAATGATTATGGTGGACAATTTCTCCTATTAAATTATGCCCACATCCCATTCTAGTCCTATTTATCTCATGAGATATCAAAATTTACCAATTTAATTAGAGGTAAATATAGTTCCCACCCATAAAATAATTAAAATTACACATATCTATTCTAGAATATTACAAAACATTCATTTTATAATAACTCATGAAAAGAAATGAATTTTAGAAACATTTCACCAAAGTATAACCCTCGGAAATGGGAACACATCTTATAAAAAACCTAAAAATTCCATAAAAAAATTATAATTATGGTATAATTAGATAATATACATAGTAAATCTTATATATCATAAAATTACGTCATCTTAGATATAAAATTATTTTAAAATATCACTTAGAAAATTTCTTGAGGAAAATTAATTTTCCATTTTAAACGTAAATATATTTAAGAAAATCATACTTCTAAATAAAAACATTTCATTTAAAAATAATACTATAAAATTTTAAAAGAATATTAAAATAATTATGAAATCATAAATTTTGGAAAATATTGTCATGTCGTATAACATATAAAACATTCCTTCAACATTTTTTGTAAGAAAATGTGAAAAATACCTCATTTGGAAAAAGGAAAAAAGTCTAATCTCAAACTATTTTGTGAAAAGTCAAACACAGGTAAAAAATGACATTCAAAAATTTTATTAGAATAATAAAAATATTTTTTAATAATTTCTTACAGATCATGTACATGTGAGGTAAATATTCCCCATCACTACTCGAACAGAAGAAATCCCGAATAATGAAGAGATTGTGAAATAAACCCTTTACTGCTTTGGTAACTTAAGAATCATAGACAAATGAAGGAAATAAAAATAAATTGACCTATAAATTCTCAAGATTTCATAATATCTATTATAAATGGAATTCATTGGATGATTATACCTCACTCAAGGGAAACAAGTAGAGAATATGTCATGTGTCCCACAAAAATTAAAGTGAGACAAAAATATTTAACAATATGATTCCCTTTACTTGAATGTTATTTAACCTCATATATTATGGTTTTAAAATGTTTATAATTTATACCAAAATAATATTCAGATTTATAATATCATATATCATACTCTTATATGATATTATCATCTTTTTGTTAATAATATTTCTTTATTACCCTTGTTTCGAGTTATAACTGCTTCACTTTCCCATACATATTTTGTCCTGTAAGCTCATGTTCATATGCATAGGATATAGTTGAATCATATAATGAATAAAATTAAAAAAAATCAATTTATATTAAATATATATATATATATATATCTATATATTCATCAATAAAGATAGATATTGAATAATGAATTACACCGTTTATGGAGACAGTAGGTCATATGTACACATGAATGCTATATTCAGTTTTTAATGGATGGAATGCAATAATTGTAAAGAATAATTAACCTTTAAGGAATAATTAATATTAAATATATATCATATATATTAATTAATTCCAAATTTATATCCATCCATGTAATGTGATGATGAAAAACGAATGACACCTCTATGTGGATACAGTAAGTTGTACGTACGCATGAGCGATGTTTTCAGTTTTCATTGGATGGAAAATAGATCAAATACGGTTTTCCCATAATAATAATAAAACATCATTATATTTATAATAATTTAGTAATTAATTTAATATGTAATTGAATCATTTATAGGAAGTAAAATAAGAAATAAACATGAAGGAGTATATGAAGATGATTACCACTTCTTCAGTGAACTTCATTTAGATATCTTATTGAGGAATCTAGAGTTGGTATGTTTTAAGGGCCATATCATATAGAACTATTATAATGACTATTTGAAGATAAATGGTCTGGACATGGTCATTATAATAGGATCCATGTTTTGTGAATAAGTTAGGGAGGAGGAGCTGTTTTAAAATTGTGGTCAGGGGCCATTTTCGATTTTCTCAAAATATTTATGCATTAAAATACTATTATGGATCAGAATTCATCCAAATAGACTTTAAATGCATAAAGGATGACATGATTTACCATCTTGACCACTTTTTTCGTATTTCATATTTTTATGATTTGAAAATAATATAATAATATATTTATTCCATGAAATATCATTATTGTCAATTTTGATACTATTCATTACATAGACATTAAAACCATTAATAATACAAGTAAAATTTGAAAATAAAAATTATTATATATTATATATTTCATCAATAAAATTATTGGATCACATTGAATATCTAAAATTATGTTACTTTTAATATTTTTAATATCAAATATTTGGTTTTTCTGTTAATTAAATTAATATTGTATAAGAATTGTAAAAGCAAATATAGTAATTATAATATTTATAAATAATATATAATAATTTATATCATGAAAAATAATTTAACTATTATAAAAATAATTATTTATATTCATTAAATATTTTTTAAAAATTGCATCTATATCATAAAAAAAACATTTAATGTGTTATTTTTGACTTTTGTGGCCTTGAGAAAGCATTGCAAAATAATTTTTATAATACACTTATTATATCACTCTAAAATTCATGTAGTAACATAAAATACATCAATAATAATTAATATTTAATATAATTTTCTATAATGGACTTATCTCATCACAATTATTATAATCTGGATATAAACTTTTGATTTTCCAGTGTTTTGTAGGCCCTATGTCAGCACAGAAAATTAGTTTCATATATATTATGGAATAAATTATAATCTACATGTTTAAAATTATTAGAAAATTATATTTACAGTATTTTATCATACTTTATTCCTTTCAAAAGTTTCTTAAATTTCAATATTATCTCTATTTTTGACAACATCATAAAAGATACCATATTTCATAAAAACTGTATTTTTTGTATTATTCACTAAAAAATTAATCTCTTCAGAAATATGTAAAAAACATAACCTAGAATAAATTTTTATTTCTGAATCCAAAAATAAATTTCATTAAATTAAATTAAAGTCCTATAAATTATTGAAGTAAATTTTAAAATAAGTGTGAAAAATGTGAAGAAAACCATGATTTTGAAAAAAATATAGTTTTCTATAAAAAAATATATTTGAAAGTAATATTCATTTTATAGCAATTATAAATATGATTCCATTCAACTGAATTGAATTTTTAATAATATAATAAAACTAAATTTTCTTCTAAAACATTTTAAAATAAAATTTTACTTTAGAAATTGTTGAAACGAAAAATACAATTTAATATAAATTGATATTTATTATTATTCATTGGAAAATACATATTCTATTAAAAATATAAAAATTTCAAAATATGGTAGTTTTGGTATGATGATTTCAAAAATTATATTATTTTTATAAAATAAAATTTTAAGAATTTCTAAAAATTGTTTATAATATTAACTCATAATAATACAGAAACACCATTTTTCACGAAAACATATTTTTGAAGAATAAAATAAAATAAATAAATATTGAGTATATATTTCATAAGAATTAATCAACGAAATTTTAATGATTAGGTGCCTTATATATATATATATCGTAATTCAGTTTATAATATTTATACCCTTTAGTTGAACGGATGGGTTATAATGGTCATATTTAAATAATAATACTTTTTGGTTTTTATACTCGATGTTGTGTGAAACGTAAGCTATCAAACATAGTGTTATTCTAAAATATTTGGGTGTTACATTCAATCTATTATACAAACTCATTGAAATTGCTCATTTTTCATCATTAACACACTTCCAAACTCATGAATATATAAGCATGTTTGAAATGGGACCTAGACTAAGGCTTAGTCCATAAACCAACATATATGGACTTCAGACACAATATTTCTCAAAGACTATTATAACATGCATTAGAAATTAATATACTCAATGACATATATTTATTCTAAATAATATAGTTTAATATTTATTAGTTAACTCCTTTCATCGTCACAGTGAGTTTTTTATTCCCATGTGTAACATCTTATCTCGGGATCCACTAAACTAGTGCCCTGAGTCGGTGGGTCACATGGCCTCAAACGCACCTCCACATACACCAGATATTGTCGATTATAGGGGAGGTTTTGAAGGTGGTAGTGGGGGTGACTTTACCCTCATATCAGAGTAGGACAACATATATAATAAATAAGAAATAATAGTGGACACATATATATGAGACATCATAATAACATGACCAGTAACCTCCCATAGCATAATCATATACAACTGATAATAATAAAAAACTGTGGAAGTAGAAATAACTGAGAAACTATAACAATAAAACACCAACATGTTAGTTAATATACAATGTGTTATCATGGCATGCTGATACACAAGAAGGTAAAATAGAGGACACACTCATACAATATGCTATAAAAAACTAAAAAACCACCAAACATTACACCATGAGAATCTTGAAGAAAATGTTAATCCCTCTTCTCCCATGCTCTATAAAATAAGTAAAGCATATCCTCAATATATAACAGGGAATAATCCCTTATCTATACCTATATAAAATTAATCAACTCGGGTACCAAAGGCTTCCCGAGTAGGTTGTGAGATAAAATCCCAGTATGCCACCACCAATAATTATTATAAATAATACAACTTTTTTATATATCTTTAGGAGTGTGCAGGTAATAATAATAAAAAATAATTCTTAATAATAAATACTATCCGGAACAGGTACCTATAGGACACCTGGAGGTTTTAACTTCTTCAAAATAGGCCATAATGAGCCTGAATGGTAACCATGCATAAATAAGGTAATGATACATCTATAGTATAGTTATATAATCTATCCAACTATATTAACTAATTAAATTTGGATTTAAGAAGTAATATTCCTAGACATTGGGGGCTAGCTGGACTGGGGAATAACTTAGGCATCCATAACTAGTCTAAATGAGCTAATAGGATCTATCAAAAGGTTACATACCCTGGATCTTAGAATGAATGTGAGACGTTATTATCTACACTTGAGATAGGATGAGTGATATTTCATTCCCAAAACCCTAAATAGATAAATGTTGAACATCATTCTCATCACCCAGATATCTGTATAATAGTGAGATATTTCATGTTCAACACCTGATGTAAGGGAGAGTGGAGCTTTATTCCCAATAATTCACATAAACATTATTCCATTTCTAATCTCAATGATGTAATCAAAATAAGAATTATATCTTGTATAATCACCACTTTATAATAATTTTCATCACACCCAATATATAAAGAGATTAACTGTTCATATAATCATGAATCAATTGGTTTTTCCTTCCAACCGTTAAGAATTATTATCATTTAATCTATTTATATATTTTATGTAGGGAAATAAAATTCCATGGTTTAACCAAGAACATAGAATTTTCTACAATCAATTAGGTAATTTCCTATAAGGGAAACACAATTTATGACCCATGATTATTTATTAGGGGGAATTTCTTAATTATAGAAATTAAATGTAAACATTCAACGCAAGAAGGAACCCCAAGTGGTGCATATGATCAAGTTATACATCCTCTAAACATTTATAATGGGTTAATGGGAGTTTATTAACATGTGAAAAAATTATTTAGATTCATAAAACTCATTAATGGGAATCGCATGGAATGTCTAGTGTGTTTCACATGGGGTAGATATGAAAACACTAAAATGTTTTGGAATAAAATATATACCACCTTTTTTATGAATTTTTATGACTTCAAAACTGATATTGGCATTATATTTGAAGTATATTGGAATAAAAATGAAGAATAGTTCAATGCCTGGAAAATTAGGTGTCTTATATCTAACAAAAATAGTCTTATAGGGTGAAAGATAAATATATAAGGGAATGAATGGTAATTGATAACATACAACTAGTTATCCAATTATTCTGATTGAAATTGATTTGTAATTTGAATCTAAGAGATATTAAGAAACCTAGAATAGTTTTTTGAAGAAACCCACGAGATAAGAAAGTGAGAGCCATCTGATGGAATTGGAGGATAAAGAAAAGAAATTATATTTTAAGATTTATTATAGAAAAAATGTAATTTTACCCGTAAAATAGGTTGTGCACATTTTGGACTTTTTTTTTGGTCGAACAGTGTGCAAACCATCATTATCCCACTATCTAGAGAGGGGCCCCATAGGTTTAAGGCACATGGTTTCTAAAACCATTAAAAACCAATGAAAAACCCCACTGTAAAGATTGTATGAAATCATGCATTGTTGTGTAAATCGGGTTTCACAACTGTTGAAAAATCATGCGGCCCCTACTACTCAAAAATTTCCCCACACGGTTAGTACTAATCATGCAGTAACTATGTGGGCTACCCTTTTACCCATTTTCAAAAACTCCATGCTCCAAAAAATCCATATATTATCCTAGAACATTCCATTTTCTATAGTTTACATCAACCATGATTAAACAAAGGAGTCAAATTGAAAAAAAAACAAGTCACACCTTCATGAAAAGATAGTTCATTGTAACCTCCACTCTTTAAATAAAATCATCCTTGAGTTGGACTTATGAGTGTAAAGAGGTATCATCATTTCCAAGATCTACCCACCGATCATGTATATCAGATTCCCACTCCCAAGTATCGTCTTATACTCATCCATTCTACCATAGCACCCTTACTAAAGGAGTTATCTCGAATCAAAGTGTCTTCATGATCCAATCAACAATAGGAACAAGATACTCCTTAAAGGAATAACCCATTCAGAACTCTGCCTCGTCAGAATGAAAGACAAGCGATAGGCATAAAAAATATCATTTAATATGAGATAAATGATATAAATCAGGGATAAATCATTATCTATGAGGAAGTTCTATCTGTTAATATACTAGTCCAACCAAATTCATAACGTCAAAGGGTCTAACAAATCGTGTAATAATCTTACCCTTCCTCCAAAAATGTTGATGGCCCAACATGGGTGAGACTCATAAGAAAACCCCAATCTCCAAAATCACACTCAATAGGTCATCAGTGTATTTTGGTATATGTGTACTATATATACTGAGCCATCATCATATGATTTTTGATCATTTAGACATTATCGGTTTTCTCCAATATGAGATGCAGTCGAATCAAAGCTACCTCCCCATCCTCTAACCATCACAGAGTTGAATGGGATAGCCTACCATATAAGGATTCATAAGGAGCCTTCTAAATAGTATCCTAAAAGATGTTATATGGGAAAACTCAATAAGGTGTATGTGTTTCTAACATGAACCACTGAAATCATGGAGACATGCCCAAAGCAGAGACTCTAACACTGAAATCATAGGCTCTATTTTTCTGTCGATCTGATGGTGATAGGACATGATTAGAAGCAGATGTGTACCCAAGGCCTTCTATAACCATTTCATAACTGATACATGAAGCAACTTTCCCAATCCTAAATTAGAGTACACTGATTTTAAAGAATACATACTACCTCTCTAATTTATTTCTTACCTATCTCATAAACCAAGAAGATCTCTCTCACATATAATAAATGTAATAACTTCCTCAAAAAATCAATGGAAACCCATACCATATCATTTTGACAAGGTGATATTGTTAAATAAATCCTAGAATCCATATATACATTATACCTTTTGAACATAGTTATGGAAAAATTGCAACAAAAGTCCTTACAGACACTAATTTTCTACATTCACCTTCTAATAGGTGGAACACTGAGTGATGAATCCAAAAATCTAAAGTTTTATATTAGGTCACCAATACTAGGGACCTAAGTCTTTATAAATCAGGGTGAATATGATATTTAATTCCCATTCCGGGGAATAAAATTCCTCTAGAATCTCCTCTCTGATTTCATATTGGAATGATATATTCTCGTGGAAGTATAAAGTATCATCCTCATCCACAATTCAAGTAGAAGATGAATCATCATCTCAGATAATTTCCCTTGGGACTAAGCCTTTGATATTTTATATTTTCTTCATTATTTCGATCTCTATAAGGGTAGAGTCAACAACTATGGCTGAGATGATAGTCTGTCAATGAACCTCCCAAACCTCACCATGCATCACTGAAAACAATTCCATAACCTGCCACTCAACACTAGGCTCCTGAAATGACTTATTCTGAGTCTTTAGATTAGTGTATTGGCCACTGAATTACCTTTTCCTACTGCATAGTAAATTTCAAAATAAAATCATTTTAGGCAGTCAAACCATATACATTTTCATGGATTCAGATAATAGTTCATAAATATGTACTTGGGGATTTTGTGATCATTAAATACCAAAAAAAACTCTCCTTGTGAATAATGTCTCCAACAATGTAGAGCATGAACAATAACATCTATCTCGAGCTAATGTTTTTGGAAATTCCTCATGTGAGGCCACAACTTATGAGACTCGTACACAATGACTCACTCATCATGCCTCAAAGTAGCTCACAACGCAATACCCGATGCGTCATAGTTAATAGTATAGCTCTTTCTTGTCTCTGTCAGAATCAAGATCATCGTTGAAGACAATTAACCCATCAACACATGAAATTATGTTTCATAACATTTTTACTAGATGAATTTCACACCCTTTTTTGTTAGAAAACAAATTAGTTATAAATGGCATGAGAAATCTCGGATGAAGTATCTATTATATAAGGATATCTTCAAGAAACTCTGATGTCAATGTGGTTTTTTGGATGTTCATCGGGAACTACATCTCTTAATTTCTCGATGTCTTCCGAAACTACTTAATCTGAGATATTATTACCCAAACAGTGTAATTTATTGATCCAAAAGTGGTATTTTATAAGAATTAAGAAAATCTAGAGCTCCATTAGTATATTCATTGCGATCTCAAAAATGGTTTGCATGGTCTTGTCGAGAGAATTAATACACTAATACGTCTTCCAAAGAATACTATGAATGAGACCAAATGTAGGTGGAAAACCTTATTCATTTGATCCATGAAATTTGTAGATGTGTTTTTGTGACTGAATGAAAAGACTATATAGTCTTATAGACCATACTTACTTCTGAAAGATGTATGAGGTACGTCTGATGACCCGACACACACCTGGTGATAGTTTCACCTCAATTTTATCATTAAATAAACTTTATATCCTCATATCTAATAAAAAATTTGATTTATTCAAGGTAGTGGATACTAGTTCTAGACAATAAGCTACTTCCATAATCTGTAATCCATGAAAATACTAATGGTACCATCTACATTCATTGAAAAAAGGACTAATGAACTCCATAGAGAAGAGTTAGGGAATATAAATCCTTTATAAACTATATATTATAACTTTTTCTTGAGCTCTAAAATCTATGTAGGTTCTATCCTGTATGGAGGAATGGACACTATTGTTGATCCTAGCACTAGCTCAATGGTTAATTCCACCAATCACTGTTGATGAAGCCTAGAAAGGTATTTAGGAAAGACATCCCTGAAACAATTTACTATAGGAGATGAATTTTTTTTTTAACCCTTGATCATCCAAGAAGGGATTACTGATTTGATTTTTCACACTACCCCACCTTTGATTCTTGGGTATAATTAGAGTTGAAAGAACATTCCACTCTCCATTATAAACATACATATCAACTTCTGATGATGCAGAAGTCTCCCTCTGATGATAACAGCCGTTATGGACTCAATATGAAACTAACAATTCCCTAAAAATAATTATATTTAATCACATAATATCAAGGAAAAAATGTTTCTATACGAAGAGATATCCACCTATATCAAAGTTACAAGAATTACATCGGTGAATACTCAATTATCGGATAAATAACAGCCTATCGAATGTTATCACACCACAAAAGTGTTCTATTATGAGTCCTAGACTCTCCACGATTTCCTTTTATATGAAATAATGTGATACTCCTATGTCAAAAAAACATAAATTAAAGTAGAGGATAATATTATAGTACCTATAATAGTAGAGGGTCTTCCACTCTGCTCCTTCATCATGTGATACACTATATATAACTAAAATGTTCCACAGCCATGAGTCATAGCCTAATAGCCCTAAGAATGATCTTTCTAATGTTGATGAGAATCGTGAGTAATGTTAACTATTATTTGACCACTTCCTTGGACAAATCTACTGTTGGAATTTGTGATGCCTAGGTGACATGATACAACTGCTCCAACCCTAGAATTTGGGGTAGGTGTAGATCTCTGCTCGTTAATCACTGACTGAAAATTCCTGTCGAAGTGATGGATATGTTGCATCCTATCACATAGTCTGGATTGTTCTAGAGCTCATAATCATTGTGACTTTCTATTTATTGACTTCCCAAAATAGTAAAATATATGGAAACTATATATACAAGGATCATAACTACTGCTACCCCCTTGAGAATCCTTGAAACATTTTTTTCTCCCATTGGAAGAATGACTAGATGGTCTAGGTGAAAAACTTCTCCAACTCTTACCATCATCTTCCCTCAAATTCCATTCAAAAATAATGTCATATATGACTATCTCAGAAATAGCAGTCAACCTGAAAACAATGACTTGCCATTGGATGGCATATACCAGCCCATCATCAAATAGCTTGGTGTTCCTAATGTCATTCCCATAGAGAGTTAGCATAAACTAAATCATCTTAGTAAATAAAGAATAATATTCTAAGATAGGAAAGGATCCCAATTGGAGGACCTAAAACTCTATCAAAATCATATCTCAGAGTCTGTGGAAAGAAATTGTCAAAAAATATCATCTGTAAATCTACCCAAATCATGTATCTATGTTGATCTACATATATAATAAAATCCCACCATCACATGGAATAATGACATAGCATATAAATAGAAATCATAACCCACCACTCTTGAGGAATATCTTGAGGCTTAAATATATAATGATTATCTTCATGCTAAGACTCAACAACATCAGGTAAACCATACCTCAAAAAGGTCGGAGGATTATATTGCTGGAACTCCTGAGTAAACACTATCATAGTCAGGGTTGGATGAATGAAACATTACCTCTTTTTAATCATGTAGAAGATACACTCATAGAACTAGGTTTTGGTTCCCATATCAATTATAAGAAGAATTTCCAGAGGTGGAACTGGATGAGGGATCAGTAGTGGCTCAAGGATCGCATCCTCCATTGCATGGTCATCATCACCTTCAGTGTGTATAACTAGAGGAAGTCATGTAGGCATGATGAGACAATAGAAAAAGTTATTCCTCATAAGAGATGTTAATAATTGAAATAATTATAAAAAGATCATTGTGATAGGTATGTATCCCTCCTATAAACGATCACACCTCTCAACCAACTAAAAAAACCTACATCTATTTTCTAATATGGATGACTATAACTGGACATAAGATCATAAGAGACACCACGTATACCCACATCTAGTTTTTTTAGGGTAAAGGTCTTGTATCACATGTATGATATGACTATTTCATTTTAGAATGGTATATTCATGTGAGTTTTTTCTCATTTATGTATTTAAATCTCAATAAATGGTTGAATTATAGGGATCACCATTCCGAATTTATAAGGTCTCATACTCCTTAAAATTTTAAATGTGGTGTCCACTTAATCCAAACCATAACACATTCCATCCAATGTAACCATTTTTTCATGGATAAGTGTTCTATAACTGACTAATAATACTGTATGTTTTAACCTATGCCGGAAAACATAGTCAGATTAAGGTGGGAATATTGTGTGTCAATTATGTTTTATTAGACCGAAAATAATGGTCAACACATCTCAATATATAATAATCAGGAACCAAATCTATGCAAGAGAAATGTGCCTGATGAAACTAAACTCCTCACTAAAAATGAAAGGAATATAAGTCTTATTGTTCCTATAATGATTCATGCAATGAATTAATTAATTTAATCATTCCTAGGTAACTGGAATCCCATAGAATAAATATCGATAATAATAACTTCACAATACATGTTTGTCGCCCAATGATGAAGTCTAATAACCTTAACAAGGATAATTAAAAATGTAAATTACTCAGACCATGTAATTATGGTTTCCCCAGTACTTGGGTTAGCAACTCCCAACAACAGGATCTTCACCTAATTCCTTTACATCCTAGTCTCCTATAAAATACCCAAATAGTAATACAATGAAAAAGATACAACTCTAATAACACATTGTAATGTCCGACTCAGAATACACAAAACACATGCCTCGAGCCGATTGGTCACATGGTATCAAGTTCACCTCACCATATTTCAGAGGATACTGACTAGATGTGATGGTGTAAAGGTGGTACAATGAGGAAAACGTACCCAAATATTAGATTATAAAAACAGATATAATAAATAAATAGACAATAGATGATGAATATATAAGTGACACTATAATGAATGGACCAAAAACCTACTATAGAGGAAGCATATACAATAGTTAATATTAACCTGCATAAGGATAAAAAATTAAGCAACAGTAATAATAACAAAATCTGATAGGCTAAATCATATACAATGCGATTTCATTGAATGGTGATATATAAGAATGAAAATAGGGGAAATGCATATACAACATTATATAAAAACTATAAAAATAAAAAAAATATTACTCCATAATAATCTTAAGCATATGATTGATCATATTCTCCCATGATCCATACTATAAGTAAATCATATCAATAAATCTATAGGAGGGTGCTTTCCCTTATCCATTCCAATGGAAAAGTAATCTACTTGGGTACCAAATGCAGCTCGAGTAGGGTTAGATATAAAATCCTAGTAGGCCACTACCAACGGTGTCTAGAAAAAATCCAAGAAGTGTACATAACAATAGTAGTGTTTAGGTAATAGTAACAACATGAAATTTTGAAGAATAAATACAATCCATCTCTACTTACTATAGGACACCTGGCAGTTCTACATATTTAGGCCATCTCCAGATTGATTCGGATCAGTAACCACATTGATATATGGTAATGACACACACATATATATATATATACAGTGTAGTTTTATATTTTATCCACCTATATGCACTAATTACCGAGGATGTATGTATCCATATACGTGGACACTAGGTGCTACCTTGACCAGAGTGTAACTCAGGCATCCATTACTAGTATAACCAAGATGATAGGATATAGTAGAGGGTGGATTCCTTGAATCTCATAATGAATATGAGGCATCATGCTCAACACTTGAGATAGGTTGGTTGAGACGCCATTCCCAACACCATAAAGAGAGGAACATGAAATTTAATTCTCATCACCAAGCTATTAGTATAATGGTGGGAGACATCATCTGCACCACCTGATATAAGGGAGATAGAATCATCATGCTTAATAAATCTCTTAGCCATCGTTCCACATCCTATATCAGTGGTATTATCATAATAATAACAATATCATGTGAAAACTTCACTTTATTTTCAGAAAGACAATACAATTCCAATATTAAACCGAACACATAGAAGGTGGTACTATAAATTAAAAAATTACCTACAATGTCAATCCCATTATAACCCAGGATGAATGCTTTGAAGGTGTTGGTTCACTTAAACAATTAAATATAAAGTGGAAATTGAAGCTGGAACACCCAAGGGTGACTATGATAGAGTTATACATCCTATAAAGTTTTAGAAAGGTTCAAAAAGAGATTATTAACATTAAAAAAATATCTAGAATAAAAAAACTCAGTCATGAGAAACGCAGGGCAATGATCGGCATGCGGCGCATGACCAAACTATGAAAACATCATAAACATTTAGGAATAAAATCTATATCACCTAATTTAGAACCTTAAATGACTCCATGTCTGATATCTACTAAAAATTAAAATTATATTGGAATAATAATGAAAAAATGTTCAAATCCCTTAAAATATAAGGAATGAGCTCACATAAAAATAGAAAATTAGCTTGTAAGGTAGACATAGAATATGGGGGAAGAGGACTCGAGAGTATAGCTCTAGCTATTCAATTCTTCTTATGCAACATGATTTTCATTTCAGATCTAATCGACATCGAAAACCAAAAATATATATTTGATGAAACTCATAAGAGAATAAAAAAAGTTTCATTTTCTGGAATGGGAGGAGGAATAAAATAAATTTGTATTAAAGTTTAATTAATGAAAAAATTGTAATTTCACCCTCAAAACCATAGGTGCCTAGTTTGGCTGAATAAATTTTACAAACTATGAAAAAACTATGCTCAGTTTACTATCTAAGGAAAAACCCCCACCCCACCCAGACACAAAATTACGGATAATTATTTCCCAAACCATGCGTAATACATGAAAAAACATGCTATCAAGATTATCTAAAATCATGCATGGTTGTGCAACTCAGGTTTCATGGTTTCAGACAATCCATACAACATCTACTACTCAAATAGTTCCTCACATGGTTACCCCACATGGTTAGTACTAACCATGTGGTAACCAAGAGACCTATTATCCAATTTTCTAGAACTCTGGGTTCCTAACAATACCTTTATTTTCTTGGTATGTTGTTTTGGTCATACTACATCTCTACCAGGATTAAACAATGTATTCAAATTGAAAAAAAATTATGTCATACATTCATGAAAATATGGGTCATTACACCATGCAATATATCCATTATATAATGTTAATCACCCTAATTATAGTCACCCATATTCTAATTATATTAAAAAATGTTCAAAAATTTATTTAACCTATAAAAATTAATTTTGAAAAAAAAATCGTTATATTTCTTGTTGAAATAAAAACATGAGTTTTAATTTATTAGTGCAATTGAGTATTTTTTTTGTATGCATTGACATCTTAGTAGTAAAATGGATACTAGGGTCAAGTTCAAGCGGTTTTGTGGCTTATAGTATATAACTATAAAGAACCCCATGTATCTAAGAGGGAATCACCGAGTACCCAATGAAATGTACATTTAAGAGGTGGTTTAAGGAGAACCCCAGGTTCCCGATGATTAGGTGTCTGTTCCCAATATGGTTCCAAAAAAAAATAATTTTAATTTAATTTAATTTATTCAATTAAATAAAAATATTTTTATTATAATTACTTCTTATTCATTGAAAATTAAATAAATTATCAATTCGATTTTATAATTTTATATAAATATGTTCACAGTGAATAACTTTTTTATAAAATATTATTATTTTGAAAATGTAAGAGGATATATACATTACATTTTAAAATAAAGGTTATCAAAAAAATTATTTTTAATTATTATTATTTTTATAAATATAGATTATCATTTAATAATTTCATGGTGTCAATTTGTAATTAAATCATTATTGTGTTTTGAGATATCATAATCATATATGATGTTAGTAAATGATAAATAAAAATATATGTCAATTTGACTGTTATGATATTATATATATATTTATATTTATATATGTATGTATTTATGGATGTATGTATATATTTTAATTATGATAGTTATTATTATTATTATTATGTTAATGAATGATATATAAATATTTTTTTAATATTGTTATTATGATTACGATAGTCACATATATTATTATTATTATTATTATTTAAATGAAATACGATAAATATATCATATATATATATATATCTCATTAATTCTATTATTAGTGTTTAAATCAAGTTTTATTTTCCTAAATACTAATTGCTTTTGTCTTCATTAAGTGTGGTGTATTGATTTAGGTTTTAAAGTAAAATTAAATTGAGTAAATTGTTATTTGAGAAACCCAAACAATTTTATTGTAATTCATTATAAGTATTTACTAAAATACCCCTCAATTTACCACAAACAATGTTTAATTTTTGTTATATTGAAAAGACTTATTATATAAATCCATTCATCCATTGATATGGGAATCATAAATGGGTTAACCTTGAATTGAGTACCTTCTTCAAAAAAATGATCTCCTAAATTAGGTTTAACACATCTGTTAGGGTGGTAAATTGTCATTATTATATTATCATGCTTTGGTGTTGTAATCAAGTAGTGGTATGATGGATTAATTTATAATAAAAAAATATTTATTATGATTAGTTTCGTCTTATTTATGAAGACTAGTGAAAATAACCAATAGAAGGTTGTATGATTAAAATAGAGTAATATGTTGTATGCTTGATTATTAAAAATGATTTTAGTCATGGAGATAGTGATATGAAAATGGTATATAGAAATATAATTTCAAGAATAACATATAATATCTTATGGAGGGTTATATAGGGACACCATGAAATATCTATATATCAAGGACTTATCTTATCTATTTTGAAACAATGATTTTGGTACTTCAATGATAAACATTTAATGAAGGATAACCTCAAATGATTATGAAGGAAAACAATATTGGTTAGTGATATTAAATATATTTATTCAACTACTTTTTAATTAATATTGTTAGTGATTATAGGGAATCACTTATTGTGATTTAGAAGTAACGATGAGATAACCTGAGGATATTTTAGAAGTTACAGGAAAATCAAAGTTCACACAGCAATCCATGCATCACATCACAAGGATATGTTTCACATGGTTGAGTACTTTTTCAAATTTTAGGTCAATTTA
Organism: Viscum album; assembly: GCA_963277665.1. Lineage (NCBI taxonomy): Eukaryota > Viridiplantae > Streptophyta > Magnoliopsida > Santalales > Viscaceae > Viscum > Viscum album. The sequence continues at coordinate 252,947,050 of OY728160.1, read as the reverse complement.
TTATATTCCAGGACACAATATATATCACCACAAAGGGAGATCAAGAATATATAACTGATTCTATATATCTAGTGTTCAATCATTGGAAGAAATACTAATTCACGAAGCTATCTTTGTGAATTTAAATTGTTATGTTTGAAAAATAGAATGGCGTGAAGGGGATTAATTTTGTTTCAATTGGAAAAATCATAAAATATTATTTATAAGCACACACTATATGTATTTTTATGCATTAAAATAGAAAACTATATAAAATTTAGAGGTTTTATACGATTAAGGACATATACATTGTGAATAATTTTTCTCTTATAATATATAACAAGAAAAAACTGTTCATTCTGTAATGGATTATTCTATGCCTCAACCTATGCATAAGCTAAAAGTTGTTAATGGTTAAATTGACCTATCATTCCTTAAAATAGATAGTTATGCAATGATTTTTGATTTCAACTGAATTTGTAGAAAATAATGAAGATATTCCCATATCAAGATGGTTTGGTGGTAATTTGGAATACCAATAACTACCCATTCAAATTCAATGGTAGATGTCTATTCGAAAAAATAATAATTTTTTTTGAATTAAATGAGCTGATTTTCAAAGAGAAGTTAGATTTGAATTTCATATTTTAAAATCGAATTATTTTAATAATTATCTAGAATATATTTTGTCGATTTAAAAAAATAGAAGTGATAGAGGGAGTAAAGAACATTAAGAAGAAAAGAACCATGGTTTCCTTTACTATAGAATAAGAATCGTTAACCTAAAAAGTATTACATAAATAAAGGAATGAGATAAAAGTAGTTACAGAACTATATTATTCTTATGGTCATCATTAAAGATCATGTATCTAGTTTCAATGTTTTCTGTATATATAATTGAATATTGGGATGATAAAGATTTACATTAAGTGAATTAATATATCTGTAACATTACTATTGTTAAAATATAGATTTATGATTAAATAAAAAAATATTCTCACAAAGAGTTATTAAAATCAGTTGTTGGAGTTAAGATTAAAAGTTAGTAATAACTAAAAAATCAAAATCAAAATGTGAATAACAAAATATATTCTTCCATTTGATTATTCCGAACTTCTAGTACATTATCAATATATATTTTATTTTCCATCAAAGCATGATATATTCCATTGAATTCAAAATATATTTATAATAAAAAAATCTCTACCAGATTTGAAAGAAAACTAGTTGCTCCATTAATTCATCCCTTCATTCCGAAAGCTTGTAAATTTATAGTAATTTAAATCGTGGATTTGGTATCGTATACCCCTAAAAACCAAAGAATGTATTTCTATAACATGAATACCTGATGTGGTATCACCATGTTGTTTCATAAACCCCTAAAAGTATTCATAAAATTCCATATTATAGAAATATTATCACCACTTCTTGAAACCTCCTTTAGGTTTTAATGACCTAGGAATACAATTGAACATTCCATATTCTTTTTCTAACATAAATTCTTACCCTTCAATAATCTTAATACAATTCTGAAACATAGACATCTCATGCTCTTACACCCAAAATTTTTATTCTATGATTATTTTGAATAAATTATTTCACTTAAAACACATAACTAAAACAAAAAATTCTATACTTTATTAAGTTTCAATATAAAAATATAATGTAAACCTTAAAATTATGAGAAATAAATATAAAACATAATTATGAAAATTACAAGAGGAATAAAGTCGTACTTAAATAAAAAATCACAAAGTTGAAATAATTATCGCTCTGGATTTCCTTGAATATTCAATCATCGATTGTAAATATTGAAAGAATATAAAACATTTTAAATAAAATATATATTTTGAGAGATAAATAAATGAATAGGGTGAATGAATTATACTGGAGAATGTATGGTTATACATAAAAATGTAATATTCCTTATATATATATATATATGGTCATTGGATATACAGTCATTAGATATATAGTTTTTGTATATGAGGGCATTGTGTATACATATATCTAATAGGTATATTGTTTATTTAATAGTGAAAAGTAAATATTTTGTAATCCATAAATTATTTGAAATTAAATTAAAAATAAATATATATTTTTGAATAAAATAAAGATATACTAATTAATTTTCAAAATGATCTATTATTTTAATTAATTTTTTATTTGTTATTAATTTATTTAAATTAAATTTATTGTTCTAAATAATAAATTTAATAAAGTAAATGGAAAAATTCAAGTAATGATTGAAAGAATATGTAAATAAGATCCAATAAATAATGAATTAATTATATGGAATAAGAATTTTATGATTTATGGTTAATGTAAAATAGGTTATTTAAAATCGTATTTTTTATAGATTATTTTATGTTTCTATTTTAAAGATAAATTTATTATATCTGGAGTATAAAATTTAATGAAATTAATTCTTTATATATATATACATCTAAAAATTAAAATTCATCTAAATATTATTAATTTTTAATGAATAAAAATGAAGTGACTTTTATACAGAAACTAATTTTTTAAAATTCTTTTTATGTGTTTGGAATTTTTTGTTTAAGGAATAGTTTTAATAAATTTCATAAATTCTATTTTATCAAATGAATTTCTTTTTTTGTATCATGGAATTTAGTTTAGGAAACATTTTTAATTACATTTTCGGGGAAAAAATAAGTTTCCAAGGTAAAAATTAAGTTACTATAGTAAGGGTAAAATGAGGTTAAGGGGATAGATTAAGGGATAAAGGGCTGAAATATCATTAAAATTATATCTAAAATGCTTTCTTGAGATAATTAATTACCCAAATATACCATCTTCTCACATTGGATCTACATTCAATTAGATATGACACTTCTTATACACTGTGAAATGGATATTTGCATAAAGTTACTCAGGATCACATATAAAAGTACCCCTCTTCTTCCCACTTAAAATAAAACGTTTTCCTTTCTTTTTGTAATACCTTCAAAAATTCCTCAAATAAAATTATTATTATTATTATTATTATATTTTTGTCTCAATAAATAGGTCAAAATCCTTCATTATTAACGAACATGTTTCAAGAATGAGAGAATTCCTCGAAGTAAGTGTTTAGTTCTTCATCATTTCTTCAATTATCTACTCATATACAATCTTTATAAATCACATTCACCACTTTAATTATTACTTATTAATATCATTATGAGTCTGAATGATATTTAAATAATGTAACTCTGTATTCTTACTCATTTAAAAATATAGCATGTTGTTCTTTGTGTCGGTTCAACCACCTATATGAACAATATTATAATATCATCATAATTAAAAATATGAATGTGTGTCATGAAATTAATAATATTAATATATTATATGAAATTTTAATTTAATATATGAATACAGTTCTATAAGGGTGACCCAAAAATGAATTTTAAATATAAAGTAACTCATTGTTATAGGTAAATTAGTTGAAATATGCTCCTTATGAATTCCATTCTCAAGATCCATATAGATAGCTTCTTTAAAATAAACACGGTAATCTATAAATAATTAATAAATATTTATTCCTATCCATTGACTACTTTGTTAATGATGAACATATTATCAAGAATAGGGATCAACATCTCCCTTAAAAAACATGTAAGAATTAATCCAAATCACCAACATCTGATGATGACAATAAAGAATAAATAAATAATGTATGGGTAATAAATGAATATTATAATCCTATAAAAAGAAATATATATGAATAATGTAATAAAATTAGAGATTAAGATGCTTATTTTTATTATTTGAGGGATTAAATTTGTTTCATTGGAGTCACTAGTAATTGTAAAAATGTATTTTTCAATATCAATTTAAAATTGTAATTATCTATGTATAAATTTTCAATGGTTGAAATTTTATGTAATTTGTCTCTAAAACCCCATATATTTTCTTCTCCTCGACTTATTTTTTGGGTTTACATATCATCTTAACATTTCCGTATTCATTGATTTCATATTTTCCTAAAATAATTCTTGTAACTGGAATTGTCTTTATCTCATGTATTTAGTTGGAATTGTTTTATCCCATTTCCATATTATTTATTATGTGTAATGGGTATATTATCATTCATTGTATTAACTTATATGATTAATTATAGTAATTTTATAGTAAATTTTAATTTATTTTATATAATTTGGAGAGAAATCTTTTGGTTGTCTTCTTAATGTTTTATACATTGTTACATTCTTCCTCCATTTTCTTTGTTTCTCAATAAAAATATTTATTTCTATGTTTTTGGGGACTATAAAAGAAATTTTTATAAAATTTATCATTAATTTTCAAAACCCATTGATTTATAAATTATTTCCTTTTAAAATAAAAGCTATAAATATTTGAAGGATGTTTCTTCTTATTTTCCAAAAAAAATTCTAATGTTATTTTAATGTGTGTTTCATTTCTAGTAGCATGTATTATTTTTATTTAGTTACTTTGGAGATGCGTTTTAACAAAATCATATAATTTCATTCTCTAGATGATTTATTTATTATTTATAGAGTTGTTTTTATGAAAACATGTTTCTTCCACATGGGTTCATTATCCAATGGTTGAATTATGAATTTCATCATGTTCAAGTGGCACACATATACATGGTTTTTCATTATGTGATGTATGAAACCAAAATTATATATCCCCATAATGATTTATAATGATTTAAATCTCTTGGGATGTTATGTTCTATGAAATAGGTGGTTTTACCTATCTATTATGTTATAGGACATAGGTTTTTATCATAGTACACTATGATATGAATTCCTTGGTGGATATCCTTGACATATGTCATAATTTTATATTCTTATGTTTTTGCCACATTTTTTATGTTATAATTCATTGATCATGATTATTTTCTCATGTTTTCATATTCCTATTTTACATTCACATGTTGTGATTAAAGCCTTATGTTATATTCTTGTTAATTATTAATGTTTCATTGTTTATGATTTCCTTATGTTTTATTCATATATGTTTATTATTTTTTAATATCCATATGTTCATCGTATGACCATTTAAGATACTCAATTGATATCTGACATGTTTTACACCATACTAAGCTTATGTTCTTACCCTTTTCATATGTTTCTATACCCCAGGAAATGAAGAAGATTATTATGTATTAAATTTTTACAAGGGTATCGCGTGTGGAAATCTTTTATGGGAGACATTGAATAATTATTACAAACTAATATGGTTAAGTATCTACTATACAAAGACACTAAACCTATATCTTTTGGGGTCTGATATATTATTACATGTAATGGATATTCATGTAAAATTATGTACTATGTATGTATGTTATGGTTTGGTCATCACAAATTCCATGATTATATATCCATATCAATTTGAAGGAATTAGAAAAGTTTTTTTGAAATAATTTATACTATTAGACCATTTCCAACAAAATGAAATCTATAGAAAAATCATTAATGGAAACCTTCAGTCTCTCCAATTCATTAACCTAACCAATCATAATTAGTATATGATAAGGGAATAATGTTTATTTAGTCATATTATATTTATATATTTACTTCAAAACCATATTTGAATTATTTAATGCTTCTCATTAGTACCTAGATATATTTGTTGAATAACTTTAAATTTTGGTTACTCGGGAAGGTATTACTCTGCCACATTGAATTTTACTTCTTACACAAGAATAATTCATATGTCCTTGTATGAATCCACAAAATTTGTTGTACTCAAATTTTCCTTCTCTATGATTGATCTCCTATCATGGTTGGTGGCAATGATGCCGTTTTTTGTATAATTGAATCATTTATTAGATGCATGCCATGTTTGTTAATCATTTAAAAAGAACATTTATTAAATTTTACCCCATAAAATAATGAAACCATTAATAAAATCATATCCATTTGTGGTCCAAAATCAATATTTTTTCATTATTTGGGTTACTTTGGTAGTTCTCCAATAACATACCTATTTAAGTAGGTAATTATGCTAATCATATTATATATGACACTTAGATATTTGAGTGGATAACAATTTATCATAATCCAGAAAAATTATTCACTCAACATTGTTTCTCTGAAATCTTAATCTAATTAGGGTTTGCAAACAAATTTTAACCCAAATCACTTTTTATATAGTGGTACCCAATCCTATTAAGGTCACTCATATCATTATTTATGTACCCAAGATAATAAATGGGCACCTATATTTGGAAATACCTACTTAGTAGGATGATCAAGGTCTTCAAAAGTTTTTTCATGGAATGGAATCTAATACTTAGTATTTTTCATTGGTTATTATTATATCACAATATTATAGAATTTGTTCACTTTTCATGTATATAGGCTTATAATTATTGGTTTATGAATCCATATTAATTCCTCTAAATTAGAATGGTAAAATCATATTAATGTGCAACTCTTTTTAAAACACATACCTTATTATTCCAACTCAAATATAATAAAATTATATTAACACATATCCAAACAAATATAAAAAATAAATTACAAAAAACCCTTTCATACAATGTTTGTGAGTGTTTTAAAAAAATTACTCACAACAACTGTATGTATAGAGAGATAGGTATCCAACACCTCTTTTCTAAATAGTACCTAAGCTCATGTCATAGTGAGATGTCTAACCCAAAATCCATCCACCCATTGCTCTTTACTTAAGAGAGATAGTAATTCTATCACAATTCAACTAATATTTATTAAAAAATCAATTAAAACTCATAAGCCATTTTATGTCAAGGTCAATTTTGAAGAATAAATAATTAATTACCATACCTATCATTTAACTCCTTAAATGAATTTATGATAATTTATAAAATTATTTTATCATTGTAAACTAAATCATACAGCCATTCGTAATATAAAAATTATTTATGAATAACACTGGTGATAATAATAAATTAAATAAAAACTTTATAAATTTATACATGTGATAAAAAATTTACAAGAAAAATCATAAATAAAGTAATTATAAACACTTTATAACAAAATAGCCTTGCAATAAGGAAAGATTCGTACCATTTATTAAGATGAAATAAAGTTTACATGTAAGTGGTGGACAGGATCAACCAAACAAAATTATCTTTGTCCACCAAACAACAAGTCATGATTTCATAATATGACATATCATTTCTATAATCGGAGTCACCAATAGTCTCCAATTGAGATTGAGATTTATCCTAATTGAAATTATTAATGATATCAGTTTCCACCTTCTTGGACAACTTCAAAGATGATTTGGTAGACATGGTCCTATAAAGGTCAGAATAATCCTTGTGTGGTTTCCCCTTTGAGGGAACAGAGGTAAATCCCTTGCTATCAGTCATCTTTTCTTTTCAACTCAATATTAAATCCTTGAAAGATGCATGTCTACCATAGCATGAATCCTTAATAGGGGTATTGTTCCCCATGCCATCCTCAGAGACATTACCCCATTTTTCAGATAATTCGGGTGATTGAAAGAGCTTCTAGATTTCTTGCTTACAGTCAACATGCTATTGTGCATCATTCTAATTGGAGACATCAACTACAGAGGGATCAGTGATCATTAACCCTAGAGACCAAGTAGGGCTATCCCTAAATGAAGTAGCCTCTATAAAAAAAATAAACTTAAGAATCTCATGTGTAAATAGGATCTATCCTTGGAGACACACCACCAGCATCCCCTCACCTTCTAGCTTAGACACTTAAGAATCATATTTCCCAGAAATCATCACATCACCCATAGTAGAAGCTGGCTCATTAAGTGAATCACCATCATGAACGATGGGATTTGAAAAATCTATATCATTTATATTTGAATTTATTCGATAGTGATTTGATGGATGACCTCACACCCCATATTCCTCACATAAAACATTCTTCTGACATAGCTCCAAAGAGTTACCAAAATACATACAATCACTGCAGAAAATAGATTTTTTTACTGAAAATCAATTTGGATGTTATAATAAGGGGTAAATAGAGATTCCATGTTAATAAAAGTGGAGATGAGATCAACCTCCACCAACATCCCGGAAAAGTGACCAAATCGAAAATCCTCAATCTCTAGTCCAAGATGAATAGGGGTACAAATTTAGGTAAAAATGTCATACAAAATCTTAGGATGGAAAAGGACCCAAACTCTCCCATGGAGTTGAAACCTAACATGAAAAAAGTCAATTCTATCACCTGATAAATTAATGTTTAAAGACCATTAATTCAAATGAAGCCAATAAGGTTCCAACAGTAGGGTCCCAATACTCTGTGCTCATAGTTTCAAGTCATTTGAAGGAAATAGGAAAAGAAAAACATCCATGGCCAAGAGAGTTGAACTTCCAATTAGAGACATCCCACAGAACTGAGGTTCTCCGAATCAAATCGTCAATCTCCCATGGTTTTCCACCTTTAGGTAAAACAATGTGTGAAATCACAGAATATTTCATGGAAACTATTCTCTAAGCATGCACTGTAGGGTTGGCTTCAAGGTGAGATGATGAACACTTAAGAAGGATTCTATCGGGACATGAAACCTTGAATTGAGCTGGAGAATGAGCTTCTTCTAACTTCAGTCCTGAAGTTGAATTATTCATAGCATCTTCATAATATTGAGAAGGAAAATCAACACCACTAGGCAGAATTGGATCCATCCTACCATCTTGCATTGGTTCATTCACAATAAACACATTTTTATTTAGTCATACATTATGGATACTTTATAATTATCTATATATAAATAATTTATATTTATTTCTAATATTAACTCTTTCATGTTATCCTTAATGTGTCACCTACATAAATATATGATATATGAGAAATAAACATTTTATATTTCATATTTATTATGTAAATATATTACATAATCAAAATATCACATATTTAATATTATTTGAACCTTCATCATATCAATTATCACAACTCCTTTTGATATGGTTCAAAAAATTTCTTAAATAAGGCCTTAAATTTGATCATTTAAAATTAAAAAAATAGGTAATTCACTACGGGAAAATGGGCTTTCTGCGATGGGAATAAATCCTGTCGCAAAAGGTCCATCCAAGAGGTTATTTGCGACAGGGGTAATGACCCATCGCAAATAACTAACCATTTGCGATGGGATTTTGTCTCCCGTCGCAAATAGTTTGGCGTTGATAGCGCGCCAAACCGCGCGAAGGTTATTTGCGAAGGTGGGGTCCCACCGTCACAAAGAGTTAAGTATTTGCGACGGGCCCCGTCGCTAAAACCCGGCGGCGGTTTATAGTGTTTGGCGACGGGATGTCGTCCCGTCACAAAAGGTGTGTCGGCAGAGACTATTTGTGACTGGTCCCATCGCAAATAACTTTTTAACCGCCAACAGTAATTAATGTGGGCGTAGGTATTTGCACCGGGTCCCGTCGCAAAAGATACTATTTGCGACGGGATACACGTCGCAAATACTCTAACCTATATATACCCCCATCCGTTTTTCATCTCAATACTACCAAATTTTAGATCATGTTTCTCTCTAAACTCAGGTTTTAGAGAGAGAATTTTTCTAAGTTAATTTTTTTTGTTCACGAAGAAGTTGAGAAGCTGTCTGCATCAATAGAAAATCAGCCTTAAAGGTATTTATGTTTTTTTAATTTATTTTTTATTTCATTTTTTATGTAATTTTTTTATTGTTGATTAGTTGTAATTAAATTAAATTTAAATTGTTTTTTCATTTGTTATTTATTTGTACTAATAAATTGAAATTTTTAGTATTAATTTTTAATAATTAGTAGTAATTGTTAATTATTAATGATAATTAGTAATATATATAATTAATTCGTAGTAATTAATAATAATTGGTAATAAATATCAATAAATAGTAATAAATAAGAATAATTAAGAAAAAAATATTAATAATTAGGAATAATTAGAAATAATTGGAAATAAATATCAATAATTAGGAATAATTAGCAATAATTAGTAATAATTAGCAATAATTAGTAATTAATAGCAATCAATAGCAATAATTAATAATAATTAGTAATAAATTGTAATAATTACTAATAAATTGTAATAATTACTAATAAATTGTAATAATTAGTAATAAATACTAATAATAACTAATAAATACTAATAAAAACTAATAATTATCATAAATAATAATTAGGAATAATTAGCAATAATTAGAAATAATTAGCAACAATTAGAAATAAATAGCAATAAATAGCAATAATTAGCAATAATTATTAATAATTAGCAATAATTAGTAATAAATAGCAATAATTAGTAATAATTACGAATAATTAGTAATAATTAGCAATAATTAGCAATAATTAGCAATAATTAGTAATAAATAGCAATAAATAGTAAAAATAGGAATAATTAGTAATAAATAGGAATAATTAGTAATAATTAGGAATAATTAATAATAATTAGGAATAATTAATAATAATTATTAATAAATTGTAATAGTTAGTAATAAATTTTAATAATTAGTAAGAAATTGTAATAATTAGTAATAAATACCAATAATTACTAATAATTACTAATAAATACTAATAATTACCAATAATTAGAAATAATTAGGAATAATTAGAAATAATTAGCAATAAATAGAAATAATTAGTAATAATTAGAAATAATTATGAATAACTAGGAATAATTAGTAATAATTAACAATAATTAGCAGTAATTAGTAATAAATTGCAATAATTAGTTATAAATAGAAATAAATATTAATAAATAGGAATAATTAGTAATAATTTGGAATAATTAGTAATAATTTAGAATAATTACGAATAATTAGGAATAAATTATTATAATTAGTAATACTTACTAATAATTAGTATTAAATAGCAATAATTAGGAATAATTTTCAATAATTAAGAATAATTAGCGATAATTAATAATAATTAGCCATAGATAGTAATAATTAGAAATAATTAAAAATAATTAGTAATAGTTATTAATAAATTGTAATTATTAGTATAAAATTTTAATAATTAGTAATAAATTGTAAATATTAGTAATAAATACTAATAATTAGCCATAAATACTAATAATTAGCAGTAAATAGAAATAATTAATAATAATTAGGAATAATTAGCAATAATTAGCAATAATTAGCTATAATTAGCAATAATTAGCAATAATTAGCAATTATTAGCAATAATTAGTAATAATTATCAATAATTAGAAATAAATAACAATAATTAGCAATAAATAGGAATAATTAGTAATAATTAGCAATAATTAGTAATAAATAGCATTAAATATTAATAATTAGGAATAATTAGTAATAATTAGGAAAAATAATAATAATTAGGAATAATTGGTAATAATTAGGAATAATTAGTAATAATTAAGAATAAATACTAATAATTAGTAATATTTACTGATAATTAAGAATAAAAACTAATAATTAGTAATATTTAGCAATAATTAGTAATAGTTAGCAACAATTAGTAATCAATAGGAATAATTAGTAATAATTTGGAACAAATACTAATAATTAGTAATATTTACTAATAATTAGGAATTAATACTATTAATTTGTAATATTCAGTAATAATTAGTTATAATTAGCAATAATTAGTAATAATTATCAATAATTAGGAATAATTAGCAATAATTAGAAATAATTAGCAATAATTAGTAATAATTAGCTATAATTAATAATAATTACTTATAAATACTAATAATTAGTAATAATTACTAATAAATACTAATAATTAGGATAATTAGGAATAATTACCAATAATTAGGAATAAGTAGGAATAATTAGGAATAATTAGAACTAATTAGAAATAATTAATAATAAATAGTAATAATTTGTAATAATTAGGAATAATTAGGAATAATTAGGAAAAATTAGTATTAAATAGGAATAAATTGTAATAATTAGCAATAAATTTTAATAATTAGTAATAATTACTAATAAATAGTAATAAATAGAACGAAATATTAATAAATAGTAATACTTAGTAATAAATAGTAATAGTTAGTAATAATTATGAATAATTAGTTATAAATAAGAATAATTAGTAGTAATTAGGAATAAATACTAATAATTAGTATTATTTACTAATAATTAGAAATAAATACAAATAATCAGTAATATTTAACAATAATTAGAAATAATTAGAAATAATTACAAATAATTAAAAATAATTAGGAATAATTAGTAATAACTAGTAATAATTACCTATAATTAGTAATAATTACTAATAAATACTAATAATTAGTAATAATTACTAATAATTGGGAATAATTATGAATAATTAGAAATAATTTGTAAAAATTAGCAATATTTAGCAATAATTTGCAATAATTAGCTATAAATAAGAATAAATTGTCATAATTAGCAATAATTATGAATAATTACGAATAAGTAGAACTAATTAGAAATAATTAGAAATAAATAGAAATAATTAGAAATAATTAGGAATAATTAGAAATAATTAATATTAATTAGTAATAAATAGGAATAAATTGTAATAATTAGTTATAAATTTTAATAATTAGTAATAATTAGTAATAATTAATAATAAATTGTAATAAATACTAATATTTAGTGATAAATAGTAATAAATATTTATAAATATTAATAAATAGTCATACTTAGTAATAAATAGTAACAGTTAGTAATAAATAGTAATAGTTTGTAATTGGGGGACATCTCTTACAGTTTGATTTTCAACCAGATTATGTTTTTTGGTATCAACATAGAGAACACAGTTCCTGTAACGATACTAATAACTTGATTCTGGATCCATCATAGTTCCAAAACATAGTACATGATGTTACAGGTCTATCTGTTCAACAAACTAAAACTCGTGATGATATTGATTTTACTTCTGAGTTGGCACCATCCAAATTTTATGAGTTGTTGAGGTCTACTGAGGATGAACTATATTCTGGTTGCAAGATAAGAAAATTATAAGTGGTTTTAAAATTTATGGCTATTAAATCAGATAATGCAATGTCAGACAACTGTTTTGATCAGATATTTTCTTTTGTTAAAACAATGTTTCTTGAAAACGATGGCTTTCAAATGATGAACATCACAGAGCTCATACATATGTTCTGCTCAACTGTGAAGAAATGACAGCATTTGTACTATGAGTGCTTCTATCACTTATTCTATAATTTCTATTACAGTTTGTAAATATAATAATAATATTATTATTGTTTCATTAATCATAATTTTATTATGTATATTTTTTAAGTATTATATTATTTAATATTTGTTTATTTTACTAATAATAATAATAATAATATTTTATGATTTTTTATATTTTTTGTGAATATTGAGAATTTTAATATTTTTTATTTTTTTACAATTTTTATAATATTAAAATTAATTTTTCAATAATCATAATACTATATGATGTTTTTTATATTTTTTGTGAATATTGAGAATTTTAATATTTTTTATTTTTAATATTATTTTAATAATATTATATTTAATTTTTCAATAATCATAATTTTATTAAATTTTATTAAAAAGTTATTTATTATTTACGATGCGATTTGTTGCGACGGGATCCCATCACAAATAGTCTAAATAATTTTTCCTTAAATAGGTATTTGCGATGGGATTAAGGTCCTGTCGCAAATAGCTTAAAAATTATTTTCTAAAAGCATTTGTGACGTGAGTACAGGCCCGTCGCAAAAAAAAGTATTTGTGACGGGCCCGTTACAAGAGAGCTTATATATATATAAAGTATATAATCAGAGACTTATTTGTGATGGTGAAGTTTCCCATTGCAAATAATATTTTTTACGACGACGTTTTCTGCAACAGGCTATTTGCGATGGGGCCCCGTCGCTAATTCTTATTTGTGACGGGATCCCATCACAAATAACCCGTCACAAATACCTTGGTTTCTAGTAGTGATTCACAATTTAATATAAAATATATTATATTTTAATTTATATTATAATTTATAATTTTTTTATTAGTTACCTCATAAATCATATAAATATGATTAATGTAGAAATTATAATTCATTTGATATAAATCAAAGGCATTTATATAATAACAATTAATATTATGGATATTTAATTATTAAATGTTTTATAAACACTCAATAATTAATTATAAACAATTTTATAATTATATAAATATCCTAAAATATATTTTTCCAAAATTTATAAACATTTTTTAATTATATTATTCAATTAATTTTTGAAAATTTTAGAAATAAAAAGTTCATTCAAATAGGTTTTAATGATATGTCTATATTGTAAGTCATGACTCAATTTATAACTAATATTATGCATCACTGTTTATGCTCCATGACCTGTGATAGATAAAGAAAGTTGTTTTTAATATTTTATAATGTACTCTGCATTATAATCAATTGTATAGATCAAAACATATACTATATCTTGTGACTGACAAACACAGCAGGGGATGTTCAATTTAGTGACTCTGAGTCTTATTTTATGAAATACCTTGTATCATCCTTACAATTCGGGGAACTCATTTTCATTATGTAAATAATGTATATTACTGTTATTATAGACTATTATATTCCCATATCATATGTTATGATATGATGGAATTGATAGGTTTACAGTGTTTTACTTGTCATAATATCCTATGCAGTACAACTTAATCTTATCACTACTTATGATATCATATATCATAATGAATTCCACTTATAGAATTCCAAATTTTATCACCTATGTTGTGAACAAAATATGTTACCCATACATTAAGTGCACCCCCTTACATTCCATACATTTTCGACCAATGGAAAGGGTCTATGTTTAGTCTAGGGAGACTATACCAACTTTGGTATAGATAGCCATAAATCATAGTAGATGAAATATAATCAATAATCATCAAAAAAATACCATATAGAATTGGACATCATTGCTACATATTATTAGTAAGTAAATAAAACGCCCATGCTTAAAAAAATGAGTAATTGTAATGTCATATAGTCATTAAAATATAAATACAATCATCTATGTGCATATCACATAACACGTGTCCTAAAAATAAAAAAATAATGGAGTTTTAAGTTTCATTAGTCCTGACTCCATGTCTGGCCCCATGTCCCAACTCTTACCAAGATCCACAACTCTTCCATCAATATTAGGACCCTTTACAATACCAATATCATGAACCATAAGATCTTATAAAGTGTTGAGAACCCAATAATTGTGAGAATACAAATAAATAGTTCACCATTGAAGGTTTCCCTAAACATATTTTGTAAATAGAATTACATGTACAATGTGATATGTTGTTAGATAAATAAAATTCAATGCATTGATAAATATTATTTCACAACAACTCATAGTATACATACAATATAGTATAATCGTACTGGATTCAGCTAGTGCTAAGGTGTCTCTAAACATATACAAATAATATAGATTGGGTATCATGTAATGGATCATAAGCAAGAATATAAGGTCATATCCTATAACGAAAATAACTTAGGGGTAGTATGTCTAGATAAAAAGTCATAATATTGGGAATAACATATCATGATATCATATTATTTAATATATGGGAAATATCTCACAATAACCATGTCAAATTATAAGGCATGGTACCTTAGTAACAATGTCTAGAAGGAGACATAATGTCCTTGAAAAATAACACAATAGCAGGAATTTCATTATGAATTCACCATTAAAAGATATAATTACCTCCATAGACATTGGCATAACCACAATAGTCCATGTCTTCCCTGGTCCCAATCTATATCTTAAATAAGGGTATCACATTTCATACCCGACCCTACATATATGAGCATCTCTTACCCTTCCATGGAAGTAGCATAATATGGTCCATATGAACAACTTCCATGGGTAATAAAAAATAAATTTTAATGACATCCCACCCTAACATCATCAAGTCTGTGTGGGTATTATGTTCTATAATAACGTTCATAGAATCCCATACATCTATAAACCAATGGTTGATAATAAAATTATTCAGAGTGAAAAAAAATTGAATACCATTATTTCATCTGAATCATAAATATAAATAGAAATTTTCAAATATCACCCCTACCCAATGAAAATAATGTAGTGGCATAATTACATTTTTTACATTGTGATAAAACATATTCAATTTAAGGCTATAAAATCATTCAACACAGTTTTAACTAAAATATAGGTCAGTTCATATCTTACTGTTCTAATTAACAATTTCATTCAAGGACTAATCTTTTTTGTGACAACAAGCTAATAGAGTAATAACATTCATGCAAAAAACTAATCAAATAATCCATAAAGGCAATATAATACCTAAACATTCTCTTATAGATCAAGACTCCTGTCAATCCTTTCTAATAATATACCTATCATGTGTCTATGAAGGCGAAATGAACTGATCTAGGTCCATAATGTCATGTAATAACTTAAAGAGAGCCCAAATTAGGCTGAGTAAAAGTTCAAACACACATTGATTAATGATCATGTCTATTTTGTTCTAATTACATCAATGTATAATAATCTAAGACTCATGTCAACCCGTTGGGTGGTATCTCTTGATTTGAGATGCATGGAACACCACATTCATAATAAAATAACACTATGTAAAAAATAATCAACATTCCACTACATCGACCCTCTTGACAATAATAAAGGTCATAACATACCTGATTGCCAACTTTCCATATATATGAATATAGCGGTTTTCCAAATATGGTGAAACCGATAAGAGAACCATGTCACCTACCTCATACTTATGTGGAAAACATCATGGTTCTATATATGAATACATTGTGAGGTAGGAAGTAAATAAATTCATATATATTAACTAGGTATGGTTCAATGTATCCTAAAATTGTCTTGGTCAAATAATAGTTCAATCCTCTACCTCTATCCATCATAGATAAATATTACATGTCTTTCCATATAAGTCCTTAAATGGAGTTATCTAAATCTATTTATACTAAAATTAGTTATTAGGGAACTCATATAAGGTGATATTACACCCAATAAACTTCAAAAATCTACCTAACAATATCTAAAATTGTTCTCTGGAATCTAGATTGAATGTTCATAATTCTCCTTGGCCTGGGGGTGGTATGATAGGCCCAAATTCACCAAAGTATTAAAAACCATTAAAAATTTTATGTAGTAGAATGTGAATCGTCTATCATGATCTAAAACAATACTCTTTAACAAACCATGATGTTATATATTCTCTTAAACAAATAACCCATCCTTCTCATCAACTGAGTTAGTCTCTTTTATTAGAAGTTAATTTGAAACTTTGTTCAACCGGTTCAAAATAACCCATTGTGTATTGTTATGATGAGGTAACCTTGAAAAACCATCACAAAATTTATCATCACATCATCATATTGGGTAGGGAATAAAGAAAAATAGTGGGACATTACTGCTCATCCTTCACTATTTGATTGGTAGAGGATATCCTGAAGAACGTGATGGTAGGTGAAGTCCGGTTTTATTTCACATGATGTTAATTTTTAAAAATTATGTTTACCAAAATGTTGTGCACTGAATGGTGTTTGGTTAATTAATTAGAAAAAATTATCATCATCTTTCTATAGGTTGTATAATCATTAGAGTATTTTATTTTTTGATTATGTTGTAGTGAATAACTAAAGGATATGATGTTTTGAAAGGCTGAAGGGTTACTTGGTTGGTATTTTGAGCTGAAAATGTCATGATTCATTGATCAATATTTAAAGGGAGTAGGTTTAACATTGAAATGTGTTTTAACATAGTATATAAGTGTGTGGGACATCGATCCAAAATCATGAGTTCATGTTAATCAATAACTTTAAAATTTATTGGCCAGTGATAATTACTAGTACATTAGTAATTTGATTGTAATATCATCTATCATTTGATGAATATAAAGCAGAAGTGTTTCTCCAATTCGTATTAGACTCATCGCTTGATGAATGTTAATCTCTTATGTATTTTTTAGGTATTACATTGTTTGTGTTTCAATTTCATGTTCTATATTCTCTCCAAGATTGACTCTGTTTTTTGAGTAGGGTGCATGGACTTCCAACTTCTTGTATACAATGTTGTTGGAAGGGGGATTCTGGGGGATTGTTTCCACTTCATAGATCCTCAAATGTATGATGTTTTGGTTGTCTGAGGATCCTTCTTTATAAGGTTTAATAATAAGTTTTGGTGGTCAGGATTCCAAAAAAACTGACATTGTATTTCATAATCTTGTACGAGCAATACTAAAAATGAATATTATGGTACATATTTGTATTCTGTAGGTGAATAGCCCATATTGAGGCATGAGTATCTCATATCACCTCCACACACATTCCTTTTGGGACTAAAACTCTACCTCACACATAGATGATAATATCATCATCACATGACAAATTAAGCAGTGTCTACCCACCATATATACTATAACTCAAAAATCTATAATCTATTTCATATATCGGACTTTCCATAACCCTCTAATGTAATCTGAAGGTAAAATTCATACACATAAGGGTTACTCAACCATGATACTCTTAGAAAGTGATTCACTTCTCATTGAATATTATAATCAGCCTCCACTCAGTGTAATATTCCTTCACCACCTACACTTGATTTTTTCTTCTCTAGGAATCATCTGAAAAATTGAATTTTCTAGTTTTATTTGTCATATAGAAGTCAAATTACTATAGGCACTCAACCCACCTCTGATGATGAAGGTTTAGTTCATGTTATATAAAGATATACCAAAGGCTATTTTAGTCTTTATAAACCATGAACTATTGACACCCATATAAAAATAAGAGTCGTGTTCTATGACTAGTATTCCCATCGCCACTATATAGAGAATCGTTGAAACTCTACTTACAGCTACATAAAATACAAATAAGAATAATTATTCATACACCTTCCGGATGAAACAAACTAAATCACACCAATGTGACATATACCACTTAATAAATCTCTTCACCTAAAGATCTTATAATTGAACCTTTATCTCCCTATGCTATTGATGATCCATCATATAAGGAGGTGTGGATATGGGATACATACCTGGCATAATATTGATCATCAAACAGACATATCTCTTAGGTAGTGACCCTAATAATTTCATGAGAAAGATTTCATAGAATTTTACATCAATTAAATGAAAGATCACCTAACACACCTACTCAACAACTGGGACAATACTGAGAAACTAGGATGAAATCATCCAAATATTCCAATATTTCAGTTCTGAAGGGCCCGCCTACAAATCACACTCATTTTCATGGGTATAATGGTCACCCTAGACACACATTAAAGATACATTCACGTGATCACTATCAATGTAACCATGATATTGAGTCAACCAATCCATTCTAGGGATTAAAAATAATCTTTGTATCACTAGCATAAAGAAAAAATATAGATAATAATATCCACTAATGATGATGGAGGACTTATAACAACAGTGAATACTATCATATTTCCCTTATAAGGGTGTATCAATAGATACCATTACATATAGATATTTAATGGTAAACCCCAGATCACCAGTATAATAAATAGAGATAAATAAATTTAATTCGATGATATTAATTCAATAATATGAAAGGGTGGATGCTAGTAAGATTATACCTCAAATAGTTTAAGACCCTTATCATGGTAAGTAATATTCAATTTTACAGCATAATGCATGGATGACCTCAAGACTATACCCCATCATCCTTACGCATAACTACCCCCATGGACCACTACATTACTACCTCTACTAGAACTAAGATCCTAAATCACCTCCATAACAATACTTTACAGAAGAAATCCATCTATCATTCTAAATTAAATCACATAATCCATTCATTTATATCTATGATTTTCCATCACCATGAGCACTAGCTATATGATAAAAACTATTCCAAAAAATCTATAGATAACCCATATTATTTTAAAAATGAGACTACACTAGTGTTTTATGGAACTATATTCATGTATGACTCAACCTATCATACTGATAACATATTAACAGAGTCCTACCATTCTAGGAAAAAGAAGAGTCATATCCCTGACTAGTATTCCCATCACCACTCTATAGAGAATCACTGAAACACTACTTACAGCTACATAAACTTCAATATTTACCCTCAGTATGGGATCCAAACTATCTGGTAGATCAATCCTTGATAAGGTTCATCTTCATAATGAGGGCATAATTCATGACCTTAAAGAAATATATAAGTTGAAACATATTCACCTGATACTGAATTAAATTTCACATTCCATCTTCAATATAATGAACCCTAGTGGTCTCATCACCCATCAATAATGGAGAAAGCCAAATAAATTTCGTAATGGGAGTTTCATAGTCTATCACAGACATAATCCCCTAAAAAATATGATAAAAATGAAATTTTATATCATATATCCACATTTCAATGAAGAACTTCATGAAAAAGTAGGGATAAAAGTCTTTCTAGGTCAACCCCTTATGTTAGACTACCTAAATTATCACATCCTACCAGTACTTCACTCATTCATAAAGAATTTACATAACATGATTCGTCAACATCTAAAGTGGAGTCTCAATATGGTCAAATATATTTTCCATAGGAATCAACCCAAAACACTATAGCCCCATTTCAAACCTCTATATAAATAAGTGGTGTATGTTGTTGGAGAAACTCCTTGTAAAATATGACATAGAAATCCCACTAATCCAAGCCCCACATCCCACATAATAAATCACATCAAGAATAATCTCACATTTTTTTCAGTATGTGGAATTACATGATAAACTGTGGGATTGAAATAAAAAACTAGTAGGGAATAAAAATCATCACCCACGTTGTATTCAATGGGTAGTCTTCCCGGTGTCATATTACTAAAATAACAAAAAAACATCTTCAAATAAATTTTATAAAAAAATTAAATACAACAGATAGTTTAAGTTGTAATAGAAATTGGATCCTACTATGATATACATTCACCATAGCCTATTATGAGTCCAACATAACCTCATGTTATTTATTTATTCCCAACTACCAACTATTAGAGGGTTAGAACAATATTCTTATAGGATTCATAATATCAATTTAATTAAAGTAGAGTATAATCATGTCATGATAAATTATAAAATCTCTATCATGTTATAAATGAATGCACTATTTAATTTTTTTTAGAAATTTTAAATAATTTAACAACATATCATAATTAGGGTGCTCAATCATAAGATAGAACCTGATTGTCAGGCCAGCCCTACCTTCTAGTAATATAGCATGAACACATGCTATATTTCCACCCCAAGATATTGTAAAATCATAAATCATAAATCGATAACATTATGCATCATATTTGGAAAACTGACCCAACTAAAACATTGAAAACCAAGTATAAAAATACTATCACAGAAATCCAGTCATTTCCTAATAAATAAGTTAGCTAGATATAGGAAAAATATCCATCTTATATTTTCACCAAATCCTATATCCTATCTACTATATCCCAAATATTATTTCAAGGAACAATAATTCTCCAATACCACTTTGTAGAATCCCATGTCTGGTTCACCCCTACTTTGACCAAACTAGGTGACACATGCCTTAAGGACTCATCTATATACACTAGATTTTTCCAACCAGTGGAGATGGTCTATGTATATTTTGGGTAGGCTATACCTGCCATGGAACTTCTATCCATAAATCATAGTAAATGAAATTTTTTCAATAGTCACTATAATAATAAAACAAATAAAAGTGATAATCATAGCTACATGACATTGGTGAGAAAATAGCGCACAAATACTATAAAAAATGCATAACAATAATGTTACCTAGTCATCGAAATATAAACATAATCTCTTGTATGAATATCATAAACAATATATCTGAAAAATAATTAAAATATTGAATAGTTTATCAAAACAGGTCCTAATTCCATGCTCGGTCCCATCTACCGTCTCCTAAATAATCCATTACTTAATTATAAATATATGGTCCATTTACTCTACCTAGATCATGAACCACATGTTCTTACAAGTTACTATATATCCCATGTATGGTGTGATTAAATATCAGTAGGCCACTTTCAATGGTTCCCCTAAACATATCCAAAAATAAAAGTGCACATAAAGTGTGATATGCGCATAAAAAAATAATGATCAAGGAATCAATATATAACATTTCACCACCACGTGAACTACATAGCCACCGGGGTTTGACCATTCTTTCTTCGAACTATGTCGGGATGTATCTAGATATTCCACCTGAATAATGACACGAAATCAAACAAATAGATATAAGCATGGTCATGACATCTTTTATATAAAGTAAAAATGTCATAAGAAGTAAATATCGATAATAATTCATGATAATGGGACTAATTTCACTTCATATAATATTAATTAATAAATTTATAGTATGTTCTGATAAACAAATCAAATTAAAGGGCATGTAATCTCGATAAAAAAATCTAGAAGTGGTCTTAACATCCATGGGAAATAGCACAATAGAGGAAATCATTTCCTGACTATATAAAAAAAAGGAATAATGTCCCCTCCCATGAGAATATCCATAATAGGGTAAAGTGTATCTATTCCTAATCCATGTTATAATAAAGGAAATCACATCCTATATGTATCTAAACACATAAAATTGTCGTATCCCCTTATATGAAAGCTCTACTACATGACCAGTACTCCCCAATTCAACATGTAATAATAAATAGATTGGGATAGAATCCCACCCAATCACCATCAAGTCCATGTGTGAACTGCATTCTATATATAATAATGCGAATAACATCCTAATCCCAGGTAAAAAATTAAATGAATTTAGTATTACTCATCATTAACAAATCCTTGTAGATTTTTATTTCTTCCTAAAGAAACTCATCAACAAAAATAATGAAATATCATCCCATGTACCTATCCAAAGTAATAAAATGAAATATTAAGAATCTTTTGCATCATGAAATAATTAATAATATTTGAGAGTATTGATAGATCCCATGATCTTGTACCCATGTGATTAAGGCTCATAGTTGGCATGAAAACGACCAATGATCAAATATGGGTGGTGGTGAATTTCCAGGTTACTAAAGAAATTCTATAGTAGTTACTATAGAAGGAACCGTGTGGAATTATAGAATCCTGAACTATTTATCCTATTTGTGGATTTGGGCCATCAGTTTTGGCATATGGGTCTAAAGGCTTTTGGGCCACCAAGACCTTCTTGCCACTAATGGCCTTCAGTCCTAGTCCCTTCAGAACACCATAAGACTTTGGGCCACATGGCCTATGAGCCACAACAGTCCAAGAATCATCCGAAGAAGACAAAACAAGATTAGGCCCCATAATAGGACTCAAAAAAGTATCATTCACTGATTCATGTATAATTCGATTGGGGGAATAAGAGGGTATGGTAATTTACATCGGTACCAGACACCATGCAACTCTCTATGGGGGAATGCAAGATGATCAACCATGCAAGGTGGGGATCTAGGAAACATAAAAGATGTATATGTTGGGGAGGGATCGTTGCAAAGTGTATTTATATCATGGGAATTTAATTTCTATGTAATGGGACTTATACCTATGCACATTAGGTCAGGTATGGGCCTTGTCAGTATGGACCAAAGAGTCATGTTAGGGTTCCCCCAAAACACTTAAAAGGGGTATTTTTCAAAAAATAAATATATAATATAAGGAATTTATTCTTTCAGTGTAAGATCAGGGATAGAGAAAATAAATTCATTTTATTTCTTTAATATTCAATTTATTTTTACCATGAATTTTTTAATTAATTGAATTTTATGATTTTCATTGGAATTAAAGAAACATTTCATTTGATTTTATGAAATTTTAATAAAAATGAAAAAACTGTGAATTTAATAAAAATAAATAGCCAAATATTAATAATACTTTGATTTTTTATTTTAAATGAAAGGAGTTGTTTGAATTATGGGAAAGAGGATTTGAAAATGCCTAAAATTTTGTTAGATTTGAAAGGGATTGCATATGTAAGGTTTTATTTTGTAGGTCCCTTATATGTAAGAGCCCCTATAAGTGGAAAATTGAAATTTTGACAAAGTACTGTGATATGTAAAAGTACTATAGATGATACATAAGAATCACTCCATGATTTTGATCCATACTTCAAAATAATCATAAGCCTATTATGGATACATGAATGTAAATACATGCATCCAATCCAAAAAAATGGTATATTCCATTAATGCATGAAATGATGTTTAGTGTTTCTATATGATATGTACGACTCCTAAGATAATACATAAAGTTCATTTTTTATATGAAAACATAAATATGGAAAAGTCTCGAGGTACCCAATATATATAACTTCAACCCCCATGACATATAAGAGTAATTTTGATGATGTGCAATGGTTAGTGAATTTCCCTCTAGAGAATGGAATGGAGATACATAAAAGTTGATGTAATAGGGTTATTTAAGAACTACATATTCTTTTTAGGGATCTTATCCATTTTAAAATCAAGAGAATGTATTCTCTTGAGGGGTAAATATTTTAAAATACTAAGAATGGATTACATTTTTTGAGATCATCCTGATGTTATGTGGATCCAGTACCTGCCAAGGGGTATTGGATAAGATCTTTGAATTTAGAAATAATGTGGTTTATAATTATAATTATTGACCATTTCATAGTAATAAAAAATAAATGATACTTATTTGTAGTAATATTGAGATCTTGAGAATGATATTTAAAATCAAATAAGATAGAATCTCTAAAAGAAATAATTGGAATTGTGTAGGAAAGATGAAATCTAAAAAAGAGGATAGAGGCCGAGAATAACAGGAATTCAAACTTGAGTTTTTATTTTCCTTTCCACTATTGTATTCCTTTATTTTCATCCTTTTCATGATTCATGTTACATATTAAATAGAGGGGTAAAAAAATTTTGGTTATTTGGAAAATGTAAGGAGAACCCTTTTATAATTTTTGATCATATGTTATAATGAATAAATTTAGTCTATTGATTGACTTCCATATTCATTGGTATAGTTTTATATTGATTTCTATTTTTTCATTCATTATTAATTGAATTATTTTATAATTTTATTATAATAATTATTATTCCTCGATTGAATCTACTTATAAATTATGGAATATGAAAATTTGAGTGGTGATGTATCTTGTGATTGTTGATACATTTATAGAATTTAATTTTTGGTTTTTTTATTACATGCGGTAACCGTAACCTAATTTGGTTTTACGAGATCAGTTTATATATATATTGTTACAAAGAAGTCCCAAGATACCTATGCACACACATAGGAAGGAGATTAAATCACAAGTGATCACTAAGGATAAAACCATACAATTTCTCTAAAACTAGTGTAAGGTATGAAGATATTGTACATTCATTAATTTATTAATAAATAATAAGTCGATTCATCCATATTTAAGACTATAATTTCTTTATAATTAGTAATTAATCCCTAGAAATAGTATCTTTTCATCACCTTAATAGAATATACTGGTTTATGTTTTGTTCATGATCTCTCAATCTGAAATAAATCACCCATACTAATTTTTAAAAAGATAATATTCCACTATACTATATATAATAACACTTGGTTTTAGGTAGTTGTTTTCACACTCATGAAATCTATGTCAAAACATTGAATCATTTATTAGGAGTTGATATCAAAAATAACCAAAATTAATTTTATAATCTTATTTAACAATGAAAATTTATTTCCAATAAATCTAAATATTGATATAATATTATTTAACAATCAAAGAAACTAAAAAGAAAATAAAATTTTGAAAAATATTTTGATGAAATTTCCTTATCATACTTTATTGAAACATTAAGTGTTCACTATGAACCATTAATAATGAAACATTAACCAAACTATGCATTAAGAGATCTTTGTGAACCTAACATCATAAACCAAAATAATAGTATTACCATTCATGTATAAATTCTGATTTTTAATTAAAACCTGATCTAATAAAACTATTTCCATGATTTCATGGACTTATAGGTGATGTCCCCAACTAGCATATCAAGTAATTAACTTTGGAATGTTATCCACTAAATCCTAGGGGATTAGATGAAGAAATAGTTAAATAGATTTCCTTTTCATTCTCGTTTGAAGGTGTATATAGATATTATACACACACACTGCAGTCTAGATAAGTAAATTCATAGGATAACCTTTATAAGGGATTCATCCATTGGTTATTCCCTACGTCAAGGGGAATAGATATATGAAATAATATTTTTTCCATATAATGAACATTGGGGGATACCCTCTATGTGTATTGGAAATGATATTAAATGATGTGTTCATGTTTTCCTTGAAAGAAATTTAGTAATATCATTTTAAACTCTTATTATATAACTGTTTTCTTGATTGTGAAAAAATATACTGAATGTATTATCAAGTTGGGACCTGATTAATAATTTTTTAGTGGAATCGTGTGGTATTATAGATATGATAAACGGGAAATATAAATAAGTTGGCCTATGATATACTGGTACCCATGGGTTTTATGTGGTAATATCTTCTAAATCGACTTCAATAGATTCAAAACTGTAATAACTGACCACTTTGGTTAGAAAAATGGATCTTATGAAATAAAGTGAAAAATAATCACCAATAAAGTTATATTGTATTTTTTCTTATCCAACTCATTATACTAATCAATGGGATGAAGTGAAGGTACTTGATCTTTGTGTATATTTCTACCAAAAAATGAAATTTTATCATCCTAATCAAGTATGGAGAGACCCATCCTATGTTTTATATGGATTTGGGAACCAATAAAATCAAGTCAACCCACCCTTTTTACAGTATTATCAACAAACTCCATAATTCGAAATACTATTCCAATGAACCTATATGCAACCATACATTTATTAAGACATTCAACCACAAGTATTCTAATTAAATGATTACTATGAAAACCCAACAATTAGTTCACCACTTGTAGGAAATCACCGATGTCCTAGTACTGAAAAGAAAAAAATTTCATGAAATAATTGAAATATAAAATAATAATAATTTTTGATATAATGTAAAAAATACTATGAAATTAACAACTCAAAAAATTGTAAATCCAAAATGTAATGGGATTGTGTTAAGAAAAATAATTTGTAAACAGATTCATCTTATTACTGAATCTGATACCAAACCTGAAATGGAGTAGCCTAAGGATTCCAAATAGAAATAGTAATAATAAAATAGAAAAAACATCACAAAATAATATTATGGAAAAGAAATATCTTCCACAACTATTTCCTTCGAAAGTGGTTCAATCAAGGAAAGAAAAAATATTAATAAATCCAAAGGAAAATTATAAAAACATTACAGAAGGTTGAAATCAATACCCTTATACTTGAATCTCTAAAATATATTCCAAAATGTTTTAATTTAATCCAATAATTATTTACCAAAAAATGTGACTTAAAGGAAAATATATCGTGAACCTCGGGAGAAACATTTTAACCGTGATTACACCACAAATTCCCACAAATTTCATGATACTAGTACATTTTCTATCCCTTATGAAATTGGAAATAGTTATTTTAAATATGAAATGTGGGATCTGTGATAATATAAAAATTTCACTCCCCATTGTTACTTTTCTTCTTTTTATATGGGATAGTGCAAGCCCATAAGAGTGGTTGTTCATCTTGCTAACAGATCTTCTATATTCCCAATAGAAGTTTTGGAAGATCTCTTGGTCAGAGTGAAAATTTTCTACATCCCAGCTAATTTCTATGTGATGAAAATGATAGAGTATATTGAACCACCTGAATTTCTTATCATATAAAAATAAAATTCCTAAAAATAGAAAATACCATCATAAATATCCATGAAATAACTTGTACAACGGAGTTAAGTGAGAACATTATCCACTAATTTTTTTGATTTTATGAAG
Source organism: Viscum album (assembly GCA_963277665.1). Classification (NCBI taxonomy): domain Eukaryota; kingdom Viridiplantae; phylum Streptophyta; class Magnoliopsida; order Santalales; family Viscaceae; genus Viscum; species Viscum album. Next base: position 252,919,263 of record OY728160.1, on the reverse strand, counting down.
TATTCATAAAAAGAGAAGTCACTTTTCATACATTTAAACTCTAAAGAACCATATAACTGTGAGGAACTTGTAATTTTACAAGAAATTATGTGTTTATGAAAATTATTTTGATTAAAATAATATGTAAAAAACAATTCGGTGAAATTTGAAAATCATATACAAACAGCTGAAGTTGAGGTAACTTCATATTTATTTTATGTGTTTTATTGTTTATTAAATAATGAAGGTAAAATAATTTCATATTTATTGAAAATTAACTCTATTTAGATATGTAATCCCAATATGATTTCATATTTATTCTATCCCACAAGTCTATAATTAAAATACTTACTTGAATATTTTAAATATTTGTTACTAATAGATGGGAACAATATGCAAGTAATAATTTCTAGAAACATCTCTGGTAAACAAGAACAAAAGAAGATAAATATTTTGAGTAAAATTTGAGTGTTATAGGTTAGAGTTTATAAGCTACCAATGAGATTAGTCATAAAATAAGAATTCATAAAAAATTTCAATAAAATGACTCCAACCCTATTAAACAAGCCTATAGAGGTCTCAACCCAATTTTGATGGAAGTTGTTATTATGGTGATAGAAAATTTATTTGAATTATGAATTATATACTGCGTTTACCACTCGTAATGGTTCATACCCAATCATATAGCTCCTAAAAAATTTGTACTAACCATTATAAGGAATGAAAACAATGGAATAATTCTTGTTATTGTCCAAAATCATTTGAATTTTTTTTAGAGTATAGAAACTAAATTGGGTCACATGAAAAGATCATTTAATCATTCAATATTTTGACCAAATTTGATATTACCTGTCTATTAGAACTCATTACTATGTCCTATATAGATTACTTATTGGTTCTCATTACACATAAGAACCAAGAAAAAAACCCTCAATTGTATTTATGGTACCTTATCATTCAAGATAATTCCATTTCAATTATTCAATACACCTAGTAAATTTCGATAATTAATGTTGAAAATTTTATCTAATTTGAGAGTACATTTTAATAAATAATTAATTTATTTATTAAATATGTTTCAAATTTAGTTCGATCACTAGTTGGGAAAATTGGAAAAAAAAATTTAAAAAATTGTATTGAAAAGAATCTTGTTATGAATTTTGAAAAGATAAACTTCATGGTGAAGAGAGGCATTATTCTTGAACATATAATTTAAAAAAATGAGATTGAGGTTGATAAATATAAAATTAAAGTTATAAATGAATCACCTTACACAACATGTTTAAAACATTTTAGATCCTTTTTATCACATGTAGAATTTTATAGATGGTTCATCATGTACGTTAGTATGTTTTCTCTACCAGTTTCTAGAATACATTTAAAAGATTAAAAATATTCATTTAATGAATAATTTAAGAAATATTTTTATGAACTTTAGTCAAAACTAACCATGCCACTAGTGATGTATCCACCTAATTTGGATAATCCATTATACCTATAATGTGATGATTCAAACCATTTTTTTGTAGTAGTGTTATCTTATAAGGATAAATAAAAAAACCATGAAATTTTCTATGATTCCATAACACTAGTTATAGACAAAAACCACTATAAAAACACTCAAAATATGTTTTTAATTGCTTTTTTTCCTTAAACAATTTATATCATATATTCTAGGAACTATGGTGACTATTTTATTAAATCATTCAACCCTTAAGATCCAAATGAAGAAGGAATATGAGAATATAGTATTAGAGAGACGGATGATACTACTCTAGGATTTATATTTAGAAATAGAAAAAATAGGTACTAAAAATCAATTTTGAAATTACATAATCAGGATTACTTACATAGTAAGGTGGAAATTCCAAACAAATATCCTTTATTGGACTTTGTTCAAGGTGAAAATTTGTATTTGATTGAAGTAGATGCACCATTGTTTGATAACCTGATAATTTTTTTTGGAAACTTCTCAATTTCCATAATATTTGAATAGACTTGAATATGAATCATTGTTTTATGTTTGGTATAATCCATATCATTAGAAGATTTGTAATGATAAATTTATTAGGATGTGTTTTCCAAAAATTTAATCCTACTGTATGTAAAAAAATTTCAATAATTTGTTTTATAGAGACCTTTTTTGACTACAAATAACATCTAGGAAAGTCTCAAAATCTATTATATACTAGCCCAAACAATTCAAAGGTGATAATTTGTTTTGTAAAAATTGTTATTGATTCAATTTCTTGGCAATTATATAAAAAAATACCTTAATGATCAATGGAATTGTTTTGAAATCATTTATGTATGGAAAATAGATCTTATTATACCCTTTGTTATGTTATTTTAATATTCCAAAATCTTGTTAGATATATTATATGTTTCAAAATGGTTGGTGGAAAAAAACCAAAACTATGTATTTCACAATTTTTTTTAAATTTTCAGCTTAATACCTTTTATATATTTTTAATCCAATGGACATTTTTCAAGTGACCCAGGAACTCACTTTTTCAATATGATCATTGAATCATTAATGAGGAAGGATGGATTGCACCACAAAACAACAACACCTTGCCATCAAAAAACAAATAAAAACGTATATTTATTAAATAGATATATTAAAGGAATCCTAGAAAATTTCACCTATACCAATAGAAAATATTTATGTGAATGTTTGTAAGACAAAATATGGGGTTTTATAAAAACATATAAAATCCCAATTCAAAATAGTTAATTCCAGTTGAACAATGGTAGACGTTCTCATCTACTAGTATAGTTTGAACACAAATTATATTGGGATGTCAAGATGGTAACTTTCGATCTAGATAATTTTGGAGATGAGATAAGGCTCCAGATTCAAGAACAAGAGGAAATTAAGTGATTGGGAATTATAATTTACTTAATTTACATGGATATAAAAAGAATGGTGACTGATAAGTTGATTCCATAAAATCATTCTATCATTGAGAGTAATTAATGTTTTATAACTCAAAACTCAAGTTAATTCTAGGTAAAATTAATTTTAAATAGGATGGTTTATTTATTATTACTAATTTGTATTCATTTTTTGTTTTAATAATAATTAAATAATGAGAAATGAACCCATTAACTATTAATATTCATACTATGAAAACATATTTTGTAAATATACTATAGGCACAAGTGGTGGACACCACTCTACTCTAACCTATTTACTAGTAAAACCCCTAGGTTATAACTTTCCTCCAACTTTATAACTATTTTCTTTATTTTCAGAATGGTTATACTATTATTTCTGTTAGAATTAATTGATTGCATTGCATCATTCAAGTGTAGGGGGAGTTAAACCTTTCTACCATTTATGAATTTAATTTTTTTCCAAAATATCACTTTCTTGGGTGATTTGAAACTTGTACTAATCAAATTGAATACATTTATAAGTGTAGATCCAAGAAAATCATGACATAATAGTTTAAATCAGGAAGATAAACTTACAAAAATATAAAAATGAACTTATTTTTATATACCAATTTGTGTAAATTCAATAAAATATCACTAATTTTATAATAATTTACCTTGAAATACTATCCAATATTCAACAAACATGCCTAATGGGCTTATAATTAATTCTTTAAATCTATATTTCATGTCCCATTTTTCATAAGAGAATAATTTAATTCTTGGAAAACCATAATTATCTAATGAATTATGGTAAAAACCAAGAATAATTGAAGAACATATGTTGGGAATGATTGAATAATTCCTGTGAATGAATAAAAATTCACAATAAACTTGTATTATGTCCTACCTTAAATTTTGACCCTTATTAACCCCTTGTAGTCATGAAAAACCTCATTGGGTAACCACATTACAAGCCTAAAATCCCCAACCAACCTACCCTATGAGTAATTGCATGAACATAGTTTAACATAAGTGTGGGGGAGGCTCTTTTGTGATGAAATATGGAAATAAGCAGTTTATGGTCGTAACTAAGAAAAAATATCAAATAAGTAAATATAAAAGGAAAAGTAACCTTAAACTTCAGTAATTAAGTTCAAACAAATATTTTAAGACCAAAATATCTATCCATACCTTCAAAATGAAAATATTTATTGAATTAATTTTTTTTTGAATAAAGTTGAGAGAGAAAATAATTTTTATTAATCAAGTGACATATGTGTGGAATATAAAGGATAATTGAAGGACGATATTAGTGAATCGTTCAAAATGGTTGTGAGTGAGGGTGCCAATAATTGGTGAAAAGTAAAAATCACATATTTTTATTCACAATATATCCAAAACCCTCAACATTATTCCACTAAATTTTTCAACACAAAAACATATAAATCATTAGCTTGGGAATAACCCAAAAAATTCCCCATGATATGTACAAGCACTTAATTAATTTGGGGTGAATTTAGAAACTCAACAAGCTTATTCTAACCCCTAAAAAATCATGGAATTAGAAATATTTTTTCTGAAAAATGATACATTTAGTGATGAGAGAAATAATTAAATTAAGGTAAGTATAAATGAGTGTGTGAGGATATAAAAAGTGGGAAAAAATTAAATCTACATAATAGACCAAATTGAATTAAGAGCATTCATGTGGAATGTTGATAATGAGTTTATTTATTGTGGAATAAAGAACTCAAAATTTTTAGTGTTTTGAATTATTCCATAATAATATTATTTATATCCACTTATCCATGATATTAATGTTTATGTATGGGGTATTTTAAAGATTTAATAAAATCATTATATTTTTTGATGTTCCATTCATTGTTTCATCACATTTATGAATTAATTATGTATTAAGATGTCTTGGAAAAAATTGATCTTTTATTTGGATTTTATTAATATTTCATAAAATAGATGAAATTTTTAATTTAATAAAAATTAATGAATATATATTATTAATTCTTTTATTTTTTATTTTTAAGGAAATTCAGTTGACTAAATTAGTTTGAAGAATATTTGGAAAAGTATATATGTTTCTTAATATGATAAAGGTCTGCATATGAAATGTCCATTCCATTGGCTTCATGATAGATAAATAAACCACTAAGTAAGAAATTGAAAATTTAACAAGGTAATAAGACAAGTAAAAGTACTCTAGATAGTATATATGAGGCACTCCAAGTGTATTCTCTATACATAAATATAACTATGAGACTCTGCTCAAAAGATAAAATTAAATCCAAGCTTCTAATGCATGTATAACGGTACTTAATTTTATTATCATATGTGAAAATAAGTGATTACCTAATATACATAAGATTCATTGACACATATTTACGATTACATTGGAGTAGCAGACTAAAAATGTGGAAAATTCTCAAACCACACTATATTATTAAAGTTAATAATCGAAATACATAATATTTTTTTATAATATTTAATGATTTGTGACATTCCCATTAGATAATAGAATAATGATATGTAATTTTTGATACAAAATGGTAAGTTCGGTATATAAAATGACAAATAAGGGTCCTTATTCTGAACATTCTTAAGAAAGGCATACAGTGGGAGGTAAAATATTTTAAAAATACATGGAAAGATGTTCTCATAGAATTCTCAAATGAAAGGAAACGAAACCATATGGATCCACCTACCGACATTGTGATATGAAAATAGGTAATTGTGTATCCACCTATATACTTCATTCACTAATGACTCAATCTACTCACCTTTCATACACCTATCAATTGTGTGATTCCCATAGAGAAACCCATTAGGTCACCCCCAAATCATGTGACAAGCCTATCAAAAATTCATTCTAACAAAACACCCTCAAGACCTCCCCTCGATCACCCAACCACCTAACAACTACTTGACTACAATATGGAGACCATTATAGAATCCCTCTCTCCATGTAAAACTTTTCTATTGCTTTATCTATAAGTAAAATAAATGTGTAGAAGAATTATTATCTAAGAACCCATATGGTCGGGAACACCTTACCATGTGGTTTTCCATTTTAAAAAGTGATTTACCCAACCCATGCCTATAAATAATTGGGTTTCCATTCTTGAAAAATAGATAGAAGCAATGATAAATAGGGAAAATTTCAAAATAAGGCTTTTTGGTATTAGAAATGTGAACCCCAGATATACCTTCATGAATCAATCCTTATGTAATAAAGTAAACAAATTGAGAACAAGAATATAGGTCTTGAATCCCTTCATGAATAAAGAGTATTTACACGCCCCCTCTTGAAAGATACAATTTCTGATCCCATCCATATTGGTATCCCTTTACATACCCCTTTGATATAAAGGAACTTCATGAAGCCCTCCATTTCATGTAGTAATTCTCTTATGTGATATGGGGGTCTTTAGGGTATATATTACCCCTTCAAAATGTTTCCATTTCATGTAGAATTTTGAACCACTATATACCCTTCAAAAATAATCAAATACCTAGATAATTGGTATCTTTCCAAAGTGTAAGTCCTGTAAAAATATAACCTTTACCTGAACCACCTAAGGTATCCCATAAATGAGTCCTAAATTCATAATGCCTAATAAATCCATTACTTCCCCCGTATAATGAAAATGTGATCCTAGTCACATGATGTTAAACTACATAATAATTTCCTTACCTCATGTTAAGATTAGAACAGTATAGTCAAATCATAGGACCTCAATTTTTTCATTATGAACTATATATTAATTGATTCATGTCAAGCATGATCTATAAGAAACCTCCTAGTCTTCCTAACCCAACATCACCATCATTCCACATCCAGCCTCCTGGATCCATATTACTCATAAAATTATTTATATCCTTCCTCACAATTCCATGTCATCTAGAGGCTTTTACATACTTTTTCTTTGCGAGAATATTCTTTCAAGACCCTCATTTACATAAACTAGGTACATATTCCCTATAAACCAATATTTCACATATACATACTAATGATAAATTCTTTCCCAAATAGAGGGTCATATTATCTCTATGTATCACCATATATCCATCATTTGGTTAATTCCTAATGAAACTGTATTCTGTTTAATAGTATATACCATTTCTAAAAAAACCAATCCCATTCCTCAAATGTTTATATTCCATGTGAGACAAATCGATCATTATTAGGAAGAATTCCCTTAATGTTCATCTAGAAATGTATACTCACATGTAATTCCCAAACAAACCATCATTGGACATATTTCAAGAACTTTTCCGTTTTTCGTAATGTAAAAATTTTAAGATGTTGTCCTTTTCACACACCTATAAAAATTATAGTGTGTCCCATTAAGTGACACTTGACTGCATGGGTTTTTATTCCCTTTATAGGGATATGTAGGAAACCTTTCTTATGGGCCTGATCATGACACCATCAACAATTATTTCCTACATGGACAATGATAAACTCTAGAGTGCCCAATTTTTTTGCATTAGACCTTATCAACTTAAGACTAAGAATCACTAAGTAAAAGGAGAGTGATAGAGAACCTATGATAAATAAATATGTTCACATTGATGAAAAAAGATATATTATTAATATTCCCATCATTTCATGTTTATGACCAATATATATAATTGGTACAACATGTTCAAAAATGGGATTTAGATAGTTTTAATGAAAACCACATAAATATACAAGAGAATCCAAGAGTATGAAACAGTCTTCTAAAGAAGGTGTCATAAGCTTGACCACCCACAGTCTAGGTAATAATTATTTATAATGTGTTTTTGGTAATGTCCCAATGACCAAAAACCATTGGAATGTTGGTCTTCACTAACCCAAAATGTCTATGGAATGAGAGCATGTCTAAGTTTCCATCATTAAAAATGGTGAACCTGATGTGATTCTATTAACTATTGAAGGAATTGGTAGATAATTGTTTTTCATATAATGATACATTGATACGACTTCCTTTTCTGGTATTTTGATCTTTATAGGACCATATGAACATGATCCCCCTCAAATCAAAACCAAGGGCATCATCACAATATCATACTTATTCCCTAGCTATTGAAAAGGCTAAGGGCTCAACCAAAAAAGGAAACATTGTCACCAACACAGCATATTCATTAACATGTGACCAATGATATGGTTCGAGAGTACTATTTAGAACTAGATTTCCTTATTTTAGAGTTTTCATGTGAATCAATCTGATATGTAAATCCTCACCAATCATCCACTCAAAAAGGGTGGAGAGGAAGTTACGGGAACCCATTTCCATCTTTAACTACATGAATATTATATCCCTAGATCATAGAAATAAAAAACTCCATTATATTCGAGAGTTGTATTAAGAGGATGAATATGGCCTTACTATTGCTCATGAGTCACCTAGGAGGATTATTTCCAACCATAATCGTTACCACCATTGCATGGCCTCAATTCCTATGCAATCTACTAGGGACGACACCTGAGGGGTCTCTGCTCTAGTCACTCAAACATGGTAACCTAGGATATCTCACCCTGGATGATTAAACACCAAACATAAGGATCATATTGATATCCCCGCCTCCACTGAATATATTTTCTAGTGTACTCCAGTGGTAGATAATTATAAGGAATATATTCCTACTCGTTCTCATCAAGCCTACTAGTGTACCCCAGAAACATTATGAAAAGAATTATTTTATTTCTTAGTAGAAACTACTGGGACTTAAAATATTCTTACTCTATACAAGAATCTCTTGGGTATATTTTAAAGAAACTAGAGGATAAGAGTGGTCTAATATACCCACTCTCTTCAATTAATGGGAACACCTTCTTTTTCTTATCAATTAATCTCATCAGTATATTATGTTGGTGATTGAAGGGTAGGATCATATCTATATTCGTACCTAATAAGATATTTATCATATATTACAAGTAAAAATAGAAGGCTAACGTCAACATATACCATTATTAAATAGTAGAAATATACATATTATTATCTCGACTATTAGAGTACCTCATTAGTGAACAATGAGAGATACTCCGGATCATATACATATTCCATCTTCTATTAAAAAGGATAATCAGAATATTATAATGCGGAATGATGAAATTTTTTGAACATATAGTCCCATTATGACTATAGATCATGTGGTAATGTTATAAACCACTTTATGGAAGTTTCATATTCCTACCAACTCAATAATAACTCACATGAATATTCTGATATTTTCTCTGGATCAGGAATATAATACTACTCCCATTCAGTGCATAGAAGGTTTTAATCATATTATGATGGTTACCAAGAGGTAGGAAATCATTCATTACCATTATTAATAGACCCATCAATATATACTATTAGAAATATAGGAGTTTCCTAGGATTTCTCATATATGTGATGTTCATTAGGAAAAACCCTCAACCATATCTACCCAATAGAGTTCATCTATGAAGATGTATCAATGTGGGTATCCAGAAACATTGTAGTATGACCATATCATTACCTTGACCATTACAGGTGTTCTTGAGTATTTAATTCATCTTTTTATAGTAGACCAAGAATACGATAACTCATCATCAGACAGAGGAATAAATCATGGTTGTGTAGGTAATCCCCATGACTTTTCCAATATAAGTTTCATATTCCCACCTAGGAGTACCTTCCATGAAGTCCCTTCCCCTAGAAATACCAAGGTCGGTCATTTGAACTCTTATCATGGTGATAGATAAGCAAATAATCCTCATGGATGAAATATTAAAATTAAAAAAAAATCCCATCATTCCCAACATATAAAACATTATACACCGTAAATTTTCTCCACAATGAATATGTTTTATGAATCCTACCTATATTTAGACATTGATGTATGATAATAGGTCATCCAATAGTGGTTTTTAATGTGAAGGTACTCCCTATAATGATATCTCACTTAGAAAAGATAGTCCTACCATTTTAAAGCTACATTGAGAAGTTCCATATATAAAACGTAACTTGAGGGATGGAGGTTGGTTACTCTAACTTCCTTATATCTGATTAATAATATCCATTATTAACTAGAAGAAATTCTAAAGCATTGGTTTTCATCTATACCTCTTTTGGATCATCTAAAATTCAATAGGGTAGAAAAGTAAAAAAATTAGACCAATCCCGCTCTCCTCAATATGGATTCCATGAAACAGAAATTATAGTTTGAATATATAGAGGAGTATCTCATTAAAGATTTAGATAATTTTATTATCACGGGGGAAGAACAAACCAAATACAATAAAATGGTCATGTTCGATCTCATATCCACATCTTAGTATTATATTCCTAAAACATCAAATGAGGAATGAATACGTTGTATTTGAAAAAATATATTCATCAATCACCATCAAATAAAGTAAAAATATATATCTTATAATGAATATATAAATCATGTTGAGATAATAAGATAACTCTATCATCAGATTTACATGGCCTCCAATTCAGTTTCACGACACTTGAAGTTGTAAAATATATTAGGAGATCCCCAATGTTCATGTCTTAATGCTTTAGGGACTCTATTTCAATTGATCAATTACACTCCATTTTATGTATATATAATAGGATAGGCTAATTATAGAGTGTTTTATTTCACAAAAATCCTCAATCAACAGATACTATTTAGAAATATATCATGTGACATTATTTCCTCAAGCCATGTCCAAGGCTCAATCTCTACACATGATAGCCAACCTATTCAGCAGGGTCTTATCATTGATAAATCTCAGAAATATTAAACAGAGTGGCAGAGATATATTATAAATCTCTAATATCTAGCCTCCAAAAAGGTTGAGTAAAAATATCATCTGATAAAATCCATACCCTCAGCTAAATCACTGCCCTCAATAGTGAGAATCTAATGGATGGAACATGCACTACATCCAACACATTCTCAAACTAAATCCAATGAAATAAAAATGGCAGAAGAAATAGATTTTTCTGTTGTGATAAATGAAAACCCCTAGATTATGTGGATAGGGGATTTTTTACCCCCACTGCCACACTTGGGACTATGAAATCCTCAGAGTGATATATATTTCTTAGGGTGGAACTATATCACCCTAGCCTACAAAGATGGGTGAATTTATATCAAAACATCCTCTTCCCCCATGACAATCTGTCTTCACTAGGATTGGATAAATGTCTCAAAAAATTCCATAATGTTTTAACAATTCAATGGATCATATCTCTTATTGGGGATTAAATCATAATATATTTCTAGAGACCCCTCTAAGATCTACTATAAAAAAAGATCCATATAAACTTTGGAAGGAGTTACAAATACATTCTATGAGTAGCAATCTGAAATGGTTTGAAATTAAAGTAAACACAAAGTAGAATTGTCCCATTCACCTTAAAATATATTTAATAGAAAACCAACCTTCTTACTATTTTGATGATGATATGGTTTCGGTAGCATACTACTCATTGGTGAATGCCATTAGTGATAAACCTACAAATGATTTAAAAAAACTTTGGTGATGAAGAGTGGGATGAGGAAGTTTCAATAATAAACAAATTCATCAATAAAATTATGGAATAAGGTATATATTCGTAACATTATATTCATGTCAAAAATTAATAGGTTCCATTTAATTATTAATTAACACTTTCGTGATGATCCTAATATAATGAAAAAGAGATGAATGTGGTCATATCCCACCTGCAACAAAATATAGTTGAGCTACATAATCTAACAGCAATATTTTTCCATATTAAATAGAGTTAAATGTCATAAAATGACACAATTCTAAACTAATCAGGACCTATATTTCCACTGGTTATAACCTATAAGTAGATACATTAATTTCCCATTAAAAAATCTTCCTAGATAAGAAGATATTTCTCCATTGAAAAAGGAAAAATATGGTCATCCAACCATCTCAAGGATGATAAAATTGGATTATCATAACATGGAGGATGAGGAATGTCAGGATTTCCCTCTACTAGGGTGGAACATAGAGTTATAATAGGCATGATACTCTAAGCTAAACTATATAGGCTATCAACACAAAAACGTGAAATCCAACCATATCGAACATATTCCCAATACCTCAACATAAGATTCTGCACAAAAAACTATCCATCCAAAACATATTGATTCTATAAAATCATTAGTAGATGAAATAGAGTATATAGAAATAAATTGATCACTGGTACAACCAAATTGGAAACTATATCCTGGTGGGTATAAGTGACTCTTCCACAACCCAACATCGAGTGTCTAATATTTCATGTTTTCATCAAATATAGAGACCCCTAAAAACATTATAAACATTTTATATCTTCATATAGATCCATTATGAGAAATCATGAATAAAAATTTAAGGAAAAGATTTTATTTTCTTGAAAGATTAAGAATGGCCATTACATTTCTAGTATAATAGCATACTTGTTGTGTTGATGCCTAATTGGGAGGATATATATAAGAATGTTATCTATTAATTCTGATCAACATTTAGAAATAATGAAACCATTGATATGTCAAATTAAAAACAATGTTAGAATGATAAGGTCTCAGACATCATTTCTCGATGGAAGGGTGTGACTCACTCATTAAACTTGCCACTCCCAATGAAAAATATATATTATATTTACATAGAGAATTGTTTAATGTGCACTAAAATGTACATTCATGATATTCATGTACACATGCATTTGATTAATGAGATATATTTATATACAATATATTAGATATTATAAATGATGTACATTTAATATGTTCATATGATACATGTATTACAACATCCATGTAATGCATTAAATATATATATATATATATATATGTTTATGACCTATATTTATTTTATATATGATCCATAAGAATAATATATATATATATCATAAACATTTATATTTTCATTTCTTCTAAATGGTTTAATCAGTTATAATTCATTTATGAGTGGATTAAATAATTTTTAATAGTTTGTTAAAACTATTCAAGGAATCGTCCATACTGAAAAAAAAAATGAATATGATGCATTGGAAGAGCCTCGTGCTTCATCTATATGAGGTTTTTAGATCCTTCTTTTGGGCTGGGATATATTTCATGTTATCTTCCTCCTAAAACCATGATAATATATTTTTATAACGTTCTTGCACTCCTTTGAATATTGGGTATCTTCATGAAATGTTTGTGCATACGCTGTTTACAACCCCCCAGATGTTGGGTGTTATCATTCACTAGAAATAGTGATACCCATCATGCATTCTCCTTCTCCAATAAAGAACAAGGATTATACTATATACCATTTCTAGGGAATATATTTTTCATTTATTATTTACATGTTATTATTATTGAATATAGATCTCATGTGGTTTTGGTTTCTCTTTTGCTATTTATGATCGTTGGATGTTCATAAAAACCTATCAAATGTATCATAGAGTGTTTCTTCATGAATTTAACATTTTTATCATTTGTGTTCAAATAAAAATTAAAAAGCACTGTAAATTTTGAAATTAATTACACACCCTTAGAGGAGACACATAAGGGTAAAATTTGATTTACTCGTACTCAAGTAGGCTATATAAAGGTTATACCCTTATGCAAGACAATACATAATGGATTTACCCTTACATAATACAATTAAATAAAACTAAATTTTTTTACCCTTACATAGGTTTGCGTAATTGTTCTATAAAGGTAAATATGATTTACCTGTATGTGTCATCCTTATGGGAGACACCATTTAAATGTTTACCATTACAAAAGGTAGTTTTATAAAGGTTGTACCCTTATGAAAGGAGTTTTGTAAGGATATAACCCTTAAACATAAGGGAATATGTATGGTTCATAGAGATATATAAAGGTCCATGATATTTACCTTTATGTAGCATTTGAAAATATGGAATACCCTTGAACAAAGGAGTTATATAAAGGTAATACTGTTATAATGGGATTTACATAAAGTTAATACGTGTATTAGATTTATGTAGTAGTGTTCATATTTGTAATGGAAAAAAATTAACCTTTTGTTGGATATTAAAAACATTGGTTACCCTTTCGAATAACATCAACATGCGGGAAATAAGGTGATACTCTTATGCAGAAGAGGGGTGTTGTGTAACGGTAAGCCAAAAATTGTTAAAAAATATTGATTAATATATTAAATGATTTTAATGGTTTATAATTTTTTTATAAGTCATGTTAAATGTTATTTTTAAAATATTTAATTAATAGGGATTCTATAAATAGATTAAATAGGTTTAAATTTTTTATAATTAACTAATGATATTTAAATGAAACATTATTCCAAAATATTGAATATTAATATTTTAAAATACCATTTTAAAAATTAATAGTCATGGAATGTCATCTATAAATCAAATTTTTATTTATAAGTCATAAGAGGTGGTTTATAAAGTGATTATAAATTTAAAAATAAATGATATATAGATTATATAAAATTTCAATATAATATATATTGAATTATAAACCGATTATAATTCTTAAAATATAAAATAAATTATATTTAATATAAAATATAAAGGGATTCATATATAAAATTTTTATATTATTGTAAATTATAATATATTTATAAATATAATTAATTTTTAAATAGTTCATAAATGTCATGGGTTTTTGAAAATAAAAAAAAATCATTTTTTTATTTATTAAATCTCCTTGATATTCATTTTTATTAAATTGTTTAAGAAATATAAATATTATTTAAAACCATTTATATGATAAATATATTTTCGGATAGCTCCAATCATATCATTATAGATTTAAAATCATAAATTTTAGTTTTCATCTCGCCTAATCTCATTTAGAAATTGAAGTTGTGAGCTTGAGAATTATAGTTCGGAATGGTTTGTACAAATTAGTTGGTAGAGTTTTTCATGATTTGAGTTCTCTCTTGAGTAATTTATCCCCAGGTAGAGTGACTTGGTGTCAGATCACATACTTTATTGGAGGCTTTCCATGGCTAGGAAAGTGCATGGAGTTGGCTACCTATCACTCTATGCTTACTCAAGTTGAGCTTTTCAATCTCATATAATTCTATTACTATATTAATATTTCATGTACCTAATGAAATTGATGCATTTCGATATGTATAAGTATACTTGAATTCTTTTTTTTTGGTGATTAAAATAGACTGGTGGGTGATGTAAAGAGGTGCACATAATTGTAGAGTGAACAAAATAATTTGATGTTTATAATCATGATTTCGATAACTAATAAATTAGAATAATTCATACATAAAAGGATATAAAAATTGTGAAGATAATGATTACATACTATATAATAGTTATGAATTTAATACGCATATGATGTCTACTAAATTTAAGAGATTAAAAGACAATTAAATTTTATGTGTGAGATTCATTCCAAAGAAACCCTTATCAAGACACTAATCACCCAATCGGGCTATTCTATGCCTATATTGGGTTCCAGTAGATTATCTTCTATTTGGAAAGAAAGTAATATGTGAATCAAGAGTATCATGTTGGGTAGTTTGGTTCAAAATTTGGGTCCTACTAGATTATCCTTTGTATGATTGTTTTGGAATTTAATTTAGGTTATAATAGTTGGGAATTCATAATAGTTAGGATAATAAAGTAATAGAGTGTGGTATATCCATATGATGGATTTAGATAGGTTTTTATCTTCTCCCTATCCAAGAGACACAAATGTTGTGATTGGGATGAACCACCACCTAAAGAACCAAGTGGTGAGATGAAATCCCAAGGGGAATCATTTTTTATTTATATATGGTTGTTGGATAACTAAATGGATTTGATGTCTAGGTCCACCAATTTTAATGGGATAACATTAATTTAATGAAAATAATGAAAAGAAATAATATATGATATCAATCAGATAACATTTTCTGTTATATATAAATGGAATCATCATCAAGCATGAATTTAATATATGCACATAACAAATAAAAATATAACGGTAGAAACTTCTTCAATTTGTGTAGAATTTTTTTAATTGTATTCAAACAAGAAATAATGTTCTATGTTTTGGAACAACCTTTTCTAGATAAATCGACCAATGAATCGATTCTAAAAAGTACTAGCATAGCTATGATAAACGTCAAAATGAAGTATATTATGTCTCTATAATCATTCTAGTAACAATAGAGTCAATCTTGAACAATCAACATGATTCTATAAATTCCTATCAAATTATAGATAACCTAAATAGATTATATCCAAAAAAAGTAATTCATGAATTTTATAAGGTGTCAAAATATATCTTTAATTGTAATATAGCATAAGGAACATCACTCTCCACCCATATACTCAATATGATTTGGTAATTCAACTACTTGGAAAGGTTGAGTTCACATTTAAATATTTAGTTATAAATATATTCCATTTTTTATTCACTACTAGAGGGATTCTGAATGTTTTTTCTGAATTAAAATACAAATTAACTTTTAAAACCTTTAACCATTCTCCAAAATTGGTCGAGGATTGTTGAAAAAATCATGGGTGGTTCTACCTCAACTACAATGATGATGGTAAAATGGGATATGAGTTAAAATTATTGAAAAATAGTGAATTAAAGTGGTTACGGATTGTTGAATCTGCCTATCAAAAAAAGGACATTGTTTTTATTATAAAAAAATTTCCCTTTTGAGAAGAAATATTCTCGATATCCTGAAGGTCTATAAGAATCCATGTGAAGCATACACTTCATGTATGAATGTTTTAGAATTAATTTCTTTTATAGAATATGATACTAATTTTATATTTTACATGCTTTTTAGATATACAAGACACTAACAGAAGAATGAAAGGAATGATCATGAAGGAAGATGATATCCAAGTGATATATCAGAGGTGTTGCGGTGTTAGGGAATTAGATACTTCAGGATCAGATGAATTTTTCAATAGATGGGTATTTCCTTATTTTTCTCTTGAGAGGATCCAGTAAAAAACGTTTTGTAAATAATTTATATTGTATTACACATAGTTATAATTTTTATAGTATATAACATCATTTATGGAGAATAAAATAACATGTTATGTTTAAACAATTCTTATTATTCCCATTTATAGTAATATTCTGAAAAGATGAATGAATTAAAGAAAATTTTACATGAAATTATTACATTGTTTTGAATGTATTTACAATAAATATAATTTTTGGATTTGGGTATTGTATGAACATTACTAGTGGATAAATGTTCAAACAAGAAGAAGAAAAATATTTTGAATGTTCAATAATGTTTCTTTAAAAGAC
Source organism: Viscum album (assembly GCA_963277665.1). Lineage (NCBI taxonomy): Eukaryota > Viridiplantae > Streptophyta > Magnoliopsida > Santalales > Viscaceae > Viscum > Viscum album. Next base: position 252,902,175 of record OY728160.1, on the reverse strand, counting down.
CAATCAAGTTCATTGAAACATAAGGTTTTTTTAAAAGGTGGAATGATAATTCAATATGTTTGGATCATCCAAGATATAACCAATGGGGATTTTGGAAACTCCCTAGAATTACCATTTCAATTATAGATTCTATATAAATTAATTATTTTTTTATTAAGGGTATGTGAGACATAATATATATTTTACAAAATGTTTTCGATATAGAGGAGTCCATAATAATCTGATGATTTGATATATCTTTTAGTTTATATCCATTAGAATATGTAAATTGTTACTACTTTAGGGATATGAATGTAAAGTGTTTAATCATGATCAAATGATTCTATCTAAGAGATGTGTATCTTCATCTCTTTTCTATTATGTCATAAGAGAAGCTTCTCAATAGAAAACAATTTTTATGGGATAAATAAAATCATACTAATAGTTATGATTAATAAATTTATATAACATTTTTGATAAGAATATATAAATAAAAGTGTTTTATCAGAATAAAATTATTTTTCTATCTTTTTGTTAAAATATGTGGGAATGTGTTCTGACCACCCATAGGTGGTATATTGTAATAAAATATTTTTATTTCAAAAATAAAGGTTCCAAACACATAGATTACCATATATGATATTGAAACAATAGTTTATTTGTTAAATATTCCCAATAAAAAGAAACAAATGTTTCATATAATCAAAATATGATTTTTCTACTTTATAAGAAATTTTAAAACAATAAAATTTATAGGAGTCTAGTCGGAGTATGTTTGCGTGTAGGGATGATTAAAGTTAATAGATAAAGGGTAACACTAGTCATAATTTTAAGTTTTTTCTACTTAATATCTTAAATTTCTGAAGGATATGTGAATATAAATAAAAAAATGTAAAGTGTTACATTTAGTTACAATTTAGAAAGTGTATTAGAACTATTAATTTTTTTCACTCAATATCAAAAAAGTTTTTAGGATATATAAATATAAAGAAAAATAAAAATATTTTCATTTAATAATGTTGAAAAATTAGAGAAACTACTTCGTAAAGAATTAAAAAAATCTATCTAAAAAATGAATTTCACATTATATCCTAAAATAATTTATGGTATAGAGTTAAAAATGAAATAGTTAAATTAGATACCAAAACAATATTCTATCAAATTATCATAAATGTATCTAGTGTATAAAAATAAATAATAATGTAAAGAGCGACATTATTTACTATAATGATGTTGAAATCACATGATCCAATAAAAGTTTTTTATGTGCTAGTAAAGTGAGAATGTACATAATTATATTATTTAGAAAATATTTCATGGATAATTATTAATGTAATGGGTTCCAAGTATGATGATGTTTTACCTAAAATGTTTTCTATGTTGACAATAAGAAAATTAACAATATAAAATTTGATGTTATGAAGTTAAAGTGTTTTAATATAAGTTAAAATAGTTGAACTTATGGAATATTATTAATGAGACTCACCATTATTCAAACATTATTTCCTCACTAAGAGGTTAGTATGAGTATTTTATCAAATAATTGGGTTGGGATGTGATAGAAATTACATATGGATGTGTTGTTCAGAAAACCATTTATTCAGTAACAACATAAGGGAAATATATAATATTTGGGTGTTAGAAACTTACGATAATTGGTGTGATGGTTATAAACATATCATGTTATTATAGAAAAAGAAATATTAATTATCATTCATTTATGTTGGTTGAAACCTTTTTATATGAATTGATAAATGATAATATCCCCTTAAAGTATGAATTATAGTTATCCATGACTCATGATCATTGTGATGTACTATGTATTTTAATGATTTGAAAAGGTTAGTATTAATATAATTTGTTACAATGAATTTTATAGGATATACATAGAAAATATTCATGAATTAATAGGTAGAGACTTATTAATTGGATTAATCCACTATGGTATATCTAATGGAATTTCATATGGTCATCGATATACACCAGGATATATTCTTATTATCAATCTTTCTTTCCAAAGTTTAGTTACATACCTTTCAGAATAACCAAATTTCATTGATTTTCTATGTACAAAAGTTAACCTATGATGTTTTCTAATCTAGGGGTGGTTGGGTATGTTTCTAATCATGTCATCAGTTAGAGCGCAACCAAGATTGGATTTTTCACATTTTATAAAAATTTATATACACCTTTATAATGATTGAATTCGAAAAATAAAATATATTTTCATGTTTATTTGTTTCACATATGATGTGATCAACTAATTAAATGTATATAAAGTGATATATTTATCTTCATTTTTGTCTTTTTTGGATAATTGTGAACATATGGGAGAAAAATACTAGTTTGATATGCTCCATATATAGTGGTTGTTTGATGTATTTTACAATGGGGTCATATAAGGCCCATATTATGCATATGATACAAATTTTGGTGGACATTATAAGATACATGGTTTTTGTACGAGTTAATAATCCATTTATTTTCATTTTAAATGCCTAATTCTTGCCTAATGTGAATGCCCTCGGTGGTCATTAATGTATCAGGGTGTAGGGGGATAGTTCGGAGCTCAGAACCAAAAATTTTGGAAAATTAGACCTTCTTTATGTATAGTAGAAAACATAAAGGATAGGTGCATGGTTATTACAAACTATGAAATACATGATAATATATTATAATGAACTCACATAGTTTGTTAAATGGTGTGTTTGGGGTGCACGACCATTAATAAACTAAAGGGTTTTTATAGAGGATGTTTTCTTGGTTGGTGAATGGTTAGTCAATACATGCATAATAACTATGTGGGATACCCCTTCCTATGAAAATGGGTGTACAATGGGTGCATGGTATTTACAACCATGCATCAAATCCATGTGACACAGGATTTTTGATGAATTTATATTTTATCCCTTAAAATGGTCATAACGTAAACATATTTATATTTTTTTCATCCAGTGGGAATTTTTGGAAGTTGAGAGCTCTTTTTTGTGCCAACTCATATACTTTGATCTAGTTCTTTTATCTGATATCAGAATCGAGTGTTGTTGGTCTTTTTGGATCTTTATCGATGAATTATCAATTCATTTGGTTCGTTCTTCATCCATTTGGGTTTTGATTATTCTATTTTGGTGAAAGGTAATATTCCTTAATTTCATGTTCTTCATAAATTCTACATTTCTCTTATGATCTGAGTGAAACTAAGTATTGATAGTAGATTACCACTCAATTATGAACCTAAATTAGGTGGCCTATACATTTCCCTTGAGGATTGGTGCTTTATTAAAACATTTTTCATTATTCCTCTCGCTAGACATTCTAAAAGAGCCCCGAAATTTATTAATTGAATTAAGTGAAATGAAACTTATTAGGGATTACCCTAGTTCTTTATGAAGATTTTAGGGTTGGTTCCCTGACTATGATCACCCATGTGGTGTGCCATGTACTTTTCCCTTGGATTTTACTTTCATTGGACAACCCAAGGGGTGTGTTTTGAGCATTCATGTTTAGAGGGATCATGTAAATTAATGAATATAATTAAATTTATTGAGAGGATATTCTTTTCCTCCCTTTTCATATGATGATTGATTAAATGGATTATAGGGTTATGTGATATTGGTGGATATACTCCAGAGATTTTAATTTCATGAATGGTATATTTTCATGTTTTGGAAATGATTGTGTATACTCAAATGGTATGAAATGATAAATGGATAGAACCATGATTGATTCCATTAGATGAATTGGATTTTACTCCTTTGGTATTAAACAGAGTAGTTGATGACTTAGATTGAGATTTCTCCTGGGGTCTTCATTTTATGGGATGTATTTGGCCTTGATACCCCTGGGATTTGGTTTGTCTTGGGATCATAGTGGAGATGGTCAGTAAACATGATCCTTGGACCCCAACTCATGGCTAAACAAGTTTCCATAGAGATGATTCTAAGACATTATGAGGATGCCTTGGTCTTCATTACCTTGGATTTGACCCTTCTTGGTTTGACACTTTGATTATATCACACAACCATGGATGTGATGAAACAGTAGTTATATGGATAGTTTGTGATTATTGATACAGAGGTTGTTTGGAATGGTCATGGTTGACATGATATTCTTGGGCATATGGAGAGTCCATTATGGTTAATTATATATTTTGTAGCTTCTTGTTATTGAGGGGACTCCAGATTTGTAGGTATCATTTCTAGGTTATACAGTTTTACTTGACTTGTTCCATAGGCAATCCATTATTTACTACTACTTATCTATTTTAAATTTCAATATGATTCAAATTGTTATGCTGAACATTCATGATTTTCTATAGAACTTTGTGTGGTTTACTAAAGGGATTGTATCTCACACCCTGTTCAGGCAGCTGTTGGGTTCTCGGATAGACTATTTGGTTTCAGGTATGGATCGATGAAAGCTCCCAAAGTTTGATGCATGATTTTTTACCGTGCTTAAGAAAATGGGAGCATGGTACCAAGATGAGGGTCAAGATGGTATTGTAATGGTGTGTACCTATTTTGGATAATTTGTAGAAACATGACATGTATCATTATTCATTGTATATAAGATCTGTTTTGGCATTGTTATCTATTCCCCCTAATTATATATTCTTCTATATTGATTCCACTTTTTAATGGTATTACAATTATACTATGTTACACTATAGTAATTAGTGAATAGTTTTTCCATGGACCAAATCTAGGCCCTCACTACTAGTCGGTAGCCTCTAGAAAATGGAGAGACGTGCTTGGGGGCATGTTTCAAACAAGGCTCAGGGGATTTCTTAGTGGCATTCAGGTTCATGACATTATAATGTCGTATCAAAGGGTTAAATTTTATGGTTTTCATTAATATTTATAGAAAATATGTGTATTATAGTGTATAATAATTTGGTAATGAGTTGTGCATGTGAGTTGCTAACCCACTCACAAGAAAAAGACAAATTGCCTCGAATAAGAACCGATGTTCTTTTGATTTTGAAAATTAGAGGGGATTTTATTCCACCATTGGGTGATTGACATGAATTGGGATGTTATTATTGATATTATTCTGGCTTATATTTTCTTTTATTACTATGACGTGATATTTTTCCATCTAATTCATCATTTAGGCACTTTACCGGAATCATATACCATGCATTGTGTCATTCATTATAGGATGCATTTATTGTTTTTAGGATGTTGTGATATGTGTTGTGATAGATATTCCTTCTATGGTGATAGAAACATATACAAGGAAATGGAAAACCTGGTTGGTAATTAGAGTGCCTTCAGTGACTTAAGTAGTGTTTTTCTGATTGGGCTATAGTAGACACCCTGATCATGAAATTGTGGCATGTTGATTCATGGACCATGAGTCGCAAGGATTGAAATTCCCCATGTTGTAGATTAGTTGGACCCTATATTATTTCTCTTAAGGATTATGGGACACTATGGATCAGAATTTGGTGAACAATTTTGTACACTCATTTAAAATAAATATGATATGAATATGAAATTCAATGGAAATAGAAATGATTAATAAATAACATGACCTAGAACTAACTTTTGAGAGGGAAAGAGTAAGTGTCGCTAGTAAATCTTGTGTTATTTATCATTAGATCCTAGAATTCAAGTGTATGCTGAGAGTTATGACCTATTGATATGAATATTTTTGCTTTTATTAATCTTTTGAGTTTTCATCATTGATATCGTTATTTTCATAGGCATTTCTTTAGATACATAGACGCATTCTGCTATGATGACCTCTAGAAGTATGTTGGGAGGGTGGTGATGACCATGATTTGGATGTGGTGTGACATTGGATACTGGTGAATCCACCTTTAGTGTCAGCTGTGACACCGAATTTTCTTCAGGACATAGGTGTTGATTCATAGTTTCGTCATGGGTTTTATCACTCTATACATTTTTTAGGGAGCATTGTAGCCAACCTTCTCTAAGGATAATTTGAAAAATGTGTTCTATTAGCAACATCCACCCATGTCTTTGTGGTGTGGTGTTTTAGAGAATTTTGAGATGTGATTGGAAACTATTCTATAAATCTTGTATAATCTAAAGATGCCTCCTTCGAGGAAAGATAATCTTCTGAAATATATGCTACAAGGAAAAACAAAGCACTGGTGGTATGTTCAGAACCATGATAATAGGCTCCATTATATGATTTGGAATGATTTCCAAACCAGGTTATATGATTACTTTTACCTTGAGACTCTGAGGGTAGATTAGTCTATTGGGTTCATGTATCCGGAGTAGGGCACAATTTTTGTTATGGAGTACTTGTCTTGATTTATAGAGTTTCAAAATATTTCATCAACATACATTGATGATGAGTTATAAATGGTGAGAAACTTCATGTAAGGTCTCCAGAATGCCATTCAATATCAGGTAAATGTGTTTAGATTGGAATCTATTAATGAAATATGAAATCCAATGTTGATCATATAGAAAACCTTAAGGGAACCTGGGGTGAAAAGCGGTAAAATGTAGTCTCCAAACCTAGTGGCTTCATTCCTTCGAGTAGATAGTACAATTGTTTAGGCTTCCCATGAGATCAGTTCCCACCACATCACTAGTGCTGGTAGTGAAATTTTTATTCATTAGTGTGGAAGATAAAACACAAGAAGAATCTGGGTGATCATGACCCAGTTGAATGTTAGTCTTTCATTAGGATGGGTCACATGAAACATTTTTATAGGGCCATCCATATAGTAGTTTATGATAGGCTTCAACCCTAAAAATATTTCTGAGAGAAGTTTTCTCAACTCTATATTTGGTAGGGAGTTGGAGAAGTACTGGTCTATCATGTCGAGATGGTTATGGTCATCGATGAGAAAGTTGGGAACTAATTACATCGAGATAGAAGAGTGGGCCTACTTCAGGTAGTGAGGTTTTCTCATGGGGTCTCTTTTTAGGACAAATCATTATTGTTCATCCTACCCAAGAGGAGTAGAGAATTAGACCAGATATGGTGATATGCATGATATTAGTGGCCTAAAATATTGTATCTTCACTTTTGGACAAAGGTGTATCACAAGGTTCAATATTTGTACCTATTATGGAGATACATGGGATTATGCTTTAGTTTTATTTGGAAGTTATAATGATTAAAACTCTATTAAGGATTATAAATGATGATGTACATCTCTGCAAAGAGTTATCCCTAGAGGTTGGTGGGTGTCACTTCATTTGGAATATTTTTGTTCTTGAGATGACTGGGTTTGAAGTCATACATAGAATGGACTATATAGTAACTTATCAATCCTACATTGACTGTTAACACTGAAGGGTGAAATTCATGTCACTAGAGGGAATAGTTTAAATTCATAAGGGTGAATGAAATGTCTAGGAATGCCAAGATGGAAAAGAGCATTGTGGAATGGGCAGGATGATACTCCAGATTGTCAGTTTGTATCTGGATGGTCAGGAATCACATCAAGCATACTTTCCACTAGTGGTAGACTATTTTATGGATTTTGTCTTGGATAAAATTCCTGGTTTACCTCTTGAGAGTGATATTTATTTCCTTATCTTTCTAGTGTAAAAAAGTTCACCGATATCCATTCCTCCTTATATGATGTCTACAATGGTGTTTCGGGATCTCAAGAGGAAGCTAAGGGATGTAGAGGAAATGGGTTTATTCAAATCAGTACTTCTATGTGGGTCTTCTAATCCTTTTTGAAACAAAATAACATGGATGGTACCCTTAAGCTATGTGTTGATTAACGGAAATTGAACTAGTTAACTATTAACAATCATTATCCATTTTAATGGGTAGATGAACTGTTTGATCATCTTCGCGGAGAATAAGAATTCTAGAAAACCTATTTGAGGTTCAGATATCACCAGGTATGTGTTCAAACTAAAAACATATCTCATAGAGTCTTTCATAGTAGGTATGGTCTCTATGAGTATCTAGGGATGTCATTCTGTCTCATGAACACACCAGAAATTTTCATGGAACTAATTAACCGAGTTTTCTATCATTATCTTGATTCGTTTGAGGTGGATGATTGGGATGATATCTGGTTGTATTACAGAAATTTACATGACCATGAAAAACTTCATGGGATCATTTTGGATCAACTAATTGAGCATTAGTTATATTATAAGCTCCCAAAGTGATACTTTTGGATGGATAAGATTCACATCCTAGGTTATATTATCTCAATGATAGAAGTATATGTTGACCCAGAGAAGGTGACAGTTATAGATTCTTAGGGGAAACCCGAGAAAATATTTTATATATGGTGTTTATTGGGGTAATCTAGATAATATATGAATTTCGTCCATGCCTTATCATTCTTAGAAACACCCCTCACAAGATTGACTAATAGGGGTGTTATTTTCATAGAACGATACCTACAAGATAACCTTTAATGAGCTAAAATGGGGATTGGCTTCAACACCTCTCTAAATTCATCCGGAGTAGGGAAGAAGCTTCACTATGTATTGTGATGCATCAGGTATATGTCATGGAGTAGTTTTTTTTGTAGGGGGGTCGAGTAGAGGCATATGGGTCTCAGTAGTTGAGGCTACACAAGAGTAATTAATCAATGCATGCTCTCAAATTAGCTATAGTTGTTCATGATTTCCACTATTGGAGACATTATTGACTGTGAGAGAATTTTTTGGTGTACATACATCACAAAATCATCAATTATATATTTACACATTGTGTTATAAATTTGAGGAATTGAAGGTCAGTAAACGTCCTATATTTTTTGACTTCAAGATTTCAAATACACCTATAAAAGGGTAATTCTACGTTTGACTCACTGAGCAAGAGGACTCATATACAGAGAATTCAATAGGCTAGTAGGGAGTGGTACCTTATGTATTTTTTCTCTGAGATTCACAAGGATATGTAAGACAGTTAGGGGAAATATTATTTATCATCATTCAATGCAACCTCTACCCTACGTTATAGTTTAAGGATGATAAAATTATCATATTATGAGGGCCTAGCCCTATGGTATAGTGTGGAAGGTTGGGACCCACCTACTAGTTGTATTTTAGGTGAGGAAGAGATCTTTTGACTCCCTAAAGGTGTAAATGTTCAATTGGACTAATATGTGGAGATGATGTGGGGGTTTCATTCCTTTGTATGGAAAGTGAACTCCAACATCTGCAAGATGTACTATGGAATATGCCTTCAGTATGGGTGGCCGGGAATGAAATGTGAGGTATTTGTATTTTATTGAGGAGTTCTACCTATCCACAAGTGAAGTCAGAACATCAGCGACGAACCAAAATATTATAGTGGTTACCTATTCTTGAGTGGAAATGGGATGATGTCATGATGTATTTAGTGATAGGTTTACCTATGTTGACTTAAGGTAGCAATGTTGCGTGGGTTGTGGTTGACAAGCTCATGAAGGTTGCTAATTTATTACCAATCAAAGAGACCTTCAGTTTAGATAAGATTGGGAGATTCTATGTCAATGAGGAAATATATCATCACTAGGTTCCACACACTATCATACCAAAATGGAATGCTCAAATTACGTCTCATTTATAGAATATTTTATAGAGGGTGATTGTTACACAAGTGCTTCTGAGCACTAAATACTACCATTAAAATTATGGAAAGTCAGATATTTTGATATAAGTTCATGAGGACATGCTTCGAGCATGTGCATGAGATTATGGGGGATCTTGAGATAGGCATATACCCCTAGTTGAGTTTGAATATAATAATAATTATTAGGATAACATACATATGGAACCTTATAAGTATTTTATGGTAGGAAATTCTGATCAATTGTATTCTAGTTATAGGTATGTGATGAAACTTTAATTGTATCACATCTCATATAAAAGACTTTTGAGTAGGTCTGGTTGATCAGTAAGAGGATGGATACTACACAGTCTTGACCTAAATCTTACCTCAATCCCCACAGATGAGATCTGGAGTTCAAGGTTAGGGATTAAGTATTTTTATATGTGTCACTGATGTTAAGATAAAAACATATCAAGATACAGAGTAAGATTTCACAATGATATGTCAGACAATTCATACGTATGGAGTGTGTTGGGCCAAAATCCTATAAAATTCGGTTACCTTAGAGGTAATGGTCTAGGCATTATTTCTTCCATGTATATCATCTACATCATTATCATTCATAACCATATAATTACTTTCATCCATATGATGTAAAGTTATTGGTTGTTTCATTCTTTATGGAGCATCTAATTTGTCTCATTAATAGGAATATGAAGGTTCTCTAAGGTTAGTCAGTTCCATTGGCATTGGTTCTATAAAAGCATGGTCATTTACATGATGAGATTTTGTAGTGGTGGGTTGATGTACATGCCAATTTTTCATTGTAATTCCCTGAATAATATTGACCGCCCTTGAGAGGGGAATTCAAGGATGAATTTATTTAAGGGGGTGTAAGATTGAATGATCTAGTGTTTTCAGATGAGGTATGGATCCTTTTGTTTTGAATTTAAATTCATAATTTTGGCCTAATTTGACTACATTTTAAGGTCATTAGAGTACTAAGGGTTTGGGGATTCGTAGGAGCATGGAACCAAACATTTGGGGAAAAACAAAAATTCCACATTATTAGTAGAAACTATGTGGGGTAGGAAAAAATTAATACTAATCATGTGAGACCTAGGGAGAGAACTGGAGGAGCTCACAAAGTTTGTTAAACGGTGAAATTTGGTGCATACATACATGAAAATACTAAAGAGTTTTGGATAGATATTCTTTACACAGTTGGAGCATCATTAGTCAAACTATTTGAAATATACATTTGGGTTTCCCCTATTTATATCAAAGGGCACATGTTTGGCTGATCATTTTTCCAACCATTTTGCCAAACCGTGTGACCAAGGATTTTTTGTGAATTTAAATCTTCATCATTAAAATATTTATAACTTAACACTTATTAAATTTTCTTAGTATTTTAGTTTTTTTGGAAATTTGTGATAATTTTTTTGATAAAAGTCATAGAATTTAATCTAGTTCCTTCATCTAATATTGGAATCGAGCATTTTTAGTCTCATTGGATCTACATCGAGGTGTTCTCAATTCCTTTTGTGTCACTCTTCATTTATCTTGTTATCAAATATTCTATTTAGTTCAAAGATAATATTTCATAATTTTAATTTATTTATCCATTCAACATTTCTATTTGAATATTATTTGAATCAATACATGATAATAGATTAACTCTCTACTTCAGACCTACAGTTGGTTTTCTATATTCTTCCCTTGAAGTTTGATGATTTATTAAAATAGTTGTCCTTGTGATGCCTATAATAATCTCTATAATGACCTAAAAATTGAATTTATTAATTTAATTAAATGAAATAGAACTTATTAGGGATTCCCTTAGTTTCTTTAAGATGATTTTTTGGTCATTTTCCCAACCAAGGCCACACATGGGGTGTTTTAGGTACTTGATCATTCCATTGAATATCATTGAACCACCCAAGGGGTGTGTTTTGAGATTTACTTATTAGATAAAGCCTATATATAGATTAATTATTTCAAATTGATTGATATTATATTTTTTTAGTCCTTATTATTGTGGTTATTGAATAAATGGTTTATATGGTTATGTGATATTAGTGGGTACACTCATGAGACTTGAATTGCTTGAGTGGTTTATTTGGAAATTGTGGAAATGATTGGGTAATAATATCGTATGAAATGATAAATGTATTGAATGGTGAGTGATTATATTAGATTCCTTGTATGTTACTCCATGGGTTATCAATGTTGTAGTGGAATCCTTGGATAGATATTTCCCATTAGGTATTGATTTTGCAGGATGCCTTGGGCATTCATAACCCTTGGATCTGGCTTCCCTTTGGCTCCACATGGCCATGATCGGTACACATGATCTTTGGACCCCAACTCAATCTTAACCAAATTTCCATAGATATTCTCCTAGGACTCAACAAGGATTCCTTGTTATTACATACCTTGGATTTGACCCTTTATGGCCTAACACATTTATTATACGGATCTGTCATGGATGTTATGAAACATTAGTGATTGTTTATACACATGTTGTACGTCATGATAATGGATGACATGATATGGATAGATTTACAGTGAAAAAATGTTGGTTATTTCTATATTTTTATTTTCCTTTTTATAGGAGCTGACTCACGGTTTGTAGAGAGCCTTGTTGGGATATACAGTATCACTAAACTTATGAATTGTGAACTCTACTATTTACTACTTCTTATATGTTTTACTTTGGTTTATACTTAGTCCTATTATACTACAAAAATAGTATTTTATATAGTCCATTGGTTGGTTACCTACTAGGACTGTATCTCACAACAGATTTGGGACATCATTGGGTACACAGATAGTCTATTTTTTGGTAGGTTGGGACCAAAGAAAGTTCCCACAGTTCAATGCTGGATTTTGTACCATGCCTAAAAGCAGGGGAGTATGATACCAAGATGAGTCTCATGATTCTATAGAGATATAGTGCATTTAGTTCGTTTTTTTTATTTTTAAAAAATTATTATATTGTACCATTATGTACTTCTTTTGGTTGTTTTGTCGAAATATGGAATGTATCATCATTCATTGTATATGAGATCCTTTTTTGAACTATAATATATTATCATTGTGTATCTATTGTCTAACTATTATATTTATGCCTTTATTAAATGTTAATTATACTTATCTTTGTTACAGTCTAGTAATGATGTCCTAGTCTCCCCATAGACACACTCTAGGACGTCACTACAAGTTGAAATCCTCTGGCATCCCAAGAGATCTTCTTGAAACCATGTGGCGAACCGGGCTCAGGGATGTTTTCTTATTATCAATATTTATTACCTAAGGACGGTGAGATACCTGGCATGAGAACCTTAATACAATGATACCTTACTTACCCAAGTCAACATTTGATGTCATCTAAGCAATGGTGGGTTCGGTATGTTTCAAATCATGTCATCATCTTGAGTGAAACCAGATGGGAATTTCCCACTTTTATGAAAATTTGAATACATCATTTCCATGATTTAATTAGTATAATAAATTGTATAGTAATTCTTAGTTGTTTGATTTTTTATTTTGTAAAATACATTGATGAATGGAATGTGATATATTAATCAAAATATTCTATATTTTTCATATAATTAATAATTAGTGGTAGAAAAATACTAGATTAATATGTTTCATATATAGTGGATATTCAATGTCTTTGTCCAAGGGATCATATAAGATACATATGATGTATATGAAACAACTTTTTGTGGACATGTTCATTTAGAGATATGAGTATGTATGATGTATATCACACTAGACCCCTTAATATCTTAAGTAATAGAGATTCCTTTATAGAGTCCACTCTTTCCTAATATCTATAAAATTGGGTTTTTAAATTTTTTTTCAATGTTTCTATGGATCATATGGTCATATCAGTTTCCCTTGTATAAGGATAACACTTCAGAAAAAATTAAAAATTATTTGTTTTTTTTTGAAAAACTAATTCCAAAAGAGTTGTATGGATTCATGAAGAGTGGTGAAGGTTTTCATAATGTCCTTATGGTATTTTTTTTATAAGTAGGAGATTGTGGGATGTGCACTAAAATGCAGATTCATGAGATGTATGTACACATGCATATTACGTATATGATATATTTATATATAATATAGTGTATATATATATATATGGTGTACATTTAATATCTGCATATAATGCATGTTTTATTTCTTTCATGCGATGAATGAAATATATATATATATAATATAAATTTATTATTCTTGAAATGAATAATATATATATATATGATTAATTACCCCAAAATATTTTTCATCAATTACAATCCATTTTTGATTTGATTACAGGCTTTAAATTATTTCATTTATATCATTTAATGAATTAACCCAACTATAAGAAACACATATGATGTGCTGGAAAAGACTGAAGATTACTCTATATGAGAGTATGAGATCCTACTATTTGATGTGAAAAAATATTTCAAGATCCATTTGACCCAAATCCCCATTAATCTCTTTTGTGAACGCACTAAGACCATTTCTAATATTAGGTATCCTCTGGAAACATTCATGGATCCACTAGTTGATCCCCCCTTAGAGGTGGAGTTCTATCATTAACTACACATATAGATCTCCCTCAAAAATTCATAACCACCAAAAAGAGAAGAATATTACTACTTTACATAGTTTCCATGTAATCGATTTTATGTTGATTATTTACTCATTATTATTCTTGAAGATATAACTATTGTGGTTTTGGGTTGTGTTAAACTATTTATGGTCATATGGTGTCCATAGAAAACCCAAAAAAAATACCCATGATGATTTATAGACACCATTGTCTCCACTAAAATACCATGGAAGATTCCGCAGGTTCACAACGATGTCGCAAGGGATGGAAATTTTCATCTGAAGATCAAAGGAATGAATCGTGTCCAACATCATAAACTGAAGGAATGGAGATTATAAATGTTTGAACATTACCCATTACACAAAAACCATCTTTGGCACCCAAAAACATGTAATATCACATAAAACCTCCTCCTAAATGGAATAAAAAACATATGTATCCTCATCAAGAGTGGATAGAGTAGAAAACGAACCCTCCCTTCAAAGCTCAATGTAATAATTCATATTAATTCTGATGATAGTTGGTTTATGAATACTTCATCCTATATATAAAGAAAAAAATTTGAAGTTACCAAATACTATAAATACCAATAATGTTAGTCTCAAAAACTACCTTAATTATTGTCCCTTCTACTAGATGTTGGGAAAAACATATAGGAATGTTTCTTCTTTAAATATATCTTCCAAAATATGGTTGATTCTAGGGATGTTAGGTTGTGAAACATAGTAGAACATGTGGAATATTTTCATCTATCCCATTAGAAGAATAAATTAAATGGAAGGAAGTCCTGAGAATTCCAGTAATATTGATGATTGGATTATTATAAATATATTAAATAGAGACCATGTTATCCTCAAGGAATATATGAGTCAACCATTTGTGACCTCAGTTTCCTATGTGATGATTGAGCTCACTTCGTTATCACTAGAGTCCTCCAAGATTTTGTTTTCTGTGAACTGGTACCAGATATGTAACAACAATAGGATACATGAAGAAGAACATGTAACCGTTTTTAATTTGGTTTATACTCTTCAATATTTATAGAATTTTTCATTAATGAGTTGAGATCCATCCCACCAAATCATCTTGACTGGAACTATCCCATAAAATATTCCAATAGGCACCGTCCCCCACCCCAAATAGTCCAATCAGAACCATCCTACAAAATGAAATTCTCATCAGATAAAGTGTCTCAATATAGATCTTTTAATTAAATTATATTAGTGAATCATTTATCAAAAAAAATAATATACATATAACCCTTAGTTATCCTCCTATTGTGGGGGAGAGGGAGAGAGAGTCCATCAAGACGGATGGGGATGAAGAAGATGAGTTTGATATAGATCTTAGCATTCAGGCCATATCCTCGTTGAAATCATATGTCTTATAAATAGAGAGAAACATGAACTCCATCGATCTCAGCAGGTGCACCAATGTATCCCTAAATCAACCTGGTATCATTCAAGCCTAATTATATAGGAGGACTGAATGGAAAACTGATATCTTCCTATCCAATGTCAAAATATAGGAAGGTAATCTCATCCCAACCCATTGATTAAAAATATGGCATCAATCCCAAATCAGTTGACGAATCTACTAGCATATGGAACCTCAACATTAAAACCTCATACTAGGTAGAACCAGTATAAAAAAACGTGTAAAACTTTTGTCCAAAGTTATGATATATCAAAATAGATTTTCATTATTATACCTACAATATCAGTCTTACTTTCCCTAAAATTGTTAAAAGAGATATGATAAGAACATAATGATGCTCTCTTAGTCCATCAAGAATTTGAAGCCTATGCTCCTATCACTAAAGCATTTAGGGTAGTGAATGACCTCATTGAATTTCATGTGGTCATCTACTTCATAGAAGAAGATCAGGAGACTGAAAAATTGGTAAATAACAGTCCCTTTAATATATACAAAAAGCAACAAAACAATATAATTCATTGAGCCATAATTGATAATATCTCCAAAATCAATCTCATTCTTATATCGACCCTCCAACTATATCGTTACAATGAAGTGTATTTGTCTTCCTCCACCCTAACATTCCTAGAAATGAAAAGATTAAGAAAAAGGCTCTAGGATGAATCAAACTATAACCCTAATTTGGATTCCTTATCTTCAATTTTGATTTTGTCATTGTTTATCAAGTCATGGATTTAAATTATCTTTTAATAAGGTAATAGTTGTATTAACAAATGGTATTTCCTTAATCGTACCACTAGTTTATAATGTACTACATCAATAGAAATGATGGAGTTTTATATGGTGACAATTCCCCATTTGACTCCAAAAAATATCAAGACATATATGTGGGATTTTATTAGTGGGAGGAAAAATAGCATGTGACATGTGATTTCATCATAACCACTCTTGCTAATTGTCAATAAATGACCTTGACCAACCCATTCCATAAAATCAATGAAAATTTCTCATTTACTATAAATAAAATTGAGGTGGTCACTTCAGATTTTAGAATTCATCAGGTCATAGGAACCTTTTATAAGATGATGAAGTATTTGATCACCTTTCTCTCGTATAATGTATGTTATAATATTCCTTGAAATAGCCACCACTAGTAGAGAAAAATAATTTCACAGCATCCATTTAGATCAATAACATTCATTATTGTCTCTATGATAATGTAACTAATATCCAATCCAAGATAATGAAACCAATACTCTTTTATCTAAGGATATCGTTGAATCCCTATTTAGAGTAGAAAATTCTACAATTTCACAGTAGGAAATGAAAATTCACTAATATTATCTCCTTAATCTCAAGATATCAGAACATCTTATAACCCAAATAATAGTGGATAAGAAAAATATAATTCCTAGAGTTCCTTTGATAGTAATTTCCATGTATTTATACCCTAAGATTCTCGATATTCGTCCTCATCATTCACAGAAGATAAATATTCTTCTTTCATAGTATTTTAGTCTGGAAAATTTTCCTTCATCATCCATTTCCACTTAAATTGAGGTAAAGGAGTAAAAAAATTAAATCTCAGTGATTCACCTTACAAAATTTATAAATGTGTATCCTATACCATAGATGAACTCAAATAATATAATTTGGGTATATAAGAAGAACCCAAACCCACATTAATTAGTGTCTTTTTGTTTTACAATGACCAAGAGACATATATAGCTTTCTATAAACAACATAAATTTTCTTTGACATGGTATTACACAAAAACTCATGGAATCAATCCCAATGTTTCCACCCATCATTTAGGAATGATTGAGGATCACCATAGATATATATAAGAACATAGGAAAATATGCTCACCTTATATTGTAATGTTTTTAGTAGAATATTACAATATCATCCAAATAAAACTTCATTTGGGATGTTAAGTACCAAAAATGGATTGAAAACATCATCCTTAACTACAATTATAATGGATGGATAATTTTTTTCTTGATATCAGTTATCTATATCATCATTACCTAAAGGATGAATTTCCATTCCCAATCAGAGACCTATTGATTTATAAAATTACCAGTTTCCAGTTCCTATCCTTAATTAATTGATGTTATAGATATAACTAGATATGGATGGATCCTAAAGATGAAGAATACACCACTTTCATGGAAGCCTAAGGGATGTATTCAGCTGACTAAATAATTTTTTATTGAATAAAGTTTGTTCCACATATCAACTTTCCACTCAATATATCTTAAAACATTTTCTGGTGAATATCATGGAATGTTATAAAAATGATATGGTGGTCAAATCTCAAAAACAATGTAATCATGTTAGAAATTTTGAGACATTTTTCAACAAACTTTGGTGGTATATCCTAAAGAAGAACCCTTTAAAATTTACTTTTGGGGGGACATCATGAATGTTTCTCAGCTTTTTGGTATTTCATCATGGAACTGAGTTCAACCTAGAGAAGACCATGGAGGTCCTTAACATTCCACCTCCTCAAAATCAAAAATAGATGGGAGATATCCAAGGATTTATTATTACATCCAAATATTTTATGAAATATGTATTTTTTATAATTAATTTCTTTTATCTGATATCTTTCATTACACACAACATCATGTTTTAACAATCTTCAATATATTATTAATATTATTATTTAAACATTAAAATTATAACCTAAACATTAATTTTGGAGGTATGAATAGGAATAATGATTTTTGAAAACTTATTATAATGTTGTCAGATATAAAAATATATATATTTATAAATCAGTATATAAGTTTTATTAATGTCTTTATAAGCTTTCAATATACTTTTTTTCTCAGAGATTGATTTTTTTTGATTTTTTTTAACAAAAAAAAATTAACATTTGAAATGACTAGAAAAGTAATTTTAATATATTAACTTAATTTTTATAATATACATTTCAAAGATATATTTGGGTTAATTTTTTAGAATTTTTTAAATAGATTAATTTTTTAGTGAATAATGAAAAAGGTGGATTTTTATTAAAAACTACCATTTCATTTAAATCATTAAAACATATCAAAATTATAAAAAAATAAAAAAAATATCAATAATATATTTATTAATCAAATTTAGTTCATGATAGTGTGTTTTATTTTGAATTTGGATATTAAAACCATTTATACTTAAGAAGATTTTCCCTTTGGAAATAGTATTTTCATATCACCTACAAGATGAAATTTTAATTAAATATATCCACTTTAGTGAATTTAATTTTTAAAAATGGATTAAATATTTTTAATAACATAAATTAATATTATATTATAAGTTCAACTTAATTTTTCTTCAAAATGAATAGTATAATAGTAAAAAATAATTTCCTTGATTATGGTTAAAACAAGTTTTATAGGAGTTATACTAAGGAGTAAAATGACATAATAACGTTTATAACTCCCCTTTTATAGCTATATTTAATCCTTATGACCTATAATTTTAGATAATGATCCATTTTGGATCCTTTTGGAATGCGAAAAACATGGGTACATTTGATTGTTTTCATATATTACATGTGTATCATCCCCTGCCCAACTTATAAAAGGGAACCCCTCTTCTCTCTTATCCACACATACAAAACCATTTGGTATAGAAAATTCCAAAAAAAAATATTCCTTAATCACCTATCTACTTCATGTAGTTCATTTTTTTAATAAACCATCCTGATAAGGCTTTAGGTGTAAACCAAATGGGGTTCTCTAAAGAAGTGGTATAATCCTTAACCATGCGATTTCATTTTATTTATTCATCTAAATCCTTAAAAAATTATTAAAACAAGATGAATAAATAACATAATTATCTCCCATATAATAATGTTTTATTAATTAAATGGAATTAATTATACCTATCTCCTCTTCCGTCAAGTGGGAAATGAAATTATTGATCTTGTTTACGGTGGACTACTGCCACACGAACCGATGTAGTTCGCTTTCCATCACCACCTCTTAAGGATGGATATAATTATGGATTTATTCTATCTATATGATATTTATGAAAACATTACAATTCTTTAATTATAATATCTCATATACCTTCTTAATATTTTTTCTGTGGGAATATAATAATGTCGCTTTTGTGTCTGGTGGATTAATGCCTCACGAAGTGATGTGATTCCTTTATAACATACAAATTTAATTAAAGGTAATAAATAAATGTTTAATAAATATATTTTTGATATATATGAAATAAAAAATATTTTTTAAATCCAATATATAATTTACTTTTCTTTCATTCAATTCATCAAGAAAATAATAATAGTGTTTATGCATGCATACGACCTACCCTTTATATGAACAGTGTAATTAATTTTCTATATCTAACTATAATGGATTATCCAAAACACATATATATTTAATGGAATTATATTTATATGATGTTTAACATTATTTATATGATGTAACTATGATCATATTTAAATTACCAATAATTCATAACTAAAACATACAGGAAAAATGAAAGAGTTAATTCATAAAACTGGATTTTTTTTAACAAGAAATTTTTAATTAACATGTAATAAAATGTCATAAATAAATAATATATGGTATGATAAATATATTTATGGTTCTTAAAAAAATTATAACAAACTAATATGTATTATATGTGAGATTAAATCGGGTATGATGGAATTTGATATTTAAGGTAAGGGATTTTCGTCTTGCTTTTATTTTTTGTGGTTCACAAGCCTTATTCACCACTTGATTATTTTATGTTTTGTTTATGTTACCAATTACCTTGTTTTATCATAATTATCATTATATTTATGGGATATACATATCCATGTAATGTTCTTGATTTTATGGGGCTTAAGATTCAAGAAATACCAAATTGGGAAAGGCATAATGTTACAATCTCATTTATTAACAGGATTGTTTATGATATTCTTCCAATGAAGATATATTAATATATACCTCTCAAGAAGATATTTTTTTTTCTTTTACTCTATTTATTTATTGAAAATAAAATTTTCCCATCCATTTTCTTCTCTAAAATTATTAAAGAGACCAATAGAATGTTTTTAAGAAAAATATTAATTATTTCTCTCATCGATCGAAACCCAATTTTCATCCACATTAATGTTTTATAAAAAAATTAAAGATAGTTTTTAATATTGTAAAATTATTTTTTGAAGATATATTTACCCATTTATGACTATTTATAAAATTCTTTAAAAGAAATATTCATTCATTTTTCCAAGAAAATCTCATTTGGCATTTATCGAAATATGAAAGGAAACATTATTTTAATGTGTACAATATAAAGGAAATTTTCCACCACCATTAATGATAAATTACTTTATAATTAATTTATATTTTTCCAAGTTTATGTTCATGAAAATTAATTTTGAATATTTTGTGTGAATTTTTAGTTATAAAATTTTATTTTCAAAGTGTAAAGTCTATTTTCCTCTTGAAATTTTAGAATTGATTTTTCAAAATTAAATTTCCATATTATATAAAATCATTTGATGTTACATATGTTTTACTAATGTTATAATCCAATTGTTACATAATTATAATTTATATGTATGGTTTATGACTATGATGATGAGATTTTTATGAAGCACTTTCTCATTCCACAAGTTATGATGTGATTAATTGATGAGATGATTTTGAGACCCATTTATTTTTTTTGTGTTATGACATGATGGATTGTTCAAGTGACTATGTTTTCATGGGTTTTAATATGATGAATGTTTTATGATCTTATGTTACACTTATGTGTACTTTTTTTTATATTGTTTGGGTCAGTTTATAACCAAGGAAAATGGTTATGTTACAACCAAGGATGGTGGGTACGTAATAACAATGAAAAATAGTAATATGATAACCATGGATGTGTTGGACCTATATCCCCATCAAATTAATTGGTTATAGATTTACATATCATTATTTAATAATTTGAAACAAGTTTAATGACTTGATACACAATAGTAAATTGTTCAAAAAGATTGATCCGTAATTGGAAATAGGTATATGTGCTTGATACACAATGGGAAACAAGTGTTGAGGCCTGATCTACTATGTTTGATGTTATTGGTAATTAATAATGAAAAATGAAATGGTTTGTATTATTATTTTGGTTCTAAAATATAATGAAATGATTTTATGGTTCAAGGATTATAACAATTTCACACTTTTATGAATCATAACTTTTGGAATGATTATGATTTATGTCATGACACATGTTTATGATCTATAAATGGTGGGGTATAAACATTTTAATTTTTATTCATGATGTAATACCCATATTATTAACATACACTTCCATGTGATCATAAAATGATATCTCTCATTATTACCCTTACTGAGCACATAAGCACGCCCTTTCTTACATTTCCTTTCCTTGGGTTATGAACAAAGTTTTTATGTACATTATGTTTATGATGAGTATAATAGGGGAAGATAGTTATAAGATATTTTGATGATACTTCATCAAATAAAATGATTTTGTACCCTGTATCGAAATAAATTAAACCATTATTTTTTATTTATAATCATTATTGAAATGTATGGAATATTAAACTAAAAATATGTGATTTTTATATATGAGAAGACTAGTTCATTTTTATTGGTATCATAAAAAGGTTCATTTAAACATTAGGTACTAGGATGATGGAAATTTAGTTAGAACCCTTAAAATAATTCTATGAATAGGAAAAATCCTAAATATTTTTCAGGAATAGATTATGTGGTCTACCAAGTAATACAAACCAGCCTCGATATGGTAAGTGGACCGGGTTCTAGAACAGATTTACCTTGGGGTAATAACTTTGAAAAAGATGTGATATGATTTACTAGGGAATTATTTGGTACATGAAAACATGCCTTAATTAACACCTTGTTTGATACTCTCATAGTATATGATTTGGTTAATTCACATTTTCTTTTCAATCCATCATGATGTATTTTAATAAATGATGCGCATGGATATCTTATGGGACAAAATTCATCTACCTAGATTGACAATAAGTTGTCACGATTTGGACAACCTAAATTATTGTTACAGATTATGTCTTTTCCACTATGATTGGTCATTATAAAACTATGTTTTTTGGTTTTAGTATTTTTCATGAACCAGAAAGAATAGCGTAAAAATTGCATGTGATGTAAGTTGTGTTGAGGAGAAGCCAAATTGGATTATTACGAGAGATAAAGATACTATCATTATTCCTAATTATCTATCCTGATATATGATTAACAATTTGAACTTTGGTGATATTCTTAATGAATCTAATAAAAGGAATATATCCAATTATTAAAGTTTATTTGGTGTTGATGATAGAGGAAAGGAGACCCATCTTACAACATATCGAGGGAATAAGTAAGTACAAGAATGTCTCAAATTGATGGTAAGATGTTTTATAATTGGAAAATAAGATTATAGTGTGATGAATTGTTGAGGAGTTAAGTGTATTATGTGTGGGGAACATGGGTATTATAGTAATCAATTACCTAATATAAGAGTAAACGTCAAGTTTATGGAAGGACCCATTCAATATAAATCATTTAATTATAAGAATTTATTAATTTATATGTTACTATTCAAGGATTATGTTTTCGAAGTAATTATTCACAATGGTTTTTGGATGGTAATAATCATTAAAAAACTAAGTATTGTGTTAATTTTCAAAGAATATATGTCTCCATGTAAGATTAACTTATGATTTATGAATACCATCATGGGATTATGAGTTTAAGGTTTATCATAAGTTCAAAGTTCTAGACACACCTTTTTGAGATTTTATATGATGGGAGTTTATCATGATTAAAGATATTTTGGGAGACATTTATTGAAGTACAACCATTTAGTGTGTAAAAGGTTTAGTGAAATATTATTCCAGGAGAATATAACAAATAAAATATTCTATACAAGTTATGGACACTATGAGTATATAGTGATTCCATGTGTTCTTACTAATTCTTCCACTATATTTATGGATTTAATGAATAGATTCTTTATAAATTACAGTGATCAGTTTTTGGTAGACATCATATTCAATATTATTATATATTCATGGAGAAAGGAAGAGAAAGAAGATAACTTGAAAATTTTACTTAATTTTATAAATAAAGAGAAATTATATGAAAAAATTTCATAGTGTTAATTTTGGATACAAAATATTTCATTATTATGCCATATAATCTCAATTGGGTTTGTATTGGTTGATCCATCAAAGATGGAGGATATTTAATATTGGTCTAAAAAACCATGATAACTGAGATGTAAGGATTTCTTGGTTTGGATATATATTATTGATGGTTTGTGGATAATTTATCATCACTATCTAATCCACTCACTAATTTAACTCAAAAGGGACCCAAGTTCCACTTGATAGATGAATGTGAGGAAACATTCCAAGATATGAAGAGAAGATTATTCAGTGAACCTATGCACACATCACCCTATAGTGGGTAAGGGTTTTTAATATATATTAATGCATCCAAGAAGGGATTGGAATGTGTTCTCATGCATAATTATAATGTTATAGCTTATGAATCATTTTAATTGAAGGTTTTGGGAAGAAACTACCCAACACATAATTTGGAGTCATCTATAGTAATGTTTTCATTAATGATATGAAGAGATTATATTTTTGGATTTAATTGTGATATATATACCAATTATACAATTTTAATGTATATATTTACAATGAGCGAATTGATTGTGTTCAAGATAATATGGTTGGATCTGATTAAATATTATGACCTCTCAATACACAACCACCCTAAGAAAGTAAACAATTTTTCAAATGCTTTGAGTGGAATAGAATCTAAATGCTCATCCATGATGGGGATAAAAAAAGACATAACATTTATGGATTTTGTAATGATATATCAAAAAATATTAAATAAGGATGGAAATATTATGATTCTCAAATAAGTTATCAACCATCCAACCATGTGATAATAAAATAGGTGTTGTAGGATGATATAAAGCAGTAAAAGAAGGTGTGAAATGTTCCCAAGTTCAACCATGATTATGATGGAATGATATGTTTTAGGAACCATGTGTGTGTTCCATCCATACCAGAATTGAAACTGGATATGTTATAAGAGGCTCACATTTATTCATTCTCATTTCATCATATAAGTACAAAGATGTATAAATATTTGAATGATTTCATTGTGGTATTTCATATAGAGATATATCACAGATTTTGTATCTTGGTTCTTGGTATGTCATCAAATTTAGTCTGTGAGAAAAGGATATAAGATTATGTTACAACCATTAACCATACAATAATGGAAATAGAAAAATATCACTATTGATTTTGTCATCGGACTCCACAAAGAATCCAAAGTATGTAATGTTATTTTTTTTGTAGTTGATCTCATTATGAAGTCATCATAATTTAGTAATATAAGTGAATAATTATATATTTATAATATTTATAGAATATACATTAATGAAGTTGAAAGGTTTCATGGTGTACCACATTCTATTGTATCTGATTAGGATCTGAGATTTACCTTTAAGATCCTGAAAAGTCTTCAGTAGGATTTAGATATGAAGTTGAGTATTAGAATTGTGTATCAACCTTGGATAGTGGTCAAGTCAATATAGATTATTTAAAATACTAGAGTATATGTTGGTATATTGATCTATGTATTTTAAAAGTTTTTTGGATCAACAACTTCATCTAGTTGAGTTTTCTTTCAAAATTTACATTCACTCGAGAATTAAAATTTCCCTTGTGAATCCTTTTATGGAAATAAGCGTATAAATCTATAAAATGGGATCAATATGGAGAAATAATCCTATTGGTACCTTGGATAGATTAAATAAATTATATAATTTTAGATCAATTTAGAAATGATAATGGTGGAAAAAAGTTGGTAGGAAAGTTATATTGATAATCTTCTTAGTGATCTTAATTTTTAAATTGGTGACAACGTGTATCTAAGAACATCTCTGTGGAATAAGGTAATGATATTTAGATGTAATGGACAAAAATTCCCTACATATATTATCCACTTTGAAATAATGGATTGTATAGATACAATATCTTATTGATTTGATCTTCCACTAAACCTTTATCGAGCTAATGATGGTTTCCAGGTATCTCTCCATATTAAGTACATACATGATCCATTACATGCACAATACTCAAAGATCATGTCACTAAATAATGATATATCATATCAGGAACAATTCTTAGATATTATGGATCATAATTATAATGTGTTATGAAATAAGACCACACACCCAATTAAAATTTTCTAGCGAAACAACCAATTTGAAGAAGCTATGTAGAATCATGTGGTTATGATGACATAAATGTATCCTAATTCTTTGTAACAGAGTGGTGAATTGTGGGGGTAAAATTAATTTTATGGTTGATAGAATATAACACACCAAGATTTTATAAAAAAATTTCTCTCCAATTAATATAATTTATTTGATAGGGTGTGTCACAAACAACACCATGTTTTAATAAACCGTGATATACTATTAATATATTTACTTAAACTTGACAATTATAAAATAGATGTTATATTTATTGGTAGGAAAAGGAATAAAAAAAAATTTAGAATTAATTATATAGGTTTTATAAAAATAAAATATATATATAAATAATTATTTTATTTTTAAAAAAGTCTTTATATTCATTGAAAATAATTTATTCTCAAAAAAATGATTTGTATTGATTTTTATGAACAATGGAAAAATTTATTGTTTTCACTTTTATAAAAATAATTTTAAATATTTATCTTAATCTATAGAATATACATGTAAAAATTATCTTAGGGTTAATTATTTATAATTTTCTAAAATATTAATTATTCCACAAACAATGAAAAATAAATATTTTTATTAAAAAATGTCATTTTGGATAAAGCATGTACAAAAATTTCTTATTATCAAAAAAAATAAAGATAAAATTAGTTTATATATATATATATATATTAATTTAATTCAGTTCATTGGAATCAATTTAATAATGATTTTTGATATTAAATCTTTCTATAATTGTGAATATTTTCTCTTTAGAAAATAGATTTTTTGTCACGCCCGAAGATTTAATTTATTATTACATTTTTAAATTATATGAATGGAATTTTTAAAAAATGATTACTTATTTATAATAATAATAATTAATATTATATAATATTTCCAACTCAATTTTTGATGAAAATGAATTTTAATAAAAACACAAAAAATAATTATCATGGTTAATGTTAAAAATCGATTACCATATTGTCAAACTAAAATGTTTCGTGGTAAAATGAAATATCAACATATCCAAATCCAATTTTGTATACATATTTAGAAAAATCGCATAAAATGTTTTATAATTACTCATTTTGGAGACTTATGTCATTGTGAAATATGGGTACATTGTATTATTTCCAAAAATTCAATGTGTGTCCTCTTTTCCACTAATAATGTGGCACCAAATCATCTCTCGTATTCACACTCCCAAAACAATTTGTCTCATTGAAGACCTAACCAAATAGATTTCTCACTTCCCTATCTACTTCCTAGAGGATTCTTTTATCACTAAACCCTTCTAATAATGTGTTTCGTGTAAACCTAATGGGGATCTCTAAAGATGAGGTATATTCCTTAACTAAGGGATTTAATTTTATTTCTTACTTTGAGTCATTGAAATATGAATAAAACATTATGATTTAATTTTTTAAATTTTGTCACTTTATTTTATATCATCATCCTTCAAGTGGAAAACAAAACAGTCAATCGTGTGTACGGCGAACTACCCCCTCATGAATCGATGTAGTTAGTTTCACATCAACATCTATCAAGAATGAATATATTGATGCATTTGACATATTTATATGATATTTATGACAAAATTAAACATATTTAATTATAATATCACATATCAATTCTTACTTTACATTACATGGGAATACGATAGTGTTGCTCGGGTAAACGACATATTACTGCTTCACATTGCTATGTGTTCTATTCTTCACATATGATTTATATAAAATGTAATAAAGATATTTTTAATGAAAATATTTGATATATACAACATAAAAATGAATCTTTAAAGGTAATTTATTCTTGTGCATTCTTTCATTTCATCAATAGAGAAAATGGAAACAGTGTTCATGCGTACATATAGTCAACTGTCTCCATGAATGGTATAATTCTTTTTCTATATCTAAATCTACTCGATTAATATAAATAAATATATATTGAACTTATTTGATATTTATATCATGTATAAAATTATTTATATGATGTAATCATGATCAGTTTTGACTAATATCATTCACTATATGCACGAAAAACTTTCTTGGGAAGTGGTGGAGCGAACTTTGGGGGGAAATATTATTTCTTATAAAGGGACAAGTTATGAGGAAAATCCTGTTTCAAATGGATATCCCTTTTTGTCCTTAATCTATTAGTTACTTCAGGTTTTTCGGTAAACACTCAAGATGAATTTTAGGGAAGGGGGAGTAATATTTTTGTTTAGTAACTGGGCAGGTTCAATTATGGGCAATCCGGGATATCCTACACATTTGATTTCCTTCAAAGAGGCCAGTGAACATCTCAGTATTATTGATTCAATTCTGGATGAGGTTAGTGGTAGAATTTTGATGATATTATTTTAAATTCTGATATGGATATGTATGTGTTTATTGCTTCCAATACAGGGTCATTTCTTTAAAGGACTTCAACCAGATTTCAACTCCTTAAGAGCAGCATGATATTTAGAAAAAAAAGGTATGGTGTAGTTTTATTCCTACTAAATTCAACTTTCATGTATAGCGTATTAGAAAAAAGGCTATTACTATAGATGATATTGTGGGGAAGATAAGAATTAACCTGGATTCTAAATGTCATGGCTGCAAGTTATACTGGGAGAAAGACACTAATCACCTTTTCTTTGAGAGTGAATGGGCAAGAGTAGTATGGAGATTCATTAGAGGGTTTACTGATATTTTTTCCATTGAACATGCTGAATTTTTTTAATGGAAGGTTGGTTCCATGTTATTAAAGGTGAGGGTCCAGAAATAATGGTTAGAGCTGTAATCTTAAGTGTAGGTTGTTGGTGCATCTGGTGGGAAAAGAACAAGGATATGTTTGAAGGTATTATTTCCACAGAATAATCCATCGTTATGAGGAAAAGATCACTGCTGATTGATCTAGTTAATGGTCTTGATAAATGTAATGATGATCCTTCTTTTAGATCCTTTATGGGGGGTGTTTCTATGATTCAACAGCTTTTTCATGTGATAAGAGGGAATTGGGTCCAATGGATGGCACCAAACACATGCTTGAAGTTGAATTTTGATGGTTCTTTCTTTCTAGGTAATATGTGAGGAGGGGTGGTTCGTGATGTATGGGGGAGTGTCCTTCTTGCCTATTCTACATATTTTGTGAGGGGAAATTCAATTCAAGCAGAAGCCAAAGCTATTTAGATGGGTCTTGTTTTGTGTGGTCAAAAAAATATTATACTCATCCAGGTTGAAACTAATTCTTTAATTGTTCATGATACAATTCATGGTAAAATCCCAGCTCCTTGGTCGATAGCCTACTCTATAAGAAAGTGCACAACTATCCTCAACAACACCAACATTCGGGTTTCTCATGTGTAGAGGGAGGGAAACAAAGTGGCCGATTATCTTGCTTCATTAGTGGTGGTGGATCAAGGTAATCATGTCATTTGTTTTTATAGTTCTTTGCAATTGGATTTGGAGGGGGTTAATTATATTATGGGGGATCAATTAGGTCTCCATTACTTTAGGCCCCCTAGCTAGTTTTTCTTTTTATTCTTCTTCTTTTTCTTATTCTTTTTTGTTGTAGTTTTTATTTGTCTTTAATAAAAATGTAATATTTAATGAATGAATGGAATCATGATTAGGGTAAAAGGTCCAAAATTACCTAATAAAAATATACATGAAAAATGTAGTAGTTATTCCTTGAAACATAATTTTTAACAAGCTATTGTAAACAACATTTAATAAAATGTTATATATAAATAATATACGAAATGATATATATTATTATAGTTATATAATATATTTTTAGTATAATTATATTCATTATTCAAGAGATTTGAACTTTTAGGAAATTATTTAAGACATATGGTAGGGAATTTTCATCCCACTTTTATCTACATAGGACACATTCCATATAAAAAATTGTTTCGTTTAGGTGGTGTATATACCTTAGATGAGTTTATTTTATAATCATTTTCATGTAAATTATTTTACATTTATATCCATATAATGATATTTCATTCATGGGTCTTACGATTCTTAAGATACCAAAGTGCTAAAGCTTTAATGTTACAATCTCATTGATTAATGAGATTGTTTATGATATGCTTTCAATGATGAGATATTACTATATGTATCCTAATAAACTCAAGTATTTTATTATAATATGGTTATTTCTATAATATAAATGTTTTCTATTAATTTTCATCACTTAATGGATTAATGGTACAAATATAATGGCTCTAAGAAAGATCGTCTTTTTTCTCCCTTTGACAAAAAAAATATTTTCTTCTATATTCATGTATTATAAAAATATTTTCATTAAATTATCTAATATTATCTATTTATTATAAAAACAACATTTTACCCATGTTTTGATTTTAAGAAAATTAAAAGGAATCTTCATGTCATTTTCAAAATAAGGCCCTTTCTTCTTTTATCGAAATGTAGGTGGAATATTTTTTTTCACCTGTATGAAATGAATAGAATTTTATAAACTCATAAATGATCAATTATTTAAATATTCATTTATAATTTTATATGGTTATTTTAAAAAAAATATTTTTAAAATATTTAGTGAAATTATTTTTTAAAATCCTTCATCTAAGATAATATCCTTTGATGATAATTTTGATTTACTAGGGATATGATCCATTTATACCATACTTATTATTTATTTAGGTGGTTTGTGATTATGGTGAAGATATTTTTATAAGACACTTTCTTTTTCCACAGGTTATGCTATGATGAATTGATGAGATGATTATGAGACCCATTTCCTTCTTATGGGTTATCCTATTATGGATTGTTTTTTGGACCATTTTTTCATTGGTCATGACATGATGAATGTATTATGGTCTTCTGATACACCAATTTATTGTTTTGATTATGTTATGTTAGTTAGAATGTAACCAGGGATGGTGATTGTGTCATAACCAAATACGGTGGTTACATTATAACCATAGATAGTGGACATATGAGAACCAAGGATGGGTGGACCCTATATGTACCTATAATTCATTTGGAAAATATTTTTATCTCATTAGTTAATAATTGTAAATAATTTAATAGGCTCGATCCACAGTGGGAAACAAGCCGACATGTTTGATCTTTAATTAGAAACATGCCAATGGGATAGACCCACAATAGAAAACTGGTGTTGAGGCCCAATCCAAAATGTTTAATGTTATTGATATTTAAAATTGAAAAATGAATTTTTTTCCCTAACTATGTTGGTGAATCAATTTTAGGAATTGATATTATGGTTAAGGAATTATGTTTATTTCACCCTCTCATGAATCATGTATTTTAGAATTATAATAATTATTACATTATACAGGTTTATAATGAAGGACATGTTGGGAATTAACATTGTAAGATATGTTTAGGATCTCAAAACCTTGTTCTTACCAAATTTTTTTATATGATCATAGGATGATATATCCCATTTTTACCATTAATGGTCATCTGAGCTCACCATTTCTTTTCTTTTATTTCCCACGGTTATGAAGAATGGTTTATGTAGGGTATATTTATAAAGAGTACAAAAGGTCCACATATTTTATTTATATGTTGAAGATGCTTCATTCAATAATAATATTATGTACCTATTATCTAATGACAGTAAACCATTATGGTCATCGGGTGTGTATTTGTGAAATTTATTGAGTATTTTTTTGGTCCCAGAGGGGTATTGACAATTGAAAAGAGGAGGGAAAATTAAATTTACATAATAATTAATTAGAGTATAAAAATTATTAGTAAAAATTGATTAGTTCAATTACTAAACAGTTCCATATCACTGATATAATAAATGTTATGGAAAATAAAATGAAGAATGTAAAATAAGAACATAATATATTTTTTTATTATTTCTGATCTAAATGATCATCTTTATATTCTTCACAGACCATCACGGTGTATGGCACCCACTATTGTAAATCACTTTTAATGGAGATTAAAAACTATTTAGATCCACCCTTTTCACACTTGGATCTCATCCCAATTCCCATTTTATTTAGGAGTTCACAAAAGATACTCATCTGTTTCCAAGAGAATACCAAACCTAGACTTTTACATGCTCAATAATATCCTCATTCCTATTTAGGTTTAGAATGAACATAGTGTTTTCCAAGAGAAAACCAATCCAATTATTTTATAAGTGTGGACCCAAACATGTATTTTACAGGATCAGTTCAGACTTCTTTTATGCTATTAGTCAAGAGGAATCTACTTTCTTAAGGGGAAAAACTAAACCTAGAATGTTATAGGAGATGTCATTTCCCCTGTTATTTTACAAGATAAGAGGATCCCGATCATCTAAGGGGATAGGCTAAACCCAGTATTCTAAGGGGGAATACCAACATAAATGTACATATTTAGGGTATTATAACCCTATATAGGATGCACATTGTGAGACAATATTTCCTAGCTAGTTATAATACAACGAAAGAATAAAACTGTTTCACCTAGTGAATAATTTTTGATGAAGATGTGGGAATTTAGACCAAGTAAAAAATTGGCCCTAAAATATGGTTAATCCATAAATCTCATGAATATATTAGTTTACCTCATTAAGAATATGGGTGATATTGTTCCAGGACCTAGTTGTAAACAATACAGTAAGAATGAGAAAACACATAGTCAAATTTCTCTTCTTCGATGAATTCTAGGGTCATTTCATATAGAAACTAAAAACATTTATTTTCTCTACTTTGGATTTATTTATAATGCATCATAAATTGAAACGTTAAACCTTGATGTGTAATTATCCTTTAATTATCTTTGTTGAACTGGAAAAATAAAAACCATTCGGTAAAAATAGCCTTGTTAGAATAGTAAACATTTAATTAAGAAGTTAATATATTCATAAATTTTGGAAATAAATTCAATGAAATACTCTGATAAATAATGTGAGAATAACTTTTCATATTCCAAATTCAAATTTTAACTTAGGTCATTCTTATTTTCTAGAAAAATGAGTCACATATTTTTTCAAAAGTGTGAAATAATTAATATTCACATGAACTGTGTCTTGAAATTCTATCAATGCAGTAGTTAGTAATCAATATTAATATTATTTAAAAAATCGAAATATTATTTGAGAGACACTATATAATCAAATTAATTCAAATTTTAATGTATCAAGTTCTAAAAATTCAGTGTGAATATCCATACATTCTAAATCACATTTAAAACTCATTTATTCCTCTATATATCTGTTTAATTTTTTCATGGATTATAAATAATTAATAAGTGTTTTATAATTAAAAAACCTTAATTATACATGTAATAAATAATTACAAAATGAAAAAGTTCTGAATAACATAAAATAATGCATATTTCTAATTTTAGGAAAACTACCGAAACATGAATGACCACATTGGAAAATCTATGTAGTGAATTCTAGTGGGGAACTCATATAGGAAAAACACATAAGTGAATCCCAAAGGATATTCTTATAGGTGATATACATAAGTGATTCACCACATAATAGAATTTATCACGTATCCAAAAATTGGAATAGTTGACATAGGTAGATGAATTTATGTGTCCATTTCACATAATAAAATTCAAGTAACAATTTTTGAAAACATGGAAAATTTATTAAAATAGAAAAAAATAATCACATATCTGAATAAAAATGTATCTATTTCTCATGTAAGTGAATTTCTCATGTAGGAAAATTCACGTGAGGGATTTTAGAATATTTAAAAATAGAATTACTTATCTAATTTCATACCTAAAACAAAACAAATAAAGTAAATAATTTTAATTTAAACCAGTTGACTTAAATTAATTTAATTTCATTATATTTCTATATAATCAAGAATAAAATTAATCGGATCTATTTAGTCCATATTATTATCATAATATTGTAGAACAACTATTCAATAAAACTATAACTTTAAGACTAAATACATAAAGTATCTTAAAACCAAATTTATGACACTATTGATACTGGTTAAGAGATTTGAGTATTCTAATTAAATGTACTAAATTTTTTTAGATTTTAAAATCATTAATAATTACCATATTTTGGGTTTTCAGATGAATTTTGATGAAAAAATACATTAGTTAAATGAAACACATAAATCGCCTTCATAGTTAAATGTTCGTTGTGAATGTTTCTTACATGGGAGATTTATGTACATTGGATTACTAGTTTTTCTATGTGGGAATAATGAAAAACATATATAAATGATATTTTAAGGCATTATATGATATTTTAATCCTATAAACACTTCATGATACTTTTAGAACATGTTATAAAAAAATCAAAAATTGAAATTTATAAAAAATTTATGCAATGAAATAGTATGTTCTAATCAATATTAATAATACTTTAATATATGCATAATACAAACAAGATAATAAAAATAAATAAATATGAATCAAATTAATGGCTTCTTTAAATAATTAATAATATAATAGACTAAATATAACACTTAATTAATACTTGTGTTAACAAGTAATGTTACCAATGTATTAAAAATTATTAAAAATAAAAATAATAACAAACTAAATATAATATTTAGTAAATATATAAAAATTATAATTACTAATGACATGATATTTTTTTTAATTATCAAAATATGATGTGGTTCAAGGAGAGACTCAAAATTTTCCCCATTTTTGGTTATTTCAAAACCATGTATAATTTCAAAACCTCTTCCCATTTTTGAAATTATCAAAAAGATAAAGATTTAATAAATAAATTTTCCCCTCATTGAAATGATGATATTTTTTATTCTATTTTTTATCATATTATATTTCATAATAACGATTATAAATATTTTGAAAACCCTTTCTAAACATTTATATTTCAAAACATGTGTCAAGAAGCCATTTTATTAAAAGTATAATTTTAGAAGATGTATGATTAAAATACTGGACCACCTAATTTAAATGATCCTTTTATGCATAATAATAGTTTATAAATTTAGTAAACATCATTTAGTATGAATGAGAAGTCTTGAAAATTAATATAATATAAAAATATCTATTGAAATAAACATTAGTAAATTGAAAATACAGATTCCATATTTTATAGATTTCATTATATAACTGATAATTTTTTCATATAAACATACCCAAATCCCCCAACATTAACAATTAAATATTAATATCCATAATTATAATTAAATAAAAATGTTTCGAAAGGGTAAAACTGAATTTTTTATTACATCCATTTTTAAATTCTAATCACAGATAAACAAGACTTATTTTCCTGGGAAAATTTTTTAAAATGGAAATTAGGTTATCTCCCCCTTAATTGATGCAATATATATATATATATATCAATTAAAATAATTTAAATTTAAAATTAAAATATCAATCAAAATTCTATAATAGATACAGTATTGAATACACATTTTTATTACACACATGTAAATTTATAAATTTCTTTTAAGAACTAGAGTAACTCTCCCTAAAATGATGATATATTTTGAAAATGAATATAAAAAAATAGTACGAGTAGTATTTTAATTTCAAGAGTGAAAAATTATCCAAAATCATACATTAATGTCACATAGAACCAAAAAAACATGTCACAAGATATTCAAAGAAATTTTAATGTAAATAACTGATAATATCATAAAAGTAAACCAAAATTAAAAATTAAAATAAAATATTCATTATACAAATAAATATATTAACCAGATTCAAAAAAATATGGTAGCATCCCAAAATAAAATTGAGTATTAAAGATTATCCAGAATGAAATATGGAAGCTTATATTATTATTTTAATATGGTAAGAACAAAACTATAATGAAATGATGATCATAAAATTCACATTACCTTGGTTTAAAGAATGGATTGATTTTACATAAATATGAATACATTATTTTAGGTACCCATGTAGTATTTATTTTTCAAAAATTTTCCATGAAATCAGATTTAGATATAATATTCCTTTTGTGACCAAAATATTGAGTGAACTTAAAAGGGAAATTATAATCATAATGACCATAATATCCACAGTTTATAAAATTTAATGGTGAAATTTGAATAGACATACCATTCAAAAAATTACTTTCCAACATTGTAGGAACTAATGAATAAAAATAAAGTTGATTCGTTTGATCATTACATTTCGTGAAATATTAAATCATGCCAAAATTGATATTTGAAGAACTATTGTTGTAAATTTTCCTTTTCAACCAAAAAATTTCATTTAAATCTTTATCTCATTAATTATTTGGCCATTAATTTTATTCATGAAAAAATTCCAAAATCATCACGAACCATTTCATGTAAGGAAAAATTCTTTATTTATAGGCTTTTCACTTTCATTTTTAATATTTGTATATTAATAAAAAAAAATTATCCATATCTTATAATAATATATTAAATCTACTCTCTTGATGGTCATTATTCCAAGAAACAAAGTCTTTAATCCTATTATTCTCATATTTAAGCTTCATCATTTTAGAATCAACATTATTAATTTAATATATAGATCCACCTTTCTCTTCCCGAACCCTTCTATATTATTATTTACGTGGACCATGTATATAATTAATTTCATCTATTTAATCTTTATATGAATCATAATTTTACTTTATACCATCAATATATAGATCATAATTTACAAAATTAATATAAGTATGGGATTGTAAACTATAATCACTATCTATATTTATACTTCCCACACATATATTTCCTTAGTTTATAGAATATGAACCAATATCACCTAAAATGAATGTGGAGTTTAAAATTTTACCTTATAATATTTTTACGACATAGATCATTATAATATTCTTTTATATATTCATCATTGTGGAATAAACTTCCAAAATCACTCCATGTAGTAACAAATCACATTTCTTTATTCTTGAACTTCCTTATATTTTTTATCTTTAGACAAATAGGCTTAATATGTCCTCTCTTCCTACAACCATACAAAATAATATTGTAAGAATATATATTAAAATTTTATTTTCCATGAATGATATCTCCTGTAAGAAATCATATTTTTATTTTTTAATAGTTTGACACTCATTTTTCATGTTCCTAGACTTTCTAAAATTGCGGAAAATAGATTTCATGTGATATAATTATTCAATGGAAGTTTTATAAATATTTTTACAAATATTATAAGCAGTAATCCAATTATTTTTTGAAAAATTATTTCTGTAAAAAGAATAATTAAGAATATTCATGATCTTCTAATTATGATCATATTTAATGGCATAATCTACATTCAAATTTATTTAATTAAAATTAATTAAATCATAATATTTAATCAAAAAAATCCCAAAATTGAAAATCAATACTCATTAGATATGATTTTCTTCGAATAATCAAATGAGTATACTTAATACCCTTAAAAATTATTGGAATATCATATTCAAACCTCTTTTATTCTTCAAGTCATCCAACATTGAAAATGGTCATTCCCTTATTCTTGTTAAGCACTATGATAAAAAAGTTAGCACAATTAATACAAATAGTCAAATGAATCAGAATGTATCATCAATAGAATCAAGATAGGATACAAATTGTGTGGTGTCAAAAAAGTGACAAACAAAGTTATCCTATAAAAATATCATGTTTTAATACCAAATGTATCATATCTAGAATAAGAGATAAGTAAACTTATCCATAGAAGATATATCAATGATACCAATTATCATGTCTCAGTGGGGTAACAGTATTAGACAAGAGGGTGGGTGAATTTTCTTTCTTTAAAAATTATTCATAGTATAAACATTATGAGTAGAATTTCAATGGATCAATTATTAAATAAACCCCCCACACTGATATAAGAAATGTGAGATATAAGGAAATAATAAGAGTGAACTATGTACACAATAGATTTTTATATTTTGTTGGATCTTAATGATCGTATGTTTAAAATTTACACACCAACCTGGTGTGTGGAACCCACTATAGTATATCACTTTTGAATGGGAGTTGAAACTCTTTACATCCTATGTTTTCGCTCCTGTAGGATAAAACAAATTATCTTATCTTTCACACATTCCGTAAAAAAACCTATCCTTTTATGGGAGAATACTCAACCTGAACTTTTATAGGCTCAATACTAACCACTTTACTTTTTGGGTTTTGATGGGACCTAGTATTTTCAGAGATAAAACATAACGTTGTATTTTACGAGATTATATACAACTTATACATTCACATGTTCAGACATATCCTCTTCTATGTTAATGTTCTAGAGGAATCTAGTTTTCTAAGAGTACAAACTAAACCCATAATATTATAGAAGAAGTGAATTACTCTATTATTTTATGGGTTAAGTGAAATATGGTATTGTGTAGGGATAGACTAAACCCAACCATCTATGTTGAAATTCATAACCCAAACATACCTTCTGTTATGGTAGTATAATCTTGTGCTTGATGCACATAGTGGGGTAATACAACCCATGTAGTTATTGTAAAATTAAACAATAAAATAGTTTCACCCATTGAAAAATTATTGATGAAGACACTATCATATAGATTAGGTAATGTACATTCCCATAAATATGTTGAAACTATGATGTTTTGGCATTGATTAGTTTACAACAGCAAGTAGTTGATCGATGATGTTCCAAGAATCAGTTGCAAACTACACAACATGGATGAGAAAAAATTTCCATGTCTCTCTTATTAACTACATGCTTTGGTCATTTTATATAGAAAATATAAAAAATTATATAACACACTGTTTAATCCATGATACTTCTTCAAAAATTACAATGTTAAAACATTCACAAGGAGGTAGATTTTTATTAGCTTCAATGAATTGTAAAAAAAATATGAACAAATAGTTTCATTAGAATAAAGAAATTAATACAATAGAAAATATATCCATAACAGTTGAAAATAAATTCCTTTTAATAGTACCATAAATCATGAGTAACAAACTCTTTATATTAAAAATACAAATTTGAACTTCTCTTATGCTTCTCTTCCATATAAATGATTCATGTCTATTTTTTAGAAAACATAGATAATTAATATCCACTTGAATTGTGTCAAGAAATTATATCAATACATTATTTTATAATCAATATTAATATTCTTGAAAAATTACCTAACAATATTAAATATATTTTCAATATATTCCAACCAACATGAATTTGAATATCCAAAGTTCTAAAAATTCAGTGTGTATATCTATACATTATTAATCCCATATAAATTTCAGTTAATCATTCAAAAAACAATTAATAACATTATCACATGGATTGTATGTAATAAATAAGTGGTTTTTGAAAGAATGACATTAATTACAACAATAATAAGTAAGATTCTATTGGAAAAGTGAATAATAATGTAAAACGAAGCGCATTTACAGTTTTTATAAAACCTTATAAAAACATGAATAACCATGTAGGACAATACACATAGGGGATTTAAAAAAGGATAATAACATTTTGAGTCATGTGGGTGATTAACATAGGTTATTCACCACCTATGAGAATTTATCACATATCTAGAAATTTATATAACTGATTTACATATAGGAATTTTCATAGCCATTTCATTTATTAAAATTCATGTAACCATTTTTTTCACTAAATAGAAAATTTATTCATTTAAGAGAATATTCCATGTAGTTAAATAACCATATATCTATTTATCATGTAAGTAAATTTCACACTTAGTCAAATTCATGTATGAAATTCTAGAAATTTGTAAAACAGAATTACATTTCCATTTTTAAACAAGAAAAACCTTCTAAATTGAAAATATAGTATTAAGTCCAATTGAATTATATTTACTTAATTTCATTATATATTAAAATTATCAAGATTAATTTTAATTACATTTATGTATCAAATATTACCATCTAAATATAGTATAAATAGAGTTCTAAAAAATCTATATAACTGATATTTGGTTACATGGATTTTCGGCTACATGGGATATTTGGATACATGGGAATAGTAATTTGGTTTGTGGAAATTTAAAAATATCTATATAAATGATATTCTAAAGTCTCAAATGACATTTTATTCCTAGGAAAACATCATTATAGTTGTAGAACATGTTATAAACAATAAAAAACCAAAATTTGAAGATATTTTTAGAAAAAAAATATCATGTTATAATCAATGCCATGCATACTTTAATAGACCCATAATATAAAAAGAGATAATGAAAAACTAAATTAAATTTGAATCAAATTAAATACATACTTAATAAAAATAAAATATAACATCTTAAATATAACAATTAATAAAGACTTATTTTAAAAATTGAATTTATCAATGTACTATGAATTATAAACAAAAAAATAATAACAATCTAAAGATAATACATAGTAAAGATATAACCATTATAATTAATCATGATATAATATTTTTTAATTATTAAAACATGAAGGTTTTCAAGTAGACAATAAACATATTTATCCAAAAATATTGATATTTATCTATAAAACAAGGGGTTATTGTATTCTTCTCATACATCAGACGATCCATAGAATATTTCATAGGAAAATTCTAAACCTTCATGAAGGTCGTGAAGAATAGAGTTACATATATATGGTGTGATTATTTTCCAAAATATTTTGAAAATATAAGGAAATACCTTTTGATCTCATCAATAATAATGTTGTTGGTAGAATTCATAAAACTTATTCTATATGTTGTAGCCTTCATGTGTTCACTTGGTTCCATATTCATTAAAAATGATGTAGAAAAATAAAATTGTATCTACTATATTAGTAGAACGATGTAAGATATTTTCACAATATATTTTGACATCCAGAATAATTTCTTTCCATTTATCTTCCTTTAATAGATGTTATGACACTAACTGTAGAATCAGGAGATCTATTTCATCTCTCATAATAACACTCTCAAATAAATTATAATCATCTACGGTTAACCAGATGGATGGAATGGTGGGTGAAAATCTTATAAGAGTTTTATATAATGTAAATGTAACAAAAGTAAATAAAAGGAGAAGTGTTAGAACCCTTTATAATGGAACATGCAATCTAAAAAGGTAAAATGGAGGATCTTTAATTACCTGATAAAGAGGAATTATCTATTCATGGAACTCACCATACATGGGAGACGAATATTTCTAGAGATTCTATAATCGCAATTGCAAGATTAATGGAAAACCAAAAATCAATAGAAATAGATTAGGAATTCACTTAATCTCTATAGTTAAATAAATTTTTCTCTATTCCTTCATGTTGTTAAATTGAATCACCAAAAATGAAGTAGAATACCAATTCCTTATAGTAGGATTGAAATTTTCTATTTATTAACTAGTAGAATGAATAAATTTCAATGGAAATTAAGAGTTGGAAATAAGGAAAATTAATGTAGAATATTCCATAAGAGAGAAAAATTGTTTCCCATGTAGGATTACATATGAGTGTTGGTGACATAATTCCCCTTTGATCCAACACTATTTCATATTCCATGTTGGGGAAATTCTAATGTTTATTATTTTTGAAATGAAACTATAGCCGTATAAAATTATAATCAAGACAAAACCATCATTAGAATTGCATTTTGCAGGGTGGTCTTTCCATTTTTTGGTAGTAACATTGAGTACATCAATGAGATCAACACTATCCCTAAGTAAGTTGATTTGATATTCCCACCAATTGATACCTCTATCTAATGGTTATTCTTTATAATAGACTAACATTAATGTTTAATTATTCTATCATGTCAATAAAAGAAAGAATATAACTGAAATAAATTCAAGAACTTGTCCATTATGATGCCCTAATTTCTCATAAAGTCCCCTATATATGAAGAATTTATGGAATGCTCAAAAATTTCATTAATGGAAGATTTACATTCAATATTATGTAGGAATTACTTGAAAATTCAAGTAGTTCTCAATAGTCAAGAACTATGTTATCCTGTCATATCTGGTGGATTGGATAATTTTTGCCAATAGTAACACAAGATTATATGGAATTGACCAGAACATGAAAATATTTCTAAATCCATGCTAAATTTATTCATCGTCCCTTAGATTTACTATATACTTGTAAAAAATATTGTTAATTTACCAAATGAGGAATAAATTTAATGGATCAATATCCCCCAACTACTCCCAAATAGTTCAAGTAAATTCATACTTATATTGACTTCTTATCCAAATGGGTTGAGGATATATAACTCAATGAATTCAGAATGAAGGCTAACATAAATTTTAGGAAATCATGAATTATTACCACATTCCATGTCCCTCATACAATATTGACATAAAATGAAACCAAACTCATCTCTTTTTAGTTAAAAATATTGTATCATCAATATAGAATACAGTCCTACCACTCATCTCACAAACATGAAAAAATAAATGGATATGCATTGGATTTCAATAATTATCTTTATAATATTCTTCATAATATGGTGGGAAAATAAAATAAATTACTATCCCAAAAAACTCATGTATGCTTTACAAGATTATCAAACCACATCCATTAATTAATGAATGGGACCCCATATTCTCATGTATATGGTACAAAGGTAGTCATTACCATTAAATTCTAGTTGAATTTTCTCTACATTGACATTAGAAATATGTTATCGAAATATGAGTATTTATAAAAGAGTTCGGATGAGTTTGAATGACTAAATTGAAAAATATTGCACACATTTCATAATATTGGATTCTACCAAAACCAAATTACAATATATTTTAATAATAACATTCACCTTCATTCATTTCTCAATGGAGTGGTGGTATTGGTTCAAAGAGCTATTATGATACCAGGGATGAAACCTCCGAATATAAAACCAAATTGGTAAGAACCATATGTAAAAAACAAGGTTTACTCAAATGGATCCTTCTCCTTGTCCATAATGTATGGAGATAGCATCACACCCCCACCAATGAAATATTTCTAATGAAATATTTTTCAAAATTTCCAAATGGTTCACATCAACCTTTATACAATACATTAAACTGCATGGTAGAGGAACTTTTTACATGGACTGAAATACAAGATATAGTGGTCCAAGAATCACAACCTCAAATTGTATTACCCTATAAGTGCATTCCACGAGAATTTAAACTGCTCAGAGTTATTCTTTAATTTATTAAATTAAGCTGCATGAAACTAATCCCACAATATATAACATTAAACTTTCTAGAATATCTCATATTTATGGATTTTATGCCACATGAGATCTAGATCAGTGTGGGATCCCTGATTCGCATTTTTCCTTGTCTTCTAGCTAGTATCAAGGACAAAGTATCCATGTTTCACCTGATTCACATGAAATTAAACTACATAAAATATTAAAAAATCATATAAGATCATTAAACCACTTAGAGTTTCCTACTTAGTATAGACTTCCTCCCTTATATGAGGCCTAAATATATGTAAGGACCCTCAGTGTATAACCCTAATATCTACTAACCTACCCTAAGGTAAAAATTACCTCCAAATATATATATATATATATATATATATATATATATACGAACTACGTGAGCATTGATTCATATCTTGTAGGAAATGTAGTGATGCCTATATGTTCTTCCCCTAAACAAGCCTTTAATTCTCATACCTCTCAACCTAATCTCCCTTCACGAGATCCATATCCATGTAGAGGTTTCATTTATATATCATGATGAAAATTTCCACCATTTGTTCCCAGTCATTCACTGTCATGAAATTTGGATTATCTCCTAACTATCTATTATTTCTCACACCTAGCATACCTCATGTTAGATAACAGGCCCTAGGAAATCACATTGATTAGCATGAATGAGATACACTATATTGAATGTTATGGAATCAAGTCCTGGTCATATATTGTTAAATTCTGTAATATAATTTATTTTTTAAATGAATTTTCAAACTGCTAAAAGTTTATTATTTTTAATACACATTCCATTAAACAAGATCTAGATATGTGTAATTTCTTTTGAGTTTATTGGTTTATCTTCATTTAAAATTCTCCAAATTAAGAATTATGTGTGGGTTTATTTTTATCTTTATATGATATGTATTGACACCAAAATATCTGATCCTAAGACCTAAATAAATTAATTCAATGAATCTTTCCCATTTTATCCATAATTTTTGGGTCCCCCCATACACATTGATCCTTATTGATGACCTTATGTTAGCTATAAACCCAATAATCGCTCCCTACACATGCGCCATATCTATGAAATGGGGGAACAATACTAGATTTACATGTGGATTAAATCCTATTTTTGTGGGATATGTAGTGTTTCATGGATCATTTATCCTAGGACCATACATGGATTAAGACAAATAATGTTCCTTATTTCACCTTATTGTTTGGTACTTTAAATAAATATATTATATTCTTGATGACACTATACTAAGATGAAGTCTATTTTCCTTCTATTGCTCGTGAGTTTGATCTGTTCAAAAGAGACCTCACAAGAAATTCATAAGTATTGATAAAAATTACACTCACTATATATAATCTATATTTACATAGATACCCCAATATTATATTCATCCCTGAAATCTATTACTAAAAATTCTTCTTGTATTTATGTAAGAACTATACAAAAGAGAACTATATGAGAACAATGTGTCT
Organism: Viscum album; assembly: GCA_963277665.1. NCBI lineage: Eukaryota > Viridiplantae > Streptophyta > Magnoliopsida > Santalales > Viscaceae > Viscum > Viscum album. Next base: position 252,857,889 of record OY728160.1, on the reverse strand, counting down.
AATTATTCTTATAATTATTTTATATGTAGTAAAACTTGTATATTTATTCCTATTCCCGAAACCAAATCCCAATCAAACCACTTATTTTTAAATGGTTTGTTGAATTCACTCAAAATTGGGGGGGGGGGGATTCCCAATTTATACATTAACTAGATCTAAAAATATTGAAAACATTGAAATATATACCCAATAGCTTTAAATTTTATGTCACATGGTTAAACCTACATATCATAAAAATTCTAATACAAACCTATTATAAATGTCCTAACATACATACTAAGAGACACATCCATGTAAAAGTCCAAAACATAGTGTCACTCTTTAAACAATAATCAAGATAAAATTACCCTTCCTAAATTTTATATCCATAATTTTGGAGATTCCTCTTGAATAGAAGAAATAATTTTGGATTGATAAATGTTACATAAAGGTAGGTAATTAAATTTAAATCAAATATTTATGACCTAGACATGAATCATCACCATTCTCCATTAATTTCAATGGAATCGTAACAACCTAGTCATTGTATGATCGAGTATGAAATGCCTCTATCACACTTCCTATACATCCTTTTTCATAAATCAATTTCCAAAAATTGAGGGTCTTCTATCTCTATAAATATTTCATGTCTATCGATATAGAGTATATTAGACTCTAAGAGACACGTCTTTTTTACTATGTATTCATCCCCTAATATAGATATGCATATGCCTCCCAAATATGTTCTACCGACTAATGGAATCAATATCCTAAAGTGAGGGTCCTCTACTCTCTATACACTAGCACAAAATTTCATTATAACCCATTATTAAAATTTTCATATTGTTCATACCTTTTATACAATTCCATGTCACATTTTATGATCCAAAAGACAAGGGTTGTGATTTATGATGTATGATGAAATGTGTTGGGACATTCTTAGATTTTAGGACCCATTTGGGTTATCATTAAAACCACTATAGTCTAAAATAAATTGACTTTAAACTTTGTGAACTCCCACATAAGATAATCTATACTATCATTGTGATCTCTATTCAAATCGGGTTTTGGATTACCATTGCTATATAGGTTTTCCAACCGCTTTTCTATTTGGTCAAAGCTATGTGAAAAAAAACAATAGCTCATTAGCCCTAACCATAAGACCCTAAAATGAAGGTGAACATGATTTAAAAAATGTTAGGTTAAAAATTCATAAATATCATCATAACCAAAATTCATGTATCTACTTATTAGCCTATTAAATTCATGGATTACAAACAAATAGAGTGTAAATAGAAAAAAAATGTTTGTGGGGAACATTATATGGCCATAGAAAATGTTGATGTAAACCCATGATATTTTAAGAAATATTTTTAAAAAAAATAATTTAATGTTTTAAATATATTTCATTACACGCAACACGTGGTTTGTCTTTTATTACACACAACATAGATTTTAAATGAAAAATGAAATTCTATTAAATATTATTATTTAATATGATAGTAATAATCTAGTTGTTAGAATAGTTATTATGAATATAATTAATGAAATTATGAAAATAAATGGTTTAAACATATATATAAAATAAATTATTTAGTAAGAAGTTAATTATAAATAAAAATAAAAATCTATTTGAAAATAATGGAAATCTTTTTCTAAAAACTATTTTTATGAAAAAATTTATCTTCCTCAATAAATTATACAACCAACTTTTAGTGAATTATTTTAATAAAATGCATTCACTATATATTCAATAAAATTTTCAAAATTGTTCTTATGGGTTTTCCATACAAGAGATAATAATAAGTCCAATTTTATGTTTAAAATATTTATTATTCAAAAAAACATTTTTTCACCTTTGTACACATATTTTAAACCTAATAAATGACACTTTTAAAAACTATATTTGATAAAAATAAGGTATTTTTTGAAATCACCATGTAAAAATTTTCTTGGGTTAACTTTTTTATAATTTTCTGACAAGATAAATGTTCAATGAATAGTGCTAACATATTGGTTTTTATTAAGAATTTTTAATTCTTTTAAAACTTTTGAAATAAAAAAATGTTTTAGTATGGTTTAAAAGAAAAATAAGTTCTAATATGAATATATTAATACAGTTTAGGTCATTTTAATAATTTTCATGTTCAAATTTTATATAAAAGATTTTAATACTTTTGAATATTTTCTCTCGGAAAACCCATTTTATCATTACATCGTCGGGATTAATTTTATATTAAATTTTTTCAATTGTGTGAATGTAATTTAGAAACATTGATTAAAATGTTTTAATAAAATTAAGTTATATTATATAATAACTTCAACTTAATGGTATACAATAATGAATTTTAAAAACAATAAAAATTATTTACCAATGTTATGGTAAAAATAGGTTTGTTATATAGGGTTAAACAAAATAGACATGGGTTAAAAATTACCCAAGACTTTTACAAAACCCATTATAGGGAGATATTTCCACCATATCTCTTATTATAACTATAATATACCAATTCTAGTCTATCTATAATGTCAAAAATGTGGTTACACATTTTCCTTTTTAGGAATTACAAGTGTGTCATTCACCTCACTTATAAAAGGTCACCGCTCTTTTCTCCTCTTCACAATTTCCAAAACCATTTTTTGGGAAAATATCTTTAAAAATAACCTAATTAATTTCTTCATATTATCCTAGAATCCTTTTTTGATCATTAATCTACCCAAATATTCATTATGGTGCAAACAAAAAGAAGTTGTCTGAAAAAAAAAGCAGCATCCCTAATCGAGCATTTTATATTATATATTTATAAACCTTCTTAAATTAATATTTACACATTATTATATAACTAAAACATGATCATTAATATATTAGTATCTTTTTATTTTAATTTCATGACCTATATCGATCTCCCATTCCAACAAATTGGTTATGAAATAATCATTTTTGTGTGTGGCGGACTACCTCCACCCAATCATATGTTGTTAATTTTCTGTCAAAACCTCTCACAGATGTATATAATGGTTATTTTTTTATATATATTATATTTATGAAGTTATTATGATTTTTGATTCATTAAAACTTATTTTCCATCCTACTTTCCATTCCATGAGAATACGATAATGTCACTCATGTGTACAGAAGACTACCACCTCACAAAGCGATGTGTTTCATTCAAGATTTACATAGAAGGTAATAAGGATGTTTTTAGGGTCAATATTTGATATATATGACAGTAATATTATTCTTATGTGGTTCTATATTATTTAAATTTATGTTTGAAAACATTTGATAAAATAGATACAATGTTCATGCAAACATACGGTCTACCGTCTCCATGAGTGGTGTATTTCATTTTCTACCACTAAATTTTATCAATTTCAATAAAAAAAAATATATAATGAATATATATAATATTTATATCATATATTAAATTATTGACATTATTTAACCATGATAAAATTAATAATACCAAAAAATAACAAATCCAAACATACACAAAAACAATGTTGGTATTGCCTAAAATATGATTTTAACAATTAATTGTAAATAAATGGTTAATAAATTGTCCTAAGTAAATATTTTATGGAAGGATATATGTAAATATTATTATATAAGAGATATATACAAATATTATATTTATTTTACATGAGGTTATAATGTGTACGAAATATTTTGTGACATAATGTAACAGATTTCTAGTCTCTCTTTTATTTCAGGGAGACATATGAAAACTCACCACACGTTTATTATATGTGATGTATATAATAATATTTTAACATTTTATATCATTAATATCCTTATATTAATGATATTTAATGTTTCATATGATTTTATTCTTTATTTTTTCTTATGATCTACAAGATTACAAAAGCGGTGAGATATTTTATTCTCACTTTTTACATAAGTGAGACACATTCCATATTCACCACATATTTATTTTATATGGTGTATATACTTACCATGAATTTATTTTATGATTCTTATACTAAAAAATATATGGTTTTTAATATCCATTTTATTTTATATCTCTTATGAGGTTTATGGTTCCAAATATACAAAAGCTTAATGGATTTTTGTTTCTATTTTTTTTATTTGATAAATATGTTTTGTTATGAACCTATTTTGTCTTATGATGTGTATATACATCCAATTTGACACTTAATATCATAAATTTATATATTATCATGATAATTTAATTTTCATTTAATTTTTTTCTTTCATGGGGTGTATGATTCAATGTTTCTAAATTTGTAAGGGTGTTATGATACAATCTCATCGTTTGTCGAGATTGTTTGTAATTATAATTCTCATAATGAAATATTAGGATGTATCTCTCAAGGAATTAATGAATTTTATTCTACTAAGGTTATTTCATGAGTTTAAATTTTTCTATTCATTTTACTCTGTTTAAGTACTCAAGATTTCAAAAAACATTAAGAAAAACTATCATTATTTCTCTTTTAGATCGAAAGCACATTTTCCTCAAAAACCATGTTTTTGAAACAAAATTAAATATTGTTTTTGAAATTATTATAAATATTTAATAATGACATTTTTAATTGTTTTTAAAATTTTTCAAATTATTTTTAAATGAATATTCATTTCATTTTACAATCAATTATTGTTTGGTTTTATCAAAAAAGTGAAAGGAATTGTTCCTTATTGGAAAAGAATCCTCAGAAGTGACCTTTTCAATCCCTCCACACCCAGGAACCCCCCCTCCCCATGAAGAGCTCATCTAGATAAGCCTTAGTCAGGATGGATTCATTGCAATCTTAGATAGAAGAGAATCTTGTTGGGTAGCAACTCAATCTGTAATGGTTTGATATAGTAATATGTCAGCTCGGTGGGTCACACCCATTCAACCCACCCGACATAACCTAGTTATGAAAAAATGCAACCAGATCAGGGGAGGGAGAAATTTTTTCAAGATAAAACTCCTAGGAATCAAACCCGGCACCTCCACAGATAGTCATTGTTATTGACCCCCTCCGTTCACCACTACTCCACTATTGAAGCGGCTATGAAAGTAATATTTTTTAACATGTATGGCATAAACAATATTTTCTACTATCATAACGATGTTTTTTAATGATTTCTATATAAGTTTTAATTTATATTTCAATATAAAAATATTTTAAAAAAATTAAAAAAAGTATCGAAAAATTGATTTATTAAAATGGAAATGATATTTTACCCAGTAACTATTTTAAATGGTTTTTAAAACATCCTTAATAAGTATTAAAGGTTATTTTTAAATAAAATTATTTTTAAAATATTTAATGTCATAAAAGTTTTTTTTCAAATTGGAATGGCTATATTCATAAATAAATATTCCAAGTGATCTTTCAAAATCATTTCCTTGTAAGATGTCATACTTTTATGGTAATTATACTTTACTAGGATTAGATTAAATGACACCAACCTTATTATTTTTTTATATAGTTAATAATTTTTTTAATGAAATGTTTATGAAACCCATTTATTTTTCATGGGTTATGATACAGTGAACTGATGAAATGTTTATTAAATAAATTTTCTCTTCATGGGTTATGATTTGATGATATATTGAATGTTTTGTTGTGTTGTAGAACACATAATTACAGTTTTCATTATGAGATTGGTGGGACCTATATATACCTCTAATTCATTGGGTAATGATTTATATATCATGAGATAACATTGGGAAACAATTTTATGGGCTTGATTCACAATGGGAGACATGTGTGTCCAAATCCATTATGGGAAATAGGTGAACCCTAATCCACTCAGGAAAAGAGGTGCATCCTGATCCATAATACGAAATAGGTGATAATTCCCAATCCACTATGTTATTTTTTGAAGTAATAATTTAAATATGAAATTGTTTTTTCAATATTTATGAAGGTTGTAACCTTTTATGACAATAGAATATAGTGAATGATTGATTTATCATGATTTATCACTCTTACAGTGCATGTTTTAAAAAATGATAAATCTTTATTCCATGAATCATTTTTATAGTCTTTTACCATTTGGGTATGAACATCATAAGTTTTATTCAAGATCCCATAACCATATTCATATATTATGCTTTCATATGATCATATATTTATGTCTCCTCTATTAACCCTTACTGAGCATCTAAGTTCACCATTTCTTATGTTTCTTTCCCCATGATATGAAGAAAAGTTTAAGGAGGGTATGCCTAAGTGGATTAATATATGAGAAGATATATTTCATTGATATTTATATATTTTATGAAATAATAATATTGTGTTTCTAGTCTCTAAATATCCAAAACTATTAGGGTCCTCGAGCATGTGTTTATAAAATGTAATGAATATTCTTATCAAAATCTATGATATTTATGTATGAAAATCCGAGTTTCTATATATAGTATCATAATAAATTTTTAGTTAATATATTATAAATAGGATAAAAAATATTTATTGAGATCACTGTGAATATTTATAAGGATATTTATAGTGATGTATCTATGTATAAGTCTAAGTATGAGTCAAAGTGTAGGGAAATGACCAGAAATTTTGGTAAAGGATAGATATTGTATTTTTCTGTCAAGTACATCCCTATGTGGATGATGCAATTTGATGTGGCTCTATCACATAGTTGATTAAGGGTAATAACATTAGAAAGGGGTTATTGCGTTGGACTAAGTCATCACTTAGTTTACCACAATAGTTCTTCCGACACACCTAGTTTGATACTCATGGGGTATATTCTTTGGAATTTCACAAACTCTATCAGAACCATAATGAAGGATTTAAATAATGGCCATGAATGACCTTGGATTAACATAACATTTCCAAGATTAAAATGAAGGTTTAATGATTTATAAATCTAATAAGAATTTTTTTTTGATTATGTGGACTCCAACTATGAGTATTCTTTCTAAAACTATGTTTTTTACTTTTAGTCAACTACATGAGATATAATGAGCTATAAAAATGTTGAATTTGATAGAAATTATATTTATAAGAAACCAAATGTGATGAAAATAGTATTGAATGATATTATAATAATTCCTAATCTCTTATCATGATATATTATTAACAAATTCAACCTCAACCAACTCTCTAACACACCAAAAAAGAGAGGGATTGATTTTTTTGAGAGTTTCTGTGGTGTATACCATGGAGAAAAGACCATTTTTTCCTATATTTCTAGAATGTGGGAAGAAGAACTGATGTTAATGTATTATAGAAACATGAAGAAATTTTTCGCATGGAAGAGTGAGATAAAAATTAAGTTATTATAATGAAAAAATGAAAGATTTTGTTAATTGATTGGTTGATAATAGTTTTCCCCTTATGATACCATCCATAGTTGAATGATTAAGATGTAGAAATTATGGTAATTATAAAAACCAATGTCTTTAAGTGAAACATCATGAAGATAATCTACAGTGTGGTATGAATAATGGTTATACTTCTGATGATAAAAATACTATAAATGACATATAAAAGGTATGGAATATTCTAAAATTATTGTTTATGTTAAACATGATAAGCATACTAAATTTAGGTTCATGAAAGTTAAGACATGATTCATATTTCAAAATGTAGGAAAGAGGTATTAAGTGAAAAGGTGATGAAGCCTTGTTAATGTTATGAGAAGGAAGTGGGATAATTTAATGGTTTATGTGTTGGAATTCACAAATTAGGTTATAGGAATCATGAAATATATATGGATTGTTATTTTTAATTTTTTCATTATGGAAGTTAAAAAATATGTTGAATAATTTTTACACCCTTTAAAATTCATTTAATAGTAAGGTGATATTCTTCGTAGGGGGATATAAAATATAATATATTCCTATAGTTAAGAAAATGGAGTTTATTTTGGATAAATAGATGACTGATATGAATAAAGTAAATTTCCTAATATTGATGACATTGGAATAGATTAATGATTTGTGGTCCCTATGGTTTATATTATCATTGATGGGGTCTAAAACATTATTTGATTTATTTAATATATTAAAAAATATATGGTTTTATTCAAGTTATAAGTATGTATATTTTTTTATGTTATTATGTTAATTATGATTATTACCATGATTTAATATAATATAAGACTAAGGATTTCATATATTTTGTATGTGTTAATCAGGAGAGATACAATATGAAATTTGGGGGATTAATGTTTAGATGATTTTGGGAAATTTATTGCACTTCATTAAATATTTTAAATTTTGGTAGGGTTATAAGGTTAACCATTTATGGAATCATGTAAGTTGAATATTAGATCGGGTTTTTGAGATTAATTTATTATTTAATTATATTAATATTTATGAAAAACTGTTTCTAACCGATTTCTTTTTTATAGTAACTAGAGATAAAAGGAATGACATATAATTATTTTATACAACAAATTTAGTGATTCCTACATGAAAAAGTCATCTCATAGAGTACGATATGAAGTAAAAATCAATCAAGGAAGAAACAAAGGAATATTTTTGATTATGAAATGGAACGAAATTTTTTTATATATATTATAATGAAAATTCCCCAAAATTAGGAAAGGAATCATGAAATATAATTTTATCGTATTGTAATCATTTTTAACGATATCAATGAACTTTTTTCATCTCTTTGGTTTAACATTTTTAGTTATTAACTTTCTATTGTACATGATTTCTATTACTCTCCATCAGTATTGGGGTCTTATTTGTATCTTCTTTGTCCTTGTTTTCACTTACCAGCAATTTTCTCAAATTTTTAAACCTAGTATATGTTCTTCCAGATAACCTTGATACATACCTTTCTATTTTATAAAGTGTGAGATTTATTAGCCCATTTTATGATGTGAGTTTCCTATAATGGTATTTTTAAATATTAAACCCCTGCTTACATACCACAATTTCATATTGGGATGACGTAATTTATTTAAGGGAGTATAATGTAACACCATGATATTTTTTGAAATGTTTTTTTCAAATGAATTTAAAAATTTTAATAGTCTTTTGTTACACACAACAAAAATTTCAGATTGTATCACACACAATACCAAGTTTAAATGAAACGTGATGTATTATTAAAATATTTTTATTTAATATGATAGTTATCACCTATTAGTTGGAAGGTTTGGTTTAACTATGATTAACAAGATTATAAAAAATATATGTCTTATAAATCTATATAAAACAGTTTCATTAGAGACTAGTTAACTATAAATGAAAATAATAACTACTTGAAAATAAAGTAAATACTTTTAAGAAAAATATATTTATGAAAACAAACACGTTTTACCTTAATAAATTCAAAAATAACTTTTTATTGTTTATTTCAATAAAATTTATATATTATATATTCAAAAAAAAATTAACATTCATCTTAATTGTTTTCATCATAAGTGATAATAATAAATCCAATTTTACTCTTTAAAACTTTATTTTTCTGAAAAGAAATTTTTTCACATTTATTTTACTTATTTTAAAAATAAATGTTGAAACTTTAAGAAATTTATTTGAAAATATAAATTTATATTTTAAATTCATCATGTCAAAATTTTCATATCGTAAATTTTTAAAAAGAATTGAGAAGTTAAATTATCAATAAATATTAGAAAATAATTGTTCTTATTAAGAATGTTCATTTATTTTAAATATTTTTAAATAATAAAAACTGTTTTCTGATGGTTTTAAAAGAAAAATTAAATAAATTATATATCTATTAAACCAATTTAGTTCATTTATATAATTTTTACGGTGAATATTGGGATAATTTTTTTAATCTTTTAACATTTTCTCTTTCAAAACCTGATTTCTCATCATATCTACAAGATTAATTTTAAAATATATTATTCCAATTTGGTGAGATTAATTTGAGAAAATTGATTCTATATTTTTAATAATAAATATATATATATTATATAATATTTTAAAAGTTATTTTTTTATAATAATAAGTAGTAAAAATAGTAAAAAGTATTTAATGTGGTTAAAGTAAAAAATGGGTTTACCAGGGGGTTAAACTAAAAATATAAGGGTTAAAAAGGGAAAAATACATTTAAAAACATTTATATGTCCATATTTAGAACATATATATTCTAATTTTTATAATGAACCATTTTGTATTTTTTTGGTATGTGCAGAACATGGGTACACCTTTTCTTTTTCGAAGATTACAAGTGTGTCACTCACCTCACTTATAAAAGGAAACCCCCTCTCCTATCCTCAACACTATTGAAAACCCCATTGGTTCAGAAAAAACCTACCCAAACCACGTCCTTTGTTCCATCATATTATCTTAGAATCCATATTTTTTTTCATAAATCCAACCAAAAATTCCTTTTTGTAAAAACCAAAACAAGTTCTTTAAATAAGAGGCAACATCCGTAATCAAGTGTTTTATTTTATTTCTTCCAACCCCACCATAAATTGTTATTAAACGATTATGGTATAATAATAAAATTATCTTCTATATAATTAGACTTTTTATGTTATTTTAATGTCTTATATCCATCTCTTGTTCCATCAAATGGGTTACGAAATCAGTATTCATGTGTACGGTGGACTAACGCCTCACGAACTGAGGTTATTAATTCTCTATCCCCACCTCTAAAAGAAGGATATAATTATGTATTTATTTTATATATATGATATTTATGATATTATTATTCTTATGAAATCATGATATCACATATTTCTTTTTATTTTCCATTCCACGGGAGTACGATAACATCGCACAAGTCTGTGGAAGAATACCGCCTGGTGAAGCAATGTGATTTGATCCCACATGATATGGAAGGTAATTAGGAAATTATTAATTAAAATATGTGTTATATATGAAATAAAGATTATTTGTTAATTTTAATATATTATTTAAATTTGTTTCTTTCAACTCATTGATAAAATGGAAACAACATTCATGTGTATGTACGACTTGTTTTCTCAATGAATGGTGTATTTCATTTTCTATCTCTAAAATATATATATTTATATAAATACATATATACTGAATATATATAATATTTATTTAATTTTTTAAAATTATGGATATTATTGATGCCTGATAAAAGTAACAGGACTAAAAAAATCAAAACATACATAAAAAACAAAGCCATTTTTACCCAAAACCTAATTTTAACAATGAAATGAAAATAAACGAGTAATAAATGTTCATAAGTAAATTCTATATGGTATTATATTTATAATTATGGTTATATTACATATGTATAATAATATTATATTAATTATATAGGATTTTATACTGTTAATGAAGTATGTTAACACATAATTTATGGAATTTCTAGTCACTCTTTTATTTTTTGGAGACATGTGCAAATTCAGCACTGGTTTATTTTGTGTGGTGTATATACTTCTCATTTTACATGATATAAAATTAATATAATTATTATAATTATATTTAATGTTTTTTTTATTTTATTGTTTACAGAGGATTATGATCCAAAAGATTACTATAGTGGTAAGGGATTTATGTCTCACTTTTTACATCTATGAGACACATTCCATATTAACCACCTATTTATTTTATATGATGTATATAATAAACATGAATGTATTTTATGATTATTATAATAAAACTTATTGGAATTTAAAATTCCATTTTATGATCTATTTTAAGTGGGTTGTGTTTCAAAATATACCAAATATGTAAGGGATTTTTTCTGAAATTTTCCTTCTTTTAGACAAATGTTCTGTTATACACCTATCTTATTTTTTGAAGTGTATATAAAAAAGTTTGACATGTATTATAATGAATTTATTTATTATAATGATAATTAAAGTTTTATTTATTGTTTTTATATCTTAGGTCTTACAATTCAGTTTTAGAAAATTAGTAAGTGTTTTATGATACAATATCATCGATTAGGAAAATTATTTATGATTATGATTCTAATAAAGATATATTATCATATATATATATATAAACTATAGACTTTTATTCTCCTATATTTATTTCATGAGAGTGAATTTTTTCACTTCACTTTCCTCTCTTTGTGTAATCAATATTTCTAATAAATATTTCTAATAAAAATCATCTGTATTTCTATCTTGTGTCGAAAACCTATTTTCTTATAATACTATGTCCTATAAATCTATATTCAAAAATGTTTTCAAAATTATTAAGCTAATTTGTTAAATAAATTTTTAAAAATGTTTAAACATTTACAAAATGTTTTGAAAATAATCTTCATGTTGTTTTCCAAATAATGCATAATTATATTTTATATAAAATATTCAGGGAATATTAATATCAATATGTACAGAATGAATTGTATTTTCTTGTATCCTGACCAAATAATTTTATGAAGATTATTTTATATGTATAAAAGTTTTTTTTCAAAAAAACAATTTTAAAAAATAATAATATTTGTTTTCAAATGTTTTTTTAAATGGAAAGGTAATTTTCCTCTAATATGTTTTATATTATTTTAAAATCTTACTTAATATGTTTCCAGGTTTATTTTTAAAGAAAAGTGTTTTGAAAATGTTTTATGTTCTAAATAGTGTTTTTAAAATTGTAAAGGATATATTCCATAGGAAATGTTCCAAGTGATCATTCAAAATAATTTTTCTTCTAATATGACTTCCTTGGATGTTACTTATCTTTTATTGGGGATAATATGTAATGATATCATACATATTATTTCTATTTTTGGATAATGTTTACATTAATGATATGTTTATAAAACCCATTTATTTTTCATCTGTTATTCAATTGTGAATTTATGAAATTTATATGAAACCTGTGTTGATTACATGGGTTATGATGTGATGATATGATGAATGTTTTATGATGTTTTGTAAAACATTAGTAATGTTTTAATTATGATATAGTTAGTCCTTTCAAATAATTACAATGTATTGGGAAAAGATTTATATGTCCTGAGATAATAATGGGAAACAATTTTATTGGATTGATCCACTATAGGAAATAGATGTGTCTTGATCCACTATACAAAATGGGTACGCCCTAGTCTAGAATGAGAAATAGAATATAAGTCATGGACCACTATATGGATGGTATTGGTAGTACACATTAACATATGAAATGGTTTTTTCTATATTTATAATGGTTCCATTATTTTATGACTCTAACTTATTGCTCATGATTGATTTATGATGATTAATCACTCTTATCATCCATGTTGTTTGAAAGGATAAATATTTTTTTATGACACATGTTTATGATCGAAAATAGGATGGTTATGAACTTTGTATGTTATTATCATGACCACATACCCTTGTGTTTATCTTTTACTTTCATATTATCATATAATGATATATACTACATTAAAAATTAATAACCATCAGGTCTCACCCTGTATTATGTTTCCATCCACAGGTTATGAAGAATGGTTTTGGTAGGGTACTCCTAAGAGGAGTACTATGTGATAAGATATTGTGGGTGATTTTAAAGACATTTCAATAAATAAGAAGATTTTTTTCATGTCTAAAAATACAATTAACTGTTATAGTACAATCTCATGTGTTTGTGAAATGTATTGAAAATTTATTTAAAAATATTTGAAAATTATGTATGAAAATCTTGGGTCATTATTGTTGCGCCATTATTGCTGGACCCACTGGTTTAGAAAAAATTTAGATTGTTAAAACCCATATCTCTTCGCCCATATTGTGTGTTTCATACATAGTGGTGAAATATTTAGGGTTTTTAAACAATTTGTGAAAATTCATGTCCTCCATAAATTTACATACTTCAAAAATTATTCTATTACTCAAAAAAATATATCTGGATATCAGTAATGAGAGTATTCGATCCCAACAGTGACTTTTCTTTGATTGGTTATACACCACCCCCCCCCCATATGGCTATACATATGTGACCACTTAATGAGATTTCAACTGGAGACATATGTATCCTAAAGGGGTGATCCTCTAATATCTATATGATCATACACCATTTTAGAAGAATTCATCATTTAAATATAGTACATACACATCCTTAGCATACATGTACCATCTCATCACCCCTAATCAAAACTTATATAATTATGATGTATACAACCTATAACCAAATTTTTCAAATGGATTTAAAGAACTTTATGTTACAAATCCTTGCATCATACTATATCATTTACAGGAACGGTTTATATATCACCCTTGAACATTTCTTTTGATCCTCATCATGTGACCAGAAATATTAGAATGAAATGGTCTAAGATTAATAACCAAAAAATAAATTTCCACCTTTCTAGGGTGATCTATAATAGCTTTAATCTCCCATTCACATCAGGTTTTTTATTCCTTTTATATGTAGTCCACTTCAATCATTTGGTAAATTTTGTTAGATCTAAAATATCAGCAGCCTTTGGCCCAAGTACTAAAAAGGGTTCATCCTCTCCATAATGTTCTCTATAAATAATTTATAGCTCATATCCACCTCCAATGATCACATAATCCAGATCTATAACACTAATAAAGATTTCAAGTTAGACATACCTGATAGTGATGGTCACTTTGATCTAATTTTTCAGGTTTGTTTCACCCAAATTATATTGAAATACATCTTAGTATATGGTCCAATCCATAGAGCACCAAATTTCAAACCATCTTGGTTCAAGCATCAGGACTAAAAACTATATGATCCTATTCTTAAATATTTATATATTTGTAACACTATCTTTTCTAATTCATGTCAAGTCTATATCAGCCATGTTATTTGATGGTCCATCTCACTTTTATTTGGTCAATCCTAGGTAACCTTAAACTGTAGTAATATTTGGTCCAATCTATGTGACCTTAAACTTTAGGAATATTTGGTAAATTCAATTCAACATTTAACTATATAAATATTTATCTAATGTTATTCAACATAAACGACAATAAAACTTTGGTCCATGCACTATGAACCTAAAATACATGCATTATTATTTCAGGTTGTCTAGATTAGTGGTGTTTGAGCCACCATTCACATTAGGATTATTTTTCCCATGTCACAATGTAGACTCCCTCACTTTAATTTGGTCAAATCTATTCAACCTAAACTAATAGCAATGTTATTATGTCTTGATTTTCCTCAAACTGCCTAAGGAAAGAGACATATAACTCTCTATGATGAAAACACACAAAGGGAATCTAGGGAAAAAGTTGACTCCCCACTTACTGGAAATGCATAAAATATATTCAAGAAAATTGATAATTTAAAAGGAAAGGGAACAAAATTTGTTATATGGAAATCATGTAATAGGAAATCTGAGAGAAATCCCAGTCTCTTCCCATTATGTCTCCCCAATATGAGGCTTACAAAAAAATTAGTGTGATAAGAATGACACCAAACTATGGCATCCACCATATTATACAATCATAATTCAGTCTATGATCATCATATCTCTTGGATTGTGTAAAAGTTAGTGTATTCGTCCATTACTGGCATATTGGTAAGGATGTTTCCACAATGTTTTCAAAAGCGTGATTTAGGGGAAATCATGTACTTTTTGAACATTGTAATTCACATTCCAAATCCACCCACATCATTATTTTCATCACATAATGTAAAATTCTCTTCATTCATCTAAAAGGACTAACTCTAGTATTACGGTGATGATATTTGTTCTTATACTCTATCGTTATCCACAGCCAGGATGAAATCATCCAGATCTAAATGGACTAACTCTAGTGACACTATGATAGTAGTCGTGTATATACCCATACATGGAAAAATTTAATGAGGAAATTATCCACATTTAAAAAGACTAATTCTAGTGTTGTGATGATGATAGTTATAAATATAACCATCTAAAATCCAACCCAGGAGGAAAAATTTTCAACTCAAATTTTTTAGAATCATGATTAACTTGGCATGTTCCAAATTTAGTGTCTAAGTGGATCCAAGATCTTTTAATGTTAATTTAAAAAAAATCAGGATTTTATGAAGTGATAATTTTTGTGAAATATAATCCAAATAATTTAAAATTATTTCTAATAAATCTATTTCCATTCATAATAAAAAAGGAAGATTACTAACCACAAAATGGAGTTTCCTTCCTGATAATAACACATTAAAAAATATCCTTGGTGTCATGTGGGGGATCTATGATTGAATTTCAGGCCTCCATGAAATTATATTAGATTCCAAATATCTCTACATCGTCATTGTAATTCGATAAAAATATCTTCCACCCTAGAAATTGCAATATTTTCCCCAGTCTCGGCTTCTTCAATTAGCCTAGGATGCTTGATCGTTTTCCCTTAAGATGTGGTTATCTTTCACTAATGATTATTTATTTAATTATTTACTTTTTAAACCAAATTACACTTCTCAATTTTCACATCAACATGGTAGGTCTCTTCTTGGGAATCCATATCTTTCATACTAGTCGATTTTGATGTTAATATTTTTGTTGAGAATATGTTGTTGTGATGCCTCATATTTCTAGTATATATGAATAATTTTTCACTGTATTATGGATAAGGTTGTATTAAATAATACCATACCCAAGCTTCATAAACATATATAGAAGTTGGTGATTTTTAGAAACTTGTCTCTAAAAGTGGTCTAAGAGATCAACATCCATATATCTTCCCAAACAATTTGTTAAATGACGAACTACATAACAAGAACATATTGTCCTGGTTTTGAGTCACTCTTAGAGGATGAAATATATAAATAGAACAATTAACTATAATAAAAAATTTCATTTCACTCATAGATCTGGTATGTATGAAATTAATATCAACCTCCATATGTATTGATGATAGAGTCATGGAAAAGGGAACTATTAGATGAGACCTGTTGTTGGAGTATGTGATACAGGGAAAAAATAAAAGAGGGGGTAGCAGTAGTTGAAATGTCAAATACAATTGAGTGTGTTATAAATACTCAATGACTATTAAGTAATGGGTATCTTTATATCCCCCTGTAGAAAATTATTATACCGAGAATCTCCCCCAACTTGATATAGTATCTCTAAATTTTTCTGAATCACTTCCACATATGATATACTTTTTCCTAGAACATTGATAGAATCACCATATCTGGATTACCCATTATAAGTTGGAGATATTAGAATCACCCCATTTGACATCCACATTATTATGCAATGAGGAGGAATATTGGAGAATAATGTTTTCCCAATGAACCTAATATACCTTCTTCGATAACCCATAGATATCATTCATTTCAGAAAATTCGGTAAATTACACCTCGGTTATTAGAGCAGAGAGGATGCTAGTCTCCCAATGATGAAGAAACATGGATACATTCTCTATGGATAAATAAATATGATTTATAAATATAAATTACCACACCATAAATTTAATTATCAAAAATTAATATAATGTAATAAGACTTACACCCTCCCAACTCTTTTTTTAAATTCCTAAATTCCACTAAGGAGACATGGGAATGGATTTTAGAAAATATTTTATCCGTTATTTCCAAATATTTTGACAGTGTTACAGGTCCTATAGAAAGAATAATGTTCATCACATAAGGATAAACATCATAGTTGAGTTTAACCACAGTACATGAACCATATCCTATTCAATTAGTAGGATCAGTAATTATGGTATTCAAAACAGGGTTTAAGTTGATCCCTTAATAATACCCTCCCATCCTTGATTTTACAGACTCCCTTCGATAGGAGAAATAACCTCATGAAACTAAAGGTATTATGCCTCAAGGTTCATAGAAGCTAGAAAAATGTCTACACAAGTCAATGTTTCCTTGAGAAAATAGCCTTGAAGGAGAATGTTCAAGGGTTAATGTAACATTTAACTTCCATACATATGTGAAGTAAGATATCTAAGGTCATTTCATCATTCAATTTGAGGTTGTCATCAGTTATTATACTCTTAGAAGAAGTGACCTATATAGGTATAAAAAACACATCTTATAGTTTAGAGATTAGAACTTTCATATAATCCACCAAACTAAGAGAGTAGGATCCCCTACCATCCTTGGAATTTGAATGAACACCTCACAAATTATTCACATCACCAGTGGTATACATTGGGGTTACAACAAGTTTTAGTACCACTTACGATGATGGATCCTATTTTGACTCCTATAAAGGTTTTAAAAGAGGTGAATGACTTGAGGATACCAATATCTATATAGATATATCCAATGGGTTTGTCAATCCTACCTCTTCTCGAGAAGAATATTGACCATTTTCATCAACCTCGTTACATACTTCAAGACCAATTGAATTTAGCAGCTGATCTAAGTGAGGGTTCAAATATTTTAGAGAATGGATTAAATCATCTATATCTATTATTTAATCCTCAACTCAATTGTATTTTATATCATAATAGATAGTAAACAGATCCATGACCGGGATAGACCCCATGAGAATAATCTCTACCACCTTCAGTGCATTTCATATCTCATTAATGGGTATGAATTCTTGCTATGAATGTGAAACCCATCCAGCCTTTGGATATCATTTTTTTAGGAATTAGAGTTAGGAAAAATATATTTATCCCTACAAATAGATCAGCTAGTTTCATTAGATATTTCTTAAATATTTGAGAAAATGAGGGGCCCTTTGAAAATACCTTATTTATAGACCATTATTATCTTAATGATTTCTTAGTTATTTTATTCCTAGGTCATTTCACCTTCACTATATTATATTTTTCCTCTTCTATTTTGACTACTAGATGGAATTTAAATTGAGTTCCTAGGTCACTGATATGCATGTTATAGTATAACTGAATCTATATTTTGACATAATTTATTATGAGCCCCATAATAGCATCATTTGGGGGAAAGGTTACTTGTTTACCTTTCTCTACCCATGTATTTACTATCCATAATTAGTGTAATACAATTGGATCTTTTATAGTTCGTACACTATAGGTAAGAGCATGATATTGCTTCTAGATTTGACCAAATTTTCTTCTAATCTTATAAAGCATGCACCCCTAATAGATTACCAAACAATCAGGTCTACCATCTTAGACACCATCTCATGGTGTAATAATATAGGTTTATACTTAAATATTTTTATTATGTTATTAAGAATGTCAAATTTTTTGTTCAGTTTTTTCTATAATTTATGAATTATAATAGGAACCCTAGGTCATATCTTGACGGATCATTAGATCATTAATTTCTAAAGATTGTTCTGATTAGGAAAATAACATGGGAATGAGAATTTATAAAACTTGGTTTTTTTCATTTTAAAAAAATTTAAAATATGTTTATAAGTGAGATAAATAGGATGGGGAAATCACGATCAACCGGGGTAAGTGTCCCTTGATGCTCAATCCGTCATCGCATTCAAAGAAATGGGAAGTTTCATTGATTCATTTATTTATAATCATATTTACTATTTTTATATGTGTGAGTTCTTACTAGGTTAAAACCTATGATTTTATTGATTGAGGATATTGATTATCGATGACTGCTTAGTACCAATAAAATATTCTTGATGTAAGTACCAAACTCAATCAAGGCATCAAATCAACAACTTGATGATATTTCTAGATATTGTTCTATGTAAAAAATTGTTCTCTACATAAACATGTTGAATAATTGGTTATACCTTTTTTATTTAATCAAACAATACCATCCCTAATCATACCCATGAAATAAAATAGGTGAGAGAGGAGGCAACCACACACAAATCATCAGAAGATATGATTTATGTATTAAAGCATGAAGATGCATGTTCCATTTATTTGTATTATATAATACCAGGAAAAAAAGTATGAAATGTAGACTAATAGACTAAAAACCTGAAAATTCAGTCACCATCCAAATATTACAAGAAAGGAGCTCGAGATTACAACAAGGAACACCCCCTAAATTGATCATTAAGAGGCATAGAAGTACATGAGGGAGAAGAGGATTAAAATGAAATAATAGACATATCCCATTCAAATCACCATAACCCCTGGTAATGTAATATGATAGAATGAGGATGAGGGGTAATTTTATAGAAAAATTCCTCCCACCTTCAACAAAATAAGTCATGTGTGTAAGGGACAAGGTGACTATTCATTTAAGACCACTTCTTCATTATTTAATTGGATGTTTGACTGACCAAAACATGGTAAAATGACTTAAAAATTGGTGTATAGTTTGTTATTAGAGTTATCTATCCAATTGATGTAGAATCCGACCAATTTTAGTTCTAGGTGCTGAGTTATTCCCCAAACACATAAGGGTGGTCCAATCTAGCTCACCAAGAATGCATTCACAATGTGGACCTCTTTTGGGATTCCAAAAGGATAAATTAGGCTCCATGGTATTCTTTAGAGATGTATCCAACATAGTATTTCACATTTAAACCAACGATTATTCCAATTGGAGGCATGGATATTCTACAAAATAAATTGAACTCTATAAGTGTGGTCGAGCTCTTGCATAGTTTGGACTATTTTGCTTGAATTCTATCCTAGGCTTTCCAAATCACCTCCTCCTACAATTTAAGTATTTAAACAAGTAAAATTTCCCAATTTAATAGTGACAAAAATTAAATCATTGATTCTAACATGATGCGAAATTTGTTATTATATTTTTAATTTTCCATACAAGACCATTTTAAAATAGTGGTATAATGGTGGAAATAAATAGTGAATCAATACAAGATCACACCCCCACACCTAAAACATTTTCACTCATTAGTAAAGCCTTATTTCAATACAAAATGAATCTTGATGATATTTACAAATTCATAAATATTTTACATTCATGGAGATTTTAATTCTTTAAAGTAATGCGATCAAAGCACAAACCACACCAAGGAGTTATTTCTAGTGAAAATGGCAAATGATGTCTTATAAATTATATCACAATGAAATTCAAAGATATTTATGATGATAAACTAAGAAAAAAACTAAACATTCAACCATACCACTCACTCTCCATGTGTGTGTGTGGAAACCATTACATTCTATTCATTCCCCTTTTTATCCAATAAATATAGGTTATTTTAAAATAAATTCAATTTAAATGATTCTATCCACCGAACCTACCCTATATCCTTTGCAATCATATTTCAAGACAAATAAAAAAAAGCATTCCTAGAAGTCAAACCATAAGCTCCTGAACTAGATGTCCCCAAATGTTGAAAATTTCACCACTCCCCTCATTTATTATTATTTTTGGTTTTTTTAAAAAGTTTTATTTGTAAAAAGTCTCACACACATCTCTAAACCCTTGTTTGATCTACCCACAACAGAAATTGTAAAATTTATAATAAGATCAATGGTTGAGGAGGAGTGGTTTCGACCTGACAAGAAATAACCCTTTTTTATTTTTATTTTACTTTATAATTATTATTATTGTGTTTCAGGGCATAAAATAGTTAAAAAACAAGTACATACATAGTCAATATAGTACAGTAATGAAACAAATCATAAAACGAAAGAACATATGGAAAAAAAAATTTCCAAAGTAGATAAATATTAACCTAACATATATTTACCTTTTATTAAGTAAGTAATATTCACACATTGTGGTTTAGTGAAAATACATGTGAATATACGAGTGACACAGTTTCCCCAAAAACTACTCACACATGGGGTATCAATCAACTCAATGGTTTCACAAAGATATAACCATCTTTATCATTAACAAGCAACAAATTTTCCAAAAAACCATTCCCCAATGTTAAATTCATACAAATATTCATTCCATAACAGAGATAAGGTTTTATCCAATGGTAAAAAACATGGAATAAGAAAATTCAACATTAATTTTTTTCAACTTCCGTGAGTTGGTAACAAAAAGATGGGGGAGTAAAAATTCCATAATGAAGGTGCAAAAGAGAATAAAGAAGAAAGATTGTGAAAATCCCAATGAACTCAACAAGATAGGGAAAAGTGAAAAATGTTGTGTCATCTAAAAAAAGACGAAGAAGAATGTTGATCACAAATTCTACCTAACCGATGAATGTACCCACCCCCCCCCCCCCCACACACACACACATAGAATGTGCAGTTTTCTCATAGTAATAAATGAAAATGTGGGAAGGAAACATAAAACCTGGAGTGTTTCACTGGTATGTTTCTTTTAAAGATTGATTTATTCAGCCATATTCTTTATAAAATCCTAATATATAATTGTTTATTCCACTCCCCATTAACGTTAATACTTTGTCCACTCATCTCATGAAAAAACATGTATTGAACCAAAAAGTTAAACATTAGTAATAATATAAGGACCAATCAATATAGAACAAATCTTTTATAGGTGAAACATTACCTTAGAATTGTACATGAGGCCCTTCTCACCAATATGGAACTTCTGATGATGAATAATACTATCATGGATAGCCTTTTTCTTTTGTTTATAGATCTGGGAGTTATCATATGAATCACTATGAATTTCTTCCAACTATTGAATCTGCAGCATCCTATGACCACCAGAATCTAAAAGATTCATATTACATTGCTTTTCATCCCAATATGAATAGTGTTCTACCTCCACTGAAAATGGAAAATCCTTTACAAACACATTCCTATATAGTGAAATTCTAATTAGGGGTTTTAAATCTATATAGTATGCCTAAAGTGCATCACCCAAGTGAAAAATCCAATCTTTCCTATTAGGTTGTACCGGTGTTTCCAATATTCTCTTAACATAATAGTTTGATATTTACGCTTGTCCATTAGTTTGGGAGTGATATGCAGTGGAATCTTGATGAACAACTCTATACTTATAAAGAAAAATTTTTATGTTTTGATTGAAGAAATGTGAGCCCTAATCACAAATGATGAATCTCGAAAATCCAAACCTACTGTAAATATTAAACCTCACTAAATCAACAAAAAAGTGAGACTCATCAGTCCAAGTATCCTTTTCTGCCTCACATTTAGACTTGTATTCAATATAAATAAATATGTACATGAAATAAAATGGTTTTGGAAAAGGCTCCATGAAGTTAATTCCCCATGCATAAATGATTTCATAGAATAACATGGGTTGTTGGGGAATTTTATTCCTCTTGAATATATTCCTTGTGAATTGACAATGACAACAAGGCATTAAAAATAAATGGGAATACCTATTAAATGTTGGGTAATAAATTCCTGAGTTAGGGACCTCTTGAGATGTATGTTAAGATCTAAAGTGTCCCCTATAAGGAAATGTGTGACATATGGTCAACATAGAGGTAAACTAATGGTCAGGGACAAGTAGACAAACAACTTGGTCACTACAAATTATCCACAAATATGGGTCATCCCAAATGTACCATTGAGAATCATGCTTATCTATTTTTTATTGTGATCTGATGAAATCAGTGGGGAACCTAGATGTTACAAGGAAATTCACTTTGTCTGTATACTAGGGGGTAAGGTCCAAAGAATCAAAAATGTTCTCATGAGGGAATAATTCTCCAATAGGGAAGGATGAGTAAACATGGTGGTCTAGTGGTGGGGAAATCTAACTAATGTGTCATGCTACAACATTTTCCACTACCATCGTATCTCTAATCTCAATGTCAAACTCCTAGATTAATAGTATCCATCGTATAAGGTAGGGCTTAACTTCAATTTCTTTATAATAAAATGAAGTGGAACATGGTCAGAAAACACAATGACTTTTGACCCAAGAAGATATGTAAAAAAAATTACAAGGAAAACACAATAGAAAGGAATTATTTTTTATTGGTTGTGTAGTTTACCTGGGTAGATTCAAGTGTACGTGAGGCATACACAATGACCTAAGGATCCTTCTCAAGACTTTGTGATGAAACTACCCCAACAACAAAGTTATAGGAATCACACATAAGATTGAAGGTGAGATCCAATCTACATGGTTGGATGATGGGAGGTGATGTGACACTTATTTTTAGTTAATTGAATGCATCCTAGCAATTTTTTTCAAACACAAACTCAAAATCTTTTTAAAATAATTTGGACAATGGCAGTACAATCTTATTAAATTATTTAATGAATCAATCGTAAAAACAAATGTGACCCAAGAAACAATGCACTTCACAAACACATTTTGGATATGGAAGGGTTGAAATTAATTCATTTTTGAATTTATCCACTTGAATTCCTTCATTTAAAACAACATGTTCAAGAACTATCCCCCATTGAACCATGAAATAGAATTTCTCATAATTTAATACGAGATATTTTTCAATGAAACAGTAGTGGAAAGAACCTAGGTGTGCCTAACATTCATCAAAATAAGATCTATATACCATGAAATCATCCATAAATACTTCCATATAATTCTCAAGGTACTCAATGAAAAAACTCATCATACATCGCTGAAAAGTACTATGAGAATTACATAGACCAAAAGGCATTCTTCTATATAAAAATGTGTGGAGTGGATATGTACATATTGTCTTTTCTTGATCCTAATAGGATATATGGATTTGGGAAAAACTCGAATATCCATTAGGGAAAAAATAATGGGACATACCATCTAATAATTATAAAATTAGTTCAATAAAAGGTAGAAGAAAGTGCTCCTTTTGGGTGGATTGATTTAGTCGATGGTTGTCAATACAGTCTCACAAACTATTTTTCACATGTCTTTGTACCAATTAATCTCATTCGTTTTACACAAATATTATTCTAGTTTATTTAGGCAAAATTTTTACTAGGTTAACCGATTTACTGTCAGATAAAGGATATATGATCTCAGTAACATGTAATTTACTAACTTCCAATTTTAACACTTCAAGGAGAGTTGTATTTAACTGGAATTAAGATTTCCTAACAGTCATACCCTCATCATCTAAAATTATATGGTGCATAAAAATAGATGGTCTAATCCAAGGAATATCATCAATTGTCCATCCTATCACCTTTTTACACTCTCTCAAAAGGATGAGCAGTTTTTTTCTTATAATAGAGAGAGGTTATTGTAAATAATGATGGGAAATTGGTTAGTACCCTCAAGATTTTCATATTTAAAATTAAAAAAAGTTGTTTTAATTCTAACACCGGTGGTTTTTGGATTTAGGGAGGTGGTTTAGAGGGAGTGAGGTTCATGAAACTATCTAAATTCTCATGTTTATTCTCTACAGAAATATATTATATGGGAAAGATATTTTAAAATCATAAAAATTATAGGTACCTCATAATGAACACAGTCATCAATTAAGAACCATATTTACAGTTTTCAAAACCCACACAACACTCTAAACAAGAATCAAAACTCAAATAATCCTTGGGTGAAAAAAAGGAAGTTGAGTTAGAGTATGGGTTGTGGAGATAATTTGGTATGTCTGTGTGTCATTAAAGAGAACTTCCAATGAATATATAGGAAGTGTGGATTTCTTTTAAATGGGGTGTTTCATTTCATCAAGGATGTTAAAACATACCTTTTACCTACTGAAATCCATTGAAATAATACCATTATGAACTTTGATAATCGTCTTTCTTGTTTGAGGTAATGTAATCCCAAGTATGATAGGAGAATGTCCATGGATTCGAGTATCTTCCATCTCAAAAATGTAGATTTTAGTATGGAAGATGAGATTATTCACTCTAACAATGATGTCCTCAATCACTAATGTTGGGTGTTTAGTTATCTAGTTCGTATGTTTTTTGAAAATTACTGTTGGTTAAAGCACTCTAACCTAAAAATCAGTATACACTAAGTGAGGCATTATATTAATGGAATCACATGAATCTAACATAGAAGTTGAAAAGAATGTCTCCCACATGGTACAAGGTTTCATGAAAGTTCATGGATCCTTGAATTTGGTTGGAATTTATGGTTGAATCAAGTTTGATAGATTCTTTCCTAGGTTGACTCTCTCATTCCCCTTTAGCCTCCGTCTATTAGAGGAAAGATCTTTTAGAAATTTGGCATATCAGAGGATTTTTTTAACTATATCCATTAAATTAATTTTAACTTGCACCTTTAAAATGTATTCATTATTTATTTATCAATGTCATTATCAAAGTTCTTATTAGATTTAGAGAGTATTTGAGGGAAAGGAAGAAGAATGGATTATTCATGGTAATATTCAATGATAATGTTTTTACCCTTTTTGTTTTGTTTTTCTTCATTGGAATATTTTATTGGAAGTTTAATAGTATTTTCAAGAAGGGGAAATACATGTTAGGTATATTCGTTGAATGTAGAAAATTCTATACCACATTGAAGTGTAATTGAACAAACATTACCTTTGTATTTTGGGATTGGAAATAGTTTGTAAAGGAAATTTTCTATAACCTTGCATCTTTATCTCACCAATGGTGTTCAACAATTGTACCACTTGTGTTTATAGGTCTCGAATAGCCAAATGTGTGGTCTGTTGGAACTATGGGTTCTCAGTTTCCACTTTCTTCATCATATCCTCGATTTTTGGTTTATATTTGGGTGGAGGAGGAGGATGATTGTTTCAGGAAGGTAAAGGGTAAGATGTTTTCATACCATGGCCTTATTGATACCAATTATGGTTGGGGTACCTTGAGTTTCTACCATATGTTTATTATGGTTGTGCTTTCCACCCATGGTTTAGATTAGTTCTGAATGGTTATTTCATGAAGGGAGGTGCTTGTTAGAATGTATTCCCTAGTAATACTATTGAAAAAGACACAGGTGAATCTTGAAGTTGTGGGAACTGGTCCAAAAAATGAGTATTGTCAAAACAAATACCACAATGAAATGGAATTGAAGAGGAGTGTGAGGAAAATTGTTCTTGAGATAATTTCCTTATAATTGTATGCATCTCATCATGTTTATTATCTGCCTTTTGTTATAGGGTTGAATGACTTGCCTCATGAACTCCTCGAGTGGGTTAAATTGCTCGTGTACCAAATTTTTGTGCATTTTGAGCCATGTGGGCTACTATGTCTTAAGCAGTGGAAGGAGTTTTATCAACTTGGGAACCACCATATATTTCATCAAACATTCCATAATCTATGGGGATAATTCCCTCATATAAGTATTGTATTAACAGTTGTTCACAAATCTGGTGGTCAGGGAACCTTGAGAAAAGACTTTTTAATCTCTCCCAGTATTCATGAAGGGTTTCTCATTCTGATTATCTAATTCCACAAATTTATTTGCTAATTGATGCAGTTCATGAGTTAGTGAATTAATTCAATAAAAATATTCTTTTCAAGTCATTCTAGACCCCAATTTTTGTAGGTAGATAGTATTACCTATCATTGGCTACACCATCGATGTAGAAAGGGAAGGCCCTACACTTAATGAGGTCCTAAAACACATTTTTGGATTCCATGGTGGAGAAAAATATGTGAAACTCTTTGAGATGATTTTGAGGGCCCTCACTAGGGTGAATGTGGAATTTAGGAAGGATGTGGATGATGCATGATCTCAGCTCACAGTTGGAAGAGAGATTATAAGAGAGAGATAAAGAGAGAGAGAGAGAAAGCACTCAAAAATAAATAGCAACATGAATGAAAAACTAAATGAAAGTGATGAATATGTAAAAGAGTGAGAAATAAAAGAAAAATAAAAAAGTAAAATGGAAAAAGGATATTGGAACTCAAAAAATATCTTTAAAAATTGATCGAGTTTTCGAGTGTGTCAATTTAGTTTTTTAGTTTTAACTATAATTTCAATAGTATATCAGGAACCCAATGTCATGTCTTGATGGAGCCATAGATTATTAATTCCAAAATATGGTTTTGATTTTGAAAATAAAATGGGAATGATAATTTATAAATCATGTGGTTTTTTATTTTTAAAACAAAAATTGAAACTGTATTACTAAGTGAGATAAACATGATAGAGAAATCTTGATCAACCCAGGTAAGTGTCCCTTGATGCTCAATCCATGATAACTCCCAAGGGAATGGGAAAGGTCATTGATTAATTGATTTATAAACACTGTAACCAGTATGATATGTGATTTCATGCTAGGTTACCACCATGGAGTTTATCGATCGATGATATTTATTGTCATCGACTACTCAAAATAAATAAAATATTTTCGATGTAAGAACTGATCTCAATTAAGGAATCACAAAAACAACGTGATTAAGTGTCTAGATTTGGGTCTATAAAAAATTTTCTCAACAAAACAAATGAATAATAATAGGTTATACCTTTTGGATTTAATCTAATGATACCATCCATAAGTAAACCCTTGAAAGAGATGAGGTGAGAGAAGAGGCAATCGCACTCAAATCAACACAAGATCCGAATTATGCATAGAATCATGAGGATTCTTGTTCCTATGATTTTTATTATATCATACTAGAATAAAGAAAAAATAAAAAGTAAAAAATTAATAATAATAGACTATAGGACTATAAATTCAATTACCTTCCAAATATTAAAAACAAGGAGGTCGATATTACAATAGTGAATACCCCCCCAAATTGGTCACTAAGAGGCTTAGAAGAAAATGATGGATAAGAGGATTAAAATGAAATAAGAGATCTCTCCAATTCTACTCACCCTTACCACTAGTCATGAAAAATGATAAAATGAGGGTGAGGGTGATTTTATGGACAAATAAATCAAACTTTCCACAAAATATGTCCAGCACCGAATGAAATAGGTGACTATTCATGGAATATTTCATCTTTATTATTTATTTATCCAGTTGACTAAAAAAATGAGTTTGAATGAATTTAGATTAGTTATAGAGTTGGGTCACCGAGTTATATGTTCAATTGAGGTGGGTTCATCCCAATTGGAGTTCCTAGGCCTTAGTTATGTCCCAAATACAAAAGGTTGTTCTAATCTGGCCCATCCAGAATTCATTCATAATGTGAACCTCTTGTGGGCCTCCAAATGGATGAATTGAGAACAATGGCCTTCTTCAAAAATGTATCCCACCCAACTTTTTACATTTAAAATAATTCATATCCCAATTGGACAAATGGATTATCCATAGTAGAAATTTAACTCCATATGTATGCTCGGTCACTCATGTAGTTTGGCATGTTTCTCTTAAATTCTATCCTAGGCTCTTGAAATAACCTCCTCTAAACATGTAAACACTTAAACAAGTAAAATTTTCCAATTTAACAGTTCTAAAAATTATATCAACGAATCAAAAATGAATTTAAATTTGTTATTATATTTTTAATTTTCAGTACAAAACAAGTTTAAAACATTGGTGTAAGGGTGGACACGAATAGTGAATTGCTACAAGATCATATTTCTGACTATATTGTTTGTTATGCTTCTAGGGGAAATTTCTTATATAATATTCACAAACTATTTATAAATTTTCATCATTCTCTTCACCTATTGAATGTCTAGACAAATTTTCCTAGCCCCACTTATACTCTAGATGTAAAGTCAAAATTGAGCACCTGGGATTTTCTGAGTGTTAATAAAATCATTTATGCTGATGTGAGTTGTTATCCATCCCCAAGGCACATGTAAAGGATCAAATATATAAACTTTATCCATCCCCTTATATATGTTTCTTTGTTATCCCTATATTTTAGTGATCACTAACACTGCTAAACTGATGATGTAGTTACTCGCTAGTTGGGAAGTTACCACAATGGTCCCAACCCTACCTTTAGAAATTGACCCTCATGCATAAAGTAGTTATCCTCTGATATAGGTTTCCAAGAAAGGTGATAAATTATTTAATCCATTAGAAATTATTATAAACTACTAGTCCCACTTTTCATATTTTCCCTCTTCTAGAGTTTTCCAATAAACATTGGTAATTTCACACTTTTGGTGACCCAAGCATGTCGGAGGCCTTTTGGGTTCTCATTTTTTCTAGTAAATTTGATGAGTTTGTATGAATATTCCTTGAAAGTGGTATCAACCATGGGATGAATATTTATCTAAACCACATACTTCACTAAATTAAATAGCTCCTTGTAATGTGTTGGGATCCTTTTGGAGTTTTCTCATACAGAATCCGAAGGTAAGAACTCATCGTACATATACCACATGATCGGGGTCTCACTAGAAATATACATATCCCATAGGTTTATTCCTACCTCCCCATGGACCATATAATATTTTTTGGTATTTGAGATCCAGCTGATGATGACATCTAGGATTAATTACTTTTTGGAGTGAGAAATGTTTTAAAAAAACTAGATGTCTTTGTACAAGCTTGTCAGCATTGGATCTTATTAAAATTTTCAATAGAACCAATACCCCAAGAATGGATATCAATATTACTTTAAACCACCCCCCCCCCCATATCAATGTTCCAAATTTGACAACCACCCAAGATAATGACTTGTTTTTTAATTCCAGATGATTTCTCCATAATTGTGGATGTTTGGCTTTAGGGTATATAAGTGATCCTTCGGGGTTAAATGGTTATACATCAATACATATCTATCATGATAACCAATATTATTGATGAAATGATAAAACATAGATAAATTAAATCTTCCTACCTCTGAGTTCCTATTATTCTAGTGAAATTGAATGTTTTCCATTCTCAGAGAAGAAATTTATGCATCATTGAGAAATCAAAACACTTAAAAGGGAAACCTGTCTAAGAGTGTATAGTCTCATATTATTACTCACATAAACAATAAAATGAAATTATTCCTTGATTGAATCTTATAATGGTGAATAGTTTTGATTTTAACAATCATTTATGCCCATCTCATGGACATGTCTCAAGTGTGCTCACGCCATTCTCGAGTCATTTTAAAAAAAGTGAAATCAAAAGGTGAGACCCCATAATCCAAAAAAACTGGAAAAGTATTGTTTCTTATTCCATAATAACACATACGTTGTGTAGTGGCTATGTTGAATGGTTTACCCAGAATTATGACCACTAGGAATTATAGGCTTCATATAATGGTCATGTGAATATGAAAATTCAGCCAGCTAAAAACAAAAATGGTAATGTAACTACAGAGAGGAAGGAAGAAACATTCCAATATCATGGAATCCATTTATTATTTAAGAAGGTATATATAATTAGGAACACATAGCTTAATTCGCATAGAATATTACTTTTTTAATGAGTAAGAAAAATAAATGATGTGTAAGGCGGTATCCCTATTTAAAAGGATGGAATAACTCTTTTCCTACCTCGCGCACCCTCATTGTGGGTTGCATGCTTTAATACACCGATCACATTATTTATCTACACCAACATTATTCCTTCTAATTGGATAGAATGCTAATAAATCTAGTATTTTATTTACTTTTTCTAAATGAACCCCTACATATTCCCATTAGACTCTATTTTGTGGGGGGGGGGGGGGGGGTTGATTCCCATAGACATCATAATTGTTTGAAAATGTAGAAACCTTATAGATCCTCATACCCTATTCATGCTATGAAAATGAGAACTATCTGGATTCCTTCACACTTCACCATACAATGACTCAACATACCCAATTATGCATCCACCTAACAACCACTCAATTATAGAGAGACACATGCAGTCTCCCCCAAATCACCTAATAATCCTATCGAGCAAACCTTCTAAATAGGTACCCTCATGACCACCCCTTGACTACGGGAACACCTACCAAACACATTATTCTAATATGGACAACCCTATTAACTCTCACTCTCCATACTTTATTTTACCATTACACACTATGTATGTAAAATAACCTCATAAATATACATTTATCCAAGACACCATGAAGTCACACACTCCCTTCCATGTGGCCTCACATTTGTGAATGTTTTTTACCCATCCCTATTGTGAAAATTCCACCATTTCATGAATATTGAGAGGCAAAGAATAAATAGAGATAATTGATAGATAATACATTCTTAATTTGGAAACATGATACTTGTATATCTATTTGCGAAAAAATACATGTGTATTAAAGGAAACAAAAAAGAGAATGAAAAGGTAGATCATGAAGATCATAAATCCCTTGAAAATTAATATTATTCATGATCCACTTTATAAAGGAGACTATTCATAAACCCCTTCACATAAGAGGGCCTTTATGATCCCCTATGCAGTTGAGGCACATTATGAATCCATTAATTTTATGTAGCCAGTCCCCTGGGGAATATGGAAGGCCATTATTGTGTTTATTACCCCTTATCAAATTCTCCCATTACAAATTATATTGGGATACAATATTGTCCCTTAATAATGTACTCAAATATTCATAAAATGGGCCTCTTTACTAAGTATAATACCAATAAAATTATGCACATCTGCTCAACCACCTATCAAGTCAAGTATCCCATTAGATCAGATGCAATATATAATCCCCACTCAATCCTATTTTTTCTAATATTTTAAAACACTGATGTCTTGTTCACATGATTTAAAACTACATGATAAAATCATTAAGATACGACATAAAAATTCAGGGTATGGTCATATCACACAACCTTAAACCATATATATCTAACTTCTTTGTATTATATTTCTATCAATCAAGATTCATAATACACTTCCCCATGATATTGTTTGAGCCCTTCCACACTATTCTTATAGTGAACCTCACTTTTCATACATGTACATTACATAAATTTTTTCAAATACTTAATACATTACCCAAATACATTCCCAAAGATAGTATTGTTTTAGTGCCTTCATAAACTTGGAATAAATGCTTCCAATTCGGTGAAATATCTTTAACATATCCCTTAAAGATCTTACCCTTTACTACCACTGACTAAAACCTTTCTTTATAATCGGAGGAAAAGGAAAGATAAGAAAAAGGATGATCTTAGATTCTATGAAAGGGTAATCAATAGAGACGTGTAAACATACACATGAGAATAATGTTATGAGATCATGATAATGAAAATAGATGATCAGACCCTTCATATCAAATATAATAAACATGAATCAAGGCATAGAGATTAGAAGTCCGTAAAACATTAATCATAAAAAATTAGAGAATATGGGCCATATAATCATTACATAGGAATAGAAGACGTAATTGGGGAATACACACAAGCATATACAAGTTATTTCTATAGTAGTCAAGGCATCGATTACAATGCCATCTTGGTAGTATGAGTTCACTTTCCATACCATCGTGGTAGTCATGGTTCATGCCCATAACTATCTCGGTAGTCATGGTTCACTCAAATAACCAGATTTTGTAGTCAATGATCTCCCAAAAACTATCTTAGTGGAAAAGTTCCTCCATGTCTATCTCATGAGATATAAATCATTACCCAATTCATTAGAGGTAGATATAGGTCCCTCCCATCTCATAATGAAATCATACATACATGTGCCACAAGATTATAAAAAAACAAATCATAACTCATTAAATGAAATTGATTTTATAATCATGTAATTATATCATAACCTATGACAAATATACAAGTTTATTAATCATTTCATCAAAGCATAACCCAAGAAAAGAAGTGTGCTTCATTAGCATACCACCCATAGAAGAGAGACAAATTTCATAAATATAATGCCAATAAAATTAAAACATTTAAAGAATGAATATGAATGGATTATGGGGGAATTTTTCTATAAAGGATTGACTAGCACAAATGGATGTCACCTTATACAGAAAATAATTTTAAAATATCATTTAAAAACACTTCTTTTTGAAAAAATCCTTTCTTATTTAAAATCATTTACTTTTCATAAAATGTTGTGAAATTTTAAAAGAAACACTTTTCTTTAAAAATAACCTATAAATATGGTAAATTAAGCTTCGAGGTATTAATTCTTCATGAATGAATTTAAAAAAATTCATTCTGTATTAGTTAAAAAGAACATCCATCTTGTACTTTTTCAAGAAAAATCAAAAAATGCCATGTTAGGAAAACGACAAAAGATTCTTTTCAAACCATTTAAAAAAAGTAGTGCATGGTTAAAAATGGATTTTAAACAATTTATAAGATTAGTAAGAATATTTATAATTACATTTTTAAGAAACATAGACATGGATGATAAATATGTCACAGTCAATACTTATGTATAAACAATCCAGAATAGTGATGAGATTGCGAAATTAACCCTTAAAATGTTATAATCATTAGAATAGAAAGCCATATGAAATAAAGGAAATTATATGGATATAAAAATACCATTATATTATAATTCAGAATCATAAAATACATTCATGGGAAATATATACACTACGTAGAATAAACAAGTTGTGTATGAGGCATGTGTGTCATAGAAATGAAGGTGTGACCAAAATCCCTTACCTTAGGTATGATTCCCTCCATACATTTATGAAACTCATGTATAGTGGTTTTAAAAATATTATTAACTTAAAACATAATAATATTTATGATATCATATGTGATTTTTTTGTGACTTTATATAATCCATTTATGGACAATTCTATGTTAAAACAACATTTCGAGTAACAACAGCTTTGTTTATCATATGAGTTTTTAATTTTTATTTTTGATCCTATTCCATAGATCGTGATTTAATTACATAAAAATGTAAAAAATGATTTATATATCCTATATATTTAGTATACAAATATACATATAATATACATATATGAAACGGAATACATCGTGCACGGAGATGGTAATTCGTACATACACATGGACGTTTTTTCAATTTTTTATCATACTAAATGGAATACGGTAAATGAAATGTATTTATATATATATTATTCCATTGCAATTAAAATTTAATATATTAAATATTTATTTATTATAAACATTTTTATAATCATTCACTAAATAGATAACATGGAAGATGAATTTCATCACCCAATGGGGATGGTAGATCGTATGTACGCAAGAGCGACGATATCATTCTGTTAATAGTAAAAAAGTGAGAAATAAGATTGTTTAATAATTAAACAGAGCCAATATAATGTCATATTTATTATTGATTTTAATTTTATCCATCATTATACCCATCCAAATAGTATGGGGATGAAAAATAGATTACACCACGGTGTAGAGACGGTAAGTCGTACGTAAGCACGTGTGGTACTTTCATTATTATAGGATGAAAAAAAGGAGTAATTTACCTATTCATGAAATATAATAACATATTAGTATTTTTGTGAGACTACAGTTTTTCATATATAATGGAATCAACATATGTATAAGAAGTAGAAAAATAAATAAATTCAAAAGAGTCGGTAAAGAAATTACCACTTCTTTGACAATCTCCCTCTATATCTCATCTAATGGAAAGTATAGTTGGTCTTTTGAGAAAACCAAAACCTTTAAATTGTTACTAGAGAAGTTGATAAGGAATGTTTTTATGGAATATCCATGAGTTAATTCTCAAATTTATGTGAATAAGTGAGGGAGGAGGTTCCATTTTATAATTTTAGTGAGGATCACTTTTGGAGTTTCCAAATATATTAATTTATATTAAAATGAAAGGCCATAAAAATACCTCAAAAATGACATTTATTAACATAACATACTATGTAAATTTTCAATATCACCAAAAAAATTTATATTTGGAAATTATTTATTAGAATTTATACCTTTTATTATCCCTTTGTTATTCTATTTTAATTTTAACTAAGGTAAAGAACTATATCAATATTAAAAGAGTGTAATTTTTAAAAATATTATGCCAATTATAACATAAATGAAACATTTATAACATTTTAAATCATATAATAGTTATTTGATAGTTAATAAAAACTTATTTTTTTAAATTATTTAATAAAATGTTATTTTGACAAAATATCAATAATTTCAATTTTGACACTATTCATTTCTTGGGTTTTTAACAAAATAAAAAAAAGATGTTAGACGTAAACCTAATATTTTACTATATAACTTATTGTTAAAACTAATCAAGAATTTTTTTTGGATATATTAATTATCCCAATTATATTTATTTTTATATTTTTAATAACATTAATTTGATATTTCCATTAATAAAATAATTAGTACATCAGTTTTTTGTAATTATTTAATATACACATTTGTTGATTAAAAACACCAAATAATATACTATGATGAATATAAATCCTATATATTTCATAATAATACATATATTAGAATATATATTCTGGAGACTCTTACATTAAAATTGTTATATTTACTAATCTATGAATGTTAAAACTTTAACATTACATTAGATAAAATATTATAAGTGTCATACTCTTTAAAATTTGTCTTCAAATGGTTAATAACTAGATCTCTAGAAGATTATGGTATATATATAAATGATCAATAATATTTAGTCATGTTTTTTGTCTTTTAATGGTCACTATCATTTTAACTAAAATTATTTTATTGATTTTTTGTCAATTAAATAAATTATCTATCATCATTGTAAAAGAGGTTAAGATAATTATTTATTTCCTAAAAATTAAAAATAAATTAACATGATAAATAAAAATATTATATATTACAAATGAGTATTTATAGTTGAATTTATCTTTTGTATAACTTTATATTAAAAATGTTATAGTTAATAAAATTTGACTAAAAAATATTTAACTTTTCATTAAATAAAATATATTAGATGTCCAAATCTCATCCAGGTTGCATCAAAAGGATATCGTTTCTAACCAAAGATGATTTAAGTTAAAAGAAACTTATCCAATTATTTTATTACAAGTTTAAGGATAATTTTATAATATTATTTTTACCCTTAATTACCTGATTTACCATTTTTTGTGTCAATAAAACATTTTGGAAGTTACTATTCATTTTGCCCAAAAATAAAATACAGCTATTTACATTATTTTTACCCATTTATTACAATTATTGAATCGATTTTTTAATATTGAAAACACATAATTTTTAGTAATTAACTTAAATTTAATCTTGTTGTCACAATGAGAAAATGATTTTTAAAAGTTGAAACATGAAAAAGAATGAAATGTTTTTACATCTAGATTTAATGAAAAATTAATACCAATTACCACAATTACATTAAATGATAAAATTATAACCTCTTTATACTTAAAATTAATTCAATAATATAATTTAACCATAAAAATTATTTTGATGAAAAATGTTGTCTTCAATTAAAATATAGTATATTTTTACTATTCATCAAAACATAAAAGATTTCAAAAAAATATAAACAATTCATCAAAAGTAAATTTTTTTATCCCACATTAAATGAAGAAGCTTATGTTTCCATATATAATAAAAAAAGTGTCAAACTAGATTTGAAATAGGTGTTCCATAAAAAGGCGGAATATCTGAATTTTTTCAAAAATACTTATTTTATAATGAAAATTGAAATTGTTCTTATTTCATGTCTAGAAAAGATGAATTTTAATAATTAGAATGAATATATTAAATATATATTTAATTATAAAATCCATCAAAAGTGATTTTATTATTTTATAAACTAACTTATTTTTAATTAAGAAGTTTTTTAGAAAGTAATTTTATTTTTTTGAATGAAAGGGTTTTAAATTTCATTTGTAATTAATTACTCACTAATGAATTAATTATATATATGTGTGTAATGAATATTTTCGTAATTTAGTCTATAATGTTCATACTCACCATTATAATGCCCTGAATAAAAGGTACCATAATAATATTTTTTTGTTCTCGTAA
Source organism: Viscum album (assembly GCA_963277665.1). NCBI lineage: Eukaryota > Viridiplantae > Streptophyta > Magnoliopsida > Santalales > Viscaceae > Viscum > Viscum album. The sequence goes on along the minus strand of OY728160.1, from coordinate 252,820,660 downwards.
AATTGTTCTTGTGTGAAATGAAATCTATCAAAAGAAGTCGAAATTGTATATAACACAATCGAAGAATAGTTTTGAGTACAATGCAAGCTAAACTGGTGTTTCATATAGTGAAATCAAATCATAGTGTAGCGTATAACACAAGAAACAAAGTAAATTAAAAAAAAACTATCTCAGGAAAATCTTGGGGTGTTATTTTCTACCTCCCCCACTCCTGGTAAAATGAATTTCTCCCTCAAAACTATTCTAGTTTATAAAAGGATTAATACATGAACATATATTTCATAAAAACACAAATTGTAAAAATAAATTCTAAAAAATATTTTTAAAATGGAATTTAGAAACATAACAGTTACCCTAAGAAACGCATTACTTTCTTCCCACATTGGAGAAGATAAGTGGGAAGTGGAAATGTGGATATATAAAATAAATCTCAATATCATGTTCTGATAGAGATTGATGGAGAACATGGTTAGGATAATGTTAATAATCAAAAATCCATAAATAAGTGATAATCTAAGGGTCCATTAGAAATATTGTAAATGAAGGTACTAGGATATAATTTTTTGTTTCAATATTCATTCGCTTGAGTTAAATAATTTTCATGAGAAGAAATAATTAATTCATTTCAAGACAACTATACAATTTCTTTTCCTTGATAAATTTCCACTTCATATCTTATTACTATAAATGAAGTTGAATTTTTCATTCTTGAAGCATTAGTAGATCACGATATCAATAAATAGAATGATATTTCATTCTATATATATTTATCACAACAAAAAATTTAACAAAAGTTACAAAATATTCATAAATATATATATGGTAAGATAATACAATAATATAACAAAATTATTTTAATTTTAACTTAAACATTACAAAAATGGATAAGCCTACAATCCTTCCGAAATATAGAAATCCAAAACACTAGAAAAAGTGCACTAAACCAGCTTAACATTTATCTCCAATAAATCATTAGTTAGCTCTTGGTTTTCACATTAATATCATGTGAATACCTACGTCATGTATTCTCTTGAAATATGTAAATTACTTGATTTACCATACATCCTTGTTGGAAACATCCATGTTTCCTTATTCTTATATCCGAAAAGATATAAACTTCAACTGTGATAGAAAAAACACACATTTGAATACAACCTTAATTATTTCAAATGTAACTAGTATCGTCAAATTTACTTATTCATATACAACATATAATTATCCAATTATCTCGTCATTATGATAATATTATAGTTTATCATTCCCTTAATCATTTATTTTCCAAAAATATCTACTTATTACCTCAAACACTTTTCATGGTTACCAGTACTATTCATTATATTCTCTTAAATCCTTATATAAAAAACAACATTGGGCCAATACATAGATGTTTCATTATTCCACAATAGAATAAAATTACTTCTTTAATAATATTCATTAATTCCAATACCTAAACAATAAATAATCTTACAACTTCATTGTCATACTCTACATCATCAATAGTGATGGAATGAGATTTTTCTTCTCATTTATCCTCAAGAGGTTGCTGGTGTGGATCATCATCGCGAAACCTTGGATTAGAGAACTAGTTAACATAGTTCCCATTCTCCATACACTCGAAGCACTGAAGTGGGGTAGGTTAATTCTTTGTGTCTTTCTCCCCATTCCCAATGTTACCTTACATCTTACAATCACATCCGCACACAAATTCTTGATGACATTCCTTTCTGCACATAAAACAATTATTTGACCCCATAAGACAATTTCCTCCATGCTTTTTCTTACACATAGATAATAAAGGAAGGATCTTATTTTTCTTTTCATGGTTTTTAGATTTACCTTTAAACTCCACCATCCTCTTCTTGTCAAAACCATGTGATTGGTATATGAATCCAACCTCTATTCCAACCTTGATTTTTGGACACGAAATATCTTCATAGATTCTAAAGTATATTATGGATAACATACTTATGAGACTTTTATTTAAGCCACTAAAGAACCTATCAACATTTCTTTCAGGCTGGATGATAACTCCATAAGCATACCTTGCAAGTCCTGAAAAAAAAATCATAGGTATCAATGGATTCATCACCCCTTTTCATTGTTTATAGAAACTCCTTCACTATTTTCATGTCTAAAATATGAGTAAATTACATATTAAATAATAATTTCATGAACTCATCCCAATTTGTGGATTCAATTTCATCTTCCTTCCTTGTATTCTTAATTTGAGTCAACCACTGGTCCTCTTCTCCTTCTAAATGATATACATTCAAATCGACTTTCTCATGTTCTAATCACTGGATAACAGAGATTATATTTTCAATGGTACTAATCCATTATTAGAAAACAGGTTATTTAGAATACCTAGGGAAATAAAGTTGATGTTTCCTCAAGAAGGACTCAATATAATGTAATTACATCTATTGCTCATTTGGAAGTCCAGAATTATTCATAGTTTGAGAAAGTTGGGTGAGCATAGAAATGATATTTTTCATTCCAACTCCATTTTCATTTTGTTTTTTTAGAAAGACATCCTTTTCATTTTCCATCACAATTACCATCAATTTTGTTCTTTCGGGTTCCAAATGTTGACTAAAACCAAACTCATATAGTAAGAAACATTTATCATAATGCGGAACCACATAATCATGAAAATTAACTTATAAGATGTCTAAATTATGACACCTTCCATAATCTATGGCACATAAATTTCATCCTTTGTTGTTCCTATATAGTTTCTATTTTAATCCTTCATGGTGGTTTGTGAAGAGTTTGTGAATTTCCAAAGTATATCCACTGGGAGTTTCGAACCAGGTGTGAAATAAGGTACGTTGTCATGTACCATATTATATTCAATCCTAGACCGAAAAACATTTTAAATGTTTTTACCCCTAGGTACATATATTTTAGATCCACATCCACTAGTAATATCCAAATAGATAATTATTTTTAGGAAACCACTCACTGTATCCTTTACCAAAATTCCATGACATTTTTCTATACTTTTCTTTATCATTAGAATTACCCTTATACATTTCCTTATGGTTCTCACTAGGTTTTTATGATTCTAGTTTCCAAAGTGTGAATAAATATATACTCTTATAAAAACTATAGATACCCTCTCTTTCATACATAGAAATTACATCACTTATGCATAACAAATAATAAATTACATAAATACACACCCAAATAAAATATTAGTCTAGTGCCTTTGGAAATATGGGTAACATTCTAATAATTTGGTGAAAAATCTTCAAAATATTCCATAAATATCTTCCCCTTAAATACCCCTAACTAGAACTTCTTTTTAAAAACTAAGGAAAATAAAGCATAAGAAAAAGGGTGATCTCAGATTCTTAGTAAGGGTAAGAAAGGGAGACATGTAAACATTATCATGAGCATTAGGGTATGATAACATCATCATGAAAATATAAAATCGCACCTTGCATAAAAAATATCATAAATTGGAATCATGGGATAAAAATTGGAATTTTTTAAAACAATAATCATACGTAAATAAAGAAGCTGGTCCTCATACTCATACCACAAGAATAAAACATAGAACTATTGAAGACAAATAAGCATATAAAAATTATTTCTATAGTAGTCAAGGAATCACTGGAAAGTCCAACTTGGTAGTATGGGTTCACTTTCCATACCATATTGTTAGTCATTGTCACAACCCCCTCCCCAAAAAGTGTACCCCTCCTAGGATGACAATGTTATAATAGAGATAATTATCTCAATTCCCGCCTCAAGTAGGCTTCGGGTTGGAGACTAGAACCGAGGGTATAGTAAACACATAAATGGGAGGCCTTACCCTCTAAGAGAACACATGAAGAAGAGAGAGATAAGATATACACCAACGAACTCAAACTCAGACTGAAATAAAAATTAAAACCCAAGTGCACATATGTAATTTCATGAAAAACTTCTACAACTAGAAGGGAAAAACTGCATGTACACAAAATAATGTAAAAACAACAGTAACCACAAGCCCGAAAATCTCCTGCAACCATAAGCTAGTAGAAACCATCTTGATATAAAATCTTATACAAGTGACCTAAAAATAGTTTATATATATATAGGGTGAGAATAATAGTATACTTAGTAGTATCCTCCCCGAGGCCTCTTGTGCAAAAGTAATGAAATCCTGATAAAGCACAGTGAACAACAAGTGAAACTATCTCGTCACCTAAACAGGTATACTATGTTCCCAGCCTCACCATGGATACTCTCACCAAGTAATGCATACAAGATTATATAATATAATAAATATTATCAAGGGTACCTCGTTATAACTTCCCCACTATTTTGCCTCTTTGCCCCAACATTGCACATCTTAAGCATCTCTCTCCAAAAAAAATATTTTCCCACAGACACCTCGGCGAAGGACCACAACATGCACCTCATGAAACCACACCACCGCGTCCACAAAATAAAGTAACTAGGTAGTTTCTCGAATCCACCACAACTCGAATAATGTGTGTCATACGTCGGGTATTAAACCTCAAGCCATTATTGCCCATACAGTGAGTAAGAATTTCTAAGCCATCACAGCCTATACATGTTACACCTATAGTAGTCCATATGAAACTATATCCAGAATATATGTGTTTGAATAACCACAATCCATTGTAGCCCTCTACACACATAAATGGGGAAAACTAACCTTTGTTCCTACCAACACAAGTAACTACCAAGAGAAGAGGGAGGGGAAAATGGTGTAGTCTTCCATCCATCCTCCCACCGGAATATTGGGGAAAACACCCCCCTGGGGATTAGCATCCCTGGCTATCAGTGTTCCTAACTGAAAGGGTGGAGTAGCATATAGAAATAAAAAAATTACACAATGTAATATATCTCATGACCACAATATGGGTGTAACCTAGTATTAGGCTCAACTACAAATAATGTCTCTCAGACTCCCATCTCCCACATCTATGACTAGGTATCTTATAAGCACAAAACCATTTAATGAGATTTATCACCTTACTTCATTACCTTCTTATTAGTTACACTTTACGTGAATTAATTATTTAAACATTAATTATCCATCAATAATTCCACATTAAATTTCATTAGCTTCACACCCAAAGTCCACTGTCCCTTTAAATTATAACCTCAGAACTGTGTCTCAGAAATCTCCAACCCCTTTCGTCACCATCATTTATTAAATTAACTATTAACAACATTATTACTTTCCCATATTCCTAGTAATTCTATAAAAACATTCTAAGAGACTAAACACAAGAGGGATCAACACGACAAGTATATGAACTACCCATCGAGTTTTTTATGCCTATTGCAAGAGCATAGACCCATCATCCCTTTGAGAAGCTAAACACATAAAGCACGTGGCATACCCCGTGTGTCTTCACCCTTTTTGGGAGAAGGGTAAGTAAGACTAGCTACCTTGAGTAGTGGGGAATGTAAAGTAGATAAACAATCAATAAGAATCATCCAACATCCAAACATTCACATCCAAAATGTTTCATCATCCATGGTGTCCTCCCAGACACCCACATGCATAAACTGATGAATCTCACCACTCTAGGAATCAACTGCTACCACAACCAATAGTCCTCCCTACCCCCCACAAATCCAAATAGCCACTTAGGCTCACATCACAACACAAGTAGCAGGAAAAATACATCTTATCAAATAGTTTCTTAGCCCTTAAACAAGCAAGAGGGTAACTCAGAACCCTATAAAGAGTTATCTTTTATCAAACAACCAATTATTTAATCCATTATGGATTAATCAATTTATTATTCATAGGTTCCAAATTCAGGAAACCTAATCAGTAAGCTATCCCAAATAATTTAACATGCTTACTGCACTATTTTTATTAACATCAAATTACAAAAAGAGGAACTAGATTCATTTACATGCCCCTTTATCTTCATCCAAACAATTATCAATTAATTCCAGCTTTATGTTCTTTACCAATCTCAATCGAGAATGAAAAACATAAGAAAGCAAGCATAGATATCACAATATCTAGAAAAACAAGAGGCAATAACATATGATCGATATCAATTTATTTATCCAGTTAAAATATTTATTATGTCAATTCCATTGTGATCTAGTGGGATAAAACATGTTAACTCTACAATTGAACATATAATAAAAGAGAAGCAATGGATCCCCTACCTCAAACAGTTCTTGACGTTCTTTATACAAGAATGAGACACACAATGGGTTACGATCTCATCCACTTTGACAACTGTATCCACCCAAGGATGTAGAGACACCACCAGATCGTCCAACACCCAAGAAAAGCCCATTAGGAACATGGGGTAAAAATTAAATAAAAGGGCAAGGAGAAAGAAGAAGATGAACTGGAAATAATGATGATAGATCATACCTTATATCGAAGACCGGTCGATATTTCTTGGTTGTATCAAAATAGAGTGGAACTAATTTGAGGAGGAAAGTTTGATTTCATAACTCCTATGAGAAGGAATGGGATGTTTGAGAATATTACACCTCGTAATAAGGAGGAAGAATTAGGGAGGAATATATCTTGTCCCTTTAGAATATTTAACGGATCAGCTTTTTAAGATATGCTAGGTTTTCCATTAAAAGCAGATCAAATTAAACCAGACAGTTTGACCAAGTGAAAACATGCCAAGCCTTCAGAGAAATTAATATAGGAGTTAAGAACATTGAATCAGCCTTAGTGTCCTTAAAACAAGGCTTTAAATGCATTTTACGTCAAAGGAAATGGTAAAGGGGCAAAATGTAGGAAGCTGGAAACACTATTCACGAACTCAGAATTTGGAAAAGGAAAAACATTTTTCATGAACCACACCGTTGGAACCAAGCCATTTTGGAAACATTATTCATGAACCTTTCCATTGGAACCTCACTATTGGAACCTCACCGTTCTGGAAACATTGTTCATGAATTCAAAATTTGGCAAAGGAAAAAGGTCACCATTGGAACCTCACCATTCTAGAAACACTATTCACGAACCTCACCATTGGAACCTCACCCTTCTGGAAACATTGTTCATAAACTCAAAATTTGGAAAAGGAAATTGAGGTTATTGATGTAACCTCACCGTTCATGAAACACTATTCATGAACTCAGAATTTGGAAAAGGAAAAAGGTCATCGTAAGAACATCACCATTCTAGAATCATTGTTTATAAACTCACATTTTGACAAAGGAAAAAGGTCACCATTGGAACCTCACAGTTCTGAAAACACTATTCATGAACTCAAAATTTAGCAAAGGAAAGAGGTCACTTTTGGAACCTCACCATTCTAGAAACACTATTCATGAACTCAAAATTTGGCAATGAGGTTATCATTGGAACCTCACTATTCTGGAAATACTATTGATGAACTCAAAATTTGGAAAAGGAAAAATGACACCATTGGAACCTCACCGTTTGCACCTCACCGTTGCACTGTTCGCAGAAGGTTACAGATGACACTATTCTCCTAGGGCTATCGTTGAACTATTCACATAAGGTCACTATTACACTATTCACATAAGGTTACCAATGACACTGTTCACAGAAGGTCACCGATGACACTATTCACATTAGGTCACTGATGTCACTGTTCACATAAAGTCACCGTTTCATTGTTCACATAAGGTTTCCAATGACACTATTCATAAAAGGTCACCGATGATACTGTTCACATAAGGTCACTTATGTCATTGTTCACATAAGGTCACCATTGCACTATTCATAACAGTATATTATTGGAACTGTTCACCGATAAAACTGTTCACAGGAATGGAAATTTGGAAAAGTGTTGGGGATAAGTAACATTGACCTCCTAAAACACCTCATTCACCTATGTTTTGCAAAGGAATAGACTAGAGAGGTTCAGGTAATAACATCATATACCTCTCAAAAAATTCTCGTCCTCGAGAATTCAAACCCCCCAAAAGGGAAAAAGAAATGGTGTCTGAACAACAACCCATAGAGATACCTCTAAAAAGAGAGAAAGCTAGAGGAAGCATGAAAAGAAATCAATATTTTAAACATTAATGGTATATAACCACAAAGGCTACATCGATACATAAAAATTTCCAAACATCAAACAACTCTGGGTACTGAGCACGTATTTTTGACTGACATTCCCAGGTACTCTCATCCATGCCACCATGTCACCACAAGACACAAACCAAGGGGATATAATGCATGTGTAATACCTTCTCTTTGCAGTCATGGATCTCTACAGGTCACACATCAATGCTCACATCATCATCAACATCAATCTCTCCCCAATCGATGATGAGAGAGTCATCATGAATATAATGACAGAGCTGTGATATAAAGAAAACATCATGTATCTGACTCATCTGTAGTGGAAGTGATACTCGATACTCCACAGCTCCAACACAAGCTAACACCTCAAAGGGCCAAATAATCCTGGGACAAATCTTACTCCCACGACCAAACCTTCGCTTCCCGCGATGGGGAGAAACCATAAAAAACATGTGATCCCCAACATGAAACACTAAGGGTATCCTCCATTGATCGACATATGATTTCTGATGATCTTGCGTTGTCTTTATCCTCTGATGAATCACCTAAACCATCTTTGTTTTATTCTGCACATGTTCTAGTCTTAGAATTTCTAACTCTCCTACCACAATCCAGCATAATGGATAATGGAATGGTCGGCCATACAAGGCTTCAAATGGTGCCATACCGATGGTGGGGTGAAAACTATTATTGTAAGAAAACTCTACCAATGGTAAGTGCCTCATCCACGAACCTTCAAAATCCAGGACACAAGATCATAACATGTATTCAAGATTCTAGATGGTTCACTCTATCTGGCCATCCATTTGAGGATGAAAGGCAGTGTTAAGGAGTAACTGAGAACCAAAATCATGCTGGAGACCTCTCCACACCCTAGAGGTAAAATGAGGATCTCAATCAAAACTGATCATCCTTGGGACTCCATGAAGTCTCACCACCTCTTCTAGATACTCCCTCAACAAAACTTCCACTGATCTTGACTTCTTGATTACTATAAAGTGGGCCAATTTTGTTAAACGATACACTACCACCCAAATAGCATCATGTCCTCCCTGAGCTCGAGGAAAACCAAAAAAAAAGTCCATTGAGATTTCCTCCCACTTCCACTGAGGAACATCTAACGGCAGGAGCAGACCACCAGGAACATGGTGTTCGATCTTCACCTCTTGCTAGACAAAACATCGAGACACAAACTCCTCAACTGCACGCTTCCGCCCAGGCCACCAAAACTAGCTCCTCAAGGATTGGTACATATTTGTCACACTAGGATGCACTGCTAAAAGAGAACTATAGAACTCTCTAAGAACCATCTCCCATATAATCAAAAGAACAAATATCCTTCCATGATGCAAGACTCGGTGTTGTTCATCCTTAGACCAACCATCAGGTGCCTTGCCACAAACAACTCGGCCTCTCTAGACCTCCACCTCTAAATCCCCCAACTAGGAATCTTCCACCTTCTACACCAGAGATGAATGCACCATCATCTGAAAAAGACAACCTATGATCCCAACTTCTCCCATATCAAGATGTAATGTTGAATGTTCTTCCATTACTCTCTAGGAGTCACCAGATTCATGCACTACATCACTACGTGACTTCCGACTCAGCGCATCAGCTATAACATTCCCCTTTCCAGCTATATACAATATTTCAATGTCGTATTCCTGTAAGAACACCATCCACTAATGTTGTCGTAAATTTAAGTCACGTAGGGAGAAAACATACCTCAGGCTCTTATGATTGGTTAAAACCACAAAGTGCTCACCACTGAGGTTATTTATCCACAAATTCAAGGGGAAACACTACGGCTTCCAAATCAAGATCATGGGTGGAATAGTTACATTCATGGGGATATAACTGCCGAGACCCATAAAAAATAACTGATATTTGCTGCATTATAACACAACCTAACCCTAGATGTGAAGCATCGCAGAAAACATCAAAATAAACTCCCTCTTCTTAAAGGAAATGAACTAGACCACTTACTAACTTCTCCTTTAGATACTTGAAAGCTTCCTGAAACTGATCAATTAATATGAACACATGATCCTTCCTGGTAAAATTTTTTATAGGAGTCACAACTCAAGAGAATTCGGCTACAAACCTCTTTTAGTATCCTGCGATACCAAGGAAACATTGCACCTCTGACAAAGTCTTGGGGGCTACAAAAGACACAACTGCTTCTATCTTTGATGGTTCAACAACTAATCTCTACTGGGAGATCACATTCCCCAAGAAACGGACTTCTCGAGCACAAGACACACGCTTCGACAACTTCTCAAACAGTTAATGTTCACGAAGAACTCCCAAAATAGCGTGTAGATGCTTTACATGATCTTCATTTGACATGGAGTACACAAGGATGTTGTCGATGACAACTATAATGAACTTGTCTAGGAACTCACAGAACACATCATTCATCAATCACATGAACACAAATGGATTATTTTTCATGCCAAATCGCATTACAACAAACTCATAATGCCCATAAATAAAAAAAAGTCTTGGGGATATCCTCATCCTTCACATGCATCAGATGATATCTTGACCACAAGTTGATCTTTAAGAACCAACTTTCAACCTTCATTTGGTGTAATAAATCATCATTCCATGGAATAGGATAGTGATTATTCACTGTCACTTGGTTCAAGTGATGATAATCGACACACAACTGCAAACTACCATCAGCCTTCTTCATGAAGAAAACTAATGCCGCCCACAGTAACACACTAGTCCAAAAAAAACCGCACTACAACAGACCATCAAGCTGTATATGTAGCTATTATAACTCTGAAGGGGCCATTCTATATGGGGACATAGAGATAAGAGACTCTCTTTGTTGTAGATCAATCCCCAACTAGATCTCTCTCTAAGGGGGTAATGCTACAACCTTTTCTGGAAATACATCAGGGTACTCTTCTAAGACCCCAGATAAAGTCAACTGTTGAACCTCTGAAGAACTCAACATTATCTCAGCCGTCATGGATGATAATAAGGAAACATGCCTATGATCCATCTGAGTGTCTCGATCGCCAATGAACACCACTAGATTTCCATATGCATCGAAGAACACAACATTCCACCTGAAGAAATCTACGATAGCCTGCACCTTAAAGAACCAATATGTGCCAATGATGACATCATATGACTGTATTTTTATACATAACAAATCTCCCCAAGAGCAGTGCTACCCCAACACTAGCTCACAGTCTCTATATACTTCAAACAAGTCAGCTCGACCTCCAACTGGCGTAGTCAATGCCAAGGGCACTGGAAGCCCCTCTACCTCAATTCCCAAATCATGTACAAGGGTAGGTGATATGAAGGATTGTGTCACTCCTGAATCAAACAAGGCATACACCAAGGTAGAAAACCATCAAAGGGTACCTCGAATGACGTCTGGCTCGCCTGGAGCTGGCAACGCTAAAGCATGAAGCTTTCCATGACCTACTCCATGACCTCTCTGACCCTAATGATGACCAAGACCATGGTCGTGCACTACTCTCTAAGGACAGGGAGTGTCACGGGGATGTCCTCTTCTTTCCCCATCTACCCTCTGCTGATCTAATGGGGGTGCAACCTACTGCTGCGGCCTCAGCTGGAACTGCCTCAATAGAGGAACCTGGATTAGAAAACGTGGTGCACGATGACTGATCTAAAAGGTATGTAACTCTTATTGATGATGACCTTGACCAACAAAAGAAAAACAAGCTCCTGATCCCTTGGCATACACCTATGATCTGATGATTCCTGATAAACAAGATGTGGAGGGCTCGGACCTACCCCCGGTATAACTGAAACTCTTCTGCACTGAAAACTTGGAACCCTATACCACAACACTAATTCATGAGGAATCAGGAAGAATCCCCTCTTGTGATGATCCAGTTCTGGAAAAATTCCTCTTGACGACCTCTACCCCCACTAGCACCTCATGAAATGTCTTCAGCAAAAATGGGGTGACCTAACACTGGATCTATGGAAGAAAATCCTCCTCGAAATGCCTCTCCCTGACCTCCTCATCTATCAACAGGTCCGAAGCATATCTTAAATGTTTCCTAAAAAGGGTTCCAAAATCTCTCACATTGGAACTCCCATGTTGAATGGTAAAAAGCATCTGGAGACTGGATGCCTTTGTGGTCGAGGAATGAAACTTGACTCTAAACTTGTCTCAGAACTACTCCCATGAGATTGATGACTCCTTGTGATCCCCAAGGAATATGAACTACCACTTAATTGCTGCTCCATGAAACATCTTCACAACAATGGACACCTAGTGCTCCTTCCGAGAATGGATTGAACTGAAGCATATCTCAACCCCCTCCAACCAGTCTTTTTTGACTGATTCGGAAATGGATCCTTCATACTTCTGAAGACTATGGCACTAAAACTCTCGGAGTGTCATCCTTTAAGTGTCATCGTCGTCAACCTCTACTCGGTAGTGATCTGATGGTACAACCTGTTGGACGTCTTATATGTGATCCTGACAAGGATGTAGACCTAGAGACATACCTGAAAAATATCAAATAGTTAGAGCTCGTAAACCTGGAATATGGAAGACTCGTTATTAATTAGTTAATTTTTATCTTTTATTCATTTTAGGATAACATATCTCAAGGTCTACCCACTCAAACACAAGCACAAAGAAGAATGATGCATGATTATTTCCTAGGCCTGTACCCTGCAACTAGTATCACCTCATTTAGTAGCCATTGTAAATATAATGGTCCATACAACAGATCATAGGGGTCCCTATATGCCTATGTCTCAGCCGATCTCTAGTGTTTACATCACTTATTAAACTTGACAGACATTATTTCCCTACTAACCCATGCAGCCTCACCTATGCCTAACTCCAAACTCTATCTTATCCCTTAACCGGGCCTCTAATACCACTAGGTCCTGGCCCCTCCCACCAATGTGTACCCCTTTGGGCTGGAATAGTGATAAGGGAGATAATGACCCCTGAATCACACCTTCAGTGGGCCCCGGGTTGGTGACTAGCAACGAGGGTATAGTAAACACACAAATGGGAGGCATTACCCTCTATGAGAACACATGCAGAGGAGAGAGATAAGATATACCCCAACCAACTCCAACATAGACTGAAATATAAATGAAAACGCAAGTGCACATATGTAATGTCATGAAAAACTACTACAACTAGAAGGGGAAAACTACAGGTATCCTAAATAATGTAAAAAAAGGCAACCACAAGCCCGAGAAACTCCTCCAACCCCAAGCTAGTAGAAACCAAATTAATCTCAAACCTACTCCAAGTGACCAGAAAACAGTTTATATACACATAGGGTGAGTATAACCGTATATTCAGTAGGATCCTCCCTGAGGCCTCTCGTGCAAAAGTAAAGAAATCATGCTAAAGCTCAGTGAACAACAATTGAGACAAACTCATCATCTAAACAGGTGTACTAAGTTCCAAGCCTCACCATGGCTAAACACGCCATGTAATGCATACAAGTGTATATAATATAATAATGATTATCAAGGGTACCCCACTACTACTTCTCCATTGGTTTTCTACTTTTCCCCAACATCTCACGTCATAAGAGTCTCTCTCCAAATAAAGGATTTCCCGTAAACACCAGGGCGAAGCACCACAGCATGCACCTCGTGCAACCACACCACCACATCCACACAATAAAGTAACCAGGTAGATTATGGGTTCCACCACAACTTGAATAATGTGTGTTATATGTCACGTATTAAATCTCAATCCATTATATCCCATACACCGAGTAAGGATCCTCAAGATATCACACCCAGTACACGTTACACCTATAGTAGTCCATAAAAAACTATATCCATAATATATATGTGTGAATAACCAAAATCCATTATATCCCTCTGCACACATATATGGGGAAAACTAACCAATGTGCCTACCAGCACAAGTAACTACCAAGAGAAGATAGCAGCACCAAAGGGGGTAGTCATCCACCAATCCTCCCACTGGAATATGGGGGAAAACACCCCCCAGGGTTCAGAATCCCAGGGCTGTCAGTTCCCCTAACTGACAGGGTGGAGTAGTGTATAATAACACAAAAGTACAGAATATACTATATATCCCAACCACATTATATGGATAACCTATTCTTCGACTGAAGTGCAGCTAACGTATCTCAGACTTCTAGCTGCCACTTCTAAGATTAGGTATCCTATAAGAAAATATCCATTTAAAGAGTTTTATTTCCTTACTTTATTCTATTTTTATCAGTTCCACTTTACGTAAATTAATTCATTAAAAATTAATTAACCATAAATAATTCCACATTTAATTTAATTAGCATCACACCCAAAGTCCATTGTCCCTCTAAATTGTAACATCATCTTTCCATCCCAACAAGCTCCAACCCCTAGGGTTAACATCATTTATTAAAAAAATTATTACTTTCCCATATTCCCTAGAATTCTAGAAAAAACATTCTAAGCTACTAAACTCAAGGGGGCTCAACATCGCGAGTAGATGAAATACCCGTCGAGTCTTTGCCGCATGTAGCAAGAGCATAGCCAAATCCTCTCTTTGAGAAGATAAACACAGAAAGCAAGTGGCATACCCCGCTCGTCTTCACCCCTTTTGGGAGAAGGGTAAGAATGGCCAGTTTCCTTGAGTATTGGGGAATTTAAAGTAGATAAACAACCAATAAGAATCATCCAACATCCAAACATTCACATCCAACCCATTCCTTCATCCACAGTGTCCTCCCCGACACCCACATGTATAAACTGATGCATCTCACCACACTAGGTGTCTACTACTGCCACAACCAATAGGTTTCCCAGCCCCCACATATAACAACAGCCATTTAGGCTCACATCACAACACCAGTAGTAAGAAAAACAAATATCTTCTCAAATGGTCACTTTCCACTTAAATAAGCAAGAGGGTAACTCAGAACAATATGAGGAATTATCTTTTATCAAACAACTTGTTTTATAATCCATCATCTATTAACCGATTTATTATTTGTAGGTTCCAAATTCGAGAAACCTAATCAGTAAGCTATCATAAATAATTTAACATTCTTAATCCACCAGTTTTATTAACATCAAATTACAACAATAGGAAACAGATTTTTTTACATGCCTCTTTATCTTTAACCAACCAAATATCAATTAATTCCAGCTTTATGTTATTTACCAATCTCAACTGTGAATGAAAAATCTAAGAAAGAAAGAAATCATAGATATCACACTATCTATCAAAACAAGAGGCAATAACTTACGATCGATATCAATTTATTTATCTAATTCTAATATTTATTATGCCAATTCTGTTGTGATCTAGTGGGAAAAAACATGCTAACTGTACAGTTGAACATAAAATAAAGGATAAGCAATGGATCCCCTACCGCAAAAAGTTCTTGAAGTTCCTTAAATGAGAATGATCCACATAAAAGGTTATGATCTCCTCCCCAGTGAAAACTGTATCCACTCGAGGATGCAGAGACCCTACCACATCAGCCAACGCCCAAGAAAAGACCATTACGAACATGGAGTAAAAATTCAATAAAAATGAAAAGGAGAAGGAAGAAGATAAACCAGAAATAATGAAGATAGATAATACCTTATATCAAAGACTGATCGATATTACTTGGATGCATCAAAAGAAAGAGGAAGAAATCTTAGGAGGAACGTTTGATTACACAACTTCTACATGAAGGAATGGGATGTTCAAGCATATTACACCCAAGAACAAGGAGGAATAACTAGGGAGTAAGATATCTCATCACTTTAGAAGATTTAATGGAGCAGTTGTTTAAGATACACTATGTTTTCCATTAAAAGTGGATGTCATTAAACCATGATATCTGACCAAGTAAAAATATGTCGATCCTTAAGAGAAATTTATATAGTAGTTACGGTCTTTGAATCATCCTTATAGTCTTTTAAACAAGGCTTTAAATGCATTTTACGTCAAAGTAAATGTTAAAGGGGCGAAACTGTAGGAAGCTGAAAACACTATTCACAAACTCAAAATTAGGAAAAGGAAAAACATGGTTTATAAACCTCACCATTGGAACCTCACCATTCTGGAAACACTATTCATAAACCTCACCATTGGAACCTCACCGTTCTGGAAACCCTGTTCATTAACTCAAAATTTATCAAAAGAAAAAGGTCATTGTTGGAACCTCACCGTTCTAGAAACACTATTCATGAACTCAAAATTTAGAAAAGGAAATTGAGGTTACCGATGGAACCTTGCTGTTCTGGAAAAACTATTTATGAACTCAATGTTTGGCTAAGGAAAAAGGTCACTATTGTAACCTCACCGTTCTGCGAACACAGTTCATGAACTCAAAATTTGGAAAAGGAAAAAGGTCACCATTGGAACCTCACTATTCTGAAAACACCATTTAGGAACTCTAAATTTGTCAAAGGAAAGAGTTCACAATTGGAGCCTCACAATTTTGGAAACATTGTTCATGAACTCAAAATTTGGAAAAGGAAAGAGGTTACTGTTGGAACCACACCATTCTGGAAACACTATTCATGAACTCAAAATTTGGAAAAGGAAAAATGTCATCATTGGAACCTCACTATTGGAACCTCACTATTGGAACCTCAACGTTGCACTGTTCACAAAAGGTTATTGATGACACTCTTCACCTAGGGCTACCGATGCACTATTCACAAAAGGTCACCATTGCATTGTTCACATAAGGTTACCAATGACACAGTTCACAGAAGGTCACCGATGACACTGTTCACATAAGGTCACTGTTGTCACTGTTCACATAAGGTCACCATTGCACTGTTCACATAAGGTCACCGATGACAATGTTCATATAAGGTCACCGTTTACACTATTCACATAAGGCCACTGGTGTCACTGTTCACATAAGTTCACTGTTTCACAGTTCACAACGGTCTACCATTGGAACTGTTCACCGATGGAAATGTTCAGAGGAATGTAAATTTCTAAAAGTATTAGGGATAAGTAACATTGACCTCCTGAAACACCTTATACACCTGATTTTCACAAAGGTATGGGCCAGAGAGGTCCAAGCCATTACAGTTATGGTTTACTACCATAAAAAATTTTGGTAGGCATGGTTCAAATCCATGACCATATTAACAGACAAAGTCCATCATGTTTATCTCATGAGATATAAATCTTTACCCACTATATTGGAGGGAGATAACAGTTCTACCCATCTTAAAATAAAATCATAGATACATGTCCCACAAGAACATAAATAATCATATCCTAACCCATGAGATAAAATGGATATCATAAATATGTAATAATATAATAACCTATGGAAAATAGATACATTTTTTAATCCATTAATCAAATCATAACCCATGAAAAGAGGGGGGTTTCAGAAGAATATAACTCATGGAAGAGAAAAAGATTTCACAAGTACCATGATAATAAACATAAACCATTTAAAAAACAATATGAATGTATTATTTGGATTATTTCCAAAAAAATCATGAGAAACACAGTAGGACATCATCTTATATGAGAAATAATTTTAAAATATTTTTTAAAAACATTTCTTGAGGAAAATATCATTTCTCTTTTGAAATTTTTTAATTTTATTATAATTCCACAAAGATTTAAAAGATTTTTTTTAAAAAAATATCATTGTAATATTACAAAGAATGCTTAAAGTTGTTATTTATAAATTAAGGTGTCAAAATATTTCCATGTTGTATAAGTAAAAAAATTACTCTCATATTTTGTTCCGGAAAAGTTATAATGTACCTCATTAGGAAAATGAAAAAACATTTCTTTCAAACTATTTAAAAAAATTCATACATAGGTAAAGACAACATTAACAAAAATAAGAATACTAAGAATATTTTGAAATAAATTTTTATGAAACAAGGGCTTGGATGATAAAAATTTCTCTGTAAATACTTATGTATAAACAATCCTAAATAATAATGAGATCGCAAAGTTTACCCTTACAACTTAATGGTCAATATAATTGTATAACACATGAAACAAAAGAAATTATATGGATATGAAAATACTATTTTATTATGTTTAAAATCCTAAAATAAATTTAGGGTTAGTATATACACTATGTATATGAAACATGTTTTGTATGAGGAATGTGTCTCATAGAAATAAAGGTGAGAAAAAATATCATACTTTAGGACCGATTCACTCCATATGTGTCTGAAACTCCTTTATAATGTTTTTAAATATATTATTATATTATACTAGAATAATAAAATTTATGATATCATATATGATTCATTTTTTACTTTATATTACCAATTTATTAACAATTCCAAGTAAAATCAATGTTTTGAGTAATAATCGCTTTGTTTATCGTACATGTTTTCACTGTCTATTCTTGATTCTATTACATAGATCATAACTTACCTAATTCCATATTGAAATAAATGATTTATATATAATATATATTTATTATATATATATATATAATATAGATATATGAAATGGAATACATTGTTCATGGAGATTGTAAGTCTAACATATGTATGAACGTTGTTTCTGTTTTCTTATCATACTAAATGGAAGAAGGTAAATGACATATGTGTATATATATTTATATAATTACATTAGAATTAATATTTCATATAATTAATACATATTCATTATATACATTTTTATAATTATTCATTAAATGGATAATATGGAAGAACAATCTCATCATGTCATGGAGACAGTGGGTGACAAGTACGCATGAGTGATGATATCATTCTCTTAATGGTAAAGATTGTGAAATTAGATAGTATAATAATTAAAAAAAATAAATATAATTCCATATTTATTATTTATATCAATTATATCCATCATTATACCCATCAAAAAAGTTGTGATGAAAATGGATTACACTGCAGTGTGGAGACGGTAAGTCGTACGTACGCACGTGTTGTACATTCATTTTTTGTAGGATAAAAAAAGGTGTAATATGGTTATTAAATTATCATAATAAAATATAAGAATATATTTGACAAATGAGTTATTAATTTTTAATGGAATCAATACATGAAGAGTAGGTAGAAGAATAAATGTTTTTGATGGAGTCGGTAAAGAGATTACCTCTTCTTTGAAGATATCATTCTAGATATCCTCTTAGGGACACTATAGTAGGTATTTTGTGAAGACCATAACCTATATATTATAAAAATGGATGTTTATAAGGTAAATGGTTAGGGAATATCCTAGATTTAAGTATCAATGTGATGTTAATAAGTGAGGGAGGAGGTGTCCTTTTATAACTGAGGTGATGGGCACTTTTGGAATCTCCAAATATATTAATTTATAATAAATTCAAATCAAAAAAAAATAAATCAAACGTTTTATATTTTCTATGATGATATGATATAGAGTTTTAATGTAACCATAAAATAAATTTTAGAAAATTATTTTACTCAATATATACATTAGCATTTTAATAAACCCTTAATTATTCTATTTTAATTTTGACTATGGTAATCAAATTTTCAAAATTAAAAGAGTGTAATTTTTAATAATTTTATCTAAATTATAAAATAAATAAAACATTTTTAAAACTAAATACTATATAATAAATTTATTATATTTTTTAAAAATATTTTTTTATTTTTAAACAATTTAAAAATACATTATTTTGACAAAATATAAATAGTGTCAATTTTGACACTACTCATTTCATGGATTTTTAAAAAATCAAGATAAGATATAAAATCAAAAAATATATTTTATTATATCCCTAATGTGTCAATGTCATCGATAAAATTTATTGGATATAATAATTATCCTAAATTATATTTATTTTAATATTTTTAATAACATTAATTTGATTTTTCTCATTAATAAAATAATTAATAAATTAGTTGTGTGTAATTATTTAATATACTTAATTATTTAATAAAAAATAAAAATAAAAAACTATGAAAAATATAAATCCTATATATTTTATAATAATAATTTTAGTCAAATTTATCTTCTAGAAAACCCCACATTAAAAATGGTATATTTATTAAAACATGATAGTGACAACTTTAACATTACTTTATATAAAATATTATATGTGTCATAATATTTTACATGTGGCTCCAAATGGTCAATAAATCGACCCTTTGAAGATTATATTCTATAAATACTCTAAGGATAATATTTTTCCAGTTTTTTGATATTTTAATTTTCATTATCATTTTAATTAAACTTATTTTATTGATTTTTCATCAATTAAATCATTTCTAAATCGTCATTGTATAAGATATTAATTTGATAATTTACTTCCTAAAAATTATGAATATATTACCATGATAATGAAAAAAATTTCTATTTCATATGATGATTATTGTTTAATTTATCTTCTATATAACCTTTTATTAAAAATGAAATAGTCATTAAAATTTGAGTAAGTCATATTTAAATTTCCTTTAAATAAAATGTATTAAATGTCTTAGTATCATCCAAGTGGCTTATAAAGGATTCCATTTCAACCTAAGTATAATTTAGGTCAAACCACTCTCATCAAATGATATTGTGACTACTGTTAGTGTAATTATAAAATATTATTTTTATCCTTAATTACCTAATTTACATTTTTTCAGTATTAATAAAAAACTGTTGAATTTTCTATTCATAATACCCAGAAATAATACAATGGTGTATACAAAATTTTTACCCACTAATTAAAATTCTTTAATTCATTTTTTATAATTTAAAACATAGATGTTTTAGTAATTAATTTAAAATTAATATCATTTTTTGAATGAGAACACACGTTTTAAAACATAAAACATGAAAAAGATTGAAATGTTTTTACATCTAAATTCAATGTAAAATTAGTACCAATAACATAAATTATATCAATTAATAAAAATATCTTCAATTTATACTTTTAAAAAATTCAATAATATAATTTAATCATGTAAATAATTATGATGAAAAATGTTATCTTCATTTAAAATTTAGTATATTTTTATTATATATCAAAATGTAAAAGTTATCAGAAAAATATCAAGATGTTAATCCAAAGTAAATTTTAATATCGTGATTCCAAAGAATAATTTTATTTTGAGATATATAAAATAAACAATAGTCATCAACTATATTTAAAATGGGTGTACCATCAAAAGGCGGAAGAACTGCATTTTCTGTAAAATAATTCCTTTATCCAAAAAATTGAATTTCTTCCCATATCATGTCAAGACAACATGAATTTTAAAAATTATATTTAATATATTATAGATATATTTCATTAATAAAATACATCAAGGGTTATTTTAGTATTTTATAAACTCACTTACTTGCAATTAAATAGTTTTTTTCTGAAAAACATTTTATTTTATTTTAAAAGTTGTTTATTTTCGTTAATAATTAATTCCTCACCAAAGAATTAATTATATATAAATTTGTAAGTAATATTTTCATAATTCATTTAATATTGTTCACACTCACCATTATAATGGCTAGGTTATAAGGTAAGATAATAATATTTTGTAGTTTTCTTAAACATTGCATTGCCTGAAATGAAAACTATCAAGAGAACTCGAAATTGTATGTAACATAAGCCAGATATAGTTTTGAATATACCATAAGTTAATTTGGTGTTTTATGTAGCACATGTTTGTCTTTTTGAATCATACAAAACTGGACATAAAAAAATTAAAAAAACTATCACATAAAAATATTCGGGTGTTACAATTTCATATCCTCTATAGGCTTGGAAGTCCCTACTCATTGGGTAAAATTCCCTATAACACCCCCATTTACTTATAATAAGTCCACATTACCAATGAATTATCATTTCAGTGTACCATGCTTCTAAAGAAACCTTTTCCAAATTTAAGAGTCTTATTCTCTATAGTTATCACTATATTTCCTTTGTTAGTCCATATTACGGAAAAACCCTATATTATTCTTAGTTTTCCATACACCTCATAGTCAATCCTACAACATACCACCCAAGCATATAGTATTTGTGAAAAAACCTATAATATTTGGGCCATAATAAAATTTTAGGTAAACCAAAAATGGTCTCTCACTCAAATTTACCACACTATCTATCATGGGGTATCATTATGCTACTCATATATTTTGTATATCGTTAAATAGCTTGTAATTTGTCATTATCACACAACCTTCAAAGGTACGATGTGTCCTGTTAAGTGACACTTAACTATGTGGGTTATGAGTCCATTTATGGTGAAATATATGAATTATTTCCTATGATTCTATTCTTAACACCACCAATACTTACTATATTCCAAGATGGTGATAAACTATAGTGTTCCTAGTTAGGTGGATTTAAACAATGTCACCTTAAGAAAAAGTATCAAAATGTGATAATAAAAAGATATAGATCCTTTAATACATATATATGTTCACATTTATGAATGAATTGTAATATGTTAAATAAATTCACATCAATTCATGTTGATGACTAATCACTTGCATAGGGGTAACCAATTTTACCTTGGGATTCAGTAAGTATTCAATAATATTGATAAAAAGAGTTTGGATGTGTGTGCTCACTGAGAGGAGGTGAATCATTGATATTTCCTTTTTTTAATAAAAAATTTTCACCTTCAGTTAGATATAATTGACTCTACTAGTAATCAAATGAAATATAACCCATTTAAACACATGTATTTACAATCCTCTCTACTTAATAAAAGTAGTTTGCCCTTGGAGTAATTTAAAAATAATCCAAGACCACAAAACCACTTGAAAACTTTACTTTTATATGTTTATATAATTTTGGGAATTTCCCTCACTTTCATAGAATTTCAGTACTTTGACGGTGCATGTTCACCTTACACAAATAATATGATATAAAAAATTCAACAAAAAAAGTCACCTTCACCAAAATAATTTGACAGGTTGTCACCATACTATTTGAAATTTCTTCAAACATACCTTACTACAAGTTCTTATTAGTCCTCTTTAATTTATTATAAAAAATGATCCATAAATTATTCATTCGGTATCATTCCATTTGGTAAACACTACCATGTATAGTTGTTCAATTCCACTTTCTTCAGGTATCCTCAGTCTAACACACTCAGTCTAGTACACTTGGTCTGGATTTCCTTTTTCTGGTATCCTTCTTCTCCACCATGTTCATCTAATACCAGTTAATAGTAAAACTATATATGGTATTACATTGTATAGTGCTACTGTATTTTATGCTTTAATAATACTTTCTCCCCAGATCTTTAGTTGAAGCCTAAAATTTTCATCAATTCACCAAGTAGTAATAATATAAACAACATTCACTGGGTGCACTTTCTCCCCTTTATAAAGGCAATTATTCTCCAAAACATTAGGGAGTATCATGGACATAAAATTAAAAGTTTCTAATCCAACTTTGAACATCCCACTCAAATATTTATATATTTTACCATCTTCAAAGATCTATTCAAACAAAAGTCAACAGTTTTCATAATGATTTCCTTAAAATTCACTATTAATATTATTTAATCATTTCTTATAGCTCAAATAGAATCATAAAATTTCATTCATTATTATTGGAACAATGAATATCCAACTCACCATTATCAAATTCAATATTTAAAAAATCGTTTTAAATGTTCAAAAAACATCATCTCCCACAGCCTCATAGAAACTCCCCTATATGGAAATTATTTTTCTGGTTACTTTTTAATGTTATTTATTTTATAGTCACCCTTCATCAGATACACATTGTATTTTTCTTTTTAAAAACTATTCCATGTTTCTTCTATCCATAGATCTTAAAAATATTATTTTATAGGAATTTGACACATGAATTCTCTTGGAATCCACTATTTGATGAATGTTCTTAGAATCTTTAGTATGCTAAATTGGAACCCTCTTCTCAATTAATTATGTTCAATGATCAGAAAACCTCTATGTGATGGACATTATAAAACAATGTTTGATGATCTTGAGTTTCTCTCTCTGATGGACATTATAAAAATATACAAGATTAACCCAGAATTTATCTGTCCAATGGACTTCGTAAAACTCCACCTCATGACTTTTTAAGCCAATATCTAATGGATCCAATCTAATTATTTGAAAACCATTATCTGGTCATTTTTTTGGAAAATATCTATTTCTATTTATCTTCATGATAGACTCACCAAGTTCATCTAGAATATTTTATACTTCTCTTTTTCTATTATAAATTTGAAAAAAATTCCTCATATCAAGTCTTGATCTTCGTATAATTCTTTCCAGTGGATGTCATACATCTCTTCGTGTAATATAACTTCTATATAACTTTTCTTTGCGTGGAACCATAGTTCCACCACCTTCTTCCCTTGAACACCATTATATAGAATCATGAATACCTTCATGTAAACATAATTTTTGAGTATTTGGAAGAATAGATAATAATCACCTAATTAACTTTATTTTAGTATCTCTATATGATGGAACTAATAAAAGTATAGGAAAATCATTTGATTCAACACTCAATCTGGTCACCCCAATCCATCAGACCCCATCCATTGTACATAGTCTATTAACCTCAGTTTTTTAGACTACTTCTGTTGAAATTCCATAGCTATGTTTAGAATATTCTTTCCATAAACATTCTATGGAATTCATATATTTTCCAAGTGATTTGTATTTGATAATAGAGGAAATACATGAGAAAATCATTTTCATTTTAAACAAGTTTCTTCTTCACAAAACAACACCTAAAACCCTCTTAACCTGAATAATCTTCCCTTTTGAATTTTGTGGAAAACTTAGGAACATAAATCAATAAAACCTTGAAACTCGAGCAATAGATTTATTACCCCACAATTCTTATCATATGTGAGATAACGCAATGTAGGAAAAAAATTATTGAACAATAGTAAAATTATGTTCATAATGTAGTGATTAAGAAACATTTCAAACTTATTATTGAACTCAAAACATTATCATCAAAACATAAACCTACAAAAAACCAATTCATGAATCTAATTTAAAAAACAATTAAAACAATTCACACACATTGACATCATAGCTTACCCCTTTTAACCCCACCCACAACTCTAAATACGTTTTCTTCCATGAAAACTGAAGAACATATCAATGGATATACTTATGTTACATATTTTCTCCCCATTTGAAAACTCTATCCAAATAAAATATGATATAGGAGATGTTAATCACTCACCACAGACTTGATGACAGTGGGCTTGTACACCCATGATCACTAAAAACATTTGAATTGTTTCATTTGAAAATGGTTTAGTGAAGATATCAACATCACTCTCCATTATAGGTAAAAACTATAAATTTAGTTCATTTCATTACACATGCTTCTTGATGAATTGATACTTAATATAAATATTCTTATATAAAAAATGTTACACCATATTATTAGTGATATTTATAGAAATTTGATTATTACAACCCAAGAGAAGGGGAAAATTTACATCATCTAATAAATCTTCTAGTTATTCCTTCATCAGCATTGACTTTTCTCAATATAATTGGAAGCAACATACTCAACTTCATCCACGCTGAGAGTTAAAAAAATCATTATATTCCAACTTCACACCTTTCTCCCAAGAAGAAAAGTCTATGAGATACGGATCTTTTTTCATCGATATAACCTGGAAAATCTATATTTATATAACCAAATAGATCAATCATTCCAA
Organism: Viscum album; assembly: GCA_963277665.1. Lineage (NCBI taxonomy): Eukaryota > Viridiplantae > Streptophyta > Magnoliopsida > Santalales > Viscaceae > Viscum > Viscum album. Next base: position 252,795,060 of record OY728160.1, on the reverse strand, counting down.
TACTGTCATATTTATTTTCTGAAATAGATTGTGCCTTTAATATATATGATGATTTTTTTAGATATAATATGAGCTACTTTTGGTTTACTTTGATACATATATCAAAGATTAACATCATGTACTATATCTTTCCTTGATTATATGGGATATAATAGACTTCTATCCAACTTTCTGAATTCTATAGGATCAACCTCATTTCCTTCCCCATCTATTGAAAACATTGTTGCACTGAAGTGGGTATTGAAATTGTCTTTGAATCTTCTATTCCAAATTTATTTATAAGATATTTATAATACTTCTGTTGAAATTGGAATACATATTTATTATTTTGAGAGACCTGTAAGAAATGAATGTATTCTATTTATCCTACCATAGAAACTTCAATAACCATTCCATATCCTCAAAAAACCTTTCAAACATCTCATCATCATTCCCTGAAAATATGACATCATCAACATAATCAATTACAATGAGGGAAACCTATTGAATTTTTTTTATATGGAGGTTGAAATCAACAATTACTCTCTTCAAATTAATCTTTTTTAAGAGAGTATCTAGTTTAGAATACTAACGTATTTTAGTTTTCATAAACCCATTCAAATCCTTTTTTAAATTTTACACATGTCTTATATCATTATTAAGTATTAATCCACATGGTTTTTCTTTATAAACATATTCATCGAGCTCTTAATTCAAAAAATATTACCTCAAATCAATCTCTAATATCATATATTATCATTTTATCAATGATGGGCATATATATTCTGATATTTTCATGCATATATACTAGAGAAAATGACTTATAAAAATAATTTTTTTCAACCTATGAGTATCTATTACAAACCGGTCATTACATGTTGCTTATCACTTGACATTTTCATTTAACATGTTTTAGAAAATCCTTTTAGTACCAATGGTTTCAGTACAATTTATAATGTATAATTCTTCACAATCTGTTTAAATTATTCATCTATAGAATCAATCCACTCTATATTCTCTCATTAATATATCTTGGATCAATATGTGAATATAGAAATTTATGTGTAAGATAACATCATTTTATTCTGGTATGAACCTATTTCCCTTGATCAACATTGATATTTTATACCTCCACTTAATTTATTATGCTAGGTTGTGATGAACATAATTTTATTTCATCACTTGAAATTGATGAGTCAGAATATTTATCTTATATAGCTTCAATGTCAACACTTCAATCACAAAAATTGTCATGTATTTTAAATATGAATACTTCAACATCACTTCCTATCATATCTTCAATTGCTTGTTAAAAATTTCTTTCATACATTTTTTAAAAATTTCACATTTGCAGAGTCAACATTATTTCTTTTTTATTTATTATATAACATGTATACTCTTCCATTATAAGAGAAATACAGAAAGATACAATCAAAACTTATTTTATCAAACATTAAAAAAATAACCTTATATTTTGATAATTAAAGGAATTCCAATAACCCTTAGGTATTTCAAAAATGTGGTTTCATTCCAATAATTATCTTAAAGATTCCTGATAGATTTTGGCTTGTAGAAATAGTGATCCTGAATGTCAAATGCTACACCCATAGATTGTCTCCAAACGAATTTATAATTATCACATTCAATCAGTATAGGTGAAGCCATATCATCCAAACTCCATTTTCATATTTTAAGAACATTTTTGTGTTGTGAATGATGCACTAAATTCATGAAAAATACTATGATTTTCAAGATAGTCTTTTATCATCTCATTTTTTTTATTTTTCACCATTATCAATTAAAATATTCTTCATAGAATATCCATTTTTTAGGAACTTATAATAAAAATCACAAACATTTTTAGATCCAATAACTTTTATTTAAAAAACATTATACATGTAATTTGAGTGAAATCATCATTAAAAGAAATAAAGTAATTATATTCAACTATTGATTGTTTTCACATGGGTATGTATGTTCCAAAATGCATAAGCTCTATGTTATGAGTTGAATATATATGAACTTTCTTAAGATATGATTTTTTAATCTCCCCATTCACGAATATTGAAAATCACCAATATATTCTTCTTTCCATGTTAGTAATATCACAAATATTTACTAACTTTATCGATTTTCACATATTAATTTAGAACATGTGTCCAAAACTTATATGTCATAAATAATTTTGATTCATCATGCTCAGATAGCATAAACCATGTGTGTTTATAACATGAAACATTCTTCACTTGGTTCATTTTTCTCTTATTACAACATTCCCATCTTCTAGACTTTTAACCAAAAAAACCATATCTTTCGAAAAATGACTTTTTTTCTTTCATCCTATAGTTTTGAAACACTCGGTACATTTTCTTTCACCCCATAAACAAATAAAGAACAGATGGATTTCAAACATTTGTTTCAAATGATTTTAGATCCAATTCCTTATATTCCAAGTTACTCATCATTTGAAAAAGTCATTTTACCTTCTTTATAATCATTCAGATTCTTTAATAACATCATATATTCAGCAATATATGAAATACACCCATTATCCAATATCCAAGGTCATTATATTATGTTTATTTGAGGATATTTTCAATAACTAAGGCCTTATAAACGCCTTTTTATTCATTCACATGGGTCTTCTTAGATTTATCATATAAACATTATTTGTTTGGTATCACAATACAAAACCCCTTATCGATATTTTTATGCTAATTACATCTTTCCAAAAAAGATTCTAGTGTATGAAATATACTTTTATCTTTCAAATGAGATTTTTCTAGTTGCCTTATTTGAGTGGAGTGAATCCCACTCAAACTCTACCCATAATTCCTCCATGATTGATTGTAGTATTGATGATTGAACTGCCACATTTTTCTTGCATTCCCAAAACCACTAAAATATTGGAAATACCCTTTGAAACCTTATTTTCCTCTGTAATTAACATGTTTTCCTGAACTGGGTACCATTTTCCATCATCTTTCTTACTATCAAATTCATCTCTTTGTTGTGAACCAATATTTTTTTATCCTCTTAATACATTCTTCATCAGCCTGTATTTTTTCTCATCCTTAACAGATTCTTTATCTATACTATTTTGGGTTCATACATTGATATAATAGATGTTTTAGTTTTTTTCAACACCACTTGTTTTGGCTACATAAATGGTCTTATTTACTTTCTTCTTCTTTTTAACATCTTAAAACATATTGTTGACCTATAAGGATGATAGTTATTGTTTCTTATGAGGTTTACAATTCCTATAAATATCACCACTACCTAAAAACATGTTTTGGAAGATTTTTATTCCTTTCTCAGCTTTAAAATATTTTTATTAGATAGATAAAATTATTTCTCCTTGAGAATTATCTTTTATTCATGCTAGATGTTGATTTTTTTATCTTCGTAATGTAACATCTTTGTATCATCAATATACTTTAAAATTTTTTATTTTTTTAAGAACTACTTCATGATTGTTTTCTAAAAGACCTTTTTTATTCAAATTCTTGTTATCTATTTCATGTTTAACAATATTAAAGAGAAATTATTTAAACTCTCTTTTAATAATAAACTCCATCTAAGTCCCATATTATTCTTCTTAACAAATTTTTCTTTCATCACTAATGAGATTATCATCATTCACTTTTTAAATATTCAATTTTAAAGCAGCATCATCACTAGAGTTTTTACCTTACACTTCACTATCATCATATTAATCATATTTAAACAAAATAAAATCTTTTTATATTTAATGAAATAATAATATATAACTTTTGAAATGGAATTTTATTTTTATGTCCTTTTCGTTAGAAAATTTTCTGAATTTATAACTTATTTTCAATATATTCATCTTTATTTAGCTTTAGAAAAAATTCAATTAAATTTACAATCGTTCCACAAACAAATTAAATCAGTGGTAACATTCCTTTATACTTCCTTTTTCCAATTTTCACCTTTTTCGAAAAAAATATATAAATTCATAAAATTTCATACATACCTCATCTTCGATTTTAGATTCACTAAATTATTCCTTGAAAATATTCTTAGATTTTCCATTCTTAAAAATTTTAAAAGAAGTATCTTAATCATCATTTTTTCTTGGAATCCTTTTCTATTCTCATTTCCTATATGATGGGAATGATATAAAAATTATATATAGATATAGTTTTCATATATCTATCTTCTAAATATTATATCGTGGCCTCAAATTTATCCTCAATAATGGTTATAATATTTTCAACAATAACTAAATCTTTCAATATCCCATCAAAACGTCATATGGGGATTAGAATGTAATTAAACCTTATAAAGAATTCCCTAATAGATTCATCATAACACATTTTAATATCTTTTTACTTCAGACTATAGCTCTACTACTTTTTGTAATTACATTTGTATCTCCTTCATAAAGTTTCCTCAACATATCACAAATTATTATAGTTTTTAAAATACCTTTAATCCTCATAAATTAACATTTGGAGAGTGATAAAAGTGTATAATTTTGAGATCACCCATCATTCTCTAAATTATTCTTATTAGTAGTTGTTAATAGTGCACCCTCAATTGAATGAGGAAATCCATATAAATTATATTTAATAAATTCATAGCCATGGATAAAATATGTGGTAGCAATATGTCCTTACAGATATAATATTTATTATCATAATTTATAAGAATTCCATTCTTATTAAATTATTTATGAAAATTCATGGAATCTTTCCATTTCATCAATCTTTATAAACAAGTCAATAAAACAACCTTCCCTATAATACCACTTATATAGACTAGTTATGATCTATTTGATTAATGAGTGGGGGATCAGTGAATTGATTATCTTTATCTTAAATTTTTTTTTTTTAATAAATTGAAATCATGTATGATTAGAGTGAATTTTCTCTTATGGAAAATAATAATCATTCACACCCATAGGAACACAAGTATTTACAAGGCTCGCCACTCAATAATAGTGGTCGGTCTATGGCATGGTTTGTAAATAATCTAAGACCACACAACCATGAAAAAATAACCCTTTGGTGGTTTGAAAAAAGAAAAGAATATATATATAACATGAAAATCACTATATTGTTTTTATAGTTAATATGATCTTAACAAATAAAATATAATATAACTATTTTTTCAAAAACAAAAGTAACCATCCCCAACAATATTCAACATGTTTTCAAAATTCTACTTGAACTTCCTTTAACTTATTTTATTTCATGTTTTTATTCTTACTCTTAAATTTATCCAAAAGGAGTGAGAAAGAACATATCCATCTGGTATAATTACTTCCGTTAAAATCATCTAGTATACTCAATTGGTTCAACATCTATCTGATATCCTCGATCTGATAAACTTAGACTAGTACACTCATTCAGGTATGCCTCTATCTGGTATCTTGTTTTTCACATTTCTCATCTTATACCAATTGATATAGAAACTATGTATAGTATCACTCTGTCTAGTGCCACTCCATTCAATTATTTTACAAGGAATTCTCATAATATCTTTAGTCTCCACCTAAAATCATCAGTAATTATCCCAACATCAACAATTCAAACATCCTTCACTCAATTCACTTTCTATAATTTATATAGGCAATTATTATCTGAAAACATAGGTGGTAATGTGAACATAAAATTCATATTTATGAATAAAATTTTGAACATCACACTCAAATATTTATACATTTTATTATCTTCACATATCCTCACAAACATGAGTAAATAGTCTATGTAAATACTTCATTAAAACTCAGTGTCAATGTTCTTCATGCATTTAAGACATATTAGATAAAATCATATTCTACACATCATGATAATTGAAAATTTTAACATCCATATCGCCATCATGTCATTTAATGTCTTTGAAAAATATTCATAATTACGCACAGAACTACATCTAGTAAAACATCATTGAGAATAATATCTCTAGTAATGATTCATCTTGTATCCTCATAAGTTTCTTCTTTTTCTGGTCACCCTTCATCTGGTATAATTCATATTTATCTATCTGAAAACCCTTCCATTTTTATTTCTTCAATATCTCTTTGAGATAGTCTATCTAAATACTTATTCTAATTTTATTTTATTGGAATACTCTATCTAATTAATTTTCTCAAAAAAATTTATCCAATGAATCCAAACTCACATCCTAATAGTGTCACTTCGATGATCCAAAATCCTCTATCTAACTAACTTCATAAAACTCTACCTAAGGACCTTGAGGTTCTCTATTGGATGGAATTTGTAAAACACTATCTGATAGACCATGTCTTTATCTATCGCTTGTAATTCATAAAACTATGTTTTATGAATTCAAAAAACATTATACAATGGGGACTATTTAATGAATCAAAATCCTTCATTTGACCATCTTCTCATTACTTCTCCATCTATTTTTTACTATCTGATTGAATCACAAAGTTATTATGATAGGATTTATTCTTCTATTTGTCTATTATAACATTGGATTCAACTTCACTGCATCACATTTAGATCTTTGTAAAGTCTATCTAGAAGACTTCGTGCAAATCATCATTTGAAAAAATATCAACAAATTTTTCATTGGGAAGAACCCATATTTCAACTAACTTATTCCTATGAAAATCATTGGCTAGAATCAACAATAACTTAATATAAACATGATATCTGATTACATTGAAATAAAAAATTAATTTACTTATTACCTTTATTTGAATAGAAATTTTCATTGTAACTGATAAAATAATTAGATAAATGTTTGATACCACACTCTCACCAATCATCTTCTACCTTTGGAGTGTAGGTCTGTAATGACTCAAAAAAATTCTGATGAAACCACTACTCAGAGTTTCAATTAGAAACAATGGTATTAAAAACATAGAGATCATCATGATACTATATGGATAATTTACATGTAGATGATATAGGGGGAACATCATTGAATTAGGAAAGAATGATACTTATGAGTCTAACTCTTGACCGATGCGGGGAGGAATGAATATAAAAGGCAGATTTATTAAAAGTGTGAGATCTATAGAAGAATATTAAAAATAAAAGAGGAAATAATCTCATTAATCATTTATAAGAATATATTATATGTGGAGAAACATATAAAAGAGGCTAGTCTTTTTTAAGTAAGGGGATTAAATTTTATGTTTTTTCTTTCAATTGTTGTATCCTTTTATTTGTCTTATTTTCCCAATGTTTTTCACAAATCGCAAAAAGGGGAAAAACATTTAATGATTTATAAAGTGTAAGGAGAAACCTTTTGTAATATTTGAGTCTGTGTGATAAGGAATAAATTTCTCACTATTAAAAGAAATATTTATAATGATTTCTTCATAACATCAGTTATTTAAGACTGATGTTATAAATGTTTTTATATAGGTTATAAAATAAATTATATAAAAAACCATTGGATAAATTATTGTACATATTTTATATAATAACTGAACTAAAAAAACTTATTTTTACTATAAATAATAATAATTACCTAGGAAAAAAATATTTGAAAAAAAGTTAAAATTTTACGCCTCACATTTTTTGTTATTTCAATCGCATGACCCAAGTACTTTTTCTCTCTTGAACTGAATCGTAACACTCTATCATCAATCCTACAGGTCACCATTCCTCTATATCTACTATCACCTATTTTTATTCGTCCCCCATGACCTATCTCCACCTTCCATGGGCATCCTATACTAATATCTTTTATCTTTCTATACACACTAGGTTATTTATTTTAAATTTTTTGTTTATTTTTGATTGAAAAAATTTCAAATATTCATGAATATGAGTTTATATAGTCTATTATATTCTTGTTAAATGTTTTTTATTGTTATGTTTTTTTTTTGTTTTTGAATTGAAATTTTAGGTTTTTCATGTAATTGGTGATATTAGAATTTCTAATTATTTTTTTGTGAAGAATAGTTATTTTTATTTTTCTATTTCTATGTGTTTTATTATGAAATATTATAACATTATTTTATTTTTTAAATATATTATCTCTCTCTTTTTGAAATATTTTTACATTTTTTGTTTTTCATTTTTTTTATTTTATAATTTTTTTCATTCTTTATATAAACAGTGTGGTGAGGAATGTAATTTATAGATGTTTATAAATATTTTAAAAGTATAAGATCTTTATTAGTTAGATTGCTTTTTGTAATTGTTTTTATCTTTATTATTATTCCTATAGAAAATATAATTTAATATTTTTATTTATAAATTTAAATTAAATTATAAATTTCAAAATAGTGTAACTTATATTCAATAATAAAAATTATTTATTGGTGACAATGAATCATTGTTTGATTATTACACAGTAAACAAGTGATGAATACGAGGAAGGTGTTGAAACTTTTTTTTTTAATTTTCCAAATGAAATATTATAAATAATGACATTTTTTCTATCCATGTATGATATTTTTAAATATGTGATTGTTGGAATGGAAACCAAAAAAAAAATTAATTTGTAATGGAATTAATTTGTGTTATAGTCTTTGGATTTGGTGTGGTGAAATTGGTAATAATTAAATATCTAATGATGATGGATATTTTCAAGATAATAAGTTTTATCAAATTAAATATATGATTCATGATATTTTAGTGCAAGAAATAGAGAAAACCCCAACAATTGAGTCCCTATATAGTAATGTTGAAAACCCACTACGTCCATGTTATACGGAATTTGTGGTTTTATAAAGAGTATTGATATTGGTTAACATAAAATCCTATATTGGATGGAGTGATAAGAGTTTTATAAAATTTGTATAGTAATTGAAAGATATACATCTTGAAGATAATGATAATCTATAATTACATTAATTTATGAAAATAAATATTATGCCCAATGGTATTGGGGTACAAGAAGATACATTCCCACCCTAATGATTATGTGTTATATAAGAATTAATAAAAATTTATTTCAAAGTGTCCATAATTTGTTATATCATGGTATAATTTCAAAAGAAAAAACAAAGGTTAATTTATCTACTATGACAAGTATAAATATTCCCACTAAGTGAATTTGGTATCGTCCTATAATTCCACATTTTGAACATTTATTTTTAATTTAAAATGTTGATAAAGGGTTAAGATGGAATTTTTATGAGATAATACGCAATGTAAAATTATTTCATCAAGATAATTGTCCAAAATGGAAGAAAAATATTAAACAATTTCCTATATCTGAAAAAGAGGTTTGAAATAGAAATCATTGAATGTTAATAGATGGAATTAATCTATATAAGTTACATAGTAGAAAATATAGTTCATTACTTGTTTTCTTGGTAAGATTCATGTTATCTCTGGAATTTTTTTTGAATTGGAATTATATAATATTGATTTTAATTTTTTTTAGCCCAAAATAGCCTCGAAATAATATTTATATTTAATTTTCACCATTAATAAATGTTTTTAATCTCTTATGTAAGGAAGGTATCAATGTTTATAATTCCTATAAAAATAAACATATTTAATTGCTTGCGAGGATTATGTTCACTATAAATAACATCATAGCATATGGAAATTTTATTGGATATTATGATAAGGGGTATAAAGTGTATCCAATTTATGAAGAAGGGACATCATATTATCATCTACAACATGAAAGAAAAATAATTTTCATGGTTAATCAAAGGTTTTTTATATCTATCACACATACATAAGATTAATAAATGGTATTTGATGGATCATGAGAATTTTATATTTATCTAAATAATTCATTAACTATTCTATATTTTGAGATGGAAAAAATAATTAATGTCATATTTAGGACATAAATATAAAATAATGAAATAGATATAGGGAAGAAATATAAATATTGTTTATCTTATATATTGGTGATATCATGAGGTCAAACATAATTTTGATGTAATTCACATTGATAATAATTTTTATAATAGATTTATTGGAAGATTATTTGATAATGGAGGTGGCACTAAGGCTATTTTTAATGTAATATTGGACTTAATTACAGTGGGAATTCATTTGGAGTTGTATCCCACTACTATATAAAAACAAACATACTTTCATCTGGATTGTAATACATTATCCAATAGGTGGAAATTTATTTTTTGTATAGTGAATCTTTGTTATCAAAGTACCTCATTGTTATTCGTCAAAGGTAATAAAATATCACTAAATGTATGAAAAATCTTACTTTTTTTAGGTACAAATATATTTAAATTTCTCCAAACCTCACATATTTTTTTGTTTTATAGATCATTGGGTGTTAAAGGAGGCTAGGTGGTGGGTTTTTAGAAATATGAATGGGGTACTATAGCTGAAATTTAGTTGTAATAATGTTTTAATGGTGTATTGGTTGAGAGTCGTGACATGATTCTTAGAGTGAGGAAGGATCAATATTTGAGGCAAAGGGGGAACTCAAAAATGACTTCTAGATAGATGGGTGTCCCTCAGCTTGTATGAGGTTATGTTATGACCCACGAGAATCATGTTATGATGGTATCTGGGTAGAGATGAATACCTAAAACTTGATGATGTCATTCCAAGACCCTTGTGGGTCCCATATTGATGGTGTCTGAATAGTGGGGGGGCCCTCAGACTCAGATTGGTCGAGTTGTGACCCTCAATGATTCACAATTTATAGCATGTTTCTGAAGTAACCATCTAAATTACTTTCCTTAAAGTCAATATTTCACTGAAATATATTCCAAGACATTTTAGATTTAGTGTTTTCGATAATTGGGATAAGACATTAACTAAAAAAACTCATGTATTTTTCAACTAATGTATATTTTCACCACTAAGTAAGCAACTAAATAATCTATAACACAACTTCAAAATCTACCACTAATTCTTCACATAAGATATTCTTTAAGACATTTCATATTTTTCTTATCCTCATAACCTATGGAAATGGAAATATAAGAAAGGGGTGAAATCAGATGCTCTGTAATGTAGACATAAAATATAATAATTAAATATCATAATAGATGATAATATGATCATGTGGGCATCATCAATATACATTGGAATGTTATACCATAAAAAATAAATCAAAAATCATAAAATAACATAAAAATACATCATGAAAATTCCAAATATCCTAGAAACAAGACATTCATGAGGATTATGGAGCATATATAATCATTTAAATCAAAACATAGTTGATTTGGTATAAAATTATATTTCACTTAGGGTATTGTGATTCACTAACCTTTTCCCCTTGGTGTATCAGCCTTCACTCACCTATTTCGCTTGGTAAGTTCAACTTTTCTCACCTATTTCGATTGGTCGAGTGAGTCATCACAACTCATTTCTCATCATCTCATTAGATATAAAACCATTACAATGTATTGTATGGGGATATAAGACCCCACCCATCACATAATAATGACCTATAAATATACATTCTCTTAGAACATCAAAACATTCATACATATAAAATGAGTTAATTAACCCCAAAAAAATTGTCAGGTTTCCGGAAAAACATTCCGTGAACATTCCATAAGTCATCTAGACAAAGAAGTTTAATGGTGACATAAAATATATATGTATTGTAACATAAGGATCATTCAGTATGTTTTCGAATATGAAAATAACTTTTTAGGATTTTTTTATCAATCACATGAAAAATAATAGGTAACACCCTCTTTTTTAAAAGGCATGAAAATTCCTTAGAAATCTGTTCCGTAAAATCAAATACTTAAATTTTTTAAAAAAATTAAAAATGAAAATTTAGAACCAAAAAATTTTTTTTATAAAAAAGAATTATAAGATATTATTAGGACTAAAAGGGGCATAGATACCTTGAGATGAGGTGAATCAGGGTTTGAATTTTCATTTCAAAAGTATCCCTACCACACTAGATCTTGACCTCTTTATTATATGGGTCACTTTATTTGCACTTATATTTTACTTTTGATCTTATTATTTTCTTATTTATCTGATGATGATTCTTTGATTGCAATATAGGAAACAAAGTATACTGACACAAAGATTTTTACATGGTTCACCCTCTCTGGACTACATCCAAGGAGCATACAATGACGATGTTCTGATGTACCAAATCCACCAAAGCTCACTTCCAATTTACAATGTTCTAGCTAGATAACATCTATACCCAGCATCACTTCCATTAAAATGTTTAGGGTTAGCTGACGTCTTTACCAAAGGTCACTCTCTCTCTCTCTCCCACTGGATCATTGTTGATAGAAAGGATAACCTTCTTCATCTTCCTTCTCTCACTACTTTGGAAAGGATACACTCATAGTTTATAGAACTTTAGGTCTTTTCATTATCGCAAATGAATGCATATTTCACTATATGTAGATGCTCTTTTGACGTTCCACCTTCATCCACTAATGAATAAAACATTACTGCGGTATTACTTTTAAACCTCATATCTTTTGTGAAACCCTTACAACATCTTGTACATAACTTTATTGCCTTGCACACAAGATTCCACTTTTGTCACGAAACACCCCTTGCATGAAGCTTAAATTTTTCATGCAACACAAATCTTACGTGAAACTGTCTTAAATTGAAAGAAACTAAAAATATTTCATGCATCTTCCATTGCGTGAAATTATTATGCGATCTGGTGCTCGAATTTTCTCAATGTGTTAAGCTATGTCAAATAAGTTGGGTCACCTCTTCTTTATAGTAATTATTGACCCATGCACAGAAGATTCATTGTATCATACAAGATCTTCTTCAAGCTCGCCAAACCCTATTTGACATCGTATTGGGCACGCAAGTTTCTTTCGTGAAGATTCATCTTTCACGCACATTTCCAAATCTATTGTGGTCATCATGCCTTTTCCATTTTTTCACATTCTGACATTGAAACATGCCTTGTATGAAAACATCCTATTCGAGTGAGCAAACTTCAATTTGATGTTTCCTTGGGTGTGCAAGTTTCTTTCACGCAACCTAATATTTTGTGCCTATTTTCAAATATTTCACACAGATCATTACTTTTCCATTTATCAACATTCTAATCCTCAAACCTACCTTATGTGTATGTTTCCAAACAACCTTATATCTTGTGCACAACTTCATTTTCCCAAAACATGTTTCCCTATATTTGATTTTGAGGCCCAAAAAATTGGAAAATATTGGAAAATGGATCCACCTTGTATTTTTTCTTTTTTTACCACCTCCAGATTTTCCATTCCTTTGTCATGGTTTTTTGTCAACGTTGGTTGTCGAAAATATCTATTGAACTAGACAACTCACCAGGGAAACCCCCTTTTTCAACAAAATTAACATCGTGGTCTGTCTTATCAAAAAAACAACATGGAGGTCCGCTTTTTCAACAAACACAATCACCTCTAAAATGCATCAATGATACCTTGAGGTATTGTTTCCCAATAGATATTGATTATTTAAAAAACATTCACTGAGGAGATATAAATATAATTGAAAAATCCTTTCTTAAAGCACAAGGCATTAAAATTAGTTTTAAATTCAAATTTTTTACATTTAAAAAAATTGATATTATTTTATTTTGTTTTCAAAATAAAAAATAGCTAACATAATCTGTAAAAAAATTTGAAATAATTTAATAGAATATTTTTAAATAAAAATTATCATACATGTAGACAAACCAAGACATTTTTTAGAAAAAAAGTACCATACTCATAAAATATGATGTTCTGAATCCTATTAAAAACTTATATTCAAAATGTAAAGTGAATAAATTTTATAATATATATATTAAACAAATATATATTTTTCAATAATTTATCCTCAAAATGTATATAAATGTTTTTTGAGGAAATGTAGAGTGGAAGATAAAACATAGAGTTATGAAATTAAAAACATTTTTAAAAGATTAAAATACTTTTTTTAACACATGTCATAAAAACACAACAAAATAATTTTGAAATTAATAAAAAGGAAATGTGAAAGTTCCATGAGATAAGAAAAACATAGGTTTCTAAGTATAAATTAAACCATTGGTGGGAATGAAAATGTGGATAAGGAGGGGAAATCATCATTAAAGAAGATAGAAATTATTCTCAATATTGATATACTTCTAAAAATGAAATTTTTTCAAGGTAAAAAATTTGAAAAAAAAATTTATTTTTAAATATAAAGGAATATAAAGTAGCATTAAATAAAATATTTGGGTACAAGAAAGAAATAGTGGAATAAAAAAGTTTAAGAATAATAATTTTATCATAATTAAGGGAGTTGAGTTAATATAAACCACCACAGTAATGGTAACATAAGAATCAAAAGAATATGATGGAGTTACCATTAAATAGAAATTTAAATATCATTAGAATAATTATATTCATTATGCTTAATGGAAATATATTATTGAATGCACCACATAAAATAAATTATGGTTCGTATTATCATACATGTCTCTTGGAGTTGAAAATGCGACAAAGAAACCCTTACAAACTTTGTTGTTTTTTAGTCATAATACAATGAGGGAATTCACATGGAATATAATATTGAACATCATGAAATGTATTTTAATAATTATAAAAAATTAATTGTGGTTTATTATTTACACCATAAAAAATAAAACATTTTGTATTATACAAACATGTCAAAAGCAATTAAAATTTGACACAAAGAACCCTTACCTTAATTCATGCTTGGTTGAGATGTGCTCCAAAATATTCTATACAAAATAATATCTTAATAAAACATTTAAGTACCTTCTTTATATATATAACCTTTTTAAAATTTAATTTATAATTATTCTTTACAAGTATATTATTTAGTCATTATATATTTTTGATATCGAGTGTGTGTAAACTAGATCTATTTTAACTTGTTTTGTAATCAAAGTGTTTTTATTTATTATTATAACAAATTTCATCATCCCGGTATAATACAAGTTATTTTAAATGAGTTTTTATAATTTATTAAAATATTATTATTTTATTCTATGATTGTTTTGGTTATGATCTGTAATGAATTATTTGGTGTTGAGCTTGTTTCAAAAATTCTTAGTGAACTATAACAACATTTATATTTATTAAAAATTAATACTTAATTTATTACATAATTTAACACAAAATAAAAACCAAGCATTAAATAATAATATTTTATTTGGGAATTTGATACATTATATGACATCTTAAAATAGCAAATATGTCATCATTGTTGAAAACTTTCATAACATGATCATACTTAAAACAATATGGAATAACTTGGGGACAGACATAAGAAAGCAGTGGTCTATAAGTCCTACTAAGAGAATAAACAAAGAAAAAGGTAAAAAATGTTATAAAATATGAATATCAATGGGGAATAAAAGAAACATGAATAATAAGGCACGATATACCATAATAACTATAACACGGGAAATGTGGCAGCAACTTAAAACAATGTATCATAAACATAAATCAAGGCTAAATTCCAAGAAATAATGATATAAAGAATACCATAAATGAATAGGTTTCACTACATGTCCCAAAATGTTGTGCCATGTGACTAAAATCACCCAATTAATTGGATTTCTATATTATTCATGGTGCACCCATCACTTTCATTTCATTCTCATACTTAAGTGTGCCACACATATCATACAACATGGATTCATTCATCATCATAATTTATTCCATGTTCATGGAGTGTGGAATAAATAAATTTAAGTTCCTCATTAACTAATTATAAATGTATACATTTTCATACCCTTTGTAAGAAATGGGTATGGTATTCAATACACAATTGTTTTGGCATGGAAAATCATTGCCAAATTTTGACAACATAACAATGTCACTTAAAATTTTATAATAATGGTTTCAAGAGAGATAATTGGGTATATAATCATTTTAATATCAAATATTATGTAATAAGTACATGTAAATACATATCCCAATATAACGAATTAGAAATATAAGGCATACGATAATAAAGAAAAATGAATAAAGAAGAAAAGTTGAGGATCCATTACTTTAGTGTGCTACTTCAAATGCTTGATATGGGATTATTGAGAGATTCAAGGATCCTTGGGGTGAATATTGAGATTTCAGGTAGGATTAGGGATATTATAAAAGAGTTTTAGTTAATAGAAATTGGATCTTGGGGGATTTTATATGTGAAATTAAGGGGATTTTACTATTATTTTGGTTTTAGACTCTATATAAAAAAAACCAATTCAAAAACCATCCCATTGTTTTTTCCAATGATTTCTGAATAATGGGGGTGTCAATCATTATTGTATGAGGAAAATATTAAAATTTATTAAAATTATTCCATTGATTATGTGGAGGTGGTTCACACTCTTAATGAAATTATTTTAAAACCATAAAATATTTTAGTGGTTTTGGAGGATTCATAATGGATTTATAAAATTAAAAAAATAAACTTAAAATATCATTATTTTAAAGTTAAAATATATATTTGGTCATTGATACCATTTATAGTATTTATTACATCACTTTTTCATCATTATGATGTCATAGTATACAAAGAATATTTATAAGGAATTTAATTTTTACCCAAAAATTTGACTGTCATATAAAATTATGAAAAATTCACCATAGAATAATTTTGAAGTTTTGCTTCCAAAAATATGATTAATTTTATCTAAAAATGTTTTTAAATATCTGCATTTTAAATTTTAAAATATTTATTGATATTTATTGATAAATGATGGGTTTTTTTGAGAATAAAAGTTTTTGAACCCTCATAAAAATTATATATGACTTCATAAAAATTATATGATCATTTAAGTTTAATAATAATTATTTAATAATAATATTTTACTAAAATATTATTTATTTAAAAAAAATTTAATTCATAAAAATAAATTCCTTAATTTAATTTGAATATTACCCAAAAATAATATTTGTGTTTTATTATATCAAAATAAAAAATCATTTATAATGTATCCCTAATAGGATGAGAATATAATCCCCATTAAATAAAAAATAATGTACATAATCACAATTATAGGGTCTTGATACATATCCCATTAATACACTAGAAAACTCTCTAAGAGTAAGTTCTATGACGGTTAGACTTTTATGGGGTGGTTTGGCGTACATGGTTTTGGTCGTGATCTGAACGAGCATGAACTTCTCCCGTAAATGATTTCTCTCACATTTATGTTTTTGGATCTCATATGTAAATTGTTCAAGAAAAAGTCCCAATGATTGTACCTCCCTCTAAATCTTTGATAAATGGTATTCATATAGTATGATCCTACTGGTTGAGGCCACCACATCCTTTGTTTATGTCTATTTGAATTTTTGAAAACCTATATTTATATTAATCATGGGATCACTATTCAATGGATATATTGTAAATGGTAATGATAATTAACTGTATTTTAAATCTAATTGGATATAATAAAACAAAATAAGGGTATGTGTTTTCTATAACCATATTACATAATAAAACATTTAATTAAATAAAAAGGGGGGTTTTATTTATAATAGTTCGGGTCATTATAATATACCCCCTTAATAAATTTAACCCGAAAAATATTCATTTCCCTCACTAAAACATATTATAGTAACTCTCTTTCATCACTTCCCTCAATTCCCATGTCGCTTCTCCTAGATTGGGGTTTCTCCATAGTACATTGACCAGGTGCATTGTCTTATTTTGTATAACTTTTTATCTATGATCTAAGATCTTCACTGGATGCTCCCCATATGAGAGATCAATATCCAATGGTACCTCCTCTAGATTAATTACATGTGAGGGGTTTGGTATTTACATTCTAATGAGGGATACATGGAGCACACCATGTACTTGAGACAGGATAGGTGGGAGTAAAATTCGGTAGACTACTGCTCTAATGAAATAAAGGATCTCAAAGGGGCTGATTATCTTGTACTAAGCATTCCCTTCTTCCCAAATATCAACACTTTCAACAAAATAGATGTGTGTAATAATACCATGTATCCAATATCAAACTCTAGGTCTCGTCAAAGATTTTCATCATGGATCTTCAATGGACTCTGGGTATATTTTTTTGGAAACTAAATGGTCAAACCCTTTTACACCATTTCCTCAACCATTTCAGGACCTAGAATTTTACATTCCCAAACATCATCCCAACATGCAGGTGTTCTGCACCTCTTCCCATAAAGGGCCACATAAGGGGGTCATTTGTATTCTTGAGTAGAAATTGTTGTTTCATGAGAACTCGACCATTGATCAATGTTGATCTCATCCTACTTTGAAGTCTGTAGAACATGAAATCAACATGTCTTTAAATGTTTGAATAGTCGTCTTGTGTTGGCCATCGGTTTTAGATTGATAGGTCGTACTGAAGTTCAGCTCAGTTTTTATAGCATGTTGGATACTTTTTCAGAACTTGGCGAAGAATATTAGATCTAGATCGGATACAATCAATATTGTTACTCCATATAGAACTATCACCTCTCTGATGTATATTTGTACAATTTTCTCTAGTTAGAAATCCTCTTGAATCACAATGATGTGTGTAGTCTTTGTAATAAGATCCCCTACAACCCAGATAAAAAAAATTCCTCTGGATTTATTTAGATTTGTATTGAAAAAGTATATGGTAATGTTTTCCCATTTCCATGTTTGTATGGATAATTGTTCCATCATCCCTTTAGAGTTATTCCTCATATCCATCACTTTGTGACATACCATGAACTTTGATGTATATCCAGTGATATCCTTCCTTTTATTGTCCCATAAATAGTGTTCTCAATGATATCAATACATCATTGTTCTTCCAGGGTTAATGGAGAAAGGTGAACTATCTGCATCATCCAATGGATTCTTTTTTAACTCAAAATTTTATTGTACACATCGTCATGACCTAAATTTTAAAAGACCTTCTTCATTAAAATTTATATCCATCGATTTCTCATTTCCTATATTTTCCAATTTCTTCTATAAATTCACATCATTTCATTGATCATCCTCTAGCCTCTCCATAAGAGACAGTGGAGCAATCATTTGTGAAATGATTGATGATGTTCTTTTATTTATGATTCCAATGTTCATCTTTACAAATCTATGATGATAAAATCCCACTAAATTTTCATCAATGATAAAAATTTATTGAGCCTTTATGCATATAATATATTCCAAATTATATTCTTTCCAAGGATGGTAATGAATCAAGTAGTCTTATTCCCTGATCAACTCTTACCATCTTTATTGGATCATATTATGGTCTTTCTATGTGAGTATATACTTGAGATTTTTTTGTCCCGTACATATTTCACACTTCTCCCCAAGGACAAAATTTTTCCATATTTTCAAATATAAGATCCCTAAATCCAACTCCAAATCATGTGTTAGGTAGTTCTCTTCATGAAATTTCTACTTCCTTGAATTGTAGGCTATGGATTTTTCATTTTTCATTAATACATAGCCCCATCCCTTCTTCTAAGTGTCACAAAATAAGAAGATAAGTTCTCCACATCTAGGTAGTCTAAGAATAGGTGCAGTGATAATCCTCCATTTTAACTCATTGAATCTAAATTCACATTCATCATTCCAATAAAACATTACCCCCTTCTAAGTTATCTTGGTTAAAGGATTTGACAATTGTGGGAAATATTTCTCAAATCGATGATAATAATAGGCTAATCCAAGAAAATTATGGATATCTATCACATATGATGGCCTCAACAATCCTTAAATTGCCTTTTATTTTTGAGGGGTCCAAAAATGTCTCATTGATTGTGATTATATGTCCCAGTAGTGAGACTACCTTCAACCATAACTCAAATTTTTTGTACTTTGAAAACAAGTCATCCATTCGAAAGGTATTAAGAATAGTTCTCAGATGCTCCTCATAGTCCTCTTGGATTTTAGAGTATATTGGAATATCATCTATAAATACTTCCAAAAATTTTGTATAGGTAATCTATAAATACTCTACTAATCAATTATATGAATATTATTGGAGCATTAGTGTGTTTGAATGGATTTACTATGAATTCATAGTTCTCATGCCTGGTACAAAAAGAGGTCTTTTTGATATCATCCTTCTTCATGCTTACATGATAATATCCTAACCAAATATCCACCATGAAGAATTATTTTTCTCCATGTAGTTGATCAAAAAATTCATCAATCCATGGAATATAAGACTAGTTATTTATCATAATCTTGTTTAACTGACGACAATCAATGAAAGGGTTCATTGAAAAATCCTTCTTCTTGATGAAAAGTATTGGTGCACCCCATGGTGAATCACTTGGGAATATGAACCCTTTATCCCGATTCTCCTATAATTGTTTCTTCGGATCCTCAAGTTCTAAAAAAACCATTCTATACAGAGTCTTGGACAATGGAAACACCCTAGGTATAAACTCGATTGAAAATTCAACCTCTCAGCTAAGAGGAAGGCCAAGTAATTCCTTGAGAAAACCATATGCGTATTCCCACACAATAGGCATGTATTTGATTATTGTTCCATCCTTATACTCAATAATTTGAGCTAGACATGCTTTCTTATAGGAAAAAATATATCTATGATTGAGATTTTATGATAAAGAAGGTTCATCCTTTTCCTTAGACTTTTACAAAATCGAGGGTTGATTTTCAATACAAAGAGTTATTTCCTTATCATATAAATTTATGGTGGATCTATATAGGAAAAACCAATACATGCCTTGAATTAAAAAAAAATACATAAAAGTTAGAATGAAAAGATTCTAAAGGACATTTAGTCTGTAAATTGTGACATGGAAGGAGTTATATACTTGGGATGTAATAATATCCCAATTTTCTATTTTAACAGATAACTCCACTTACATGATTTATGGTGGCGTTCGAATATTTATAGTAAACATTCATGATATATAGGTATGTGTAGAACTAGAAGAAAAAATTAAATTCTCTATCCATGAATTAATAACTAGAATACCTATCACAACTTCATTGTCAGGATCCACCTTAGTGGTTTCAGTGGAAAAATCTCACCTGTTTTACCATTGTGGTTGTTGGTTGTCTCCGAAAACCCTTGGCATAGTGTATTGATTTAAAATATTCACTCTTCTGTTGTAGTTTATATAATGAAAAATGGGTCGAGTGTTGAATGGAGTATTCCTTTCCTCCAACTCATTAGTTGGTTTCTCCTATCGGTAATCGCAACATTGGTGCACTTCTTTCCCCCACATAAATAATTTACTTATCCCCCTTAGGTAATTTCTATAGTTTTTATTTCTGCACCTTTGAAAAGTGGGGTGCGGAAATTTTTTATCACCGTTCGATTTCTCCATCAGAATTCCAGACTTAATCTCCACTTCCCACTTCTTATCCCCATGATACCCTTGAGATTTACTGATCTCCATTTTGACATTAAGGGAACATCAGACAATTTTCTCCTAGATATCAAATTCACTAATCACTAGGGATTTTTATAGAGTATGTTTTATCCCACCAAATAACAGTTCAACATTTAATATGGGGGTAACAACAAATAAATAGGTGTATCAAGCATGTCTTGTAACATTTCCCTCATACACTCTGATAGATTCATTGTCTTTCTACATGAGTTCAAGGAAATCCTTTTCTATTTTAATATGGAGAGTGCAAGGAAAATATTTTCAAGAAACATTTACTATAATTCCTTCCACCCCATCACTTTAATCTCTTCCTCAGACATTATATTATTGATCAATGTTCATCACTGATCAGTTCTCCATCCATATGACTACTAGACAGTAGATCATTCCCTTTCTTAAAACATTGAATGATGTAAATAATCTTCTCAATATAGTTGATACATTTTTCTGAGATTAAGGGATCAGATGATCCATGTAAAGTCAGAGGACTTTTTCATATAAAGGTGTCAATTTCATATTTTTCTCTATTATGAGGATTTGGATTTTCCTCCTACTTTAGGATTCTATTTAGAACAAAAGTTAGTTGAGATAGTTTCATCAAGAAGTTTGTGATTCCTACTCCCATCTATTTAGTCATCACGTTGGGGCAGCCATCACATTACACTTCACATTGATTATTTACCCAATCCCTCCAATTTCTAGAGATTGGAAAGAATAAATGATAAATTGGTGATTATTATTTTTAAACTATGAAACACATAAATGTTAATTTAATGACATTAAATGTATAACCTATAAATTACATTATTTCATTGAATTATTAATTTATAGGCTTCAATATATGTTTTCCATGATCTATTTAGAAATATATATCTTTATGTAATTTTTATTCACTTAATAATGATTAATAATGAGATAATGAATTTACCAAAGCACACCCCCCATGGGTTTCAAACTAGGTGCATAGTAAGGATAGTTGTCATCTACCATTTTACACCAAGTTAGGCCTGGCACACCATGTCCGAGTTATTGTCCATGTGTACATCTATGCCAGAACTACATTCACTTGTAGTATCCATAAAAAGAATTATTTTTTTGATAAAAACGTACTCTATAATTACCAAAATTTATGGATTAGTAGTATCCCTAAGGTTTTCTCTAGAGTTTTTTAATCCTAATCCCAAAAAGAACTAATCTGTTCCTTTGATACCAACTATAACAACCGTGATTTGTATTACTTGTTAATACTTGATTTGTTACATAATATTACACATAAAAAACATTAAAGATATAGGAGCCTAGTGTATTTGGGGATTAGTTACATCACATAACATATTAAAATAGGAAATATATCATCATTAATGAGAATTTCCTTAACATGCTCGTACTTAAAACAGCATGGGATAACCTACAAACATACATAAGAAATTGGTTAGCAGTAAATAATATTAAGGGAATAAACAAGGAATAATGTAATAAATTTTATACAGTAGGTGTATAAATGGGTAATAAAAGGACCTTCAATAATAAGGAATGATATATCATAATAATCATAACATGGTAAATGTTGAAATAACTTAAAACACTAAATCATAAACTTATATCAGGGATAAACCCCAAGAAATCATGTTGGAAATAGTCCCATAAAGGAATAAGGTTCAATCATTTTCCCAACATGATTTCTCATGAGACTAAACATTACCCAATGCATTTGAGTGTTTTATAATTCTAGGAACACCCATCACATTGATTTCATAATCATTCTTAAGTGTGTCGTATAGATTATATAACCCAAACTCATTTATCATAATATTCCATGATCAAGGAATGCAGAATACTTAAAATAAACTCCGAATTCAAAGAATTATAAGTTTAAAAATTTTAAAACCCTTGATAGGAAGTGGTTATGGTATTCACTGCACAATTTTTTTTATATGGAAAATCATGGTCAAATTTTTGTAGCATAACGGCGTTAATTAAAAAATTATAAAAATGGATTTATCTGAGAGAAATGGGAATATCATGATTTTTAAATCAAATATGTAGAAATAGCTACATGTCAATGCATATACCAATATATGTAATCAGAAATAAAAGGCATCATATAATAAGGAAACTTGAATAACGAAGAAAATTAGGGGATCCCTTACATGAGTGTGTCAGTCCAAATGCTTTGGAGGGGCTTCTTTAGAGATTTGGGGTGCCTTAAGAGAAATCTAGAGAGTGGTGGGAAGGGTATGTACATTATAAGAGGAGTTTTAGTGAAGAAAAATGGGATATTGGGTGGGTTTATATATGAAATAATGGTGATTTTTTTATTATTTAGGGTTTGGACACTACATAATAAAATAACCAAAACCACAATCCATCCCATTGTTTTTTCCATGGTTTCTACCAAATAGGATTGGTTCCCTTTTTTTTAATTACAAGGGCCAAAAATAATGAAATCATTCCCTTTATTATGTTGGTTTGATTCAAACTCTTAAAAATGATTTTAAAACCAAAAAAATATGTTAATGGTTTTAAAAGATTCATAATGGATTCATAAAATTAATTAAATAAACATAAAATCACATTATATTAATGTTAAAACATATATTTGATGATGGATACCCATTATATAATTTATTACTTCACTTTTGTGGTCATTATGATGTCATAATACACAAATTTTATTTATATGGTATTTATTTTTTACCTGAACTTTCAACTATCAATGAAAATTATGAAAAAATCACGATTGAATTATTTTGATTTTTTAATTAAAAACATAATAATAATTTTATCTAAATAATTTTATAAATATTTTAATTTCCACTTTTCAAATAGTAATATACATCTATTGATAAATGATGGATTTTTATAATAACAGCTTTTAACCCCTTATTAAAATTACATTTTACATCATAAAAATTATAAGATCATTTATATTTAATAAAAACTATTTAATAATAATGTTTTATTAAAATTTTATTTATTTTAAAAATCCATTAATTCATCAAAATAAATTACTTAATTGAATATTAATATTGTACAAAAATATTATTCTTTTTTTATTATATAAAAATGAAAATAATTTATAAAGTATATATATACTAGGATGAAAATTTATTCACCATTATAAAAAAAATCATTTACATATTCATAATGTTATGGTCTTGATACATTTCAATTTAATAAACTAGAAAACTTCATAATAGTAAGGTTCATGATGGTGACACTTTCATGCGGTGGTTCGGCATATATGTTTTTGGTAGTGATCTTGATCAGCTTGGGATTGGTCAAGTAAAAATATAATTAATGTTAACTCCATAAAAATATCCTATAAATATTCTTCATAGG
Organism: Viscum album; assembly: GCA_963277665.1. Taxonomy (NCBI): domain Eukaryota; kingdom Viridiplantae; phylum Streptophyta; class Magnoliopsida; order Santalales; family Viscaceae; genus Viscum; species Viscum album. The sequence goes on along the minus strand of OY728160.1, from coordinate 252,770,525 downwards.
GTATGATCCTACGAGTTGATTTCATAACTTCTTGTGTGGACGTCAATTGGATTTGTTAAAAAATTATGTTTATATTAATCATGTGATTAATGATCAACAGTAATATTATCAATGCTAATGATAGTTAATGGTATTTTTAATCAAATTTGTATAATAAAACAAAATAATTTCATGTTTTTTCTATAACCGTATTATGTAATAAGAAATTTAATTAAATCGTAATGGGAATTTTACTTATAATAGTTTGAGTTGTTACATTAACAAAACATGTTTTCTTTAATAATGATTTAAATTTTAATATTACAAAAATAAAACCAAAAAACTCATTATTTAATTAAATATTTAATATATTACTATAAATTCAATTCACAAATTCAACCATGGTATAAAATTATGTCATTGTTTAAGTGGGTGTTTAAAAAAACCCAAACTAGAAACTATAATAATTAATGGATAGTTATGAATAGATTATACCATAAACATAATGATATTATTTATTTGTTATTAGTTTATTATATAATAATTATAAAATAATGATAATAAAAGTATAAGATATATTCATAGTATCAATAAATCATTTTTTCTCTTAAAACCCTCTTTGGGATGGTTAAATTTACCATGGTTGTTTATTGCTCAAATAGTTAATAGGGTATCCAATTTATATTTCTAGAATAACAATAATTTTATAAACATAATACTTATCCATTAATACCATTCTCATAAACATTCATACCAGGTATTGATGAAAAGAAAAATAGAAATTGATCATTCCATAGAAGCAGTTCTCCACACATATGCATAGATGATGATTTAATTTTCCAGACCTAGAAAAATGAGTAATATGGTTTATGATTTTAAAAGATAAAATATATCATAAATATAATACTTATATTTTAAATTCCAACTTAATACCATCCTTTATAGATAGTTAAGGAAAATGAAACATGTTTCGTCATGGAGGCGGTAGTCCACACATTTCATGCATAACAGTTTCATTTTTTATTAATAGAATATAGAAAGGGGGATAATTATTATAACATAATTATATTAAAAAATTTATAATTATTATAATTATTTTATCATTTTAATATTTTGTAACGTAATTTTAGGGAGAATAAATGCATATAAAGAAATATAAATGTTAAAGGATCAGTTAAAAATTTATTCCTCACTTCTTGGATTATCTCTTTTATTAACGGGGTTAAGCCTTTAAGGGACGGTCTTTTGAAAATATAGAAAACTCATAACGTCTTATAAGGATTTATGGGGTACATTTGGGTATATGTTTTTCCAAACTAATTGGATATATGTGCAAGGGGAAACAAGGATATGATATACCTCATATAAGCAAAAATAGTTGGTTTTTTTAAAATACCAAAAACATTTAAATAATTGGAAGTCAATATCAAGAAAATTGGATCATAAATTGTTAAATTATGGATATGAGAAGTTATAATGTTGATATATGGCTCAAAAACACATTACCACATGTATTTTTAACTAATTTCCATTAGTTTTTTCACATTTTCCATTTTAGATTTTACCGTAGTAGCTAGTTGTTACCTAAGGTAACATATCCTTTATGACCGAAAATAAAATGGACCTTATTATATAATTTGGACTTTATGACTCTAAATTTGAAATAGATTTAATTTTATTCAATTTTTAAAGTGATTAAAATTAATTTTAAAATACCTAAACTATTATTGATGAAAATGATTTTAGAAATATATATATATATGTTACTTAAGTTCTAGAATGTAATATATGGGATTTTAAATTAAAAAAAGTTTTCCAAATTATAAATTCACTTATAAAATGGTTATATTATTTTAAAATTTATACTTATTTAATAATAATGTCATAAAGGACATGTTATTTATAAAAACATTATTTTCCACTATTCACCAAAATATCAATATTTTCTGGAAAATCTAATAAATTGAACTTAAAATAATATTTATACGTTAACTCCAAAAATGATGTTAATTTTTTCAAAAAAAATTCTATAATTTAATAATTATATTTTAGAAGAAAATACAAAACATAAAGAAATTATACTTTTATTAAAAAAATTATCCTTTTTAAACATCATGTGTTTTTAATTTATTCCAAATAGATTTATAAATAATTGAATATTGATATATTATTTTAGAAATATAAATATTAACCATTATAATAAAGTTTTAACTATTCTCAATTTATTTTATAAAGGTTAAATACTATACCTTTTTTAGTGGTTCTTTGAAAGGAATCCCTTTTAAAGTATTAACCAATGTACTAATATGTAGTTATTTTAATTAATTTTTAACTTTTTTCCACTCATATTTATATTATTCAAATAATTTTATTATTTTGTGATTCATTTTAGTATGTTATTTCATTAGTTCATTATTGTGTGTGATGCAAGCTATACGAATATTGTATTGATTTAAATTGTCTAAAATCTCGAGTCCTTACAACTAGACCAGTTAATTGTAATATTTTTTTAAGTGGAAGAGTTTCAATTTCATATTGGACCTCTATATATTCTCAACTACTACTATTTATAGCTCTATATAAATTTTCACTATTTTAGGGATCCTTCTTTAGGTTTTAGTCCCTTTCTTCTTTATTACTTGGTCATTGAGTGAGTTGTTCATTTTGGTGATCATATTTTAGTGGTTATACAATTGTTTTAGATTTACACTCCAACTCCTTTTATTATTTCTTTTTTTCCATTCTATATCACTAATTTGAGTGGTTTTGGGCTGATTGTTTTATTCTATATATTTAGCTATGAATCATGGAGCATGTCTTGCTGAGTCTACCTCGTCATGCTAAAGGTAAGTGGTCCCTAAAGAATCCCTCAAAGTCTAGTCTATTTATATTGTGTGTATGATGTGTGGTTGTACCAGCCAAATGTATAATTTACCTAAAATGTGAAAAAAAATCCTTTAGAAGTATAAATTATTGCATTCCATCAATTATTTTTTTCATTAATGAATGTTGGAGCCTATCCGTTGGCCCCCATGTAAGGTGTGCATACTTTTTTAATAAAAATCAAAATTTAAAATAGGTTACCCAAGTGGTTCCTTGAATTTAAGAGATAAATTGGAATATGAATGTAATTCCATAGGATGACTCTTAGAATGAGAACCTGGGTAGGCGTGATACATCTTATTAGTATGTGATAAATACTAAAAACATCGATGTAAAGGATATAGAAAAAAAAATTACACAATAAATTTTATCTTTGGTAAATAATGAACAATGAAAGGAATGGTTTTGGGATAGACATGGATCCCCCTTGGTAGGATTTTTATGGTTTTGATATAGTACATTGATCTCCTTGGGTATTATCCTTATGGTTCTAGGGTAGGATATGGATCCCATTGGGTAGTATCTTCTTAGTTCCCAGGTAGGATTATGATTCCCATAGGTAGTATTTTCAGCATTTAGTGGATAGTTTCAGGTCCCCTTAGGTGTTACTCTCATGGATATAGGGCTGGAAATGACTCTCATATGTGGTTAAGAATTTTTTTTAGAAACATTTGGAGATACCTGAAGTAGGTATATTGATCACATATTCCACCATAGAACTTCATGATTGATGGTTGTTTATTTATTATGATTAAATCCTTATTATGGAAAAATACATTAAATTTATTTTATAAATGGGCATATTTTGGTATTACATTAGATTGGTCATAATGAGTTATCATCATACCCTACTTAGGCACATTCAGTACCTATTTTTTATGATTCCATCGAGGTGCACATCAGGTGCACATATGCTTCTCTTAGAGTGGTCCATATCCTTGGATTGGTCACATACCCTCTGATGTGGTTTCCCTTCATTACCACTTTTGATAGGTTTGTGGCCTCTATAAACATGTTAGATAATGTTGGATCATTTATTAGAACAAGATAATGGTGTGACAGGTCCTCCTTCAATGGATTCCTCCTTGTATTTTGTTACCTTGTTTGGGTATTCCTCATCAATTTGAGACATGTTTGGGAACATTTTCATGGTGTCATCTTGAAGTGGACACCAACTAATTACACTATTTTTCTAGATATGGAATCAGCCTAAGATCATATATAATGACGATTTTGGTAATTTATAGCATTAGAGGATGGGGTGTTTTGGGTATCTGTAAAATTCATCCTCATTTAAAGTTGATGTAATATCATGTATGATGAATCTTAGGTTTTAAACCCAAGGTCTCTCATTTAAGTTATATGGGATCATATTTTAGGGGTTTAAGAAATATGAGTATCATTTCCTAATTCATAAAGTACTTTTTAGATAGAGGGACTCATGTTTATTATGATTTATGTATGGAATCCAACCCTCGTCATGCTAGGAATATTATTCTCATCATACCGGGAAACTTATTCTCGTCTTATAATACTTCCTAGGATAGTAACCTAATTAATATAATACTCATGAAATGGGGAAGAGATTATGATGCATCAAGAGGGTATATAGTATTAAAGATGAGTGAGTGAGCTTCACAAATTTATATTTGAGTGAAACTATCCCACATATTCTAGTTCATGTATGTGTTGATCATAGGATTAAAGTCACGTGGGAATGATTCCTATATATGCATGTCACATACTGGTCCAAATATAGGATATCATCAAATGGTGGAATCAAAGTCTAGTGGGGAACTTGAGTTTGGGTGGTGAAAGGTTAAGTGTGTTCCTTAGAGGAGTGATCACACATTAGGGTTGTCACCTCCTGGGGGTAGATATATGGATTTGCAGTGATTCTGGGATTGAACATCAGGGATTAATCTAACATACACTATTAGGATACCAGAATAAAAAATCAGGTGGTTTGATGGCACAATTTATGTTCATGTGATGTAACCTATCCATATAGTTTATCATCATGTGGTAAGGATTCTGGTATCATGAAATGATTGAAAATGAGGGATGGTGTGGGTCTTATGTTTATGGATTTCCAAGATAATGGTGGAGACCATTTCATGTGATGAATCTTGTGATCATTACATAAGGCTTCTAAGGCTCGTCACTATATGAATACTATTTCTGGAACATATGGAAGTGATTTATTTTAATGTCATGTGATAAGTCCATTATCATACAATTTAACATCATGTTACAAGAACATTATATCTATATAGATTGAAGAAATATATATCAAACTTCATTAGGGAAATATACATATTGCATACCATTACCAATTAGGGTGGGTTGATAGGATGATACAGGTATCCCACATGCCCTCATCAAAGGGAATATCAACATTCTTATCTTGATGATGTCCCCATTTGGGATTACCTGTCCACTTTATAGGTGCTTCTAGATGGTAATGTTCATATAAAATATCCATTTTATGTTGAAATAAGGGATATTGACATTAGGGTTCCTATGAATAAGAGTAGAAGGTAATGAGGAAGCCAATAACACACCTAGAGAAAATGATATGGGCATAAGGGTTGATGATATCCATCATGTATGTATTATTTACATGAATGGACCTAGTTATAATTAGTGTTGGGAACCATTTCACTAAACTTGTGTGCATCTATTTTTAGTGAATATAGGATTTGGTTTGGGTACCCTGAGTTTGTATCTTGTAACATAGGATTTCTGGGATCCTTTTAATTTTCCCAAGACATGGGATATAGCACAAGGAAAAAGTATGGATTATTGAGGCATAGTTGTGTGAAACATTTGGTGTTACATAAAGCCTAGTGTTTCACAAATCTAAGTCCACTAGAAAATACTCATTAGTGAGTTACAGTAAGCTACATGAAGTTTCATTAATAATATTAAAATGTGATTTAGGGACTATGTGAAGGTTTTAGTGCAATTTTTCTACCAATATAAATCCATGAAAATGTTTTGGAGTTTTCAGAGTGCAGGAATTAAATGATTCTGTGAATGAGATCCAAACACATCAACATCAAGAGGTCCCTCTAAATAATGGGGGTGATGTTATATTTATTGAAAAATGTTATTTTTAGGGACTATGTCAATAATCTTTGACCATTATGGGGAATGTTTTTCGGTTTCACACAACTATGGGTTACGAGACTCTTATGCCTTTTCTACGGAAGAATGATCACATCGGGTTGTGATTTGACATAAAATTTTTCAAAAAAATCACCCTATCAAGAAGTTTCAAACACAATTGACTGTTTCATATGGTCTTATCCCATTTTCATGGGGAATTTTTAAAATCCTCATAACATTAGGCCCTTTATGTTTCCTTTCACATACAAGTTTGTTGCGTGCCAAAATCAGGAGTTTTGCACAAATGTACAAAGTTCCTCCCAAATGTCTACTTTGATCCAAAATGGTCCAATGGAATTATTTTTTCCTTTATTTTAGAGAAAAAATCATTCTCAATGTTGATATATATATTTACCATTAAAAAATTCTCCCACCCTCTTCAAATTAGAGTGAATTCAGAATTTGAGGGTTTATTTCTGAGGGAAATGTAAAAATTTGTTATTTTTCCTCCTTATTGTGGAACATTGGGTCTAGGTTTTGCAACTATGTTGAATTTATTTTAAACTCAATGTATCCTAGTGAATGTATATAGATAAAGGAGAGCCCCGGTATGGTCACCCAACATTTTCACAAGGAAATCAATCTCTCATATGTGGAACTCGTTTGATTGGTACAAAATTTTGAGCCTTAGTGCCATAAAATTTATACAACCTCTCATATAAATGTATTATCTTATAAAAACTAGATACACTACTATACCATTAATTTGTGTGAAATAGACCCTAGTTGGGTGATACATAGTGACTTACCTGAAAAAACCTCCTTTTTCATGATCCATACTTTAGATTTTCTTGAAACTAGACAGAGATGTCCAACTAAGTTGTAATGTTCAATGGTGCTAATTCTATGAGGGAATAAACCTATGGAAACTCTAAACTATCTATTAATAAGGGGTTATCTCAGAGAATATAGAGCTATAGAATCTGTTGAAATAAGTTTAGAGGGAAAATTTTCTCAGGAATAGGAAATCCCTCTATAAAATTAGGTTGCTTAGTGATTTGGTTATTCTGGTTGTGGAAACCAACATATTAAGGTTTTTTTCTCCCATCAAGAGGAGATTTAGTACATGAATGTTCCCTCCATTTGAAAAATATTTAGGGAGGGTATGGTTGGTGTTTTCCATACCCTTATTGGTATGAAGATAACATTCACCTATCAGCATATGGTAGATGAGGACTTTCTCACCAGTATATAATAATTTTTCAAGCCAGTATTTTGAACAACTAGAAAGGGTGGTACGGAGATTGGTAATTGTGATTTGGGGAAAATTTCATGAATTAATTAGTGTGGGTGTATTGGTTATTCTAAACATGTGAGGATTATGAGACTGAGATATGTCGTATTAGGTTATACAAGGTGTTTTGGACATCCCAATTCCATGTATATCGCCAATTGAATATTCTACATATATCCTCAGCTGATGGTCCCCAGATATGAATACATTACACCTTCACCATGGGGAGCTTTGGATCAGTCTATGAGAATTTTAATACATCGGTATGATCCCCCTGAAAATACATTCAATAAAAATAATTTCTCTTATCACCTAATGCATGGGCAGATGCAGACTAAATGCCATATTAGCTAAGATCCTACTCGATCAGTTGAAATTGGTCTTGAAGCATCACCCTCCCTTCCACTGGGACATTACAATCAATACATAGAAATGACTATTCTTCAACATGCTGGTGGAGAAGATGTTGGGGTGGAATAAACATTTATTTTTTGTAATAAATGAGTTTGGGGTTGTACTAGATAACATTGAAGTAGGTCCAGTACAAAGAGTGGGTTATACCATATGGGATTATAACACCAAAGTCTGGAATATACTGTTCTTGGACACCATTTGGAGTGTTCATTTATTTCTGATCAGGTATTAAATCATGGTCCTACATTTGGGGAGCCTATAAATGGTGTTTATAATGGCTCTAGAAACCAGTTCAATCTGGACATCCAAGTCGTTTCCTGTTTGTACAACTAGTTTTGGAATGTATTGATGGGAGACATGAACAAACACATTTTAAATATAGAGGAGATTTTGTAGTGGATAGAGAACCTATAAGATTTCCAAGGTTGGGTATTGGTTTCAAATATTGGCAAATACACATATAGTGAGTCTAACACTCCATCTAGATTTTTTTCAGCAATTTCGATACATCCATAAGATAGAAAAGAAACATTATAACGTGTTTTTCGTGGAAGGAAACCCTTTAATCCAATTTTAAATGTGTAGGATTTTATTTTATAAGAGATATTAGATTCATTCATACTACCTATCTCCAACAAAAAAACATCCATTCTCATAATTACACTAACAACTAGCTTACAGTGTACTTGGGTGATGTTTTGGGGAAAAGGGTGAGGAAGGTAGCTCCCTCGGATAATCCATAAGTGTAATAAGGTATAAGGATTTATGATCCTTGGGTTTCACATTAGTATCCAAAGATATATGAGGTGATATTAGTTACCATAGAGGTTTCCCAGGTGCCTACTACACCACCAACTGATGGTGGAGCCACTAGAACGAGCACATCCAACGATGTAGGACTCCCACAAGAAGGGACGTCTGAGATGGAGAAAAGATTCAAAGTAGTGAAATGTAGGTCATGATATGTTTCCAGTAATAAGTTGTGCTACCTTTTACAATTATGTGATGAATACATCTATCTCATTCTCTAGGAGTTCTTGGAGATGTTATAGTTACCCAAAAAACTGATGCAATTATGGTGGTGGCTCACCCAAGACAGGATCAAGAAACTAGATATCGGGATTGTGGGAATAACTACCGTATTATACTTATAAAATATGTATACATATCAATCAAACATGGATTCTTGGGAGTAGTGGTTTTGGGAGGGAAATCATTCACAGCCCGAGTATGAGTTATGCTCGTTGGGGTGCCCAACACGTTGAACACCATTAATGTGTCAATATATGAGGATTTATATCATGAAACCAACTATTGGGACACTAGTAGAAAAGATTATTGGGGCTATGCGATAAAGAAATTGATTCATTAAAAGAGCGTGGATGTCACCCTCAAGAATTATGATCTAACTGAGGTCATCTTTAAGCACGTAAGATTCCAGTTATCTAGTATGATGTCAAAATTTGAGCTTCTCTTCCCTTCAAAATTTACATCCAATGACGTAAATCCATGTAGGGACAATTAAGAGAATTCTAGGATCCCTTAATTTAAGGTGGGGAGGGTGACTCTTTGGGTAATAGGGAGGAAACCTCAGAGCCAACTCATTATTCCTTAAAATAAGAGTTGTACAAGGAGGAAGTTAGACTAGAGGCTTAGGTAATCCTTCCATTACATTCATTTATGGGGGCCTCACGCTGAAATTCTAGTGATTTCTCCCTATGATAGCAAGAAAAGATTCCCGTGTTAGAAAATCATTAGGATTCTTCTATATACCCAAGGTTAATTTCATGCTTAGTTTATCTCTGTATTTTTTTCTTCCAATGAAAACTTAAATATTTTATACAAACTTGCATGTTCTTATTTGGAATGGCCCTAGGTCATGTAATGCTGAAGAATTTCACAATATCTATAGAGCTAACCACCACTGTGAAAGGGTACCTAGTGGTATACCTCCCTTCTAAGACTCCATGCATGGAAATTTCGGTCTAGATAGTAGCCACTCAGGATGTGGTTATCAATGTGGTGGTAAAAATAAGCTTCAAACATTCCCTTTAATTGGAAAAGATTCATCTCGCATGGATTATATTTATTATTATTGTTGTTAAAAATATTATTGAATGCTTCACATTTTTATGTGATGGTGTCTAAAGATTCATCATTTCTGTCAATTATGCCTTATGGACCTGGAGCTTTGATGCTCATTCCTATTACTAGGTCGATCTAAAAGGGTTCATCCATTCAGGGAGAGTTGGGCCAAGTCTGGGAGAGAATCCCACCTTGCCAGCAAATGCAGTAGATGTGTCACTGGAACTCCAATCCAGTGAGGAGGTTATAGCTGGTAGAAGAATAGGAAAAGATGATGTCCCCCCCCCAATATTGCTTCAATCCTATTAAAAAGGGTTTAAGAGGAGGATCTCACTATTGATGTTCTTATGGCCTTCCAAGAGTACTAGCCCATGCCACCAAAAGTTATCGAATACATCTAGTCTGAACTCATAGAAGATAATTGGGTGGTCTAACATAAGGCATAGAGGTGCCTTTAGAGTTTCATCACTTGCACTTTGTGGCTTGGCATGGTTGGTCACATGTGGTCTCTCCACAATTTGTTGATGAACCTGGGTACTGGTGGTGTGAACTATTGAGCCCCCCTTGCGTTGACCTAAGACTTCTTGGATTAGTGAGTGTAGTCACAATGGAAATAATTCAACACCATCATGTATATGTATACCTCTAAAGTCACAAGGGCATTCTAGGAATCCAAATAAGATATTTCTCGGATAGAGGGTAAGGAAAAAATTTGAGGCCTCTATTTCATCCAAGGAATAGATCAGACACTATCTGAGGGAATAGTTGGTAGAAGATGAGGTTGGGTTAGTGGGAATGACATCCTTGATAGTAGAGTGCATGGTCGAATAGGTTCGGGTGAAAATCCAAGCCTACGAGGTTTTCCCTATAGCTGAAGAGGAGACAGAGGAGCTGGATAGGTAGTAGTAGCCTCTCAAGACCACTTAATAAATATTGGCTCAATTGGAGTTGTCTCTTACCAAGATCAAGCCACATGGAGTACTATTTTTATAATACAAAGAGTCTTATGTATATGGATGCCTCTCTTAGTTACTATCCACATTAATAAAATAAATCTATTATTTACCTTGACTCTCTATGTTTTCTTTTATTTCACCCCATTCTAAAAAAATCAACCATGAATCTCTATGACCATGTGAGTTATTCTCAGTGTGGAAAATAAGATACCAATAGAAGACTACTTTTTTTATGATAGTGGTAGAAATGTTATGGGGGTTGTGTTTAGAATAATTCATTGTCCATTGAGAGCTTCCTTATGAGATAGAATTTGGTTGTAGGGAGACCTTGTGGGGATGACTTGATTTCAAAACATGCATGATTGCATGAGTGGGGTACTTTTGGGGAATTTATTTCTACACAACCATAGCAGGAATGGAGGACATGCATCGAGATTTCTAGGAAATGGAATAAAAATGTATTGATAGGTTCATTGAGGAATAAAGTTGTCCATGTTTGGAATTTAAGCTTCATTATCTCACTTCCAAGGTAGGGTACATACAAATGAGGGTTGACCACTGTACTTGTTCAAAATATTGGTCCCACCAAATTATAATCAGATGTACATCATGTTTTGTTCCCTAGATGGAAGGTGAGACATTTTTTAAAAGAACCATCACTGTTTGGGGAACATATTTAGAAGTACAAGTAGATGGGGATCCAAATCAAGGAAGGCATGAAGCATGGGGTTGAACTGAGGCTATGTTTGAGTGGTGTTTAATGATTTGTGAATTCCACCACCATCGATATAAGCACATTGAATTGGTGTATCATCCATAATGTGGGAAAAACACACCACCCATGGGGAGTATTGTATTTATTTTGAAGTGATGGTCAAGGAACTCAACTGCTGTGGGAGGTGATCAACATCAAAGGGGGAGAACTTTCTCTCATGCAAGGTACAAAACACATTTTATATATATTTTGTTCAATGAAGATGAGAACTATGTAGTTTAAGATCTTATGGTGAGGATTTGTTGGGTATCTTTTCATTTTATATGGTGAGAATGATGCATCATAAAATTTAATGTCACATGACTAGAATTTATGTTGTATAGTTTACTGTCTTGTGACCAGGTTGTGTGAAGTTATGTTAATTACATCCACCTTGTCTGTGTAATTGGATTGACGATATTGGAACATAGAGGGTAGTGCCTCATAGAGTAATTTTTAAAGGAGTTGAAAAGTTTAGTGAGGACTGGCTCACTTTTTTTTCAAACCCAATGGATTTATTAATCACATCTACATTCTTAGTGCAAGTGGAAAGTCCTGTAAGATATATACCTTTTATGTTTTCACCTTTACTTTTTCCCAAGTCATATGGGAAACATTTAGGGAAAATCATAACTTTATTCTCATTTTTCCTTTTATAGGTTTTCAATCTAATAAGTATTTTTTCATCATTGTTTGGGTATTTTATGGTGTTTCTAGTTAAACCGCATGGGGCGGACCTCATGACATGAAATATGGAAAAAATATGGTGCGAATAGATATCCAGGGACTAGTGTCTCACATATTCCTCTTCAGAATGAGGTAATCATTGTTTAGGGACATAGTTATTTGAAAAAAAAGGTTAGATATCCCATTTATCTAGGGTGGATCAAACCTTATGTGATTTGAAGGGAAAAGTTGGGGTCTAACAGGCTTCTTGATGGAATAGGCATCTCGCAAAAAGGGGGGCACACATTTTACAGATGTACGCATGGTTCATTGCACAATGTTTATGTTCATGATTATTAAAAAAAGGGGGTTTCTATTTTTTTTGTTCATAGATATAATACTATCTAGAGAGTCTAATATGGGAACAATTGATATTATCCTGACATGAAGATTGGTCCAAGGAGGCCCTGTACTACCCATGTTCACACTAAGTTTAAGTTCATCATGCTTAGACCAGAAGGCTACTAGTTTATGGTTATAGTGCTTGGACAAAAGATAGAGTATCATGGGGATGTTATTATGTAAGGATATAGAGTAATAAACCAACATTAAAAGAGGTACAAGAATCCCCCATGTGAATCAATCTTATCCAAGACAAGATGCATGGAGTTTCAAGTCATGATGATTAGACCACAAGGGTTACTATTAGTTTAAGGTCATATAACATGGACCAAAAGGGTTCATAAAAATTTAATATCATAGAGATAAAACAAAAATTTTCTTATTCTAGATAGATTTGTGTGGCATCATAGAGTTCAGACCAGATGAGAATATAGGGATAAAGAGGCCTTGTTCAAGGTAAATGTCTTTAAAATGAGGTTTACATAGTTTATGGTCCTGAATATAGAAACATAAATATATTTGGTTAATCTTAATCATGTGTCTTCATACCCTAGCATGACTCTTAATCCCACGTGATCGATTCTCTATGTTAGAAACAAGGAGTGGTGATTGTGTAGCGATTCACTATTCATTTCCACCCTTATACCACTATGATAAACATGTTTTGAATTCTAAATTAAAATTATAATTAAAAAATAAATTCACATTAAATTTCATTATTAAATTTTTATCATTATTTGAAAGGATAAATTTACTTGTTTTTATGATTATATTGTTGGAGTAGGAGATTTGGAGTGCCAGTGACGAAATTCGTGCAAAACGGGTAAAATTACACAATATCCCAAGAAAATAAGTGGATTTAAATTCACAATTAATATACTACATGGATTAAATTTGGTTGAAAATTGGTTGTATAATGAAAAAATAGGTGCACCAAATTTCTATAGTAGACCTGGTATCAAAATTGATCTATTTTGAGGCCCAAAATTGGTCATCATTGGAGAGAATCTGGATTATTCACAATATCATGGTCACCTCTATAATTAATCTATATCATGGAGGTGTAGGCATAAAAATTATTCCAAATATTATATTGACCTGTTAAATACATGGGGAAACCAATTTATAGTTTTTTTATAAGTTTTATATGTTTTTCTACTTTCCCAAATATATGATTTAATTAGTATCTAAAAATTTGGTTGCCTGAAACCACCTTCCACTTTTATAATAAAAGGGAACAATAGGAACCCCATTTCAATGTCCAACTGGGGGAAAGTTTATAACAATTGGTAGATTTTAATGGTTTTTCTCACCCCTTTGGAGGTCTTGGAGTCCCCTTTCTTCATAGAGATGTCAAGGATTGTGTCGGAGTTCCACAAGAAATTCCTCGTCCTCTTGAAGGTGGGTTAAATGGAGGGTGTTTGTTGTGAGGGAGATACAAAATTATGGTGGGATTTACCACACATTGTTGTATACTATTTGGTGAATATTGTGGTTTTTAATTGTTTTTATAAATTTATCATGTCTTTTTCGATTCACTTAATTGAAACACTTTTTGTTTCATAACCGACCAATGTGTAATTTTAAGTATGTGACTTGCATTTTTCCAATTAGACAACATATGAATCATATTATTTCCAAAATATTTGATATTTTTGAGTTATTTGACCGACAATAAATCTTGATAAAATAATGTAACTTGATTACATGATTTTTATGTTAAGGTTTAAGATTACCCCAAAACCTAATAATCAATTACAAACAAGGAACTTTTAAACTAGTGTTTTAACTTACCAATGATCACATACTAATCATATATCATTCAAAATAAAATTATTTGATAAAATATTAAACTCTTTAAATTAAGTCATTCTATTTTTAATTACCATTTAAACTCTCTCACCCCCACCCCCACTCTGTATTCTATTTTTTAAAAAACTTATTGAAAATTGACACTCTAAACTCATCAACCCACCTTAAAAGATGACCTAGGTTCTTCTGTATACTTTATTTACTATTCTGAAACCTAATAAATTTTATGTGTCATAACCATGTGGTTAAATTATTTAATTTTTTGGGGGATATCTTTGGTTTTTTGTGTGAAAACTTTGTGTATCTTATACATATTTATTTATTAATCTCTTATTATTTTTTATATAAGTGGTATTCTTACCTATTGTTATTTATAGGTTATGTTAATAATGGTTTCTACTTGTATGTAACTAACTCCTTTTTAACATATACCAGATAGGATCCTGCATCAGTGACACCGAGACACACAAGATGATCCTTTAAAGGATCCATACACCATGACACCCTTCTATACCCGAGTTCTTCTAGAAATAAAATAGAATCTAAACATAAAAGATTTAATATGGATAATAATAAGTGAAAAATAAAATAATTAACTTAACCTGATGTAGATATCCAACCATCATATATTCAATAATAAGTAGAATAAAAAATTTAGACTTAAATCTTGCCTAATTCACTTGTTTCCAAAAAATCATGGGCTTGCTATAGAAGACCCACA
Source organism: Viscum album (assembly GCA_963277665.1). Taxonomy (NCBI): domain Eukaryota; kingdom Viridiplantae; phylum Streptophyta; class Magnoliopsida; order Santalales; family Viscaceae; genus Viscum; species Viscum album. The sequence goes on along the minus strand of OY728160.1, from coordinate 252,755,448 downwards.
AAAGCATTTAAAGGAATTTTATATTTTGTGTTCAACATTAAAACCTAAAAATGTGGATAAATAATATTTAAAACCAAATAATTTCACATTATCATTATAATATACTATCAAATATGGGTTATATTATGTTCATTCCCCAATTAGAGGTTGGGTGGTCATGAAACACGTTTTCCATGAAAAATAATTCCCATTTTCTCAGACTATAAAAATAACGAAAAAAATTATGTAATAACAAAATATCAAGGGGAAACACTTCTTGGATACTAGGAATGATTTAAATGTATTTTTTCATGTTATCAAAACCACTAAAAAAGTTGTTAACTATTAATACAATAAGTTTTTGAAGGTTTAATTTTAATTGATCTTAACATAATTGATGTTGTCGTTGGTAGTGTGTTGGCCTATGAAAACCCAATTGTTTTAAGAAATATAATAGAGAAATTTCAAGATAACATGCAAAATAATAAAGGTCTTGTATACCCATACGATGTTTTAGTGAAGTGAAATTTTTTGAATTCACGAAAAAGGAAGACACAAATTCTGAAGAGGTAAGTACACTAGTCTGATAACATGAACATTCCCAAGGGAAATCCTAACATCATCCTCCAATTAATTTTTCTCTCTAAATCACTAACACCAACTATTATAACCAATTCCCTCAACTCAGAGAAACTTTTGAGTTCAATCCACTCCTACATCCAACCCATTAGGCAAGTAACATACAATCCATCTAACTGTTGATGGAAAAACAACCATGCCTATAGGAAAGGGGTATTATAACAAACTTAAATGATCATAGAACCACTATGGGTAGGGTAGTTAACCCAAAAAAACATCAATAACCAAAAAGATCTATTCAAAACCCCCCTAAAAATATGATCCTTACATTGAGGACATGATGAAACTAATGGATTAATGTAATTAAAATTTGAACAAATCACCCAATATATGGAAACCCTACATTATTATTTAATTAACCATTCATTACATGGAACATCATTTAACAATACATAGGATCATTTAATGTTTATTTTCATTGAAATAACACCATAATACATGAAAAACATAAGAAAACTAAATATTATTCTAATATAAATGACATACTTCTTCATAGGTTGATGCTCAGTTCCTTATACTGAATATCATATCCCTAGGATGTATATCAAATAAATGGGTGTGAAAAAAATCTTAGTAAGGGAATAAATAAAGTAGATATATAGTAAGTTACCAAGAAGCAGATAAATAAGTCATAATCATATGAACAAGAGTCATATCATAATTAAAAGAACATGAATCATAACTTCAAAATGTGGATACAACATAAAGAATAGAAATTCATAAAAATATCACCATAGCTCATCACTAGGGTGTGATAAAACATATTACTTGGGATTTTGACCAAGTTCTCTTTACCCAATGTGATGGAGCACTATCAATGGGAACCGTTTTTATTACAAAGGTTTTCCACGAAGGTATTATAAAACATGGCCAAGGAATGATGCCAGGGATTCATGTACTTATCATATCAAGATATTGAATATTTACCTAATTTCTTAGATAACTATCGGGGCCCACCCGTAATATTTCAATATTAATGTGTTCTATATTGATCATAATAAAACATTTCATCAATAACCCATTTAAAAAAATAAAGGGTTTCACTTAAAATTATTGAGTTTATAAAAGATTTAGGACTTTAACTTTTAATCATTTTTTTAACACATGTGTAGAGAACATAGATTTAAAAACATTTTTATTAATGATTAAATAAATTACACATGAATATAAGTGATTCCCTATTAAAAAGGAAGTGGTTTGGGTATTCACAATATTGTAATTTCACACTTAAAAGAGATATTGTCAAGGAATGAATTCAGCAACAAGACAATCTGCAACATGGATTAAAGGGTGGGCATCGTGAGAGAAAATTGAGGTATCCCTATCATAAAACACCATCTTTTAAGAAATGATAATATAAAAAGTTCATGAAATGATTGAGTATTTGAAATTTAGAGGACTCAAAAAGGGATTTACATTAATGAAAATGTATAATATGAGAATTCTTTTACCATGATGAGTAACTTCCTAAATCATGGAGAGGAAAATATTCCTCAAAAACACCTAAATATTGGAAGAAAGATAGATGTAAGAGACTCATATGGAGGTATATGATGGGATAAATTTAATTTTTTGGTGGAATGTGAAGTTGGATGGTATTTATACTTTATTAGGGGTGGTGTTAAAGGTTTAAATAATAATTATATTTCAATTTAGGCCAACCAATTTTGTGTGGTATTAATACCAATGTTTTTTTCGATAATAGATGTTTTAAAGTCTGGTTATGTTCGTAGAATACATCAGTAATCCATTTAATTTTATGCTATTTCATAAATAAATATTGATCATGAATAATGATTAATAAGTTTTAATATTGCATGGGAATTCCAGTTTTTTTCTTTTGATTACACTTTAGTTTTTTTCTTATAAAATTTAATTCCAAAAAAAATTAATTTTTTTGTGGATTATACACTAATATATCTTAATTTTTCATTTATATAATGAAATTGGGATCCACATTTTTAGGGGAGATAAGTGGTCATGAAGTCAACACTGATTTGGGTCCTATTAGATGGGTCCCACCACATAAATTCAGTGATTACATTTTTCCCTATTCATGGATTGGCTTCAAATTTTTATAGATTTTAGAATACCCACTGTGTATCATTTAATATAAATTGAGTAAAATATAATTTAAAATTTATCATGGAAAAAGTATTGTGTTCAATCAATGCATCCAAATTCAATTAATTGTCCATTATGGAAATGTTTTCATCAATGATTCAGATTTAACTCTTACCAAAGATCATTTCAAAGGCATAAATTTTTATTATGGACACATAATAAATATTGAAGAATGTTTATAGAATACCACATTTCAATATTATTCCATTAATTTATTCAAAAATCCATTTATAGTCGGTATATTGAATCAGGAAAATAAATCTAGATTGAATTATTTACTATAATTATTTTACCATAACTTCTTTAATTCAATTAACAAAAAGATAAAATTTTGAGAGGGAAAATATAATATGTGAATGAACTACACTACAGAAGAAAACTTATCCAAATTAAACTATTTAATTATCTAAAATTTTGTACATGTTCATATGAGATAATTACAGCCAAAATTTTATTAATGGTTAAGAATTAATGTAATTAATGTAATACTCATATGATATAAATAAATTTAGTTCATAATTAATTTATATTATCATCTAAAAGTGTTTTTGTCTTAAAGTGTGTATAATAAAAAGATTACAAATTTGTTTAACATATATATTTTAATGAGCATATATTCAAACATATATATATATATATTAACATATTTGTATACACAAATATATATATGTAAACATAACTTATCATGATAAAAAAATTATATTATATTATCAACATATAATAGATAGTATTATCTATAATTATTTTTTTCCCCAAATCAATTATATGTATTTAATAAAATTAGGTTGTTACAATCATTCCCCACATAAATAAATTCTTTCCAAAAAAATTATTACTTATTGGGAATATTATAATAACAATTATAAAGAAAAGATTATTCATAAAAAAATTAATACCATGATTCTATGATGATATAAATCAATCTTAACAAAACATTTACATTAGATCTATATAAATCATAATGTTTTGTGCAAGCATGTTATTAACCATAGTATATCCCATGGGATTTGTCAAACCGAGGGTGAAAAAAGTCTTGTTGTTATGTAGTAGTTACTAATCAAGCCTAGCTCAACATGGTTTTTTCAGGGGTGTAACCCCTAGGTACATGTTTACTAGAGCAGTATACTTTTGTAGTTTCTAAACAGGGATGTATTTTTTTAGAAACCACTTACTCTATACTTCACCAAAGTAGTGGGATTGTTTCTTATATTTATACTTATCCCATGTATTTTTCAAAACAAATTTAATCCAAATTTAAAAAAATAAATAAAAAATCATTTTATAGAGTCTATGGAGGCCCACATTTTTTATTTCATAATTATTTCATTACATTATACAATTTTTTACAAAAAAATGGTTCTTTTGAGGTTTACATTCTTGTAAATAGTAACATAATACATGAAAAACATAAGAAACACAATCATTATTCTAATACACTTGAAATACATTTTCATAAGCTATTCATAAGTTATTTTCACTTAATATCATATCTTTGGACAAACATTGAAGAAATGTGTGAGAAAAAATCCCAGCAAGGGAATAAATAAAGGAGATACCTAGAAAGTTTTCAATAGGCATATCAATAAGGCATGATCATATGAACATGAGGCATGTCATAATTGAAACAACATAAAACATAACATGGAAAAGTGGCTACAACATCAAAATGAGACATTCATAAACATATCACCCTAGCTCATTGGTTGGGTGTTCTAAAACATATTACCAAGTGTTTATACAAAGGTTTCTTTAACAAATTTATGAGAGTAATATTATGGATCACCTGTTATATTAGCAAGATTGTTCACCATGGTATCCTAAAACAATACCAAGGCATAATGCCAAGGTATCATGAACATATCATCTCAATATATTTCTAATTTACCCAATGAATTGGGAAACTACTAGGGTTCATCCTTAATATATCTATATTAACATATTCAACATATATAATAATAAATTAACAAATAACCTATGTAAAATAAATAACAGGTGTAATGACCAGGACCGGGCCAACCACCCGAATAGTGCCAAACGGGTTGGGTGTTACTACCTTAGGCGCATGTCCCCTGAACGCCAAAGGCTCGCGACTAGCAGCGAGGGTCTGAATAGGTATAGTGGGGAGGCTATACCCTCTCGGCAGAAAGAAAGGTACTGGTTTGAGTATAATGTCTATAAGCAGGGAAAGTTAAATGACACAGCAGACTCAAACCAGACCTGCATAGCGGAAGCATATAAATATCAAATAATAAGTGGAAGTAATATAGAAACATCATCTACGAAAAAAAACAGAACAACATTCTAGAGAATACAAGAAACTACCATTGGAACAAACAAGGCATGCATCTTAAGCAAGTCATACAGATCAATACATAACGGCGCCAATGGCTAACCAACAGTTGCTAAAAAATAAAGTAAGCATTTTAATACAAATAGGAAACTAAACAAGTAACTCCAGTATTACACAACCTCAAGGTCCATGCTAGTCTCCATGCCAACAGCACTAAGGTCCAGCTCCTAAGGCTGACCATCAACATGCACAAAATTTCATAATGTCTACATGTGTCCCGAAGAGACCGTGTAGGGTGTGAGAAAAGTCTCAGTAGGATACCACCCTAGGGTTCGTACCTAATATAAGGGATTAGGTAGGCATGCTTATATAAGGAATGATGTAAACAGTAGAATGTCCAAAAGTAAACATGAACTTCACTGGTACTCAGCAGCCACCAGGAAGTGTCACCTGCTTCGGCCAACGTCGGAATCTCTAGTCTGTAGCCTGACACCCCATGCCACCTGACACCATGTGTCTCAAGTACCGACGTCCAAGAGGCATTCCCAAATATCGTAACCTAGCTTAGAAGCTCAACCTTCCCAAGGCACAACGTCCAAAGGAACAACGATTCTTGTCCTCAAATAATAACTGGAGGGACGGCAATGTCTTCCCCCAAATCATGGTGAGCCTCTGCCCCCAACCTGACCGCCACAAAGCTATCTCCCGAAGGCTCCTCACCTTCCACGTGGCTTCCTATGGAAAGCACCCCCAAACCAAAAATACCTAACCGCATCTACCGGGGGCCTCTACACAGTGAGTGGGCATACCACCTCATCTCGGAGTCTATCTATTTGCACACTACTCAAAGGTATCCAGTGAGAGGTGATCACCTCAGTATGTTCCCTAGCCACAACGCATCTGACACCTCATGCCCCTACAAACCTGCCGCTCAAGTCTGATGGCCTCTCCATCCAAGTAACTCGGGCCAAGCCCAACCCGACAGTCCAACTGCCTCAACCAACGTCCATGATGGCCAATCCCATGGTAGAAACCACCCAAAGTAACCCGATCTAAATCCCCAACCTGTGATCCCCATCACTCAACAATATATCCGGCCCACGCCCAACACAACATGTAGTTCAACACAGGCAATATCACACATAGAATATTCATACTTGGAAGCATCACTTTAAACAGGCAATTACTAAATAGTCAAATTGCACTAACTTGTGCTAATCCATACCAGCACCTAAGGTCTTAAATGCCATAAACAAATTACTAACATGCTTTAACAAATCAAACTCAGCAGTTTAATCCAACAGCATCAAAAGCAGTCTAAATTCTGCAGTTTAAATACTGGTCCAAATCATACACATTTCGTCACCCCCAGCCGAATTTCCCTAAATGAGCTATGACCTCCCACCCGTCCTCACTCAAGCACAACAAGGGTCAGGGAATACCTAGAGGCATCGCACAATGCAGATAAAACATTAAAGATAATTAAACAAAGGTTTCTCTCAATACCCAATGTTGCTCCTGATGGTCAAAACCCCCAAAAGTCTACGAAAACACGAAAGAAGGTATGCACCACCCACCTCGTACTCGTACGATGACACCCCATTGATATCAGCCTCTGAATCGATCTAAATTGTGGAAGATCTATGTTTCTGTAAAATCCCGGCAATTCCATTCATATGGAATCTGTGGAGAAACAGGCGAGGAATCAAGGACGAAGAAGGGTGCGTGGGGTTAGCCTTTTCGATACGGTCCCGCTGCCACCGACGAATTGAAGAACGGACAACCTATGATGATTCTGGGAGGGTTTGAGTTCATCGGAGGTTTTCAGAAGATATGTTCATCCAGAGGAGAAGAAGAAGGACGTTCCAGGAATAAGACGCGATGGCGTCTCGGATGAGAAAATTAAAAAAATACAAGGCGTGTATTTTATGACTACACACACAGTGTAGATGACTTTTCCTTACTCCGACTTAAGCAGAGTCTAGCACACGGCTTGGACTGCATACACGATCAACACATGTCCAGGGATTAGCCATTACACGGAACTAAGAGTACACGGCATGTCAAGGAAGACTACACACCGTGTAGATGAAAATTTATACCTGGGCACCACATGGAATGTACTTGGCCTCCCACGGTTAAGGGGACACGCTGTGTCTATAACTACACACTGTGTAGTAAGAAACTTCTACATGATCAGTACACAACATGTACTCGGAGAGCACATGGCCAGTACTCACCCAACACATACACAACATGTACTTAAAGTACACGGCGTGTAGTCTGGAAATTTCTAGAAACTACCCATATTTTCCAGACATATCAAAAACCAGTAAAAATTTCAAATAGGGTCAGGATTTGACCCGTTTTCAAAAACCCGGGTTCTTACAAACTCCCCACCTTAACATAGCTTGTCCCAGAGCTACCGAACAAAACCAGAAGATGGCATCGAACACGCCCATCCCGGTCAAACAACCCGGACTACCCCGGTCTCAAGGTTCTGGCTGAATTCCTAAAAGGGATCCCCACCTTAGGAATTGCCTACTTTGTCTCAACCGACAAGGCTCAAAGCAATAAAAATAATCAAACAAGTCCCAAAGACCTATTTATCGGACCCATGGTCCTTCTGTGATGCATTGTCACCCCTGCACCTCCTCGGTGCTCACGCATCGCTTCCGACACCCAACGTAACCCTCACTGCATCGGTGTCCGCCTCCAAGAGGTCCTGCATCTCATAGATGCTCTAATTAAAACCTGGTGCCTTGCACCATGAGTAACCCGCATCTACGATGCCCCGATTCCCAAGACGCCTCATGTAACATGCATCTCGAATGCTCCTGATGCTACGCATCTAAAATATATAAATAAAATATATAACACATCTGATATGATGCCAATCCCACTAACTAGCATCGAGTCAGTCCACAAGTATCATGTGCAACCTTTGCACTCAACCAGACATGCCTCAAGATGTCATGCCAAAATAAATCAAGGGAAATAATGGCCACTCCCGAGGTGTACTTTCCACCATCATTGGATCACCAGCCTGCTCAGTCCCTGGCAGCTCCACAGCATGCACCAGGCCTAAAGTACGGCTGCCTGATGCCTGATCTCCCGGCGGTGCTGCTCCAGTCACCATCCACTGACCCCTCAGTTGGGTCCCACCATCTCTGCCACGTCCTCCACGCATCGTTGAACCTCGACTACCCTCTCCTGGTACCGAACCTGAACCAACACCTGACGCCACAGTCTGTCCTGGTCCCTACCTGCTGGCTGTCTGAGATGGATTCATGCCAAACCTCTCCAGATGCCTGACCTATCCTCATGCCTAGAACTCCTTTGGAGGCCTTTCTCACTGATCCTGAACATGTCTCGGATTCCCACACTAATATAAAACCACCGTTGAACTTCCACGAGGTGGCCTAGATAAGTTTTTGTCCTTCCCGCCCTGTTGGAACTCATCTCTACTTCCCTTCTTACTGTCTGAACCATCACCCGAAGCTATCACCCTTCCAATCCGGGTCCTATCCCTCTAGTTTCCCTCTGATATAAGCGCCTGGTTCACCGACTCGGAGAAAGAACCCAGCCTAAATATGTTCACCTGGACCCAAATGGTGTGTCATAAGCCATCCTCGAAGCAACTCGCCCTAGTTGCTTCATCGCTCACCATACCAGGTGAAAAACGAGACAACTCTGTGAAGGTAGCTGCGTCGTCCATGACAGACATATCTCCCTGCTGAAGACTCATGAACTCCCGAGCTCTCTCTTCCCTCAGCGTCTTCGGATAAAAGTGATCGAAGAACCTATCCTCGAAGTCCTTCTATGCCAGACCCTCGGGCCTACAGGCCAGAACCTGTACGTCCCACCAATGCTTCGCCGGTCCTCTCAGCATGTACGTCGCCAGTTTGACCCTCTGCCCTGGAGGCGTCTTGAGCTGCTCGAAGATCATCTGCATACACTCTATCCAGTTCTCTGCCACCTGTGGACCACCCTCAACCTGAAAAATTAGCGGGTGCTGCGACTGGAACTCTCGCGTCAGATACGCCATAGATGGTTCTGTACCATGCACGCCTCTTTCAATCCCCTACAAGACGCGTACCAGGCTCGCTCGGAGCTGCTCATCGAGCCACGGCCCAAACGATGCCAATCCTGGCTGTTGTCCTGCATGCACTGGATCCTGATCCTGCTCCTGTCCCTAAGCCGGTATCTACGGCTCGTGCTCTTCATGTACCGAATTCTGACCCTGATCATGCTGCACCGTATCATCTGCTGCCTGACGCTCCATCAAGTCATGAAGGAGTAACCCGCTGAATACCATAAATGGTCAAACAACCCATATATATCTATAACAATATATTCTACGCAGATAAGGAAAGCAGTAAAGAGGCAATGTATAACAACTACCCTTACTCTCCCCTTTCGCAACCCATACCCTCAGCATCCCAACCACACGGCCTCCTTACACGCCCTCAACAGAGCCAAGTATCAAAAGTACCTCGGGGCATGCCCGTCTTGACAATTCACATTTCCTCAAACCGACAACCGAGTCACCCAATCCGGACAGTTACACTGCCTCAACCATAGCTCATACCAGCTCTCATAAGAGCCAGACCCAAATATCCTACAACATTCAATTCTACAAAACATAAAGCATGGAAATACACATTTTCACAACTAGAAATTCTTTCAGTAATTTCACCTATTCACATTTTATTAGCACACAATGCATGGAAATTGATTATATTCACATGGAATTATCACTTCACAAAGCATACGTGCAGTTATAAAATTGAAATACCCTAAAATGTGCCTATCAAAAGCCAAGCCAGCAACCATTGCCATACTAGACAAGGTTTACATATCATAATCAATAACATCACACAAAATTGATTCATCGAGGTGGAAATCATATAAATTTTAATCTGAGCAAAAACAAATAGAAATTCCCACCCACAACAACTCAATCCATCCCTCGTACATGGGGTTGCAGGCACCCAAGCATGAGTTCAAAATCCAGTTCCAACAACCACCTATCTCCAGTCTACCATATCCGAAATAGTAAAAATAGCAAAAATAAAAAGAGATGTCTCAAACTCATTAGTATCCAGCAAAGCAATGCTACTAAATCCTTGTCAAGAAACCCTCTGATGCCACTTTGTAACGACCTCGACCCATCCAGCCACCTGAACAGTGCCAAATGTGTTGGGTTTTAATACCTAAGGCGCACCTCCCTTGAACGCCAAAGGCTGCCGACTAGCAGCGAGGGTCTCAATAGGTATAGAGGGGAGGCTATACCCTCTCGGAGGAAATAAAGGTCCTGGTCTGAGTATAATGTCTATAAGCAACAGAAGTTAAATGACTCAGCAGACTCGAACCAAGCCCGCATAGCGGATGTATATCAATATCATATAAGCATTGGAAGTAATATAGAAACATCATCAGTGAAAAGAAAACAGAACAACATTCTAGATAATACAAGCAACTACCATTGGAACAAACAAGGCATGCATCTTAAGCAAGTTATACAGAACAATACGTAACGGTGCCAATGGCTAACCAATAATTGCTACAAAATAAACTAATCATGCTGATAAAAATTGGAAACTAAACAAGTAACTCCAGTATGACACGAACTGAAGGTCCATGCCAGTCTCAATCCCAACAGCACTAATGTCTAGCTCCTAAGGCTGACCATCCACCTACACGCAATTTCATAAAGTCTACACGCGTCCCAAAGGGCCCGTGTAGGGTGTGAGACAAGTCTCAGTAGGATACCACCCAAAGGTGTGTACCGAATATAAGTGTTTAGGCAGACATGCTTATATAAGGAAAGAAGTAAATAGTACAATACCCAAAAGTAAACCCGAACTTCACTGGTACTCAGCAGCCACCAGGAAGTGTCACCTGCTTCAGCCAATGCCGGAATCTCTGGTCTGTAGCTCGGCACCTCGTGCCACCTGACACCATGTGTCTCAAGTACCAACATCCCAGAGGCATGACCAACGATCTTAACCCAGCTCGGAAGCTCAACCTACCCATGGCACAACATCCAGAGGAACAACGATACCTGTCATCAAATAATAACTGGAGGGATGGCCATGTCTGCCCTCAAATCACGGCGAGCCTCTTCCCCCAACCTAACGGCCTCAAATCTTTCTCCTAAAGGATCTTCACCTTCCATGTGGATTCCTATGTAAATCACCCCCAAACCAAAAATACCTAACCACATCTACCGGGGGCCTCTACCCAGCGAGTGCTCGTACAACCTCATCTTGAAGTCTATCTGTGTGCACACTACTCAAAGGTACCTGGTGAGAGGTAATCACCTCAGTATGTTCCCAAGACACAACACATCTGACACCTCGTGCCCCTTATAACCTGTCCCTCAAGTCTAATGGCCTTTCCATCCAAGTAACCTGGGCCAAGCCCAACCCGACAGTCCAAATACCTCAACCGACTTCCATGAAGCCCAATCCTCTGGTAGCAACCACCCAAAGTAACCCAAGCCAAAGCCCCAACCTGTGATCCCCATCGCTCAACAATATATCCGAGCCACACCCAACACAACAAGCAGTTCAACACAGGAAATATCACACATTGCATATTCAAAAATGAAAGAGTCACTTTAAACAAGAAATTACTAAACAGTCAAATTGCACTAACTCATGATAATCCATACCAGCACCTAAGGTCTTAAATGCCTTAAAAAATTACTAACATGCTTTAAAAAATAAAACTCAGTTGTTTAATCCAATAGCATCAAATGCAGTCTAAATTCAGCAGTTTAAATACTAGTCCAAATCATATGCATTTCAGCACCCCCAGCAGAATTTCCCCAAACAAGATATGACCACTCACCCGACCTCGCTCAAGCACAAAAAAGGTCAGGGAATACCCAGAGGCATCTCACAATGTAGATAAACTATTAATGATAATTAAACAAGGGTTTCTCTCAATACCCAAGGTTGCGCCCGAAGGTCGCAACCCCCAAAAGTCTACGAAAATGATAAAGATGGTATGAACCACCCACCTCGTACTCGTACGATGACACCCCTTTGATATCAGCCTTTGAATCAGTCTAAGTTTTGGTAGATCTGCGTTTCCATCAAATCCCGGAAATTTCCTTCAGATGGAATCTACAGAGAAACAGGCAAGGAATCAAAGATGAAGAAAGTTGGGCGGGGAAGCCTTTCCGATGCAGTCCTGTTGCCACCGATAGATTGAAAAACGGACAACTAATAACGATTCTAGGATGGGTTGAGTTCGTCGGAGGTTTTTTGACGATCTGTTCATCCAAAGGAGAAGAAGAAGGACGTTACGGGAATAAGACGTGACGATGTCTCGGATGATCAAATAAAAAAATGTACACAACGTGTATTTTAAGACTACACTCCGTGTAGATGACTTTTCCTTACTCCGAATTAAGCGGAGTCCGACACACGTCCTAGACTGAGTACATAGTCAACACACGGCCCGGGATTGTCCATTACACGGAATGAAGAGTACACGGTGTGTCAAGGAAGACTACACACCGTGTAAATGGAAATTTATACATGGGAACCACACGGCATGTACTTTTTCCTTGCACGGTAAAGGGGACACGGCGTGTCTATAACTACACACTCTGTAGTAAGAAACTTCTACACGGTCAGTACACAGCATGTACTCGGAGAGCACACGGCCGATACTCACCCAAAACATACACGGCGTGTACTTAAAGTACCTGATGTGTAGTCTGGAAATTTTCCGAAACTACCCAGATTTTTCAGATTTCTCAGAAACTTGTAAAAATTTCAAATAGGGTCGGTATTTGACCCGTTTTCAAAAACCTGGGTTATTAAATAGGCTTCATTCAAATTTATTGAGTTCAAAGATATTTCAAAAAAAATTAACCATTTTTCAAACCCAGGAGTAGATAATGGGGGATTCATACATGTAAATACTCGAATGAATAAATAATTATTACATCAAGGGGAATACACATTGAAAAGGATGTGGTTAGGGTATTCAAACAAAATTAATTTCACACATAAAAGATATAACATTAAGGAATAAGTTCAGCGGCATGATTGTATACAACATCGATTAAAGTGAAGGCATAATGAGAGATATTTGAGCTATCCCATTGGTAAAATTATATTTTTGAAGTAATGGTAAGATCAAAATATCATGAAAATATAGATGATTTTTGATTTATAAGACTAAAAAAAGGGAGTTGCATGAATGAAAATGGATATGAGGTGAATTACCTTACTATAAAGAGTGTCATTCTAAATCCTAGAGAGGAGATCCTTAAAACCAAAAAAACACATCAACATAGAAGGTAGCTAAATATAAGAGACTCATTGGGAGTTATTTGATGAGAGAATCTAGAATTAGGTGTGGGTGAATGGGGATAGTGGGTGTATATTCACACTTGATGAGTGATGGGGTAAAATGAATAAATAATTATTATTTTTCTATTTTGTCTAACCAAATTTGGGTGGAATTAATTATAATATTTTTTTCGATGAAAATTGATTTTGTCAAGGATATTTATGTGCTTCTAATAAATAAATCACCCATTTAATTTTATGATACTACTGTAATACATTTTTTTAAGAATAATTAATAAATTTTAGGATTTCATAGGAAATCGAGGTTTTTCCTTACCATTTAACATTAGTATTTTTCTTCTAAAATTTTATTCCTACCATATTTCAATTTTAGTGTGGATTATGTACTAATTTTTCTAAATTTTTTATTTATATAATGTCAGATAGATCCATATTTTTTGGGGTGATAAGTGGTAATGAAGTCAACTCTAATGTGGATCTGACTGGATGGGTCCCACCATAGAAATTTGATCACAAATTTTTTACCAATATTATATTATCCTAAAATTTTGAAAGTTTTTTGATGACTTAATTTGGATCATTTCACCCTATTGGAGGAACATCATGTTCGAAATTTATCCTAGAATAATATGTATGTGAATTAAATGCATCTAGATTCAACGAATCTACCATGATAGAAATATTTTCATCAATTATTAACCCATAACTCCTAAAAACATCATTTAAAATCCATGTGTTTTGATTTTGGATAAGCAAGTAATTGGTGAGAATTTACATAGAATAACACCATAAAATATTTTTCAATTAAGATATTCAAAAATGTGTTGAAATTTGGTACATTGATTTTGGACAGTCTATCTAAACAAAATTATTCTCTATAATTTTAAGCCATAACTTCTTAAATACATTGAAAAATAAGGTAAATTTTTTTGGAATCAAATAGAATACATGAAAGAACAAATTTCCTGAAAAAAATCATTCATATTTATCTATTTAATTTTCCAAAAATGTATAAGCATTCACATTAATAATTCAACGCAATTTTTTATTAATGGATAAGAATTAATGTAATTAATTTAATACTCATAGCTTCTTAATAAAGTAAATATAATTTATATAATTTATAATATCATATAGAAGTGTTGTTTTCTTATTGTATGTATAATAACAAAAGGATATAAATTTATTTATCATGAATATTTTAACATGCATATATTTTAACATATATATATTAACATATTTACATAACATATATATATATTCAAACTCAAATTATTATAATATATAAAATATTAATTTTTATTACAACCTTAAAATATATATTTTATGTATAATTATATTATTTATCAAATAAATTATACATATTTTAAAAAATTGGGTTGTTACACAAGCATCCATACAAGTCCTAGAAACAAAATTAGGTCACCTCGTAACGTTAATAGGTGAAATTCAAATTCAAAGATTAGTTAAAATTCCTTATCATCCCCTAGTAACCCTAAATACAATAAAAATGTTATTTCCTATAGAACCCCATAATTCTCAAACATAGATATCACATATTAATTGATAAATATTCATTCCTTCACATAATGATCCACAATAAAATCGTATATGTCTAGTGCATTTGGAAACAAAAATATGTAAATAATAGGTTCATAAGTGAACTACATATTCTTCAACTATGTTCTTAATAAATATCACCCTTCTTAGACATATCATACACAATACATTTCTTAATAGCTTATGGAAATGAATCTTAAGAAATGGTGAGCTCTAATGCTTAGTAAGGGTGAACAAGTGATATATTAATGATCCCTTAGACATAAAATGAGAATAATGGTATGAGAACATGAAAATACGATTTTAAGATGAAAAAATTTATATCATAGATCATAATATTGAATCCTGGAATAAATTTTGGCAGTTCATAAGACTTTAATCATAATTGGATCAATGAACATGAGCCATGAGAGCATAACAAGACATAAGTTTGTGGCATACACAGAAGCATAGAAAATCATTTCCTCATTATTGAAGATTACTTCCAAGATTACAATAGTTATTGGTATCACTCCCCAACCCATCATAGTGGTCGAGGTTCACTAATAAGAATTTCATGGTGAATATAGTCCCCTACTGAACTGGGTTCACTCTTGATTCCTATCATAATTTTCTAATGTGATATCCATAATAACTAATGAATAAGAGTTCTATATAATTCTGAAAATACTAATAATATAATTAAAATCACAAATATTTTTTTTCACAATATCATAAAAAATTCATCATATCATAACCCATGAAAAATAAATTGGTTTTATAAACACTTAATCAGAGAATAACGCACAGAAAAGGAATGGGTTTCATCAACATCTTATGATCATAATCATAAAAAATCTAGATAATGAAAAAGAATGGTATAATTGGATAGTATCCTTAGTAAATATTAGATAACAAAAAAGTAATTCATGTTAGATGAAAAATTACTCTAAAATATAAATAGAACATTTCTTGCAGAAAATAAAATTTTACATTGAAATAACTTATTTAAAATCTAAATATTTTCCAAATATTAAGTCAAACCTCTTCTTTAAAAAGAACATCAGAAACATGTAAAGGAAGCATCAAATAGTTGAGTGGTAATGGTGGTGAAAAATTATATTCATGTCATGTATGTTAAAACAAATATTTCTTTCACATTTTTTGTATAAAGTCCAAAGTACCTCATTTTGGGAAAAGTCAAGAACACTATTTTTAAAAAAGTTTATAAAAAAATCAATCATGGGTAAAAATGACTTAAAAATATCATAGTATAATATTAAAAACATTCTTCAAATTATTTTAATAAAACATGGACATGGAAGTGAACACAATTTCGATTGAAGAGATAAATAGTAATTTATCCTTAAAACTTTATTTCAATATCATGAGAACATAAAGGGAGGAAAATGAAATGAAAACGTGAATTATAAAGAAATAAATATAATATAAGTAATTCATGATATTATAGAGAGGTAGACTATAATATTCAATCATTATAAT
Organism: Viscum album; assembly: GCA_963277665.1. Lineage (NCBI taxonomy): Eukaryota > Viridiplantae > Streptophyta > Magnoliopsida > Santalales > Viscaceae > Viscum > Viscum album. The sequence continues at coordinate 252,739,038 of OY728160.1, read as the reverse complement.
ATAATCTTAAATAATCCTGAAAAATAATGTGATAGTAACATAAAACCCTTACCACTTCGGTAACTTTCGAATCATAAACCCCATGAAAGAATAAATTAAAATGAAACATTAAATAACATAAAAATAAATACATTTGTTATATAACATGTCATATTGAAGTAATTACATCTCATAAATGATGATAGGTGCATAACATAACATAACAAATGTCTCAAAAAAGACAATTTGAGATGATAAACCCTTACCTCGAGTTCCACTTGCTTCAAAAGTTATCTACCCTCATATATAATAAATTTAAATTTATTATAATTATATATAATATTAATTTAAATACCTATAATTCCATATATTATACCTTTATTACCTTTCATCACCTATTTATTAATAATCCCTTATTAAAAGAATCATTATTGGGTGTTAACTATTTTTTATAGGATTCTCTATTTAGTAGTTCATGTACATGTAATTTTATATTGGTTATATAATATATAAATTATTTATAATGATTTAAATATAATATAAATAAACTATATACATATTTTTTTTTTAAAATTCATAAAACAATGATATAGAAAAATTAATTACACAGTACATGGAGACGGTATGTCATACGTACCCGTTATTGGTGTTTTTGTTTTTCAACAGATGTAAAAAATGTAAATAATAATTTAACATTAAAGAATTATTTTTATATAATGTAAATAATATATATTCATAAAATCAATCTTTATTACCGTCCATTAAAAATCGAAATGAAAAATGAATCACATTGTTTTCTGAACGTGGTAGTCCGCATATACACTTGAGCGATGTTTCATTTTCAAATGGATTGGAAGTTAAGAAGGTAGATGAAATATTATAATTATAGAAAAATAATTATTGAATAAATATTAAATATATATATATATTAAATCCATCATTATCTACAACCATGAGAGGTGATGATTGAAAAAATAATTACATCGGTTCGCGTGGCGGTAGTCTACCGTACACTTGATTGAAGGTTTCATTTCCAATTTGATGGAAGATTAGATGTATATAGGTTATTCCAATAAAAAATAAAATTTAAGAATAGATAATATAATTTTTTTATTATTTCATCATGTTTTAAGAATATTTGATGAATTTAGATTATGAAATAAAATAAAAATGCATTGTTATGAACTATACATCTTCTTCAAAGAACCTCTTTAGGATTATACTTAAATCCTTCCTATAATGGTTTTATGATCAAACTAGAGAATCTTGGACTTGTTAATGGATCCAAGTAATGTTTTTTGGATAGATATTGTAAGAATAAAATGGATCATTATATGTGCACAAGGGAGGACGGGGGGTATCCGTCTATAAATGGGAGAGAGGGCCCACATGGAATTTTTGAAAACAATAAAATATATTATTGCCTTATTCACACTAATTGGAAAAAAATGGACAATTATATAACATCATATGATATTGGGTTTAAATATTTCAATAAAATATAATTTAAACAATTTTTTAGGTTATTTTAACCTTTATCACATTAGTTTAACCGATCAGTAAACATGTTTTAACCTTAACTATAGTAATATATTTTTACTATTTTACAATTTCTTATGAAAAAAATTGTACTGAGATTATTACATAATATTAATTATAATGATTCCAAATAAAAAATTTATTTTATCAAATTCAATTCAAATAATTTAAAGAATCTATATTAAAAATAAACTTATAAACGTGATGAAAAGCAATTTTCCAAAAAACTCTTAAGATTAAATGGTTTTTAAAATAAAAAATAAAAAATAAATTGATTCCAATGAAAAAAATTGGATTAATAATAATATAATTAAAATAATTTTACTTTTACATACATTTTAAAAAAATGTTAAAATTGGTAATTACTTTAAATGAAAAAATAATTAGTAAAAATCAATATTTACACTATTCATTATGAAATTAATATTTTCCAAAAATTATAAAAAAAATCACTCTGAGATAATGTTGACAAGATGATTTAATAAAAATTAAATTTCTTTTATTAAATATATTTTCTATAAGTAGAAAATTTTTATTATATTATTTTCTCATAAAAAAATAAATACCATTTTATGGAAAAGTATCTTTTTGAAGCATATAAAATTTACTAAGATATATATATATATATATATATATATATATTAAATTTATTTAATACTATGTTACATATTTTTTAAATGTGGTTATTCTTATTCATACACCCAATTTAATGGTTGGGTTATAAAAGTATACTAAATTAAGGTTCATTTAGACTCAGGGATGCGTGTATCGAAAACTATGGAAGAGATTAAATTTATTTAAAAGGTAATATATTAAAAAATATCAGGTTGTCTATAACACACGTATTTTTTATAAAATGACTTTCTAAAATAAATTTAACTTCTTTTCTATCTTTTGTATCGTGAATCATTGAGTTTGAACAGACCAAAATACACTATTATAATTTATATTTATTCCATACTATTTTGACAAATCCATTAAATTAAGTAGTGGGAATAAGAATAACCATACTTTGAAAAATGAGTACAATGGTTTTAGATAAGTAAATTATATTGATAAATAGAAACTTTATTTTTATTTAAGTCTTCATATGCCTCAAAATTTCTTTTATCCTCAAAATAACTTTTATTATTTTTTGTGAACAAATAATAAAATTAATTTTTCTATATTTTAGAAAATTTGTTTACAAATGCATTAAATTTTCTTTAAATAATCTTCTTAAAATCATATTAGAGTAAATTTTTGATAATTTCTTGAACTGATAAATTTTTCAATGAATACGAAAAAATACTAACTGTTATTATAAATTGTATTTTCATTTGAATAATTTAAATTTCCCATTTTTTTAATATGTGTTTAAAACTAAAATTTGTTCAAGTATAATATTATTAATCCAATATAGGTCATTATAATAAATTATATGTTCAATTTTTATATTAAACATATTTTTACTTATGAAAAAAATTTCCTTGGAATATCGTGTTTTCAACTGTCTGTGGGATTAATTTTAAATTACACTTTTCCACTTCTAGAATTTTAATTTGTTAAAATTAATTTCATATTTGGAATCATAATATTTAATTTTATATATTAAGGTATATTTAATCCCTCCATATGAGCATCAAACATTAAGAAAAGGAAGTAAATAACTGAATATGGGTTTTATTTACCCAGCAAAGTAATGGAAGAATAAGGTGTCCAAGATCGCATGGATCTTGTGAACCTCCAGAAGATATGTGTTGGAAAAACCTTTATAAATTCATGATAATGGTATCTTGAAGAACATAACATACATTATATCTCACAGATCCCATTTAATGAGTTCTTCTACTCTCATGATGGTGTCTAAGGCACATTCTAATCATGTAGTGATAACTACATAAGCTATCCTGGGTCACGTGACATGTTATCCAATAGGCTCATGATGAACCTCCAAAAAATTCTTGTAAAATAATGTGGTAAATATTAGAAAGGTGGGATCCTCTTATACTTTAAAAATTTATGCGAAAAGCCCAATGTGGTTTGCGAGATGATGTGGTAGTCCTAATAAAATTTCTACATTGTCGCACAAGAACTTGTTGACAAGTCACTCTCATCACACAAAGGGCCTTGGACAATATCATGTGGTCTTTCACTCCATGTGCGGCTCCAAAGACAAACGGTATGGGTTTTCATTAGAAATTTTCTTGCACCACCACTGGACTCTTTCTTGGACAAGTTATGCATTACCGATGGAAAGAGTGATTTTCCTCAACAACACTCATGAAAACTCATGATATCTCTAGACCTTGTAAAATAAATAATAAAATAAATTGAAAAATTATGGAAGATCCTTGTGAGGTTAAAATATATTGATCTAATAAAAATTGATTTATATACCTTGGGTGATCATTGTTGATCTTGTAGAGTCACCCTCAACAAGCTAGTATGACCTTGAAAAAGACCATTGTCTTGAAGGAATAATCTTATGAAGGCCCCCTATAATGAAACATCTATCTCACGGAATATCCCAGACATGTCACCTCAGATCACAGAAATGCCATTCAACATGAATCCTGGTCTCATGAAGGTCCCTAGACATGCCGGACTGACCAAATAAAATCCCATTGACATGTCCACATGTTTATGAAAGACCCCTTCCATTAGAAATAATAAAATAAATGGGTCATTTATGGTATGGTCTTATGGTCACTTAAAATCATGCAATACAACCTAGAACATCTTATGAAACGTGTGACACCAATTCCCTCCACTGAAACGATCCTCGATCTACGCAATACACACCATACAAAGTGGCCTGTAATAGGGGTGGAGAGGCCTATAAATCCTCCACCACATCATAAAAAATGAATTCTTGTATCCTCACATTGGCACAGTAAAGCATTATAGTGGATTTATTCATGCATCCAATATTGTGAAAGGAAATGTTTTCCATTATGTTAATTCTAGGAACTACCTGAACGATCATTCAAAATGCATAGGCACTTTTCATGTTCACTTATAAATCATGAAAATGGCATATGGAATATTATGTGAAGGAAATCCCCATATATGTTGAATCACATGAAATTTAAATAAGCTAACACTGATGATATCTAACGAATACATTCAATAAAAGGCTAAAACAAAGACAAAAAAGATAGGAGGCTTTTATGAAAAACATATATGATGATCATCATGTGATTATAATAAGCCACCTAGGTCATAATACAAAACCAATAAATGTCTCCCAAATCATGTGATGCTTCATGAGTATACTATTTCGATCATGTGTGGTCCACTGTACTTGTCTGATAAAGTCATATAGCACCCCTAGGGAATGCAACCCTATTCTCATGAAACCCTCCAGACTTTCCATCCAGGTCTTGTGATGTCCTCTAGAAATTTATCCCAAATTATATGGAGGAACCATTATCTGTCAGTTGAGTCTTTTGATATCTCTCGGAATGTCAATTAGCTCTCATAATGTCCTTTGGACAAGTCATATTGATCTCACGACGTCTTCCTGACATGTCATCCTCGATCATGTGATGCCCTTTGGGCATGTCAATTTTCTCCTATGATGTTCTCTGGAAATGTTAGAAGAGTCATGCTATGTAGTCTAGACACGTCATCCTAAATCATGTAAACGACTCTAGGGAACCCTATCTAGGTCTTGCGATGTCCTCCAAACAAGTTATCCTTGATCATGAGATAACCATTATGCATTCCATCCAGATTATGTGATGTACCGTAGGCAAGCCAAATGTATCAGGTGATTGTCTATGGACATGTATGTAATACCTATATACATGTCCATAGATCCTCTAACATGTGAAAGAAGATGATCGAGGCATATAAAATAGAAAATAAAGCATGTTAGGAAGACAACTAAGTCCGGTCAGGAAGGAATCCTAGGACATAATAACCTTGTCCAGCTAATAGGGAAACATTTATCTCTAATACCTGACTGGTGGAAAGATATAACTACCTTCACATAATGGAAACCTCAGTGTGTAAGACCCAATCAGCGGAATGATATAATTTCCATCATTATAGGGAAACCTCCGTGGGTAATCCCTGACCAACCGAATCATAAAAACTTTGATTCTTTCAATAACTATGATACATAAGACTCCATTATAAGGCTCGATCACAAAAAGGAATATAATCTAGTGTAATCCCACCATGTATCTGAAATTTCAACTAACAATATCCAATCATTCCCATGGGATGATAATTCTACTTCATCTATCGGTAGACTAAGAAATAAATTCAACTATGATGAATCAAATGCCTTACATACCCAGGATATGTAGGATGCCTTCCTAAGGCTCAAGCTCAATATTAGACATCTAAAGGATTGTCCCAGTATATAATCAATGCATCTATATATAGTGATAATGACGACATTTTATCCCTTTCTTCTCACACCAAGAATGGATCATGTGGTCTTAGGGGGTTTAAATGGTCATATCATTCACATTATGAATCTCCACCGGTCAGGGAATCATTAGTGTGTAATCCCTAATTAGTGACCTGATATGACTCCCTACATATAGAGGTATCCACCTTTGATACATACCTAAGGGCGTGATCGAACTATGATAACTCTGATGCCTTCTATAACTATGATACATTGGAAGTCTCCTTGAAACTGAAGCTAAAATACTTGGTGCCTAAGTACCCATAAATATTTCTTTTATTCATGACATTAAACTACATGGGTTTAAAAAAACTACTTTGGTTTGGATTCCTATAATAAATAAGAAACATAGGATGCCTCATAATGGCTCAACCCCATTCTCGACATATAAAATACCACCATGTATGGAAGAAAACCTTGAAGTTCTCAGCTATATGGATTCAACATATAATTAACTACACATTAGAGTAAATGGGAAAATAAACTCATATTCATACATATGGATTCACTAAAATATTCCCCATCATGTATAAAAGAGATTAAACTTATGGTCATTCTGTTATGGTAACTGGTCTTGTATATGGATTATAAAGTGATTAATGATCATATATTAAATTTATTTTAGATTCTTGGATTAGGAAAGAATTCCCATGAAAAAGGTATGATTATCCTAACTTCCAATCCTCTTGAACAATGTGAGTTCCTAAGTGACATTGGCTCTGAAACCACAACTGAATGTATGGCTTTAGAAAGTAGGTTTGTACCAAGTCATGGAAGTGACAACCATTTGGATTGTCCATTAAGAACAACAATGGTGACCCAATTTCAATGATTGTGAAAGAAATTGACCCCCCCCCAATCAACATTCGGGCAAAACTGAATGAACCATGGTTGTTGTCGTTTCCTTCAAAACAGAAATGGTGAATAGTACATGAATCCATCATATAATAAAATGATTGGTTGACCACACATCAGACCATGTTTTTTGTATATCCTGTATAAAAAAATTCAAAACTGGAAGGAATATTATGGTTGATCTTCTATAGTCTAGGTTCTTATGAAATATGTCCATCCTCGCTTTGACAAGTACATGTCAGAAGACTGTCCTTGTATGGAATAAAAGGATGAGTGTGTTACCCTCACATATCTGATTGAGCACATATCACGCCTATGATGATACACTAATCAGTTAGCATGGTTCTTGTTTTTTTCATGGTTGCAGATACTACTCTCATAAACTACACCACGATCTAACGTCTATTCATCCAGTGACTGTTCTAAGAAATCAGTTCTGGATGCGACCCTTACGAGACTCAGAATAACCTCACCTTCCTGACACCTTCAATGTAATGTTGAAAATGAAATAGTCTAAAACTACCATCAACATAGTATAATCCCAAACCTTGAGGTTTCCCATGAGGATTTCCAAAATCTAAAACCAACAAGTCATCACCGTCAAAAGAAATCTATAGTATGTTTAGCGACACTTGTCACCATATCCAAGCACATTTGAATCTTAACCATGGAGAGTGAAAATCACCACCTTAAATATCTTGATTAAGATGGATCATGGATTGAAAAACAACTCACTTTCGATTTAGGGGATGTTGAGGAGGGGTCCTTTTAACATGTGTCATAGGCAGCATTCCACCGGTACCCTTAAGTTTCCTACGGAGGGTTCCACCCAACAAACTGCCACCTATGCTTGCCATGCTTGGGAAACAAGGAAGACATATCAAGAAAGGAAGGATATATAAAATCATGAGTGGGATTATATCCACTCCCATTTGGTTCATTTTTTTGGAATATTCGGGAAGTACCTGTGAGTAGGCTTATATCCCTTCTCACTCAGAACATGCCTGTGGGAATATTCTTACAACATGCCAGGGGAGGTGCATATTAGTAACCCCCATGCAATAATTCCATAAAAATATTATACTGGAACAACAAATGGGCTCATATCTACACATCAGTTGATGATATATTATAGTATACCATAGAGACATAAAATGTGAAGGTTTATATCCCTAAAAACACTTTTCTAAAGTGTCATTACATCTTAAAAATAGATGAAGAACTCCTTCATTATATTCTAGCACTGGTATGGATTCAAAGGAATGAACATATTACTATCCCTACATATAGGACATCAAAAGACTCTGATAATCATGAACAAGTGGTTACTCCGGAGCAAGTACACATTCATTCTCTAATCTTGAAGGATTATCGACATATTATGGTAAAAGAAAATGCACCAAACTGAGCTCATAACCAGGTTCCATCTAGGGCTCACCAAGTGCGACTATAAAATGCCTTAAAAATAAAAAAAAATTAATTGAAAGAGACTGGTGACATATTCAAAAGGCCTAGGATTAGGAATATATCCTCATTCTGGCTGGAGATCACCAAGTGAAAGAGGAACATGCCTCAGGATAGGCTATTATTTCATTCTCAGAAGACCACCATTATGCTCTAAAGGGCCATGATCAAAATTATATCCCATTTCTTCTTGATTCTCTAGAATTGAATGTAGAACATGCCTTTAGGAAGGCTCATATTCATATTAGAAATTCTATGTGGAATATTTCAAAAGAACATAGAAGTGATGCTCATATTCCTACATCATCCAATGAATGACTACATCAGCTTCCTTCTGAGGATATACAGGATGAGGTTCATATACCTTCTCCAATTTTGGAGGTCTATCGACATATTTAGTAGGAGGATTCATATTCATACTGAGACCATATTCCCACTCTAACTAGGGATCACCAAGTAAGATCTGAACATTCCCCAAGATAGGATTATATTATTGTCACAAAATAGTAGCGACATATTCGAAAGGCCCTAGATCAGGATCACATACCTATTCTTACCTCGGATCAGCACGTGAGAGAGATACATGCCTCGATGCATGCTCATATTCCTTACAATATTGAAGAATATCATTGGAATATTCCAAAATCTTCCCAGTAGTGGACTCATATTCCCACAACAGCAGACGATTATCAACTATGTCTGAAAACAATCATAGAAATGGATTATATCCCTACACAATCCCAAAAGGAATGTTGGAATATTCCATATACAACATAGAATTAGGCTCATATCCCTACAATGTTCAATTATAGTGTCCTTGGAATTATTCGAGACACATTCTCAACACCCTTAGGGTATATCAACTCTTTAACCAAAATCATAATTCAATGATTACTAAGATAGTCTACCTCATTGTAGTGTGGAGATTGATTAAAGGAAATATACTCCTGAAATCCTCCATGGGCAACCTCCCCATGGTTATATCTCCCACAAATATGTAAATCTTCCCTTTCTCAAACACAATTATACAGATATGTGTTCAAAACATAAACTCATTTTATAGATAGGTGCTTGAAACATCTGGGTCAATGACATATAGTTTCCCATAAACTCTCAACAGCACTACACTCCAATTAATAGGAGACCCAATAACCATCTTTTTTGGTATAACCAGATGGAGGTGTGTAATTATAGTGAATATAAACAATACATTTACATATGGAGAGATCTATCCAAAATCAAATTACACATCATGTTCAAACCCCTATCCACTTCAGACAATGAGTTCCCTGATGATCTAGAAAAGGAGTGTATTCCATATCTGTTGAAAAATATATGGGAAACTCAAAATCTACAGAAGGCAAGACATATCTTTTATCCATATTACGAGTATCACAAATAGATCATAAATACACTCTATTTTCAGCTGGATATGGCCACCTATTCTATAGCTCAAAACTCGATAATGGAGGAGCATGTGAAAAGACTACGAAGTTTTTGTTTCTGCATCGCAACAACTCTCCACTGACTGACTTATAGAGCATCACTAGACATATGTATCTGAGGAATGGTGAAATATGGAGTGTTAAACTTCACTATATCCCCATAATAATAGAACCCCTCAGATACTTCATCCTATAATGTCATAGCATCCGAAAACATCAAAGATATGGGTATCTTAAATTCATTGCATACATGGATAAAAAAGTTGTAATAAACATAACCACATCATATATAAACAGACTTTCAGTATGGATTTCCATTGTACCCAGCTCATACACGATAATAGCTATGCCACATAAAATATATCATAGTAGTAGCTTTTTTTAGTAGCCATTGAAGAGTGAACCCATCCTATTGGGTTGGTAGAATATCTACCACTGCCAACACCCTCATGTAGTCAAATCCTGATATGATTGATAATATATCTCTAGTAGCTGGAAACAAACTTCATCCCACTCAATAGGGAGAATTTATATCACATTTTTCATCACCCATTTCAGCATTCCCCAAGGGGGTCCCAGGAAAATCAACGGTGGTTCTAGATCAACCTTATCCTTCAAGGACAATGACATTTATATAACAATGTATGACCCATGAGTCATAAAATAACAAAATAGAACAATTAGATCCTCAAAAATAGGATCAATCAGTTCCAATAGGGTCCCTAAATAGTCCCAAAACCATAGGATTGGTGGAATTTTCATCATCATAATTACAGAAGAGGTAATCAGTCATCTCTTGTTTGAGTGGTAAATATCGATTATTGGCATCCCATCCATTCCTCCCATGACATAATAGACATATATTATTCAAGGATTGTTTGGTAGTCAAGACATAAAACTCCCTGAAGTTCATTACCCACAAAATGATATGTGAGAAAAGTATTTTGAAGGAAATCAAACATTTCCAGGGTCACAATCTGAAACATCCCAGTATGGACAAGGGTTCACAGAATGACCTTAATTCTAAAAGTGAAAAATAATCTTGTTGAGTTGAAACTAATGGTATAACCAACATTTCCTAATATACCTCTATGAATTTTATAACTAAAAACACAATAGATAATGTGGATTACGACAAAGATGATGTGGGACACAATACAAAAAACATACCCCTAGAGGAGAATCCGGATGCACCCATCGAGGATACACACACCCGGAACTAGTAGAGGCTCCAAAACCCAGTACCTTCAAATATCAAGATTCCACCTCTATAGAATAACTCAATAAATGATAAATGGAAATTTTTGGGTATATACCAATCACCACCTAGTATAACCAAGATTAATTCCATAGAGGAACAATTTAAATAATATGATAGTGAGAGAAAAACTCTCAAAAAACTCAACGAGGAGCTACTCAGGGTCATTATTCCCATTGAGTATCATCTTCCTGAAGAAATGAATATTCATCCTCCCATTTCTAATCCTCATATAAGAGTTTCATCTATGCATTAGACTGGACTTGGATCTAGGGATCCAGTCTGCATAAATAAAGAAGTCGAAAATAATTGCAACTTCCCTATATTAAGTTAACAACATCTCCCTCACTAGGGTAATATCTTAGTCTATTCAGAGGATGAGAATATGAGGGACATGGAAATAAGATAATCTTATCAAGACTCAAACTCTCCATATATAAGGGAGGTGGTTCAAATAGTAGTACCTATAGAACTACTCATTGTTATCGATTCCCTGGCTATTCAAATGAAAACCATGGAAAGAGGTTGTGAACATATGTAGCCTGAGAAGAATTCATATCCCAAATGGGTGGATGAAAAGTCTTCCCACCCAATTTTGGAAATCCTAACTTCCCCCCATTTTATAGTGTGGAGGACCCCAAACAACATCTCAATCACTTTGTATCCAGATGTGGTCCAATGATGGGCCCTCGAGATTAACAGGAGGTGACTAAGTTATGGTTTGTTTTATATAATCTAGTAGGGATTGCCTTTACATGGTACTGTAGAATTCCAGTAGGATCCATTGTAGGATGGTAAGACCTTTGTTTCAATTCCTTTACCAGTTCATCTTGACATTGAGGTAAATGAAAATCATTTACCTAAAGAACAGTGTGAAATGAAAAAAATATGAGAGGGTTCCTGACTTCATATCCATATGGAAGGGATTAACCTATTTGATCAACATCCCCCTCTCACATGAGTAATTCCTAGAACTATTTTGTTAGGACCTATCGGATGAGTTCCAAACACCTATGGTCCTAATAAATTATCTTGGTGGGTTCCATGATTTTACAAAAAGGGAAAAACATCTGGAAGACTCTATTTAAGGAACCTGATCCAAAACATCACCCATTCCCTCAACATATGGAAAAATATTTGGCAAGGTAGAAACTATTGTTGTTAACATTAAACCAGCAGTATTTCCCATTAAAGAACCTAGGTATGTCCTAAACTACCCAGTTCCTCTTATCAAGTAGCAAAAATGACAGAATCTCCCTCATCTAGAAGCCATAAGAGATTAGGGTTGCCCGGTATTTGAAGAATAGATGAATAAAGCATACTACTTTTGAAATGAAAAAGTTATTGGTTATTTCTCAGAATCCATTAAAAATAACCTTCGCAATCTTCCACAATCTAAAACCCTAATGATTTCAACCTCAATGATCGTCCTAACTACCGTACTTTTCATAGAAGGATGGGTCATAACATATTGGACTGCTTAATCTTTAAAGAATTTCTCCAATGAATAAAGAATTCTAGACTGGTGATGTTGGATAAATCCCATGAATAGGTGATCTGTATATCCACTACCTAGTTAGAAGTAGAAGGTTAGTGGAAGAATGTTTTGACAAAGCATGGTTAGATGGTCAAAACCAGATGACTCAAAATATAGTTGACCAAGATCATTCCACCCTAAGAGAATATCTTTTTAGAACCGTAACCATTCTTCCACCTAGTAAGGTTCCATCTAATATGTCTTCCAAGGTGGATGTAACCATCATAAATGGGATTAAATATAATAGGAAGAGTCAAATTCATCACCAAATCAAGCTGTAACTCTTGAAAATATTTCCTTGAAATATCTAAAGCTTGCGCAGTGCCCCACCGAACAGAACCTTCAATGGATGAATAGATCATATGTGGATCAATTAACATGATAAACTTGGTTAATCCAATCTTTGATGAGGCATATGACTCTAAATATGATTTCCCCGCACCTAACCAAAGTGCATGAGGCTTCAAACATAGGAACCATGTATATAGGGGACAACAGAGGTGTGGTTAGACGCAACAAAATTTTTCACATCCCCACAGAGGATATATGCCCAACTATGACTCATGGGAAAGTGATCCAACAAGAAAAATATATAAAATGGATGTTTCAAAGTACACTCCAGCAGTTTTCATCACCCATTCAGATTATATGATCAACTTGTGTGGGTTTGATTACTAGATCATCCTACACAAGGGGGAATTCTAGCATGACCTATACCACTGGCAGTAGATTCTCCCTCAACCTCTACCCAAGCACCCGATAATTATACCTCAGTTATCCTAGTTTCTGAGTTGTGTAGTAAGGATAAACCACAACTAAAGAAGTGTCGAACACTATCACAAAAGTACAAAGTTATGAAATAGATATGGATTTTCCTAGCTAAGCGCTCAATCCTAAATGCACTCCATCTTTCAAAGGAACTCCGAGAGGCACTCGTTGAAGCTTTCTAGAGACCACAAGTGTTTATGAAAGAGGTCACTGCAGTCTAGGTATATCATGTGTATAACATATCATATGAATGAAATGTCATCATATCGTTCATGGTTGAGGATCATGAAGAGGTCATACAGGGACCCATCAGACCTCAATATGTTTTTGGTAGACTCAATAATGTTGACATGTGAAAGGACCAGATTGACTATGGTCCGGGGACCAACCTCATCCTAATGCGAACCCTTCAAAATTTAGTTCATAGATAAGTGGATTATTCTCACACAAATATATCCATTCAGGTATATGATAAGAGTTAGAAAAGACCTCTCAGGATGATCAAGCTGAAAACTCATTTTGTGGAGCTGACTTACAACATTGAGTTTATGGTTATCCACCCAAAACCATATACAATGTCCTTCTTGGATTTTGATGGATCTACATGCATCTGCATGTACCCTAAACACTCCATAAATTATTTATATACACCCTTGATGGAAGGGTCGGCATTCTATATGGTGATGCTTCCCCCCTTCAAAAATTGAAAATGGAAATATGTTAAGGACTATTTTTAAAAAAAGGGAAGGAAACAAATTTATGGTGGATAATGATATATAGGTTGTATCCCCTATAATCTTGGGTACCACACCTATAAATCCTTAAAATATTCTTGATAGTTACTATGGGGTCCCCATAAATCTAGTTGAGGTAAAAGGCCTGATTTTAGATGTTCAATCCAATTTGGTCCCCAATGACAGTGTAAAAGACAATTAGTACCAGAATATCTCAAAAATGAATCTAAAAGTAAGGGATGATAATGTATTTTATCATGGACTATCTCACCTCAATAGTGACATAGATTCCCCCGTATTTTTTAATTTTCTTGTAAATTATTCCATAGACTCAAAGGTGGAAGAGGAGAAGGACTACCTAAGGAACTCCCCTCCTATATGTGAGGAAGAAATTTTCACCACCATTGATGAGCTCTGGATGGTGAATCTAGGAATATAACAAGACCCACATCCCATACGGATTAGTTATGACATACCTCTTAAGGATAAATATATTTACATTACATTTTTAAAGAAACATGAATATATGTTCCCATGAAATTATAAATAAATTGGATTGAATCCAGTTGTGGCCACACACAACCTTGACCTACATGATGACCATTAATTCTTCAAGTAAGCAACCATAAGGATAAAATCATTTCTTTGAACCAATGTAGAGGTTAAATTTGTAAAATTCATCAAACCCAACTTTGTATGGGAACTGAAATACACAATATGTCTTGCTAACAATATCCCTATCAAGAAGAAGAATAAGAAAATTATGGTATGGAGTGATTTCAGATACCTTGATTGAAATTTACCAAAGGATGAATTCCCATTAACATTTATAGAACTATTCATTGATGCAACTAATATATTATATACACTTTCATTATGTATGGGTCTTCATGGTGTAATCAGATAAATATATTTCTAGAAGATGATGAATTAACTTCTTTTAGAGCACCTCATGGGATCTTTTGCAGTCAATTCATGCCCTTTGGATGAAACATTGACGGAACCACCAATCAACATGCAATCTACCATATCATTACAACCTAATTGGTAAGAATATCAGATCGTTATTTCAATGACCTGGTGCACAAATCTAGATAGGAATGTGATCACTTCACTAATCATTAAATATAATTTAGAAAACTGTGGCAACATAGTCTATTGATGAATCTACTAAAATGTGATTTCTGGGTAACATCTGAAAAGTTCCCTAGATTTTTGATATACCATCACAACATTGATATTGAACCTAAAATGACCAATGATATTCTAGAAATGTCACCACCCAAAAATGACAAATAAATGAGGGGGCTCCATGGGAACCTCGCTTACATTCATCGTTTCACAGCCAACATGGTTGGTAAATCACTCTACTTTACCAAGATAATGATGAAGGGAATCACTTATCAATAGGATAGGGACTTGCAAGAATCCTTTGAGAGTATAGTAGTGTCTGCTATACCAACCTATCATAATGCCACCAGTGTAAGGAAGGACACTCATATAATATGTAGTTTCCCTCGAATGATCACTAGGTTTTCTCCTTTCAAAGAAGAATGATGCGTGAAGTGGGAATGGTCTCCAATACCATAGCCAAATTTTGGTAGGTATTGAGAACTGATACACATATTTTAAGAGAAATTATCTTGTGCTCATCATTTCATTATAGATGTTGTGGTGTTACTTACTGCACCATGAAGTCCACCTGGTCTCCTGTATTGACCCAGTCAAGTATATCCTTGGTCATCCTATACCAACTGGGTGTTTTGCCTAATGGTAGGACATTATATAATTGTATGACATGTATTTCATCTCACATATATTATTTAAAGGATAGACCTTGACTGATTTCATCACAACACATATTTTCCTACAAATCACACTAGTAGACATCAAACATCTAGATGATGATGTTTTCTATGCCCATGACACTCCCATAAAATGGGAGATGTATTTTTATAGAACCTCCCAAATTTTATTCAAATGGAGAGCAGAAAAATAAAGACAAAATTGGGATAGATTAGGGATTTTACTTATTTCCCTAGACAAATCAATTTTTCCATAATCTTTCTTGGTATTTGAAAGCTACACAAATAATGAGTCTTAATATCAAGGACTCTTCAATGTCTTGCAATTATCCCTACAACTGAAAATAGCCTACTTGAACATCAAAGGGGATTTATAACTGGTGATAATGTATATCAATATTGAATATGTCATCAAAAAAGATGAATTGGTCCCTTTTAGTGGCTACGTCACGGGACTAATGGAAGAGTTCCCTTTTGATTCCATGTTTAATCATGTTCCCCAATCATAGAATGCTCGTGTAAATTTAGGGGATAATGAAGTCGTTGTCTTTGCTAACCCTAATCATAAGAAATAAATATATTGTATCACGCACTGAAGTAAGGTCTCTTTGATTTTCATTTGTGATATGAACGAAATCAATCAGGTCAGCACTACCCCAAATAATAATAAACTGATTTCCACTCTAGGATGCATGGAGCCCACATTAGTGGGAAAAAAGTTTTCTTTTCATTTTATTTTAATTTTATTTTGGGTTTTAACTAATGTTTATAAAGGTAACTTTATAAATAATATTTGTGGCATTGATTTTAAAAAAACAGAACTTGAATATCAAAATTTTGAATTTTAGGTTCTTTTTTTTGCATCGGTTTCCACTATAAACCTTTGCCAAAAAAGATATTTGGAATCTGTTTCTAGTAGAAAAATTCATTAAAGTTCCTCTTTTTTCATGTTTTGATGTAATTTTTTGTTTAAAACCAAGGGTGAAATGTTTTTTCGGTTATATTTTTTATGTGATTTTTTAGAAAAACTGATGTTGAATATCTTTTGTATTTTTTTTATGTTTTGGGCATAATTTTTAAAAAAAGAGACACCAAGAGATAAAGAAATTCTAAAATTATAAATACCACACACCCCAATATATGAAAATTACTATAATAAAAAACACAATATACCATAATCAAATATCATGTATCACAGAATAAGAATATATAAAAACAAGAATTATTTAACAACTTAATCCAAAAAACATTATATACATAATTATATTTTAAAATATAATTAAAAAATACGTACCTAATAATTTATAACATAATCATTCACGGTTTTTTTGAGGTATTATTTTCAGATCATTAGGTTCAAACACCTATTATAAATAATAAATTAGTTTTTGAACACTTTTTATTAAGAAAATGTAATATTAATTATAAACAAGAAAAGATACATACCTGATAATTTAATTCAAACCCATACATAAAAAATAGTTTGCAAACAAATATCAAAGATGTGGAAATCCATCATTCAAATATGAATCATAATCGTAGAACATCAACAATAATATTTAATGTTATAAGATTAAAAAATAGAATATTATGAAATAAAATACGAAATAATTAACATAACTAACCTTATCAAATTCATTCATGGCCCCAATTATGATTATCTCATATATGAATAGTAAAACATAATAACCACATTCCACATTTTCTTGTTGATGACGAAACAAAAGTTATAAAACATTAACTTAATAATAGAAACCAATATATATATATATATCAAAAAACATAATATTATCTAATGTAAAGAAATATTTACTGTTAATTCTACATATTGGATTAGATTTGTGTTATTTATCAAAATGTATTATTTGTTAAACTTTTTCCATGGACTACATTTTTATATATACCAACAAACAAAACAATTAGGAAAAATAATAATTAAAAGAAGAAAACTAACTTTTCAAAAAAGGTGTTGGAATTTTTATAGAAGCACTAAATAAAGAGAAAACCCAATATAATGTTCAATCACATGGGGAAAATATGCTTAACAACCAATACCCTCCACAATACAAAATGTTCACATTTAATAATATTATAATGAATATTATTTCATAATTATCTTAGTGTTCTTACCCATGAAGGAATGAAAATAGACAACCCTTAATGTATGTCTTTGATAATCTATCACAAATATATGTAACTCTATGATTAGTATTTAAATATATCATAGCATATAATATAAAATATAGATATATAAAACTGTAAAATCTGATGGTATCATTTTTAATAAAAAACGTGTGTAGATACTTAATTAAATAAGTAATATAGTAAGTCACGTAAAACTATCTATAATTAAAGAAATATAAACTGAAAAATAAATTTACATAAATGTAAAAACACTGCAACACAGAAATGCTAAGATCATCAAAACTAGTCAGATCCATGATATCTTTTTAGAATGTTTTCAAAGGATAATATCTTTCACATTTATTGGACATCATCTAAAACTCCTATAAATTATACAAGGAAAAAGAAGCTTGAGATAAACTTTGTATCTCGTTAGAAATATCATAAGTATCTAATGTTATTTGTTCCTAAACCATTTGTTTCCTTTGATCTAATTATTTTGATTTTAGATAATCATAAATAAATTCAATATTAGAGAACATTATAATTAATTTTCAATGAAATCTAATTAATATTTAGATAAAAGCATACATCATATGAAAGATATAGAATAAGTATATGTGGAAAAAAAATTGGACCATAAAATCCCCAACTCTAGTAACATCCTTGATAGGCAATGGTCGAAGATCATTAGAATCAAAAATATCATGTACTGATACTCTAAACCTACCCATATGCATAGGCTAGTTATGTAAAGATTCCCCAAAAATATGTAAGACTCCATACACTATAATACATACATGAGGTTCTTCAAAATAAACCTCACAGTATAATGTTTGACCCAAATGAGTTGGTGGAGGTTTTTAGTTGGTAGGCTAGGAAGGGTTTCCTAAATGGGTGGGTTGTACAGGTCGCGTAGCCTACTGGAAATGATGGGTAGGCTTCATAGAATGTGACTACCTCATCAATTGTTTTATAATAGCATTCAAAAATTATTTAATTTGATCTCTCATGGATAGGTTCATATCATTTATCTCATTTTTTATGGATTTCATTTTTGGGTCTCTTGATTTCTAACATTGATGACCAAAAACATTTGGAATACTAACACCAGCCTCATGTCCTAATATATGGATGGGGTGTTCTGGATTTCCTAAAGTTGTGTCCTGGATGTCCATCCTACCCTCAGGGATGAATGTTCCCTATGTCAATTTCTCTTGATGTTTATCTGGAAATGAAAAATGAAAATTTTATATTAGTTTCCTTTATTTATAAAATAAAAAATCTTTAAAAATAAAAATAATTTACTTATAATTCTTTCAGCTACTTATTTATCTTCCTCTATAGGATATTTTTCCTTTTTTTATTTATTTTTTCCATTTTTCATGGAGGGTGGGGGAGATGGAAGACCTAACTAGACTTCATTTGAACCACAAGTTGGGGGAGCACTTAATGTTACAAACTTTTCATCAATCATTTTTTTACTCCAATAAATAATACCCTTCACATGACAATGTATGAGGGTATACATTCTGCATATGGATCTCTTGATGAGATTTCCCGAAAACAAGTTTTATAAAAATAAACTACTGTACAATTAGGTAAATATATAATAAATTTTAAAATATAAAATAATTATAATATTATAAATTCTTCTTTATGTCAATTGGAAATAAATTTCTTCCATGTATCAGTATCTAAAAACTCATACTTGAGACATTTTTTCATTTTATTACATTCAAAAAACATAATTTTTTGCCAATTTTGTTTTTAAATATCTTTATCAAACCATATCTAAAGAAAGATATCTTTTATTAATTGATTCCATTTATTCAAAATATAATGTCATCTATAATTGAATAAATTAGATATTAGTAATTTAAAATATATAATAATTGAAAACTGATATAAAATAAATCAACTAAAATATTTTACCATAAAAACCTTCCAAAGATGATCTATCTCCGTCTTATTGAAAAAATTCCAAACAATAAATTAAATTTTAATCCTATTATGGAATTGAATGTAGATATAGCTTATAAACTGCATTATATTTGGTTCAACTAAATTTTTATTATCCTCAAAACTAGTACATAATCTCTCTTCTCCATGACCAAGTGAGATTTTTTATAAACATTTAATCCCATACTTACCGATACTAGAAATCAATTTTTGAATAATAAATGTATAAGAATCTACCATTGAAGTGTCATCAGTAGTCTTGAAATAATATTTTATAAATTAAAATTTTAATTTCATTAAAAAATTATATTACTGAATATTTAATAATATGAAAAAATACATACACCTTGGTACCTGTTTTTCTATCTCTATATTTGTATCTTCTATTGAAATAGGAAAATGTAATGAAATTATATGTAACCACATTTTATTAGACAAGTGAATAATTAAAAAATTGGAAAACAGAAATATGTAAGTAAAAAAATTGTCACATATGTGAATTTTTTATTGAAAAATAATTATGTAATTTTTATTAACCAAAAAATATGAAATTTAAAGTATTAAATATAATCATTAGTTCTAAAATGATAGAAAAAATTATAAATTTAAATATCAATGTTATTAAAAAAGTGTTTTATTATGTCTTAATTGAACCAAAATTTAATAATATACATTGGGTATTTAAATGAAATAATGTTTAACCATGAAAATAGAATATAAAATTTGAAATAAAAATTCATAAAATTAATCAAATATATAAAATTAAAAATAAAATATTTATTATAAAATATAGTTTTTACATGTGTAAATTTTAAAAAATAAAAAAAATGTAAATTTTTTCCAGATTAATTTAGTAGGGTAATTTATTTTTTACTCATATTCCATCAACATGATCATTTTATACAACATGCACTATGTCTGCCTTATTGTCATTGTTATCCAGAAATCATGTAATAAACGAATAAGTCTCAAATAAATCAATAACATCATCATCATCCTCATCACCCAAATGGATTCATTTCCTTTACAAAATTATAGACCACTGATCATTCAATGGATCAATGACATAAAATAATTTCTTTTCATGTGAATCTATGATAAATGGTTCCTCATTGAAACTAAATCTTTTCAAATAAAATAGTTTAAAACCATATTCCTCATGTTTTACCCCACTATTACTAGAAATCCAATTACACATAAACATAGTGAAATGAAATTTAGTGTAATAAATTTCCAATATGTTTTCAAGAACTCTAAAATATGTTTTTGATGTATAAATTTATTTTTAAACCCTTTTAACTAAAAAATGAAGTGCTTCAGCAATGGCCATTACACCAATATTTTGAACAGTAATATTTTCATCTATTTTTTTGTAAAATGTGTACCCTTTAATATCAATAACAGACCATGTGATTACATTATGAGATGGTCCCCCAGGCAACCATTTCAATGTCTCTGATGTAGATATATTTGTGATGAATTTCTCTTTAATCCATGAAACAAATGTCTTTATATGCTCAATCATCAACCACATTTCGTTTCATTTTAGATATCGTACCAATTTTTTAACAACATGTGATGGTATATATAATTAAAAAACATATATGTTGATAAAACTCTATAAATATGCCAGCATCACTTCATCTCATGGAATGAACATCACCTTTAAGCCTCAAATCCCTCTACCTTCACTATAAACTATCATATATCGAGATATAGGGATACTAATATGCTCCACTTCATACAAATAATAATTACAGAACACAATAACCTCTTCTAAATAATATTTTTGAAAAATAGAGGCCTCCAACTAATAAGTATAATTAACATCTTCTTTCAAAAAATTTATATATCTTTTAAAGTGATATATCTCTAAAAAATAAATAGACCCACATATTCTTATGTTATGCACCAAATTAATCACTGGATAAACCATTGTATAAAAAAAAGTAGGTTGGAAATACATTTCTTTTTGAAAAATTATAAGATAAGTTTCATTCTTCAACATATTTAACGAATTTGGATCAATGAATTTACTACAAATGGATTTAAAAAAATTACATAACCTGATGATAGTCTTTCTGACAGTTGTTGGTAATATACCATGCAGTGTGACTAGTAGAAGTTTTTGGTTCAATACATGAAAATATTGATATTTCATACCTGTTAATTTATTATCCTTGAATGACACCAAATTATTCACATTTTAAGAATATCCACCGGTTACTTTAATAACATGAAGAAACTGACAAAATTTTATCTTCATGATTATGCTTAATGTATGACAAGAATGAGGTAAATATATTCTATTTCATTTCATTGTGGGAGATAACTCCTAACATATTCCCATTTATTTCAATTACAATCTAGCATGAAATCCATATTTTTCCTTTCCTTTTATGTCTAACAATGTTCCAATCAAACTATCACATTTTTTTCCAATATGCATCACATTAATTTTATGTTTTATATCTAAAAACATCTAGTATGATAGTTATACAAATATAGATTGTTTCTTCCATATTTATTTTGAAATACATGAACTTATTTTCTTTCCAAATGTCAAATTTATATTTTTCATCCACTTATAATATTCTTCAACAAAGAATGGTTGTGGGGGAAGATTTAATTCCAATAAACAAATAAATTATTTTTTCATTCTATGATAGGTCTAGTCAATTAAAAAAATATATTTGATGTCCTTTGTACATCGTCTTTCTTCCATTCTACAATTGATAATATGAATTCTCGTATTCGTAAATTGGACACGCTTTCTATCCCTTAACATAGTATCTAGATAAGTTTCAATATGTTGTAAATTCGTTTATAGTGAACATTATCACAGAATGTAGAAGAAAACAGTATTTCTTTAATGAATCAAAAACATTAACACATGTCTCCCATAAAATTTCAAATCATCAATAAGTGGTGAAAGATACACATCACTGTAATTTCCCTACTGTATTGGTTAAGAAACCATCAAGCTCATCGTAAAGTTTTTTTTCTTCATACATATCTATGGGGTCAAGTTGTAAATGAATAACAAAACAAGACAAGAACTATATTGGATAAATAGGATTTGATATGGATTTATTCCATTAGTAGTCAATCCAATTATGCGATTTATACCTTCACTTACAAAATCAGGAAAATTTTATCAAATATCTTCCATTGTGGTGAATCAGCAGGGTGACGTATGTTTCCATCAGATATATGCTCATTTGAACAAAACCAAAACTTTTTTGTATGAATTGAATTTGAAAATAGATGCATCAAACATGGAATTATTGGAAGGCACCAATTTGATTTAGCAGGAGTATGGCTTCTTGTACCTGATAATGAATCAGAGTTGTACTATGGGAATTATATGAATGAATTATTGGATAGAATTATTTGAAAGTACCAAATTGATTTAGCTTGAGGTTACATTCAATTTCAAAAGAAGGAATTTGAGTTTCATTTTTCATCCATATTATGACATGATGTCCCAAATGAAGGAAATTTTGATAAATATTTATATTCCTTCATATACAACACATAATAATTGGGGCAGTCATGTATGTTTTTATACCACAATCCCATTGGAAATAATATTGTCCTCACCTCATAATTGGAATTTGGATGTCCATTGCCTTCTGGAAGTAGCTCTTTTAGAAGCTTAAGAACGTTATAGAAACATTTATGACTACACCCATTTATTTCATTCAAGTTAACTAATCTCACAACTACTCATAACACTATTTATTTAATTAAATCAGGGGATAATGGGTTCTCATAATCTCTATAATTATTTTTAATAGTTTATTTTTCTATGGTTTCAACACCTAAACCATGAATTAATTCATCAATATGATCATCTGTCTCAATATGAATATTTTCATCAGCATTAGATGTCAAATTTTTAGTTCATTCACCATGTCAAATCCAACATGTATAATTAAGATGAAACCATATAAAACTATATGATCTTTTATTTCTCTAGAATTTAAATTTTTTATTTTTAAACACTTTACACATTGACAAAAAATCGAATATATTTTTTGAAGATTTAATTTATAAAATTCTAGGAAATAACCAACTACTTTTTCATATTCAATAGTGGTTATTCATAAATTTTTCGAATTATGATTCATTCAATGAATGTGATCGCAATATGAAAGGTATGTATATTAAAAAATTTAATCATTTAGTCATATAAATATATAAACAGATAAATTTTAATCATAAAAACACACAATTAAAATGACTGGTGATCAGGTGGTAAATATCAATAATTATTATGAATAAAATCAAAAATAAATTACCCTAGGAATCTATTTTATTAAAATAAATAAATAAAAACTATTTTTGATGATCCTTGTAATGTAATATAAATATTTTTATCAAGTTTACATATTTTTTTGTGAAATTACTATCACACAACACCCTTTCCATTCTACATAGATCCATTAAGATTGACATCAACATTCCTCTTTATTTAACCTAGAATAAAAACCAGTAAACATAAATTCAAGTTTTCATTATAAAAAAGATAAATTTTATTAGGATAAAATATAGGTCAAATGAATATTTTACTATAATAAAAAGAAAATAGAAAAACATAATTAATTTAAATACCAAAACACAAATAACATGGGTTAAAAATTAATATATACATTTGATCACAAAAATTTTTTAAATTACCATTTGTAGAATGAATCATATTTGTGTTGGAAATATTTATTCAATTTATTCCATATAATAGAATATTATTCTCTAAGACATAATTTATCCTTTCAAACTCTATGTGATATGAAATAACATAGTGGTTTTATTATAAATATTTTATAATTACCAACATTTCAAATTTTATGACTTAACTATTCATTTGAGGGAAATCAATTAAGCATCAAAATTCATCATAAGATAATAAGACACCATATAAAAAATGAATCTTAAAAAATATTAAACCCAAAATTTTATCCAATTTATTTGTTATATTGATCTTTAGGGAAAAAATTACTATACAATAATATGGTTTTCATAAATATAAATATGTGATTAAAATAATCTTATGACCTCTAAAAGTATTATTTAATATCCATAAATTATGTCATAACTTATTATTCACACTTGTAAATTTAACATATAAAAATAATAAATAAAAATTTAAGTATATATATATATAAATAGATAAATTTAAAACATTAAAAAATGAAATCAAAATAATCAAAGGATGATCTTGATTCGAACAAACAATTATACATATTGATCGAATCATATTATACCTAATTTATCGTAATCAATTACAAAAATATTGTGAATAAATTATCTTTAATAAATATACATAATTTATCTTCATAAATAAAAAAAATAACATACACACTTATACATAATCAATAAAACAATAAAAACATAAAATAACTAAGAAAAAATTATCATAAAAATTAAATATAAAAAATAACCTACAAACAATTATGAAAAAAAATCACCTGAATTTTGAAAAATTATACAAATAATTAAACAAAATATTATAAAAATGTTTATTAAATTATTACCTACACCAAATTATCATAAAAAAGATTATATAAATAATTATATGAACAATTATATGAATAAATATAAAAAAATAAAATTCCATTAATAATTGAAATAGTTATAAAAAATAGCATACAAACAATTATCATAAGATAAAGTTGAACATAAAAACATATAATAACTTACAAACTACTATCATAACAAAAAATTATACCTAATTTATTTTCAAAAATAAAAAAAATCCTACAAAATTTTAGAGTTGAGTAATGAAAAAAACCTCTTGAATTCCGATAAAATCAATATAAGTTCACTGTAATAGAGCGAAACTCGCATGATTAAAGAAGAATGATTAAAAAATGAATTAAAATAAAAAAAAACTCAAATTGTATTTTCGGATCGGCTATAATGTATTGATGATCAATAAATATATATAATGTAAGGAAGATTCAATATTAATAACAATAAAATGATGATAAAAAATACTGTAATAATTAGTTGACAATCGTTGAGGGTGATTGAGGATCATCAAAGTCATTCGGAGCTGTTGTCTGTTGAGTGAGAGGGTTTAGAGTGAAATAAAATTTGGTCTTCGACAACCCAATATAATTTTGAAAATACCTATGGAATTAGTTTTTAAGAAAACTAATGTTCTAAAAATTTAAAAAATTACTGTTTTCATCTATTTTTCCTAAAACCAACACCAAATTTTTTATTTATATCTTTAGCATCGATTTTAAAAGAAAGTAATTACAAACATGTTATTTTTAATTTGGCATCATTTTTATTGAAAATGGATTCCAATTATGATTTCAATTCAGTTATTGGGTCGGTTTTCATGATAACCAATGACAAACCTTCACTTTATTTTCTTTTAAAATATTTTTTTTATTAGCTAATGTTAAAATAATGATGTTAAGTCCTATATTTCTACTAGTTCTATAATTGGTTATCTCTTAAATAAGATCCTACTAATAGACTGAGGTAGATGGGAATATATTTGATAGTTAGAGTCAATAATTACCCTATGGGAGGGTCCAAATGATAAGAAATCCCTCTAGAAGTGAGGATTTGATGGATTCCTCTTTGGATGCACAGAATAACGATATATTTTCACAATCACTATAGAAGTATATATAGGATCCTGTAATGCTCATTAATATTGGATGAGGCTCTACTAGAAAATCTAGAGGATGGGTTATTACTGGAAAACCATGATACGGGACTGTGTGTAATTCACCAGAAAATTTCATGCATACCATATCCATGAAAACGTCATCCATCAACCCCCAAAATTTCAATATATAGCTAAATATTACTGGTCATTTTCCATATTGGGAATGAATGTTGTGGGGAAATATTCCGTAGCTAAAAATAAGTTGTACAAGAACATCCTTACTGCTACCAACTTCTTCTCTTAATGTTATGAGGTAACGCCACTAAAATATTTCTTAACTGAGAATATCATTTACATTATAAAATCTCATATCCTCACATGGTTTGGGGTCCCTCACACAATATTAATAGACAACGGCACCAACATCTTTTCAATAGAGTTGAATAAATTGTACCAAGAGTAGAATATTGAGTCTAATCACTCATCATTATATCATAAAGTGGAAAATGGATGGATAGTGTTAGTCAACAATAATCTATAAAATATACTTCAGAAGATGGTGAATAATGATATAAAGTCCTAGCTATTCAAGTTCCACCATGATTTATGGGCCTCCCATACCATCACACGTACTCCTACATAAAAAATGCCATATTCATGGGTTTATGTGACTCAGTCAGTCATACCAATTGAATTATAGCTACCTTCACTCTGAATATCCATTTGTGGATAACTCACGAATGATGAACAATCACAAAATTGGCATGCTGAAGTTGAATGGAATGATGAGAACATGTTGTGTACATTTCACAATTGTGAATTCTTTCAGAATTAGATCACACAGGCCTTCAATTCAAAATTTCATCACCATTCATTTCTCTAAGGAGAACTGGTGTTGGATCTGAGGACCCCAATGATACCTGGAAGGAAGTGTCACAAGCTGGAACCCAAATGGTAAGTTCCTTATAACATAAATAAGTTCTATTGTAATACATCTTACTTAGTGGCCAGAATTTTGGGAGCATGTCACACACTCAAACAATGAATGATTTATCAAAAAATAATGTGCATATCTTTCATCAAGTTCCTATCATCCTAGTTTCATGAGGTTAAACTACACAAGTTCATCCTGGTTTCATAGTGTTAAATTGCACAAGTTCTTCCTTATTGTATTATGTTAAATTAAACAAGTATATCCTAGTTTCATGATTTTAAACTGTAAAAGTTCATCCTAGTTACATGTTTTTAAACAACACAAGTTCATCCTAGTTGCATGACATTAATTATTCCTTGTTTCATTATGTTAAACTATACAAGTTCCTCTTATTTTCATGGAATTAAACTACAAAGTTAATCAGGGTTTCATGATGTTAAACTGCCCAAGTTCATCCCGGTTTCATGACATTAAACTATACATTTTTTCTTGGTTTCTTGAAGTTATGTTGTACATGTTCTTCCTAGAAGAATGATTATAAACTATATAGAACCCTATGCATTGACCACATGATGATAAACTTTATGGATCTCATCCAAACCGCATGACGTTAAACTTTATAGAACCCATCCTGGAAGCATGATGATAAATTTAACAACATCATTTATCCTTACATCATGATGAAAAACTAAACATATCACTAATGTTCCTCTTATTTAATGTCGATTCACCCTCATCCTCACCATAAGACAATAAACATCATGGGTGAATTCCTTGCCACATGACATTAATCTACATGGAAAACATCATCACATGGACAATTCACCATATAACAACTATATTTATGCAATAGAAAGATGAAGTTTCCCCATCCCTATGTCAAATTCAAATCTACATAAAAAATATATTCATCCAAGAACTACATGGGGCTTGATTCCTACAGTCACATGATACATATTTACACCCAGACCTCCATTTTTGGGTTTATCTCCAATATCCGTTTCCTTCCACATCGGGTGACCCACATATTTATTGTGTGACATTAAACAACATATCATATTTCCTTATGGAATGATGTAAAACTATATGAATCCCCAACATTCCTCTTCTTTCCCAACGATTCACCCACATTCTTACTGCATGACCTTAAACTGTGCCGTTGATATCCTTTCCTCATGACATTAAAATGCATGAATTTTTAGAACTATGTGTGTATTTATTCTCATTTTAATGGGATACATAGTAATGTCTATATCTTATATCCTTTCCTAGTCGTCATATGATACAAAATACCCATTTCTATCCTATAACTTCTCCAATGTCATGAATATCCTTTACCATTCCTTGTTTCTCACACTGAGTATAACTCATGTGAGAATAAGAATTTTTTAAGGGCTCTCCCCACATGGCCAATTCATGAAAGGGTTATTATGGTCTTGAATTCGAGACCTCAAAAGGCACACCTTGAGTCCTCACCACATAATTCTAAACTACAAAATTCATGTATGTATTGTATGACATTAAACTGCATGGGTTTATTGAACTACATGTGACTTGATTCTTGTCATCAAGGGATATGTATTCACACTTAGATCTACAATCTCAGGTATATTCACAATAAATAAACATAAAAAATTACACCCTCTCTATATACGATTCAGCCCTACATAGAGATAATTCATTTATGAACTATGTATGGATTGATTCCTTCCATTACAAGATACATAGTTATGCCTACACTTCTATTATTGGGTCCTTTCACAACACTCCCTTTTTCACATTAGGGATCCCACATCCCTTCACCATGATGTTAAATTTTGTAGTTTCTCATGAACTATGTTTGGCTTGATTTGTGTCATGATAATATATGTAGTGACTCTCGAATCTTCGATATTGGGCCTATATATAATAATCAATTGGAATAATTCCCCCCAATATATATTGGTCATACCTATATAAAGTACTCCACATTCGATAACTACATATTTATTGACTCTTTCCCATATAGGATGTGTAATGATGCTCAGATCTCTGATTCTTGATCCCATCTACATTAAATCAAAATATTCCCCCACCGTTGCGTATGGGTAAGACTTCCACAAGGGACTACTCTCAATTATATATGGACCAAGTCAGAAAAGATAATTTTTCTAACATATGAGTTAGGCATGTTTATGTCTTGTCTTTCCATGTAATACATCTTGCACAAATTGTCACATTGATTCCCATGTCCTTACACGCGATGGTAATCTATAAGGAAAATGTCTTTACTGCATAATTTTAAACAATATAAGAAATAAATATGTCCCCCTACAGGGAGTTAAACTATGCAGATCATCTCCCATTTGTATCCCTTATCATGGTACCACAAGATCATAGCCTTGTTAAACCAGAGTATGGGGTGATTATGTCATCTTTTAAGCACCTCAATCCATAAATCACACTATATGTCATGAATGTATTGGGTTACAGAAACCTCCTATAGACGATAGAAAGTATTTGAGATATCTATTCACAACTATTATATCAAAGGGACTCGACCTACCAACAAGAGACATCATGGATCTATAAGAAGGTATTTTTAATCTGTCTGAACCTCACATCACCTTGGATGAACATAGCACCATAGTGTGTTCTGCATCTTCCCCAACATGATTGTCTTGTGTCATTACTAATAACCCGAGTACGTCGACCCATTATTGAATATATTATCATCTCCTAACTAGATGTATGTTGGAGTACTCTTAACCCTAGGTATCTTAATTGGATTCTTGTCTAACACTCCCTCATATTAGGTCCACGTGTTTCATGTTCTTAAACTACCTAAAATTTGGTAAATGTTATACAACCTTAAACTCTATCCTTTGATGGTCTTAATAGAAAGACCATAAACCACTAGAGAAATAGACACAAGACTTATCATCTCAAAAATATTCAAAGGACGGCCTAAGAGAAATTAAAGTCTCTACTTTATAAACTCTTCATCTCTAGAGTCTATGAAAAATATTTGGGCATAATTAAGTGAGGCATAAATCCAATCACGTCTACTTTGATGCCCTAGTAAAAGTTGAGTCATTCTTGCTGGACCCCCTGGTCTAAGAAAAAGTTATATTAATGGTTTCTTACTTCTCATTGACATGATACTATGTTCACTAGGCAATGACATGACTTTTAGTGTACTCAAACCCTTCTTGATTGTTAAACATTCCATAAATCAAACTTTATGATTTTAGCACCTCATATTACTGCAAACCTTCCATGGCCTTTGGAAATGGATAATCAGCTCCAAGGGGACCTTTTTTTACTATGCAGTTATGCCTATGGCTCCTACATATGTTCCTATGGTTGTCAACCAAATGTGTCACTCTACAAAAAAGATATTTTTGACTCTTTTGATCCCTTACATCATTATGGTAGAACTCAACACCTCAGTTTATTCAAGGTTATTCCCATAATAATTTTCCTACACCATCCTCATGAACCAAATACTTTAGACCATGATTTATAATCCCCATACCAATATTATTTAAGAAGATTCATCATCCTTAAAGTTACGTCACCATGTTTTTTACCCTTTCTCAAAGAAGGAATGTGATATTCTAGTCCTCAACCTTTTGATGGACCACATCCCATGATTTTTCAATATAGGGTATAGGGTTTGAGATTCACAGTTGAAGATCTAAACTCTCCTAGGGTATAAGAACCCTTCCTGGATATCATTTCTTTCCATACCCAACCTCATAATCTAGACATTATAGTCTTTGAAAATCTTTAATGGACCTTGGAAAAGAGTGGAGAACATATTTTATTGTCCATGATATAAATTCATAATGGATTTGAACTACCAACTAAAGGAATAACCTCCTTGTAGAAAAGGAACCCCAATCCTTGTGAGCACTGGTAACACTATGGTGGAACCTAGAACCTCAAGGTGTTATGGGTATTCACTGGTAAGTATTCCCCATCCCATATTAATTGACTCAAACTTTTGGGTTGTTAGTTACATCCCCCACATTCCAACTATCTAGGAGGGCCTAGAATCTATTGTATTCTTCCCATTACTAGTATTACACCCTGAAATATTTCTTGACCCTTGGAAAAGAGTGGAGACAACTCTGTTTTAAAATGTTACTAACACATAAGGTATTTTATTTACCAACCATAGGCATCTAATCCTTGTAGGAACGGATCTCTAATCCTCTTGAGCCTCATAAACTCCACATCAGAACTCAACATCCTAGGGAGTTATGTGTCATTCATGTCATATATATGCTACATTCCATGATCATAAATCATGTCTTTACTACAAGACATTAAACTATATGGAATCCAAAGGATTGATCTAGAAAACCCTAGCTACAACAATAGATGGTCTGAGCTAATAGACCCTAAAATACAACAATAGAAGTTCAAAGCTAAAAGAACCTAAACTAAATCAATAGAAGGACCGTACTAAAAGAACCTAAACTACAATGATAGAAGGTCAAAGCTAAATGACCCTAAACTATATCCCAACAATGATTTATTCTATAATAATTGAAAAGATAAATAGATTGTGAGTCCCGCCATATGGCCTTATCAAAATCAATCATTTCTCACCATGTCCATTGACTATGGAAAAGGATAGATCACTCTCCCTCTGTGATATAAATTCTACCCAGATTATCATTCTGTGAATCTAGTAATCTCCCTATACTTGGAGTAGATATATTAGTAAGGAATCTCTTTTTAGTTGGAATTCATGAGAATTTATCAAGAAGAATATATTATCATTTAAATATTCAGATCATGGTATTTAGGAATAGATAATATTAAGAAAATTATGGGTATCATTAATGATTCATATGACATCAGACCAGTGAAATGTCATGCACATCATGAATATAATATTACTGGGCACAAACATAGAAATTTCAGTAGATCCATTCATTGATATTATGAAGTAAAAGGAATATCCACATATTGGAGTCTCTCCGGTGAACCTATAATCCAATGAAAAGTATAAAAATTACAATCCCATCATAGTATCCACTCAGAAGAGTCATTAAGCTCTATAGGACTCAGTTATAGGGAGGTAACATATTAGAATATTTGATCAATGGATTTAGTCTATGCATCCATAATCTGTTGAAACACCCCTACCTGAGTGTTGATGTTAAGACTAACCTTCTCTGCCAAGTCAAGAAGTCTCTATTTCCCTTGTAAAAGTTTCTATGATATCTTTAGTTCTTGTGGAAACTGGGATTTCCCTTCCTGAAGATGTCTAATTTCATACTAGAGACAGTCGATTTAAACCATCCCAGCACTGACTTTTTTCCACTAAGAACCTTTATCTATCACACACTATGAATCTTCCTTAAAGGATTTTTCTATGTTTTTCTTCACAGAAGTGGAAGACTCGATGACTACCACCTTCAATTAAAGGGACCAATTATACTCCCTTATAGAAATCACCTCCTTCATCTGGACTTGAAGGTAGGCATGGTAAAAACCCTCATAAACAAGAGAGAAGAACCTAAATCAAATATGGTCCAACTGGTCCTTCATCCATTTTAATGAGGTCTCAAAAAACTAGGGTCTCAATAACCTTCTACATTTTCATCCACATTAACTAGTAAATTGATGCAGACCCCGAGCCATGATCTAAGCCCATCCTAGAAATAGGAATATATTTTGGTACTAGGTCGCTAAGAGGAGGAGATGTTCTCAATGTCTTTGATGAATAAAAAAGGGAGTTGACATCCACATTGGTCAACCCAATCAATTAAATCACTAAGAGAGATGGGATTGGAACCCCTAAACATTAGGGTGGAGACACTATAGTAAAGATCAAGGGGTTTTATCATCCAATGGATAAGTGGTATGATATATCCCAATAACAAATGGAAATAACTGATGTTAGAAGCATACCTTTCTTATTTTCACCATTTTCTATGTTTGTTTCCTAAACACCATCCTTAGGTGAATAGGTGACACCCTATTATGATTGTTGGATTCATGGAACTTTTGGTTCTTTCCTAAAATATGAAATTCACTCACTATCTATGAGTTCTACAAAAGAAATGATAATATTAGGCTATATGACACAAATAACCAAAGTTTCCAGTTCTTGAAGAAGTATTTTTCTTCTCTAAAACTCACTTACATCAACGTTAATGATAGAATAACAGATACCTATGATAGTATCTTCCAAAAACATGTCCTCCCATGCTAGATCAAGTGGTGAAATCACTAGGACATCTGTAGCAGACAACATGTGCGACTGAGTTGGCACCTCATCCGTCTCTACTCCTTGATGGTCCAAGACTGACATTGAATGGTCTTTCAAAGAAATTGAATACTCGAATTCATCATAAAGGGTAAATATAATATCCTTTAAGAGGACTATATGGGGGCCTAAACATTTTTTTGTAAAATTATAATGTTGTACTCGAATAATCCAAAATAAGATAAGAGTGAAATTCCAAACATACATGGAAATTTTGTAAGATATGATTTTTAAAATTTAGTGTTATTTATTTTCCCCTTTCCCATCTAGGGAATTCCCCCCAAAAGGTGATGAAGACAAGTTCATTTATCTAGAAACAGTAATTATTTCTCTCATCTGGGTTAGTTTACCTGAGGATCCCTCATCTTCTGTCCCCTGGTCACTAAAAAATTCATCTCCAGTAGTAATACCCTGGGGAGAATATACGAGGCATAATAGTATTGGCAGGTCTTCAACAACATTCCATTGTATCAGAAAAAACAAAAAACAGATCAGTATGGTTGTAAGGAACCATATCCCATTAAACATAGTTGTAATTTCATCAATACCAGTTACTCAATGATTGGGTTACTCTATTTTTCTATAAAATTTTTTAATGTTACCCAAATAACCATTTGGTGAACCGATGAGGAATTAAATATCTAACCCTTGATGCTTTCCAGTGTTATGTTAAGGTCTAGAATAAAATCATTGACTGATTTAGGTCGGTCTTTGAAAGTTATTTTCAAAGGGGTTATGACATGGTTAAAACCTTCAAAGGTAAAAATTTTTGGGGAAGTATACCCTAGATCTCAGCCTCTGAGTTATGTATTCCCTAATTCGTCTATTTTCAAGATGTTCCAGGAAATGATAATGTTGATGCATATTCACCCTCTGGTACAACAATCCCTCCAGCCACAATGGTTGGTGCATCTTCTGACAATAAGGGTAATGGTAAATTCCTTACTCAATTTTGTGGTGTTGTAAAGATTGTTAGTCCTCTTGAATCCAACAATTTTCCAGTACATGGATTGTTCTCAGTAGGTGGTGTTAATTGGGAAGCTTCAATTGCTAGTTTGGATAATTTCACATTGGGGTTTGAGTAGATCCAAATATCATTATAAGCTCAGGATAAACCCATCTCCAAAAAAAATAGAGGGAAGTTTATCATAGATTGAGTCTCCTCATTAGTAAACATAAGCCAATATCGGTGATCCCCCATTGGATTCTGCATGAATCAAACAGGAATTATGGGAGGATATTTTCATTAGACACATAGGAATTGGCCTCTGAAACTTTGGGGTGAATTTCATTCATAGAGAAGGTCCCAATCAATGCAAGTTGAAAATATTACCTTACGAAGTAATATTATATAGTCTCAAACCTCAAGGATGAACACTCAATTATCAATCACACCTCCAATGGGAAATGGCCCATTGAACATGAAGGAGAAATGGTCATGACGACTCTAGAAGGCCCTGACCTACTAATCATTTAGTGTAATGAGATTTTCCCTACTATTACACTATCGAAATGGTTTATAATGATCATTGTAGATGATATAAATGTTTAGGAACTCATAGCCTCCTAAATGATCCACCATCCAACCCCTTAACACTTAGAAGGGCCCTAAGATTCTGTGAGTGTACTTTCATCTATAAATATGGTATATAAGGTGGTAAATTTTGTCCAACACAAAGATGGATAACCGAATAAGCTACCCACCGACCATGGAATTCATCTTCATAAAAGTGGAGACCCTAAATCTACCCTTATATTTTACTAATATTAAGTACCCACTCAAGTAAAAAGAAAGAAAATCATCTATTAAAACGATCTGGTTGATACTGGGGACAACCTCACATCTCCAATTGTTGAATTTCCTATCTTTAACGGA
Organism: Viscum album; assembly: GCA_963277665.1. Taxonomy (NCBI): domain Eukaryota; kingdom Viridiplantae; phylum Streptophyta; class Magnoliopsida; order Santalales; family Viscaceae; genus Viscum; species Viscum album. The sequence goes on along the minus strand of OY728160.1, from coordinate 252,703,454 downwards.
TGTCCAGTAAGTTCCCTCCACATCATGGGATTCCTTTGTTGGACAGGTATTTGGATTCCGGACCTCTAACTTAGAACGAGCATTCATGAAAAACTATCCTACCCACGTCTTAAACTGGATATCTTCCCTAGGAATTGGATCTTTCTAGAGGGCCTTTTCAGCAAGCCTGATCAACTCTCTAGTGTGTGGGGGATTCCTATTTACATTGTCCTAGATGGACTCTGGGGGGAACTGATCATATATCTCTCCCAGTATGGGTGCACAAAATATTAACTCAACGACCAAGAGGTTAATACCCACCTCGCCATGCATAAGGTGAAAAGTGCTTGTATCGGGGCTCCAATAATTGAATGGTTCTGACATCGATCCCTTTTTTCAAAAGTCTAACATTTTCAAAAATCCAAACAACATCATACAACATCATGTTCTCTAGATCTATGGAAAAATATGAAGAAATATATTACACCCAAAAGGGACATCCCCAATCCATTCCATAGTTACCCCTTGTCTGAGAGTCCCGGTTTGTAACCTACCCAATAATTTGGATGGTGGAAGACATATGAATTATCAAACTATGAATATAGACATCCAAATAATGTTTGAGTTTTTTACTGACAATTTTTTTTGTATTAATGATAATATATTTCTGTTAGTGCATTCCCCATCAGTAATGATGTTTTCAGCATGAGAGATGTTCACCCAAAGTATTTGTGGGTATTTATAACCAAAGAGTGAGTAATTATTTGTTATTAAAGTGAATGAATGGGAGGATAATTGGTAAGAACAAAACTAGATAGAGGCATTTAACCCTAAAAGGGTTATTCCCATGTATTTCTCCCATTTGTTTTATCAAAAACATCTGAAATGACCCAATAGCATGGAAGTAAGGAGAATCCAAACATGCTATAATATAAAAATGATGATTTGTTATTGACATACCATTTTTATTTGAATTATTTTGAGAAAAACGACAAGATCTAGAATCCATATTCACAAAATATGGAAGTATAAGTCATATGAGTGAAATCTTGTCATAAGAAATTCATAAATCCAGCAGCCTCATAAGAATCACATGAAGCATCAAATGGATTCTGAATCACATATTGGATTCTCATATAACCTGGCATGTAACAAACTATAAAACATTATAAACCCATATAAATTATTATATCCACTTTTATAACCTTGATACTCACAATTGTGTGACCCTAACATGATCATATGATACACAAAAGTTTCAAGTGGTCATGAAATCAAGCCAACAAATCTAGTGAAGCCTTCAGAGGAAATCATGTAGGAGAATAGACAATGTTAATAAAATTACTAATGATATATTCTTGTTTTATTCATAAAATAACCCAATAAAAACATGCTTAGTGAATTGGTTCTTAGAAAAGGTTCTCACGGACAAATATTGCGATCAATTCTTGCAGACGAGTCTTGTGAAAGGGAAATGTAATAAAGACAGGTAATTGTATCTCTAAGAGTTAGGTAAGTGGTGATTGTGCCACCCTTAGTTCCCCTTTTTTAAATTCTATTGAATACTAAAGATCTTCCAGAAGACCATGCATCACCCATGATAGTGATTGGTGACAGTGCAAAATCCTCTGGAAGGGGTTTACATTCCTCCAAACTAAGTAATTTTTTTCACAGACATCTCTCTTGGGTGGGGAAATTTTTTGACGCCCGCTAGATGAGCATAAAAAAATACACAAGTGAATAAATACCTAAATATGGGTATTATTTTCTTTATAAATAAAATGAAGAAGAAGGTGGCCAAGATCGCACGAATTATGTGAACCTTTAAAAGACACGCGATTGTATGATCTTCATAAAATCATGAAGATGGTCTCCTATAGTGTATATCCTATAGTAGATATCATGGATATTCTTTTACAATCCCTTTGTCTCTCATGATGGATTCTAAGGCACTCAATGATCACACAGTGGTGGCTATAAAAGCTCTACGAGGTCACATGACTTATCCTCCAACAAGTGCATGACAAACCATCCAAATATCCATGTAAAATGATGTAGAAAATATGAAAATTTTGGGGGCCAGTCAAAAACTTATATGGTTCTCCCCATGTGGTTCTCAAGATATCGTGGAATTATGGAAAACATTCCTTCCCTATCATGCAACAGCTCATTGGAAAGTCACCCTTATCACATGAAGGGCCTCAGACATGCTCAATAAGTATTGTGCTTCTACTCTATATCCAAATACAAATAGAAGGTTCATCAAAGATAAATTATCACCCATCACCATTGAACCCATTTTTGGTCACTTGATTCATTATATATGGAAAGAGTGATTGTCTTCAACAACCCTCCTGAAAACACATGATATCCCCAGCCCTGGTGGAATAAACAAGGAAATAAATGAGGAAAAGATGAATGAGTCTTGTGATGGGAAGATACACTAATATTATTATAATTGATTTTTATTCCCCAAGTGATCACTATTGATCATGTGAAGTCCCCCTTGAAAATCCATAATGACCTAAAAACCCTTAGGAATCACTGTTTGATCTCAAAAAGACCCCCTGGAAAGTCACCTCTGACTCATGGAAGATACAAGACATATTACCTCAGATAATGTGAATTCCATTAAATAGGAATATTGATCCTTCCATTTTTCTGAGATATAATGTTCTAACCCAATGAAAGCCCCAAAAAATGTCCAACTTGTTAGAAAATACCCCATTTATTGGCTTTAATCTAATTAAACGGGAACTAACATGATGGTATTTCAATTGTTGAAAATCATGTGATGCCCCATGAAAATCTTGAGAAATATGTAACACATAATTCTTCCACTGAACTCAGCTTGGATTATCACAATATATTCCATGAAAATCATCATATAATTAGGGATGTGTGCCCTATAAATCCCACAAAATGTTGTGAAAAAATGCATCCTTAAATCATCATATCATTGCACCCAGGAATCAAAACTGATTTTTAATATTGGAAAATTCGGTGATCGGGAAGGTTTCCATTAGTTAATGTTAGGTAACAACATGGGAAATTATGTAGAATTAATAGGCACTTTTCTTTATCACTCATAGATCATGTGAAGTAATTATGGTGATTTATGTGAAGGAAACCCCATATATCTACTGAATCACGCGAGAATTAAACAAGATAGAACTGAGAAAATATAAGTCATATACACAATAAAAGGATGAAAATAGACTAAAAATATGGGAGTCTTATATGAAGAACATATAAATTGATCCTAAAGAACTTCTCATGAACCACCTAGGTTATGCGATAGCACCAGTACATGTCACCTAGATCCTGCGATGCTCCATTGGTATACTATTTAGATTCTACAAGGTCCTCTAGACATGTTAGAGTATGCCATATGGTTTCCCCTAGGCATGCCACCTAAGTCTCACAAAACCCTATGGGATTGTTGTCTAGATCTTATGATGTCCTCTAGATTTGTTTCCCAAATCATATGGATGCACCGGTATATGTTAGTAGAGCCTCATGATAGCTTTGGGCATGTCAAATGGCTCTCGTGACATCCTACGAACAATTGTGGTAGATCTTGTGATATATTCAAGATATGTCAGGCTAGATCATGGGATGCCCTCCGAGCATGTCAACTGGCTCTTGTTATGTCCTCTAGAAAATTCATCACAGTCTTTCAATGTCCACTTTACAAGTCTATTGAAATCATGCAATGGACTCCAAGAAAAGAAAACCAGGTCTTGAGATGTCCTTCAAATAAGTCATCCTTGATCTTGGGATGACCATCATACATGCCATCCATATTATGCGACGTCCCTCATACAATCTATATAGAACGTGAAAATTTCCATTGAAATGTTTGTAATACAACTACACATGTTCAAAAATCATTCAACATGTCAAAGAAGATGGTAAAGGCATTTTAAATAGGCATGAAAGTGAGTTAGGCATACAACCATTATCTAGTCAGTTATGTGTCCCATGATATGATAACCTTGTCCCTCTACAAGTGAATTCTTAGAGTGTAATCCATTAATTGTGGCATGATATAAATTCCTCAAAATAAGTGCAACCTAAGTCTGTAATATCTTATCAGTGGCATGATATAATTACCTACATACAAGGAAAAATGTAGTTTGAAATCCTCAACCAAATGAACTACAAGGAAACTGATTCCTGCAACAACCAGGATACGTAAGAACCCATCCTATGGACCGATCTGAAATAGGCATCCAATATGGTGTAAGTCTCCCCACGTATCGTCCATTTCAACCACCAAGACCCAATCATTTCCATTAGATGATCATTCTACCTCATTCATCGAAGGACTGAAAAATAAAATGAACTATGGTGACTCTAATTCCTTCCATTTTCAGGATATATAGGACAATTTCCTAAGGATCGAGATCCATATTAGACATCCAAAGGGTTATCATAGTATATAATCTCATAATCCATATTCAATGAGACAGAATACTTTTTTCCATTGTTTCTCACAAAAATCATGTATCGCATGAGATTAAGGAGTTATAATGGTCATATGATTCACAGCATGAATCTCCACTAGTTGGTGAATCTTCAGTGTCTAAGCCCTGATGAGTAGAATGATATGAATCCTGACATAACCAGGATGCATAGGACATATCCTCAAGACTGGATCTCAAATACTCTATGCCTATGATCCCAAAAATATTCTCCTTCCATGTTATGTTAAACTTCATGGGTTTAAATAAATATTTGGGTTTTTATTCCTTCTATAATTATGATATTTAGGATTCCACATAAAGGTTCAATCCCATCCTTGACATATTAAATTCATCATTCTATGTCATGATACTCTGAAGCTCCTGGCTATACAGCATCAACATATAAGAAGCTATATGTTATGGGAAATGGATAAAGAACCATGTGTATATATAGATTGATTCGCTAAGATATTCCCTATTTTGTATGAAATAAATTTACCCTATGGTCATTTTTTAGGATATGAGGTCATGTATCAGTATTAGGAAGATATTCAAGAATTTATCCCAAATCTTTAAGAGAGTCTTGGAGTCAGAAAAAAATCCATTAAAAAGGTGTGATGATCTAGATATCTAATCTTATAGACCTATGTGAGTTCATATGTAACATTGGGTCAAAAAATCTAACTGAAATTGTGCATTTTTAAAGCAGGTCAGTACCCAGTTATGGATGTGGGGACCTTAGGGAATTTTCATTATGATCAATAATGGAGACCCAACATCAATGATTATTCAAGAAATAGACCCCCCCCCCCCCCCCCGCAATCAACCTTAGTACAAAACCGAATGCATCATTATTATTTTATTTTGCAATGGAATAAGCTAAAATTATATTTTGGTCATAATTAATAGTAAAAACATTAAAAATTTGTTATTTTGGTTATGGTTAAAATGAATTTTCTCAAGGTTGAACTAAAAAGATAAGGGTAAAATGTGACATAAAAACATATCCAAATCTTATTTTCAATACATATTTAGACCTTATCTTACATAATGATTTTTAATGATTCATTTCATGCTTTTTGAACAAGATAGTTCCATGGAATTATTGGAAAACTTTGTAAAATTACAATTGTGCCACTCACCTCAATTATAAAAGGGCACACATTCTACTCTCCACATCACATTTCCAAAGAAATTTGTTTTGTAAAATAAATTTCTGAATATATTACTTAATTATATACCTAGATAATAGAGTCCTTATTTAGTTTATTAAACCCTCATAATAAGGATTTACGTATAAACCTAAAGATTTTCTCTGAATAATATGTATAGTTATTAACAACACGTTTCCATTTTATTTCTTATTTATTCTTACCAAAATATTTTTTAAATATACTTGAATAATAAAAAATTAATCTACCATACACTAATATTTTAATATTTTAGTGTAATAATACACATCAATATCCTATTCCATCAAATGGGAAATTAAACTATTGATCCTGTGTACAACGGACAACTCCCTTGGGAACCGTTGTAATTTTTTTCCATCACTGCCTATCATAGATTGATATAATGATGGATTTAAAATATTTATAAGATATTTATGATATAATTATACTTCTAAAATTTTAAAATCATATCTACCTTCTTACCATTAAACCTAATGTAAGAGGATAATGTTGCACATGTGTACGTGTGGACTACCACCTTCATAACGCAATGTAATTTATATTTCATTTTATTTTGACATGGAAGGTAATAATGGAATATTTAAGATTATATATGATATATATGATATATAAAAGATAATATAATTAAATATTATTATTTACCTTTCTTTGTTTTCATCCTCTGAGAAAATGGATATATTGTTGTTGCATACGTACGGCCAACCATCTCCATGAACAGTGTAATTCATTTTTTTATCCCAATATTTTTTATAGGAATATAAAATGTATACAAAGAATATATATGATACTTATATCATGATTAAAATTATGGATATTGTGTAGAAATGATAAATGTACAAGGACCAAAATTGATGAACCAAAACATACATGAAAAACCAAGAAATTGTTACCCAAAACAATGACTATAATACATAATTGTTAATAAACATGTGAAAAATATTATAACTAAATTATATAGATAATTATATACATGAATATGTTTTTTTAATATAATTATAATAAACCAGTCTTTATTATTTAGTATTTTTGAATGTTTACAAAGGAAGTCAAGACTTGAGGTAAGGGATTTTCATCTCACTTTTATTTTCATGGGATAAAGTCCATATTTTTCACTTGTTTTGTTTGTTTGGTTTATATACATCCCATGAATATATTTTATGATTATTCTCATGAGAATTATGATATATTAATATCCATATATGGTTTTTTCTTTCATGATGATTTTTATTCAAAAGTTATCAATGTCTCATGGGTATTATGTTATAATCTCATTTTTATCAACAGTATCTATAATTATGATTCTAATGGTGAAATATTATAATATACCATGAATAACTAATGAATTTTATTCTATATTTTTTATTTGTATATAATTCATGGTTTTATATCATTTTCCTCTCTTTATGAATAATGTATTCCAAAATAGTTTTTTTTACCAAAAACTGACATTGTCTCTATTCTGTTAAAAATCCTTTTTCTTCCATGTCCATGTTATCTAAAAATGTATTAAATAACGTTTTTAATAGTATATAATGATTTTTTAAATTAATTTTTATCCATTTTAATTTAAAAAAAATAAATTAAATTCTTATTTTCTAAACGTTATACTTTTGACATTTATTGAAAATGTGAAAGCAATGTTTGTTTTAACATGTATGATATGAATAGTATTTACCATAGTAATGAACACTCAATGATTTGATGATTCCATTAATTATTTACATGGATATTTTAAAATAAAATATTTTCTTTTATACTTTAGGAATTTTTAGATTTTAAATAGGATTTTTAAAAATTGAAAGGATATTTTTTTCAATATTTTTTTAATGATATATTTTGTATTTATAATTCATTAAAAAATATACCATAAAATTATGCTTATTATTTATTAGGTAAATCATATTATGATTCCATTTTTGTCATTTATCTTTATGGTTCATGAATAAGATGAAAAAAACTATGAAACTCGTTTCTTTCCAACATGTTATGCTATGAAGAAATATTTATGATATCCATTTATTTTTAATGGGTTATGATATAATTAATGGTTTATAATATTATTGAACACATTTGTGTGATTTTAATCTTATGATGGGTGGTAATTGAATTATATATCCCACCAATTCATTGGTTAAAAATTGATATATCATGAGATAAGTAGGATGGGAATGGGGAGTGAACCCATTTCAATATGGGACTCTTTCTACTAATATAGTCTTGGGAGTAAACCATGACTACTATGATGGTTTGGGGAGTGAACACATTCCTCTATGATATTCCTGGTAATGATCCCTGACCACTAATGAAATAATTTTCTATGCTTAATTTTATGACACAAATCTATGTCTTATAAAAATGTAATGTTATCATGGATTATGTTATTTGATTCCTTTTGGATTCATGTAAAATGATCTAAAAAACTTTTTAATATAACTCAAGATTATTATCAATGATATATAGGGAATGGTATCAAATGTTATTCTCATTTTCTCATACCCTTATACTCATGTTTTTTTATGTATCTCCATTTTTTCCCTTACTAAGCATCTGAGCTCACCCTTTATTATGTTTCCTCTCCCCATGTTGTAAAGAAAGATATTACATATGATATGTCTAAGAAGGTTTCTAGTCATAAAGAACATAGTGTATGATGATGCAGTTCAATTAGTTTATGCATCCAAGTCTCTAAAGACACTAAACCATTACAGTCTTCATGCATTTTTTTAGAATTAATTTAATATTTATATATTAAGATCCAGTATCTTTGTATGAAAATTATGGGTTGGTATAGTTGGTATCAGATGAATAGGATTGGATATGATCCTTAATAACTCTCTCATGTTAACATTTTGTTATGTGTGACTCTTTACCCAAGGACTTCATGAAGAATGGTTGTCACTGGGGATGGTGGAAAATGATTTTACCAGGAGGAGTATCCACCCATGGAATGCTCTGATAGGTATCAATTATATTATACTAGTTAAAAACTATAGTTTTATAGTTGAATTAAAAGGATAGGTTTAGTTAACCATTGGAACTCTGATGAGAAAATATTATTGAGAACCCTAGGGGCAAGTATAAGGATAAGTCAATGTATTGGAAAATGTCCAATAATTTTGGTGAAGGATAAAGTGAGTGTTTTCCTAGAAATTACATCCCTATATAGACGGTAAAATTGGATGTGTATCTATAATAGTTTTATACAGGAGAAATAACTCTAAAAATAGTGCATTGGCCTTTGAATCAATCATCACCTGCTGAATGATAACAAGACTTACTATACTCCTAGTTTGACACTCCCTATGGATATTTTTTAGAAATTCATTATCTTTTTACAAATCATCATGAAGTATTTGAATAGATGATCACCATAAATGTCCTATTTGAAACATAAGGTGTCAAAGAGTCAAAATACTGTGTTAATATTTAGACTTCCTATATATGAATTTTCAAAATTATTTGTTTTCCCACTATGATTATTTTTTTCCCACACTATGCTTTTTTGTTTTTGAAAATGGGTAGAACCCAAAAGAACTGTGTTAATGATGAATGAAATTGAAAATACAATGATTTTTCTCTTGAGAAATCAAATTTTATTGGAGATAGAATGAGAAATATCATTTATATTATCATAAAAATATAACAATCTATGAATAATGTTGAACTTACAAATAAGTAAATGAGGGAATATCATTCTGTTGAGTCCTTCATAAGTCGATTTCCACCTTCTTTTAGTGGTTCTATTGATCCACAAGTGGTATAGAAATAGATCAGTACCATTAAATAATATATATTCAACTCTCCTATGTTATGATAATGAAATTGTTTTTGTCTTTATATCATTTGGATGGTTAATCGCATCAATGGTGGACATTTATCATGAATATGAGACAACATGATGAAATTAACTCCACTGAGAGGGATGAATTTAAGGGCTTATTTTTTCAGAAACTACATTCCTCGTATTCTTTAGGTGAAAATTGATATATAATTACATGAGATAAATAATAATGATGATGAATCTATTCATACTTATGAGAAAAATTTTAAAATACTTCTTAGGTATGAATATAGTATTATCATCCAAACTGAATTTAAGGTTTATTTAATCGTTACTGTCTTAAAACAAAGTATACTAAGGTCATTATCCATAAGGGTCTTCAGTATCTATGAATAAATAATTTGATTTTCTATAAATTGAGATTGGATTTCCCTATCAATATCATGGTTTTAACAAGAAAAGAAATGTATAATTCGACGGAATCTATAAAAACCATAGAGATAAGAAAATAATATTTTCCATCATGCTTGAAGTGTGGAAAGAAAACATGCAGGAAATTTTCTCAAGGGGACTAGTAAATTTTATATTGTATAAATTAATTTCATCAATTGGATGAATAAAAAAGTGATATAAATAAGTTAGTTGATGATAAGAATAGAGAAAAATCTCCACAGAATTCCACACCCACACTCTAGTGTATCTAATAAAAGGAGTATAGGAATTGTGATAACCAGTGATCAAATTTGAAGTTTAATGATGATGACTTATGTCAATAACCTATTAAACCCAAAGAAAAATAAAAATCATATGTGATCACTATTTCTAAATAGGGGTATAATAACAACATGGTGAAAGGTACACATACCATCTAATCTAGAATAGCTAATGTCTTATTTAACTATAGATCTACTCACTATTTTATATATAAATAATTTTCTAGGGGTATCAAAATTACACCCCATAGATTATATGTTTAATCATTAGTGAAATCCTGTAATAGTGTGATGATCTCATCTTAGGTCTATGATTCTTCTATGGTTGAATTTTGTGGTAATATTCTTCCTAAAAATCTTGTTATTCTCCATTTTGTAGAATTTGATGTTATATTAGGCATGGATTGGATTTCTCTACAGAAATCACACATCTATTTACATGTATGGGAATCCATGTTTGATATTCCAAACCAAAATATGATTGAATATTAATGTGATAATAAATATCAACTTCTTATGGAGATCACATCCATTGTATGGGTCTTAATTTCTATTAAAAGGGGTGTTTATCTCAAATGTTTAAGAATAAAATCAAAATCAAATCTATACAGATTATATGGGGGTTTTTTATGTAATTGTAGAATATTTTCCTAGTCGTCACTAGATTAAGAATTTTAGTTCTCAATATAGCTCATACATGGTACTATACTGATTTCAAAGACTCAATATATAATTCCTTCAAATGAGTTGCATGAATTTAAGAAGAAACTCCAGGAGAGTCATGATAAGGGAGTTATTCATCCAAGTTTGTCGCCTTGTGGTGCACCTATTCTTTTTGTAAAGAATAAAGATGGAACAATACGACTCTGCATTAATTATCAAAAAATGAAAAAGATCAAAATCAAGAAGAATTGTCCTCTACCCCATATTTACATCTTGTTTGACCAATTATGCGGAGATTAATACATTTCAAATATTGATCTATCTTCTAAATATCATCAATTGATAGTCAAAAAAGAGGAAATACCCAAGAATTCAATTAATACACGGTATTCAATCTATGAATGCATAGTGATGTCATTTGGTATTAAAAATGTCCCTGTTATCTTCATGTATTTAATCAATAAAGTATTTAGGTATTACCTTAATCAGTACATGGTAGTATTTATAGATTATACTATTTTAAATTCAAAGATAATGTCGGATCATAAAGATCACTTATTAATTCTACTAAAGACCCTAGGGAAGTATAATTTTTATGAAATAATTACAAAGTGTGACTTTTATCTCAATAAAATCATTTTTGGGTCATAAAATCTCAACAGAGGGTATATTGGTGATTCAATCAAGGATGAGTGATATTTAATGTTGGTACGAAATAACCACACTGACTAAGATATGAAGTTTTTTGGGTTTGGATAGATATTATAAAGGGTTTGTGTATAATTTAACATGACTATAAAATTCACTTACCATGTAAACAAGGAAGAGATCCATGTTTCTTTGGACCGATGAATGTGAATAAAATATTAAAAAACAAAAGATAAGGGTTGTCATCACACTTGTACATATATTACCATATATTGGGGAACGGATTGTAATCTATAGTGATGCATCAACAAAAGGATTGGGACGATTCATCATGAAGAATGATATAATGATTGATTTTCATCTCTTCATTTGAAGGATCTTGAGAAAAATTACCCAACTCGTGATTTGGATTTAGCTATGGTTATTTTTTTTCATTCATGATATAATGGTATTATCTCTAAATATAATAGTGATATATATATTGATCACAAAATTTTAAAGTATATATTTAAATATAAAGAGTTTAATATGATCCAAATAAGATGGTTGGAGATAATTAATGATTTCAACTACTCAGTAAATTACCAACCTAGGGAGGAAAATGAGGTAACTAATGCTTTGATTCAAAAGGATCCAACAAGATTATCTATGATGAGGATTACAAAGGGTCCAATATTTAAGGATTTACAGAGGATTGATCTATAAATCATGAAGTAAGGGGAGAGATATTATATTTCTCAAATGACTATTCAATCATATATCCATGTAATGATTAAAGAGGTGCATATGGTAGACAAGGAGTTATAGAAGACGGTAAAAAAAAAATCATATGTTTAACCTTGATTATGAAGGAATAATAAATTTCATAAACCACCTATGTTTCTTTTCCATACCTAATTTAAAGAATGATCTATTAGAGGAATCTCATAGTACTTCATTTTATATTCATATTATAAGTATAATGATATATAGAGATTTGATAGAATATTTCTGGTGGGATGACATGAAGAGAGATATTATATTATTTTAATATTGGTGCTTGGTATATAAGCAAGTTGAGTATGAGAGAGAAAATTAGAAGGAAGTATTAAAACCATTACCCATATAATACTTTAAATGTGAAAAAACATCCATGTATTTTGTCATTGAAATCCCAAAAACATCTAAATGGAATAATTTTATATAGTTTGTATTCAATTTCCTGACAAAGTCATCAAAATTCATTATTATCAGATAAGATTTGTCTCTAGATCATATTTCATATATATAAATTAATGAAGTTATTAGGTTACACGGAGAAACACATTCTTTTGTATCTGATTGAGATCTGAGGTTTAACTCATTGTTTTAGAAAAGTCTTCAGCATGCTCTAGATAAAGTGTTGAGTTTGAGTGTTTTTTATCATATTGAGATAGATAGTCGGTTTAGGAGGAACATTCAAACCATGGAGGATATTTTGAGATCATTTTATATAGATTTAAAAAAATTAGGACAAAAGGTTCCTCTATTTTAGTTTTTATACAATAATATATTTCTCTAAAAAGTTATTATAGCTCCTTATGAAGACCTATATGGGAAGAAGTGCAGAGCTCCAATGTGTTTGGATAATGGTGTAGAAAGAATTCTATTCAAAAATTATCTAGAAAAAGAAATAGAAGTTGATTTTTGATACATTCAGCAATACATAAGGGTAGAACATATTCAATAGAAATATTATGTTGAATATTGTCACATCCATGACTTATTTTAAAGGTATTTTTAATTTAGTTTCCATTCATGCTTTGTTTTGGGGTTTTCTCATGCATTTTGGTGGAAATAGTGGGTTTTCAAAATATGGGTCAAACCGTGAGCCCTTTTCCAGATTTAAAAACCAATTTTTTACCTTTTATATATCCTTAATTTTTCATCATTTTTCATCCATTCTGAATCCTACATGGACTCCCTTGACCCATTAACACCACCATGTCAATTTGGAGCCTTTAAAACCCCATAATCGTTGTTTATTTGGGTTTTAATTTAAGGTATTGGGCATACCCATAAGCCCATTTTCTATTTTAAATGATATTTTTAATTCTTTAATATCTCCTTCAGTTTTTATTTTTTTCAGTGATTCTACCTCCCTCTCGAAGAAAATATCCCTAGGATCACTCCCATTATTGGTTTCTCCATTTTTGGAGCTCATTGGAGCCTCGAATTTGGGAAAATCCTTTCAGGGTTTCTCAAACAGTCCAGATTGGAGAAGGTAACTTTCTTCCTTCATAAATCATTCATTTTTTCACCCTTTTCCCCCATTTCAGTCCCCACATGACCTCCTAAACATCTTTAGAGAATCATAATCCGGTTTTTTGCTGGGAGATTCAACATTTGGTTGATTTGGGGTGATTTATTCATCTTCTCTTTAAGTAAGTGTTTCTCTCTTTGATTTCTTCCCTTTAATTTGGGTTTCTTGTACCATTCATGATGTTCCCTTATGTCTATAAGTTAGGGTTCGAACCTAGGTTTTGAGTTTGTGTATATTTGGTGAAATATTGTCGATTTGGGTTGGGTTTATCTCCCTTTTTGTGTGGAAGTGGTGTGGTTAATGTTTCGCACCAAGATTCAAGGGTTTTGACTCAAAAGGTAAGTGATTCAATGTGTTTCCATTTCCTGATGAGTTAGTTTTCTTATTTTAATAATTTTTCATGTTCCTCAATTGTTATGTGTGGTTAAAAAACATTTTTTTTGGATTTTGTTAGGCATTTAATTCTATAGTTTCATATTGATTTAAATCGGTTTTATTTCCATATGAAACTCTTGTGGTATTATTTGGGTTATTCTCTAACATATGAAAGTTGTTTAGTAAATGTTGTTTAAGCTTCCAATTCTGATTTTTTAGGTTATTTTTGTGCTTTTGGGTTTTAAATAGGGTTTTTTAATTGGTTTTATGAGTCAAACCACATAATACCTCTTGAAAGCTTTTTATGAAAATGTGTGTTTTTGGTGTGCATATTTTGTGGTATTAGTTGAGGCGATTTTATAATAATTGAGAGTGTCTAGATAAATATCTCTAGGGCTGTAAATTATGTTTTGGATAATTATTGGTGTGATTATGGCTTTGAAAGAGGATTTGGAAATGGGTTTTGTGGTCAAAACAAATTTATACCCCTTGTGTTGGTTTTATGAAAATTGTAAATGATTTAATGAGTTACACTAACTATGAAAAGGATGATTATGTACTGTATTGGTGGTAGTATATTCTTAAATGAGTTTTTTAAATAAAATGTGGTCAGTTTTTATGTCAAACGTTTTGTTAATGTTTTGTAATTTGTTGAGGTGGTTTAAGAAATTGTGATATGGGTGTTAAACATGTTTTTGGGCTATTTTTGTGTGAGTGTGATGTGAAAATGGAATTTATTTAGGAAAATGGTATTATGTAACATTTGAGTGGGTTGTTATGTGATGTTTAGAATCGTAGGAATGATTTTATAAAATTTCCTAAGGATTTATTGAATTGTGAAAGATATGAAAAATGTGTTGTGGGCTATTTTGGTGTGAGTTGGATTTCAAAACCAATTTGAATAAAAAGGGGGATGATGGTAATTGTGTTATATACATGGGGTCTGTTTGGTTAATTTGTGATGTAGAAGTGTTATTTTATTGTGGAAACTATTTTTCTTGGATTTTTTAACTTGTTTGAGTACAGGAGGGAAACCTGGGTATCTAGGTGGGTTGACGTTTACTAGTATGCTAGAGATCTCATGGGGTTTGTCCTTAGTTTCACATTTAAAGATTGATTCTTACAACACTAAATAAACAATGATGATGAAGATGGGGGAACACTAGGTTATGGGTGTGTTCCCTACTAGTGGCTCGTTGATGAGAATGGATATTTATGATTGTTATTTTCACCGAGATTCGTGTTACCTGGGACCCACAGCGAGCTAGTGCCTAGGGGTTATTTCCTATTGCTTTTTCTTGTTAGGTACTTTGTGCTTTCCATTAGCTTAAGATATGGTTGTATGAAAAATTAAGTAGTGTGGGCCTTTTTTATAAGTGATGATTATTTAAAAATAGCCCACTTGAAAACTTCTTTATTTTTAGTTGTGTCTTTTTAGAAAATTGTTACTATCACTTCATGTTATGAAAAATTGCATGCTTTTCATCTTTGAATGTTTATCGCATGGAATGTCTTAGTGGTGGTATCCAACTAGGCTTTTTCTCTCACCCTACTTATACATTTGGGTGTAAGTCGGCATGGTTATTTCTGTCATAGGTTTGGGTATAATTTTTAGTTCCAGTGGTCTAGGATTCTAGCAGGACCTTCGTTGTTATGTCTTGTGGAGATTGCTTGAGGGAAGTGTCTCTTGGCATGTGGAGGTTCTTTGGATTTCATTTTTTGTTTTGTACCTTTTTAATGGTATTTGAACATTGTTTTAAATTTTCTAATTAAATTATGAAATTTTGTAAAAGATGATTTTGTTTGAAAAATCCAGATTCATTTTATTGGACTTTTTTGTCGTTGTATGTTTATAAACTCGGGTAAATCATTTCCAATTTCCAGTTTATGATACCCAAAAACTTGTTCCAACCCATGGGGATTGGTAACGCCCTTCGGGCTTTGCCACGGGCCGATTTGGGAGTTGGCTTTTATGGTGACCAGATTCGGTTTGTGATAAAATGGAATCAAAGGAGGTTCTGGTTAACTCTTTGGGTCAGGTTATTTGGGGAACAGTCAGGATAGTCTAGAGTTAGGATTGTCGGTACATGTTATTCTAGTTATGGGTAGTGTTCCTGATCACCACACCTCATGACGGGATTCAAGTCACCATGGGAAGTCATGATTTATCTAAGTCCTTTGCTTTCCTTGGTTTGATGATGACTACGAGAAATGAAAAGAGAGTTTGGTCAATGATCTCTACAAGCTCTCAAGGCCTAAAAATCCATGTGGAGCCAAAGATATTTCCCTAGAACACTCTATGTCATGGTGAATTGATTGGCGTATGGCTACCAACCATATTTCCAATTCACCCACCGAAACTAGTTTCCTCTCGCATTGTCTGGTATCATTTAGTTTTGAAATATTCTAAGTTCAGTTTTGAAGAAAAAATGACATGATTTTATGAAGAGTAAAGTATTTGGGAAATTATTTTCTAATAAATATGGAATGGTTATATTTTTGAAATGGTAGAACTGAATTTTAAGAATGGTATTGGAATGGAAAATGGTGTGTTTGAACGTATTTTGAATGTATGAACTATGTCAAGGTTGGTTTCAAAAAAGTGTTTCCAATAGAGTTTTCTAAACTATTAAAATTTGTTTTAATGGGATGAGATGTTTTGAAATTGATTTGAATGGATTGAAAGTCAGTTTTAATTTTAATGATTGTTCCTTTCTAAATTTTTATGGTAATATGTAATATGGGTTTGATTTTGTGGTTAGTGTTTTTTAGAAGAAGAGGTATTGGTTGACAATTTGGGTTTTGAAAAGTCGAAAGAATTTTTGTTTTAACCTATGGTATTTCCATGAGATACCACATTAATGTTGTTATATGGGATTATGTATGGTTAATGGAATGGATGGATGGATTCCAGGATGGATATGAGGAGGGTGCCCATTGTGGCCCAGAAACATGCATGTGTGAGGCCCATGGGGTATTATAGGTGGACACACAAACGCAGAACAGATTGATTTTCCAAGATATTTTTCTAAATAAAAACATGGTGTTTTGATGAATGGATTGGGATGGTGTGTATTATGGGTGTTTTTCTAAATTTTTATTTTTCATGATGTTTTGAGTTCAAGAACCCATCCTGTTTGAACTGTGTTTTGGGTCTGTGTTTGGTCGGTAAGCTGGTTAGAAAGACCGATTAGTAGTCTCTTCTAAGAAATGTTTCAGGATGCCTTTATGGTGGGTTCATTCATGTTTTTGGATCGGGTTTGTGGAAATTTTTGACCCATGGACTAGATAATTTGGGTCCTTGGGTTTTTTCATTGGATAAGTTACACCCCCATTAAGGGTTACTACACAACTAAAGTGCAACCCATGTTGTTTCTCCATTGGGTGATCCTCGAGTTGATCAATGTAAGGAATCATTTTATCTAGATTTGGAGATTGAGTTTACACCATTTCCTCTCTTTGTTTGATGGAACCTCTTGTAGTAGGAGAGCTCTCGTGGAAGGTTGAAAGATATCTTAGCTTCTTAAGTTACCTGATTCATCAAAGGTGAAAGTAATATGGGGTTGTTAGTGTGGATGGTGTCTAAGAGGGAATCTAGGTCCTTTTTAGTCTCTTATAAGAAAGGGTTTATGTTAAACCACCAGTGTGGGAGATCTAGTCATTAGAGGTTATTATGGCCACTTTCTAGAATTTTTAGTTGTTTGTGGACTTCACATAAGGTCCCTTTCCATGTATTGTTTATATCAGATGCAATAGTCATGTTTAGTGATGCCTTGTGATGTTGTGTACTCATTTAACTATGAAGGTGAAGTTTGTGAAATCATGTTAGAGTATATATTATGTTGGGAGTATGTCTCCCCTGGAAAAACATTAAAATCCTCTATTTTAGAGGAAGGTTTTTTTAATGTGTACTTTGTTACTGTTGTTTCATACCTGAAGAAACATGGTGTGATGTATGTGCATCTTCAAAGCCCTTATTTCAGTGAAATCACGTGTAAGGTTAATGTGAGTTTGGATTGTGTCCTATCTTGGTAAATTTATCTGGGATTGCAGTGTAGTTTTTTGGTAGCACCGGAAGAAAAAGTTATATTCGGGGGTTTCCAAAGACTAATTGTGAGGCTGAAGATGCTTCAATCGTTTGAGCTCCAGCCATAGGTCCCAGAGAGAAGCAGGTGCGCAGTCAGGGGAAATCATAGGGTCTTTCAAACCCTTTTAAAAAGTTTTATCCTCGGTATGAGATATGGGAAGAGTTTAAACAACTAGTTTCATCATCTTTCTTATGTTGTTCCAATTCAGTGGAATGAATTAGTGGGCCTCATGCCCATGTTATTGGCCAATGTCATTATTTTCCCCATTGTTTTCCTTTGAGTTTTTGGAGCGTGGTTAGTAATTTGGATAGACAGGTTGAGTACATGGTTTTTTCAAGATTAGTAGTGACCATGTGCAAGGATCTCATTCAAAGAGAATGATTCCCATGGATAATGCACGGTTTCCCAAACCATGCGGACTAACTGTGTGGTCATGCCAACTCTTTTATTTCAGGGTCTTTTCGTGCTGGTTAGTTTAGATAGTTGGTTATTATGGTGGGGATACCCCCTATGAGTCTCATATAAGTAATTTTGGAGAGGTCTAATGGAAACCTACCCCTTTTACTGGGGAGTCTGTTCGGGCCTCCCCCTGTTGGTGTCATGTTTCTGTCTAGGAAAAAAATTAGGTTGTCTCTTATGGTGGGGAGCCTATTTGTCCTCCCCATTCTAGTAACTCAGTCTGGTCCTTGGTCTTGGACTAGTGGTAGGTAGTATTGTTTGAAGTAATCAAACTACCTACATATTCCATTGGTAAACGCCGGGATTGGATATTGCCCAATGGTTTTGTTAAAGCAAGGTAAGTATAACCTTGTTCATTGTTGTTGTTCATTTGGGTAAATTTCTAAAATCTTTTTCGGATGGGGATTGAAGATTTTTCTTTTGGGAAAAAATCTGAATGTTCTTAATTTTTTCAAGATTGTGGTGTAGGTTTTGGTTTGTGAGATTATTCCTTCCTTAATTTATCACTGGAGGTGTTTTGGCCTTTTTGGTGAAGCTTTGCAAACCAGTCCATTTTGGTATTTTGGTTGGGTTTGGTTTATTCTTTTGGCCTTGGTATGGATTTCCAAGGGTGTAAAGTTTTATGGTGGGGAGAATTGTCACATATGTGAATTATTTTAAAGGTATTTTTAATTTAATTTCCATTCATGCTTTGTTTTGGGTGTTTCTCGTGCATTATGGTGGAAATGGTGGGTTTTCAAAATATGGGCCAAACTGTGATCCCATTTCCAGATTTAAAAACTAATTTTGTATCCTTTATAACTCCTTAATTTTCAACATTTTTCTTCCCTTTAAATTCCTAAATGGACTCCCCTGACCTATTAACACAACCCGGTCAATTTGGAGCCTTTAGAAATCCATAATAATTTTGTATTTCAGTTTTTATTTTGTTATTGGGAATACTTTTAAGCCCATTTTCTACTTTAAATGACATTTTTAATTCTTTAATATATATTTTATGTTTTATTTTTTTTAGTGATTCCAACTTCGCCTCAAATCCAATATCCCTAGGATCACCCCCATTATCAATTTCACATTTTTGGAGCTCATTGGAGCCATGAATTAGGGAGAATATTTTCAGGGTTTCTCAAACCATCCATATTGGATAAGGTAACTTTCTTCCTTTATAAATCATTAATTTTTTCCTCTTTCCACCCATTTTAGTTCCAACATGACCTCACCAACATCATAGAGCCTCAATATCAGGTTCTGTTTCTTGGATATTTAACATTTAGTTGATTTGGAGCGATTTTTTCAACATCTATCCAAGTAAGTGTTTCTCTATTTGATTACATCCCTTTCATTAGGGTTTCTTCCCCCTTTAATGAAGTTCCCTTATGTCCAGAAGTTAGGGTTAGAACCTTGGTTTTTAGTTTGTGTATCTTTGGTAAAATATTGTGGATTTAGGTTGGGTTTATCTCCTTTTTGGTGTGGTAGTGGTGTGGTTAATGTTTCACACCATGATTTATCAGTTTTGACTCCAAAGGTCTGTGATTCCATGTGTTACCATTATTTAATGTGTCAGTTTTCTTGTTTTACTGATTTTTCATGTTTTTCATTTTTTATGTGTGGTGAGAAAACTATTTTTTTTGGATTTGGTTATGCATTTAATTCTATAGTTGAATTTTGATTTAAATTGGGTGTATTTCCATGTGGAACTCTAGTGGTATTATTTGTGTTAATCTCTAACATATGCAAGTTGTTTAGTAAATGTTGTTTGGGATTCTAATTCTACATTGGTAGGGTCTTGGTGTGCTTTTGGGTTTTAAATAGGGTTTGTTAATAGGTTTTATGAGTGAAACCATACAATGCCTCTTGAAAGCATTTTATGAAAATTTGTTTTTTTCATGTGCATCTTTTATGGTATTAGTTGAGGTGATTTTATAATACTTGAGTGTGGCTAGAAAAATATCTCTAGTGCTATAAATTATGTTTTGGATTAGTATTGGTGTGATTTTGGCATCGAAAGAGGATTTGATAATGGGTTTTGTGGGAAAAACATAGTTATACCCTTTGGGTTGGTTTTATGAAAATGGTAAATGATTTAATGAGCTACACAAAGTGTGAAAAGGATGCTTATGTACTATTTTGGTGGTATTATGTTCTTAAAATGATTTTTTAAAAGACAAAGTGGTTAGTTTTTATGTCAAACTTTTTGGTAATGTTTTGTAATTTTTCGATGTGATTTATGAAATTGTGATGGGGGTGTGAAACATGTTTTTGGGAAATTTTGTGTGACTGTGATGTGAAAATGGACATTGTTTATGAAAAGGGTATTATGTAACATTTGAGTGGGCTATTTTGTGATGTTTATCATATTGAGGATGATTTTATAAACATTTTTATGGATTTTTTGAATTGTGAAAGATATGCAAAATGTGTTGAGGGATATTTTGGTGTGAGTTGGATTTCAAAACCAATTTGAATAAAAAGGTGGATGATGTTACTTATGTGATATACCTTGGGGATGTTTAGTTAATGTGTGATGTGGAAGTGGTATTTTTCTATGAAAACTATTTTCTTGGCTTGTTGAACTTTTTTGGCACCAGAGGGAATCCCAGGTATCTAGGTGGGAGGACATATACTAGTTTGCTAGTGATCCCGTGGTGTTTGGTCTCAGTTTCACATAGTAGTATTGATGCATACAACACTAAATAAACAATGATGTTGATTATGGGGGATCACTAGGTTATGGGTATGTTCTCTACTAGTGGATTGTGCACAAGAACATATATTTTTTATGGTTATTTTCACCGAGATACGTGGTACCTGGGAACCACGGTGATCTAGTGCCTAGGGGTTATTTCCTATTAGTTGTGATCATTAGTTACTTTGTGCTTTCTATCAACATAATGTATGGTTGGATGGAAAATTTAGTAGCATTGGAATTTTTTTTAAAGTGTTGATTCTTTAAAAATAGCCCACTTGAAAACTGCTTTATTTTTAGTTGCGTATTTTTAGAAAATTGTTACTAGAACTTCATGTTATGAAAACATGCATGATTTTATTATTTGAATGTTTATCACATGGAATATCGTAGTGGTGATATCATACAGGGATTTGTATCACATCCTACTTACATCTTTGGGTGTAAGTAGACTTGGTTATTTGTGTCAAAATTTTGGAAATATTTTTTAGTGCTTGTGGATCGGGATTCTAGCAGGTCCTTCATGGTGTTGTCTTCTGGAGATGGCTTGAGGGCAGTGCCTCTTGACCAGTGGAGGTTCTTGCGGTGTCATTTTTGGGTTTTTAACTTTGTAATGGTATTTTATCATTTTTTTAAATGGTGTATTTCAATTCTATAATTTTGTAAAAGATGATTTTGATTGAAAAATCCAGATTCGTTTTATTAGACTTTTTTTCCTTATATGTTTATAAACATGGGTAAATCATTCCAAATTTTCAGATTATGATACCCACGAACTTCTTCCATCCTGTGGGGATTGGGAACGCCCTTCGAGATTTGTCACAGGCCGAGTCAGGTGCTGGTTTTTATGGTGACCAGATTCGGTTTGTGACAAAGATCATCGACGTGATCTGCAGTTTGATGTTGGTGAGAATTTGAGTCTATTAATTTCCCTATACAATAATGTTATGATATTTGGGATGGAACGAAGCTAATAATTATTTATTTTTGTCCTTTTAAAATTATTGTTCAATTAGCGATGGTTTCTTATCACTTGGAACTTCCACTAAATCTCTCTCAAGTCCATAATGTCTTCTAGGAATCTCTCATGAGGAATTACAAACAAGATCCCTCACATGTACTCAACATAGAGTTTGTACAACTAGATCCTGATATTTATTATAAAGATAAAACTATGGAGATTATGTATCATAGACAGAAAGTGCTAGAAAACAAGGCAACTCACATGTTCAATGATTTATGGAAAAACCGCCTATTTGAGGAAGCTGCATTGAAACCTAGGGATATGATGAGGTAGAAGTGTCCTCAATTGTTTGTGTCATAGTGGTAGAATTTATAGGGACTAATTATTTTTCAGTGGGGTATAATGTGTCATCTTTAAAATATTTTTTCAAATAAATTTAATTTCATTGATAATTTGTATTTCACGCTACACCGAGTTTTAATGAATCGTAATGTACTATTAATATTATTATTTAAACAAGATAAATATAACTTACCTGTTAAACCTGGTGGTATGAATAGGAATAACCAAAATTTTAAAATTAATTGTAAAGGTTTTATATAAATAAAATATATGGATAAATAATCACTTAATTTTTAGTAAAGTCTTTATATGCTTCAAAGATACATTTTTTCACAAAAATGATTTTCATTATTTTTCTGTGAAAAAATAATAAAATTTATTTTTTACACTTTTAGAATACTTATTTAAAAAAATAAATTCAATTTTTAAATTGAATTTTAAACATATCTTATAGTGATTGTTTTGGAATTTTCTGAACAGATTAAATTTTAATGAATAGAGAAAAAGTCTTATTTTTATTAAAAATTATCTTTTCACTTAAATAATTAATAAGTTGAATATTGTTTTAATAAGGTTTAAAAAGTAAAATTAGATAAATTATATTATTATTAATCTATTTTAGGCCATTGGAATCAATTATATGTTCAATTTTTATATAATATATTTTTTATACTTATGAAAACTTTTTCTTTGGAAAAACAGTTTTCCATCGCGTCTATGGGTAAAATTTTAAATTATACTATACCACCACTTTGAATTTAATCTGATAAAATGGATTCAGTATTTTTAATAATAATAATTTATCTTTATTTTTTTCATAATTAATAATAAAAATAGGAAAAAACATTATCATTGTTGATGTTAAAATAGGTTTATGGGGTGCTTAAACAAGAAAGATAAAGGTTAAAATGACATAAAAACTTTTAAAATTACTATTTTCTAGACATAATTATAAGATATCTCATATATTATTCTTTAATTATCTATTTGGGATTTTTTAGTTTAATAACGTGACATGGAATTATTGAGAAACTTTAAAAAATCACAAATGTGCCACTCACCTCAATTAAAAATTGATACCCCATCTCCTCTCATGTTTATGCATGAAAATACTTTATTTTTAGCCAATATCGACCTAAATAAATTAAATAATTCCCAAAAAACGTCATATATATATTATTTTAATTATTAAGCCCTCCTAGTATGGCTTTAGGTATAAACCTAAAGAGGTTCTCGGAAGAAGAGGTATTGTTTTTAACCATGAATTTTCATTTTTTTGTGCTTCCACCTCCTTAAAAAATATTCAAATAAGATGATTTAAACAAAATAATTATATATAATATACATAATTTTATTATATTAGGTTCATAACCTAAATTAATCTCCACTTCTATCAAATGGTAAATGAATCCATTGATCATGTGTACATCGGACAACCGCCTCGTGAACCGATGTAATCTTTTTTCAATCACCGCCTCTCATAGCAATATATAATTATGTATTTAACATATTTATATGATATTAATGACATTTTTTGTTCTTTTATAATTATAATATCACATATATATTCTTATTTTTTAATCATTTGTATGAAGATAACGTTGTTCATGCGTATGTGGGGACTACCACCTCTACGAAATGATGTGATTTGTTTTTCATTTTATTTTGAAATAGATAGTAATGATGATATATTTAATGAATATATATTATATATATGATATATATGATATAAAAATGATTCTATAATGTTTAATTATTATTTAAATTTATTTTTTTCCATCCATCGAAAAAAAGGAAACAGTGTTATTGAGAACCAACGGCCCACCGCCTCTATGAATAGTGTAATTCATTTATTTATCTCAATATTTAATGGATGATTCTAAAAATGTATATAATTAACACACATATATATATATATATGTTATTTATTTCATTATAAACATTCTATATTTCATTCCAAAATGATCAAAGTATAAGGACTAATATTACTAAACAAAAACATATGGAAAACAAAGAAGTTCTTACCCAAAGAGTGATTTTAACAAAGAAATGTTATTAAACAGGTGATAAAACTATGTAAATAAATCATATATGGTGCCTTATATATAATTATTTTCTATAATATAATAATAATAAACCTGTATTAATATACTAGAGGTTCTTATGTGGATGGAGTAAGTCGATACTTGAGGTAAGGGGTTTTCATCTCACTTTTATTTTCATGGTACACAATCTATATTCACAACTTGATTATTTTGTGTGGTGAATATAATACCCATTAATTTATTTTCTTATTATTATAATTAATATTATGATATATAATTTTCAATATAAGGTTCATTATTACATGAGGCTTATATATCAAAAGTTTCCAAAGTGAAAAGGGTTTTATGTTTTAATCTCACTTTTTATCGGGGATTTTATGATTATGGTCCTGATGATGAAACATTATGATCAAACTCTCAATAAAATAATGAATTTTATTATCATTTGGTTATTTATTGATAGTAATTTTTTTACTTTCATTTCCCCTCTTTTTGAATAAATTAGACCAAAATAATGTTTTTAATGAACACCAAATTTATCTTTCTTTGGTCGAACATCTTTTCTATTCCCTGTTCATATTTTATAAAAAAAATTAAAGAATATTTTTAATACTCACCAATTATTTTCTAATCTTATTTTTACACTTATATTACTCGGTAAAAAAATATTTAAAATTAAATATGTTGTTGTATTTTTAATGAGTTACATTTTACTTTTTAATGAAAATGTGAAAGGTATATTTTTTTAATGTGCATAGAATTAATGGTATTACCCACAGTCATAACCACTCAATGATTTAAAGATACCTCTACATGTTTCCAGGGTTATTTTAGAATTAATTTTCTTCTTTATTAGTTTTTAAATTTTTTGTTTTTAAATAAATTTTTTCAAAATGTAAAGGATATTTTCTTCAGGAATGTTCACATGGTATTTTTGTGGTACTTATAATTCATTAATGAAAACCAACATAGATGTTACTATCGATTTAATTAGGATATGATCTAATATAAAATCTATATCCATTCTATATATGTTTTATTAACATGGTGAATTTTTTTTATGAAACCTCTTTCCTTCCCATGGGTTCTGTTGTGATGAATTTTTTATGAAACCCATTTCTGTTTCCTGGGTTATGATATTAAGAATGTTTTATGATCATGTGGAACAAATTTTTATGACTTTAATTATGTTATTGGTTGGACCTAATATATATATCTAACTAATTAATTGGGTTAATAATAATATATCATGATATAAATAAGAATATAATGGGGAGTGAACCTAGTTTAGTAAAAGGATTTGTCCACTATGATAGTCCTGGGAGTAATCCGTGAAAACTATGGTGGTTTGGGGTGTCAACCCAATCCACAATTATAGTCTTAGAGATGAGATTCAACTACTAAGGAAATTATTTTATATTTTTTTGCATATTTCATAACTCTATGTATTATGAAAATGTTATAATCTCATTGATTATGTTCTTTGACTCCTTTATGATTCATGTCTTATGATGTGCCAAATATTTTGTCATGACACAAGATTATGATATATGATATGTTGGATATGGGTTTCAAAAGATTTCCATATGTTCTTATACCCTCACACTCATTTCATGTTTATGTATCTCCCTTTTGTACTATTACGGAGCATCTATGATCACCCTTTCTTATTTTTATTTCCCAAGGTTTTGAAGAAAGGTATTACATATGATATTTATAAGAAGGGTGCTAGTTAAGAACAATATAGTGGGAGATGATATAATTCACTTATGAACCGGTTTTTAATGTATCGGAGTTTCCAAAGACAATAAACCTTTATGGTCCTCTTTAATTTTATTTTTATAATGAAATTAATATTCATCTATTTAAATTTTTTATCTATGTTTGATAATTATCGGTCACTATATTTGGTATCAAAGGCGAAGGAACATATTTAATCATTGAGAACTCTTATCCTTGAACATTGGGTGAAGTGTAAATCTCTAACCAAGGTCTTCATAAAAAAAGAACTACCACTGAGGATGGTTGTAAGAGTCCCTCCCATGATATGAATCCACCCATGGAGTGTACTGATAGGTATCAATTATATCTCACTGGTTAAAATACCAAACTATTATAGTTGGTATTAGAGAACATGTTTATTTAAAATTACTAAATAGGACGACAAAACCTTAGTGAGGACTATACAGATAATTCAAAGTATATGAAAATTTCATGGAATTTTGTTGAAGGATAAAGCTAGTGGTTTTCAAAAAAAATTATGACATCCTGACCTAGGATCCACTAAAATATTTCTTCAAGCATGTTGGTCACATGTACTCAAGTGCACCTCCCCATAAGCTAGAGGCTACCAACTGGAAGTGACAGTCTAATGGCGGTATAGTAGGGATAAAACACCCTATGGATCAGTGATGAACATAGTAAAATAAATAATAAATAAAGTTAAATGAACATAATGAAGAACAAAATATCATAAGATAATATTAATTAAAAATCAATAAGTAATGAATAGTGAAAAATGTATCAAAATGTTATAGTGTACTAGAATCATACATATAGAAGATAAAAAAATACATGGATATGCTGAAAAAAGAATAAATAAAGAAAAGTCTCCAAATCATGGTGGTATCCTGGGTATATGCTCTGCTGCTAATCTCAATCTCCCATGTCCAATCCTAGTCTACAAAATAAGTACAACATAGAGAAAATTCCTAGGTATTAACATGATGTTTGGAAATAATCTTGTTTAGGTACCAATAAGTGGCCCAAACAGGTTGTGAGATAAACTTAGTAGGCCAACACAAACTTTTTATAATACATAATCTAGTTGGTGAATATAATGTAAGTAGTGTTCAGGTATAATAATAAGGTAGTTTATAAAATAAACAAATGCTAACAAGTCAGGTTATGTTCTTCAAGGACACCTGAAAGGCCATACCTACTTAGACCTAATTCGGAATATCATTAATGATGTGTCTCTATTTGTATAATAAAATTTATATATATATATATGGGTGTATATATATGATGATATATAAATATTAACTTTTATATAAATATACTTACATATTTAGTGATATCCATGACTCTCGGCATAACTCAGAAATCCTTGCATAGTCACAAGAGCATCATAGAGTATCACAATAATGGATGTCTTTCCCATGTATCACAACGAGGGATATTATTCCCAACTATAAAAATTTATAAGCTTACTCCATGCCTGTGATTAATAAATAAATTCATGCCCATAAATAATAAGGTATTTCATTCCCAAATAATGAGGGATGCCATACCCATAATAATAAAGAAGACCATGCCTGTTTATAGTTCAATAAAATACTTCTTAACATTTCATTCATAAGTTCCAAGGGGGGGAAACTGAGTTGGTCTTACCATTCACTCTTCATTTAATCCAATTTACAAAATTCACCCCAATCGTTAATAATGGATAAGGCTATGTAATGAAAATTTTATATTAAAATTTAGCTTTTAAATAATAAATTTGTACAAGTATATATACATTCCTAGTACCACTTCAAGTACTGTTACTTAATTTCCCCTTTTCATTAGATAAGATAGTGCACCTTATAGGTGGATTTATTAAAAAAATAGAGGCAAGATTTTCATACCATTAATTTATATCAATTTATTCTTTTCCTTTTAGAAAAGATTTTTAACACACCTAAAAAGGGGGATTCAAAATGTATATTGTAACGTCTCGGTTCCGGAAGCCACCCAGAGGTGCCCCGTACCCAGTTGGTCACATGGCCTCAAGCGCATTTCCCCAAATTCCAGAGACTGCTGAGTAGTAGCGAGGGCCCTGGGTGTGATAGTGGGGAAACTATGCCCTCATTAGAAGAGTAATACAATGGAAGAAAAACAATAGAAAAATAGGAGAAGCGGTAAATATGCATACAGAAGTAAACAATGGAATACTAGAAAATAATAAAATGGAGCACACACACACATATATATATATATGTGTGTGTGTGTGTGTGAATGATTCATGGTACATATGTCTAGGAAATAAGCCAAACAAATCACAATGATGGAACACAACAGTGCTAAACCAAATAAAAAAGAAAGCACATAAAAAACTCTTCAGCATCGCAAGCCACAGCTTGGTCCCATGCTCTCCAGCTCCACAGCAAGTCAGCTACCTAAAGTATAAGGGCACTTACCCTTGTCTATACCTACAGAAATATAATCTATTTTTTTCCCAAAAGCATGTCCCAAACAGGTTGTGAGACTAAATCCCAGTAGGCTACCACCCAAAGATATGTGTCTAACAGTCAGTGAATATATGGTAGGTAAAAGCACAGAAGTAGTAAACAAGAAAGTACTCCATAGAAAACAATTACATATATCAAAAGCAACTAATCAAGCATGTTAACCTTATAGGAAGTGCACACAGCCTATCCCCTCTAGTTCAGTTATAAGAATATATAAACACTCTCTAAGGAAGCACTCATAGTTAATTCCCCTTACAGTCAAAAGTAATTCAAGACTCTCTAAGGAAGCTCACACGGTCAATTCCCATTATAGTCTAAGGTAATTCAAGGACTCTCTAAGGAAGCTCACTCGGCCAATTACCCTTATATCCCCAAGGTCACGGACTCTCTGAGGAATCTCACTCAGTCAATTCCACTTGTAGCCCCAAGTGGTTCAAAGACTCTCTAAGGAAGCTCACTCGGTCAATTCCCCTTATAGTGAATGTTTTTTAAAGACTCTCTAAGGAAACTCACTCTGTCAATTCCCCTTATAGTCCCAAGTTGATAAAAGACTCTCTGAGGAAGCTCACTCGGTCAATTCCCCTTACAGTCTAAAGTGCTCAAAGACTCACTGAGAAAGCTCACTCGGTCAATTCCCCTTATAGTCTACTACACGAGGTTTTCTCAGCTATATGTAGGTCAACGAAAATTGAAAGGAAAAACAGCCAAGGTAATCCTCAAGAAATACTTGGATAAATCTATCTACCGCATATCAATCATGTTAGAATACATACACTCCACACTACAGCACTAGGCATGGAAAATAGGCAAGGTGGTCAAACAGGCTAAGCAGACCAACGGTCGTAAATAGAATATTAATGGGCAACACATCCAAATCATAGGGATAAACACTATTCATATCCAATTAACCCATACACAAGCATACAAGCATGGTAGGAATAAAACAGGGGTAAAACGGTAAACACGCAATACCCCATTCAAGGGTATTGGTCAAAATTGCACATAATACTCCAAAAATTTCAACAGAAAGGCACAAACCACCTACCTCGGTGTTGTGAGATCGATATACTATGGCGTACGCTCTTGGAACGACATAAAATGCGGTAGATCTACAAAAACGTCTAAAACGTTCAACCCACAATATCTCATGAGAGAGGAGAAATCAAACAATGGGTATCTGGGAGAAAAGAGAACTCACTGGTGAGATTCCAACACAACTGATGGTGTTTTATTCAAAGGACAGACACTCAATCAGGGGTTCATCGAAGATTTCTGGTCATATAGAGCTTTCGGTCAAACGAGACTTAGAAAAAGAGCGTTCTTGCGATTTGATGTGACCCCGGTGCATTTAATGAAAAAAAAAGTACACAGCGTGTACTTTTGAAGTACATGGTGTGTACTCTCTATTTTTGTACTCTCCTTTAGGTGTCCTCTAGGTCACCTCACACGGCCGTGTGCATGGCCACTACACGGCGTGTACTCATAAATTACACGGCATGTACTTTGAAAATTTCTTGAATTTCCTCTTTTTCTCATAAACGACCAGAAAAGGAAAACATACCTGAAAAGAATGTCCAGGTTCTTAAAAACGTCTCCCCTAAAAGTAACTTTTCCCAGAATTTCCCTAGCGCGACATAGAAGGAGAAACCTCGATCATTTCCAGCCACTATGCTCGTACATCAGCCTCCCTCTCCCAAGTCTCGTCCTGTACTCACCCGTGCAGACATAGCACTCGTACCAGAGGAACAGACTGGCCACAGAGAACCTTTGTACTATGATCAATAATCTGGATCAGATGATCCTCAAACGATGCATCCACTTTGAGCTCAACCTCCTCGGGTTGAAAGGCATGAGATGGGTCTGAAAAGTAACGTCAGAGCTGAGAAATGTGAAAAACGTCGTGCATAGCCTGGTACCTCTGGGGTAACCACAACTGATAGGCAACCGACCCAACTCTCTCCACAACCTCAAACGGCCTGACGTACCTCAGTGAAAGCTTACCCTTCCTCCTAATCCTCCTGTGTCCCAACCTTGGTGTGACACGCAGGAAAACTTGATCCTCGACCTCGAGCTCCAGAGGTCATCTCCGCTGATCAGCATAAGACTTCTGTCGAGACTACACAGTAGTCATTATCTTCCTAACCAACTCTATCTGCTATGTGTTCTCCTAAACAAGACGAGGTCCTAGCAAAGTTCCCTCTCCTACCTCCAGCCAACAAAAAGGTGATCGGCATGGCCTACTGTACAAAGCCACGTAAGATTCCATCTGAATAGTTTCTTTAAAACTATTATTGTAGGAAAACTCCACAATAGGTATATTCTTCTCCCAAGAACCTCCAAAATTGAGGATGCATGCTCGGAGATCTTGGAACCACTTTGTGTATAAGTTTTTATTTGTTTTCAATAGTTGTCAATGAAGATCAAAATTAAGGAGATCAAGAAGTACTCCAATGAAATGGAGGAATGGAAATTCAGATGATTGTTGTACATATCATAAGTTCAAAGAACATGTGTCAAAGGTGACACATTGTTTACAACAATGAATAAGTGAGGGATAATCCATATGAGGATAATGATGTTTGAAGAAGAAGACAATGTGCAAGTGATTGGAATTCTGAGATGGTCATGCACGTCACATTGTCATAGAAGATGATGATGCTAAAGTTGTTCCTTCAAGGAATACATATCACGATAGTGGAGTTTGTGATGAAAGCAGAAGAGTTGTTGAAGGATACAGATCACTAAGAAGAAGTGCTGTTGAGGAGATCGTGCTTGTTGACAATGAAAACAGACGACATACAAATTTTTTGACAAAGGAGATTCCATGGTGGTATGTCGAGTTCAAGGGATGTGGTTAATGATCCATGTTTGGTCAGAGAACGTTGACAAAGGAATGGATGATCCGGAGGCAGTACAAAAAGAGAAGATACAAGGTGGCGCTATTTTTCCAGTGTTTTCCAAATTTTTGGTCCTCAAAATCGGAAATTGAAGACATGGATTGTCTGCAAAAGGCAGTTCGCACAAAAAGGATGTGGTGTGCGAAATATAAGAGGCTTGCGTGAAATACTTAAGATGGGCATGGAAAACTGCGGGATGTGCGAAATAGTTTTTCATGCAAATAGTGTTTCGAAATCAGATTGGTGAAAAATGGAAAAGGCATGGGATTCGCGGAAAATAAGGTTTGTGCGTGAAATACTTGAGCTGGGCGCGAAAAACAGCGTGGTGCGTGGAATAGCGGAGCAATTTTTTTCGCGCAAATAGTGTTTCAGAATCAGAATGTTGAAAAATGGTAAAGGCACGGGCTACGCGAAAAACCAGAGCTGTGCGCGGAAAAATGGGAATGTGCGTGAAAAATGTTGTGCATGGAATAGCTGGGTGAATTTTTTCGTGTAAGAAGTGTATCAAATCAAAAATACAAAAAATTGGCAAAGGCAAGAGGCGCGCGAAAAATTGGAGATGTTCGCGCCATGTGCGCGGAAAATCAAACTGGTGCACGTAAAGTCGGTTGTATGCGAAATGTGGGTTTGGAGTTTTATGTGCAAGAGAGGATTCATGTTCAGAATGATTAAAAATGTATAAGTAATGAGATGCACGAAAAACCAAGGCGGTGCGCGAGAATAAAAGGAAGGTGCACGTAATTCAAAGAACTGAGAGACAGTTTTATGCGCAAGAAGGGGTTTTACGCGCAGGATCAAAAACGCCTATAAATATGAGGTGAACCCCTCTCATTCGAAGAGGCTCGACACATAGACAATTCTCAAGCTCTGGCGTGTGGAAAAATTGAGGTATAATGTGGTGCACGAAAAGAAGAAGGTTTGTGCGAAAAATAAGGTATTGCGTGAAAAAAGGATGATTTGCGCGAAAAAGGAGAGTTGCGCGAAAAGTATTTTACACGCCAAATGTTATTTTTTCGCGCAATGTTTAAATTTTACGTGCAAGGAACTCGGAAGGGAGCGCGAAAATTTGGGGGTCCCGCAGGCCTTTGACAGGTGCTTATCACTCTTCAATCTGCTTTGCGAAAACGGAATAACAGTAAACCATTTGGTTTTACGAAGAGAAGTGGTACCACACACACATGACTGGTGTTTAACATCCTCATTGTGCTTTGTGAAGTGAAGAAGAACGGATCGTGCAACTAAACTCAGATCTGCACAGAAAGAGGGGAATATTTCAATACACACAGGTGTTAGTATTGAGAATCAAAGGAAGAGAAGAAGAAGAACTAGTGCATTCAGTCATTGCACTAAATAAGAAGGATTGAACTGAGTAGAGCATCAAATCTGAACCCTGATGCAAGAAAAGTTGCATGCTAAACAGGAGAGAAAGAACTTCATGTCTATCTATTCAAGAGACCGTCACGTCTATTAACTGAGTTGGACTTCACCAAGGGCTGTGAGCCAGGGGGAGTCAATGGGAGTGACCCGAGGGAAGCGGTGAGCTATCCCTGAACCTTTGTAAAGGCAGTATTCCGGGGATAGAGTGATTGTACCCGACCCTTTGTAATCTACAGCTAGTGAAGCATAGTGGATTTTGGTATGACCGACAACCTGTTGGCGTATGCTCCTTGGACGTAGCCCTTAGTGGTGAACCAAGTAAAAATAGTTGTGTCATCTCTCTGCATGTGAATGTTTCATTACTGATCATATCCATCAATCAGGTTTAACGAGTTCCTACCAATGTGGGAACAAGATCCACAACTTTAAGAAGAAAAAGTTGACACCCTGATTCACCACTCCCCTATCAGGGTGTCCTGGGGTCCTACAAGTGGTATCAAAGGGAGGTTAACGTATGTTGGATACTGTACAGAAATTCTAGTCAGAAGAGGATTTGAGGTTCTTTCCTAAAGTCAACAATGAAGAGCAGTCTTGATAATGACGTAGTCATTTCTGAGAAGAAATCTACATCTAGCAAGACCATGACAAACAGGAAAAATAAAGATAAGAAGAAGCTGAAGAAGTCCCTCACATCCAAAGAAGATGCAGTGTCTTGTTCTCCATGCCATTCCAATAATGAAGAAACATTAGGCCTGGAAAGTATCAAGCAGGTTGCTCAGGATTCTTCTAGAGGAAATGATGACACCCCTAATTCAAGCTTTCATGAAAAACTCAAAAACATATCTGCATGATATTCCTGAAAAAAGGGTTGATATTATTTGTAGCCTATTCCAATCTATGCAGGTTGAGATCACTTGATTAGTAAGGGAAGCTGACAATATGGAAAATGGGTTGGAAAGAAAAGTTATGGAAAGTATGAAGCTTGCCAAACAGGTGAATGTCTTTGAAGAAAAAGAGGAAGTCAATAAGAATCTAAAAGAAAGGATCCATGCACACGAAGCAGAGCTGAAGAAGAGTAATGAAGTCAAGAGTTTTTGTTTGGAAGAAACTTCCGTGAAATTCAGGGAACTTGACTCTTTGTTTCAAAACAAAGTTAAGATGCATGAAGATGAGGTTGAAAGATTGAAGAAGACTTGTAAAGAAAAGATGATCATGATTGAAGATCCGAAGATCATCCTCAGTCTTGAGG
Organism: Viscum album; assembly: GCA_963277665.1. Taxonomy (NCBI): domain Eukaryota; kingdom Viridiplantae; phylum Streptophyta; class Magnoliopsida; order Santalales; family Viscaceae; genus Viscum; species Viscum album. Next base: position 252,669,013 of record OY728160.1, on the reverse strand, counting down.
GTCAAAAATCAGAAGCCCAGTTGACTAAGATTGATAATACAAATATTGAGACTTCAAAAAATAATGAAATGAGTGATGCCTGTACTCAATGTTCGTTGGAGGAATCTAAGGCTGAAATACCTCCAACATGTGACAAGAAGATTATGACAACTCTTGATTATCCACATCAAGAATCAGTTGCTGCTGGTACTCAATGCTCACTGGAGGATTCTATTGTCGAAATACCTCCAACATGTGATAAGAAGATCATGACTTCACTCATTGATCTATCAAAAGCAACTGAGAAAGTTAAGGTACCATCCAAACCATCTTGTACTCATGTTTCTAAATACGTTCCAACAGTCAGTTCAGGTTGGAAGAAAAGTTATAAGCAAGTATGGATGAGGAAATGTGAGTGGAATAAACCTACCACCATGGCTAGGGTGGATGAGAAGAAAAAGGAGGAAGTTGGTTCCTCAAATAGAGCCCAAAATATTAAGAAGATGGCCCAACAACCTCATACAGAAGAAACAAAGAAGAAAAGATTTGTGGGCCAATGTTGGTGCTGCAACAGATTTGGGAATTGTGCACTAGATTGTTTTTACAATCCCTTACATGGAAATTAATAGGGAAAGCCTATATCAAAGGGAAGGAATCCAGAGAAGAAGAAGCAACATCTGCAGGTCCAGAAGCATCTGTTTACAGCAAACAGATTTGGAATGCATGACAACATCTGTGATGTATGCAGCGGGAGTGGTCACAAGAATGGTGCATGCCTATGTCAACAGATATCCAGAGCAGATAAGAATAGATGACCACACAAGCCAGCTAAGAAGGAAGAATTTTCCTTGGGGAGAAATCATAAGAATAGTGCGAACACACATTTCCCCAAGAAGATCTCAAGTAGGGAATCTGAGAAGACCCTGTATTTTAGATCCATGAAATTGAAGGGTCATTCATCCAAAAGAAACACTAAGTGGGGTGAAACTCAGATGAACCCATGTGGAAGATCCAAACCAGCTGCAACAGTTCCAAATGACATATTGGTCATCTGGCCAGAAGATTTGAAAAGGGTGAGGAAACTTGAAGATGAAAAGGCCGAGGCTGGTGTTAAAGTCAAAGAAAAACTTTCACGTGAGGAAGCCAGAGTGCATGAGAGATTACAAACCAAGAAAAACACTTGTGTCAAAGATGTTCTGTGTGAGAGATGCAAGAAATCAGGTCACATTGCAAAAGGTTTTCTAACCTTAATACCAGAACAAGAAGCAGTCCTTAAGAGGATAAAGAATGTATCATTCATGATGGCTGTTAAGCAAAAAAATTATCCACACAAAGAAGAAGAGAATGTGAAAAGAGCCATGCCACATCAACACATATCAGAACATATGTTGAAATATTCAGTCGTGAAGACTGGAGTGAACAGAGGAACTTGGTTGAGAAAAGAACCTCAACCATGCAGGTCTTGTTGATGAAGCAAGGAGGAACCACCTAATTCCCGTAATAATTTGTGTATTGTATTTGTTCTAATAATGCAGGGAATTGAAGGTGAAGCATGCTCTTAGGGGGATAACCTGAGAAGTAGTGAATGCTGTCAACTCCTGATAGCCAAGCTAAAGAAGTTTCCATCCTTAGTAGATTCTTCAATTGATATTCAACGATTAGGATGATGAAGGATCACTCTTGATGAAGATGATGAAGAGTGTTTCCCTTGAGGGGGAGAAAAATGAAGAAGCTTCCAAAATCATTGTTTCAATCAGTATCAACTCCAGCTGGTATTAAATGCAATTACTCTATAAATTTCATGAAGAACATGTCATTGATGAAGGTATGTCATTTCTCAATCTCTCATCCTCAATTACTCGGAATAGAAATCATTCTACAAAGGGGGAGTAACTGAATTGATTAGCGACATAAGAAGAATGGATGTTCCCCAAGGTCACTTATCCTATCGATTGCACTTGAATGTTTTTTATCTGTTTGCTGATGTGAGTGCAGGAATTTTAGGTTGATTATTCCCTATCACATTTTATTTTCTTCTACCTGAAATAAAAGTGGTAAACCATTGAAGACAAAATACATGAGTTTTAATCTCATGTTGGTATCATGATCTGTGAATAATGGCCAGCCTTGTTGACTTAATCAAATCCTCTTGTTTTCTACATCGAGCATTGCTCAACTAGACTTAGAGTGAAATGATTAATGAAACATTGCTTAAGTATGGATTGATACCCTCTCTACTAGGTGCTTTGTATTTCTTGTCAATAAGGGGGAGAGAAAGTGAAATGAAAGTTTGAAAAGAAAAGTTGATTGAAGAGAAGATTCTCAATTTGACATTGATGAATTAATTTCAGAAGATGTATAAGGTATTGACAATAAAATACAAAGGGGGATTTTTTTGGAACCACTTTGTGTATAAGGTTGTATTTGTTGTCAATAGTTGTCAATGAAGATCAAAATGAAGGAGATCAAGAAGTACTCCAATGAAATGGAGGAATGGAAATTCATATGATTGTTGTACATATCATAAGTTCAAAGAACATGTGTCAAAGGTGACACATTGTTTACAACAATGAAGAAGTGAGGGATAATCCATATGAGGATAATGATGTTTGAAGAAGAAGACAATGTGAAAGTGATTGGAATTCTGAGATGGCCATGCACGTCACATTGTCATAGAAGATGATGATGCTAAAATTGTTCATTCAAGGAATACATATCATGATAGTGGAGTTTGTGATGAAAGAAGAAGAGTTGTTGAAGGATACAGATCACTAAGAAGAAGTGATGTTGAGGTGATCGTTCTTGTTGACAAAGAAAATAGACGACAGACAAATTTGTTGACAAAGGAGATTCCATGGTGGTATGTCGAGTTCAAGGTATGTGGTTAATGATCCATGTTTGGTCAGAGAACGTCAACAAAGGAATGGATGATCTGGAGGCGGTACAAAAAGAAAAGATACAAGGTGGCGCTATTTCCTAGTGTTTGCCAAATTTTTGGGCCTCAAAATCGGAAATTGAAGACATGGATTGTCTGCAAAAGGCGGTTCGCACAAAAATTATGTGGTGCGTGAAATATAAGAGGCTTGCGCGAAATAATTAAGTTGCGCGGGAAAAATAGCGGGATGCGCAAAATAGTTTTTCGTGCAAATAGTGTTTCGAATTCAGATTTGTGAAATATGGAAAAGGCATGGGCTGCGCAGAAAATAAAGGTTGTGTGCGAAATACTTGAGTTGGGTGCGAAAAACAGAGTGGTGCATGGAATATCAGAGCAATGTTTTTCGTGCAAATAGTGTTTCAGAATCAGAACGTTGAAAAACAGTAAAGGCATGGGCTGCGCGAAAAACCAGAGCTGTGCACGGAAAAATGGGAATGTGCGTGAAAAATGTTGTGCACAGAATAAATGGGTGAATTTTTTCGCACAAGCAGTGTATCAAATCAGAAATACAGAAAATTGGAAAAGGCAAGAGGCGCATGAAAAATCGGAGATGTTCGCGCCATGTGCGCGGAAAATCAAACTGGTGTGCATAAAGTCAGTTGTGTGAAAAATGTGGGTTTGAAGTTTTATGCACAAGATAGGATTCATGTTCAGAATGATGAAAAATGTATAAGTAATGAGATGCGTGAAAAACCAAGGCGGTGCGCGAGAATAAAAGGAAGGTGCGCGTAATTCAAAGAACTGAGAGACAGTTTTACGCGTAAGAAGGGGTTTTACGCGCAGGATCAAAAATGCCTATAAATATGAGGTGAACCCCTCTCATTCGGAGAGGCTCGACACTTAGACAAATCTCTATCTCTACCACGTGGAAAAATTGAGGTATAGAGTGGTTCACGAAAAGAAGAAGGGTTGTGCGAAAAGTAAGGGGTTGCGCGAAAAGTCTTTTACGTGCCAAAAGTTATTTTTACACGCAAGGTTTAAATTTTACATACAAGGAACCAGGAAGGGATCGTGAAAATTTGGGGGTCCCTCAGGCCTTTGATAGGGGCTTATCACTCTCGAATCTGCTTTGCGAAAATGGAAGAACAGTAAACCATTTGGTTTTACGAAGAGAAGTGGTACCGCACACACATGACTGGTGTTTAACATAATCATTGTGCTTTGCGAAGAGAAGAAGAACGGATCGTGCAACTAAACTCAGATCTGCATAGAAAGAGGGGAATATTTCAATACAATCAGGTGTTAGTATTGAGAATCAAAGGAAGAGAAGAAGAAGAACTAGTGCATTCAGTCATTGCACTAAAGAAGAAGGATTGAACTGAGTAGAGCATCAAATATGAACCCTGATGCAAGAAAAGTCTCATGCTGAACAGGAGACAAAGAACTTTATGTCTATCTATTGAAGAGACCTTCACGTATATAAACTGAGTTGGACTTCACCAAGGGCAGTGAGCCAGGGGGAGTCAATGGGAGTGACCCGAGGGAAGCGGTGAGATATCCTTGAACCTTTGTAAAGGTAGTGTGCCTGGGACAGAGTGACTGTACCCGAACCTTTGTAATCTACAACTAGTGAAGCATAGTAGATTTTGGTACGACCGACAACCTGTCGGCGTATGCTCCTTGGACGTAGCCCTTAGTGGTGAACCAAGTAAAAATAGACGTGTCATCTCTCTGCATGTGAATATTTCATTACTGATCATATCCATCATACAGGTTTAACGAGTTCCTACCAATATGGGAACAAGATCCACAACTTTAAGAAGAAAAAGTTGACACCCTGATTCACCCCTCCCCTCTCAAGGTGTCCCAGGGTCCTACAGGAGCATGTATTCAAGAACCTAAATCGTATGGTCAGATTGGCCATCTATCTGGGGGTGCTAAGTCGTACCCAAAAGTACCAGTGTACCCAAAGCCTTATGAAGCCCATGCCAGACCCGAGAAGTAAAACGAGCATCCCTCTCTCAAACAATGGAGTGTGGAACTCCATGAAGACATACAATATCATGGATGTACAACCATCCCAACTCATCAACACTGAAGGTTTCCTTGATTGGAAATAATTGAGAAACCTTCATAAGCTTGTCAATGACAACCAAAATTGTTTCATTCCCTCAAGGCGACCTTGGTAACCCTGTTACGTAATCTATCTCGACGTCATTCCACTTCCACTCGGGAATGGGTAACTGCAATAAAAGTTCTGATGGTCGCTGATGCTCAGCCTTCACCCGCTGACAAATGGAACACATCATGACAAAACTAGAAACATCCCTCTTCATACCTATCCACCAATACTAATGGTGTAGATCACGATACATCTTGGTGACAGTCGGATGAACTTCCCAAACTGAGGAATGAAAATCATGCATCACCTCTTCGTGTATATCTTCTGGAACTGATACGCGCCCCTGGAAATGCAAGATCTCATCCCTGCCTAATGTCCATCCAGGAATAGGGTTCTTTCATAACACACTCTCCTGTTGGAATAGGCCTTCTGAATCTGATAGCTTCCTTATTTGCACTCAATCAAGAAGTGTAGAGGTAATAGCTACAGAATAAAGAAATGTCTACCCCTGTCTATTGCGCACCTCCAAATCCATATCAGAGAACATAGCCATAAGCTTCCACTCAATGCTAACTTCCTAAACTGACTATATCTGATTCCTCTTTCTCAACGCATCAGCAACTGTGCTGCCTTTCCCAAGCATATAGGCACGCTCAATGTCAAAGGACTGAAGGTACTCAACCCACCTTTGCTATCTAAAATTCAGATCATGCTGAGTGAAAATGTACTTGAGACTCTTGTGGTCGGTGAAAACCACAAAATGATCTCTCAGAAGATAATGTCTCCAACAAAGTAAGGCATGAACAACTGTAGCCAACTCAAGATCGTGTGTTGGGTAATTCCTCTCATGTGGCCTCAACTCCTGAGACCCGTACTAAATGACTCCTTCTCCCTACATAAGCACAACTCCCAGCCTGATACCTGATGGATCATAGTAAACAGTATAGCCCTTATCCGTCTCTAGCAATACTAGTATCATTGCTGAAGTCAACCACCCTTTCAGCTCTTGAAAGTCTAACTCACTAGAATATGACCACATGAACATCACACCCTTCTTAGTTAGACCAATCAGCGATGCTGCGAAGATTGAAAAGTATTGTATGAAATGTATGTACTATCCAGCCATCCCTTGAAAAATTCTCACCTCAAAGACGATCTTCAGCTGCTCCCAGGAAACTACTGCACTCACTTTCTATGGGTCTACTGATACTTTTGTCTCTTAGATAACATGTCCCAAGAAGTGAATCTGATCCATCTAAAAGGGACATTTTGATAGCTTAGCATATAACTGATGCTCTCTCAGTGTACTCAAAATGATCTCAAGATGGGTAGCATGGTCATGTCGAGTGTGATAGTACACCAAGATAGAGACCACAAAAACCACCATGATGGAATCCAAGTAAGAATGGAACACTCGGTTCATCAATGCCATGAAAATTATAAGCACGTTCATGAGACCGAACAACATAACCACATACTCGTATAGACCATACCTGCTCCGGAAGGCTATGAGAGGTATATCAGAAGTCTAACGCGCAACTGATGATAACCGGACCTCAAGACAATCTTTGAGAATACTCAGGATCCTTGATGATGATCAAAGAGATCATCAATCCTAGGCAAGGGATATCGGTTCTTGACCATCAACTGGTTCAACTTCTGATAGTCCACACAAAACCTGAGGGTATCATCTTCCTTCTTTGCAAACAGGACAGGTGAACCCCAAGGAGAATTACTGGGTCAGATGAAACCCTTTTCCAGTAACTCCCCCAACTGCTTCTTGAGCTCCTGCAACTTAGGTGTAGCCATCCTATAATGAGGAATAGACACCAGTGCCTCTCCTGTCAAATGCTCAATAGAAAATTCTACCTCATGCTCTGGAGGCAAACCTGAAAATTCCTCTAGAAAGAAATCTCTAAAAAGATCCACCACTAGAGGAAAGTCTAACTGTGAAGTCCCATAGTCATCTAGATATAGACTATCCATCTGGGTTGTAAATCCTCCCAACCCATGATGGTCGGGTTCCGCTCTGCTTGATTGGACATCCCACTCTCCCCTATGAAGAAACAATCTACCCTCTGGTGATGTGAGACTCATCCTACGGTGATAACAGTCGACGACTTCCTAGAATGGTACTAACCAGTCCATTTTGAGAATGAAATCATAGCATGTCATCTCTAGGGCATAGAGGTCCCATAAGAAGTGACACCCACCAACCTCTAGAGGTCACTCCCTGAACTGACGTACACCTGCCGTTCTTATCCCCAATGGAATTTCTAGCGTCAATATATCAGCAGAAGAAAAGATGAAGAGACCAAGGCTATCCACAATATCAATAGATATAAAGATATGGGAAGCCCCCATATCAAAATGAGAAGAAACTTAAACTAAGGATACTAAGATCGTACATCAAATGGTAGAGGGTATGGGATCCTGCTCCTACTAGGTTTGCTTCATTGCAAAAGTTTGGCCTGTATCGCGGCCCTGAGTCCCTACCTGACCACTCTGAGCTGATCCAACCAGATGTCGCCAAAACCCTGGTGATTGACCACTATATCCATGACCTCCACCTCGTCCTGAACAGCTATCATAACTCCAGTTCCCTAACTGGTGAGAAACTGGTGGCCCTGATCCTTAAAGTGGAGTCATAGAAGAACCCCTGTCACAAGCTGCTGGTGAGAAGAACTAATAGAAGCACTGAAGGTGACCCATCTTGCCACAATATCGGCACTCCAACGGGTCCCTCGGGCAATGTGGCCACGTATTTCTGCTCATCCTGCACTGGTATCACACCACCTGGCTACCAGAAGATGCATCCCACCAACTCTGATCTCCTCGTGCAATCTCCCTATGGCGCTTCCTGCTATCATCTGGCGGAACACTAACTCTGGATGTCGAACCACCCTGGATCACAACTCTATAATCCCTCAGATTACACTTTGTGATTAGCACCTGGTTGATGATAGAGGATATCAAAGTTAACCAGAAGATGTTCCCCTGATATCGTATGTCGTGCCATAGACTATACTCAAACTTTCGTGCAAGGAACAACTCATCACCTCCTCGAATAGGCATGAAACATTGTAGCTCTGTGAAGTGAGAGGAATACATCATAATAGTAAGAGTACCATGCTCCAGACTCATGAACTCTCAGGCTCGATCGGCCCCCAAGGTCTCCAGATAGAAGTAATCGTAGAAGATGTGTCAAAAATCATCTCAAGACAAATTCTGCTGGTGTCCCATCTGTGAGATCACATCCCACCACGTCTTGGTGGAGTCTCGAAGCATGTATATAGAGAGGTCATCCCTCTTCTCTGGAGGTATCTCAAGATGCTCGAAAATTGTCAGCATGGCTTCTAGCCCTGACACTGCAACTTGGGGTCCTCCATCCCCGGAGAAAGAGGGAGGATGGTACTACTGAAAGACCTGCGTCAATTCTTCCATCGACGGGGCAAGAGGCGGCTCTCCCGGAAAGGTCTGCATCATCCTCAAAAATCCCTCTCTAAACTATGCATCAGAACCTATGTCGGGTATAACGGTTGGTGCCAAAACTTTCACAACATGAGGATTTTCAGGTAGTCCCTGATCAGCCATGTCTGGTGTCTGATCATCGCCTGGAAAATGGCATACAACCAGAGGAAGTCTCGGTGGCATGACTCTGCAAGGTCAACCACACACCTTAGATCAATATTATCAAGGACTGAAATCTATAAGATTAATAAGGGAATATGAGGAAAAAAGAACTCAAGTTTCACAAAATATAACTACACGGCATGTACAATTCATACATAGAGTGTTCCATTAAGTCATTTACATTGGTGTGTACTCCTGCCTAAACTGGTCATGTAACACCCCAAACATACGACATGTTGTCTTAACACACGGCATGTACTTGAATCCTCCTTCCCTGCCCGAGTCCTTCTACATGGTTAAGCCACACGGCTCTCTGAATACAAGACTACACAGCGTGTTCACAGTAGACACGACGTGTACTAGAAAAGCTTCATTTGGACCATGTTGTTAGTGACCCGGCCTGACACACTTCTCACACTACACGGAGTGTTCAAGGTGGACATGGAATGTACGTGAAAGGATAACACCGACCCGTGTTGTCAGTGACACGGACGGGTACCTAGGTCAGACTACACGGTGTGTTAAATCCTGACACGGCGTGTATAGCTTATGTTTTGTTAGTTACACGGGCGGACACAATTTAAACACTACACGGCATGTTCAAATGGTACGTGGCATGTTCCCAAAAAATATTCTCTATCATGTGTCTCTGCCCACATGGCCTATGACACGATTAGAGACTACACAACATGTACTTAAAGTACACGGCGTGTACTTAAGAAAAATATTTTCTTCCCGAACAGAAGAACACATGGCATGTACTTAACATTACACGGTGTGTATTCTAGGTGTTTCTAGATATTAAGCCTCAGAAACCAATCCAAAATCTAGAAAAACACTGTAATGAACATTGGAAGTGCCAAATTCTGATCCGTGAGGGTCCATACTCCCCAAGAATCAAAGTTTGTCATCTTATACATGTTATAAAATGGAAAACAAGGCAATGATCCACCAAATTCTCGTCCATGATGGCCCATAACACCTCAAGAACCAGGTTCTGGTGTTCATTCAAACAAAACCTTACACAAACAATACCCTATAAAAGAGAAAATATTTTTATAAAGGCATATGTTACAACAACATGCTTATTCTACACAGCATCTATCACAACAACATGAAATCGCTAATGCATCCTAGATGGCATGGAAAGAATGCATGGCATGTAATTTCTAGAAAGTGTATATATGATTCATGAGATGGAATACACTAATCTCATTAGATTGCGACAGAAATAGAACCTTGATAACATTAATGGTAATAGTAGAAAACATGTTAATCACCCTACGGTGAAAATCAAATCAAAAGTAAAGTAGAAAAACCAGAAAAATTGCATTAAACAAGGTAGATTGGAATTTCCCTATACACAGGTTAGCTACTCCCATGAAAAACTTAATACAAAGTATCTATTCCATCCTATCCCTAGCAAAAGGCTCCAAATAGTAAGTCAAGAGAAAAGAATGCATCTGATACCGCTTTGTAACGCCCCGGTTCTGGAAGCCACCCAGAGGCGCCCCATACTCACTTGATGACTTGGCCTCAAGCACATTTCCAAAAACTCCAGAGGCTTCCAAATAGCAGTGAGGGCCCTAGGTGTGATAGTGGGGAAACTATGCCCTCATTGGCAGAGTAACATAGGAGGAGAAAAACAATAAAAAAATAGCAGAAGCGGTAAATATGCATACAGAAGTAAACATCGGAAGACTGGAAAATAATAAACTAGATCACATATATATATATATATATGTATATGTATGTATATATGTGAATTATACAAGATAAATTTGTTTAGGAATGCTTCCAAACAAATCACAATGCTGGAACACAACAGTACTAAACCAAATACAAAAGAAATCATGTGAAAAAATCCGCAGCATCGCAAGCCACAACTTGGTCTCATTCTCTCCAACTCCAAAGAAAGTCAAGTACCTAAAGTAGAAGGTCGCTTTCCCTTTTCTATACCTGCAACAATATAATATGTTTGGGCCTAAAACCATGGCCCAAACAGGGTGTGACTCTAAATCCCAGTAGGAAACTAGCCAAAGATCTGTGCCTAATAGTCAGTGAATATATGGCATGTAAAAGTACAGAAGCAGAAAACAAGAAAGTACACAACAGAAAACAATTCCATATATCAAAAGAAACTAATTAATCATGGTAACCCTATAGGTAGTGCACACAAACTATCCCCTCTGGTTCAGTTATAATAATATATAAATAATCTCTGAGGAAGCACTCACAGTCAATTCCCCTTACAGTCAAAAGTAACTCAAGACTCTCTAAGGAAGCTCACACGGTCAATTCCCCTTATAGTCTAAGGTAATTCAAGTACTCTCTAAGGAAACTCACTTGGTCAATTTCTCTTATAGGCCCAAGGTCATGGAATATCTAAGGAAGCTCACTCGGCCAGTTCCACTTATATCCCCAAGTGGTTCAAAGACTCTTTGAGGAAGCTCACTCGGTCAATTCCCCTTATAGCCTAAACTAGATCAAAGACTCTCTGAGGAAGGTCACTCAGTCAATTCCCTGTATAGTCCCAAGTGGTTCAAAGACTCTCTGAGTAAGATCACTCAGTCGATTCCCTTTATAGTCTAAAGTGCTCAAAAACTCTCTGAGGAAGCTCACTCGGTCAATTCCCCTTATAGTCTACTACACCAGGTTCTCTCAGCCCTATGTAGGTCAACGAGCATAGAAAGTCAAATCATCCAAGGTAAACCAAAATAACTACTTGGATAAATTAGTCTATAGAATATCAATCATTTCAGAATACAAACACTCCACCCAAAATCACTAGGCATGGAAAAATTGGCAAGGCGGCCAAACAGGCTTAGAAGACCAACAGTCGTAAATAGAACATGCATGGGCAACACATCCAAAGTATAGTAATAAACCCTATTCTTGTCCAATTAACCTCTACACAATCAAACAAACATGGAAGGAAAACAACAAGGGTAAAACGGTAAACACACAATACTTTGTTCAAGGGTATTGGTAAAAATTGCACATAATACTCAAAGACTTTCAATAGAAAGGTACAAACCACCTACTTTGGCATTGGGAGATCGATATACTCTGGGGTCAGCCCTTAGATCAACCAAGAATGTGGTAGACCTACAAAAACATCTAAAATTTTCAACCCCCAATATCTCATGAGAGAGGAGAAATCAGAAGATGGGGATCTAGGTGAACAGAGAACTCACTGGTGTGATTCCAACACAACTGAAAGTGTTCGATTCCGAGGACAGATGCTCGCTTGGGGATTTGTCGAATATCTGCGGCTGTACAAAGCTCTCAGTCGAACGAGACCTAGAATAAGAGAGTTCTGGCGATTGGACGTGACCCCAGTGTGTTTAATGAAAAAAAGTACACATCGTGTACTTTTGAAGTACACTGCGTGTACTCGCTATTTCCGTACTCTACATTAAGCGGCCTCCAGGTCACCCCACACAGCCGTGTGCAGGGCCGCTACATAGCCAGCACCCGACTACCTGCGGTAACTGAGTACACAATGTGTAGTCATAACGTAAAGGGTGTGTACTTTGACAATTTCCATAATTTCCTATTTTTCTCAAAAACGACTAGAAAAGGAAAACATACCTGAAAAGAAGGTCTGGGTTCTTACAGATATAGATCATTATAATCATGAGAATCAAACAACATACCCTAATGAGTGGTTTAGTTATATATGAAATTATTTATTCTAATAAGATTAGTATGTCTCACCACATATAGTGGTTTTGGTTGAGGTTTTCATCCACCAACCAAGTAAAATGGTTAAATAGAATGTTTAAACAAGGTTTAAGTAATTAATTTCATTCATTTCATAATTTTGAAGCAATACATAGACGTTTTTGGCATTTGAAATAATGGAAATGCATTTTAAATGTTGAAACTTTGATGGAAGGAATATATACCAACTACATCATTCATAATACGGTCCACTCATTCAGTATCAGGCTTTGATTCTTCCCAGAATGATAGATATTGGAAGAATCAACAAATGAACTGAAAATAGGGAAAATTATCCTATAAGAAAATAGAATTCAATATATAAAGGTAAAAAAATGAATGAAGGGAATCGAATCTCTTACTGATAAGCTTCCAATGAAATAGACGGTGATTGATTACAAACTCGGATGGAGGAGCTTGCTCAAATATTATATTTTAAGTAGATATGTGTTATTCATGGCCAAAAGGGGAAGCTATGCATGAAATGGGAAAGAAAAAATGAGGAGTTAATGTTAAATAAAAGAGGGACAGAAAGGTTATTTACAACTCTTTAATTAGACACATAGTTTGGCCACGTGGTTCGGCAAGCCATGCACCAACCATGTAATACCACAACCAAATATTCACTAACGTGTGGGATAAGAACTTGGTTTTTCAAAATGTTCATATCATATATTTTCACCACTATAATTTACTACTGGCCACCCATAAGTCCATGTGGCCTTTGATGATTTTTTTTCAGAAACTATGTGACACTTTATAGAACCCTACACTAGGCTTCATGGTTTCCCATAGGTGGATACACAGTTTCAGCAAACCTTTCCCTATAGAAAATTGGCCACATGTTTTGGGGCACATAGTTAGTACAAACTGTGAAACAACATTGTACATATGTTTTTCTCTCTTGATAAAAACGTTTTCAATGGTTGATTACCCCAAAACTCATCCACACTTCTAAAACACGTATCAGGCCTTAAAAACATCTAAAGACATCCCATTTAAGTAATCAAATTCTCATATTTACATTATGGGGCTCAAATTATATTTTGGAATATCCACCAATAGAAACCTTAATATTCATTTGGAAAATTTCATCCCTAACCAAAAAGTAATATATTACAATTACCCCACCATAAAATTTTCCATCATTGAAAAGCCTTGGAAAACAAAGAAACATCACCTGACCTACTTCAGTCAAGAATTTTAAATTTAAATGGTCATGTTACATTTCCAAATTCCCAACGCACCTATATGATTCTTTTGAAGTATATAGTGTTTAAAGAACCAAAACCCAAACCAGAATTCATAAAAAGAACTTAACATCAATGAAAATCATACCCACGACCGTTAAACTCGGCACATGATCACTTCATCATCTCTTCTATCATTCACCCTATGGAACTCCCCATGATAAGTTCTTGATTTATTAGGTCCAATTCAAATTTATGGTGTGCCAACCATTGGAATTTCGGATTTTAGTACACCCTTATCATACTATTGAAACTCATGGAATAGTTAAAAAAAATTACACTGTATGAAACTACTCACAATCTTTGGTCTGATCAAAATGGTCAAACTCTAGTCGACCATGGTATACTTGTCCCACTGGCTCATTCTTTGAAATCTGGGACCGAACGTAAAATTGTACTTGTATCATCCTGACAGAATGTTATATGTGGTTCCTCATTGGGTTTATATATTTTTTTAGAGAACTCATTTTGAGTAACCTTTGATCAACACTTTTTGTAAATTCTATGCTCATATGGTCGACACGTCACCAAATCAATTTCTGAGTCCTTATCCCAAGGAATACCAAGATCATTCTAAGGATGGTCACTGAGTTCAGTACCTAATATTCAGTGATGCCTCCTAATCGAACTATCTCTTCATCAAACCCTTATCTATAATTTATTACAAGAACTAGAACATTCCTAATTTAGAATCCAAGGATTTTCATAAGATACTTCAGGCTTAATTCCTACACTAGGACAACACTGATTCTTTTATCATATTGTAACTAGAATTTATTGAGAAAATAACCCACACATTGGATGATTTATTTAAAGGAATTCAAGTTCAAAAACCACTGTATAATGACTGGTCTCAAGATTTCATCGCCCTTATCACATGAGTATCACCCACTAGAGAACAACATCCTTCTCCCCACCTTAGTATAATTATTATTATCTCACAAATGATATAATTTTTTATTACCATAACCCCTTCCCTACACATAACACTAAAATTTATAAGAACCCCCTCATCCTAATTTCCAATGTAAACGTCACCAATTATCCATTCTTGCTTCTGTATAAAAATTTATACGTCTTTTACTAATCTTTTTCAAAACCCAGTGAGGGTTACCACTCTGAAATGACCAATGGTGTACTACGCACCATCTAGATACCATAAGACTACTCCTAGAGTTCCACTCTAAATGATTCTCTTAATCAAACCATGAAAGGATTGATATATAGCTTGGTGTATATATAATGAACTTTCTGTATACTCATAAAAATGTCTTGATAAGGTGCATGATTTCCTATTGATTAAGAGTACACTAATATTTATTGATAGCTGTCTATATCTCCCTTGAAGCCTCACTCACATCAATTAGGACACACCTACCGTTTTCAATGCTAGACACTGCATCTCTTAATAATGAATATATAGTTCCATTCACTATTCTATCATCTAGTATCACATAGTTTTGTCACAAATATTTTCATTCTAAAATGAAACTTCATTTAGTTTATCCCAAATATTTTAGACACCCTACCCTCAAGATTCATATTAGAACTATCAAACCTCAACCTCTACTCGGCCACTCATTTATGTTCAATTATAAAAAAATTCCATGTGAAAATGGAATGAGTTAAAATTTACATATGTAGTGGGTGTAAATATTATACAACCCAATTCGAGACATTACTCACACTCCCTTGAGTCATCTACCAATATGTCCAAACTGAACAACTAATTTGCATGTCAGTTTTTAACATGACGGGATATCTTTTGGAAATCCACTCTAAAATTAAGTGCATACCTATGCCATGATTTATTGAAACACCACCAACCTCAAAGAATCATTTCTGAGAATAATGCACCAATTGTGCACCCACTATTCAACTAGTATAGGCTCCAAAATATTCCTTCCCAACATATTGAAATTCAATAATAGGAACTATATGTTCTTCCCAGAAAATAAAATGCATTATCATTCCTACATAGTAATATCCAAGAATCATCCATCCATTGGTCTCAATATGAGCATAGAATTAAACCCATTACCTCAATGGAAAACATAATCCCTAGTCCGACCTCCCCTACTAGTTTCCCTAAATTCAATTTACATCATCATCCCACTAGGGTTCACATCAAACTGAAGAGTTTCTATGTATCCCACTTAGCCCTAAGGCCTCTCATATGACAACCACATCCCACTTAATGACATTTATCACATGATATCTCAACCACCTATATACTATTTCAGAAATAGATAAAACTAACATAGGTAAAATATCATCGACCTATAAGATTCAAATCTTATTGCCAAAGGGTAAAGATTTAACACACATTGGGTACCTATATATGGTAATTCTCTTTTGAGGTTCAACTCCTAGTGAAACCAACCATCTACCTAGGTTCATATCATTTTATTATCCAGAGTCATACTCGGGATAACCATCACTCTAATTTCATATAACTTCTAACTATTATCAAAACATTTATAAATGATTTTATTTCTAAGGGTGATACTTACACTGATATAACCCCACTTTCAATATAGGGTATCAACCTTTTATACAATATTTATTCTTAAAAATAACTATGCTCTATCGACTAACCATTAAGTCCAAGAAATAGTATAATGGAAGTAAATTGAGACCTATAGGAAATGCTCATGTTCTCATTCTAGACATCACTCAAGGAAAACTAAAGATAACCCTTACTTGAGGTTTTAAACTATAAAAACCTGTAAATGGTTTCATTTATGGAATTTAAATGATGATCATTTATTAATACATTTTAAAATAATTCATAAACTTAGAATATAAAGTACCCATTATAAAAAAACTACACAAGAAACATTATTTATCTGATGCCATGTGGAATTAGGAAAAACATCTTATAATTGTTTTTAAACATTTAATATCAATCTATTTAACCAATAAATTATAAAAATATGAATAGTTAAAGATAATTTAATTGAAAACTATAAAAGAAAACAACCTATAGGTTGTAATGGGAACTTTAATTAACCAAATCCTCATATTAATAAATCTCAAAACTATCCCAAATGTCATTTATCAATTTTATAGGTATTTGTTAAGAAATTTTCAACCATAATTTTATATGTAACACCATATAAGTGGTTGTAAAATTTTTAAATAACTATCCTAAATATTACGAGCATACCCCAATGGGGTTATGTAACAAGGAATAATAGAATATGGTGACCTATGAGGGTCCTGTAATTTTATTCAAGATTTTAAAACACCCTTAGTTGGTTTAACTCATAACAAATATGCCCCAACTGACCTACGTTAGTCCATTTTTTCATTTAGGGATTCAATCATAAGGATCATCATGCCCACTTTATATAACGGTAGCAGCCTTAACAAACGAAACCATTTTATGTAAGAATTTTAATTTAGAATATATATATATATATAAGGATAATGGTTTTTTTAAGATGAATTAACATTTCCATGTTATAATGGTACTTTCCTTTATAAGTTACAATTGGTATTCATGTAAAAACATCTAGGTTTCTACCTTCAATTCCAAAATATATCATGTCAATATATGATTGTTTAATTATATGGGTTACGAATATCTAATTTATAAAGGCTTATACACTTTATAAGTTATATAGTTAGATACCATTTAATTGCAACCATAAATGTGTCATCCCATTCAACCAATGGTTCATTCATCAAGAATTTCATAATTGGTTAGTTAAATATAATTCCTTCTTCAATCTATGTTGGAAAAATAATTTAGGTTGATATATACACTTTATTTAACCAACCAACTATTATGATTATAAAAAATCATTATATCACATCAATAATACTAGAAAACATGAAAAAAAATCATAGCAAACTACTATGTTTGCAAGTAAAAGTATAAATGAGGTAGGAAATTCACCAAACGTGGTATACTCATAAGTGTGATAAATAATCACACATACATTATATAAAAACCATCATGCATCTAGAAATCTAAAATGACACCTATATGGAATGGCATATTTATGGAATTTGAATCTCTATATTCTTACAATGATGCATGTTACAATACATCCTTATCATACTGGCCCAAGGGTAAAAATATCATAAATTATTAAATTAATATCCTAAAGAACTAAAAAAATTACCATAGGGGAAATACTAATCAAGTGTAATATAGAATAGTCAAAACACCATTCTGATCCATGGAATCTTGTTCTTTCCCTCATGTGTGGGTTGGCCAGACCCATAAACAAGATATTTACCATGTTATGACACATTCATAGTCTCCTATATAGCACTGAAAAAAATAACAAAAAAGGAAAAAATCTATGATACCACTTTGTGACATACTAACTTGGGAACCACTAAAACAGTGCCCCGGTAAAATTGTTCACATGGCCTCAAGAACACCTCCTCATATGCTAGAAGCTTACAACTAGTAGTGAGGGTCTAAATATGGTATAGGGGGGAGACTATACCCTCTAGAACAATAACAAATATAGTGGAACCAATAATAAAAAAGGTAGAAGAACATAATGAATAATAAAAATTAATAATATGACAGTAATTGACAACCAATAAATATTGAATAATGAGCCATTAATGAACATTCTATAGTGTACATGAATCATACATACTATAGGTAAACAAATATACATAGTTAGATTGACAAATGAATAAATATAAGAAATTCTCCAACTCTGGGAGGCATCTTGCGTACATGCTCAGCCACTACTCCCAAGTTCCCATGTCTAGTCCTATTTTAACAAATAAAAACATCATAGATTATAGTCTAAGGTGCTAACATACTTTTAGAAGATAATATATTCAGGTACCAATAGGTGGCCCAAATAGGATATGAGATAAACTTAGTGGACCACCACCAATAGTGTCTAATTCATAATCGAGTTTTTGAATATAAAGTAAGAAGTGTTAATGAATAATAATAGGGATTTATGGTGACGGAAGTAAATGTAAACACCGTGACTCAGGATCCTCAAGGACACCAAGCCGACTATACTTACTTCTGCCTAATCGAGGATATATCTGATAAAGTGTCACTATAAATATATATATATATATATATAAGAAAGTGTGTATATATATATATAAATGGGTTTTTATAAATATTCACTATATATGTAATAATTTTTATATCCATATATACATACATAGTGTTATCCATGACATAAGGTGTAACTCAAGCATTCTTTCATGGTCACAAGAGTCTCATAGAGTATCACAATAAGGGACGCTATGCTCGAGTATCACAATGAGGGATTCGATGACTAAGTAAAAAAATTTATAAGGGGATTCTATTCTCATGATTAGTATGGTATTTCATGCCGATAAATATGAATTACATTACCCTAATAATAAGGGATGCCATGCCCATTCAAACTCTTCATTTAATAAGTACCAAGGAGGTGGAAGTAAGATGTTCTTACCATTAACTCTTTATTTAATCCATTTTATGCAATTCATATCGATATTTAATAACATAAAATTCCATGTAAATGAAAATTCCATATTGAAAATTAATTATAAAAAATAAATATATCTATATGCATATATATTCCTCATACAACATCAAGTACTCTCATTAAATTTACCTTTTTCATTATTAAAGACAACACACTTCAAAGTTGGTTTTATTAAAAAATGGATTCATAATCTCAATACCTTTCATTTAAATTAAATTAATCATTTCCTTTCATGAAGTATGTTCATCATGCCAAAAAATGGGGATTCAAAATGTGGAAGGATAATTATAATCATTATCATCATATAACACACCCTATGCGGTGGTTTTGTTTTATATGAAAAGATTGATTCTAAAGAAATCAGTCAATATCACATTATGTGGTAGTTTTGGTTGAGTTTTTTAGCCTCCAACCATGTATAATGGTTTCATAGCATGTCAAAACAAGGTATAGGTAATTAATTTATGGAATTTTATAATTTAGGAGAAGCGCATGGAGAATGATGGCATACGGTACAACAGAAATACATTATAAACATTTCAACCATGAGGGAAAACATATATACCACCTCCCACATGATCAAGTTGGTATACTCATCACGTATCAGTCTTTTATTTAAACCATAATGAGATAAATCAGAATAATTGAAAAACACCCTAAAAATAGGGTTAATGAGTTCATATAAAAATTGATTTCAATAATGAATGATAAATGGGGGAAAGAGGTAAT
Organism: Viscum album; assembly: GCA_963277665.1. Taxonomy (NCBI): domain Eukaryota; kingdom Viridiplantae; phylum Streptophyta; class Magnoliopsida; order Santalales; family Viscaceae; genus Viscum; species Viscum album. The sequence goes on along the minus strand of OY728160.1, from coordinate 252,649,228 downwards.
ATGATTGAATAGATTATCAATACAATTCCAACACACACAACGGTGACCAATTCTGATCCAATATGGTAGATATTGCTAAAAAACTAGCTTTGAGAGAAATAGGATCTCTTGATGGGATACGGGGGATATTGTGCTTGAAATGGGGAGGAAAAGGGGGGGAGGAAAAGTTAAAGGAATGATGGGATGAAAGATAATTTCTAACCCTTTAATGAAATGCATGTCTTGGACACATGGTGTAGATAATCATGCACCAACCATGTGGTGGCACTTCATAAGTTGAATAACCCATGTGGGTAGGGGTATGGTTTTCCAAACCGAGCTCCACCTGTGCACCCACCTCTTTAATTTACTGCAGACTTCCCACACATCAATATGGACTTAAGTGCACAGTTTGAAAAACTATGTGAAACAATCTTGGTACTTTCACCGTGCCGCATGGTTTCCTTTAGGCGGATACATTATTTGAAGAAACCATTTTCCTAAATAAATTATTCCATACAATTCATGTATCACTTTTAGTAATAACCATTTTCCAAACACATGCCTCTTTGTTTCTCCTTAAATGAAATTTTTTATTCGTTAATCCCCCAAAACTCATCTAAATTAAAAAGACACATATTGTTTCTTAAACCGTGTCTAAAAACATCACATTTTATTGTTCCAATTTTTTAATTTACATTATGTGTCTCAAATCGAAATTTACCCCCTTCTCCAAAATAAAGGTTCAAATTCCTTTGGTAAATTTGGACCCAGCCCAAAAATCAGGATCTTACAAAATACATCAACATCTAGATACTTTAAGTGGATGTGTCTCTAGCATAGTTGTACCTATGTGTAATTAACCCAGAAATTGGGTATTGGAATTTAACTCAATCACCATCTGGTGCATGAAAATTGGCCTTACAGCACCCCTAGTTTGACACCTCAAGGGTATAAGTTTTGGAAATTCACAAACTCATTAAAAACCATCATAAATGATTTTAATTGATGATGAACATGAAATACCTAGGAAAAAACTAAGGTTTTATGGAGTTAAACTAATGTTTCATGATTTAGAAATCTTATAAATAATTTTTCATGATTATGTGGTGTTAGGAGCAATAGGGGCCTATATACCCTGAGAGGGGGGTGAATCAAGGTATGGATATTCTATTTCAAAATTCTTCTTGCCCCACTAGATATTGACCTCTATATTATAAGGGTCACTTTTTTTGATCTTATGTGTTTATGTTGATCCATTTTTTAATCTTTATCTGATATTTATGCTTTAGATGCAATGTAGGGAAGCAACCAGGCAGACACAAAGATTTTTACTTGGTTCACTCTCATAGGGATACACCCAAGGAGCATACAACGGTGATGTGCCACTGTACCAAATCCACTAAAGCTCACTGCCAAAAATGTTTAGGCTAGATCACTTCTATGCCCCGTCTCACTGCCTTTACAATTTTTAGGGTCAGCTCACTACCTTCCCAAGGGTCACTCCCTTTTTCTCTATTACTGGATCACTGCCGGTAGAAAAGATTACCTTCTTCTTCTTCCTTGGCTCACTGCACTTGGAAGGGATCCACTCACAATTTATAGACCTATAGGTCTCTTAATTTGGATGAATATATGCATCCTAAAATATAGATAGATGCTCTGTTCAAGTAAAACTTTCATCCACAGATGAATACCACATTGCCTCTAAATAGTAGACAACTACCTTTGGAAATAACCTCACAAAGCACCCTACTTGGCGAGGCTCCCAATTTCGCAAAGTTCAAACAAGCCTTGGTGAAGCTCCTGATTTTTCACGAAGCACTCTCACGAAGCACTATCGCGAAGCTCAAGTCGTTGCAGAGTGACATCCCTCACGAAGCTAACTGAGCCAACATGAATCTCGCACCATTTGCGGAGCTAGATTAGACACCGCGAAGCTCTTCTTTCACGAATCACACTGGCTTCGCGAACTACCTTCGCGAAATGAGAACAAAAGATCTTTGTTGAAAATTCCCTCTTTCTCTCCACTTCTCTTGAAGGGGTTGAGGCCTATTTATAGGCGATTCCACTAACCCACAAACTTTTCGCGTGAATTCAACACCACGTCATCTCTAATCGCAAAGCTCTGAAGTTTCTATAGAAATTCTCTCAAAATCGTGAAGCAGCACGACAATTTTTCAATCGCGGATCTTGACGTAATCGCGGTGCATCACCATTAATCCCTCTATGCCTTCACCAAGAATCTCCCACGCAAATCCCTTCACCGCCGCGATGCGTTTCAACTTTGCCGTTCGTGAAGCTTGACGTAATGGCGATGAATCACCGTCATCATTTTTATGGTCTTTGTGAAATCCAAACCCAGAATCCTATCTTCACGAAATTCATGCATTTTCCATATTTTTATGAGATCTTCAAGGATATCCACTTTTCGCGATTCTCACCAAACTCCAAATTATGGACTCCAAAAATTTGGGAACACTGGAAAATGGTGCCACCTTGTACTAATATTTTTGTACTGCCTCCTAATCATCCATTCCTTTTTCATGGTTTGTTGTCAACATGGATTGTCAACAACATCTCTGGAACTCGACAATTCACCATGGAAACCTTATTTGTCAACAAACACAATCAACCCAAAAATACTACAATGATACCTTGAGGGATTTTTTCCCAATATGTGGTTTCCCACTGTGATTATAGTTTCTCACACTATAATTTTTTATTTTATTAAATGGATAGAATCTAAAATAACTATGTTAATTCTAAATTTGATAGAAAATGATATGATTTTTCTTATCATTGACCAAATTTTTTAGGATATAGAATGAAAAATCTTGTTGTTATTATGACACAAATTTTACAGGCTATGAATCATGATAAACATTTAAACAATAAAAATAGTGAACAATGTTTTATTGGGAAGTTCATGAGGCAATGTCCACCTTCTTTTAGTAGTTCCACTGATCCAATAGTTTTCGGTAAATTTATCAATACCATTACAAATATATTTTCCATTCATCAGTGTTTAGATCGTGAAAAATTCGTTTTGGATACCAATTTTTGGAAGGAGAAGTAGATCAATGGTGGACTCTTATCAAGAATACAAGGCAATAGGAAGAAATTGACTCCATTTAGTGTCATCGGTTTAAGATCTTATTTTTCATATATTACTTTCCTCTTATTCTTTGTATGAAAGTGTAGAATGAATTCCTTGAGTTAAATCAGAAGGATGATGATTCTACTAGTACCTATGAGGAATATTTTATAATAAATGCTAGATATGGTAATTTTATTATCATTTTACCTTAAAAAATAAGGTAGATAAATTCTTAAATGTCTTAAAACCAAGTCTTCAGTTGGTGTTATCCATAAGGGACTTCAGTAGATTTGAAAAGAAAACATTTTTTGTGCTATCAAGATGGAAATGGAGATTGGCATTACCCAAAAATATCATGGTTTGGATAAGAAAATAAATATGTAATTCAAAGGAAACATTGAAACCCATGGAGAGAGTAAGATGAGATTTCATTAATGCTTGATGTGAGGAAGGAAATTTAAAGGAAATTTTCATAATTGTACTATTAAATGTTTTATGTCTTGAAAGGAATCTCACTATGTAACTGAATGTCGAAGTGATGGAAATAAGGTAGGTAATGATAATAATAGAGAAAAGAATCCATATAATAGACCACCCACACTTTGTTGCTTAAAAATTAAATGACTATTGTAAATATTATAACTGGTGCTCAACTCAGAATGTTAATGATGATGATTGATTTCATTAATATCTTAAGTGTGGAGAAAAAGAAAAATCACATGTGATCATATTTTTGATGAGGGGTATAATAACAAATAGTTGAATGGTACACTTACCATCCCCTCTAAAAATACTAATGTCTTATTTTACTCTGGATCTAACCAATCTTTTATATCTGATAAATTTTCTAAGGGTATTAAAAATACCCTCCAATTATTATATGTTGAATTTTCAGTGAAAATCCCTAATGGTATGATAATCACATCTTAAGTATATTATTCTCGTCTTAATGAAGTTTGTGGGAATATTATTCCTAGAAATCCATTTATTCTCCCTATAGTTTAATTTGATTTTATTTTAGGCATGGATTGGATTTATCTACATAAATACAACATCAATTTCAGATGAAGGGAATTCACATTTGATATTTTGAACTAGAATATGATCGTCTATCAGTGATAAATATGAACATTTTATGGAGATAAAATCTATTTTATGGGTTGTTATTACTATTAAAAATGGATTTTTATCTTATATAGATAGGTATGAAATCAACATTGATGATTTTTCTATTTTTGTGAGTTTTTTTATGTATTTAAGGAAGAGTTTCATGGGATTCCACTAAATCATAAAGATGAGTACTCAATAAAACTTGTACCTTGTGCACCACCTATATTAAAGACTCATTATAGAATGATCCAAATTGAGTTGTATGAATTGAAGAATAAAATTTAGTAAAATATTCAAACGGTTTTTTTTTTGTTATGGGTTTCACTTTGGGGTGAACCTGTTCTTTTTTTCAAAAGAAAGATGGATTAATGTGACTCTGCATTGATTATTGACAATTAAACAAGATCAAAATCAAGAAAAAGTACCCTCTACCTTTTATTAATGAATTGTTTGATAAAAAATTTGGTTTCAAATAGTTTTATAATATATATCTTCATTATAGATATAATAAATTGAGGTTTAATAAGGGAGATACTCCCATGATAACATTATGTACAAGGTAAGGACACTATGAATATCTTATGATATCATTTGGTCTTACGAATTCCCCTGCTATCTTCATGGATTTATTGAAAAGAGTCTTTATAGATAACCTTTATCAGTTTTTGTTAGTATTTATAAAAGATATTATTATATATTTATAGAGAAAGGAAGAGAATTTAGATCACTTTAGGGTTTTACTAAAGATCTTAAGGAAGGAGAAGTTGTCTGCAGAATTTACCAAGTGTGAATTTGGGCTACAAAAAGTTTCATTTTTGGGTTATATAATCTCAAGTGAGGTTATTTCGGTGGATCAATAAATGAAGGAGTCTATTGAAAATTATCCCAGACCAAACACAGTGAATTATATTTTATGTTTTCTTGGTTTGGATAAATATTATCAATAGTTAGTGGATAATTTGTCATAACTATCTAATCCACTCACCTAGTTAACTCAGAAGGGAGCCAAGTTTATTTGGATTGTTCAATGTGACGAAAATTTCAAGGAACTAAAGAGATGGTTGTTCAATAAACATGTTATTATGTTGAGCTTTATTATTGAGGGGTTTTTAATCTTCAATGATGCATCAATGAATGTTATATGATGTTTCCTCATGTGGAATGATATGGTGATAGCTTATGCCTCTCTACAATTAAAGGTTCATGAGGAAAGTTACCCAAATCATGGTTTGGATTTAGCTAGGGTAATGTTTGAATTAAAGATATAGATGTTTTATCGTTATAGTGAATGGTGTGGAATATATATACTAATAATAAAATTTTAAAGTACATATTTACAAATAAAGAGTTGAATATGAACCAAAGAAGATGGTATGATATAATTAAATATTACAACTTCTAAGTACATTACCACCCTGGGGAGGTTAACAAGGTGGATGATGTATCAGGTCGAAAGAATCATCATATATTATCTATTATGAGGATCAAAAAGGATCAAATATGTATGGATTTATAAAGGATGGATCTATAAATCTTGAATGAAGGTGGGAAATATTATCTTTCCCAAATGAGTGTTAAACTGTTTATCCAAATCAATATTAAAGAGACATAAAAGGAAGATTTTGATCTACCAAATAAGTTTATAAATGTTCATGATTTTAACTTGGATTATGATGGAATGATAAGGTTTAATAACTGCATAAGTGTTCCTTCTATAATCGATTTAAAAAAAGAGATATTAGAGGAAGCTCATGGTTCTTCACATTCTATTCATCCTTGATGTACAAAGATGTATATAGATTTGAATGAATATTTTTAGTGGTATGGAATGAAGAGAGATTTTGTAGATTTTTTATCTTGCTGGTAAGAATGTTAAAATTTTAAGGTTGGCAGAAAAATTTCTATGGGGATGTTACAACCATTACACATACCAGAATAGAAATGGGAAAACATCACCATTGGTTTTATTATTGGACTCCCCAAAAAATATAATGGGCATACGGTTATATTGGTTGTAATCAATCATAATAAAATGTAATCACACTTCACATCTATCATATATTATTTCTCTCTAGATCAACTTTCCATGATATTGATTAAGGAAGTGTTATGGTTTCATGGAGTACCACATTCTATTATATCAATGACAAGGTTTCAGGGAGTACCACATTCTATTATATCATATTAGTATATGAGGATTACCTCAAAGTATTGGGAAATTCTTAAGTTGGATATCAATAACACTACATATCTATTGGAAACCATAATTGTGTACCCAGAACTCTTCCATCGATGATTTGAAAAGTGTGAAGCCCGTGAAAATAAAATTCCAATTTTTCATAGAGTTCTTGTAAGGAGGTGTAGAATTTTTATTCTTGAAGAATAAATTCTTAGTCTTGGGATTTCATTTTTTAAGGTTACATATTATGCCCTTATTTTATTCCATGTACATTTTGAGTATTTGGGATGTCCTTAGCCAAAACAATTTCTGAACCATGGTTAGTTATCAAAACCACTCAACCAGGGAACATGTGGGAGTTACCTCAACCATTCCCAAGAGATTCAAACTAGAAAGACAAAGTAGTCGGTTGTGTAGGAGCATAGACCTCATCGAGTGAATGCATGGCGTGTGGATAATGATCCTAGGTGGGACACACAAAGGTATGGAATGGACAGTGAGGGTGTGGGTGTAGATGCATGTCAGGTGTCGAACCCTGAGGTCGGTTTAATAAGAGGATTACATGGTGATTCTTATTAAGTAGATCCAGATGGTGTAGCACTTCAATGAGGGATTTGGGTTTAGCACAGTATTGTTCCTCCAGCTTAAAACAAATGTATATGGCATATGTCATTCAATCAAATGAAGCTCCTATATCTGATCACACCCTTGTATCATCTTCAACATTTTATCATCATTCTTACTTTCTGGTGCCCCTAGTTTGATATCGTGAGCCATGCCTAGTGTCCTTTGACACCAGCACCATCATCCACGAACTCCCATATTTTAGTTTTTCAAGCCTAAGAAAACCAACAGTGACACCTCAGAGATTGACATCCTCTATTTTTTTCATCTGATCCAACACATTAAGTTCATTGATTATGCGAATAATCATTTTCACATGATCATGTATCTACTAGGGCACCATGCATGAAATCTATACATTTCATGCACAGGTTTGACTTTAAGACTAGAATAAATCATGAGGGAAGCCATCTCGTGAATCATTATGAATCACATGAACTACATATCCATTGAGTGTTTCATAAACATAGAATACATCATATGAAACTGGTCATATTAATTTCATGAACCCATCACAAATGCTTTTAAATATCATTTTATCAAGTGATGATGGTCATGTGAATCCATACTGACATCACCACAACATCACATGAAAAACTACAAATGTTCCCTTCATGAGAGGCTTCCACCTTTTTCATCTTTTCTTCACCTGAATCCATTATGTGTCCAATCATCCTTAGGAATTGACACTACCAAGAGATTATCATCCATTTCGATCACAAGATCTAGGTGAATCCATCCTGATATAGACTAGTATAACATGATCATGTGATGAAAATCATGAAAATCACATTGAAATCACATGGTTCACATGAAAAACAATGTATGATTTCTTTGTGAGAGGATTCCTACTTTTATAGCTTCCCTTCATGTGAACACCTTGGATGGTTATCATCCACTTGTCTAATACTAAGACCCATGATCATAAAAATCACATGAACTGATCAGGTTAAGCCTTAGATGGTTGTTAAGAGGTTATATGCTGACATGTCAAGACACGACACGAAACCATTGAATCCATTTTGAAAAGATACCATGGAAAACCTAGTCATTGTAAAAAGACACTAATCAATTTTTGAGTGATTTCCAAATCAAGTATTTTGTGATCACATGAATTATGATCACATGAAGCTGGTCATTAAAATACCACTCTAAATTATTCATGGTATTTCAAATCTACTTCATTGTCTCATGAGAATGATGATCATGCGATGTTCACCCACCACCTCAATATGGTTCATATGATTCCTTCATCATGAAAAGATGAAACATATCTATAATCTTATGCTGATATAAACCCCTCCCCTCCCCTTTGAGATAATACATGAAAGAGTGGATGAAGTAGAGAGATGTGAAGAAAAATAGTACAAATATTGGTGGAGAAGGGGAAGGTTGTGATAGAGGGGAGACTTACCTTTGGATAAAATATATTTATAATCATAAAACCCAGTCATGATATCCCATTATTAGATCCCTTCAAGGTCACACAATTACATGATGTTATTAACATCATGTGATTCCCTCATGAGATCCCTTTATTTTGAAGTGCATGTATATGGATTAATTCACATTAACTATTCTTGAGACATCAATGTGTTGGCCCTGATAAGAAAATATTTGGTTTCATGATACCTTTGTGCATCTATAAACATCTGATCATGTGACTCCTTGGTCTCATGATGCATGCATGTGGCCCTTAACATTTCTTCCTTAACATGAAATTCCCGCACTGACCCTTGAACATGCAATGTAAATTTATTTTGGTATATACCTTTAACATGTCAATACTCATTGACATGTGGCCTCTATATTCATGTGAACCTATGGGAATATATTCCACTTTCCATATAAACCCTAGCATTCTCATCCTTAACATGGACCCTCATCCATGAACTCCTCCTTCCCTGAAATCCAGTATCCTTACGACCATGACATGATACCCATGGACATGTTCTTAAGACCCCATCATGTGATTATCTTAATATCATGTCCTCACATGATTCCATGCTAGTATCTTGATTCCATCATGAGAACCTATAAATGTTTTCCATAATCACATGAATGTCCCTGAACATGTCTTGTTTGATCATATGAAGCGTCGTGGATATGTCATCCATGATCATGGGAAAGTACCTAAACATGTCATATTTGACCATGGGAAGAACCTTGTATATGTGAACTTCCATCCAGTGAATCCCCCTTTATATTTTGGGTTGAACCATGTAATAGAACCTAGACATATCAGTTTTGATCATAAAAAGACCCATGTACATATCAAGAAGACATCCTGGACATGTTAGGTAGACACCTTAGACATTTTAGACAGGCATCCTCAGAAATGTTAGACTTTTTAGATATATATCCTCATACATGCCAGGCAGACACCCCCATCCTTGTCCATTATGAATACATGGACATGTACCCTTAATCTGTTTGAACCTCCAACCATGATTTTTTATCCCATCGTTCTCCCATCATATGGGAAGAGTCCATAATGGGTTATGGTTATGAAATCATGCATCCTTTTTCTTATTATTGGATCCTCATGCCATACATCATGCTATGTCAACCACTCATGGTCCCGATCATTATCTATTAGAGAGTGGATGAACATGTATCATGGTCATCTACTTTGGTGTATGTACTACTATATTCCATTTATTCTAGCTCATTGGACTCACCCCCTATGGGTCATCAATTCTTCCATATCCATTAGTGGAATAGGAAACTTAATTGAACTATAAAATTTATGATTCTTGTTATATGTAGGATACATAGTATGACTTCCTAAGGCCCAGGATCCATAGCCAATGCCTAAATTCCCTCATATACGTCCTTTCTGCATGATGTAAATAGAATGGTTTAGTCCTATCATATGACCCAAAATATTCTAAGATAAGTACATGGGATTTTAATCCAATTCTCATGGGACATTTAGGATGCCTCTTGGAGGTTCAATATAATTATTGAAACACCAATCGCCTTCTTGGATGGTAGTAAACTTCATATTTTCTCATCATATGGATTCAAAGAAGGAGTTTTCCCTCATGGTTATGTAATAATGGGAACCATATGGAGAACCTATGATACATAGTGAGGGTTTCATTAATATAACACTATCTTTCATGTATAATTATTCACCACATGATTGTTTTATTTGGGTAACTATTCACATATTGTTAATTGGGAAAGTCTCAAAACATATCATAAATATATAAGAGAATCCTGAAGTAGGAAAAATCCCCCCCCCCCAAGGGTATTATGAGTCTGACCACCCATCCTCTTGACCGTTGTGAGTTCCTTAGTATCATTTTGTTTGAAACCCCAAATGGTCACATGCCTTTGGAACGAGGGATTGTAATTATTAAAGATGTGGGATCCATTGGGAGTTTTCAAGAGTGAAAATTAATAGTGAACCTAATGAAAATGATTGTGAATCCACGATCAGTAGCCCATAATAATGTTTTAGGCATTACATGTATTACTTTTTCCGAGGAACAAAAATTTTGAACCTGATGTAAACATTTCAACAATAAAAGAAACATGGTTTACACATGTTGGTACATTTTTCTCCAACTTTGAAAACAAAAATAGTCAACCTATTGAGAACATTGTTGTAATAAAATTAAAAAAATAGGTAAATTGTAACCTTTTTCTACTCATTCGATGGAAACAAAAATGGTGAACCTGATGTGAACTTTACAACAATAAAAGAATGATGGTTTATTCACATTGCGCCATTTTACTCAACCTTTGAATAAAAAACAATTTTGAACCAGGAATGAATATTTCAATAATAAAATTTAATTGGGTTTCCCATGAGACATGAAATTTCATCTTTCACATTTGATGAATGAAAAATGGTCGAATAGGAAACAAGAACAAAAAATTTTATTCCTCAAGCATAGCTAATTGAACATGTTTCATACTTGCAATGATGCACTGATTGGTGACGTTGTTCCTTGTTTTCCATATGTCAATAGATATTGTTTTCTCAAACATAACATTTACATGAAATCATGTCATCATCAAGGGATTGTTTTGGAGCCTCAGTTATGACAATAACCTCCATGGGTTGAAAAACAATATCACCCAACCAGTGCCTTAATATTCAAGTAGAAAATGTGATGGTATTGTAATACCACTAATGTGGTACAATATTGGACCACTAGATTTCATGTATAGGTATCTAGACACTATATCTGATGAACCTTCCCTAATTAGGGATAGATGCAATGGAACTGGTGACATTTATTGCCACTATCAAATAATTTGAAAGCCTGACCCCAAAGCATGACAATCAGAACCACACTTACCTTAAGAATTTTGATCAAGAAGTCATCCATAGGTCCAAATCCATTATGTACCTTACGAAGAGGCATCATATCAACCATTTTCACAAGTACCATCCTGATAATGTCCCCTAGTTGACTACTAAGGGTACTACCTAAGAGGTCTCTATTCTGGACACTCATCCCCAACTTCCAAGGAGATTACACTGGCTGTAGTAAGATAAAGATCAAAGGGAGTGGGACCATATCCTCTCTTCTACTAAGGAAGCTCATCGGTTCATTCCGACAATGGTGATTAGACACTAGAAGAGGATAATATTAATTGTTAATATATATAGTTTTCATGTGCCTTGTTATTCATAAATACCATTTTATTGCATTTTACACTATGAACATCATTTCACATCATGATTTTAATTCTTTATTACAATGCACTATTGCATGGTACATTTGTGAGAAAAATTTACAATATCAAATTGTATTGATTTTAATTTCATATTTAATTTTCAGGTTTCTAATTTCATTGGGAACAATTCATACTTTTTGTGCACTTGAAGATTCAAATTGGAAGTCCACTAAAGTGGGCCTTGAACCTGCAATATTCTGGGAAAAGTGAGCTGAACAGAAGGTCAATAAAAGTAGTATAGCGACCAGTATTGAAGCCCAAAGAGTCTCAAAATTTAACTGGAGATAGAATGAGTCATGGGGAAATTTTAATTACACATTTTCCCAAGCTAATTCGAATGTTTTAATGGATGTCCAGGTGGACCAAGTTGAAGATGCAATTCTGGGCTAGATTCCACGGGATAGAAAAATAGCCCTCCATTTAAATCTTATCTCAAAAACCACAAAGTATTTTGGGCTGAAATTTTACTTGATATTATGGCACATCCGGGGATTCATTTAATTATTCTATGCCCACTCCAATTCGGCCTTCTAGAAGGTGATTTCGGCGCTTCTGTTCGGTGGATGCAAGCTGGCTCCCACTTCAAGGAAAGAGTTTAAAAGTCTCCTCTACATTTAATTTCCACCCACTTTCACCTCCCAAAATTAATTAAAGGAACATGGGATGATGGGGGATAGGCCAAAGGCTTAAAAAAATTTATTTAAGGAAGTGGTGGTGGAGGATTTGGGGGATCTTGGAGCTTTGTTTTCATTGTAATGTTATTATGTCAATTTGTCTTTGTAATGTGCTTCCTTCTCATGTAAATTGTTTGAATCACCTTAGTTTTCACTAAAATTTCTTCTTCTTATATTATTATGTTCTTCTTCATATCACCTTGATACTATTTCCTCAAGGTGTGAATTTTTTCACACCAAACCATGTGATTTTCTTCACACAGTGGTGGAGTGATCGTTATTCTGAGTTTTTACTTCTTCAATTCCACCCTCGTAAGTCTACTTCCTGCTTCCGTTGAGAAAATGTCATCAATGGAGGGATAACTATTTTATGGGTTGATCCAAGGGGGTATAAAGGGACTAGATTGGATGTTATTTCTTAATATATAAATGATATTAATTTCTTTTATTTGAGTTTTTATCGTTCAATTATTTTCTCTCTTCCTCTTCCATATTGAATTTATTCGCCCCACTTTTATGTCCTTATAAGATTATTTACCTTGGAGTGCTCATGAAAATGATCCTATAAGTGTATAGGTGATTAGCATGTGTTTTTGAAAGTGTTTATCCAGTAGGTTATGAGGTTAGTGTTAATTCATTTCATGAATCCTTCTCAAGTTAATGAAATTAAAATTGTTAAAAAAGAAGTCATCCAATCGACGTCGAGCTATAACCTAGGATCAACTCATTTTCTCATAATTTGAATTCACATAGATCTCTTAGTTTTATTTTAAAACAATATAAAATCAACCCAAATTTGGCAACTTTATAGCAAAAAATTCCATCTCTTTTTATTGTGTGTCGAAGGATCTTCTTAGGTCTCAGAGGATTCGACAACCCAAGCTACACTGCAAGCGACCGCTTAACCCTTAGAACTTGGGTAAATTTGGGCGACACCAAATTTTAGCACCGTTTCCGGGGACCAAGTAAGTTCCATATACCAAATACTTTCCTTTCTTACCCCCATTCTTCTATTCTCACCCAAATTCTCTTATTTTTTCCCTTTCTCGCTTTTTTTTCTTTTGGCGCATGTCTGCCTACACCCGTGATAACTCAAACAGATTAGTTAGGGTGGAAACTCCTAGGATTGGAGAGAAAAGTTCATCTAAGGGATTGTTTACATTTGATCAAAATATTCTTGAAACTCCAAATTCACTAATTAAAACAAGTCCAATGGAGGGTCTTTAAAGAAATAAAATGGTAAACCCTATGGGTAATCAAATGGGAAACCCAAACCAAGAAACTCCAAACATAGGGAATTTGGTCGATAAAACAATGAACAACTACCTCACTCTAGCATGGAACAATTCCCCGTCGTGCATTCGACACAATTCCCTAGGAGATTCCAACTACAGATTTAAACCCCATGTCCTAAACCCCTTTCCAACATTCCATGGAATGGAGTCTGAGATGCCAAAACATCACATTAAGGAGTTCAATGACATTTTAGAAACCATGTGTCCCCCACATCAACTTGAATCTGCTAAAATGAGGCTATTTCCCTTTTCATTAAATGATAGAGTTAAAAATTGGCTAAACAATTTGAGACCATCATCCATCAACTCTTGGGACCAATTACAAAGGGAATTCTACAAAAAATACTTTCCCCACCACAAAATAATAGAACTTAAAAAGAGCATCCAAAACTTTTTTGAAAAAGAGGGAGAGTCATTCTATGAAACATGGGAGAGATTCTAACACACCCTAAACATGGTTCCACACCATAGTTTTCCTATTCCTGAATAAGTGAGAATTTTCTATGAAGTGTTGGGCTCGGGTAATAAACAATTTATTGACATGATGTGTAATGGGACCTTTATAAACAAATCCCCAAATGATGCATATGAGAATCTAGAAATCCTTGCTGAACAATACCAAAAATGGGGAACATCACCTTATTCTGAAAAGCCACAAAGAACTACTATAATGCATACACTTAGAGAAGAGGAAATCCTCAGGGCTAAACTCTCATAACTCACTAGGAACAGAAAAATCCATGAAATCCAAACTGTAGACCCTGTTTTCACTATTTGTGACAAACATGACCACAAAACAGACAACTGCCCGACCATCCCATCCATCAAGGATGTTCTTCTAGGATTTCCACCTACTGGAGTCAATTCCTTAAACGTTCAAAATCCCCAATACCAAAACACATTCAACCCAAGGTATAATGACCACAAAAGTTTCCGCTGGAGAGATAACCAACAACCTAGCCAACCACAGATACAAAATCCGTACCCACATCAGAACTACCAAAACCATAACCAGTTCCAATCCCAACCTATCCAATACCAACAACCACCAGTCCATCTCCAACAAACCATCCCACCTCCAAAATATCCCCTCGGGATAAACCAATCTTCTCAAGCACCAACCCAAACTGTTCCACAAAGCCTACGAGAACAACTATGCAAACAAATGGAGAGGATGAACTTGGAAGTCTCTTACCTTAAACAAGAACTTAAAACCATCAAAACCGGAAAGTAACCCATACATACTCAGGCGGTACCATCCTCAACATTAAGGGGAGAGCCAAGATGTACTCTAACAACTCATAAACTACTAAAGGAAGTGTCTATTCTAAGAAGTGGGAAATCAATTGGAAAACCTAAACAAATAAGTCATAAACTGTGTGAGGCTTCAAACTCTAATGAAAATTCAAATGAACCATAAGATCAAACTAAAGAAACTGATAACAATGTGAAAGAAACAACTTTTCAACAAACAACCTCACAACCTGCACCATTTCCTCAACGCATGAGAGGGAAAACCAAGCCTGAATTGAGTGAAACATTGAGGGAAATCTTCTAACAAGTCAAGATGAACATTCCCCTTCTCGATTCCATCCAAACCATACCTGACTACTCAAAGTACCTTAAATACTTTTGCACTTTTAAAAGAAATTTTTTCACATAAAAACCAAGTACTTTTGGGTACTAATGTGAGTACCACCATTCAAGGGACCATTCCTCCTAAGTTGAAAGACCCGGGTTTCCCTTACATCAATGTTGAACAAGTAGAGAGCAATGTTGTCAAAGCCTTATGTGACCTAGGTGATAATGTCAATCTCATCCCCTATGATGTGTACTACCAATTAGGCCTAGAAGAGCTCCAACCCACATCTTTCACACTTCAACATGTTGATCATAGCATTAGGGTTGCAAAGAGGATTTTAAAGGACGTTATGGTAAAGGTTGAAAACTTCATCTACCCTGCTGACTTCATTGTCCATGAAAACCATCCAATCTTAGGAAATAAGGAACAAACCCCAATCATCCTTTTTCGTCCTTTCCTTGCAACAATTAACTCTGTTATCCGAGTTCGAAATAGGAACATGGCCATCACCTTTAGAAACATGAGTCTATACTTAAACATCTATAATTCAAGATCACAAATAGGGGATGATGAGGACATTCATGAAGTAAACATGATAGAAAGCATTGATAATGAATCCATAGAACATCAAGGAATATTTGATGGATTTTTATGTCAGGATGGGATTGATTTCCGTTTTTCACATGAAGGATGTTTATCTCAGTGGCTTGAATCATTTTCAAATTTATCTTATGATGAAGTCTTAGGTCCAATAATAATTGAAACCTTTCTGGAAACCGATTTCATGGAGACCAATCATAATTCCTTCCATAAATCTAATCAAACCAATCTTTTAGCTGAAATTTCTACACATGGGGATTCGATTCTATCTAAAACTCTAGGAAACAAAATCGATCTTGATCCAATGTGCCAATCCTCTACTGAAATTCTGAACCAACCTGATCTTGAATTGAAGTAACTTCTCACTGCACTCATGTATTTTTTCCTAGGAGACAATCAAACGCAACCTATTGTTATTTCTTCTTCTCTTGAAGCCAATCATGAGAGGATGATTTTAGATTTACTTAAGAAACATAAGAAAGCCATTGGTTGGACCCTATCTGATATTCCTAGGATTATCCCACTAAAATGGACTCAAAGGATTGTTCTAGAATCTGATTCAAAGCCATGTCGTCAACCTCAATGGAGACTCAATCCTAATCTCATGGAGGTAGTAAGGAAGGAACTTATGAAATTGTTAAAATATGGTATCATCTATCCTATAGTTGAGAGTGAGTGGGTGAGCCCAATCCAAGTGGTTCCCAAGAAAGCAGGAATCACAGTGATAACCAATAAAGAAGGAGAGATTCTTCCAACTAGGGTGAGTAGTGGATAGAGGGTTTGCATTGACTATATGAAACTAAACTCATTCACCATGAAGGAGAATTTACCCTTACCATTCATTGAACAAGTCCTTGAGAGAGAGAGAGGTCATGCGTTCTATTGTTTCTTAGATGGGTACTCAAGGTACAATCAGATTGAGGTATCCCTAAAGGGAAAAAAACATTCACCTGTCCATTCGGAACCTTTGACTTCAAACGCATGCTCTTCAGGTTATGCAATGCCCCTGGAACCTTCCAATAGTGCTTGATGGGAATATTATCATACATGGTAGGAGAGTTTCTTGAGGTCTTCGTGGATGAATTCTCTGTGTTTGGGGATACATTTGAGGGATGTATGAGGAATGTGAAGAGAGTTTTGTCTATATGTGAGGATAAAAATCCCATCCTAAACTGGAAAAAAAATTACATTTCATGGTAAAGGAAGGACTTGTTATAGACCATCTAGTCTCGGGTAGGGGTATTGAAGTTGATAAAGCAAAGGTTTACATCATTCATCACCTTCTGTCACCTAGAACTGTTAAGGAAGTGAGGACTTTTTTAGGACATGCTGGTTTCTATAGAAGATTCATCAAGGACTTTAGTTCAATCTCTCGTCCCCTTTGATCTCTCCTAGTAATGGATGCTCCATTTGTTTGGACAGAAAGATGTGAGGGTTCATTCTCAACCCTAAAATTCTCTCTCACCTCACCTCCCATTATGAAGTCTCCAAATTGGAACCTTCCATTCGAAATCATGTGTGATGTGAGTAACTTCGTTTTAGGTGTAGTCTTAGGAAAATGATGTGAGAAATCTCCTTATGTCATTGATTATGCAAGAAAATCCTTAAATGATGCACATATAAACTACATCACCACTGAGAAGGATTTACTTGCTGTTGTGTTTGCCTTAGAAAAGTTTAGGTCCTACCACTTAGGATCCCCCATAACTATGTTCACTAACCATTCTGCGCTGAAATACCTTTTCTAGAAACAAGATGCTAAGGCTAGACTGATTAGGTGGGTCCTTATCTTATAATAATTTGACCTCACAATAAAGGAAAAAAAGGGCGTTGAAAATGTTGTAGCTGACCATCTCTCTAGGATAGAATTTAATGAAAAATCATTTCACCTTGATGTTTCTGAATCATTCTCTGAATGAACACTTATACTCTATGAGTGACTGCCCTTGGTATGCCAACATATCCATCTTCTTAGTTACAGGAGTCATTCAAAAAATATTAGGGACTCAAGCTAGAAGGAAATTCCTTTCTGATGTCAGGAACTATGTGTTTTATGATCCATACCTCTATAAGTTATGCCCTGACCAAGTCATTAAGAGGTGTGTCCCAGAATCTGAACAAGAGTCCATCCTTAAATTCTGTCATAGTGAAGCATGTGGAGGTTACTTTTCTTCTAAGAAAACTTCTGCTAAGGTTCTTTAGTGTGGTCTCTTCTGGACCACCCTCTCAAGGGACTCCTACACATTTTTTCAAAGTTTTCCTAGCTGTCAACAAGTAGGGTCTATCACAAAAAGGAATCAAATGCCACTCACTCCCATCTTAGTGATTGAAATATTTGATTTTTGGGGAATTGATTTCATGGGATCCTTCCCAAACTCTTGGGGATATCTCTACATCCCTTTAGCTGTTGATTACGTCTCAAAATGGGTTGAGGCCATTTCCACAAAGACTAATGATCATAAAGTTGTGATATGATTCCTAAAAGAGCATATCTTTTCTAGATTTGGAATTCTGAGGGCTATAATCAGTGACCGTGGAACCCATTTCTACAACCACCCATTCTCTTCACTCATGTATAAGTATGGTATTTCTCATAAATTTTCCACTACATACCATCCTCAAACCAACGGTCAAGCTGTGTTAGCCAATAGAGAAGTTAAGAAAATTCTTGAAAAACTGTCAATCCCTCTAGGAAAGATTAGTCCGATAAACTCTTAGATTCCCTTTGGTCATATCTAACTGCTTTCAAAACTATCATAGGCATGTCACCGTATAGATTGGTTTATGGAAAAGCATGTCATTTACCTATTGAAATTGAGCATAAGGCCTTTTGGGCAATAAAAAAATGAACTTTGACATTTCATTGGTAGAAAAAAAATTAGATCTTAATGAACTCAAGGAACTTAGGATGGAGGCTTATAAAAATTCAAGGATCAATAAATCTAGAGTTCAAGCCTGCCAATCTAGGAATATCAAAGTCAAACACTTTGAACCGGGATAATTCTTGGTCTTGTATAGTTCAAAACTTCATCTACACCCGGGAAATATAAGGTCTACATGGTCCGGTCCATACCTAGTGCATCATGTGTACCCTCATGGGGAAATAGAGATTCAGGATTCCACAAGTGGTCATGTATTCAAAGTCAATGGTCATATGTTAAAACCATTCACTGAATCCTTAAATAAAGAAGAAACCAAGGAGGAGTTAACTGAGCCAATATATGAACCAGAAAAAAATTAATAGATTTAGGGTCTATGTCGGGCTAACGATGTTAAACAAAAGTGATGCATGGGAGGCAACCCGTGGTTTTCATGTTCCCAATATTTGTGAATCATCTTTTTTCCTTTCATCTTCATTTTGTTATTTTTTTTTTTAAATAGAATGTTGACCTGTTCATCTTTTATGAGTAAGGATGGGTATGAAAGGGGAGCACCGTATTCATCCGTGTCACGTGGGGTGATCCCTGAGTAATAACTTACCCAAAAAATTTAAAAAGGACAATGTATCATCAGTTTGAATTAAAAAAAATAGATCGTTGACATGTTCTTATTTTATGAGTAAGGATTGGTATGAAAGGGGAGCATTGTATTCATCAGTGTCACACGGTGTGATCCCTAAGTAATACCTTGCCCAGAAAATTTAAAGAATACAATGTATCATCAATTTGATTAAAAATAGATTGTTGGCATATTCTTATTTTATGAGTAAGGATGGGTATGAAAGGAGAGCACCATATTCATTTGTGTCACGCAGTGTCATACCTGAGTAATACCTTACCCATAAAATATAAGCAAGACAATGTATCATCATTTTGATTTTAAAAATTAAAAAATAAAAAATAAAAAACAAGTAAAACCATAAAAATATTGATACTTGGTTTTAAATAAATTGTTGTGTTGTTTTTTTGTCTGGTTTATTCTTCTTTTTATGGTTCAGGGACTATTTTCGGTGATACATATTCGATCAAGGGGGTGCCTAAATCTCTCAAGAGATCAAAGGAGTAATCTGGAGCATCATTAACTTCCACTTCAAAAACTAGTTGAATTTGTTCCATGTTTATTGTTTCAAATTCCTTTTATAACACCTCTCATCTACCTCTACCCCTTCTACTCATTCTTTTCTTTAAACACTGGGGACAGTGTTATTTTATGTTGGGGGAGATGAAATAAAAAAAATTGATCTTGTGTGCATAAAAAAATGTGCGGACGGAAAAAATTTCATTAACCTTGAACATGATAACACACATTTCAAACTCTGAAATTGGATATCAAAGAATTTTTCATGTCTTGATTCTGATTTCAATGCATGTTTAGGTTCATGTGCATAGATTTTGGAAAGTGCGGTTGTCTGATGTGATTTTTCACCATTATATTTTAATCCATTTAATAAAAAAACACAATGCACGCCCTCTAGATTGTGGGGTTTTAGTTTGATTTCTTGGGGACCCATAATAAATAGCATAGGTTTGGTGATCATTTTAGTTTTAATATGAGTATTCAAAAAGAAATCAAATAAATCAATTTGCACGTAGAGCAATGGATTGACCTAATCTGTGGATTTCAGTACCTGGGGATCGCGACTCCATAGTTTTCTGGCCAGGAGTTTGGAATTCTATCTCTATTTCTGGTAATTTGAATTTATTTTTGATTGAGTTAACTCGAGACGATGCCTGAGTATGTGAGCTTCACTTGGATCCCTAAGGTCTTTGAGCCTGGGAGTCATCGGCAATGTCTTGCTACATGGGTTGACTCGAATGAGTTCAATTTCAATTACCATGGAAAAATTTCAAAAAAACAAATGAAAAACAAAAACAAAAAAAATTTAATACACATCTTAATATTAAAATCTCATTTCTCCAAGCGCTTCTATCTTTTCTCCCTTGGAATGAAAATGAACCCCCATGTCTATTGTGATGCACAACACTTCGTCATGCTTAATTGAAATTGGATGAAATATAGAAATTAATTTGAAAAAAGGAGTGGGCTTGGGCTTGGGTTATTAATATATAAATATCTTGTTTTAAATGATTTTTATGGGTTTAAAAAAAATTTGTATGAGGTCTTTGGGTGAGCAATGTGTATTAAAATGTTTTTTGAAAATTTCATTCAAATTTTATTTTTGTGAGATATATTTTGCTCAGGACTAGAAAAACTCATGTTGGGAGGTGTGATTATACACTAGAATAGGATAATATTAATTGTTATATATATAGTTTTCATGTTCCTTGTTATTCCTAAATACCATTTTAGTGCATTTTACACTTTGAACATCATTTCACATCATGATTGCAATTCTTTCTTAAATTGCATTATTACATGGTACATTTGTGAGAAAAAATTACAATATCCAATTGTCTTGATTTTAATTTCATATTTAATTTTCAGGTTTTTAATTCCATTGGGAACAATTCATAATTTTTGTGCAATTGAAGATTCAAATTGGAAGACCACCAAAGTGGGCCTTGAACCAACAACATTCTGGGCGAAGTGAGTTGGACAAAATCTCAATAAAAGTACTGTACCGTCCAGGATTCAAGCCCAAAAAGTCTCAATATTTAACTGGAGATAGAAGACATCATGGAGAACATTTCATTAAACAGTGTCACAAGATAATTCTAATGTTTTAAATGACTTCCAAGTGGCCCAATTTGAAGATGCAATTCTGGGCCAGATTCTGTGGGCTAGAAAAATATCCCACCATTTAAATCTTCTCTCGCAAACCACAAAGTCTTTTGGGATAAAATTTTACAATATATTATGGGACATCCGGTTATTCATTTAATTATTCTATGGCCCACTCCAATTCAGCTTCTAGAAGGTGATTTCGGCGCTTCTGTTCGGTGGATCCAAGCTGGCTCCCACTTCAAGGAATGAGTTGAAAAGTCTCCTCTACATTTAATGTCCACCAACTTTGGCCTCCCACAATTAATTAAAGGCACATGGGATTATGGGGGCTTGGCCAAAGGCTTCCAAAATTCTTATTTAAGGCAGTAGTGGTGGAGGATTTGGGGGATCATGGAGCTTTGTTTTCATTGTAATGTTATTATGTCAATTTGTCATTGTAATGTGCTTCCTTCTCAAGTAAGTTGTTTAAATCACCTTAGTTTTCAATAAAATTTCTTCCTCTTATATTATGCTATTCTTCTTCATATCACCTTTATACCGTTTCCTCAAGGTGTGATTTTTTTCACACCAAACCATGTGATTTTTTTCACATAACGGTGGAGTGATCGTTATTTTGAGTTTTTACTTCTTCAATTCCACCCTCATAAGTATACTTCCCGCTTCTGTTGAGAACATGTCATCAATGGATGGATAAAGCTTTTATGGTTTGATCCAAGGGGGTAGAAAGGGGCTGGATTGGATGTTATTTCTTGATCTATAAATGTTATTAATTTCTTTTATTTTAGTTTTTTCCGTTCAATGATTTTCTCTCTTCCTCTTCCATGATAAATTTATTCGCCCCACTTTTATGTGCTAATAAGATCCTTTACCTTGGAGTGATCATTAAAATGATCCTACAAGTGTATAGGTGATTAGAATGTGTTTATGAAGGTTTTTATCAAGTAGGCGATGAGGTTAGTTTGAATTCATTACATGAATCCTTCTCAAGTTAATGAAATTAAAATTGTTAAAAAATAAGTCATCCAATCGACCTCGAGCTATATCCTAGGATCAACTCATTTTCTCATAATTTGAATTCACATAGATCTCTTAGTTCTCTTTTAAAACAATCTAAAATCAACCCATAGATGGCCACTTCATAACCATAAATTTCATCTCTTTTTGTTGTGTGTCTAAGGATCTTCTTAGGTCTCTGAGGATTCGACAACCAAAGCTACACTGCAAGCGACCGCTTAACGCTCAGAACTTGGGTAAATTTGGGTGACACCAAATTGCTAGTGAGAAGGATCATATCCTTGCTCACCCAGATAAAGTCTTCCCATATATTATGGAAGCAAGTATAGAGGAGGTACATATCCTCACCCCCATGAATGATTCCCATTTACATGTCCTGATTTCATAAGGAGGTCTGAAGTGGGGTTATATCCCCTCTTCAATTGAAGACATCTTATAGTACATCTTGGTGACCGAGAACATGTAGGTCAATATTCCTACAAACAGTCTAATGAATTGCCACTATATTATATAAAAGAGAGAAGAACTCTACTGAAATATTCTAACAATTATGCATATACTAGGATAGAAACATATTCCTATCCCAATATTCATAGAGGCATATCACTATGATCAACATAAACATGTTTCTACTTTAGAGAAAGTATGTTTTCTTTATCCCATCCAAGAGTATTATCGGATTATTCCGGTAAATGACGAGGCATAAAACCATGCTTATATTTATATTTCCACTAGGTTACATCAATAAAATTTGTAAATCACCTCCATATTGGTTCAAATTCATGTTAAATAAATCCAATGTAATATTCCAAGGTCATCGGATTTGGATTATATCCATCATCTAACTGGGTTTCTTTAGAAAAATTTTTCAATCACCTTAGGGAAGGCTCATATTCCTATCAATGAAGCTAATTGTAATATTTTAATACCTCATGGTATCCCAAGATATATCCCTTCATAGACCAATGAAATACTACACCAACATCCATTAGAGGTTATACAAGAAGATTCACATACCCCTTCTCCCATTTCGAAGTTCCATTGGCATAATCCAAAGGTAGGATCATAACCCTATTGATGATAAATAAGCTCACTAGTATACTCCAGCAACTTCTCAGTAGTGGGATCATATTTCCAAAAAACATATAGTCAATAACATATTCTGGTGACTGTCATTAAGGAGTCACATATCCTAGCTCAACATAAAATTGTAGGCCAGAATATTTTGGCCATGAAATAAAATGTGGCTCATATTCCTGATCTACTCAATACCAGTGTCCTCAAGGTTGAACGATGCATATATTTAACACCTCATGGATCCACCAACACTTTATTTAATGTATAAGGTAATAACTACTTCCATATTCCACCTCACGGTAGTATTGATATGGATTGAAGGGACTTTATTATTAACATCCACCGTATAAAACCTCCCCATGATAACATCGCTCATGAATAAGGAAATAATCCCCTTTTACAGACACATTAATACAGATAGGTTCTCGAAAAATTGAGGATAAGCATATAAAGTGCCTTGTCAATTATCACCAACACCTCTTCTTGGTTTTCAGGAGAATGAAAGAAGTGATCTATGTGGGCCGATTAGGTTAGGGAATTTGAATTTAATGAATCATATGCCAACATGGATATATGGAAGGATCTAGTAAAAAACAACCTTCTATCCAAGCTCTAGTCTATATTTACATCCGAATAAAAGATTCTATATGATCTAGAGGAGGAGTTCATTCCCTACTTATGTCAGTATACATGGGTGATCCATCAATTATTGAAGGCTAGACACGTCCCTTATAAAGGATATGAATGTCACCTCCACATAATAAATATAGTCTATTTTTTGTTTGGCATGGTCATATTCTTTGTGGCACGATCCCCATGATTGGAAGATTATAACAAATGTCTATGGCATGTTTACCTCTAAAACATGAAAAGTATTCAACAACTACTTGAAAAATATTTTTCACATCTTCATATCTAAGGATAGGGAAAGTGTGAATTATTTCACTATACCATGTCCCCATGACAGTAAATCTCCATGGATATGGAACCCTTCATTTTCATGGTTGTAGGAGTTAACATGGGACTGGGTAATGTGTGGTCCATTTGGTCAATAAAACAAATATCGTCTGAATAAAGATGCAAAGGCACTTCAAATGGAGAGAGAGGGGACTACCAATAGACTCCTATGGTGGGATGCTCAAAAAATGGGAACACAACTCAAACATGAAAGATTAAGTTGTAGGATACCCAATAGCTTCTCTGAAGAAGTAAATATCATTAAAAGAAGTCATTACACCCATCCCATGAACTATTGGTATTTTTCCTTATCATTCATATTACAGTAGTGGCCGCTATGAAATCTATCTTGGAGAAAAAAACATTCCATAGAGATTGGGGAATTTTTTTCTCAATCACCATAACTAGGTTCACCGCTTCCCAAGATGGTCCTAATGAAATTTGAAATAGATCAAGATCAACTAAATCTAATAGGTATGGGGGAATTTTTATCTCGATTTCCAACCCTAGAGTTCTCAACTCCTCAATAAAAGGATCAGAAAGAAACAATAGTTGTCCTTAATCAACCCCATCCCATGGGGATGAGGTACTTTTTATCATTATCATCATTCCAAAAGTAATTTTCCATTTCTAGGATTAGAGATAAATACTAACAACCAACCTCCAACCATTCCTATCAATAGGAGGCAGACCTCTTTCATTTAGGGAATACTCATCAAGTAAAAACCTAATTTACATTAATGTCACAATTCATAGATAGGGAAAAGGGTAATTTTAAGAAATTAAAATCAAAACCTATAAGGGTCGCAAGACAAGATGTCCAAATAAGACAAGGGATTTGATAAATGAACTTGATTAAACCCTTAAAAGAGGAAAAAGCTATAAAATATAACCTTGTTATGTGGAGAGTGGTGGGGTAACAACTATCATATGGTATGACATTGTGAACATAATTAATATCAATCTAGAAAATGATGTGGACCAAGGTGAAAACATAGAGATATGCAACATGGAAACTATACCTCAAGAGGTAGGTAATTTGGATGCACAAACTGAGGCAACATGTATGCAGAATCAAAGAAGTATCCTGAAACTGGAACCTCTAAATGATGAGTTTCCACCTCCTTTGAGGAACTCTTTAAAGGATAAAGGGAAATGTGTGGCTACATCCCACTCAACGCCTAGAATATCTAAAATCCCCTTTATAGAGGAATGAATATCACATCACAATAATGAAATATAAAACCTTAGATAACTCAATGAGTAAATAATTAGGGGAAATATTCTGACTATGTATCCCCTTCAAACCGAAATTCTTATCCATCACCACACATATTAAGAGAGAGAAAATTTTCTTACAAGAGAATCATTTTAGAAATAAACCCACTATAGATTTTGGAAACTGGTCTATATAAATTAGAAATTTTAGGATAATCATGACATTCCTCCATTATAGAAACAAATTCTCCCCTTATAGAGTGATCATCTGGTCCTAGTTTGAATCAATAATCAATAGGATATGAAATCAGGGTCACCACATCATGCATATTTAACTCCCTATAGATGGGAGGTGGTCTAGACATCCATACATATCAAATTACTTAACATCATCAAATCTCTATATTCTCTAATATAATCCAAGGATTTTTGGCTCACCCTTTTGTACCCTGAAAAGAAGTTTTATCCTGAATGGACAGATGAAACTTTACCCCAAACCTATTTCGTAAATCTTATCATCTCAAACATTGATGAAATGGTAGTTCTAGAACAACGCCTCGGGAAATTTGTTTCATGATGTGTCCCAATGATGGGCCCTCAACACAAAAAGGGGTGGAAAAAACTTAGATATTTTTTATATACTCTGGTAGGGATAGCCATGGTTTGGTAAAAAAGCCTTCCAACCTGATCTGTCATATGTTGGGAAGACATTAATCATCAATTACTTTATCAATTTATCTCAACCTTAAGGAAGACAATGATTTTCTACCTCAAAAATTATGAATAACCTAAAAATAGAGGGTTTCAAACTTATTTATATTTGAAAGGGTTTAATGTATTCACACAGTATCCCACTCTCGTTGGAGAAATTATTATAAATTTATTTTGAGAATATTTGATACGAGCATCAAGCAGCTTGGATCCTGATAAAATATCTAGGAAGATACCATGAGTTTGCAAAATGGTATAACACAAAGAATATTCCACTCAGAAAACTTAGTCCAAATCTCAACCAGTGTCCATGATTCAGGGAAAAATTTAATAAAGTTAGCGAGTAATACTGTTACCCGTAAACTAGTAATAGTGCGCATCATAGTACCCAGATAGACCTCAAATCGCCAGGTGCCTCCGGCTAAGTGGAGACAACAGAAAAACTACCCTCGACCAGTGGTGAAGAGATATCAGGGTCACAAACATTTTGAGCAATAGATAAAAAAAGTGTATTCCTTTCCCAATGAATAGTTTCCTAGTTATATCCTCACAAATATAGAAAATAACCTTCTTAAGAAACTCGAGCCTAAGAAACCCAATGAGGGAAACCTCAGAGACTACCCTCTCTATTCCCTTTTTCATAGGATACTCGGTCACACCATCCAAGATTAATATGTCTTTAATGAAATTCTATAGTGCATGGTTAATTTTGAATAGGCGATACTAGTTTGGGCCCTCACATAGGTGACTTGTGTGACCGCCACCCAATTGGAAGAAGATGGTGAGTGGAATGAAGTAATGTCTAGTCATGAATAGATGTTTGATAACTGGATGACTTAGAAAATAGTCGACTGAGCTAATTCCACCTTGAGAGTACAGTTTCACAATTATAGTAATAATTTGAGTACATGGGGTGGTATCATTTAAAAAGACACTTAGTGGAAAATTTCATCGAAATGAAAAAGAAATTACCTAAGTTAATAAATCAAATCCAACTCCCATAAAATCTCTGACTCTTGTGTGTGTGTTTCCTTCAGCACATTTAGAATGGGAATTACCCCACCAAATGGATCACTCACTAGATGAAGATCTCATTTATGGTTCTATTAATGTAGATCACTAAATATATCCCTTGTTTTATGATGAATATTCCACTGAGTATGAGTTCCCTATACCTAACCAGGGAACTGGAGATCAAGGATGGTGAATCTGAGGGTACAAGGGATGGTGTGGGTGTTGATGAACACAATATTCTTGTCACATCCTCATGGAATCCATTTACATAGGTGATTACCATGGGATAGAATTTTATCAATCATAATAGAAGCATGGATATGCCTTAGATACCTTCAGTGGCTGTTTAAACCCATCATTTTAAACAAATGACTTACAGGGGTGCAATTGTCTGACCATCCCTAACAAAGGGGTTGGATAATGAAACTTTTAAAACATATAATAGATTCTAACTTTACCACTGTGAAAGTACCAGACCTGTCTAACTCAAAAGTATCATCTCCAATGATTCATGATAGGGAGAAACCAGACCTTGGGAAGTTAAAACCTATGGCATAAAAATAAAACATTCTAAAACACTTAGTAGATTTCTTGACCGAACACCTAATTATATATTCTCTCCAAATTTGAAAATAACTCATAGAGGCACTCATTGAGGCACTCTGGAGACCACATAAGTTTTAGATAGAAGTTTCTACAACCAAGGATTACTGAGTGGAGACTACATCAATAAAATTTCATATCACCATCTCATTCATAAAGAAGGACTGGGAAGAATAATTATAGGGATATATTAAACTCATGTATGTTTCAAGAAAACTCAATAATATTTTTATCTAAAGGGAACTAGATGAAAATAGTTCTTAGATCAACCTAGTCCCAATAAATACCCTTTGATGTTTGTGATATATCATCGGGCATGCATTTCTATAAAAATAAACTATTAATTTTTTGGAAAAGAGTGAGAAATGTCCCCTAAAATATATCAAGAAAAAGTCTCAATTCATGGATCTCACATATTATATCGAGTTCATAGATATCCAGCAAGATAAAACATACAATGTCCTTCTCGAAATACCTTTTCTTCAAACCCATGTGGTGGTACCGTTAATATTTCATCATTGCTTGAAATACCCCATCAATGGAAAGGTAAACATACAACATGGTGACATCACCCCCTTTGAGTTTTGATAATTTTTATATGGTAAATAAAATATACACCATAGGGAAGGGAAAAAACCAATTTTGGATGGTGATATATAGGTTTTCGCTCCTATTAATCCCTAGAGTATGATTTATAGTGATTATTTGTTACCTATAAACCATATTGAGGTAGTAGATTCAATACCATCATGTTATTATGAACCAAAAACTTTACTATACCATGTCCATGTGATAAAAATCTCATTAGTTGAAGTTGATTCATTAAAGGGGATTCAAAATAATGCTCTATCAAGACATGGGAATTCCCTTTTTTACATTAGTAGAAATTTAAACTTCCCCAAAAACATTGTTTGTTACTCGGGATGTTCATTCCTCTCCTACCCCTAGTAATAATGTAAAGAAATACATGCATCCTCGAAATCTCCATTTAATGAATCTGGCAGTTCGGGATGTCATCGTTTCTTTCTATGGCCTCTCTTATAATGATAGGGATAGAGATTCTTCTTTAATTATCCACCATGTATGAAAATTACCTATTGACATTGAAATGAATGAAGAAGAGGATGTACTCAAGATCACTCCTCCCATATTTGAGGAAGGCATATCAACCGTGAATGATGGTCTCTGGTGGGTGAATCTATGAATAGAATAAGATCATAGACCTACATTGATTATTTTTTCCATTCCTCTCAATAATCAAGAGTTATGCATTTAATTTCGAAAGTGTAATCGATGCATGTTATCTCAGAATAAAACAGAGATACCTAGGATGAACCCCAATATGGCTACTCATCACCTATGATTTCCCAATGTCCATTGAAATTTTACGTAGGTATCCAGGATAATTCACCCATCTCATGATACAAATGTAGAGTAGAAATTTTTAAAATTGGTCAAATCTGTCTTTATCTAAGAGTTGAAGTACCCGAAATGTATTTCCAACATCATCCCCATGAATAAAAATCATTGGATGATCATTGTCTGCATTAATTTTAGATTCCTTAATTGAAAATTCCTAAAATATTATTTCCCATTACCAATCATTGATGTTTTGATCAATTTACCAGTTGGATTCAAATACCTTTCCTCCATGGATGGGTATTTAGGGTATAATCAGATAAAGATGTTCCTTGAAGATGAATAAGCTACTACTTTCAAAGTTCCTTAGGGGATCATTTTCTACCTTTTTATGTACTTTGGATTAAAGATCATAGGAACTACTTACCAATTTTCCATGCATCAAATCATTAAACACTTCTTAAGATAAATTGAAGAATGTTATGTTGATTACCTGGTGGTTAAATCTCGAAATCTTTGTGATCACCTCACTAATCATCAGAAAATATTTTGAAAATTAATGCAGAATTGTTTGAAGATGAGTACGATAAAGTTTGATTTTAGAGTAATGTGACAGAAATTACTTTTACTTGTTGTAATCTACTATGTCATCGAGGTTGATCTAGAAAATACTAGTGTAATTATAGAAATTACACTCCCTCAGAATCGTAAATATTTAAGTGGGATCTAAGAGAACCTCACTTATATTCATAATTTCATAGAAAACCTATCTTGTAAATATCTCTTCATCAATAAGTTAATGAATAAGGGAGTCACCTAACTATGGGATGAGGACTTTCAAGAAGCTTTAGAGAATATCATGCAGTACCTACTACATCCACTAGTCCGGATGCCACTAATAGATGAACTTGCACTTATCATATATGTTTGCCAGGGAATAATCACTTGGTTCTCTCATTGCATAAACAATGATGTGGGGAATAAAAATAGCCTTTATTATCTCTATAAAATGATGCTAGATACTGAGACTCGATATTTTGATATTTAAAAGAATGGCACATCCTCATTTTTTTAATTCAAAAGAAGAGGGATTACTTGTAGCACCATGAAGTCCACTTGATCTCTCATGTCCACCCTCTCAAGTAAATTCTTGGTCATACTATGATAAGTGGAATTTTATCCTGGTGGGAAGGTATCATGTAATTGTATGAAATCAAATTTGGGTTATAGAAGGCAGTTAAATGGAAGCCCCAAGATGATTATCTTATAGCACATCATGCCATAGAAAACCCACCACTGTACACTGAACTTCCAGATAAATAAGTTAAATATTAGTATAAAACACTATGAATATGGGAGATATATTTTTATAGTGCCTCCTAATGTCCTATTGGAAAGAGAATGGAAATCCTAAATATCAAAATGGTTTTTTTAGATATTTTATTTTTTAAGATGAAGTAATTTTTCCCTATTCTGTCTTATTGTCCAAAGGCTGCACTAATAATGACGCAGAATACCAATACTTTATTTCCAGTTTGGAACTAGCCCTGAAGTTGCAGATAGCATACTTGAATATCAAAAAGGATGTGGATATTATAATAAAATAAATAAATGGATTGCATTCCATCAAGATAGAATAATTACCCCCCCCCTCATTAGTTATGTCATAGGAATGATGGAAGAATCCAATTTTATACCAACATTACATCTTGTTCATTGATCAAAAAATTATTATGTCAAAGTATTGAAAAATGTTGCCAAAGTCCAATCCAATCCTAGTTAGGGTGACGTGGTTTTCTACATCACACACCGATGGCTGGTCAAACCAGTCATCATCTGTGATATAGAAGAAATCAATCAATTCAACGCTGACCAAAGCATGATAAACTAGAATCCACCCCTAAATAGATAGATCCAATAATAAATTACCTTCAAAATGGGAACCTCTTGTTCGATCGATCCAAAAAGAAATATATTCAACACTAAGTAGTAATATTATCCATTTGGGATGGGCCAAGTGAGAATAAAACCCTCTATAAATGATTATTTGATGGATTCATTCTCAAATAATTTCCAAATGGAGAGACTCCTACCCTCTTGAAGAAAGTCTATGTTGGATCCTACATCACTCACCTGTCTGGAACCAAACTCTCCCAAAAAATTAGGATTCTCAGTTACTATTGGAAAACTATGATGTGGGACTAAGTGGAATTAACTAGGAAGTTTCACAGATGCTTGAATTATGAAAACATTATCCATTGACCCCCATATTTACTTCACATTGCTAAGTATTCATGGCATTTTCCATATTGGGAATGGATGTTGTGGGGGCTATATCTCCAATCTACAGTTAAGAAGCTTAAATAAATCATTACTTTTATCGAATTATTTTCAAAATGGGATGAGGTCATAACCCTCAAGGAATTAAATACAAATAATATAATCAACTTCATAATGTCCAACATTATCACTTTATACAATGTACCTAACACAATATTAATAGAAAATGGATCCAGCTTCTATTCTTCTAAGATAAAAAAACTATAATAGAAATATAACATAATCCAAACCATTAATCTTACTATCATTAAATGGAAAATGGATATATGGATTCATTAAATAAGACTTTTTCAAATATACTCTACAAAATATTGGAAAAGGAAAATATGTCTTGCTCAAGAAATCTCCTTCATGCTCTATGGACCTACTATACCACCATGTGCATGGAGACACAAGATATCCCATATTCGTTGGGTTATGGATTAGAGGAATTTGTTTCCCCTTAATGTTTTCTTTACATTGATCTAAATAAGTATCTACGGACAACTCTCAAAAGATTAACAATCACAAAAGTGGTTGGATGAGTTAGAAAGACTCTATGGGAAATGGTTATGTACGCTGCATAACCTCAATGTTCATTAGAATCTAATTGCTTGAGTCTTCAATAAAAAGTTTCAACTCCACTAATTACTCCAAGGATAATAGGTATATGTTCTCAAAAACATTATTATTTCAAGGAAGAAACCTCTAAATCTAGAACCCAAGTGTGAAGGGCCTTACGTCAAACATAAGGTCTATTCCAAAGAATATTTCTCAATGTCCATAATGAATGGAGAACATGTTATTCCCCCCACCAATGTAAGGTTTATTAAGAATTACTTTTTCAAGATTCCATTATGAAATCAACATCCAGAAAGAAATAATTTATACTGTATATAATTTTACATACATATTGAATGATGTTAAACTACATGGAAGGAACCCTACCACATGATGTTAAATTTCATGGTTGATATCATCATTGCATGATATTAAACTGCATGGAAGATGTTTTCTAATGTAATACATTAAATATTCATGACATGGGTCACCTTGAAGGACCTACCTCCTCTGATTATGTGTGATCTAGATCTATGTAACTGTTTTTTAGCGTAGGGACCTTCAAGTTATTTCTAAGTGTCCTCTAACATCCTTACATAGTGGAAAAGTGGTCCTTCTTGGTTTTATGAACTAAAACCTCATTCATAATAGGTTTCCTTTTTTCTTTATCAAGGATGTTACATCATGAACAATTCAAAGCACATGAGCAGGATCAGTTCTTAGGATAAAATGAAATTCCCCCATTCCTATGTCAGATTCAGATCTACATAATGTAATTTCTCATGAAAAAACTACGTGTGGATTAATTCATGTTATCATATGATTTGTACAGACACCTAAATCTAAAATAATATATCCAACAATAATATAAATAGAAAAATTTCCTCACCCTTTATATGGGGAAAACATACATAGGGAATTCTCCATATGAGAACAACATGTGGCTTGATTATTATTATCATAGGATATGCAGTGATTCGTAGATCTCAAATCATAGCCTAAGCTATACTATATATAAAAACTCACCCCTCCCCCTATATGGGTCATACCTATGAAGGGAACTTCCATAAGAACTATGTGTGTCTTGAATCATGTTATGACATGATATGTAGTGACACTTGGATCTCAAATCATGGGTTCAACGACAATATAAATGTAAAAATACCCCTCACTATGTATGGGATAGAATTATTTAGGTAACTTTCATTCTAAGAACTACATGTGGATTTATTCTTATTATCAAAGGATATGTAGTTACACATAGATCCCAAATATTGGGCCCAACCACAATCTGATAAAAATTCACTCTCCCTATATAGGACTCGAGTAGTGTAGGGAATTTCCCCCTGAAATAAATATGTTCGGCTTGATTATTATCACCATATTATATGTACTGATTATAGATCTCAAATAATGGGTCCATCCTCAATATAAAATAAACATAAGGAAAATAATGCACCGCTCTTTCTATAAGGTTCATTTTTATACTGGGAGCTTTCTCAAGAATGATGTTTGTCTTTATTCCTATAATCATAGGATACATAGTGACACTTTGATCCTCCATTTTTAGAATATCCATGAGTTTCCATCACTCTCAATAATGTCCCTCCATGGGATTCATATATGGGTAGAGGCTCCATTCTACATTAAATTATAAAACCACCACATACTCTCTACCACACACTCTTTCTCATCTCAATAAACATACAAATTATCCCCTATTTATCACATCGTGTATGGATCATGTGATATTATGGAACCTAAAAATCTTCTCTAAATGGAGTGATCTAAATGTGTTCTAGATAAGGAATTATGTTCTAGTCACATGACATTAAACTTAATCATAATGTCCAAGTAACATGAAATTAAACTACATGACAAGTCTTCTTTATGTAAAATAGATCATCCCCCATATTACTGTTTATTCATGAATTGCATTTTTCCCCTTCACACCCAAAATGTGTTCATTACATGTTTCATTATCATATAGGGAGTTAAAACCCTTCATGTATCTTATTTGTTTCAAGAACTAACTTCATATATTTGATATCTGAGTCAACACTATCCAATTCTTTGAGTTGATATATTTCTATCGGAACCCTAGAGACCATGATCTCTCACGCTATTGGATCCCCCTCTATAGTATACTAGTAATAGGGAATGGTTAATACAAATGTACTCTACTAGGATTCAATTGTGAATAATGTAATTCTATAGAGCTTTCACCTAGTGGAGGTTCTGGTCCTAGGGGAAATCCCCCGTTAAACCATGGAAATATCATCCACCTTTTCATGTCTAAATCACTATATACCTTGAGAATATATTCTATTAGAATTTCATGAAATATTGGCAATAGTTACGACCAATCATGAATAATTCATGCTAAGGATTCACTGGTTAATAACACAATTCCCATGAGCTCATGCATAAGGGATGTTTTTCTACTGAAAGGGACCCTCACAAGGATTTTCTAGTAAATAAAACAATGCATAAAATCTTGTTACTAGGGGATTTTTTAGTCTCGGAGGAAATTTCCCCATAATTTCATGAGATTTTTTCTCTAATGGTGTGTTTTCAGTCCCACCAATCTTCGAACGATCATCCTTGATATAGGTATTTAAAGGCAAGATTTATTTCATTCATTTTCCCCATTTACAAGAGGGATTAAGAATACCTCAGTGTTACATGCCTATATATTCCAAGTCCTACTGGAATGTCTCTAAAATGTATAGAATTTATGTCATAACTACCTGTTTCTTGATTCCTATTACCACAGGAGACAAAGTAATGCTTGGGTATCCAATCCTAGGTCCAATAGAAACACTATTATAAAATTTCCCTTTTCAATGTATGAGTTAGATATATATTGGGAGACAATGTGAAAACCACATGTGTATTTATTTTAATTACAATAGGATACAAAGTGATGCCTAGATCTCAAATCTAGAACCTAGTCATAATAAAAAAGAAAAATAATCCCCCCCCCCATATGTGGGCCAGACCTTCTAAGGGAATTTTCCATTTTAGATATATGTGTTGATTGATTATCATACCCTTGACATATATAGTGATGTGTGGATATCACTTTTAGGATTTGGAATGCAATATTTCCTACATGATAACTAGATCCATTTAGAATCATTTGGTGTAGAAGAGGCCTATGCCTAAGAGTTATAGTACCCCCCTTCCCTGAAAATTCCCCAGATCTATATAGGGAACTCTCTTTTAGAGAGATACATGTGCTTTTATTCCTGAGCTCATAGGATATGTAGTGATGCCTGAGTCTCCAATTTTTGGCCCAACCATAATACAAAGAAAAAACACCCATTCCCTTGCATATGGGTCAGAATAACTAAAGGGTTTCTCTAATAAAAACTGCATATGGCTCGATTCTCATACAATGTGAAATGTAGTGATTCCTATATCCTATATTTCTAGTAAAAAACGAATTATCATATCTCAAAAATATTTCATCCAATGAAAACATAATTAGTGTGGAGATTCTTTCTCATAAAAAAATATGAATACCACACCGTATCCCCATTCATGTACTCTCACGCGACTTAATCCACTACACTTTTTTTCATTTATTATCACGTTGAGGATGACTCATGTGATAATAGGGAACCTAAAAAGTCCCTTTGACTAGTGATATTGAGGTTCATTCAATTCAAAGTCATGGAACCACTTCCTTATCACATGAAATTAAACTGAATGAAAATAGGTCTTCATACTGAACAAATGATTTCTTCTTGTGATTATGTACTTAATAATAACATGTTTCATCCATTTTCATCACAAATATTTTAATACATGATGGCATAGACTTTAGGGTGCTTGAACCCTTCTTGAATCATATATTCTCTTTCAACCAACTTCATACCTTTGACATATGAGTAGATACCAACCAATTCCTCAAGTTGATATCCTTTTCTTGGAACCCCTTTTAATTTTGGGTCCTCTTATATTGGTTCCCCTATAGAAATATGGTAATAGGTACTAGTAAATATAATGGAATCCCCCCCAGGATTATCTATTTAATAACACAACGCCATAGATCGTGAACCTAGTGGATATTCTGGTCTCAGAGGAGTAGCCCAATTTAAATCCATGAGATATTGTCTCGAATATGTGGGATACACGATCTATTCCATTACTAATGTTTAACCAATACCTTCGGGTTTCCACTCCCCATTGACTCAAAAATTCTTGGGTTGCAATATACACTTCTCTTAACCCAAATATTCAAGTGGATTCGGATACCATTTATGTTACACACCTGTGCATTGTACCCATTATCAAAGTAATATTATGCTATCGTATTCTTTGACCCCTTAATCATAGTACATTCATATCTTTTGATAACATAATTTCCCTAAGTTATTTATTTCTCTCAATGATATGTCTTATTTTCATTACATTAAACTTCATCACATTCTCTTAATGAAAAAAAATTAAACTATTTGACATATGTTCCCCCGTGTAAGTTCTAAAATTTCTTAGATAAATCCATCTTATCCATAAATCACTATTTAAGATGAATTTTTCTTCTCCATACTACAATGAAATATGAAAATTCCTTTTCCCCGCATATGAGACCAATCTATATAGATGACCATTTAGCTGACTATGATATGGAGGCTTACTAAGGGAATAGGTAAAACAAAAATGCCACTACCTTCATATAAGTTACATCTATGTTGAGAGTCTCTTTTTATAATAACTATGTGTGGCTTGGTTCCTTACCTAGCCATATAAGTAGTGACACCCAGGTATATTTTCTTGGGCTCAACCATAGGTTTACCGCAATCATAACCTTCCTATGTGTTCTATCTATATTGAAAATTTTCAACCTTATTTGATCATGAGACTATAGAAATTCTCCCATCATTGAATGCCTCTCTCAATTTGAGATCCCTTCACCTCAATAGTGTCATCTATAGTATGAGATTATACACATGAAAAGTAGTGGATGAACTACCTTTTGGGAAAACATGGTCCTCTACCCTGCATACAAATTTTATCTATATAAGGGGACTACTAAATTATCCAAAATGACATGTGGTTTTGTTTTTATCCCTATAGGATACGTAGTAATTCTTGGAACACTTTTCATAGAGCCCAGCCATGAATTTCAAAAACAATATCCCATCATGCCTTAGTGTATGAACCATTGCAGCAATACTTTACCTACCTAATATCCCTATAATAGGATAATACTTAATACTCAATACATGTATGTAGGATAAATCCATGTCGAGGTATCCTCACAACTATTATGTATAGTCTGATGAAAATTCCCCCTCCCTGCATGTGAGTTCAATCCTAGTGGTGAGCTATATGGGAAAAAATTGTGGAATGATTCTTTCCCTTATGAAATGCATAGGAGAACCTAGGGAAGCCTCACCACAAAAATTCTTCATGGACCTAAGCTTTGGTATACCTTTCTTGGGAATAGAGTATCTTAATCATGTATACTCACTTCACCTATGTATGAATCAGATATTCATATGCCTTTCTTGCGTATGAGATAGATCTACAAAATATAGGATCTAGAATATTATCACCTACTAGTAAGATTATACAAGGATAAAATATTCCCCCGCATCTAAATTCCCCTTACCGACACAAGGATTCCTTAAGGATATCTTGCATAATTTAACATCAGTTCCCACATCATTAATGCATGATGTTAAAATAAAAGGAAGACATCCTCATCACATGATGTTATGTTACATGATAGATTCTTCCCCATTGTAAGATGTTAAACAATATAAAATATCATCCATAATCACTCATTATTAAAGGACCACAAGAGCTTGACCCTAGTCAACCAAATTTCAGGGTGATTCTATCATTCTTCGACGCACCTAAACTCAAATACCACACTTCTTATAGTGAGTTTCTTAGGTTTAATCAAGCCTTTTATATCCCTTTGAAATAAGAAAACATCTCTCTATTTGACAATGTATGATGTGGATCTACATAAGGTCCTCAAACCCATCAACTAGAGGCATCTTGGCCTTGTAGTAAGAGCCATCAGATCATTGTGATCCCTAAAATCAATGTAGTGAAACTCATATCTATATTGTGATCCACAATCACCTATTAAATGATTTTCCCATATCATCACTCAAGATTCAATAATCTTGATCTATGATTTACCTCACATTTATCCTCCACTTGGAAGGGAATTAGTGTACCCTCTACATTGGTAACCTAAATTAGGCTATTGTTTAACACTCCCCTAATACCAGCTCCCAGAGTATCGTACTTTAAACCATATGCAATTTGGTCAAAGTTATATTCCCTAAAAATTTATCCTTTGAAATTCTAAAATGAAATATATTAAATTATTAGTGAAAGAGGCATAAATATTATTAGGATGAAAACCCACAAAGGCATGTTTGAGAAAAAATCAAGTCTCCACCCAATTAAATATTCATCTCTAGAGTTTAAGAAAAGTTAAAGAATAAATAAAAAATTCATAAATCACATAGGGTTCATATTGAGGACCTAGTAAAAGCAAATCCATGATTGTTGGACACCCTAGTCTAAAAAAATTATAGTAATTATTCATCACATCTCCTCGCCATAATAATTAGTTCACTAGGCAGTGACACAACTTTTAGGTTCCATGATATTTTCTTGAATACGATGTTTTCCATAAATCACATTCATATCCTCGAATTATGAGTTAACATTCATCAATTACTTATGTTTATACACTTCTCAAATAACCCCATAACCTTGATTTATTTCTATTTGTTCTTCTTTATAGTGCATTGGTAACAGGGACAGACTACTCTAAAGGGAACCCATTAGGATTCAATGGTGAATAATGAAACACCTTGGATCTTTCTCCTAGTGGTTGTTTTGGCCTGAGCGGAAAGGCCTCCCTTAAATACTTGATCTATTATCCTATCAATGTGTGATACTCATTTCAACCATTACAAATGGTCAACATATACCCATTATTCCCTATTTTCAGTGGAATTAGATATTCCTTAACCATTATTTACATTCCCCATAACCATACTACTCAATTGGATTTTACATCCTTGACATTACATCATCGTGTATTGCACCCATTCTCAAAGTAAGAATATGGTGCTCCATTATTTAACCTTTTGGTGGCCCTCCACAAATGACCCAAAACCATGTGATATAGGGCTCAAGATTCACATACATAAATATAACTACCCCCAAGTGCCATAACCCTTATTTGATGGCCTTTATTTCATACTCTAATTCTCTTTCCAAGTGTTTGAATATTTATAAATATCCCACATCCCATGTAAATTGGTGGGTACCACTCTGTTTGACCATTTACAATTTATTTCTATATAATGACCTTAATCCCATCAAATAGAAGAATATCTTACTTATAATAGAGGACCTACCGTCCTCATGATCCCCAACAACATCACAGTGGAACCCAACACCTCATAGTGTTTTTTGATCATCACATATGTGTACTCCTCATTACATCACCCTATGTTCAAACTCTAAGAGATATGATTTATAAAACCTATATTCAAACTATCCATTTGGATTGGTAATTATGAACATTTCTCAACCATACACCAAACCAGATTTTAGTAATGATTTGGGATTTAAAAACCCTTCATGAATTACCCACCTTCGTCATCTCGTCAAGGATGTGGAGTGTCCAGACCCTTTATGAAAATCAGTCCTTCATCTTCTCAATATGGATGGGGGGTGTTCAAACCCGTCAGGAATACCCATCATTGATCATATCAGTAAGGATGTGGGTGTCCAAACCCTTCATGAATACCCATACATTATAGCTAATGTAAGTATATAGGGTAATAGAACCCTTCACGAATACCCATCATTTACTCATTATATGACTTTGGTGAACAAAGAAAATGAAGGTCCAAGATT
Source organism: Viscum album (assembly GCA_963277665.1). NCBI lineage: Eukaryota > Viridiplantae > Streptophyta > Magnoliopsida > Santalales > Viscaceae > Viscum > Viscum album. The sequence continues at coordinate 252,609,021 of OY728160.1, read as the reverse complement.
TAAGACCCTAAACTACAGAAACTAAATGGTCTGTCTGAAAAGTACTTAAATAATCTATTAGATGTGACAAAATTCTATCCAGGTTGAAACCCCACAATGGGATACCTTGGAAAAAGTGGAGTCTCGGCTCATTGGACACACACCCAGTGTAATCCATGCAACGTTGAGAACTTGTGAAATAGAAAAGGAATAAAACATGTAAGGATAAAAAAACCATAAAGTGATTCCTGAGAAAAATTTGATTCAACACTCTCTAAGACTCTCCTTCAATGTAATAGAAAAAATAGCGAGGGTAAAAAAAATTCAATGATTTTGGGGACCATTATATGACCCTAGAAAATATCACAATATGATTTCTAGGTCCACTGACCTATGTGAAATTTATAGAGAAACAATATTTATCAGGAACCATCTGAGGGTACCTAGCCCCCTCATCCTGTAAAATTACATGATAATTGTTCTATCCTTTAACGCCATAAATTCATTAGAGTTCTATGTGGCCTAAAATGTGTCATGAGAGCCAGATCTATGTAACATCTCCTCCGAAACATGGGTTCCCACCAATGATTTCACCATAGAGTGATAAAATATCTTTTCTTGTGTAAAAACTCGATCTACATAGTATTTTTCATTATATATTTATTTATTATTGAACATATGTCCCTTATGCATGGTATTCATATGTGTATGAGTCTTACATCTCAGAACTATATATGGATTGATACATATTTCTATGGGATACATAGATAAATTCAGGATCCTTATTTTGGATCCATACACAATATATTTTTCCTCATAATCCCTTTTTTAACCTAGGATTTATGTTATTCTCTAATCCATGAAAGTCATTCCTCAGTCCAAGCTTATTTATATGGGAACCCTGGTTCAAAAAGAAGATTTTACATCTTGGTGATCCAAAGGATATCTATTATTTCCACCTAGAAAACATGGGTTGGGATTCTCTTTTTGGTGGTGACCAAAATCCCTCATTCAACACACTCCTAAAAAATAATATCCTGTGGTTCAATATCATAGTATATCAGATGTTCATATATATAGAAAAGTTAAATACATTTACCTTAGATTAAAAATCATTTGAATGAATACAATTCTAAGGGCGTATATTGTTAGAACCCATAATTAAGTACTATGCACTTTTCTGCTAGATATTTTAGAATTTTTAAGCCCATGAAAATAAATGTCATATTCTTCATAGAGTAATTATAAGGAAGTGTGGAAGTTTCATTCTTGAGAATAAAGTCTTGGTCTTAGGATTTCATTTTGAAAGGGAACATATTATACTTTTATTTTATTCCTTTTACTTAGATTTCTATTCTAAGTATTTGGGATTCCATAAGACAAAAATATGTCTATCAATTACTAACTATCTAGCTAACTCAAATAGGGCACATATAGAAGTCACATAAACAACACCTATGAGCTTTTATCCATCAATCCAAGGTAGTAGGGTGTGGGTGGTAATATTGCCCACTGTGATCATGCATGGTGTCTAAATAAGGTATCTATTTTTTCCATGCATGGGTGTGGAATAAATGGTTAGGGTGTGGGTGTAGATATGTATTGGGTGTCGAACCTTTTTTCGATTCTATAATAAAATGACAAAGAAAGGCTTAATAATTGAAGACAGACAATTCATTAATTCAATTTGTAATGAAAGTTTAGCATAGCATTGTTCCTTCACCTTAAAACATATATATATATATATATATATTACGTATTCTATTCAATCTGATGAATATTTTTTGTTAGATCATTCCAAAACATCATATTCAACTTTCACTATTCTTTCTCACTCACCAATTCCCCCGGTTTGATGTCAACAATCCATGCATGATATATTCACAAAAGAAACACACCGTCCTCAACCTCCCATACTTTAGGAATGTGTGTGTAATATTGAGATAACCAACTTCAAAACCCAATAAATAAGATTCCTTTATTCATCTTTCATATGATCAATCACATGAAGTTCATTGATCACGTGAATAATCAAGAGCCATGTGATTATGTATCCATAGATCCATTGTACATTAAATATATGTATTTCATGAATGTGTTTTATTGTGAGAATAGAATCCATCACGAGGGAGGTCTTCACATGATTCCCTCACACGAATCATTATGGATCAAGTGAACTGCATATCCAATGAGCATTATATAAATGCCAGATCCATCGAATTAATCCAATAATGAGAATCTCATAAATGCATCACAAGTGTTTCTAATGATCTTGGAATCATGTGATGATAATTACATTAATCCATACTGAAATCAACCTAAATTCTCATGAAAAATTTTGTATGTTCCATTCATGAGAGGCTTCCATCTTTTATAAATTTTCTTCTAATGAATCCATCATATGTTAGATCATCTGATGGATTTGACAATGCCAAGAGATGATCAACCATTTTGATCACATGATCCATGTGAAGTAATCATGATAAGGACTGGGGATCATGAGATCAATTGTTAATGTTCTTACAATGAACACTGACATCACAAGGTTCACTTGAAAAATAGTGTATGTTTCATTCATGATAGGCCCCAACCTTTTACAACTTACCTTCACATGAACACCTTGGATGGTTCTAAGGAACTTATCTGCTGACAAGACACATAATCATGAAAACCCCATGAAGTGATCATGTAAAGCCCCTGATGGTTTTGAAGCGGTTGTATACCGACATGGCAAGAAATCATGTGATTACCTTGAATTCATCATGTGAAGCCTCCATGAAAAACTCAATCGTTTTATGAAACACTCAACCTTTGTTGAGTTACTTTACACCCAAGTACCATGTGATAATGTGAATAATGATCATATGAATCCAGCCATTCAAATACCACTATAAATTGATCATGTTATTTCATATATACTTCATCATTGTGAAAGCATGATGGTCATGCGAAGACCACCCACTACCTCAAGTTGGTTCATTTGGATCCTTCACTATGCAAAACAGTGATATATCTAGGCACCTATACCAATATAAACCCATAACATCCTTTTTGAGATAATATGTGTTAGAGGGGATAAAGGTGAGAGCAGTATGGAAAAAGAGGGGAAATATGGAAGAATAAGTAGAATGAATGGAGAAATGGGATAATTGCCTTTTTGAGATATTCTCCATGTAATCTGGAATCCCTATTATGAGATTCCATCACATGACCCCTTTTAGGTAACATGATCACATGATTCTATAAAAATCATATAATTCCCACATGTGATCCCTCTGTTATTTAGTATAATTATGTGACTATATTCTCATGAATGGATCTCGTGACATTAATGTGTTGGACCTAACATTCAAATCCTTAGTCTCATGATTCCTCTATGTAGTCTTGAGAATATGATCACTCAAACCATCATTCTTGGGTCTTCTGAATATGTCCTTGTACATGTATTCCTTGACATGAAATGTCCCCATAGGCCCTTGACCATGTTATTTAAATTATTGTGTACATTCACCCTTATAAAAAAATACCTTTTGACATGAAGCATCTACATGAATTTGAACCAATTGACATATATTCTTCTTAATATGAAAACCTTAGTATTTGTGGACTTCACATGAACCCTCTTCCATGAAATCATGTTATCGTGAAAACCAATGTCTTTTCATCCATGAAATGATACCCTTGGACATGTTCGTGAGACCCTGTTGTGTGATCCTATTAAGATCACATGATCTCATGACTCACCAATAGTCTCTGGTTTCCCTCATGAAGCCCTTGACATGTTGGGATTAATCATTTGGAAGGACATGTACATATCATATTTGATTATGCATAGAACGTCGGACATTTCAAGCTTGATCAAATCAAATTCCTTGACCTTGTCCATTTCAATCATGAAAAAGGTTGTGGAAATGTTGGTTTTTATCATACGAAGCTCCATGGATATGCCAGCTTCAATCAAATAAAGCCCACTGGACATGTCAAGTTTGATCAAGTGAAATTCCCTATACATGTTAGTTTTGATCATGAGAAGACCCCTAGATATGGAAGGCAGACACCCTGAACATGTTAAAAAGGCATCCTCATACATGTTATCTTTGTTGGATAGGCATCCTCATACATGTCAGGAAGACACCCTCATACGTGTCATCATTTTCAATTAGAAATACTTGGACATGTTACCTCAAACTGTGTGAACCTCTAACAATTAGCCTTAATTTGAGCATTCTTCCTTCATATAGAATTCTTCCATTATGGCCTAGGGTTATGCACTCATGAAACCTTAGTGATATTTTGGGATCCTTATTCCATCCAATCATGCTCAGTTGACCAGTGATGGTCTCCACTCTTTATCTGTCATAGGATAAGGGCTAGACATTTCTCATGTGAGTCTACTTTTCGATAAGTCCATCAATATTACCTTTACTCTAGTTTATAGTAATCACCCCTATTGGTCTATGATTCTTAATTATCCATCATCGAAATAGAAAACTTAACCAAACTATGAAGACTCTAATTCTTGTTATAATCAGGATACATTCAATACCTTCCTATGGCCTATGTTTCATATCTAATGACTAAATGACTACATATATATCCTTTCTGCATATGTTAAAATACATGGTGGGGTCCAATTATATGACCTAAAACTATATCAAACTATCTATGTGGCCTTTTATTACTGTTATCAAAGGATATGTAGGACACCTCTTAGAAATTCAAACCCATTATTGAAGCACTAATCATCATAATGGATGATAGTAAACTCTAGAGTTCCTAGTTATATGTCTTCAAAGAAAGATCATCCCTCATGGTTAATAAATAACGGGAACGATATGGTGAACCTATAATAAATATAGAGGGGTTCATTAATATAACATCATCCTGCATGTACATGGATTCAACATGTGGTTTCATTATTAGGGTAACAATTATCATATTGGGATTTTGGAATGATTCATGACCACATATTAAATCTATAAGAGATTATCGAAGTAGGAAATAGTTCTAGATAAAATCGCATAATGACCCTAGCCTCCCATACTCTCAGCCAATGTGTGTCAAAAAGTGTCATTTGGTTTGAAACCCTAAATGATCATTTTCCTTTAGAAATAGTGCTCAAGACTTATTATGGATGTGGGAGATATTTGGGGTTTTTTTGAGGGATAAGAAATAGTGAACTTGATGTAAATTATTTAGAAATCACACACAATCAACCACAATCAAGAGTTATGGGTTACACATATAACATTTTTGGGAAATAAAAATGGTAAAGCTGATGTAAACTTTGAAACAATAAAAGAAATAGGGTTTTCACACATTGTGATATTTCATTAAACCTTTGTCAAAAACAAAAAATCTAAAGTTTATGTGAACCATTAAGCAATAAAAGAAAAAAATTTATGCACATAGGTCCATTTTTCTCCAACTTTTCTGGAAACAAAAATGGTGAACCCAACATGAAATTTGCATCAATAAGAGATAGAGGGTTTACACACATCGGGGTATTTTTCTCTACCTTTTATGGAAGCAATATCATCCTTAGATATATGGTCATTCAATTAGAACCATCACAACCCTACAGTATATTTTTATATATTTTTATACTGATTTCAAAGTTTTATGTGATCAATGCCTTCCTATAATAAATTTTTCATGGAAAAATAGTTTTCTCTTAAGAATTTATATAGATATTTATGAATCCCTATATGTAAATAATTGTATAACTCAAATGTTTTTGGATTAGTTTTGAAAAAAAAATCTATTGGGACCTGAGGTAGTTGAATAAATGGTAGATAAGGTTAAAGATGTTATGAAAAAAAAGGAAAGATCAGAGTCGACACAAATGTTATGATGACAGTCATAGGAAGGATATAGAGTTTGAAGTTGGTGAGAATGTGATTATTTGAATTTATATATGGAAAGGTTTATGAGATTAAATAATATATGAAATTTTATCTATATGTATATTGGTACTTTTGGGTTTCTTGATCGAGTAGAGATGGATTCTTATCACTTGGTGATTCCATCAAACATCTCTTAATTCCTTGATGTATTCCATTAATCTCTCCTGGGAAAGTAAAAAAAATTGATCCTTAACATATAATAAACATATATTTCATACTAATTGATCAATTTATTTCTCATTAGAAAAAGACTCTGGAGATTCTGGATTAGAGAGAGAAAGTGTTATGAAACAAGGGTCCTCACATAGTCAATGTTTTATGGAGAAAGCACCAATTTGAGGAAGCTATATGGGAACCTTAGGATAGGATGAGGGAAAAGTATCCTAGATTTTTAGTATCAAACTAAAATTATTTAGAGGGTGGAATCATTTTTAAGGAGGGTATAATGTAACTCCACTAGATTTTATGAAAAATATTTTTTCAAATAAATTTAATTTCTTTGATAGATTACATTATATGAAACACCAAGTTTTAATGAACCACAATATACTACTAATATTTTTTTTATAAATGACTATTATAACTATATCAACCCTGAATCTATTAATATAGATCCAGTGTCTTCTTTATTGCATTTTCATAATATATAAGGAATTGTATCCCAAATAACTGAATAGTATATTAGTCATGGTAAACTAGATGTATACATGATTCCCATGTTACATTTGAGTACAAAAAATATATAATTTTTTCAGGAATATAATTATAACCTATAGAATATCATTTTATATATTTCATATTACACTTCCTAAGTTCCTTATAAATTAAACAAAATAAGGATGAGATTAAACAATCAGTAAGAGTTACATAAATTAAAAGTTGTCATGAATAAATAAAGACTAATTAATAAGGCATAATTAATATGGGAAGGTAAATAATTGAACACACGTGAAATTTAATCAATTACATGAATATCATAATTTTATAAGGCATAATCTATATGAATAGGTAAATAACTAAAAACACATTCCATTTTATCAATAAACTGAGAATGAAATGCATCTAGATATAATATCATTGCAAAAATATCATGGATAATAATAAATTAATTCTTGATGAAGAAAATTATTAATGATTGGGCATCATGATCATATGCATCATGATACAACCACTGTCAATAACTTTCACAAGACGGTTTAAAACTAATGGGAAGGTTTACACTATAAACCCAATTAACTAAGGTTATCCTACTAATTCGTCTCATGAGACTATCGATGAATTAAGGGGATATCTATAACAGTGCCCCACCTATATCTTAATGTTTAACACATTCCACATATTTCAAATTTTCTATTAAATTCATGAATACTTTTCCTTGTCAATAAAAGTATGTATCATGTAAAGAGTACAAATTAAAAATTTTCCCCAGTCAATCATAAAACTTTTAATGTAAAATACGATTTGTAGAAATGATATATAGTTTCTGTAATAATAATATCCTTGATAAATAATATTGTATTTAGTGTGAATTTATTGTCCAATGATCCTAAGAAAGTTCATATTTTAATTGAAATTTAATGACAAAAAAATGAATCAAGAAAGTGAAATTACATACATTCCTTAGTCAAAATGATCATAAACCATCCCTATATAGGATTAAGGATACTATCAATACAACATATCACTATTGAATTATATTTAAAATAAATGGTTCTGGTCCTTGATTAATTGAAATACCATAAAAATATATTTAAAAACATTCTTAAGGAAATATCCTTTTTATTTGGAAAATCACATTTTAAAACTAATGGTTCATGAATAATTTTTAAAGTACATTTCTTTCAAAATAATATTGTAAACATGTAAAATAATCTTAAAAATATAGAGTAGTTATGATTTTGTGAAATTTTATAAATGTAATATAAGTTTAAAAAGTTTCTTTTCATATTTTTTGTAAAATATAAATGGGCCTTTTTTAGAAAATAACATGAAGATTCCTTTAAAACACTTTAAAAAAGTAAATTATTGGGGAAATTTTATTTAATAAATAATTAGGATAACATTAAAAACATTTTTAGAAAACATATTTTTGGGAGAAAAAGTATTTTTTACCAAAGAATTAAATGATGTCATATTTTATTAAAAACATTTTCTCAATCATTTTAAGTACCAAATAGCGGAATATTGTTATACTACTTGAAGACATAAACAATAACCAGAGGAGACTAAAATTAAATTGGTTTATTATAAAATGATAAAATATTTTCATTGAATGGAAATTCAAGTATAAACAATACCAATTAAAATGATATTGTAAAATAACACCATACAATGATCATATAATTGAAGTTAGAATTAATCAATGAATCGATTATGTGTATCAAATGTAAATCTACATAAATCAAGTGGAATTAAAACATAACGTATTAAAAAATATTTACAAACATAATCTTATAATGTCAATATAGTGACCCAATCTTATCATACATAGATATTACATCATTGTTATGAATATTTTTTACATTACACAAACAAACATTTATGGTTCATAAAGGTATAGTCCCATTAGAAACATGGAAACAGAAACAACTAGTTCATATGTAAACTAATTCATCTCCAACTATATTCTTCTTAAATATAACCCATCATAGACATATCATACATAATATATTTCTTTATAACCTATGGTAAGGAAAAATAAGAAAGGTTGATCTTAGATTATCAGTAAGGGTAAATAAGGGAGATACGTAAGAATAACATGAACATAAGGGTATGAGAACATGAGAATAATATTTTAAAACCAAAACTGACATATAAAATATCATAATGTTGTGTCAAGGCATCATGATTGGAATTTAAAAATACATGAATCATTAGATAATTCATAAACATCAACCATGATAACATAACATTGTCATATGACATTGATTTGTGGCATACAGATAAGAATAGAAAATCAATTCCATAGTACTCAAGGATTACTTACAAGGCTATCATAGTGGAATGGGTTCACTATCCAAACCATCATAGTAGTCAATGTTCACTCCTAATATCATCAAAGCTAAAAATGTACCATAATAAACTGGGTTCACTTTTTGTTCTAATCTTTTCTATCTCATGAGATATCAATTTTTACCCAATGCATTGGAGGGAGGTATAGGTCCCATCCATTACATAATGAAAATCATACAAATGTGTGCCTCAAGATCATAAAAAATAATTATATAATAACCCATGAATTGAAATGGGTTTCATAATCTTTTAATAATATCATAAACTTTTGGAAAGATACAACATTTATAATCATTCATCATAGCATAACTTGTGGAAAATAGTGGGTTTCATAAGAATTTCAACATGGTATATACCATAGAAGAGAAAAGGGTTTTATAAATATATTTTTTTCATAAAACATTATAAGAAATAATAATAATGGTATCCTTGGTTCATATACCCAAAAAATCATAACTAACAACATGGGATGTCATCTTGAAGATAAAATTATTTTTAAAGATAAATCTCTTAAATATTTCTTGAGGATGTTATATTTTCTTTTAAAATCACTTTTTAAAACAGAAAAATCATAAGAAAATTGAAAATTATTATTTTCAAATAACCTAAAAAATATATAAATTAATCTTTAAAAATAATTTAAAACATTTCTTGAGGAAAATAATCTTTCAACTTTGAAAAATAATATATAAAACATTTTCAAAAACCATATTTATGTTGAAATATTTTATATAAATTTTAAAATATCACAAATATTAAGAAAACAATTTCATTGAAAACTACTCTAAAAACATGTAAGTTAATCTTTAAATATATGAGTGGTCATGATAATAATAAATACTATTCATTCCATTCATGTTAAAAATAAATATTATTTTCACATTTTTTTGTAAAATCTGAATGGTATTGTTTTGAAAAAGTCATGAATATTCATTTTAAAATATTTAAAAATTAAAATATTAGTAAAAATTTATTTTAAACCACATAATTTAATAGAAAAAAAGTTGAAAATGTTTTTTAGAAAACATTGTTTTGGATGAAAATGGATTTTTGACTGAAGAGAAAAATAAAGTCAAATTTTCTTAAAAACATTTTCTAAATTGTTTTAAGTAACAAAGAGTGTAAAAATGGTAATATTACATGAAAAAATTCATGAATAACCTTAGGAGAATAAAATTTACCTTTTTATTGAGATATTTATCATAATATTTTATCATAGGAAACATAGTCTTATACAATCCCAATAATTGATGAGATTGTAACATAAAATATTTATCACTTTGGTAACTTTGAATCATAAGCCCCATGAAGGGATAAAATAAAATGAAATATAAAACATCATGAGTATCAATAAACTCATGCTATTAAATGTTAAAGGGGTTGAATATACACCTTATAAAATAATACAGTTTCATAATATAAAAAATGTCTCGAAGAAGGTAAATTGAGACCAAAAAACTCTTACTTAAGTCTCTAATTCCTTCGTACACAATAAAACCTCATGTATAATAAATATTAGTTATATATATATAATATATATAACCATAATTATATATATAATATAATATATGATTTAATTATGACATTTTATTACTAATTTACTAACAATTCCATGTTAGAGTAATGTTTCGAGCTATAATTACTTTTCTTTCATATATGTTTTGACTTGTTATATATAATATTTAGTTATGGAAAATTACATGCCTCATTCATGGAGATAGTAGGTCGTACGTACGCATGAACGTTGTTTCCTTTTTCTTAATAGATTGAAAAAATGAATGATAAAAAGTATATTAAAATTATATAATAATTATATATATCATATATATCACATATTTTAATTAAAACTATCTTTATTACCTTACATGAAAATCATGAACAAACCACATCACTACACGAGGCAGTAGTCCATGGTACACATATACAACTTTATCATATTTCCATAGAATGGAAAGTAAGAAGGAAAATGTGATATAATGATTTAATAAGAATAATAATATCATAAATACCATATATAAATAATTAATAAATCATTATTTATATCCTTGAGAGGTGGTAATGGAAAAAATAATGGCATCGATTCGTGATCCAGTAGTCCACCGTACACATGATTGATGAATTCATAACCCATTTTTTGGAAATGGATATGTTTTCAAGTCATGAAATTAATATAAAAATATCTTAGTGTATTTTATATATTTAATTTATCATAAAATCATGTTTTAACAATAATTTATGGATGTGGAGGAAGAAATAAAACAAATATTCTTATTGAAGAACATTTCCTCTTCTTCTAGTGTCCTACTTAGGTTTTCACCAAAAGACACAATAGCTTGGATTTATGCCAAAAAAAATTAATATAAGTTGATATTATGGAATTTTTAAAGTTATTTTTTTCAGTCTTGGTGAAACCAAAATGTTTTGATTTTGTGAATAACAGAGGAGGGTGAGTGGCCTTTTATAAATGAGGTGACTGGTACACTTGTAATATTTTGAATGAAAAAGGTGTGCCCACATTTTTCACATTCAAAAAGGATATAAATTAAACGTTATCAAGAAATTGATATTATAAGGTCTAAATATGGCCATAAAATATATTTCAAACAAGTTTTTAGGTCATTTTAACACTTAATGTTTTCATTTAACAGCCTCGTGAACTCATTTTTACCACAATCGCAGTAAATATTTTTTTTACTATTTTTACAATTCATTATTATCAGAAATTAAGATTACCTTATTAGATAATATAAATTCTTATTATAAAAAATATTTAATATATTTTTTTAAATTAAATTCATAGAAATAATATATTTTAATTTTAAATTAATATCACAGGAGTGATGAGAAAGCGTGTTTTTAAAGAGAAAATGGTTAAACTTTTCAAACGATTTCATATCAAAATTCAATATAAAATTTATTAAAACTAAAAAAATAGATTAATATATAAATAATTGAACTATTTTTACTATAATACAAATTTAAAATATAATAAAACATTATCAATAATTTAAATTAAAATACAGTTTTCGATTAAAATTCAATATTTTCACTATACATCAAAAAATGATACTTTTCAGAAAAAATTAAAAAAAGAACCTTAAGCTAATTTTTGCATGGGTATTTTAGAAAATAAATTTATTTTATCTAATTAATTTTCTAATGGTGTCAAAAATTATTTTAATTATTGTTCACAAAAAGATATAAAAAAACTTTTTTGATAAAGTAGTATTTTCGTAACATATAAAGACTTTACTGAAAATGGGGTTTTTTCTATCAATTAGTTTTATTTATATAGAACCTTTATAATTATTTTCTTGAAAATATTCATTAATATTAATATCAATATATTTAAATGATTTTTAAAAACGTCCACATTAAAATAATTATATTAATAATTTATCATAGTCTTGTTAAAACTCAGTGTTGTGTGAAATACAAGCTATCAATGAAATTTAATTTATTAAAAAATACTTCATAAAAACTCAAGGTGTTATATTATACCCCACTTAAAATTAATTTCAACCTCAAAATTCATCTCTCTGATACAAAAAAATATTTATACTTATGCCTCGTCATTTTTTCAAGTTCCCACGTAGCTTCTTCAAACTAGTGGTTTCACCATAAAATTGTAACCCGATGATTGGTATTGTTTTGTATAACATTATATTTAAAATCCAAAATCTCCATCAGATTTCATTAATAATATATATCATACTCTAGTGTTATGAAATTTTATTTTAGTACATGTGAATGGTCAGGTATATACTTCCTCATGAGAGATACATAGAACACATTGTGAACTTGATAAAGGTTTGGTGGAAACACCAAAAAATAGGATACCATCCCGATATGATCATGAATTTCAAACTTCCCTATTTACCTATGTATTAGATTACCTTTTATACTAGATATCATAAATCTCTTCCATGTATAAATTCACAGAAACACCATGTCACCAACATCAAATTCTACATCATACTGGTGATTGTCAGCATAACTATTCTACCAACTCCAGATTCTGTGATGTGTTGTTGAATGGATATAACCTTATTTTACATTTATTTATATAACACAGGTCCTGATAGATTTCTTTATCCAACTTCATTTCAACACGTCGGAACCCTACACACCTTTCATGAGAGGGATTCATAAGGATCCATCTAAATGCTTGAGTGAAAGATATTATTGTATGAAAACTCAACTAGATGAATGTGTTGATCCCAAACAAATTTGAAATCCAAGAAAAAAGATCTCAATATATCCTCTAGGTTTTTAATTATTCTCTCAGAATGACCATCTATATGAGGATGATATGAAGCGCTAAAACTCAAATTTGTATCAAGATCTTCACAAAGGCTTCCCCAAAACATTGAGGTAAACCTCAGATCCTAATAATACACAATATAATGTGGTATTCCATGAAACATTACCACTTATCTAGTGTACATCCTAGAAATATTATAAAAATATTAATCTTCATTGATAGTGATGAAGTGCGTTGACTTTGTAAGGAAATCAACCTTACCCAAATTTCATTATTCCCATTATACATTTTGGGGAGTCCAACGAAAAAATACATAGTGATGTTTTCCCATTTCAATTATGGTTTGGTAAATGGATGTAACATCCCCTTATAATTTGGTCTCTCTTCCCTAACTTGATGACATACCAAGAACTAAAACACACACTATTCAATATCTATCTTCATTTCATCAAACCATAAATACTCTTTAAAATATGTATAAATCAATGTACTTCCTTGATTAATAGAGAATGAAGAACTATGATATTCTTATAACAACTACTTCTTTAAATATTGTACGGAAAAAACACATGCATGGTTCATTAACCTTATCATTCCAATATTATAAAGGTTAAACTTGGAAACATTTATAACTTCATTTTCTAGCTCTACATCTTATGTATACACCTATTTAATATTTACATGGATAGATGGTTGAACATTCAATTAGGAAAGATAATATTCCATCCCCTCATCCAGGATGTATAGATCCATCCTTTACAATTACTCAAATATTGGATCACTTTTTATCCTCATCATGGATAATATAGAATGATCTTTTTGACTCTAATCATCTTCCACCTTATTCTATTTCCTAGGCTAGTAATGTTTTGAGCCTTCATATTCTTTAATCATATATAACCATCTTCAATGGGGCATATTCAACTCCTTATAGTTTCATATATACATCAAACTTTTCGGATCGATATATATCTAAAACATTTCTCCATAATAACTATCCATTCATATATTAAATGAAAAAATTACCATATCTGACTCCAAATAATGATTTGGGTAATGTTTCTCATGAACTTTCAATTTCCATGGGGTATATTCTATAAACACGTTATTCTAAAGAATAACTCATCTAAATCCCTTATTTAAAGCATCACTATAGACTATAAACCCTTCTCTACTATAGGGTAATGTAAGAATAGGTGTGAAGACTAGTTTTCTCTTCAGTTCCTTGAAATTTTCCTCACATTAATCTGTCTTCAAGAACTTGGATCCCTTCTGAGTTAACTTTGTGAGTGGATCAGATATTACGGAGAAATTATACTCAAATGGATGATAATATTTTAGTGAACCAAAAATACTATGGTTCTCAATCACCATTGTTGGGTGGGGCCAACAATCAATAGAATCTTTATTTAATGGATCTATTAATATACCCCCTCTTGAAATTATACAACCCAAAAATGAAATATTTTTCATCCAAAATGAATAATTTGTAAATTTTTCATATATTTTTTTCTTCCTTGGTGTCTTTAGTACAATTATCTAGTGAACTTACTTCTCTTCCTTTCTCTTTGAATATATATTAATATCATATATATTGAATACCACAAACTGATCAAGGGATTATTTGAAGATTCTATAAATTAGATCCGTGAATATAGTGGGGAAATTAGTAAGACCTAATGGAGTAATTATATATTCATAGTTTCTATACCTCATACGAAATGTTATCTTGGGTAGATCTTCCTTATTGACACTCAATTGATGATATCTAGAATGAAGTTAAATCTTGGAAAAATATTGATCTTTGTACAGTTGATCAAACAAGTGATCAATACAAGGAAGATGATAATTTTTCTTGATCTGGATCTTGTTCACCTCCTGATAATCAATATAAAGTGGCATCGATATATCATTATTTTTAACAAAAATAATAGGTGGACCCCAAGGTGACCCAATAGTCCAAATTAATCCTTTGTGTGGGATCTCCGAGGGTTTCTTCTTCAATTCATGAAACTCAATCGAGGCCAATCTAGTTGGAGTCTTTTTAAATTTTTGTGGCACTAGGAATGAGTTCTATTGAAAACTCAATTTCACAATTTGGTGAATGTTAAGAAAAATCTTCTAGAAATACATCAAAAAGTTACCTCTCATATGAATACCATCGATTTTGAGTTTCTCCCCAACTATATGAGATAGTCACCCCTTCTAAATGGGAATTATGACCCACATAATGGATGTGATCTTTATCGGTAGTTCTTACTTATCATCACATTAATAAATATTCCTAAGTTAGTTTATAATATGAAATGTGACCTCCCTTCATTAATAATTAACGTGGTATTTATATAGATAAATACAATTTATGCCTAAGAGAACAAAAAATTCATCTAGGGGAAGAATGAAAATATTTTTAGGAAGCATATTCCCACCAATGCCAACATAAAGAGGAATCATATAATTGAGAAGGGATCATCATACCATTAGGTGTTTTCAATTTAACTCTACATCTAATTATTTGGGTGGAATATCGATACCCTTATCCAATTCTTCTTATACAAAATAATGGGTTGATCCATAGTCAAATATGACATTATTAGATCTAGAGTTGATGGAAATTTTACCTTTCACCACATCATTATTGCACCCCTCATCAGAAATAGTTATTGAATGACATTTTTCCTTATCCTGTGGTCTAAAAGTTTTCTAACATCAATCATCGTCAATAAAATTTATATTTATGAATGGGTTAGAATAGTTCTCATACTCCTTACATTAGAAACATTGAATTTTTGGTGGTTCTTTCTATGTAGATTTATCTCTATTTGAATCTTTAACTAAATTCTTCTCATTAATTCAATAATCAATTGATCGATGACCTTACCTTCTACACTTAAAAAATTTACTAGTCCCCTTAAGATAATTTTCTCCATGTTTATTCCCTCACATTGAGCATAAAAGAAAGATCATATTCTTCTTTACACGTTTCTTATATTTTCCTTTAAATTCTATATTTCTCTTCTTATCAAAACAATGAGATTGATATATAACTCTAACATCAATTTCCACCTTCATATAACATTGAAGAATATCTTCACAGCTACTAAATTTTCTTTTGGATATTCTTACAACCTATAATTTTATCAATAAAAACCCCATTTTTTTAATTATTCCATGTAGTATAAATCACATAAAATCACATAGAGAACACAATAAAAATTTTATAAATGAATAATTAATGGAATAAGAAGTATTTTTATAAGTTAAGAAAACTATACCAACGGAATAGTAACTTGAACTTGGGAATAATAATGAAACCATTAAGAATAGTAATCTAGCCAATAGATTAGTAACTTCACCTATAAAAGTATAAATAAAATTTGAATATCTTATAAATAAAAATCTGATATATTTATTTCATGGTATAACTAAAAAAATGTTTTAGAAATGATTAATTAAGTGATGGTATTTTTGTAAGTTATATATATTTAATAACAATTTTATAATTAATAAAATGATTTAAAGGAAAATTTATTTTCATAAAATGTATTCAGAAATTATTATTTTGTTTTCTTATTATTATACGATAATTTTATGATACCTTAAATAATTTTTCAAAGTGTCATAAAATCAGTTATAATTTTAAAATCTGTATTTTTCAAATAAATAATGAATTTACTTAAATAATAATTTTAAAATATTTAGATATTTATTTTTATATATTGGTGACTATTTTTTGAAATCTACACATCAAAAAATTGTTAGGGTGAATTTTTGGGATTTTTTTAAATTGTTGAAATTTAGCTGAATAGTGAAATACGTCAATTTGTGATATTTAACAATTACATGAATCATTGAGTCACGTATGATGTATGTATGATGTAAAACCATAATACAGAACAGTACATAATTATTGTAATATATTTAGTGATATTTTTTAAACTATTCACAGTCTTGAGCTAAAATAATAAACTAATGAATAAAATAATCAAAAAACACCCCTCTCCTCCACTATAAATACCACCCCTCACCATAACATATACTCACACCTAAAAATCCTTTAATATAGTCCAATTTCTTCCCAATACTATTCCCAAGACCATCCCACACATCTAGTGGCCTTTGGTTTTAACAAAATACCAAAACCCATCTCCCTAAGGAGGTTCTCAAGGAGAATAATTCATGAGGTAAAATCATAATTCTTTTATTTTAATTTCTTTCCATTTTCTATTATTTTCTCATTCTATACTAATATACCCTTATAAAAGATTCATGATAACTCTATTATCTAATATATAAATTAATTTATTATGTAAATGGAATAATCTATCATCAAACCTCTTATCATCGCCTTTTTATTCAAAAAATGGAAACATTGTTCGTGAGGTGTTGTTTTATCCCCTTTAAGGAAGACCGGTTTTCATTTTCTTTTACCTACTTAAAGGATGGCCTTAAAACTATTATAATGGTTGAAAATGATTTTAAAATTTAGGTTATAACTTTTTTATGTTCTGGAACAAACTTATATACGTAATATTAAATAATAAAACAAAACGAGTTCATTATTATCGAAAACCACCAAATTAATCTAAATGATTATAATTTACATTTTATCTAATGAATCATCCTAATAATGAGAAAAAAATAATATATATGGCCAATTAATCTTATGGATGTTTTGTAATAACATATAATATAAATTTTGGATAATTATCACAAATTTACATTATCTTCCACACATGTACACAAAGTGAACAAATCATGAAAACCAAGAAAACGAGCACTCCCAAATGATGAAATTGAACACTATAAATCATCATAATGGTTTGAAAGAAATTAATAAAATTATAATTGATAAGATACATGTAGAATAGTTTATTTATTTTTTTAATTAATGAATAAAATTTTATTATCCAACATATTAAAGTGTAAATAGCATTCGTACATAAGGTAACGGGATTATAAAACCCAATTTCCTTTCTTTGGGTTATTCCACTTTTGGTCCAAATTTCATTCTGGATGTTATTTTAATTTTACTAAAATATAATTTCATTATCCTTCCCTTTTCATTTTTTGGATATACATGCTTCTAATCTAGTTTTATGAAAATCACAAGGATTTTTGAAAAGAACTCCTCTTTCTAAAAACACATCTTTTACTTCTCTTGAGATTGTTTTTTCTTCACTCAATACTGATGATACCTATACTAGTATTCTATTCCATTTTTGTAATCCCAAATTTTCTTCATGAATGTATGATTTATGAAAATAATACCATTCTTTTTTGTGGGTTATTTTATGTCTAGGATTGATATACATTCTATGTGGATTCCATGATTACATAAATGTTATGAGGTGACAAGCGCGCCCAGAATTTTATAGCACTCCAATGCATTGGTTTATGTGATGTAACCCATGAGATAATATGAAATACGTGTGAACATTATGTTATCTTTGTTCATAATGATTATGATAGGGTTATTCTCTTGTGTTATGCATGAAAATTATGCTAGCTTTGTTCACAACTATGTGTGGAAGTTGACCACTAAGACATGATGTTTAATTTTTATGCATCTCCACATAACAGTACTTTATTTAATTCTTCTTATCATGATTATGACATTAATACTATGCTTATGTTATGAAAATTATGAATATTTTCAGCCCATGTTATATTGATTTATGTTCTTATATATACTCTTACTAGGATTTTATATCACCACATTCTTTGATTTATATCCATAGGTGATTACTTATACTAAGGAGTACTTGTAGACTTCTGAGAATCTAGAGAAGAGGGAATTAAATAATGTATATATTTTATTATGTAAATGTTATGCATGTTACTAATTTTCCCAAGACATTAAACCTTTGGATCCGGGTTTTGTAACACTATTATATTTTTTTATCTTTAAAATAGTGTGATATTAATGTAATAAAAATAATGGTTACTATAGTTGGTATCATATCACGGTTTAGTTAATTTGGTAATTAGGATTAGAGAACATTAGTGAAAACCCTTAGTATGAGACTAAGTATATGAAAGCACCCAATAATATTTTTTTATAAAAATGATAAACATAGGGATACAAAAATATACACCTTAAAAGTTAATCAAACAAAGGAATATTTTATTTATTGATGAATAGTTTAATTATGTTTTGTTTAAACTTTTTCTATTTTAGAAAATATTAAGAACAAGGATAGACCAAGAAAATAATCCATGTGAGGAACAATGCAGCGATTACCCAAATGAAGTCTATAATTCCATGGGAGGTGGAGTTCAAAATTTCATGGTAATTCGTACCCAAATATCTCATGTTATGAATAATAACCTGAGTAATGTAGAACATCCTTCTTCACCTAAAAGGGAGAAACTGGATATAGTGTCTGTTATACCGAAACAACCACATATGATTAGTTAATCATCAAATCCACTAGTCATGGATCAATGTGTTAACTCAATGGATAATATCTTTTATGTGATTAAATATTTTGAGATGGATAAGGTGACTCTAGTTTTATACCTTTTTGATGGAGAGGTAAATCAATAGTGATCATTGATTAGGAATCCCAAGAAAAAGGATGAAATTTAAGAGGTGTTCTGGGAAGACTTTATGAAAATATTTCTTGAAAAGTATTTACCTTGAAATATTTGTAAGAATATGGAGAGAAAGTTTATATAGATAATGAAAAAATAAAGTGAATCTATGATGGATTAAGAAGAAAAATTCACAATGCTTGCAAGGTACGCCTCGGGTTTTGTTATAAATAATGATATAAAAATCTATAGATTCTTTAGTTTGAAACCAAACCTTTAAAAGTATATAATAATTCAAGACTTTGGGAGTTATAAAGATGTTCTTTTATGTGATATCAAAGTGGATATTGAGTTTGGATATTGGTCCCACAGATATTGTGAGAAGAAATGAAATATTGGATTTCAAGCTAGAGGATCTAACGAAAAAGGTGGAATGAAAACTCAACCAATCACATGTCAAAAATGTGGGAAGAAGAAACATGTTAATTTCCTAAAAGGGAATGGGAAATTCTTCAAGAGTGGGAGAGAAGGCCTCCAAGATCTTGAATATCTAAGAGAAATGAGTAATCTATAAAATTTGGGGGAGGAAAGGAGTACACAGTTCAATCATTAAACTATAGGGAGCAAGAGCACTATGCTAGTCAGTGCACCAAACTTTGAGTCCTCTAGGGTAATTAGTGTCAGTATCCTCAGAAACCAAAGGAGAAAAAGAACTATTATACCATCACTACTATTGAGTTGGATCCTGACAAGTATTTTGTTACAGGTATGCTAGTTATTCATTTAGGAATACTGAAAATACTATTTTATTCTAGTTCTACGCAATCTTTCATATCTTGCAAGTTTACTAGAACAATTAAAACACCACATCAAAATATGAAGGTCAATTTATCTATGATAATATAAAATGGGGAAATTATTACATCCAAAGTATATAACTCCTCCCCAGTTAATTTTTGTAGATTAAACCTCCCAGAAAATCATGGCTTACTTCCATTGGTGGAGTTTGATGCTATATTGGGCATCGATTGGCTATACTTATAAAAATCCAACATCAAATGTTAATAAAGGGAGATCACTCTTCACATACCAAGGAAACATCAAATTTTGTACAAGTGTAAGGAGGATGATGAATCTACTATAGATCCATAGTCTCACTTATGGATATTATTTCCCTATGAGAAAGAAAATCTAACTCTAATTATTGAGACAAAGAATTGAATAATTCTTGAAGACATTCCCATTATGAGGGACTACACTAATGTGTTCCTAGAATAATTTCTTACACTTCCTTCTAACAAAGAGTTTGAGTTCCCAAGTGGAAATATTTATAGATCTATCCCTATATCAAAGACACCTTATAGAATGAAAAATCATTGAGTTAGAAGAAATGAAGAAGTGGTTACAAGAGTATCTAGACATGGGTTTTATATGCTTGAGTGCTTCACCATGGAGTGTAAAATACCTCTTATTGAATAATAAGGATGGATCAATGCGGCTATGAATTAATTATGATGATTTCAACAAAATCACAAGAAATAAAATGTATCCCCTTCCATAGATAGGTTACTTGTTCAATAAGCTATGTGGGGCCAATTATTTCTCTAAGGTGGAACTTTGGTAGAGATATCACCAATTAAATGAGAGGAAGGATGATATTACAAAGAATACCTTTCGAACAAGGTATAGACACTATGATTTTATAGTGATTATTTTTTTACTCACTAATCCTCAAGAAATATTCATAAACTTATTGAATAGAGTCTTTATATATTACCACAACAAATTTGTGGTAGCCTTTATTGATGATATTCTCATATAATCCAAGAGAAAGGAGGAACATGAAAATCCTTTGAATATTGTGATTAAGACTTTTCAATGGTAGAAAATTTATGAAAATTACAGTAAATGTGAGTTCTAGATTAAGGAAGTATCATTCCTATGGAATGTTATCACCAGTAAAAGAATATATATGGACTCTTCTGAGGAAAATCCAATCAAGTACTAGCCCAATCCAACTTATGTAATGGGGATTCTTGTTTTCCAATGGTCTAGAGAGATAATAACTATGATTTGGAAAGATATTCTCATGATTTTAAAACCCACTAACCAAGCTGACTCAGAAGGGAGAAAATTTTGGTTAGACTAGTGAATGTGAAGACTGCTTCAAAGAGTTAAAAATAGGCTTTCCATCACACCAATACTCACAATTATTACAATTGGGGGACTCTTTTTTGTATATAGTGATGATTCAAATAAGTGATTAAGATTTTTACTAATGAAAAATTATAAAATTTCATCCCACACCACAAGTCAATTGAAAATGTATGATAAAAACTATCCCACACATTATTTGGATTTCGAATCTATGATCTTAGCATTCAAAATTAGGTGGCACTGTCTCTATAGAGAGAAGTGTGAAATATATACTAATCATAATAGCCTCAAATATATATTCACACATAATTAGATTAATATGTGTTGATGGATTTGGTTAGATCTAATCAAGTATTATGACTTTTCAATCCACTACCATCTTTGAAAAGTGAATAAAGTGGAAGATGATCTAAGTAGAAATGATCATGAAACATTATCAATGATGAGAATTTAGAATGATCCAATAATATTATATTTTAAAAGGAAGGAACATCATAAATCGTTTCTCAAATGATTTCTCAACCATCTCCTATGGAGAAAATAAAGGATGCTCAAAGAAATTATACAGAAATTCAGAAGAAGGTGGAATCCATGGGAAAGGGGAAATCCTCATAATTTAAATTTTTTGATAAATGAGTTGTAATATTTAAGTCATGAATATGTGTTCTATCTAATCTAGAGACAAAGAAAGATCTTATGAATGATGCACTATAACATCCCAACCCAGCTCACCCCTGAACCGGTGGCCGGACCGGTCGCCACATGACCTCAAGAGCATCTCCCCATATTCCAGAGGCTGCAAAAAAGCAGTTATGGTCTTAGAAGGTGATAGTTGTGATACTATACCCTCTTATCAAAGTTTCACAGTGGTATATCAGATTAAATAATAATAAATAGTAGAAGCATTAATACATAATTGAGAAAGTAGCAAAAGACAGATTTCATATAATAAATGAATGCATGACATGTTATTGATACATATTTGAAAGTAGTAAAGAATAATTAATGATTTACATATCAATAAATAAATAAATAAACAATTAATAAAATCCCCGAAGTTTATCTCCTCAAACATCCTGAGCTTCCACTCAGTCCTCTGCTTCTATATCTCAAGTATATGAAAACAGTACAATCCTGAAACCAAATAGAATCTACTCGGGAAACCCATTGCAATAACGGCCTGAGTAGGGTGTGAGATATAAATCTCAATAGGCTGGGACCACCAGTGTCTACCCCAAATCCATAAATTCAATGAATAATTTAAACTATGTGAAATCATTCATAAATAAAGTATGTAGTACAATGTAACTATATACCCAAGTACCTGCTTCATCCCTCAACTGGTATCTAAACCTAAATTATAAATTTTTTATGCATACAAAATAGTCATCACACATTCATTTTAATTTATCAATTATTCCAATCCCTATAAATTATATAAGTCTTGAGATATGGTATATTCCCAAAATCCCCTATATAAGTCGCTCATGACAGATGTCTTTAAAGACTATCTAAGCAATCAATGTAAACACTGAATCCAAGCTTGTTCTTTGTCTTGGATAATGCATCATCCACTAAAAAAATAAGTGATTCTCTCTAGGTTATATCCATTAAACGGTCATTAACCCAATTAATTAACACATCTAAACCCTTTCATATATTCAATTTACAAATCATAGCATCACATCTTCTTTCATTATCCATTTAATTCAAATCTTGTATGGCCAATTGGATCCATAGTAAAATGTCAATTAATGGGTTTAGATCATAATGTCTAGCACCATCTTGAGTATTTGGAGCATCAAACATTATCCCACAAACCCATGGGTATTTGTAGCATCAGTCCATGTCCCATAAAACAGTATTTACAAGCAAGCTAGGTGTAGAATGCCATGGCTAGCACCCTGTGAGTATTTGGAACATCAGTCCCTGTCTCACAACCCATTTATTAATAATACATATATATTTTTCATTGGTGTATAATTATATGTCTAACACCCCAAAACCACCCATTAATTAACTCATAAGTTAATTAATCAAATCCATTAATCAATTAAAAAACTAATTAGAAACACAAATCTCCCATCAAATAATTTTATAATTAATTAACCAATAAACATCTCAATAGTTAATAATAAATTAACAGTTAATTAACCACAAGCAAGTCAACTAGATAATTAACTCAACATTTAATTATCAAAATTCATAAACCAAAAAACTAATAATTAATTCACCAATTGATTATCCTTATTTCCTTACTAATACAGTTTATTAGTTAAATATATAAAATCTATTAGTTAACACAACAATTAACTAAGTACACGTTACCATTAATTAATCCATCAATTAATTAATCTATAAAAAATCACATCCCATAACATATTTTTATTGAATTAATTATCTATAATATCACTGTAAAATCATGTCATTTATTCCATTAATAAATATCCCTATTTAGTAGAAACAACATACCACAATTAATCGCCAGATCAATTATCTCATTCAACTAAAACAATATCTCATAATCAATGCATCAATTGATTAACCATTCACTATTTAACATTTAATAATTAATCCATAGATTAATCATTTCCAGTTTTCAATTTATCTTCTGATAAATAACTTGTTGAGTGAATATTTCATAATCAAAATTCTCAATATTAAAAAATGCCACAATTTCCCAATTCACAACATGATAATTAATTCTTTAATTAATTACCATAGTACTTATCCTTCCACATTAAATTATTTAATTCACCAACTGATATATAGTTTATTGTGTAATTAACATTTTGTGACATGGTAAAAAAGGCACACCTAAGGGTGTCCAAGTCCAAATGTCATTTAAGACTCATTTACAAGGAAGACCCATGGGTTCTTCTTGTTAAACCATAAAATGTATGGGGCATAAACTCAGCATATTTTCACTTGAAATCAATACATGCTTTATACCAACACATGGTCATGCCCTCATTTATCTCACAAGGGCATCATCATTTAATAACATCAAAAGTTGTGCATCAACAAATCACATATCACATTCAGCAATTTAAACAAACTTACTAAAACCACATTTGAATGTAATTAAATATAAATACTTCACTGTGTAATTTAAATACCAAAAAAAGTGAAGCAAGAATTTTATTAAATCATTTATTAAAATAGAGGACTTGGAAAAGGGGGCCTACCTCAAGATGGAACCAAATAAAAAAGTAGTAATTTGACATATTTGGTGGAAACGAATTACCATCAGTCCACAGTCACATTCACAACCCTTTATATATATATATATATATATGTACCTAAATATATATGAATGTACTATATCGTTGATCAAAAAACACTATAACAAAATAGACAGCCATAAAAAGTGCAAAAAGGGTCAACACACCTACAATTATATACCATGGACTCAAATAATTTTTCAGACTCTAAATTTGATAGTGAAAAAACAAACAAAAAAAATGTATATCCTTACTCAAGGTAATGGGGACAAGAAAAATAAAGTCCATCTGCCTTGACCTTGGCTGTAGATTCTGGATTATTGACCAATGGGTCCTGATTCAACATTCTCATACCCTAATAATAGAGGAACGCAACAATTGGATTAAACCCAGACCATAGGGTTTCGGCCGAGTAGACAAGGTAAAAAAGGTTTCAAATGGTCGATGTGAATCAAAAGATATAAACATATAGACTCACTATGAAAAATTCAGACGAGATTTGTGAAGAGTATGATAGGAATCATCGTGTGCAAAGAGGGGATTAGGATAGGGGGTGGCGCACTACAAGTTCTTCCCGGGAGTGCTTCGCGCTGCTTCAGGAGTTCATCTAGAAATTTGTGCGCACCTGATTTTGGTTGTGGCCAAGAGGTAGGCGCCATGGGAATGAAAAACCAAGGAAGGATGCTTTATACCTCGGGAGATCTCACGTTGAATGGGGAGGAACCCCAGTGTGTCGTGCATGGAGGAAGAAAACCTGGGGGCTCGTGCGGTGGCCTTGCGCCACTCCTCTCATTTGTCCTTTTAAAAAAAATAAAAACCTAAAAACTAAAATTAAATAATCTTATAATAATAATGAAATTTATTATTATTACCATACTCATTTAATATAACATTTCTTCATTAATTATCCTTTAAATAAACATTTCATAATTAATTTTGAAACTCTTCATCATTCAATTAAATTATTTTAACATTTATTTAATTAAATAAACACAATAATAATAATATCCTTATTGTTATTATTATTAAATCATTATTTTATTGAAATTAAATAAAAACACATATTAAAAGATGGGTAACCACACGGCTTGACTCATACAGTTTGACAAACTATGCATAGCCTGACATTATTGCTTTAAAACGGTCCACGGGCAGAACATTATCCTAATACTAGGTCTTAAAATTCGTTAATCCATTAATTACCGAAATAACAAATTCCATTAGAAGTTTATTTTTTTTAAAACACGGTTTCTTACAGACTACCCACCTTATAAACTTCTCGTCCCTGAGAATTTATCGGGAACAACTACAAAACAACCAACCTATCAAGGTCATTCAATCTAGCTAGAACTGACGCAATGTGATCCCAACCCAAACCTTTAACTACATCACAAGCCCAATGACTTAAAACCTGATCCAAATCTCACTTTATAACTGAAACCCCAAAACGAATCATACCTCCAAGGACATTACAGGTACCTCATCAACAAAAATGATTGAATCTTGATCATCCAACAAAAGTAGGTTATATATGCTTTCCTCAAAATACATCATAAACCCAAAACCCACACTCTACCTTTAACTGATGATGTTCCTTTTTAACTATAAACATCACCAACTACATGTACACCAAAGTCCTTATCGAACATCCAATGGCATTCCCAAGTTAAGCCATCACAAGGGTATTTAAAAAATCCAACAGTTCCCCAGCACGAATGAAGGTGTAGCGCAATGAAACCACACATCATGCTTACAACCCAGATAATAACCACTCATCAAGCCCAACAAAATTTAAAAATTTAGTGCAGTATAAGACCAACTCTCTCTTAGTGTCTCCATGAATAGGTCAAGATTGGGGACATGCTCATCGTATTCAGAAGAGAAAACTAAGAGAAACCCAATGTCACTAAATAGGTCATTCAAAATACTACCGGAAGACTCTATTCAAAAAGCTCAGCATCAACTACCGACCTGTATACCTAAATCAATGTGACACTACCCACCTTAGGATTTCCCATTTTGTTCCAAGAAAAGATAATCCGCTCACCAGTGTGATATTTCAGAACACCTAATGCATGTGTGTGACATTCCTCACTCCAAGATCAACATGTCAAACGTTGATCATAAAATTAGTAACGTAAATCAATCAGCATGTTGTAACACATGAGTCCCAAGAATTCCTCCCGAGTAGTGGGACGAACTTACTTTAATGGCCGAAAACATTATAAGGGTACTACCTACCATGGGTTAGCCCCTTTCGAAACATAAATGTCAACCCTCTCTCTTGGTCACACAAATCCAAAATCACAAGGTTCAAAGGCCCAATTATCATTTTATCCATTTTAATTAATTCATTTCAACCTTTTAACATTAGGATGAATATCAACGAACATGCAAGTACTTTTTCACAACAAGTCACTTGGTTTTCAATCAACACCCTGCAAGAAATGAAGACATGCTATAACAAACATCCTCTTTAAAAATTTCACATATTGTGTTATCCAAATATAAAAATAAAATTTATCATCTAAATTCCTTTTACCAAAAAGGAGACCTCGGAGGGTCCCATTTATTCAATCCCAATTCATCGAAAAGAAACCCAACAACATTTCATTTCAATTAAAACTTAACATTTTACATTTATAACCATTTTAAAACATACTATGGTTATATAAGGTTCAAACACATGGGTGTCCTACACAAATCGATAAGGCACCCATACACCTTATCAATATAATTTGTCTCTAATTTATCACAATCAACATTCATTTAACATTTTTACTTTAGAATCTCTTTCACACATCAAAACATCTCAAGCATGTTATCATAAGCAGTAACACAACAACATGATATAACATAGAAGTATGGAAAAAAACAAAACATTCTAATAACTAAGGTATTATGGCATATAATCACCCAATCATGTTAAATATATCATTTAAACATATTATCTACATAGGCATTCTAAAGAAGATCAAAACATGGAATTGCACCCAAGTCACCCAACCCAAATTAGCAGGCATCCTAATAATGAAACTACATGGAATATTATATGTATGGAATGTGAATATATAAGTTCCTAAGATGATGCATGTATGAAACAGCCTTGCCATATCATTTCATGGTAAATGTTTCAAAATTTTCATAATCAATTAGCAGTAGAAGATACCCCAAACACTCAAGGTGAAATCATATCATCTGTAACATCGAGAAACATGAACATAAATCCAAACCATGGACACTTGGTCATTTCCCATACATGGGGTGATTATTCAAAAGCATTGATATTAACCCTAGAGTCGAAATATTCCTAGTTTCTGGTCTACCAACCCCAAAAAAAGTAAGACAAAGTAAAACAACCTCGAATACCACTTTTTAATGTCCCGACCCGGCTCACCCCTAAATCAGTGACCGGACCAATCGCCACATGACCTCACGCACATCTCCTTGTATGAAAGAGGCTACCCACTAGCAGCGAGGGTCTTAAAAGGTGATAATGGGGAGACTATACCCTCTTATCAGAGTTGCACGGTGGTATGTTAGAGTAAATAACAATCAATAATTGAATTAGTAAATCATAATTGACAAAGCAGTGGAAGACAGCTTTCATATAAGAAATGAATGCATGGCATGTTATTGATACATATTTGAAAATATTAAAAAATATATCATTATTTACAAATCAATAAAGAAATAAATAAACAATGACACAATTATCCAAGGGTGATATCCTTGAGCATCCCAAGCTTCTGCTCAGTCCTATACTCCTATCTCCCATGTATATGAAAACATCACTATCTTGTAACCTAATAGAATATACTCAAGTACCCCAGTGCAATGGCTGCCCAAGTAGGGTGTGAGATATAAATCTCAGTAGGTCGGGACCCCCGGTGTCTACGCCAAATCCATACATTCAATAAATAATTTAAATAGTGTGAAAGCATGCATAAATAAAGTAATTTGTACAATGTAACTATATACCCAAGTAACTTCTTCATCCCTCAGCTGGTGTTTGAACCTACATTATAAATTCATCATGCATACACAATAGTCACCACACATTCATATTAATTTCTAAAATATTCAAACCTCATTAAATTATATAAGTCTCGAGATCTATCCTAAGCCCGATATCCCTTGTATAAGTCACTCACAACAGATGTCTCTAAAGACCATATAAGAAATCAATATAAATATTGAATCCATGCATGTTCTTTGGATTGGATAACATGTCATACCCTAAAAAAATAAGTCATTCTCTCCTAGGTATGTCCACTAAACAGTGATTCATCCAATTCATTAACTTGTTTGAACCCTTTCTCATATTCATTTCATGAATCATAACATCACATCATCCTTCATTAAACATTTATTTAAAATAATGTAAGACCAATTTGAACCACAATCTATTGTCAATTAATGGGTGTAGAACATCATGTCTAGCACCCTCATGAGTATTTGGAGCATCAGGCCTTGTCTCCCAACCCATAGATATTTGGAGCATCAGTCCCGATCCCATAAAATAATATTTACATGAAATCTGGGTGTAGAACGCCATGTCTAGCACCTTGTGAGTATTTGAAGCATCAGTTCCTATCTCACAACCCATTTATCAATCATACATATATATTTATCATTGTTGTAGAATTCCATGTCTAACACCCCAAAACCAACCATTAATTAACTCATAATTTAATTAATCAAATTTTTTAATTAATTCAATAACTAATTAGCATCATAAATGTCCCATAAAATAAGTATTCAATTAATAAACCAATCAATATATCAATAGTTAATAATTATTTAACAATTAATTAACCATAAGAAAGTCAACAAGAAAATTAACTCAACATTTAATTATCCAAATTTTTTAACCGAAAACATGATAATTAATTCACCAATAAATTACCGTTATTTCATTACTAATAAAATCGATTAGTTGAATATATCAAATCCATAAGTTAATGCAACAATTAACTAAGTACACATTACCATTAATTAATCCATCAATTAATTAATCTTCAAAACAAATCACATCCTATAACTAATTTTTCCAGAATTAATTATCCAAAATATCACTGCAAGACCATGTCATTTAATCTATTAATATATACTCCTATTTAGTCAAAACAATGTATCGCAATTAATCTCCAAATCAATTATATCATTCAGCTAAAATAATATCTCATAACTAATACATAAATTGATTAAACATTCACCATTAAACTTGTAATAATTAATCCATCCATTAATCATTACTAGTTTCCAATTTATCTTTCGATAAATAACATGTTAAGTGAATATTCCATATTCAATATTCTCAATATTAAAAAAATGCCACGATTTCCCAATTCACAACATGATTATTAATTCTTCAATTAATTACCCTATTACTCATCCTACCCCATTCCATCATATAATTATCCAACTAATATATAATTAATTGCATCTGTGACATGGGTAAAATGGAACACCTAAGGGTGTCCAAGTCCAAATGACATTTAAGTCTCATTTACAAGGAGTACTCATAGGTGATTCTTATTTAACCATGTAATGTATGGGGCATAAACTCACCATATTTTCACTTTATAGAAATACATTCTTAATACCAACACATGGTCATGTCATCATTTATCTCACGTGGGAAGCATCATTTAATAACATCAAAAGTCATGCATCAATATATCACATATCACATTTAGAAATTTAATCAAACTAACTAAATTAAAATTTGAATGGAATACAATATAAATACTTCACTGAATAATTTAAATATGAAAAAAGTGCCGAAATCATTTTATTAAAGCATTTATTAAAATTGAGGACCTGAAAAATGGACCCTACCTCGGGATGGGACCAAAGAAAAAATGCAGTACTATGATATCTTTGGTGGCAACCAATTACCATCGGACCGCAGTCGCACGAACACCCCTTTATATATATATATATATATATGTATGTATGTATGTATGCATGCACTATATCATATATCAACATACACTATAACAAAAAAGACAACCATAAAAATTGCAGCAAGGGCCAACACACCTACAGTTATATACCAGAGAGTCAAATATTTTTTAGATTCTAAATTAGATGGTGCAAAACAAATAGAAAAAATTTATATTTTTACCCAAATCAATGGAGACAAAGGAAATACTGTCCATCCACCTCTCCCTTGGTGGAGGATTCTGAATTATCGACCAATGGGTCATGAGTCAACATTTGCATACCCTAAAAATAGAGGAATGCAACAATCGGATTAATCCTGAACCATAGGGTTTTGGATGAGAAAACAGGTTGAGAGAGGTGTTAAATGGCCAATTCAAATCATGAGATATATGCAGATGGACTCACCTTGATGAGGTGGACAAGATTCGTGAAGATTCCAAGAGGAATTGTCATGCGCAAAGAGGAGTCTGGGAGAGG
The DNA here is from genome assembly GCA_963277665.1 of Viscum album. NCBI lineage: Eukaryota > Viridiplantae > Streptophyta > Magnoliopsida > Santalales > Viscaceae > Viscum > Viscum album. The sequence continues at coordinate 252,577,513 of OY728160.1, read as the reverse complement.
GGGTGGCAGGCTACAGGTTCTACCCATGAGTGCTTCACACTGCTATAGGTGTTCGTCCAGAATGGTGTGTGTGCTTGATGCTAGTTGTAACCAATAGGTAGCATCCAAGGGATGATGTGGACAAGGAAGGAAGCTCCGAACATCAAGAGATCCCACGTTGAAGGGGGAGGAACCCTTGTGTGTCACGCATGGATGAAAAAAACATGGGGGTTGCATGCTAGACTTGTGCCTCTCCTCTCAGTTGTCCTCTTAAAAAAATCTAATAACTAAAATGAAATAATCTAATAATAATAATAAAATTTATTATTATTACCATACAGATTTAATATAACAATTCTTCATTAATTATCCGTTAAATAAACGATTCATAATTGATTCTGAAACTCCTCATCGTTCCATTAAATTCTATTAACATTTATTTAATTAAATACACATGATAATAATAATGACATCCTTATTATTATTATTAAATCTTTATTTTATTTAAATTAAATAAAAACACATTTTAAAAACTAGGTAACCACAAGGTTTGACCCACATGGTTTGACTAACCGTGCATAGCCGAACATTAACGCTTTAAAATGCTACAAAAGTGGAACTTCATTCTGACGTTGGATCTTAAAATCTATTTATCCACTAATTACCAAAAAAAATTCCCTTATAATTTTATGTGGTTTTAAAACATGGGTTCATACATTCACATAGCTCAACCTTCTCTATTAAATTAGGGAGCATAGAGATGTATCGTGGTCTTTGAGGGAACTATTAGTGGGAAAATATAATGATGTGGATCACTAAATATTCATTGAGGTTCTTGGTATGTCAATAATTGAACTATGAAAGGATAAATTCTTAGGGGATGATGCAACCATTACCCATAACAACATGTAAATGGGAAAACATCGCTATTGAGTTTTTCACCGAACATCAAAATACATCCAATGGAAAAACTGTTATATTGGTTGTTGTGGACTATCTCACAATAATAGCTCACTTTATCAAAATTAAAGATGAATTCTCACTGGATAAAATTGCATGGATATATATATCCGAGATGTGGTAAGGCTCTATGGAGTACCACTATCGATTGTATCCAATCGAGAAAAAATATTCACATCGTTGTTCTGGAAAAGTCCCGAACATTATATAAACACTGAGCTGAACTTCAGTATGAGTTATCATCCTCAAACTGATTTCCAATTAGTAAAGACTATTCAGACACTATAAAAAAAGTTTAGATCATGTTTTATGGACTTTCAAGGAGGATGAGATGATTATCTTCCTCTGGCCGAGTTCACTTACAACAAGAGTTTCCACTCAAAAATCTAAATGGATCCATACAAAAACCTTTATGTGAAAAATGTGTAACACCTACATGATGGAATGGGGTTGCTGAACATATGTTGTTAGGACATTAAATGGTCGAAACAATGGTGAAAATAGTAAAAAACATTCAAAAGCGCATCAAGGAAGCCAAAAATTGACACAAGATCTATGTAGAAAATTGTTGGTGGGACCTAGAGTTTGAGTTGAGATATATGGTATTCTTTGTCGTATGTCCATGGAAGTTGATCACGAGATTTTGGAAGAAAGGAAAGTTGATTCTCAGGTGCATCAGCCCCATCATGATTCTTTATCATGTCGAAGTTGTGGCCTATCAATTGGATCTTCCACCTACCATGTCACATGTTCATGATGTATTCCATGTATCCCTCTAGAGGATGTACATACCAAATCCATCACATGTACTGAATCCATAGGTGGTATAGTTGGAAAATGATCTCTCTTAAGAGGAGAATCTGGTGAAGATATTAGATCATAGAGTTAAATTTCTACACAATAAGACTACTCACCTGGTTAAATTGCAATGGTAGAACCATAAGTACAAAAAGGTAACATGGGAAACGGAGGAAGTGATGAAAGATAATTACCATCACCTGTTTTCACTATATTATGTAAAATAAAATTTCAAGGGTGCCATTCCATAAGGGGGAGAATGTAACATCCGATAATTTTATTAATTGAAACTCACATCATATAATTATTCAATATAGTATAAATCAAATATAATCACATAGAGAACAGAATACAAACTTCATAAATTATGAATGAAATGGATATGTGGTATTTCTAAAAGTTAAGGAACATATACAAATGGAATAGTAACATGACCTTTGTAATAGTAATGTGGCCATTAGGAATAGGAATCCAGATAATATAATTGTAACCTCTCCTATGAAAGTATAAATAAAATTTTGATATCTTATTAATGAAAATATGATATATTTATTTTAGGGTATAAGTAAATAAATATTTTAGAAATTATAAAATAAGTGTTGGTAGTTTTTGTAAGTTATAAATATTTGATTATAATTTTGTAATTAATATAATGATTTAAAATAAAATTATTTTTCATAAAATTTATTCATTAATTAGTCTTTTTTGTCTTATTATTATAAGATAATTTTAAGATACCATAAGTAAATTTTCAAAGTGTCATAAAATTTGTTCTAATTTTAAAATCAATATTTATTAATAAATGGTGATTTTTTTAAAAAAACTAAATTTATCATATTTAGAAAATTATTTTCATAAAATTAACTACATTATTTAACTATACATGTCAAAAAATGGTTAGGGTTAATTTTTATTATTTTCATAAAATACCTGAATTTTTTGTGAATAGTGAAGTACAGTAATTTATGGTATTTAAAAAATACATTCATTATTGAGTCATAGATGATGTATAGATTATATAAACCCATAGTCTAGAATTATCCTTATTTATTTTAACAAATTTAGTTATATGATTCAAACTATTCATAGTCTTAAGCCAAAATAAAGAAACTAATGAATAAAACAATCAAAAAACTCCCCTCTACTCCACCATAAAAACAGACCATCACCACCCCTTATCCTCACACCTCCAAAGCCTTAAAGATGGTTCAATTTATACCTAATTATCTTTACAAGACCAAACCACATTCCTATGATCATTTATTATAAAAAAAATCAAAAAAAACCTCCCTAAAGAGGTTCTCAAGGATAAGAATTCAAGATGTAAAATCCTTTTTCTTTTCTGTAAATTTATTTTCATTTTATTTTATTTTTTCTTCTCTCTACATATCACCTTATCCAATTGGGATTATAACTCTAGTATCTTATATAAACCATAATTTTATTTTGGTAATTGAATAATATATCATCAAACCTCTTATCCTCTCCCTTTTATTCTAAAAATGGAAACGCCATCTATAAGGTGTTGTTTTATTGCTTTCATGGGCAATAAGTGTTAATTTTCATTTACAGCATTAATGGATGGTATTAAAACTATTATAATGGTTAAAACATATTTGAAAATATATTTTATAACCTTTTTATGTTTTTTAACTAACTTGTATACATAATATTAAATAATGAAACAAAATGAGTTCATTGTGATCGAAACCCACCAAATTAATCTAAATGATTATCATTTACAATTTATCTTATAAATCATCATAATATATAAAAAATGATGCATAATAAAAATTAAACATCTAGAAGTTAATTAATAATAGATTGTATAAATTATAGATAATTATCCCCATTTTATATGATCTTCCATACTTGTATACAAGTGAACTGATCATAAAAAACAAGAAAACGAACACTTCTAAATGATGAAATTGAACACTATAACTCTTCAAAATGGACATAAATGAATTTAAAAAATTATAATGAATGAAATACATGTAAAATATTTTCTAGATTTATTAATTAATTAATCTAATTTAATTATCTAGGAATTTAAATTGATCAAAGAATTCATACATAAGTTAAGGGGATTCTCGAACCCAATTTTCTTTCTTTGGGTTATTGCACTTTCGTGCCAAATTCTAGTATGGATGTTCTTTTAATTCTCCTAAAATATAATTTAATTTTCCTTCCATTTTCATTTCTGGGATATACATTATTCAAATATAGTTTTATGAAAAACAAAAGGATTTTCAAAAAGAACTCTTCTTTATAAAAATGAATCTTTTACTTCCCTTGAGATTGTTTCTTCTTCATTCAAAGTTGATTATAACTATACCAATATTATATTACCTTTATGGAACCCAAATTGATTTTCATGAATTCATGATTTAAAAAAAGAAACTCATTTCTTCCCATGGTTTATTTTATGTCTATGATTGATATATGTTCTATGCGGCATGGATGATTATGTAAATGTTATGATGTAATGGGTATGCCCAAAATTATATAGCACTTCAATAAATTTTGTAATGTGATGTATCTTGTGAGGTAATGCTCAATATGCATGAAAATTATGCTATATTTGTTCACAATGATTATGTTACGGTGATGAACATATAATATGCATAAACATGATGCTATTTTTGTTCACATCTATGTTTGGTAATCAAACACTAAGACCAGAGGTTTCATTTTTATGCATTTCCAAATTCCATGACATTATCTAATACTTCATCTGATGATTATAGTGTTAATTTTTTGATTCTGTTATGATGATAATTATTCTTCTCACCCCATGTTATATTGATTCATGTTCTTATCTGTACTCTTACTTGGATTTTTTCTCACCCATTTCTTTGTTGTATATCATTAGGTGATTACATGTACTAAGCAGTAATTGTGGACCACTAAGTGTCTATATAATATTGAATTAAATAATTTTTAAGGTTTATTATGTAAATATAATTTGTTTTCCTAATTTTCCCAAGACACTAAACCTTTGTACCCTTGTTTTATAACTCTATTATATTATTTATCTTTAAAATGATGTAATAATAATGTAAGAAAAATCAGATTCACTATACCTAACACCATTCAAAGACTAGATTTTAAGCCAATGAAGATTCAATCAACCTTACTTTCATGTTGGATGATAATTCAAGAATCATACCTTGTAAGTGTTTCAAACAAATTATCATATGTACCAATGGATTCATTGTCCTTTTACTTTAGCTCAAGGAACTCCTTATCTATATTCATATGTAGATTATAGGGAAAGTACTTATTGGAAAATAAGTTCTTGAATTAGTCCCAATATATGGAGTAAATTTCAACTTATTGCCTTTTATTATTGATAATATTCCACCATTTATCTGCTTCTCCTTCCAAAGAGTATATATTCGAACTGAATTTTTCATTTTCTAAGCACTAGAGAATATAAAATATATTTTTAGTGGTTTTGATCCATTGATCAGAAATTAGTGGATTAGAAGTACCATTTAAAGAAGGTGGGAATTTCTTTATGAATAACTCAATAAAATTTTCTTCCCACTATTTTTCGTTTGTAAGTCTAGTATTATTCATAACTTGAGAAAGTTTTATGATTATAGTAATGATATTTTTTATTCCATATCCCATAAAGTATTAATGCTCAGTGGGATAATCATTTCATTTTCCATCGCACTTAGCATTAACATAGTTACTTTGGGTTCTATCCATTGAATAAAAAAACAAGTATAGTATAAGAAACGATAATCATAGAGGAGAACCACATAATCATGAAAAATCACATATTGGATGTCTAAATCATGAAACCTTCTTCTTAATCAATGACACCATAGGTTTATCCAAGGTTATTCATATTCATATTATATTTAAATAATTAATTATGGTTCATAAAGAGTTTGTTAACTTCTAAAACATATCCCCCTGGAGTGTCAAACTATGTGTGCCTCAAGGCCAGTTTTCATGCACTAGGTGACGATCAAGTCCAGATTAATGCAACCTTTTTGGAGTTATTACCCCTAGGTGCATTTGTTCTAGATCCATAATCTCTTTTTGTATCTAGATAGGGATATAATTTCTTAGAAACCAATTTATCTATCCTTTACCAAAATTCCAAGACATTTTCTTAGACATTGACTCATCCTTAAACTTATCAGTTAGACTTTTCCTTAAAGATATCACTAAATTTTTCCCATCCTACTTTCCAAATTTTAACTAAACTGATCCTCTTATAAAAACTATAGTTACCTAGTATTATTATATATAGATATTTCCTCATTTTTTATGAACACTTATTAAATTACACAAATACAAGACTACGGATTGTAAAGGTATAGTTCCTTTGTAAACATGGAAACACATAAAACTATTTCATAGGTAATCTACATCATCTCCCACTAAGTTCTTAATAACTAGAATCCTTCTTAGACATATACTTTTTAATACATTTATTTATAACTTGGGGAAATGAAAAATAATAAATAGTGATATCAAATGCTTGGTAAGGGTAAACTATGGAGTAACACAAGTATAACATGAATATAAGGGTGTGAGAACATGAGACCAACAATTTAAAACCATACCATGCATATCAAAGATCATAATCTTGAGTCACATAATAAATATTGGAAGTTCACAAGACATGATTCATAAGTTAATCAAATAACATGATATATGAGATCATAAAATTGGAATAAGACATGGATCTACGCCATACATGCTAGCATAGAAAACCATTTCCATAGTAGTCAAGGCTCACTACCAGGGCTATCACAGTGGAATGGGTGAACTCCCCAAACAATCATTATATTCAAGGTTTAATCCCAAGACCATCACAGCTGAAAAAACCCCATAGTAAACTAGGTTCACTCCCCATTCAGGTATTATCTATATTAGGAGATATAAATCTTTTCCCAATTCATTGAAGGGAGATATAGTTCCCACCCATCAAAAAATGAAAATAACACATATTAGTTCCAAAAGATCAAAAAATATTAATCATATCATAACCCATGAAATTAAATGGGTTTCATAGACATTTCATCATATCATAACCTTTGGAAAATAGACATGATTCATAATCATTTTATCATAGTATAACACATGAAAAAAGAAGCGGGATTCAAAATAATTTTATCATGGAATAACTCATGGGAGACAAATGAGTTTCATAAAAATATTTTATTCGTATACCATTTATTGAAATAATATGAATGGTATCCTTGGTTCATATCCCTATAAAATCGGAACTCACCTCAAGTAATTTAATCATATATAGAGAATGATTCTGAAAGATAAACCCCATAAATGTTACTTGAGGAAGATAAATTTTCTTTAAAAATCCCTTTTTAAAACAACAAATTAATGAAACATTTAGAAAATGGTTTTATATTAAAATAAACTAAAAATATATAAAATAATCATGAAAAATATTTCTTGAATAAAATATCCTTTCCACGTTGAAAAAACTTTTTAAAAAATTTTCATAAGTCCATTTTTACTTTTAAATTATTTATTTAAAATCTAAAAATATCCAATTATTAAGAAAAAAAATTTATCTAAAAATAACATTGAAAATTTTTAAGGGAAGCATGAAGTCTATGAGAGGTCATGATATTGATAAATATTATTCTTGTTGTTCATATTAAAAATAATGATTCTTCATACATTTCAGAAAAAGAAGAAGAAGGCATTGTTTTGAAAAAAAACGAAGATTCATTTAAACATATTTTTTAAAATGTAAAACATGGTTAAAATGTATTTTAAAAATAATATGGTAGTATTAAAAAATTGATTTTTTTTGAAAACATGGTTTTGGAATAAAATAGATTTCCGACCAAAGAATGAAATAAAGTCGAATTGTTTTACAAAAACTCTACTACTTTAAGTAAAAAATAGTTTAAAATGGTAATATTTCTTTAAAATATCATGAATAACCAGAGTATAAGAAAATTCATGTTCTTATTGAGTAATGGATCATAATATTTTATCATTAGAAACATAATCATAAATAATTGTCACGAACCAGCCTGAGTCGACCCTGAACCGGTCACCCAAGCCAGCCTGCGACAAGTCCCGAGAGGCGTTCCCGATCCTCCCGGGATGGTGACAAGCACCAAGGGCATCAATAGAGTACACAAGGGAACGATTTCTCCCATATATAGACAATCAAACAAACAGCGGAAATAAACGGACAGACCAAAATGAATTTATATAAAAATTGAACAAAATATTTTTTATACAAGAAACTAAAGGTAGAACAAAAACAAAAACTCAAATGAAGAATCCCAATGACCAACTAACTCCATGTGACACTTCTGGTCACTCTCCAACACAATGATCAAAAGTCTCCCAAGGTGATCGAACTAAAGATGAAACCTACACAAGGGCTAAAAAAAAGAAGACCATAGGCGTGAGTATTAAAACTCAGTAGGTTAGCCCGGTATTCTATTCCCAATGCACATTACTTTCAAATAAAAGAAACATCAATTTATAGTTTTAAATTAATTATTTGAAAGTCTGGTTTTCAAATGAGGTTTCATGCTATAATAATTATCAGACAAAAACATGCAGGTTTAATAAACAAAAATGCAAGTAACAATTATTTTCAAAGAGGTGAAACTTCAAAATGAAAATAGTTTTCAAGAGGGATGCTTTAAATAATTTTAACATTCAAATAAATAACACATACTGCTGAATTTACCAACCAAACACACCATATGCCGACGGTGAGTACAAAATATCCAATGAGCACTAGTCACAGGAATACCCCTAGGCACTAGTTAGTTGTTAACCCCAGGTACCTCGTATCTCGGTGAAAGTAACCATAATAAATATCCGTTCTTGTGCACGAGCCACTAGTAGGGAACATACCCATAACCTAGTGGTCCCCAATCATCAACATCATCATAGTTTAGTTAGTGTTGTCATCGTCAAACTTGCTACGTGAAACAGGGGTCAACCCCCACAGAATCACTAGCATACTAGTACACGTCCGCCCACCTAGATACCCGGGATTCCCTTTAGTGCTCAATCAAGTTACACATATTATCAAATACACATTTCACATCCCCATTCCATTCCAAAACCATAAAAACACAAACATCCCATAATCATTCTTCACATTTCTTACACTAATCAACAAACCGCTAAATATTTCGGTAAAACAATTTCATGAAGTGTATTGAGGATTTGCAAATAAAACTCTTTCAAAAACACTCTTTAAATTATAAACACACATCATAACCAAACCAAATCATATTTGGCAGCCCAATAAACATTTAATAAAATCATTTAATGGACCATAAAACAATCCCAATTTCACAACTTCTTATATACAAGTAAAACACTCCTTCATTAGGAAATGCCAAACGGGCCTTTAAACATTTTCTCAAAACTAACCTTTGTTGAAGGTATGCATTTTAATTTTATTAAGGATATGTATAAACATCATTTACAGCAGTAAACCTCATTCATAAATCTCTTATAATACTTAGGTTAAATATTCAAAACACAACCATTTTCATAATGATGTGAAACGGTCCATTTTTGGGCAACTCGGGCCAAAATATGTTGTAAATCAAAACCCACCTGTTTGTAAAAACAAATCCAAATTGGAAATAAATATAAGTACCCAAAAATACCATTTATAATTCTTCCAATTCCTTTATAAATCCAATCAAGTAACTTTTAAATCACACATCACACATAAAAGCCAACCGGGCAATTTACCGAACACATGACATGCCCTTTTTAAACAAAACAATTTATTTTATGTACATGAAAAGGAATAAAACACCAATTGAAAGCCATATTTTCATTCAAGATACTGTAACATGTTAAAAATACCATAGAACAGATTATAAACCTCACAAAATATTTGCAAAAGATAACGGAACATTTAAACAAACACTTGTTGAGAACTTTCATGACAAAACAACACTACCGTTCACAAACCAATGATTAAACAACCACTTTGAACACCAATAAAATTATCCAAAGGATGAAAAACAATAATGAACATATATATCTGGTTTTAAATATAATAAAAGGATGAAAATTAAATAATAAAGTCATGTGCATGGGGTATCCTACCTCAAATCTTTGGCGTAATTGAAACGCACACCTGAAATCACCCGCCGCAGGTTTATAAACCCTAAAACTATAAATACCAGACCTAAACAAACATAAAACCCATAAAAAAACATGGTATAACAAAACCCTAGGTCTATCAAGACTATGGTACAATATAAAACCATGAAATAATGAAAGGAGGGGGAAGAGGAAGGAGAAAGGAGAAGAAATCTCACCTTTCACCCTAGAAAACTCTTCGTATTCCATTAGATCTGCAACCCTAGAGGGAAGGTAATGGCTGGAAAATTCATGGAGATACTCCTAAGATCTGGACGAACCAGGTAAAGAAAATTGGTGGCCAAAAGAGTACGAATTGAATGAGTTATGGGTGAAACAAGTTACCTTCTCAATTCTGGACGTTTTCAGGCAACCAGAGAACATTCTCCCTAATACGCGACCAATATGAGCTCCAAAGTGGTAAAAACGATATTGGGGGTGAGGATAGGGATATTGGCTTCGGGTGGGAGGTGGAATCACCGAAAAAGATTAAAAAATGAAAAAGATATAAATGAAACAAATTATTTTTTTAAAAACAGGAAATGGGCCCATGGGCTGGCCCAATACCTAAATAAGTGACCCAAATTCGTCTGGCTTATGAATTTCTAATAGGTCCAAAAGGATAAATAAATTTTAATATATCAGTATAGGATAAGTGGGAAGTTTATTGGGTGAAAAAGGATGAAAAAAAAAAGAGTTATAAAAGAAAAAAATTCAGTTGTTAAAACTGGGAATGGGCCGGATCAATACAAAGACAGCAAAAAAAAACCGTGTGTGACAATTCTCCCCACCATTAAAGCTTTCCGCCCCCGGAAAGCCATAACACTTTCCAGCTGAAAAAAAACAACACATAAGGATTCCAGAATGTACCCCCCACCATTAAGAATCAACTATCCCTAGAAATGTTCTTAGGATGAAAATCCAAGAGACCCATGGTGGGTCTCCCCACCATTAGAAACCAACTAGCAATGAATAGACAAGAATTGAACATGAGCTAAAATTGGGAATCACTCACAGAAACCCAAAAAAAAACCTCCAAGAAAAACATAATATACCAAGTTAATAGGATTACAAAATGAACATATAAACCACCCACTCCCGAACGGAGGGGACAAGAACTTGGCCAACACATTCAGCACAATTCTGGACCCCCGTCACTTGGGGATGGGAGGGAAGGGGACCCAATAATTTGGCCACTGAAACAACAAAAGAAACAATGAAACTACCCAAAACTCTCCCCCAATGAATAGGTAACACCAAGACTGCATCTGATTTTTACAGGTGGTCCACACAGGGACATTGATTGAAAACCCACATCCATGAAGGAAAAACCATAGACACTGTGTGAGGGGTTAAGTCCACAACGCTTGTTGCGACAAAGGGAAATTCATAGAAATGAAGAAACAAAACATTGACATAGTTACTAACTTACCAAAACAGAGGAGTAAGGATCATAATCTAGCACTCCACACCTCTGTTGATTTCCTGACTGCGTGTAAAGCTTCACTCCGAGGCCTATGGCTGGAGCCCTGATTCTTGAAGCATTTGCTGCACCGCAGTCAGGTGATAAGGATCACACCACTCAAAAAACCCACACTGGATCACAAAAAAAACCTTCATCTAAATAGGAAATAATAGATACATATCAAAATTCCTTATCACTCTAAATGAGGGGCATAATGGACACGGAATTAGACGAAACACATCAACATCACCGAACACAACTGCTCTATCCAAAAGAATTATCATGACCTAGAAGCACTTTTAATAGATCCCAAACATCTCTATATTCCAACAAACAGGTTGAGGCATCATAAAAAGAGGTGGATTTAAAATTTGAAAGGAATCCTTAGGTTGATCAGTAGGAAATATTTCCAACGGAGAACTATCACTAGCCACATCACAACATCAAACACATCTTTAGAAACCCAATGAAAATTTCTCCAAAACCAAGACACCAACAAGATATCATCTCAAGATACAACAAGAGTATGAATTCTAGATCACAAGGAAGCTTACTGAATAAACAACTCTTCTACAACATAGAAAAATAAAGCCACATAACCATTGGTTTTAAAAAAAGGGCCACAATTTTCAGCTCAAAACAATTTTGAAAAATCAAACTAACTTGGTGGGTTTCCACATTCACCAATGGTGTTTCATCAAGTCCCACCCACATGCACATTTCCATGCCACCCCCGACACCCAACCACCATACCATATAGGCCATACTTCCAAATATAAATAAAACCATGCATGTGAGCACCCATGAAAACACCAAAGACTAAAATTAAACATCATAATTAAAAAAACAATTTACCTTCAAAAGGAACACCAACCACCAAGTCAAAAAACATTTTCATGTTTCACAAAAAAAAACCACAATTAATTAAGAACCATTTTCTTGAAAACCTACCCCTTTTCATTTTTAAAAACTTTTTAAATAACCAAGCCACTCCAAACAACCCCTTCACATTATTTTTTTTAAAAAAAAAATCAGCAATGTATATTTTCATAATCTGAGGTCCATTGAGACCAATAACATTTCTAGTAAAAAACAAACCGATCAAAACTAATTTCCAAAACTAATTTATCCGATTTAAAAAAACTTTTTTTAACATCCTAAAATACCCCATTTAAAAAAAAGATCCAGAATCACTTTAAAATGATTCACAATTTCAAAACATTTTATTTCAACAAACCACAAGTTTAGATTATGGATAATCCAATCCCTTTAAATCATTTCTGCTTCCCTCCATTTTGTTTTTCACAAAAACACAACCTTCCTAAACCATTCTTATATTTAATTATTGAAACCCCCTTTTTTCACTTTTCAAAATCTAATCCTTACATTAAAACCCATTTCCACAATTCTCACACAAGGATTTTTAAAAAAAATTCAGAATTCAAGAAAGGTTCAAGAGACCCAAGAAAAAGGGAACTAGTGTCGGTGGGTGACTTGACCATATGGTTGGCGGCCATATGCCAAACACAACACCAACACAGAGAGACTTATTAGGACCATTCCCCACCTCCACATGGCTTGTCAGGCCCTGTGAGCTCACGAAGGCCATTGGTCAGACTCCCCTTGTCATATCCCAATATAAAAAAATCAACTAGAACAATGGACACTAATAAAACCGGACTTCCATGGAAACCTGAGGATTAGAACAAGAAAGATTTCGCGACGCTCTTCTTGCACTTACCCCTCAAGTCCCAACAATCCTACTCCATCTACATTGACATCCCCAAAATAACAAGGGCGCTCTAAAAAGAAAGGTCCGCTAATAGCCGACCTCCTCTGATACCATTTTGTCACGAACCAGCCTGAGTCGACCCTGAACCGGTCACCCAGGCCAGCCCGCGACAAGTCCCGAGAGGCGTTCCCAATCCTCCCGGGATGGTGACAAGAACCAAGGGCATCAATAGAGTACACAAGGGAACGATTTCTCCCATATATAGACAATCAAACAAACATCGGAAATAAACGGACAGCCCAAAATGAATTTATATAAAAATTGAACAAAATATTTTTTATACAAGAAACTAAAGGTAGAACAAAAACAAAAACTCAAATGAACAATCCCAATGACCAACTAACTCCATGTGACACTTCTGGTCACTCTCCAACACAATGATCAAAAGTCTCCCAAGGTGATCGAACTAAAGATGAAACCTGCACAAGGGCTAAAAAAGAAGAAGACCATAGGCGTGAGTATTAAAACTCAGTAGGTTAGCCCGGTATTCTATTCCCAATGAACATTACTTTAAAATAAAAGAAACATCAATTTATAGTTTTAAATTCATGATTTGAAAGTCTGGTTTTCAAATGAGGTTTCATGCTATAATAATTATCAGACAAAAACATGCAGGTTTAATAAACAAAAATGCAAGTAACAATTATTTTCAAAGAGGTGAAACTTCAAAATGAAAATAGTTTTCAAGTGGGCTGCTTTAAATAATTTTAACATTCAAATAAATAACACATACTACTGAATTTACCAACCAAACACACCATATGCCGACGGTGAGTACAAAATATCCAATGAGCACTAGTCACAGGAATACCCCTAGGCACTAGTTAGTTGTGATCCCCAGGTACCTCGTATCTCGGTGAAAGTAACCATAATAAATATCCGTTCTCGTGCACGAGCCACTAGTAGGGAACATACCCATAACCTAGTGGTCCCCAATCATCAACATCATCATAGTTTAGTTAGTGTTGTCATCGTCAAACTTGCTACGTGAAACAGGGGCCAACCCCCACAGAATCACTAGCATACTAGTACACGTCTGCCCACCTAGATACCCGGGATTCCCTTTAGTGCTCAATCAAGTTACACATATTATCAAATACACATTTCACATCCCCATTCCATTCCAAAACCATAAAATCACAAACATCCCATAATCATTCTTCACGTTTCTTATACTAATCAACAAACCGCTAAATATTTCGGTAAAACAATTTCATGAAGTGTATTGAGGATTTGCAAATAAAACTCTTTCAAAAACACTCTTTAAATTATAAACACACATCATAACCAAACCAAATCATATTTGGCAGCCCAATAAACATTTAATAAAATCATTTAATGGACCATAAAACAATCCCAATTTCACAACTTGTTATATACAAGTAAAACACTCCTTCATTAGGAAATGCCAAACGGACCTTTAAACATTTTCTCAAAACTAACCTTTGATGAAGGTATGCATTTTAATTTTATTAAGGATCTGTATAAACATCATTTACAGCAGTAAACCTCATTCATAAATCTCTTATAATACTTAGGTTAAATATTCAAAACACAACCATTTTCATAAAGATGTGAAACGGTCCATTTTTGGGCAACTCGGGCCAAAATATGTTGTAAATCAAAACCCACTTGTTTGTAAAAAAAAATCCAAATTGGAAATCAATATAAGTACCCAAAAATACCATTTATAATTCTTCCAATTCCTTTATAAATCCAATCAAGTAACTTTTAAATCACACATCACACATAAAAGCCAACCGGGCAATTTACCGAACACATGACATGCCCTTTTTAAACAAAACAATTTATTTTATGTACATGAAAAGGAATAAAACACCAATTGAAAGCCATATTTTCATTCAAGATACTGTAACATGTTAAAAATACCATATAAAAGATTATAAACCTCACAAAATATTTGCAAAAGATAACGGAACATTTAAACAAACACTTGTTGAGAACTTTCATGACAAAACAACACTACCGTTCACAAACCAATGATTAAACAACCACTTTGAACACCAATAAAATTATCCAAAGGATGAAAAACAATAATGAACATATATATCTGGTTTTAAATATAATAAAAGTATGAAACTTAAATAATAAAGTCATGTGCATGCGGTATCCTACCTCAAATCTTTGGCGTAATTGAAACGCACACCTGAAATCACCCGCCGCAGGGTTATAAACCCTAAAACTTAAAATACCAGACCTAAACAAACATAAAACCAATCAAAAAACATGGTATAACAAAACCCTAGGTATATCAAGACTAGGGTACAATATAAAACCATTAAATAATGAAAGGAGGGGGAAGAGGAAGGAGAAAGGAGAAGGAATCTCACCTTTCACCCTAGAAAACTCTTCGTATTACATTAGATCTGCAACCCTAGAGGGAAGGGAATGTCTTGAAAATTCATGGAGATACTCCAAGGATCTGGAAGAACCAGGGAAAGAAAATTGGTGGCCAAAAGAGTACGAATTGAATGAGTTATGGGTGAAACAAGTTACCTTCTCAATTCTGGACGTTTTCAGGAAACTAGAGAACATTCTCCCTAATACGCGACCCATATGAGCTCAAAAGTGGTAAAAACGATATTTGGGGTGAGGATAGGGATATTGGCTTCGGGTGGGAGGTGGAATCACCGAAAAATATTAAAAAATGGAAAATATATAAATGAAACAAATTATTTTTTTTAAAACAGGAAATGGTCCCATGGGATGGCCCAATACCTAAATAAGTGACCCAAATTCGTCTGGCTTATGAATTTCTAATAGGTCCAAAAGGATAAATAAATTTTAATATATCAGTATAGGATAAGTGGGAAGTTGATTGGGTGAAAAAGGATGAAAAACAAAAGAGTTATAAAAGAAACAAATTCAGTTGTTAAAACTGGGAATGGGCCGGATCAATACAAAGACAGAAAAAAAAACCGTGTGTGACAATAATCCTGATAAATGATGATATTGTACAATAAAATCATTACCACTTCGGTAACTTTGAATCGTAAGCCCCATGAGGGAATATAATAAAATTAAACTTAAAATATAATGATGATAAATAAATTCATGATAGTAAATTTCAAATGGTATGTAAATACATCTCTTAAAAGAATATAGGTGAATAAAATAACATATGTCTCAAAGAATAAAAATAGAGAAAAAAACCCATTACCTTATGTATCAACTTCCATCATATATGTTTGAACCTCATGTATAATAAATATAAGTTTGTTATACATATATTATAGAACCATATTATTTACTTATGAACTTTTATTACCTGTTTGTTAATAATTTTTAGTTAATGTCACATTTCGGGCAATGACTCCTTTGTTTTTTGTGTATATTTTGACTTTTTATTTTGTTTCCTATTGCTTAGATAATGGTTTAAAAATATCCACAATGAATAACAAGATATAAATATCATATATGTTCTATGTATATGTATTTACTGTAATCCATAAAATTTATTGATAAAAATGGAATACACTATTGATGGAGATGGTAGGTCATACGTATGCATAAACATTATTTCTATTTTCATGAAGGATTAAAAGAAAGAAAGATAAATAAAATATTACCATTAAATAATTATTTTTATTTTAAATATATCAGATATGTTCATTAAACCCATCCTTATTACCTTTTATTTAAAGTGTGAATGAATCACATCGCTTTGTGTGGCGGTAGTCTGTCATACACACGAATGACATTGTCATATTTCCATATAATTTAAAGTAAGAAGGAAAATGTTATATCATGATTAAATAATATTAATAATATCATCAATATCATATATAAATAATAAATCTATCAATATGTCCATCTGTGAGAGGTGGTAATAGAAAAATGAATGGCATCAGTTCGTGAGGTTGTAGTTCATTGTCCACATGAATGACGATTTCGTAACCCATTTGATGGAAGTGTAGATCGTTGTAGGTAATGATATTAACATAAAAAATTATAATTATATGAAATATACTGAGTTAATTATATCATAATTTGTTGATAATAATTCAAGAAGGTGGACAAAGAAATAAAATAAAAACACTCATTGAATAATGTTACCTCTTCTTCGGGTATCCTCCTTAGTTTTCACCAAAATTCATTATAGGATGGATTTCTGTCAAAAATAAGGCTTGTGGGATTATATTAGAGAAGTTTATAAGTAATTTTTTCATTCATTGGATGAAAAAAGTTTTTTATTATTTTAATAATACGTGAGAGTGGTTGGCCTTTTATAAGTGAGGTGAGTGGCCCACTTATAATATTTTGAAAGAAAAAGGTGTACCCACATTTTAAACCTAAAAAAAGGATCTGAAACAGATTATTATTGAGAATTAGAAATTATAAGGTATAAATATTTCCATTAAATATATTTTATACAAGTTTATAATACATTTTAACCCTTATCTATTTAGTTTACCCCCTAGTAAACCCATTTTTACCTTAAATGCGGTGAATAATTTGTACTGTTTTTACTATTCATTAATGTTAAAAAGTTAAGTTAAAATTATTATATAATATTAATTATTATTATTAAAAATATTTAATCCATTTTTTGAAATCACATTTATAGATGTGTTAAATAGTAATTTAAAATTAATCTCACATATGGAACGAGAAAGCAGGTTTTTAAAGAGAAAATGTTCAAAGGTTTGAAAAGATTTTATATCAAAATTCTATGTAAAATTTATTCAAATGACCTAAATTTTAATAATAAATATATAATTTAACTTATTTTCCTTTAAAATAATATTATAAAATATTATATTATAAATAATATAAATGAAAATTCATTTTTCAATTAAAATTTATTATTTTCCTCTATTCATTAAAAAATGAAACACTTCATAAAATTCAAAAAAAATAAACCTAATATAATTTTGAAATGATGATTTATAAAATGAATTTTAATATAATGAAATAATTTTCTAAAAGTGTGAAAAATAATTTTATAATTTAAAAAAAAGACATAAAAACAATTTTATTTGAGAAAGTGGTATTTTCCAAAAAGTTAAATACTTTACTAAAAAATATGTATTTTGTTTTAAATATTTTTTATTTATATTAAATCATTATACTCAATATTTAAAAATTATTTATTACTATTCTTTTTTATATGTTTAATGGCTAGTTCATAGTAGTCGTGTTTAAATAATTATATTAATAATATATCTAGGTCTCGTTAATCTCAGCGTTGCATGAAATGCAATCTAACAAAGAAATTTAATTTTTTTTTAAATAATTTGAAAAACTCTGGGTGTTACAGTTGTGAAAAATGAATAATTATTATAATCTATCAAAAATAAATTGAGTTTTGAAAATCTTAACCACTTGGTAAATTTCATATCAAATCCCCACAGATGAAAAAAAAATCAAATTGAAACATTAAATATCATGAAGTATGAATTATTCATTATATATGTTGAAGAATGGGTATTATATACATAAAATGAAATAAATTCAGTGCATAACATTACAATATGCCTCAATAAAGATAAATTGAGATGAAGTCCCTTACAATGCACTTCTTTTTGAATGAACATTTTTTAATCTCATGTATTACAGTATTAATCATTTTATCAATTTATTCTAGAACAATATTAATATTTCCAATATCATATGTGATCCTATTATAACATTTTATCACATGTTTGTTAAAAATATTTAATTATTTTCACTGTTTTGGGAGTTAATTACCTTGTTTTCTCATGCATGTTTTGTCATGAATATTTCAGTTCTTGGATATAAGATATAGATCCATAATCTAAAAAATTATTTCAATGTTTTAAATATCATATTTAATAATTAATTACATTTTTGTAATCATTATTTATATTTGGACATGGAAAATGAGTCTCATCACTTCATGGAGATGGTAGGTCGTACGTACGCACGAGAAACGATATTATTACAATAACGAGTGAATGGATAATAAAGTGCGTGAAATGTTAACCTTAAATAATTATAATTATGTCATATATATCACTTATATTAATTAAATTTATCATTATTACTTTTAATTTAAATTGTACGTGAAAACGAATCACACCACTTCGTGGGGTGGTAGTCCTCTGTACACAAGAGCAACGTAATAATATTTTAAATGGAATGGAAAGTAAGAAATTATATGTAATTTTATAATTACATAAGTATAATAATAACTTAAATTCCATATAGATGTGTTAAATTTATCATTATATCCAGTCTTGAAAGGGAGTGATGAAAAATGAATTACATCAATTTGCATGTCAGTAATCTGTCAAACACATGATTAATGGTTTTGTTGCCCATTTAATAGAAGAATATATGGTTATTATTAATATACATAAAGTAATAAAAAATATGTATATTAAGGATAATAATTTTACTATATAAAAATCATTTAATTAGATTTGAATCATGTGGAAGAAGAAACAAAATAAAAATGATCGTTTAAGAACATTACCCCTTCTTTAGACAACTTCTTTAGGTTTGCAGCAAACACCTTCCTAGGTTGACTTTATAATCAAAGAAAACGAATATATGTGTTTTTATGGGATTCAAGAAGTTATTTTGGTATTTATTTTCCAAAACAAAACTCTTTGGATGTGTGAATAGGGGAGGAGAGGGGGTAGACTTTTATAAGGGGGGGGGGGGAGAGGACACACATGGAATTTGTAGAAAGAATCAATTACACCACCATTTTTTATCATTCCAAAAGCCTCCAAAATTATTCATTATAAAACCATAGATGTTATATGGTCAAAATACTTCCATAAAATTGGTTTTTTGTAATGTTTTTGTCCAGTTTTAACCATTATATTCTTAGTTTATCCCCCCAATAAACGGTTTTTACCTTAACCATGATATTTAATTTATATTATTTTCAATATTCATTATAGTAAAATATTAAGATAAACATATTAGATAATTTAAATAATTATAATTCCAATTATGTAATCCATTTTTACAAATTCAATTCAATGAATTTTTAGAATCCAATTTAAAATTGTACCTGTAGACATGATGAAAAAGTGAGTTTCCAAAGAGAAACTTTTCATAAGTATAGAAGGTTTTAATATAAAAATTAAAGATTAAATTGATTAAAATGAACTAAATTAGTTAAATTTAAATTTAATTGAACTAATTTACATTTAAAAATAAATTTAAATAATATTTAATCATTGTAAATTATTTAAATAAAAATACACTACTCAATAAAAATTGGTATTTTTCACTATTCATCAAAAAATGAAATTTTTCAGAAAAATTTCAAAAATATACCCTAAGATAATTTTGATAATATGATTTAAATAATTAAAAATAATTTTTAAAATAATTTTACCTCTAATTGATATAAAATAATTTTAAATTATGTGCACAAAACATGATTAGCACATTTTTTAAAAAATACAGTTTTTTAGAAAACATTTATTTTTATTTTAAATGATTCTTATTTTATTTATAATAAATTTTTAACCATTTTTTTTAATTTAGTTATTTATATTCATAAATTTAAATTTAATGACTAGGTTTTAACAATATACTATATTCCGGTTCATTTAGACTCAGGGTTATGAGTAACACAAGCTATCAAAGAAATTAAATTTAAAAATAATTATTTCAGAGGTTGTTTATACTTGGTGTTGCATGTTTTATATTATATAGAATAAAATTTTCTTATATTATAATTATGGGGTATTATATTCTCCTCAACTTAAATAAAAGTTTTCCATTTAATTTTATCTAGTGTTTAGAAATCAAGGGTTTGATATTTGAAAATTTCTTTGTTTAAAACGGACATCTTAAAAAAGGGTTTTAAAACATCATCTTAATAAGAGATAAAGGGAGGTAAAAATCGCATATGGAATAACACATAACTAGTATTCTATTTTGGATGAAATTTGTATAATTTGATGATATTTACATGTAAAAAAAGTTTACATAATTATAGATAGTGATAGAGGTAACTGATCAAAAGAAAGTGAATGATCAATTAAAAGTTAAGGACAACAAAAACATAAATATTTTTTGATATAAAGGACCATTTTATTTGTTGGATATGAAGTTAATATGATAATATTTTTGTTTCAATATCCTTTTACTAACATTAAGTAATTATTTTTCTGTCTAAGAATATAAGGAAATATTCTTATTTGAGATATTTTTATTTCATAAGCATAATTTGATCCTTTGGTTGTGCCTCGATCAATTTCTAATTCATCACATACTCAAAGAAATGAATATCTAAATACGAATTTTTTATTCCTAAAGAACTAAAATTCACTTTTAACAGATTTTAATTTTCTTAAAAAGGTAACAAGCCTTTAAATCTGTCTCTAACTATTTTCTAAACCCATTATTGTCAACAAGAGTTATCCAAAACAATACATTAATCTATAAACCTCAATAGTAACACCAGAAGTTAAAAATTTATATTTATCTCTAAAATAATTTAATTAAATAAAATAACATATTAACCAGAACATAATGTGGGATAGTGGTAGGCACATCACCCTTTTTCCTTTGGTTGTGGGTTTAATCCCTACAGCCTTGCTGGATGCGACAGGTTGTCACCCTATATGTGGGTTGTTATTTTTTAAAACTATAATAATATAATTCATATAATGTTCCCAATTTTTAATAACACATAATTACCACAATATCAAGATAACATAAACCCTAAGGGTTAACAATACCTTTAAAGTTGTGCACAAAAAATGGAAGGGGATTCTTCCTTAAAAAACTTTTCCACTAAAAAATATACAAACCAAATAGGTTGTATTGCAATAAATGTTTCCCGAAAAATCCTTAATCTTGTTAGACTCACATAAAATAAAACATAAAAATTTATGTTTAATAATCTTAACATATGATCAATATTAAACCCATAAATCCAAGATGGTGTCCATAAATCTTAAGTTAATTAAGTCAAATATGCCCCAAAAATTAACATAATATTTAGATGTTTCATGATTAATATAACCAAAATATAATTGGTAAAAATAGTTCTAAAATATAATTTTGGAATCCCAATAAATATTTATACATTCTTATTTGGACATAGGTCCTTTATTGGTTTAGGAGTTAACCATTAAAATAGGTAATCGACTAAGATAATACCCAAGTTACACCTATTTAAGAATACAAACTATAAATAGCTACCTATGATGAATTTTATTTCCTTTTATTGTTCTTTTCATTTTTCCTTATTAATTTTTTATTTACTCCCTTATTTTCCACGTATATAACATTTTATCGTTCTTTTAAGAGACATTATTGGGTGTCTCTTCCTATATTTATGACATGATGTAAATAGATACTTCTCTCCTACGTGGTCTCCGCCACTCAAGCTCTTAGCCAAATCCATTCATCTCTTATCTTATGAGTCCAAGCCTTGGTTAAGGTATTGTTTTTTTGTTATATTTTGGGATAACTGGTGAGGAATAATCACAATATCTTTCGCTTTATTCATCATCCCATTTGGACGATCATAGTTACCACATTATCCTTCATATTCAATTTCAACATGATTCCATTAGGTTCTAGCAATTAAGTAAAACAAAAAAAATAATAATATGAGAAACAATAATCATAGTTGAAAAACCAAATATTCATTTATAGTATTTCTAAATCTTGACACCTTTCTTCAATCTAATACAACTTAGTTTTACCATAGTTTATTTATTTTCATCATCTTTTCAAATATTTTATAATGGTTTGTAAATAAAATGTGAATTATCCAAATTATATACCCTATGAGTGTCAGATCAGGTGTCCATTAAGACCTATTGTTGTGTACCTGGGTGATTCTCGAGTAAATCCTAATGCACCTTTTTTAATGTTATCATGCTTAAGAACATATGTTCCAGAACCATATCCATATATAATATCCAAACAGGGATATATTTCTAGGAAAAATCATATAATTTCTACCTTACAAAAATGTTAATAGTTTTTCCATATTTATCCTCAAAGTCTATCATATAGTTAGGTTACATAATCTATATTTTCGTAATATATTTTTTCCTAAATCTAGTTATCATGTTTTCTACAGAACTTCCTCTAATACCAACTATAATGACCCCAGCCCGAGTAGCTTAGAGATAGTGTTTTATTTATTACATTGGCATAAGATAAAAGTAATCTCGTCCTAAAGGAAAAAATATTTAGTCTTGGTAGACTAGAAACATACATGATTTCCATATTATATTTAAATAAAAAAAATTCAAAAAAATTGGGAATATCATTATTCCTTCTAGAATATCCTTTTATTGAATTCATAGTATACTTCCTAGATTTCTAGGAAATGAAAAAAATAAGGGTGAGCTCAAACACTCAAAAAGATTTACATAAATAGGAAGGTTTCATGAACAAATAAGGAGTAATAAATAAGTCATAACAAATATAGAAAGTTAAATAACTAAACATGTATTCATTAAATAAATAACATGACTATAATAATTGGATAAGGAATAATCAATTTGACATGATAAATAACTAAAAACACATTCCATTTTATTGATAAACTGGGAATCAAATGCATCTAGAGATAACACCATTATGAAAATATCATTTATAATAATAACATAATTCTTGATAAATGAAATTATTAATTATTGGATTTCATTATCTTAGGCATCATGATACCTCTACAATCAAGACCTTTCACAAGACGGTTTAAAATTGATCGGTTGGTAAACACCAAAAAAAAATTAATTAATGCTAGCCAACTAATTCATCTCATTAGACTATCAATGAATTGATGGGATATATATAATCTGGCCCCATCCATATCTTTCGGTCCAACAAATTCCTCATATCTAATGTTCGATTTAATTTCATGAAAAATATGCTTTATGGACAAATTCTTATATTGGGTAAGGAATACATATTAATAATAATTTCCCTAGTCAATCATATAACATTAAAAGTAAAATAAAATATGTATAAATTATATACGGTTTATGTAATAAGTATATCCTTGATAAATAATATGTAAATTTCAAGGAAAATTAATGTCCAATAATCATAGTAAATTTAATATATCAAGGGAAAGTTAATGACTATAAAAAACGAACCAAGAAATTTAATTTCAATACATTTATTAGTCAAAATTATCATAAACCATTTATAGCAATAATAAGGATGGTATCAATACAACATATCCCCAATATAGTATTAGTTAAATAAAGTGTTGTTTCTATTGATGAATATAAATTCCAAAAAATTATCTTCTAAAACATTCATGAGGAAAATAAAATTTTCATTTTGAAAATAATCATTTAAAACTAAAATTTCCCCAAATATTTGGATTAAAATTTTATTTCAAAATAACATTGGAAACTTTTTATATAATAATTATAACATTTAGTGGTCATTATGAAGGTAAATTCAATAAATTCTATATAAGTTAAAAAAATCTTTTTCACATTTTTGGTAAAATCCCAATGGGCCTTATTTGGAAAATGAAATAAAGATTCATTTAAAAAATTTAAAGAATAAAATGGGTTAAAATTTATTTAATAAATCATTTTTATAAAGTTAAAAATATTTTTTAGAACATTTTTATAAAAAATGGTTTTGAAAGACAAATGATTTTTGACGAAAGAGAGAAATGATATTATATTATATTAAAAAATATCAATAATTTTAATTAACAAAGATTGGAATATACTACTATTTATTGGAATAATCATGAATAACTAGAGGATAATAAAATTATAGGGGTTTATTATAAAATGATCATATAATTTCTTTCAATTAAAATTAAAGTATAAAAATTATTGATTAAAATGAGAATGTGAAATAAACCCATGAAAATTTAATCTCTTGTATGATTGTTTTAATCATGTTATAAATGTAATAAATAACCATATTAATATTTATAATATCATATATTATCCTTTTATAACATTTTACCAATCGTTTCTTAATAATGAAAGGTTGCAGAACGTTTCGCGGCGGTTTTTTTATTATTTTTATTTTTTTTAATTTTTTTATTTTTATTTTTAATTTTATATATTTATTTATTTATTTATTTTTTTTATTTTTTTATTTTTTGTATTTATTTATATATTTATTTTTAGTATTTATTTTTCGTAATTATTTTTCGTATTTATTTATATATCTATTTCGTATTTATTTTTCGTATTTATTTATTTATTTATTTATTTTATCTATTTATTTTATCTATTTATTTTATATATTTATTTTATTTATTTATTTTATTTTATTTATTATTTTATTTATTTTATTTATTTATTTTTCGTATTTATTTATTTTATTTATTTTATTTATTTTATTAATTTTATTAATTTTATTTATTTTATTTCGTATTTATTTTATTTCGTATTTATTTTATTTCGTATTTATTTTCTTTCGTATTTATTTTATTTTTTTTATTTATTTTATTTATTTATTTATTTATTTAATTTTGTATTTATTTTATTTATTTATTTATCAATGCATGCACATCTCATACACATGCACATGCACATGCATCCCCATGCAATATAAAGAAATTATGTGTTTGGTGAGATTTGAACCCCTAACCTCTTGCATATTTTCCAAAGACTTTACCACTCCAGCAAGCTCGCCGTGTGGTTAATAAACAGAATTTAATATACTTATATATATTAATTGGAAAATCAAATAATACATAAATAATAGATATATACTCAATAATAATAAATAATAAATAATAAATAATAAATAACGAATAATCAATAATCAATAATAAATTATAAATAATAAATAATAAATAATAAATAATAAATAATAAATAATAAATAATAAATAATAAATAATAAATAATAAATAAAGATAAATAAAAAATAATAATTAAATATAAATAATAAATAAATAATAAATAATAAATAATAAATAATAAATAATAAATAAAGATAAATAACAAATAATAATTAAATAATAAATAATAAATAATAAATAGTCAATAGTAAATAATAAATAGTCAATAATAAATAAGGAATAATAAATAATAAATAATAAATAATGAATAATAAATAATAAATAGTAGATAAATATATATAATAAATAATAAATAATAAATAATAAATAATAAATAATAAATAATAAATAATAAATACATAATAGATATAAATAATAAATAATAAATAATAAATAATAAATAATAGATATAAATAATAAATAATAAATAATAAATAATAAATAATAAATATAAATAATAAATATAAATAATGAATAATAAATAATAAATAATAAATAATAAATAATAAATAATAAATACATAACAGATATAAATAATAAATAATAAATAATAAATAATAGATATAAATAATAAATAATAAATAATAAATAATAAATAATAAATACATAATACATAATACATAATAGATATAAATAATAAATAATAAATAATAGATATAAATAATAAATAATAAATAATAAATAATAAATAATAAATAATAAATAATAAATAATAAGTAATAAATAATCAGTAATCAATAATGAATAATAAATATTAAATATTAAATATTAAATATTAAATATTAAATATTAAATATTAAATAATCAAATATAAATAAGAAATAAATAATAATAAATAATAAATAAATAATATATAATTAATAATAAATAATTAATAATTAACAATAAATAATACATAATAAATAATAAATAATAAATAATATATAATAAATAACAAATAACAAATAATCAATAATCAATAATCAATAATAAATAATAAATAAATATAAATAATAAATAAATATAAATAATAAATAAATATAAATAATAAATAAAAAATAAAAAAATATAAAATAATAAATAATAAATAATAAATAATAACTAATAACTAATAAATAATAACTACTAAATAAATATAAATGATAAATAATAAATAATAAATAATAAATAATAAATACTTATAAATAATAAATAATAAATAATAAATAATAAATAATAAATAATAAATAATAAATAATAAATAATAAATAAATATAAATAATAAATAATAAATAATTATAAATAATAAATAATAAATAAATACAAATAATAAATAAATGTAAATAATAAATAAATATAAATAATAAATAATAAATAATTATAAATAATTAATAATAAATAAATATAAATAATAAATAATAAATAAATATAAATAATAAATAATAAATAATAAATAATAAATAATAACTAATAAATAATAACTAATAAATAAATATAAATAATAAATAATAAATAATAAATAAATATAAATAATAAATAATAAATAGTAAATAATAAATAAATATAAATAACAAATAAATATAAATAATAAATTAATATTAATAATAAATAAATATAAATAATAAATAATAAATAAATATAAATAATAAATAATAAATAAATACAAATAATAAATACTAAATACTAAATAATAAATAATAAATAATAAATAAATATAAATAATAAATAACTATAAATAATAAATAATAAATAAATATAAATAATAAATAAAAATTAATAATTAATAAATAATAAGTAATAAATAAATATAAATAATAAATAAATATAAATAATAAATATATAATAAATAATAAATAAATATAAATAATAAATAATAAATAAATATAAATAATAAATAATAAATAATAAATAATAAATAATAAATAATAAATAATAAATAATTATACATAATAAATAAATATAAATAATAAATATAAATAATAAATAAATAAATATAAATAATAATTAATAAATAAATATAAATAATAAATAATAAATAAATATAAATAATAAATAAATATAAATAATAAATAATAAATAAACATAAATAATAAATAAACATAAATAATTAATAAACATAAATAATTAATAAATATAAATAATAAATAATAAATAACCAGTTACAAATAATAGATAATAAATAAATTAATGTATATTATAAATAATAAATAATAAATAATAAGTAATCAGTTACAAATAATATATAATAAATAAATTAAAGTATATTATAAATAATAAATAATAAATAATAAAGGAAACACATGAAAAAGTATGAAAAGACGTGATAAGGGATGAAAAATCATGAAAACACATGAAAAAGGCTGGAGAAGCATATAAAGAATGTGGCATTAGAAGGAATAAGAACGCATAAAAACTTGTGACAACTCTAGAAAACTCCTTAATAATTCAACATAATCATCATAATAACCCATAAAAACCATTGATAAAGATAACAAGTAATGGAAACCCAAATAAACAGTAATAAATGGAGCTACCGTTAAAACTCGTCAAAATAGTCATAAAGAGACAAAAACATTGGACTCACATTAACGGAGATAACTTATGATCCGAGAGTCCGTTTTAGATCTGCGACCTTTCAAATCAAAGATCCTGGAACGATATTTGACCTGAAAGGTGAAAGAGTCTGAATGGGAAGCCGGATCGGAAGTTATGACCATTTAAAAAAAAGCTGACGGGGAACGGGTGCTAGAAACGAGGCATTGAAAAACATAACAAACCCGATACCCACTAAAAAGGCCATAACATATGATCTAGGAGTGCATGTGGGCGCCGCAACCAGTCAAACTGAATCTCATGGAACGAGCTATGATCTGGCAGGTGGAGAAGGCCGAACTGACACGCGGATCGAAAGTTAGGTCTATTTGAAGACAACTTCGACGGGACACTGGTGACGGAAATAGGGTTTTGGAGGCCTTCGGTGGAGTTTTGGGGTCGAAAAACAAAACAAAATCAACTTTGTGACAAATTGGTGCGTAGCTCTCTTCGC
Source organism: Viscum album (assembly GCA_963277665.1). Classification (NCBI taxonomy): domain Eukaryota; kingdom Viridiplantae; phylum Streptophyta; class Magnoliopsida; order Santalales; family Viscaceae; genus Viscum; species Viscum album. The sequence continues at coordinate 252,548,635 of OY728160.1, read as the reverse complement.
TGGCTTCGATTTGATATGTGGTAGAGCCCAAACGGACACCCGGAGCGAAAGTTATGGCCGTTTGAAGTTGGAGAACTTTTTCTAACTTTCTTATAACTCTCATATATTCCGCACCTTATATCGCATCATGATTGTGATTATACGTGCCTCTAGATCTTTTCATTAGCTTCGATTTGACTGGTCGTGGCACTTCAACGGACGCCCGGATCAAAAGTTATGGTCATTTTAGTGATTTCGAGGTTTCTCATGTTTTTTTATTTTTTCCTTTCATTTCGAGGCGGTTTTACCGAAACCGCCGCTATTTCGCGGTGGTTTTTTAAAAAACCATCACTAATCCTCGAATAAAATTAAAAAAAAATAAATAAAATTAAAAATAAATAAATTTTTTTTGTCGTTTAGCGGCGGTTTTTTCGCGGCGGTTTTTAAAACCGCCGCTAAACGTCGGTTTTCTTGTAGTGATTATTCCTAGTTTATTTTTATGAGAAAAAAATGTATCTAAAATTCTGGTATGGTATTAACTAATTAATTTTGTTCATTATTTTTTGAAATAAATGGATTTTTAACTGTGAATATGGGAGGGGAGAAGAGGCCTTTTATAAGTGGGGGAGAGGACACACATGAAATTTTTGGAAATAATTAATTACACCAATGTTTTTATTATTCCAAATTCTTAAAAAATGGGTCATTAAAAAACCATAGATGTGATATGGTGTACATATCACTATAAAATGGGTTTGGACACGTTTTAGTTCATTTTAAACATTTATATTTAATGATTAACCACCAGGTAATCATGTTTTTACCTTAACCGTGGTAATTAATTTTTACTATTTTCACTATTCATTACGTTTAAAAGTTATGCTGAAATTACTATATAATATAAATTATTATAATTGAAAATATAAAATCCATATTTTTAAATTCAATTCATATAATTATAAGAATCTAATTTTAAATTATACTCAAAGATGCAACGAAGAAGTGGGTTTTCAAATAGAAAATTCTCATATGTATAAAAGGTTTTCATATCAATATTTAATAAGAAATTTAATATAATGACCTAAATTAGTAAAAATATAATATAATTGAAATAATTTAACTTAAACCCTAATTTAAAATATAATTTTACTTTGTAAATTACTTAAATGGAAATGAAGTTTTCTACAAAAATCTATTTTTTACTATTCATTGAAAAATGAATCTTTTTCGAAAAATCGAAAACATTAACCCTATTATAATTTATTTATGATAATTTAAAAATAGAAGTTAATTTTTTAAAATTCTTAAATATTAATTTTAAATTATGTCAGAAAAACGTGATTGACCTATTTTTTATAAGAATAAAGGTTTTTATAAAACATTTCTTTTTCATTTAAATTGTTCTTATTTTATTTCTAATCAACAAATAACCATAATTTCAAAAATTAGTTAGTACTATTCATAACCTATAATTTAATTTCAAGTTTATAATAGTATAATATGTTATAGTTCATTTATACTCAGGGTTACAGGTTCTATAAGCTATTAGAGAGATTAAATTGAAAGAAATATATTTTGTGGAATGTTTAAGCTCTGTGTTGTGTGTCACATATGCCGCCAAATACAATGTTCTTAGTTTATAATTTTGGGGTGTTACAATAACCTATACATTAAAATTGGTGGTATGAATTAGAATAGCCACGTTTTTAAATAAATTATAATTTTTTTAGATAAAGAAAATATATTGATAAATAAGTACTTAATTTTTAGTAATGTAGTTATATGCTTCAAAAATATATTTTTCCTCAAACATTATTTTTAATATTTTTTTAATAAATATTAATATATAATTTTTTAAACTGTTAAATTTATTTTAAAAAATAAAAAAAATTCATAATCAACATGTCTAAATTATCGTAATGTGACTTTTAAATTTTTTTTCTAAAATACTAATTATTAGATGAATACTAAAAATACTAATTTTTATTTAAAATTCTATTTTAATTTAAAGAATTTAAAATTTAAATTATATTCTTATATGGATTTAAATTTAACATTAGTTTACTTATATTATTATTAATTCAATTTAAATAATTGGAATCAATTATACATTCATTTTTAATATAATTTTTTTTATTGAAAAAAATTTTTCTTTGGAAAACAACATTTTAATAATGTTTGTGGGTTTAATTTTAAATTAAATTCATCCACTTATGTCAATTGAATTTGTTAAAATATATACAATATTTTTAATTAGAAAAATTAATAATATACAATAAGGTAAACTCATAATGAATGATAAAAATAAAAGAAATGTGTTACCGTAGTTATGTTTAAAATTGGTTTATCGGTGGTTAAACTAAAAATATAAGGGTTAACATAAACTTTTAAATTAATATTTTACTGTAATATTTACACCTTATATCACCTAGGGTTCTATAATTATTTATTTTTTATTCTTGTGACCAAGAAAGTGACATGAAATTATTTGAAAACATTGAAAAATTACAAGTGTGTCACTCACATCAATTTTAAAAGGGTTCTCCCTCTCCTCTCCTATTAACACATCAAAAGACTTTTATTTCATCCAATTAATTACTAAATACATTCCTTACTTCTCTAAACATGTCCTAAATTCCTTATTTTTATTATAAAATCATCCTAATAAGGCTTCCTGTATAAACCTAATGAGGTTCTCCAAAGAAGAGGTATAGTTCTTAACCTTGCATTTTCATTTTATTTCATCATCAAACTACATCAAATGTAATTCATCTATGCTGATATAAAAACATAATTATCTCCCATATACTAATATTTTATTATGTTAGTTTCATAACCTGTATCTGTCTCTTCTTCCATCAAATGGGAAACAAAATTTTTGATCATGTGTATGGCGGACTGCCGCCTCACAAACTGATGTAATTCGTTTTCCATCACCACATCTTACAGCTAGATATAATGATGTAATTAATATATTTTCATAATATAATTATATTTATAAATTTTAATATCACAGATATATTCTTACCTTCCAATCTGTTAGAAGATGGTAACATCCCTCATGTGTACATGTGGACTACCACCTCCACAAAGCGATGTGATTCATTTTTCATTTTATTTTTATATTTATGGTAATGAGGATATATTTAATGGATATATATGATATATATTATATAAAAATGATTCTTTAAAGGTGAATTATTATTTTCCTTTCTTTTTTCCATCCATTGATAAAATAGAAACAATGTACATGCGTATATATGGCCTACCATCTCCATGAATAGTGTAATTAATTTCTTTATCTCTATATTTTATGAATGACTCTAAAAATGTATACAATGAATATATGTTATATTTATATCATGAATAAATTTATGGAGATGATGTAATCAAGATTTGTGTACAAGAACCAAAATTACTAAACTAAAACATTCATGAAAAACAAAGAAATTTTTACAAGAAATAATTATTTGCATAAGGAATTATTAATAGATAAGTGAAAAATAGTGATAAGTAAATAGTATACAGTATGATATATATAATTTAATTCTTTAATATATATATAGTATACCTATATGTATTAAATAGTAGGTTTTAACATGTATAAAGGAAGTCGATACTTGAGGTAAGGGTTTTTCATCTCATTTATTGTTTCTATAGGATACATACCATATTCAACACTTATTTCTTTTTTAGGGTATACATAATTCCCATGAATTTATTTTATGATTATTTAAATGAAAATTATGGGATATAAATATCCATATAAGGTTATTTCTTTCATAGGGACTACAATTCAAAATTTATTAAAGTAGAAAAGGTTTTTAGTTAAAATCTCAATGTTTATTGTGATTGTTTATGATTATGATTTTGATGATTAATTATTACAATATACCTCTTAATTAATTCATGAATTTTATTCTAATAGGTATATTTCTAGATAATACATTTTTTCCATCAATTTTTCTCTCTTTAATAATATAATATCCCATTGAAATGTTTTTAAAGAAAATTGATTTTATCTCTCCTTGGTTAAAAATCCTTTCTCTTCCATGTACTTGTTTTATAAAACTATTTTATTGAAATTTTTTACTATTATATAATGATTATTTATGGCATTTTTACCCATATTTTTTTTAAAAATTCTTTAAAAGGGACATTCTTGTCATTTTATTAATGACATACTTTTTAATTTTTTCCAAATATTTAAAAGGAATATTTGTTTTTACATGTTCATAATTAATGGTATTTCCCACCATCATGTCACTCGATGATTTAAATCACCCTTTAAAAGATTCCAGGTTTATTTTACATGAAAATTTTTTCTTTAATATTTTGGAATGTTTTAGATTTTGATGATGTTTTTTTGTAATGGAAAAGATATTTTCCACAATAATGTTTTACTAATCTTTTTATGGTTATTATAATTCATTAATGACAATAAACTTGAATTTTGAATTATATTTACCAAGGAAATGGTTTAATGGTTCAATCCTTATCCTTTCTCTACATGGTTGAATGAGCGATTTCGTGGGCACCCTCAAATTATTAGTGGTTTTTTGGGTCACTTAGGTGTAGTAGAGTGGTTGACCTAGGTCGTCTCTCAAAGGAGGAAGTAAATTTAAAAACTTATTAAAGGTATTTGGAAAATAAAATAAAAGTAATTAAGAAAACTACTTGAAAGGATGAGGGTTGTTTATCATTTATAAAACTAGAATAAATTTTTTGGAAGAAGATTGAATATTTTTTTGTTTTTAATTTTGAAATGTAAGTTGATTAACAAAGCACAACGAGAAGATGTTTTTTACGCAAACTATTTTTAAAAAGTGTAATCAATATAACTCTACCTCTTCACTCATTTATTAATCATTATAATTTAAATTAATATCCACTTAATTATGATCCATTAATTTGTTAAATCCTGAACCCTATAAGAATTTACTTTACCACAAAGATGAAATGAATTTAACCCTAGGCTAACTTCGGAACATGCAATCGAAGCACTATGCTTTGATTGATGTTCTAAGGTTAGCTTATAGTTAGTGGTAAATTAAGGAACATATATACCCTGGAAATTAGAATTAATTGAGTTTAGGTATTATATTTGAACACTACAAATTGATCCTGTGTCGTTTTGAATTACTAATAAAGTTCGCGCTCTCACAATTCACAGAATTCTCGACTTCGCGTGATTTGTGTTTATTGTTCAATTGTTTACTTAGTTTCACATAAATTGAAAAATCAATTAATATATCATATTAAGTGAATTATAGTATCTCATTTATTCTAAATAAATGAATGAATAAAGTAAGATATAGGTCTATTACTAAAAAGACTACTCTTCCCTGGGTAGCGTAATCATCGTAGAAGTCAATTGCATTTGCAACGATTTATAATGGTTATAACCCAATCACGCTTCTACTCAAGAATTCCAGACAAAAGAGGAATATTAAGATAAGAATAAATTTGAATAAAACATATGAAAAGAGAAAAAATAAACGAACAATGAATTTTAATACACAAATGAAAATATTACAACATGAAGAAGAGAAGGAGGCTTTGATGAGGGGATCCTTGCTTCAAGAGATACCTCACTAAAAATGGTTGTATAATTCGGGTGAAACAAATTATCCTCTTCCCCCAATCTCCTAATTCATGTCACAACCCCTCAAAATCATAAAAACACTAATTTAAAGAGTGGAGGGGAGGCTAGGTTTAAAGAGGTTTCAAGTGTGAAAGGGGAATCTCGACCAAATATTTTAATACACAATTCACCGACCATTTGACATCCAAAACTAGTGAACCATCTCTCCTTCTAGAATGATTATTTTTGAGAAAATGTATTCCCAAGATCCTCTCAAAATTTGACCTAATCCAATCTCGGATGAAGAAGTTATGGCCCCAATACAGAACCCATGTCCATTCTGGCGAGTCCAGCCCATCTTTGACTTCATGGCCCATTTGAACCAACCAAATGCACTCTTTAGCTCTAGTGTCCTGAATAAATGTTGTATAACATTATGTGAGAAACACTGTTTCAAAAATTTATGTTCAAATAATTCATATTCAAATATTTATGTTTGAAATACTATAGTTCATTTTAAAAGGGTAAAACTGGAATTTTAATGAAATTTTCAAATGAATGATCTAATCCCAAATATTTCATAAATGAACATATTTAACACAATGTGAGGAAATTATGTCATTTATTATAAATAAAATATTCAAAAAATATTGTTTTATCAATGGTTTATGACTATGATGAAATATGTTTATGAAAGACGTTTCATTCTCGCGGGTTATTCTATGATGAAATGTTTATTAAACCCATTTCCTTTTCACTATTTATGATATGATGAATGTTTTATGATCTTCTGTCATACATATGTATTATTTTCATTATGTTATGGTTGGGCCTAGAATTATATATCCATCAAATTCATTAGGTAAATATTTATATTTAATGAGATAATCTGGACTATAATGGGGAGTGATCCAAGTTTGGTAAGGGACTATATCATGTATGATACTCTTGGGGTTAAACCTTGGGTACTATGATTGTTTGGGGGGTGAAACTATTACACTATGATATTTTTGGAAATAATCCTCTACTAATAAGAAAATTATTTTCTATTACTATGTGTATGCCACAAATCTATGTCTTATGCCAATGTTATGCTCTCATTGTTTATGTTCTTTGATTCATTTATGATTTATGTCTTATTATCTTCCAAAATTTATTCCATGACTAGCAATTATTATCTATTATAATGGTATGGTTTTAAAATTTTATTATCATGTTCTCATACCCTTATGATCAATTTTTGTTTACATTTATCCCGTGTTTACCCTTACTGAGTATCTAATATCACCCTTTCTTATGTTTACCCGGTTTTGGGAGAAATGTATTATAAATGATTTTTCAAAGAAGTTTTCTAGTTATGAAGAACATAGTGGGAGATTTTATAGTTCACTTATGAACTATTTTATAATGTATCCATGTTTCTAAAGACACTAAAACTTTATAGTCATCATGTGCATTTTTATATAATGAAGTAAATATTCATATATTATGATGTAATATCTCTATATAAAAAGTATAGTTCACTATTGTGTTATATTATACACCCATTAAAATGAATTTATCCCTTTAATTTCTTTTAATATGATACAATAAAGTGAGGATATCTATTTTCATTACATCATCAGGCTCCAAAGTATCTTTTTTTAATTTTTGATTCTTTGAGAGAACTTTAACTCGATGAGTTGTCTTGTTCCATTGAACGTTATCTCCATGGTCTAATATATAAATTGATTGTTCTTCATAGTAAATATCATTCTCTAGTTTCATGACCTTATAGATCATTACATGTGAACAACCAAGTATTTACTTTCTTTGAAGTTATATATAGAACACATTGTGAACTTGAGAGAGGTTTAGTGGAAATGCAAATAAATAATCTACCATCCCTACTGAATCAAGAATAAAGAAGCAGCTAATATTCATAGGGATTATATTTCCTTTATTCTAAAATATAAAAACATTATTCCATTGAGAAATTCATAGAAATAACTTCTCACTAACTTTGAACTCCAAATATCATCGATTATTATCCTCATAACTTTTCTGTCCACCTTGAGATTCCTTGATGTGCTTTTGAATGGTTCTAATTTTCTCTACCATTTCCTCAATTTTCCCAAGTACTAATAGCATTCTTTATATAATTTTATCCATGTATTTTGATGTTATACACTTATTTCTATATAGGTCTTCATAAGAATAAATCTAAATTCTCGATTGAAATATATTTTATTAAGAAAAATCAACTTGAGAAAGGTGTTTATACTAACCAACTTTAAAATACATAGAATAAGATATAATTATATACTCTAGAGTATGAATGGTCCTCTGAGACTGACCATTAATTTGAGGATAATACGTCATACTAAAACTCAACTCTATATCCAAATCCTACTTTAGACTTCTCTAGAACACTGAGGTAAACCTCATATCCCAATTAGATACAACGGAATGTGGTAATCCATGAAATACTAATACTTATATAATATATATCCTTGTAAGATTATCTAAATAAAAATCATCCCTAATGGAAATGAAGTGTGCTAAATTCCTAAGTTGACTGACAACAAACCAAATAAAATTATGGGATTTAGATGTTTTAGGTAGTCTAATGAAAAAAATACAAGGTGTTTTTTTGTATTTCCAATATGGTATGGGTAAAGGTTGTAAAATACCTTTAGAATTATATCTCTTATCCTAATCTTATTGACATTCCAAGCATCAAGATATATACTCTTAAATATCTCCCTTCATATTGTACCACCAAAAATACTCTTTCAAGTCTATTTTCATCTCTATAATTCTTGGATGAACATATAATAAAGAACTAAAATCCCCATATAATATATCCTTATTCAAATATGGCATGGATAAAACACATACAAGGATCATGAACCTTATAATTCTTTCACATTCAAGGTTAAACTCAGGAACAATTCTCACCTTCTTCTGCAACTCCAAATCCTCTTTTTTCACCACTTTAATCCTTGTATTTATATATTACTAAACACTAATTTGAGAAGGATAAGATTTATCCCTTTCCTTAGACTTATAGATTCATTATTTGAAAAATCTTGAAATGTTGATTTTTTGTGATCCACATAATATATAACCATGCACGATCCTTTCAACTCAAATAATCTGCCACATTGATCTCTTTTTTTAGGGTGGTAATGTATTTAGCAATCATATTATTTAATCAAATCCAACCATATTCTCTGGCGCATATTCAACTATTTCTATGTGAATATATATTTTAAAATTTTATGATCAGTATATATATCACACCATTCATTATAAATATAATTTTCCTATATCATTAATGAAAAATTTACCATAGCTAACTCCAAATCACATGTTGGGTAATTTTTCTCATTAACCTTCAGTTGGTGTGAGGAATAAGCTATATCTATATCATTATTCATGAAAATACATCACATTCCATTCTTCAATGAATCACTATAGATTACGAACCCTTTTCCATTATAGGGTAATGAAAACATAGATTTACTAATTAAATTCTCTTTAATTCCATGAAATTTTATTTCCATTCAAATATCCAAAGGAACTTATCTCCCTTCTATGTTAACGTGGTGAGTCTATTATATAATCATTATAAATGCTCCACAATGAATTGAAAATATACATCCAATCTAAAGAAACAAGGGATATCAGTCATAGTGGTTAGTCTCGGCTAACATCCAATAACTTCTTACTATGATGGATCCAATTATATACCCTATATTGAGATTATATATCCCAAAAATAAAAATTTTTATATCCAAAATTCATATATTTAAATTTTACATAAAAATTATCCTTCCTTAAGGTATTCAATAAAATAATCAAGTGATATTTTTTCTCTTCCTTTCTCCTTGAATATGTAATTGTAAGATCTATAAATACTACTACAAACTGATCAAGGTAATCTATAAATACTTTATTCATTAAATATGTGAATATAAAGGGGTATTAATAAGACTAAATGGAATCACTATGTATTAATTGTACACATACCATGTATATAATTTTGTATTGGTCTTATCCTCCTTCTTGACCCATAATTGATGATATCCATAATGAAGTTCAGTCTTAGAAAAGCACAAAGCTTCATGAAGATAATAACACATTTCATCAATATGAGGCAAATGATAATTATTCTTGATTTTGATATCATTATGTTTAGATAATAAATTAATATTCACATTGATCCATATTTATTCTTAATAAAAAGAGAAAGTTCACCCTAATGTGATGCACTTAGATGAATAAATGCCTTGTAAATATTATCTGAAAATTTATTCTTCAATTATTTCAACTCAATATGGGAGTTATATATGGTGACTTTGAAATAGGTATAGCATCATATTTGAGTTCTATTGGGAAATAAAATTCAAAATTCAGTGGAAAACTATGGAACTATTCTAGAAATACATCAAAAAATTCCTCAACAATAGGAATATCATTGATGTGGAGTTTCTTTCCATCCATATGAGATAAGAAACCCTTTTGAATAGGAATCAACACCCATTAAATGGATTTAATTTTCATCAAAAGTTTATATTTATCATCGAATTGATAGACGATCATATGCTGGTTCAGAATATCAAACATGACTAACCTTCCTCATAAATTGGTGTGGGTTTTATGTAAAGGATTCCAATCTATGCCTAAGATAACATCAAATTCTACAAGAGGGTGAATAATGAGATTTTTAAGAAGCATGTTCCCACAAACATCAATTGGATAAGAATCATAGAGTTGATATGTAACATCATATCATTATTGTTTCTCAGTTCTAATTCAACATCTAAATTTTTTGGTGGTATTTTGGTACCCATAAGAGGATTCTTAAGATATAAAATATTGGATAGATTAATAGTCAAATAATACATTAATATTTATATAGTACATGGTATACATTAATTTTAACACATTTTTATTGTACCACACATCATAAATATTAATAAAATTAGACGCCCCTTTGCCTCTAGAATTAATAGGTTGATTACACCTATTATCACCATTACAATTTTGATTTGATTAATGGTTATCATAATTCTCATACTCCTTATATTTTAAACACTATAGTGTTATTGGTGTATTCTATGGATATTTCTCTCTATTCACATCATTATAAAACTTCTTCCCATCACTTCTTCATTTTATTTCTAAATAACAATCTTTTATACACTTAAAACATTTATAAGTACCGTTAATATAATTTCATCCACATTTCCTTCCACACTTTGACTGTAATGGAAGTCTCATATTCTTATCTCCATGGTGTTTAGAATTTACATTGAATTATATATCTCTATTCTTATCAAAAAAATGAGACAAATGGGTTACTATAATATTTATTTCTACCTTGATAGCACATCTAATTATTTCTTAATTTCTATTGAAGTCACTTATAGTAAAATCCCTTTAAAAACTTGGTTTTACACCTCTGATGAATTGATCAAATTTACTATCTAGATGGATGATAATACCAAAATCATACCTTGAAAGTCTTTTAAAATTTTCCTCATGGGTTCCAATAGATTCATCATCCTTCTAAATTATCTTAAGGAATTCCTTATCCATTTTCATGTGAATAACACGGGGAAATTACTTATTTAAAAATAAGCTCTTAAAATCATCTCAATCCATAGATTTAATGTATTTTGGGTACAACATATTATTGATATGATTACACCATTTATCTACTTCTAAATAAAAATTATAGAAAACAAAAAAGAATTTTTTGTGCACTGAAAACTAGAAAATAGAAAATATATTTTCAATGGAACAGATCTATTTCTTATCAACTAGTGGATTAGTGGACCCACTAAAATAAGGTGGATATTTCCTCCTCCAGAACTCAATGGAAAATTGTTCCCTTCTTTTCTCATTTGGATGTTTATCATGATTTATATCTTGGGAACATTGCATAAGCATAGAAACAATAATTTTTCATCCCATCTCCTATAATATTTAGTTTTCAAAGAGGATAATCATTTCATTACCCATCAGATTTAGTATTAACATAGTTATTTTAGGTTCTAATCATTTAATAAAACCAAAAATAATATTTTAAGAAACAATAATCATAGTGGAAATTCATATAAATATGAAAAATCATTTAAATGATTTCTAAATCATGACACCTTATTTTTAATCTATTACACTATTAGTTTTACCTAGGTCATTTATGATCATTATGTATTCAAATACCTCATAATGAACTATAGAAAATTTAAATTAAACTAAATATATCCCCAAGTATTGTCAAACTTGGTTTGAAATATGCATACCCTTACCATACACTAGAATAATGGATGAGATATAATTGACCAACTCCTTTTGAGGTTATTTCCCTTAGAATCATCTATTCTAAAACAATGTCTACTTTTATTATATATACATTTTTCTTTTTCTAGAAAAACCACTTTACAATAACTTAGGATACTCTCTTATAATTAGGATTATCCTAAGGGTTCTCACCAAAGTTTCCTCATCCTTGTTTCAAAATTTAACTAAACCTTAATTTGATACCAACTATAGTGACCCATATGTTTCATACATAGTTGTCACATCCTAATAGATGAATTCTCAATACATAACATAATAATCCCTGCTATAATCACATAGTTCTAGATAATTTTGAAACATGGATATATAAAAAATAGTTCATAGGTGAACTACATCATATCCCACTATATTGTTCATAAATATCACCCTTCTTAAATATATCATACATAATACCTTTTCTCATAACGTATGGAAAGGAAATATAAGAATGGATGAGCTCTAATGCTAAATAAGGGTAAAATGGTTAGAAATCAATGATAACTAAAAAATAACACAATAATAAGGGTATGAGAATATGATAATAATATTTAAAAACAATGCCCTTTATATCATATATCATAATATTGAATCATGGAAGAATGATTTACAGTTCATAAGACATGAATCATAAAGGGATCAAAGAACATGATCCATGAGAGAATAACATTGGAATAAAAAATACGTTTTTTCATACACATATGCATAGAAAATCAATTTCTTAGTATTCAAGGTTCAATTCCAAGAATATCATATTGGATTGGGATCACTCCTCAAACCGTCATAGTATTCAACATTCACTTACAATACTATAATTTAACTAATTTTTTTTAAACCATTTTAAAACAAAAGTTAACATTTTAAGTGCTTTAAACTAAAAAAAAATTAAATTAAAATTATTATTTTCACTATTCAACGAATAAATCCATTCCGAAAATTATCAAAAGTATACACTAAGATAATATTCTGATTTTGATTTCAAAAATGAATTTAATTTCTTCAAATACATTTTCTAAAAGTTTTAATAGTTAATTATATATTTTTTTCCCAAAAATAAATAAAACCCATTTTCAGTTAAAAAGTGTCTTTTCAAAATATATAAAGACTTTAATATATACGTTTTTTATTTACTTAAATATTTATAAATATTTTTAAATTTTGGTTATTACTATTAATACCACCATTTTAATAGATAGTTTTAAGTGATATATTTTATTAAAATTTAATTATACTTGGAGTTGCACGTATCGCAATCTATCAATGATATTAAATTTATTTAAAAAGATATATATCATAAAATATTGGGGTGTTATAGTGAAAAAACACTTTTACTTAGAAAAAATATTAAAATCCAAATTAACCCTCCATTAGAGTCATCCCCTCCTAAGGAAATCACCATTACAACCATTTAAAATGATGAAAATGAGGAAAACCCTTATCCTAACATAATCCTCTCTAAAGGAAAGAGAGTTTCATTTGATGAAATTAAAAGACAAACCATTCATATTACATTTCCACAAAGGAAAACTCAACTAATGAAACCAAAAAAAATCTATATTGATAAATAAATATTGGAAACATTTAAAAAATTATAGGTTAATATGAACAAGATTTATACTATGATGAGAATTCAATGATACACTATGTTTATAAAGGGGATTTCTACGCACTGAAGGTGACTACAATGTAATGAAAAGGTGATCTTTTGGAGTAATGTCACACCATTTATAGATCCATCACTTCCCACCAAATATAATGATCCTGAAACTTTTTTGATTTTATAAACCATACGGGAGTATTTATTTTCCAATATTATTCTTTATTGGGGTTCTTCTATAAATTTTATTCCTCGGTCTATTTTATATTCATTACAGGTTTGAGAAATAAATATTATATGAATATTCATTCAACTAGAAACCTAGAGTACCAAACACCTCGCTCGTGTGTTAGAGGATGTTCTTATTATGGTAAAAAAATAATTATTCTAGCTTATTTTTATGTTCTTAAAATGGAAGATTGTCATATTAATAGAAATGACCCAATTATATTGGGGATTCCATTATTGAAAACCAAAAAAACATAATTAATGTACATAATAGTACATTATCTATGGAGTTTGTTTACAAAATGTTTTACTTTAACATCCTTGATACCATGTAGAACTCCAAAGAATAGTGTTGCTCTATCTGAGTTAATTATATTCATGTAATGTATTTCCCTAAATAAATTTATTTTCTTTCACTGAGTCCCCTTTTTTATTTTTCATCATTAATATACATTCTAGGTAATGATTCTTATGTTGGATGTTGTAATGTTTTATAAAAATGGCACGCATGTTCTCTAATTGATTATTTCTTATGAACTGAATTTCTTATTACCATCGATGATAATGCTCAACATATAAAGGCTTATTTATCATCTAGGTATGTTACCATTGAAACATTATAAGAGATCATTATCATATCACTTTCATGTTAACTCTCATTAATCCAATATCTTCCATGAATCGGAACTTAAAAGCAATACCACAAAATTTAAAATTTTCATTTCTTGAGAATAGAAATAAGTTTAATTTTATTATTTCTAGTTCACTAACTAAATATTATGAATTATGATTGATTAACCATTTGAGGGAGTATAAACAAGCATTTGTATGGATACTTGTTGAAAATATCAGAATTATCCCATCAATTATCATGCATCATATACTGTAAAAAGATTATGCCAAACTAGTGAGGCAAGAAAAACCCTGAATAAACCAAAACCTCTTTGATGTTTTTAAAAAAGAGGAAAAAAATTATTGTATTCTGGAATAATATACTCCATCTCTAATAGTAAATGGTTCATACTATTGTAGGTAGTTTCGAAGAAAACTGGTCTTAAAATAATCAAAAATGTAAGAAATGAATTGGTTCGAGCCCATGTGAAAAATAGTTTTAATGTTTTTATATACTATCATAGAATAAACCATCACATTATGGAGGACCATTTCACATTATCGTTTATTAAAAATATACTATATAGGCTATAGGAAAATTCTGGCTATGCCACATCTAAACCTGGCTTACTCAATAACAGTAGTTGAACAGGTGGCCACATGGCCTCAAGCTTTCCTCCTTATATGTATGAGGTCATCAAATAATAGAGAGGGCCTATGGTATGTATATGGTAGAAATATTAACTCGTGTATGAGGGTAAAACAAAGATAACTAATAAAAAGAAGATAATAAAAATAGTAGAAGCAAGAATAATGATAATAATAAGGTAGTGGAAGTAAATCATCCAGACATAATAAACAAACTTATAAGTAACCACAATATCCAAGTCATATATAAATAATGATGATGTAATGATACTATACATAAACTATATGTATGAAAACATCAATTCATGTTATAAAAATACACATAAATACTAAAAGGATAAACTCCAAAATCATCCCAAGCCTACACTTGGTTCTCTACTCCCACATGCCATCCTATGATATGAAACAAATTTCCAAAGCAGTTCCCTTTCCCTTTCCATGACCTAAAAACAAAAAGCCTATTTGTGTACCATATGGTGACCGAAATACTATATGAGTAAATATCATTAGTCCACCACCAACTATTTTTATAAAAAAAATTAATTTTTGAGTAAAAATATACCAACATGTAGGTAAAATGATGACTAGTATAAAAACAAATAAAATAATAAACATGTTGGGATTTGGTTCCTCATGTGAATCTCATCCAACCATACCCAATTAGGTCTCAGCTAGACCCCTCTATATAGGTAACCTATAAAAAGTTATATCCTAATAATATGATGAGATTAACCAAGTTATAGTAATAATGATGAAGTACCCAAGGTGAAACTGAGTCATCCTTGAACATAGAAGGTTGGGAAATCTCATAGTAATAAACATGAAGCCTATGTAAAGGGGGATACATTTAATATAAGGGGTAAACAATTATATTTATATTGGATTAAAATCTATAACTGATTCATTGGATAAATTCCAAAGTAAATCCTAGTTTAAGCATGACTGGAGCACAATGCTTTGATCTAATGCATCTTGAGTCTGAAGAAATTAATTTTAATCCAAGGATAATCCACGGAATTATAATTTCTTGATA
The DNA here is from genome assembly GCA_963277665.1 of Viscum album. NCBI lineage: Eukaryota > Viridiplantae > Streptophyta > Magnoliopsida > Santalales > Viscaceae > Viscum > Viscum album. The sequence goes on along the minus strand of OY728160.1, from coordinate 252,532,624 downwards.
CAAATCAAATTAATATTTGGTACTACACTAAGTAATTCATATACTAAAAAGAAAAATACAAAATTTCAAGGTGGCTATCTCCCTTATGAATCAGCTCAATTAATCAAGGTGGTGTCCTCTGACTGCTCAAGGAATTCCCTCAAGAATCCAAGGAAGGATCAAGTCTTACTACTCCATTAATAAGAAAAAGGTCCATAATCAATTAAGACTATTTTTAAATAATCAAAATCCATGTGTTATTTCATTCTTATTTTCCTTTTTATTTAATTTGAAACACCTTCATTTCATTTATAAATGAAAAAAGGTCTAAATGGGCATTCTCACATTTAATCAAGTTTTACATAAACTATAAGGGGCCAAGTGAAAGGTACTTTCCATACTATGTCAACCTTATTAATTTATTATTTAACCAAATTTCTTTCTAAATGTCAAGATATCACATTTAATGGGTGTCAAATGATTATATATATAAGGAGACACCCAAATGGGTGATCTTAAATGAGGTTATAACCACTAACTCGGTCAACCGGTATCATAAGAGGTCTAGGTCACAGTTCCAACAACTAAATTAACAAATTTCACAATTAAAATAAAACACATGTACATTTCTAGCATGCAACATAATCGAAACATTTAAAAATAGGTGAGACATTGAGAAAAATGGTATAGACCACCTACCATATAGTGGAAGAGGAACACCCATCTAGTATCAGCCTCAAATTTGGGATGAAACAAGATGAAACGAAGAAAAAATTGAATTCCATAAAAATAATAATATTATCTGGAATATAAATAGAATTATAGATGGAGATATAACCCGAGAAATTAAAGTGGCATATTGATTTTCTTATTTCTATGCTTTCGACATGACAGATGATGAGAGAAACAGAGCTTGGATGAGAGAGAGAGGCTTCAAAGCCTTACTTAGATGGAGAGAAGGATATCTCACTGTGGAGGGCTGTTGTGTGTGAAATGAAGAAGAAAAAAATAATTGGTAAGTTATAAATAAATAGGGTTAAAATTTTAATTTCACCCAACTTTTAAGAGTTCCATGGTGTGGCCTCACAGTTAGCCAAATTTTTGGATAACCATGCATCATAATTGGCTAAGGGAGACACCCCCTTGTACTATTAGGAAAATAGTTAATAAAATTATGGACTAATCATGTGTTTCAACTCTAAAATAGGTCTACAGTTTCACATTTGTGTTTTTGGACTCCCTCGCGTGGTTTCTCAAATTTTTCTCGCTTATATATGGGTCACATGGTTGAGTGGCACAATTACTACTAATTGTGCGCTAACTATGCGCTATTAATAGATTTCCCAAAAAAAAGATCTCCAAGCTTTGAAAAAGTCCCAGACACTCCCAATGCCTTCCATAAAAATTTAATTATTTTAAAAAGGATAAAAATACGGGTTAAAATAGAAATTTAATGGATATGTACCTCATAGAAAAACTGGGATGCTACAACCCCGCTTTTTAACACAACTTTTCCCCGAGTTGCAAGAAAGGAAGTTGATTGGAATCTAAGAAACATTCTAGAAACTATTCACATATGGAAGCCTCTCACACCCATGTATTTTCATGTATAAATCTGTGTTTTCATATCAAAATGAATAAAGTAAAAAAACTTCATTAGAGAGCATTTTTTCCCTAATCATTATTCTGAATAGGATACTCCTCAAAAGTAGCATCAATATCTAACTCGGTCTCTTCTAATTGGCGAATATGTGACATAACATAATGATAGTGAAATAACTAATAAAAATGAAATATGTCATGCATAGATCTATATATTTGAGGAATTTATATATGATAATACACTTACTTTGCCCACTCCAAAATCTATAATGTTATGATGAATCTAGGAGATGACTTTCCAGGACATATAATTCATATATACCCTATCCTATATGAAACATACAAGAATACCTAGTCACCAAAATCAAACTCAAGGGGTTATATATGATGGTTGGAATAAAAATTATAACTATAATGAGGTGTATCCCTTCTCCTTTGATTAAGTTGTACTAGTTCTAAAGTCTTCTAAACAATAAAAGGTCCAAGTAGCACTGCCTCTTCTATATCTAACCAAAACAGAGGTGATCGACATGACCGAACATATAAGTCCTTATATGGGGAAATCCATATAGTTTTATTAAAACTATTATTATGGGATAAATACACTAGACTTATGTGTTTCTCTAAAGAAATTAAAAAAATCTAGGAAACATTCTATCAGCATGTCCTCCAACACCTGAATTATATGCTCAGACTAGTTGTCGTTCTATGGGTGATAGGTTGTACTTAGAAGTACATGTGAACCTAGTTCCCTCTATAACCTTTTCAAGAACCACAACTTGAACCAATAATCTCTATTTGATGCTATCTTCCCTATAAATACAGGAAGGTTTATAATCTCCTAAAAAATTTAGCCTTCCAATCTCATACATACAAAAGGTCTCCTTGATTGGTAAAAAGTGAGTGACCTTCATTAAACTATCCACAGTCACCCATACAATGTCACTGTCTTAATGTGATATTGATAATATAGAAATGAATTTCATAGTAACTTCATCTCATTTCCACTTTGGAATGGTAAATAGACTTAAAATACCTATTGTTCATTGGCATTCCACCATCACCTTCTGACAGGTGGAATAACTGGTGACAAACCTAGCTATCTTTCTTTTCATACCATACCACCAGTATTGTAAGAGTTTGTTGCGACACATATTTATAAGACTCAGAAGTACCGTCCAACTAGAATCATTATATGCTTATGAAAATTACTCTCACACATCTCTAAGAACCCAGAAAAATCTATGAATACACATTTTTTATCCCCATCAACAATATAGTCTGGCAGTAGATCCTCACCTGAAACACTTTCCCTTAAGACTAATCCCTCCAGATTGGAAATCTATAGTTTCATTACTCTATCTATAAGTGAATAGTTAACTACTAAATACATAAGGATATTCTTTTTGTTATTCATTTGGACCACTAGGATCATCTTAGAAAATATGTCCATCAACTTCCACTCATTTCTAACCTTCTGAAATGTCTATGTCTAATTCCTCCACCTCAGAGCATCAGCCATAGAATTACCCTTCTTAGGTATATATTGAAGCTAAAAATTGAATAACTAAAGATATTAAAACAAAATTATTTTCATGAGGTTCAAGATACACTATGTGAATATTTATTAAAGTTTTTTTTTGTCTGTAAACACCACACACCATTCTCCAAGAAATTAATGCCTCTAACAACCCAAGGCACGAACTACAGCTACTAACTTGAGATCATGCATCAAGTAATTCCTTCTGTGTGTCCTCAAATTAAGATATACATATACTAAGACTCTATTTTTATTCATTATAACTACTCTAAGCCTAATTCCAGATGCATCATAGAAGACTTTATAATTTCTTTCCATCATTGGTAGAATCTGGATCGGTGATGAAGTTATTCTCCCTTTCAAATCTTGAAAGGATGTATCATGGGATTTAGACTACATAAATTTGGAACCATTCTTCTTCAATCCAATAATAGGTGTTGTAATATGTGATAAATTATAAATTAAATGCATTTAATATCTAGTCATCCCTAAGAAACTCTATATAATAAAGACCTTCTTGGGATACTTCTAAGACACAACTTCACTCACCTACTTTTGGTCAATATATATTTCTGTCTCTAAGATAATGTGACCTATGAAGTGAAATTTATCAATCCAAAATCGAAATTTTGTTATCTTAGAAAATATAAGGTGCCCTATCAGTGTACCCAATATGATATCAAATTTCTTGGAATGATCGTATCTATTATGAGAGTACACCAAGATTTCATCCATGAATACTGCCACAAACTAATCCAAATATGGGTGGAAAACCTAATTCATCACATCCATAAAAATAACTATAACATTCATAAACAAAATGGAGTAACATGATACTTGTAATGACAATTCCATTTATGATATATTGTATGAGCAATGTCTGAAGGTCTAACTCATACTTGATGATATCCTGACCTCAAATTGATATTATAGAAAACCCTCACACCTCAGAGATGGTCAAAGTGGTTGTCTATACAAGGTAGTGGATACTAGTTCTTCACCATTAGTTGTCTAAATTGATGGTAATTCACACAAAGCCATAGGGTAGTATTTTAACTATTAGTGAATAGGATAGGTAAACCCCTATGAGATGTACCGGGTCATATAATCCCTTTAGCTACCAAGTCCTCTAGCTACCTCTAAAGCTCCTACTACTTCTTCATGCCTATCCTATAAGAGTAACTGATTACTACGGTTTCTCCTGACACTAGATTTATATTAAACTATACCTCTATCTTAATATGTAATCTAGAAAATTCATCAAGGAAGACATCCCTGAAACGATTTACCACAAGAGGTAAATTAGCTCGACACATTCCCTAATCATATAATAGAAGACTACAAATATGGGTCAACACTCTTCCCTCCCTATAATGATCAGGTCCATATCTGATTTCCTTAACATCTCATTATCTATTTTGAATATATTTAATTTCCTTATTTGATGTAAAAGATACATTTCATAAATAAAAATTAACTTATTCATAATGGGGAATAAAATAGTCCAACCTATGAATATTGTCAAATCCCATCATCATGAGGATGAAGAGGTCCCATGGAAAATGATTGTTTCCAACCTTAAGGGGGTATTATTTTCATTGGAATACAATTTTTAATCATACTCCCAATAGTGTATCTTTTTTCATAAAACCATAGAAATAATGAATATCATGGCCAAGGCTTTCCATGATAGTCATGGAGATAAAATAATTTGAATCACATTTATCTAAAATGGAAGATGCTAAAGTAGAGGATTCCCAGACTGTATCATGTATTATAGATGGTGTGGAACCCTAATCCTAAAGTGTAGGTTGTACGAGATATATCTAGCATAATACTCAGACCTAATCCATAACCTAACTTCCTAGAGTGGTTCAACTCATCTATTACTGTATATACTAGGTCTATCCTCCTAACCACGTCCACCTCTAAATCATTTGTTGTCGGTGATACTCCAACTCCCAACCTAACACAGTGCTACCTATCTATCTCTAGAAGGTGGAGCTGGTTTGAATCCTCTCCCACTATAAATAGATGTAAATGATTAGAAAAAACTCTAAATAAAACTTATTTTCCATAGAATTAGAACTCTATTATGTCTCAGTTTCACTGAGGTTTTACATGACCCATCCACCTACATTTGTAGAATATAATAGAACTACCAGTGTTAATACCATGGATACAATTACACTATCAATAACCTTAAAAACGATGCATCCTACAATTGGATAAAATACCATTTATATGAGGTGAGACTTTATACCATGTACCTTCATCTTCCCTCGAGTTATGGTTAATAATAAGTTTCTAGTTCACTATCTTTGAAATGGTAGTCCTCTTGAAGATATTTACTTGAGTTCTGATGGAATACTTGAGCCCATCCTCAAAACGTCTTGATTTTGATAACTCATCACTAGAAAAAATTGGTTTGAAACAATGAATATTTGTGAAACAAGAAGAATAGTCTATAATAAACACAGTTCCCAACATTAGTTGTATGACATCTCTCACTCAATTGGATATTACTATCTCAAGAACTAAGTAATCATAGAAGTGAGATTATATTTATCCTCAAACCATTCATCGATGATGATGTGCCTAAATTTTCACATCCTTATAGTGCTTAGAAAATCCCCAAAGCATATAAGTGGCAAGCATGACCCTCCTTTCTATAGGCGCCTCCATATGATCAATGATATATAATATGGCCTCTATCCAATATTCAGTAGTCAGGGTCCACACTACCCAGAGAAAGTAGGTGGGTTCTGCTGCTTGAATTCTCTTGTCAACACTAATATGATCTGTACTTGTCATAGAGCTCACACCTTACACTAAACATAGAATAAAAATCCTTCACAAAACTAACATCAATTACAATTCTAGGTATTATAGGAGGTAAAACTAGAGGTTATTTAGGTGTAAATATTGAAGGTTTAGGTCCTACCACTTCAGGAGCATTGTCATCTCCACCCTCCTGGCATTCAACCTAAGCTTTTTGAGGAAGCATATGTTTATAATTTCTAATCACAACCCTCATAAATTGATAAGAATAATAAAGAATCTCTCACAAATAAAGATAGGAATAAGGGTAAAAACCCCAAATATACTAACCCAACTACCTAATATTTACGGTTGGTGTATTATTAAGATTCTATGTTTTATTCATAGGGTTTTAGTTATATGAAGCGTCAATAATAATTTATAGAGGAGAAATAACTGTTATAATTGGAATCATTATTTAACAAAAATCAATTCCATTTAAATTTAGAACTCAATAGTTCATAGGTGAGTATATGTTTATATCCACATAAATAAATATATATATATATAGGTCTAGTTAGATGTGTCTTTCATTCTCATGTAATAAATTCCTATTCTTTATAAATTAAAAATGGTATTGTATGTAACTAAAAATATGATTTTATAATGGGTCAAATAGATAGATAACCATTCCCAATTAATTAATGCACAAACACTCTTTAAATTTCAATTAGCATCCATGTAATAGTAACCGACTAATTTTTCATCTTGTGTGACTGATAATCTATGGATCAAAATACTGTAATTGGATAATTATGGTTCTTCCATCAAGGTATATGGGAAAAATCGTTTAGGTTAATGAAAACACTCTAACTAATCCAATTATTTTATCACTTCAAGAAAAGATAGCACAATATCAGATATAACTATCAATGAACTAAGATACGTAGTAATAAATTCACGTAGTATGTAAACAATTCGAGGAATAATGCATGACATGGAAAACCTCATGTGACTATAATGATGCATGGGACACTACATCATTACCATACCAAGACAAGGGTAATGATAAAATCTAGAATGATAATAATTTCCACAAATCATGTGCATCAACCAATAGTGAAATAAATACAACTGTAATAGGAATAATCCAATACATCAAATCCTATCCATGAAATTTCTCGTTTTCCCTATACATGGATTAGCTACTCCCAGGAACTAGATCGTTAACAAATTTAATCATGTATTAATCTCATGTCTAACCATTCCCAAATAGTTTGACAGGAAAAAGTTTTATGATACCTCTTTGTTACATCCTTTCATGGCTCACTTGATAACAGTAGTTGAATCAGTTCCCACATGGACTCAAGCACGTCTCCCTATATGCCAGATACTATTGACTAGAAACAAGGTACAAGGGTGTGTCTGTTGGGAGATTATGAACTCATGTAATAGTAGAGAATAGTAGTAAATAATAACCAGTAGATAAGAAAAAATTGAAAGAATAAATAATGATAATAATAAGGCAACAAAATTAAGTCAAACAGTCATAATAAATAGAATGTTAAGTAACCACAATATCCAAATCATATATAAATAAAAATGATGTCATGATACTATACAAAAACTAGAAGTAGGTATTCATTGGTACATTTTATACAAATACACATAAAGACCAAAAGTATAACCTCTAAAATGATCACAATCGTACTCTTTATCCTCTTATCCAATACACCATCCTATAACATCAATCAAACATCCAAATCCAAACACTTTACCTTGTCCCCACCTACAACCATGAAGTCTGTCCGGGTACCAATAAATATCCTGAACAGTGTGCAAGAAAAACTTAGTTTCCCACCACCAATGGTTTCTATAAAAAATCCATTATTTGAGTATAAATATTGCATTGTATAGGTAAAATGATAACTTATAGAAAAACTACTAAAAAATTTACCATGTAAGGTGTGGGTTCTTCAAGGAAAGCATGACCAACCATACCTTTTTTAGACTCATTCGGATGTATCCTAATAGGTTACATGTAAAAATTTAGATCCCAAGAATATAAGGAGAGTAGCCATTAAATAGTAATAATAGCTTAGTATTGAAGGTGAAACCAAGACATCCTTGACTAAGAAGGTCGGGCCATCTCATTGTAATAACCATGAAACCAAGATAAATGTGACTAAGTATAATACAAGGGGTAAAACCTTAGAATTACTATGGATTAAAATCTCTAACTGAGTCCTTGAATCAATTCCAATGGAAATTCTACATTAATCGTGATTGAAGCCTATGGTGATGATCCAAGTTATCATGTTTCCAAATACATCAAGCTGAATCAAAGGAGATGATCCAAGGTATATTCATTTTTGTATATAAATCAAATGATTAATTGGTATTATATTGAGTCATTCATGTAATTATATAATAAACACCAAATCCCATGGTGGGTATATCCCTTAGAAATCAGCTCAATGAATTGAGGAGGCATCCTCTGAGTGCTTAAGTAATTCCCATGGAAATCCATGGTGGGATCAAGTATAACCACTCCTTTAATAATAAAAAGGTCCATAATAAACAGGAACTATTTTTATATAATTAAAATCCATGTGTTAATTTATAACCCTTTTCTTTTTTATTTAATTTCAAACTTCTCCTTTTCATTTATAAACACAAATGTTTATATGGCCATTCCCACATTTAATCAATTTGTACATAAACAACAAGGAGCAAATTGAAAGGTACTTTCTATACTATATCACAATTATTCATTTATTATAAATACACCAAATTCCTTTTTAGATGTCAATACAAAGAATGTAATTGGTGTAAAAGGATTATATATATAACTAATATCCAAATTGGGTGATCCTCAATGAGGTTCCGACCTCCAACTAGGTCAATGAGTATTATAATAGGTCTAAGTCATGTTTCCCACAATTAAATTAACCAATTTAATAATTATTTGGAAATTAATATAGATTCCCATCATTTGGAACAACAGAAACATTTAGAAATGGGAGATACTTTTAGGGAAATAGTATATACCACTTACTTTATAATAGTAGTGGAACACTAATCTAGTATCTGCCTTAGATATGGGATGGAATGAAATAAAATAGATAAAAATATGAATACCTTGAAAATAAGACTTATTATCTTTCTTAGAAGTAGAACTAAAGATGGTGATATAAACCAAGAAGGGAAGGTAGCATATTTAATCTCTTGCCAGTACACTTACAACATAACATAAAAGAAGAGCAATATAGCTCAGATGGTGGAGAGGCTACAAATAAAGGCTGGGATAGAGGGGAGGATCTCTCATGGTGGAGGGTTTTTATCCATGGAAGGAAGTTGAAAAGAAAAAGAGTAAGTTATAAATAAATATGGTTCATTTCACCCCACTTTTAAGATGTGTATACTTTGGTCACATGGTTGGCCAAACCATGAAACAACAATGTGTCATCACTATCAAAGAGAAAAAACCCTCACAATATTACTTACACGACTAGAAAAACTATATTCTAACTGTGTATTTTATCCTTATAACTGGTTTCTAGTTTATCTCATAGGTTTTCATCCTCCCTTGCTCAATTTTTTAAACTATTATCCCTTATATATGGTTCACACGGTTGAGATGTGTGGTTACTATAAACTATTCGTAAACTGCGTGCCTCATATATATTTTATAAAATATAGAGCTCTATGTTCCAAAAAATCCTTATACACTCATGAACCCTTCATTAAACATTTAATCATTTCCATGAGGATAAAAATAATGATTAAAATTGAAATTTAATGGATCCACACATCATAGAAAAATTGGGATGTCACACACTACTGCTTCCTTGATGGGTATTCTATATACATTCATATACATATTTATCCCAAGGATCAAGAAAAAACAACCTTCACCTTCCCATTTACCACATTTGTATACAGGTTGATTCTATTTAGTCTATGAAATTCTCCAGGTACATTCCCATAATGCATAGTTAGTATTTTATTCATATTACCTGGATAATTACATGGATGTAATAATGGTTGATTTCACTATTTATTGATCCTATTTTGATCAGTTTTTTAGTAGTATTGTCTCTTTCCTTCATCACTGTATTAAAGAGAATATTTTACTAAATTTCATAGGGTGTGAAAAGGTATAGTATATAGACAAATCTTTTTTTGGGATGGTATCCAAGTAGAAAACATCAAAATTCAATATCAGTTATTCCCTATCATTCACCAAATATTTGTAGGATGTATGGTAATTCTAAGTTAATGATGTATTTTATCATTATTTCATTCATGAATTTAGTAATATTTCACTCTAACTCTCTTGATTACTCAAAAAATAAAATGAATTTTTGTCTCATAAAAACTATGAGGATGCTTTTTACAAATAGAAATAGAGTCTTATATCCCCCCAATAATCCAACCACCTTAGTGGTATTTACAATTTGATATAATGTGTGATTCTTATAACTATACGGTTTGGATAGTATTACCACAATGTCTTGTTCAAGCTCCACATGTAGTAGAATATTCCACATTCACACTAGATCCTAACTAAGAAAACTACACCACAAATGAAAAATAATTTCATAACATTGTTTCTGTATTAGAAAAATTTACTTCATATCTCTTAGGATCCAGAGTAATTATGTTCTCTGGCCATGATTCCCTCTGATATAACCTTGAAAAACTAGAATCCAAACGTTGTATCATTCATTGTATTCCCCTCATTTTGGAATTTAATCAAGAAATTAGGGATAAAAAAGAGCTGAGAATGTGGGGAATGGCCATATCTGTAGAATCCTTCCATACTCAAACATTGACTCACCCCCTATATTCCCATAAATTATATGTTTCTTGATGAGAAATTGTATCATGTTTAAGATGATATTCCTTGGTATGTTTATAATGTAAATTATTTTATATCATATTAAATTATTATTTATTTTAATAAAAACCAAGATGGTCAAGTAAAACATGATTCTCGTTGGTATATTTGGGATAACCCCTACCTTTTTCACACATATAGTGATGAATTCCTTAGGTGTTGTGTTCCTAAAATATTGTTTTATCTATCCTTAGGCTCTATCAAACTCTTGCATGTAGTGGCTGCTTTGGTCCCCAATGGACTACTTGAAAGGAACATGATTCTAGTCTATTTTGGCCAACATTGTTTTTTGATGCTCATGGGGTTTTTAGATATTTTTCTAATTTTGAGAGGATGGGGAATGTATCTAATGTAAATAAAATTTCAAAACAACCCTTTCTCTTTAAAAATACATTTTAGGTTTGGGGAATTAAATTTATGGGGTCATTTCATAATTTATTTGGAAATTTGTACATTATTTTGGTAGTAGATTATGTTACAAAATGGGTTGAGGCACAATCCCTAAGGATGAATGATTCAAATATAGTTTTGGAATTTTTTAGATCTAAAATCTTCTATAGGTTTGTATTTTTTAGCTTCATCATCAATAACCAAGGTTCTCATTTTTATAAATGAACAATTTAGTCACTTTTTCACCATTATTAGGTCATTATTCAAGTTTCTACTTCATATCTACCCCAAACCAATGGTCAAGATGTGGTTTCAAATAGAGAGTTCAAAAAAATATTGAAAAAATGGATCAACCCACTAGAAAATATTGGAGTATTAGACTCGATGATTCATTTTGAAAATATTGTAATATCTTAGAAACTCCAATTTTCATGTCACATTATCAGCTTTTTTTCTAAAAGTTTTTTCACATCCTAATTGAGATAGAGCATCGGGCCTACTGGGCTATTAAACATTGCAATCCTAATATTTATGGTTTACGTTATCAAAGGAAGTTCAAGATTCAGGTGGTTGAAGAAATGTGAAGATACTCATATGGGAACTCTCTAATATATAAGAAGAGAACCAAGGATGGCCATAATTACCTCACCAATCATCATCAATTCCACATCCATAAGAATGCCCTCATTTTCAATGGAAGTCTGAATTTTCACCCATGTAAGATTCATTCCCTCTAGTTTTTCCCATACACTATTTCTAATGTCTATCCATTTGGTGTTTTATGAGTTGAAAATGAAGAAAAAAACATTCACTATTAATGGTGACAATTTGAATAAATTTCACATAATAATTATAATGTCACTAATAGAATAACTCCACCTTCAGGAAGCAACCTATAAGTGACACCTAATAGATTTTATCCACCCTTCATTCTTTTTCGTTTATTATAGTAATGAAACTTCACCCTCTAGGTGTGGGTGGTGGGTGGGTACATTATTTGGTTATTTATTTTTTCATCGTCTTTTTTATTTTTACCTTTTATTCTTATTGCATGGTATTTTTAATCCAACCCCCTCCCCCATATTTTCCCACTTTTTGTTGATATACACATTTTTAATGCCCACTTAATCATGGAAATTATTGAAAATGCATTAAAATATTCCTAATTTCAATTTTTTTAACATTTAATGAAAATTTTCTAGATCAAAATCTTAAGTATTTACTTTTGGGAGTGTTTAAGTGAGTGGGTCGTGAAATTTGATTGCAAAGGATGGAGACCAGGTTCGGTGGAAGGAATCAGTTAAACATAAAAAAATCAAAATATTCTATATTTACTGGATTGAAAATAGAAATAATAAAATGAAATGGTTTTCACACACATATGTGGAGATATAGTGACATGGTTAACCTATGAATTCCTTTCTATGACTAGTATCATATATCTCATTAACTTTTGTTCTGATAAAATTTGTGTGACAGCTATTTACATGCTTACTAAGATTAACTCTTTGGTGCGATTCTACCTTTTATGATTATTTTATCATGAAATGAATTTACTAGGATTGTTAAACACTAATTATATAGGGAGTAACTTCATGTATCATTTTATGAAATTTTATTTTTCCTAGGAGTGAAAATGATTAGGTTTAGGGTGTGATCACATAGAAATTCTCTCACTACTACAAAAACGGGCAAGGGAAGCCGCACATTTTATCAGTGCTATGTAAAAAAGCCCTGATAAAGATAATTATTTATCAATGATAATTCAAAGCACTGATAAAGGTTCCCTTTATAATTGTTTTCCTATCAATTTTAAAGAATTACCTTTATCAGCGCTAAAATTTTAGCGCTCATAAAGGGTCACATAATCAGTGCTTTTCTAGCGCTAATAAAGAGCAACCTTTATCAATGCTAAAAAAGCACTGATAAAGTGACCCTTTATCAGATCTTTTCTTGCACTGATAAAACCATTGTCCCATTTTATAAAATGGGGTACACAGTGCCTTCTTTTTATCGCATCCTCAAGCTCTCGTGGGACTGTACCCCTACAAAAACTCACCTCCCCCTGATCTTCTCTTTGCCAGACCTCTGCTGTTGCTTCCCTACTCCGCCGCAGCTTCCCTACTATGTCGCCGCTAGCCCTACTCTGCCACCGCTAGCCCTAATCTTCTACAAACCTTACTCCTTATCCTCCCCCTCGAACCCCTTCTGTGGATCCTCCTCCCCGCGAACCCTACTTATCTTCCTCCCCAGTGAACCCAACTCCCCGCGAACCCTAAATCAAGTGTTTGGGATTCCTTTCTATGATGTTTGATTCTCGGCTTCCCATCATTGATCTTTGGTTATTTCTCCACTAATCCACATTTTTTTCATTTTGTTCTTATTCTAATATTCATTATGGTGGTTTAGTTAGGTTTGATTTGGGTTCTGTTGTGTTGTGTGTTTGGGCTACATTTTTAAGTCACATTCTTTCAAAAATGCATGAAGTGATTAAATTTTTACCAAGTGAATTTTTTATTACTTATAGGGTTTTTTTAAGTTATTTTTAGGATTAAGATTATTCTAAACACTCTATTTAAAATTTGAGTAGTGAGAAGGATAAAATAGGTTGTCCGATTTTTTGATGGATTTAAGAATGGTGGCATGGGGTGATGAGGTGGTTGTGTTATTGAAGGGAATAATAGTGATGATTTTATAGTAATATAATATTTTTTAATGTATTATGAATTGGTTTTGTAGTTTATAAGTGTTGGGGTATATTTTATTCTTTTAGTGTGGAAGATTATCCCTTTGTGTTGGTAAGTTATTTAAATTTTTGGATAAAATTTCTTAATTTTGATGCTTATACATGTTGAAACATTATCATGGTAAAGTGAACAAGAAGTAGAATGATACATGGGATAGAGTGTTGTAAAATTTCAATAGTAGGAGGTGTGGATCTTTATTGTCTAGGTGTTTGGTCCTAAGGTTAAGAATTGGCTAGAAGCAGTTGAGGATGGTTTTGAATTGGAAAATAGTATAACTCATTTATGGGTTTCCTAAGTAGTGGGATTACTTTTAAGGGTATCTTGAGTATGATGGAAGTAAAATCATGTTAAATCAAAAGTAGTTTAAGGAAGAGTTTTATTCTGTATATATTGAAGTATGAGTGTATACAGAATATCATGGAATTTAATCAAGTTGGATATAGTGTGATTTCCCTTGGGATTCACATCTGTGCATTGATGGTTTAGCTTTTAGAACACTTGGTTGATGAATAAATGAAATCATGTAATTTTGAGTCATCTTTGTGGTAAGATATTCTAATGATGGTTTCAAGTTTATGTTTGAGGTTTTGGTTGTAGACGAGGGATTTTGATGAAGTTATCAAGAGTGGTTTTCTTCGAGTTTCTTAGAATGCTAAAGATGGTTCCTTGAGTTGTGGTCCTAATGGAATGAGGACTAAGGGAGTGAGGAGATTTTCTAGATGTAGGGTGGGGATTATTCCCTAGGGTTGAGTATCTCAGGGTGTACCATAACTGTATAGTTGATCTATTTCAATGGTGATGAAGTGGGGCATCAGTAGTATGAGTTCTCCATGATTCGTGGTGTTTCTTTTTTTCAATAAGGTGTAGTTTTATTTGGTCAAATAGTCATGTTTTAGTTGATAAAATTTTGAGATGTGGTGAGTTTGGTTTGAGAGTCTAGGCATGATTATGTCATGAGATATTTACCTCATCCCTTTATTAACCAATACCCTCTTTCAATTGATACTAAAAGATGTAGATGAATTATTTTCAATGGAATTATTTATCTCTCTTTACCTTCGAATTCCTGTGAAAATATGAATTTTATTGGGTTGGATAGTGTGTTTTTTCAAATTTAATGATTCATAATAAAAAAGGAAGCATATTTCTATTTTACCTAAATGGATGGGAATTTTTCTAATATAAAGGTCATGATTTTGGGAAATAGTTTATTTATAAAATTAATTTCACAATTTTTTTCAATATTATGGAAGGTATTAACAGTTTGTGAGAGGAGGTTTGATTGAATTTATATTCACTAACCTAAATTTTCTATTTTTATGTTAATTTGGGTAACAAAACCTATGATATTCCATCTTAATTTTCGATAAACCTAAGTTATTTGTCTCCCCTTTGAAACCCCTTGTGTTTGGAAATGTATCAACTATATTAGATTTCTCATCAAAATTGCATCCTTGTTTTAATTTTATTTGAGTTTGGTCACTAGTTTTGGGTTGTTTAATGTGTTTATTTTATTATTAATGAGGTGACTGGTAGGGGTGGTTAAAAGGATGTTTAATGTTTTAATGGAAGGGTGGTGGGTGCTAAAACTATTGGTAAGGGGGCTGGAAAGTGTATTGATTTTGATGGGGGGGTCTATCCAGGTTCTGTTGATTTCCAAATATTTATTGGAAATGGTTAGGCTCTATTAATCTATATTTTTATAAGTAATTGGTTCTTTTATACTATATTTGGAATTCTTGTTTTGTGTATTTGAATAGTAAATAACAATATTTGATATTCAAATATAATGGAGATGAATAAATATTGGATGGATGCTAATTATTTGACAATAGAGTATGAGAATGGAGTGAAAGAGTGCATCAAGTTTGTAAAGGATCAGGCAAAGGATCCTTCTCAAATTCTTTGTCCATTTTTACGTTATTTTTATTATAGAATAATTACTCTAGAGGAGTTCTAAGAACATTTGATATGTCATGGAATAGATCAGAGTTATAAATGTTGGAATAAAAATGGAGAAAAAGAGAATGTAGCTACTGGATGGGATAAAACAGTGTTTTATGGATCATCAGATATGATTAAAATATGTATTATGAATAAGACCATATGGAGGATGTGATTATAGATGTCAATGATGATGAAGATCGTATTGAGTAAATGATAAGGACAATTTAAGATGAAATCTGTGATTTCCCAAAATTGTTTGAGAACATAAAGAGTTGTGCAAAGATGCCATTGTATGTTGGTTGAACTAAATATACAGCATTGTCAGCTATACAGAAGTTTTATTAATTTAATTCAGGAAACATATGAAGTGATGTCAGTTTTATGTACTTACTTGCTCTCTTGAATGACATGCTCTTGGAAGATAATGAGCTCCCAAGCTAGACATATGAATCTAAATGAATGCTACGCTTGATAGGTATGATTTATGAAAGAATACATGCATGCCTGAAAGACTTTATATTGTTTTTCAAGAAGAAAAAATAACTTAAAGAATTCCCAATGTGTGGTGCTTCTCGATACAAGAAAGATGGATCCAGTACTGTAAAATTTGTATGGTACTTTCCAATCATTCCAGGGTTTAGGTGTCTATATGTAAGTGAAGATACTGCGAGACAATTTTCATGGAATGCAGATAAAATAAAAGATGGTAAATTATGTCACCCGACTGACTCTCCTCAATGGTAGAGAATTGATCATGAGTATCCTAAATTTAGAAATGAGTCAAGAAACCTTCGTCTTGAATTACCTACAGATGGAGTGAATACTTTTGGTTTTCAAACCAACACTCATGGTGCAAGGCCTGTTATGTTGGTAAATTATAACTTTCCACCCTATTTATGCATGAAATGGAAATTCATCATGTTATATATGATTATATCAGGACAAAAACAACCGTGTAATGATATTGATGTTTATTTGGCTCCTTTCATTAAGGATTTGAAGTTATTATGGGATTCAGGTGTTATGTTTTATGATGCTTATAAAAGTGAATACTTCACATTGAGAGTGACGTTGTATGGGTTGATAAATGATTTCCCTGATTATGGAAATTTTTCACTTAATAGAATTAAAGGAACCCAAGGGTGTCCCATGTGAGAAGATGATACGGAATCAATTAAATTGAAACATTCATCATAATCTATGTTTCTAGGACATCATATGTAAATACCCTTAAATTTCACATAAATTTTTTTCATAGTTTCTTTGGGATTTTAAAAGTGCTCTGTTTCTGACGGCACCTGATTCCGAGGCCCGGCATGCCCTGAATCATTTTCCGAAGTTTATCTCGGGTACGTTCAGTGAACGAACGAGTGGGTTTTCCTAACTTTTGAACTGGTGCTCGGAATCGAAATCTGAGGGCACCAATGAAACCACAGCGCCGATAGTTGCTTAGGAAGACCTTTCTTGGAGTTGTGTTTTCTCGGGAGGACATGTTAAAAATGTGAGGAATAAAAATAAAATTGTTATAAAATTTATTTTTATTTCTTTACCGATGGGTTAAGTGTGTGAAAAATGAAGAGGCGAGGAAGTTGGGGTGGGTCCCACATGAGCCCCCACCTCCTTCAATTTCCCCAATACCCCATTAATTTCCCCTCTAGCAATTATTATGTAACTCTTCCACTTTAAAATACATGCCGATAAAACGCCTCATTAATTGGACTATGCACGTTAATTAATTCGATGAATTAATTTTGAAATTCAAATTAATGTTGGCATGTGTGTGTGTGTGAATAAAATAAGACAAGGTCTTATTTTATTGTGGGTGGATTTTCGTTGTGTGGAAAAGAGGAGAGGACTCTTGCAGTCTTGAAGAACATCTTCTTCCTCGTTGAAGAACGCGAAGAACACCGGAGCACCAAGGAGAGAGGACATGTCGATCTCTCCCTTCTCTATAGCCAGTGTGAGACGACATCCTCTTCTCGGACACTCGCCAACTCCAACAACGAACCACCCTCGCGACGCCATTTTCCACGACAATCTTCATTCGATGAATTCTTCGAGGTAGGGCTTTTAATTTCAAATTTAATGGATTAAATTTGTTCTCGCTTGATGATGTTGTTTTATTTTTTGCCACCTGTTATCAAATTAACGGGAGGAGGTTAGACTGCACGAACATGGCCGATCCTCCTCCCCCTCTTTGTTGATTTTCATCATCGCGGTTGGGACGAAGGCGGCGCGGTGCAACGACACCGCGTGGGAATGAAGAATTTTACCGTGGTGAAGGAGCACAGCGTCGTTGAGGTCGAAGGGGCCGCAGCCAGAGTGGGGCTGCGGTGGAGGGGCGCGGCGCCGTCGCATCGCGCCGGTCGGACAAGGCCGTGGCGGTGCAGGGAAGGGCGGCCGGAATCACTGGTCGTCGGTGCTTCGGAGGGGCAGGACCACGGGGTCTCGCGGTGGCGGCAACGGCCTGCCAGCCGGGTTCGCCATTTCGGAAGAACCGGGGGTCGTAACCCCCGGCTGGAAAAGGAGTGTGCCCCCACGTGGGGGTCGCCGTTAAAAACAAAGGGGGGAAGTGCCCCCCCCCCCCTTTGTGCGGCTGCTCAGCCAGCGCCGAGCCACCCCGCTCGACCAGCGCCGAGCCGCCCAGGCCGGACCGGCCGCTCGCGTCGGGCTGGGCCGCCCGTGCCGGCTGGACCGAGCTGCGCCCTAATGGGCTGCACCCGGATCCGGGTCAGGTCGACCCTGTTCGGTCCGACCTAGGGGGTTCTGGGTCGGGTCGTTCCGGGCCCAAACCCCCCTAAAATCGGACAGGTTCGTTCAAACGCCCGAAACTTGGGCTACGGACCTCCAATTGACGCACTGTCAGTTGCAATGCGATCCTTGTTTCGAGTCGGTCTTTTTGATATATTAAACTCAAGTATTAGGAGAACTTTGGGTTCGTCCGGGCTGGTTTTAACTCGAAACTAACCGGGCCCTCGGAGCGGAAATGCTTATAACTTGAGCTCCGGACGTCCGATTGACGTGTCGTCGACTTTGTTGGATTCCTCTTAATGAGACAATTATTTTGGCTTACTCCGCTCGAGGTTTGGACACAGCTAGAGTATGGATAGGTTGGTTTTGACATAACAATCAACCGGGCCCCTGGAACGAAAAAAGCCAATAACTCTCAGACCGGGCGTCTGATTGACGCTCTGTTGGTCACGTTGAGTTCCTTTTGTCGAGACGGAACTTTCGGATACATCAACTCTAGACTATGTGTCAGTTGATGTATCGACCCCCCTTGGCTCGTGGAGTGGACCCTCCTGAAATCGAGGATGTTGTGTGCGGGAACCCTAGAGCTGGCTGCGACTACGACGATGATGGCGACTGCACTGAAATCCTCCGTGGGTTCGGCAGCGACGATGATTGCACAGAAATCCTCTGTGGGTTCGGCAGCGACGACGACCGTACTGGAATCCTCCGTGGGTTCGACGGCGATGACTACTGTTCTTGTATCCTTAGTGGGTCTGGCAGTATGTGACTACTGTTCTTGTATCCTACGTGGGTCCGGAAGTATTTGACTCTGTACTTGTATCCTACGTGGGTCCGGAAGAGTAGCTGGTCTTGTATCGTTTATGGGTCTGACAGCTTAGCTGGTCTTGTATCCTATGTGGATCTGATAGCTTAGATGAATCAGTGGCTAAATCGGATCAACTCTATCGTCTTACGAAGAAGTATACCTGTGTGAGCTGAGTCTTGACTTTCAACCATTATCTTCGATATGATTGACTTGCTATCCTAAGTGGATTGGGTTGTGTTATCCTGTGTGGATTGGTTGTGCTATCCTATGTGGACTAGATCGAACATGGTCTCGGATGTTGGAGCTGAATGGGAATTGATGACTTAGGTATATGTATGGGAATATACCTAAGTAGTGTTGGTTGTTACTTCGTGATTGTATCTTTCCTTTGTGGATTATCCTTTGTGGTTTCTGGGAGACCTTCATGGGAATCGAGATCCCTACTGAGTAGCGTATACGCATCCCTACATGGGATTTTCCTACACTACATTATGTTGGATGCAGACGATGGACAGCGTTGATCGTGGTTGAGGCTTGTGGAGAAAGTCGGTACCAGGAGGCGGACCACTGGGCGGGACGTGTACGGAGCGGACGGCTGGACCCGAGGAGCTGAGGAGGCTATCAGTACCCACCCTTCAGGTGGGATTTCCAGTGGATGGCTCGGCGTTGCTGATTTACTTTCAGTTGCTATACTTTCTTTTTAGTTGTACTTTACTTCAGTTGGGTTTTTATTATGGCCCATTTACATTCTAGCACTTACAGTTGTACCCAGTTTACTTAGTGTTTACTTCAGCTTGCTCACTCTATGATGTTTGTTTACTTTATAAAGGCAATGCCTTCCCTTTTTATCGAGATTTACGCCTTTGGTGCTAGTCTCTAGCCCCTGGCCTATGGAAGGAGGGCTTGGGGTAGTCACAACACAGGTCCCGAGGACGGGTCGTGACAAATTGGTATCAGAGGAGTTCGGTTCTACCACAGAACTCAGGAATCTGATCTTTCCCTATGTGAAGCAATAGTGTTAAGAGTATTTGAGTGTGGTTATCAGTTCAGGGAGTCCAGTATTGGTGCAGCGGCTGACGTATCCATACACCAGGACCCTGTCTCTTGATTTCCGACTCAGTGCACAAAAACATTGATTGCATGTGTGTTTCAAAAGTTTTATTTGTGATTAATTTGTGTCATCTCACCAGGTATACTGTATTGACCGTGGAACACCTGTTTCTTTTCAGGATGGCCCCACGATGGCAGCCAGCTAGGGTTCAGAGCATTGTGCGAGATGACAACCCACCGAGCGATGAGGCCTCAGTGCAGGGCCCTTTTACAGCGGAGGCACCGGCGATATCTCTACCCACCGAGCCATAGATTCCACCAGCCCCAGCCGCTATGAGTGCATGTCGCCTTAGTGAACTGCATGAGTTTCAGCGTCAGATACTGCCCACGTTCCATGTGTAGACGGACCCGCAGGCAGCCAAGGATTGGATGGAGGCTATAGTTAGAGTTTTCAGGTTAGTGGGGACACCAGCTGACCTCATGGTGATCCTTGCAGTGAGTCTCCTACATGCGGTAGTAGGAAGATGGTGGATCCTGATGCTCCAGGTGCACGACGAGACATCTCTCCTTTGATCAGACTTCGAGAGCCTATTTCTCTCAGAGTTCATCCCAGCCACCCTCCGTGCGGTGCGCATTCAGGAGCTACTACAGCTGCGGCAGGACAGCATGGTGGTAGCCCAGTACTCGGCAAGATTTACCGATCTCTCACACTATTCAACGGACATGGTACGAGACGCATTCTTCTGAGCCTGGACCTTCGAGCAGGGACTGAGGCATGAGATCAGGGCATCGATGATCTCCCTCAACATTCCGATGTAGGTAGGAGTACTAGAGCGATCCCTTCTCAAAGAGAGTTTTCATGCTGAGACTACACCAGCAGCGAGACCTACCGTAGGGCGGCACGTAGTAGAGTCTGCAGCAGCTGTCAGTCGACAGATGTCATAGGGGTCTAGGAGGACTATACCATCAGGCGGATGACCTCAGGACACTGGATCAGAGGTACGGGGCACACTGAGCAGAGCCATCCTTCTAAGGAGCAGAAAATGCTACACATGTGGCGGGAAGGGCCACATGGATCGTGATTGCCCGACCCGCCGTGCAAAGGAGCAGCAGACGGTTGAAAGACCACCCAGATAGAGGCAGAGGGTCGACCGTGGCAGTCTGTAGGGAGCAGGCGGACGAGGCGGACAAGGCAGAGGAGCTGGCCGAGCATCAGGTGGTGGGTGACGCTTTGAGGCTCTACCACCACCACCACCCGGAGGTCCACCCCGACCATAGGGAGCTGGCGGGCAGAGGCAGGCTCAAATTCAGGAAGCGGAGGCCTACGACCACAGTGCACCAGAGATGATTTGAGGTACTATCTGTGTCTACTCCACCCTTGTTTCAGTTCTTATAGACACAGAAGCAAGTCATTATTTCATTGTCGCTGCCCTTGTTCAGAGCTCAGAGATTCTGACGGAGCCGTTGGCTCGATCCTTACAGCTAGAGACTCCTACGGGAGCAGACTCGACGATTACGCACTGGTGCCGGTAGTGTGAGCTTACTCTAGGAGGCAAGACCTTTGGCTGGGATCTTCTTGTAGCGGCGTCGAGGCATTACGATGTCATCTTGGGCAGGGATTGGTTATCTACAGTCCGTGCTCAGATCGACTGTATTAGGCGCAAGGTGCGGTGTGTCCGCACCGATGGGAGTAGGGTCACCTTCACCGGCGAGAAGGGAGCCATTACAGCACAGGATGGAATCACACAGAGGAGAGGACATCCAATCACTCATCAGTTGGCTAGCCTCATCCTAGGAGCATTTGACGTGCGGAGTCCGAGTTTTCCTGTAGTGGTGGATCAGTATGCGGACATTTTTCCTGACGACGTTCTAGGACTACCTCCTCGTAGAGAGGTAGACTTTTATATTGACATGTACCCCGGGACTGCCCCGAAATCCAATCCAGCATATCGGATGGCCCCTGCCAAGCTTCGAGAGCTACGGGTACAGCTGGAGGACTTGCATGGCAAGAGATTCATCCGACCTAGTGTTTCACCCTGGGCTTCCCCGATTTTGTTCGCCAAGAAGGCGGATGGGAGCTTGCGACTGTGTTTCGATTATTGTCTCCTGAACCAGGTGACCGTGAGGAACAAGTATCTGCTACTGAGATTTGAAGACCTCTTCGATCAGCTCAAGGGAGAACAGTGGTTCTCGAAGATAGACCTTAGGTCAGGCTATCATCAGCTCAGAGTTCAGGGCGATGATGTGCAGAAGACAGCCTTTAGATGTCGATATAGACACTATGAGTTCTTGGTTATGACATTCAGCATAACCAATGCTCTAGCAGTTTTCATGAGTCTCATGAACAAGATCTTTCAGCCTTACCTCGATCGATTTGTCATGGTTTTCATCAACAACATATTGATATACTCGACCACTGAGGAGGAGGACGCCTACCACTTGCGGGTTGTACTGGACACACTCCGAGAGCACCATCTTTATGGTAAGATATCGAAGTGTTAGTTCTGGTTACGTGAGGTCCACTTCTTGGGACATGTCATCTCTAAGGCGGGAGTTTCGGTGGATCCTGTGAAGATTGAGGCAGTGCAAGCTTGGGAATCACCTAGGAGCATGATGGAGGTGCGGAGTTTCTTGGGTCTAGATGGGTACTATCGGAGATTCGTGTCAGACTTCTCCAGAGTTGTGACACCACTTTCAGCTTTGACGAAGAAGGGAAAACCCTTCTTGCGGTCAGATAGATGTCAGCAGAGCTTCCAGGAGCTGATACAGAGATTGACTAGTGCACCTATCTTGAGGCTACCGGAGGAGGGAGTAGTGTACGTAGTCTACTGCGATACATCAGGGACCGGACTCGGGTGTGTCCTAATGCAGGAGCGGTCAGTGATCGCCTATGGATCACGACAGTTGAGGCAGCATGAGAGAAACTACGCTCCCCATGACCTGGAGTTAGCAGCAGTGGTCTTCACTCTGAATATCTGGCGACACTATCTGATGGGCGAGCGCTTTACAGTCTACTCTGACCACCAGAGTCTCAGGTACATCTTCTCACAGAAGGACGTGAACCTGAGACAGCGGCGATGGCTCGAGTTCCACCCGGACTATGACTTTGAGATAGTTTATACTCCTGGAAAGGGGAACGTAGTTGCTAATGCTCTCAGTAGGAGGACGGGCATTCAGCTACTTGGGGAGGTGACAGAGAAGCTAGCCGCTTTACAGATATCCTTCGTGGATACAGATGGAGAAGCCTTCCTTCAGTCACTCACAGTCACTCCTCCACTACTGCAGCGGGTCAGAGAGGCACAATGTGGGGATGCTGACTGTGAGACGCAACGTGCACATATTTCCACAGGACAGGCACCTGATGGTTTTTCTATGGGAGGAGAGCACGTCATCCTTTTCAGAGGACGTATCATGGTACGAGCTACTTTATAGGAGGAGGTGCTGAGAGAGTTTCACACTTTCCCTTTAGCAGTACATCCAGGAGTGGCGAAGATGTACCTGGATCTCAGACAACAGCACTGGTGGCCAGGTATGAAGAAGGTTATGGCAGAGTTTATTTCTCTATACTTTACATGTCAGTAGGTGACGGCAGAGAACCAGGTACCAGCAAGCTTGGTACAGCCCTTGGAGGTCCCGGAGTGGAAGTTGGACGGTATATCTATGGATTTTGTGACTGGACTTCCACGCACTTCCAGAGGTAATGACTCCATTTGGGTGATTGTAGACTGACTCACCAAGTCAGCCCACTTCTTACCCATCAGAGAGAAAGGATCAGTAGAGAGCTTTGGATGCATCTATATTCAGTAGATTGTAAAACTTCATGGTGTTCCATCATCTATCGTCTCCGATCGAGATGCTCGCTTTACTTCCTGGATTTGGAAGGGGTTGCAGGAGGCATTTTAGACGCAGCTACGTCTGAGCACCGCCTTTCACCCTCAGATGGATGGTCAGATGGAGAGGACCATTTAGAATATCGAGGATATGCTCTTTCCGTGTGTCCTCATCTTTGGTCATAGCTGGGAGGATCACCTACCCTTGGTGGAGTTTGCGTACAACAACAGTTACCACTCCACCATCGGTATGTCACCATACGAGGCATTGTATGGCCGACCTTGTAGATCACCGTTGTGATGGACAGATCCTGGGGAGTCAGCACTTGTGGGACCAAAGATGGTCCAGGCCATGATAGAGAAGGTCCAGGTCATCCAGGAGTGGATGAGGATATCTCAGAGCCGAAATAAGTCTTATACTGACAGTAGGCGGAGACCACTAGTGTTTAAGGATGGCGACCATGTCTTCTTGCGGGTCTCACCTCGACGTGGATTACAGAGAATTGGCCAAGGCAGAAAGTTATCTCTGCGCTTCATCGCACCATTCCAGGTTCTCAGCAGGATAGGTGAGGTGGCTTATCGCCTGGCTCTACCACCTCAGTTGCACCGGGTGCACGACATCTTCCACGTATCTCAGCTGAGGAGATACGTGCATGACCCAACACATATCATCGACCATGGGGAGGTGGACATTTATGATGGGGTGACTTTTGCGGAGGTCTCGATAGAGATCGAGGATCGACAGGAGCGGGTCCTACGTGGGCAGTCGATTCCTCTAGTGCACATCAGGTGGCAGCACGGGAACCTCCAGGAGAGAAATTGGGAGCGGGAGGCTCAGATGCATGCTCAGTACCATCATTTGTTCCCCTATTTTGTGATGTATCTTTATGGGGACGTAAAGCCCTGAGGTGGGAGTAATATAAAGACCCGTAAATTTCAAGGAAATTTTTTTCTTAATTTCTTTTGGATTTTATGATTACGTTGTTTCTCACGGCACCTGATTCCGAGGCCCGGTGTGCCCGGAATCATTTTTCGAAGTTTAGCTCGGGTACATTCAATGAACGAACGAGCGGGTTTTCCTAACTTTTGAACCGGTGATCGGAATCGAAATCTAAGGGCACTAATGAAACCACAGCGCCAGTAATTTCTTAGGAAGACCTTTCCTGGAGTTGCTTTTTCCCGGGAGGAGATGTTAAAAAGGTGATGAATAAAAATAAAATTATTTTACAATTTATTTTTATTTTTTTACCGATGGGTTAAGTTTGTGGAAAAAAAAGAGGCGAGGAAGTTGGGGTGGGGCCCACACGAGCCCCCACCTCCTTCAATTTCCCCAACACCCCATTAATTTCCCCTCTATCAATTATTATGTAACTCTTCCACTTTAAAATACATGCCAAAAAAAGGCCTCATTAATTGGTCAACGCACGTTAATTAATTCGGTGAATTCATTTTGAAAGTCAAATTATTGTTGTCATGTGTGTGTGTGTGAATAAAATAAGACAAGGTCTTATTTTATTTTGGGGGATTTTCGTTGTGTGGAAAAGAGAAGAAGACTCTTGCGGTCTTGAAGAACATCTTCTTCTTCGTTGAAAAATGTGAAAAACGTCGGAACACAAAGGAGAGACGACGTGCCGATCTCTCCCTTATCTGCAGCCGGTGTGAGATGACATCCTCTTCTCAGATGCTCGCCAACGCCGACGACGAACCACCCTCGCAATGTCATTTTCCGCGACAATCTTCTTTCGATGACTTTTCGGGGTACGGGTTTTAAGTTCAAATTTAATGGATTATATTTGTGCTCACTTGATGATGTTGTTTTATTTGTGGACACCTGTTATCAAATTAATGGGAGGAGGTCGGACTGCATGAACACGACCGATCCTCCTCCCCCATTTTGTTGATTTTCATCGTCGCGGTTGGGACAAAGGCGGCACGGTGCAACGACAATGCGCGGGAATGAAGAATTTTTTCGTGGAGAAGGAGCACGGCACCGTCGCGCAGCACCGTTGACACCGAAGGGGACGCGGTTGGAGTGGGGCTGCGGCGGAGGTGTGCGGTGGTGCAGCGAAGGGCGGCCGGAATCACCGGCCGCCGGCGCTTCGGAGGGGCGGGACCACGGGGTCCCGCGGCGGCGGCACCGGCCGGCCAACTGGGTCGGTCGTTTCGGAAGAACCGTGGGTCATAACCCCCGGATGGCAAAGGGGTGGGCCCCCACATGGGGGATACCATTACAAAACAAGGGGGGCAGTGCCCCCCCCCCTTGTGCGTTCGCTCGGCCAGCGCCGAGCCACCCCACTCGGCCAGCGCCGAGCCGCCCAGGCCGGACCGGCCGCACCGGGTCAGGCCGCCCGCATCAGGCCAGGCTGCCCACACCGGTCCGGGCCGTGCCGGCTAGTCCGAGCCGCACCTGGGTCAGGTCGACCCTGTTCGGGCCGACCCAGGGGGTTCTGGTCCGGGTCGTTCCGGGCCCAAACCCCCCTAAAATCGGACAGGTTCGTTCAAACGCCCGAAACATGGGCTACAGACCTCCGATTGACGCACCATCAGTTGTGATGAGATCATTTGATCGAGTCGGTGGTTTAGATATATTACACTCAAGATTTAGAAGAACATTGGGTTCGGCCGGGTTGGTTTGAACTCGAAACCAACCGGGCCCTCGGAGCGAAAACGCTTATAACTTGAGCTCCGGACATCTGATTGATGCGTCGTCGACTTTATTGGATTCCTCTTAGTGGGAAGGTTCTTTTGGCTTACTCCGCTCGTGGTTTGGACATAGCTGGAGTATAGTCGGGTTGGTTTTCAAATTAAAATCAACTAGGCCCCTAGAACGAAAAAGCCAATAAATCTCAGACCGGGCGTCCGATTGACGCGTCGTCAGTCACATTGAGTTCATTTTGTCAAGACGGAACTTTAGGATACATCAACTCCGGACTACGTTTCAGTTGATGTATCGACCCCCATTGGCTAGTGGAGAGGACCCTCCTGGAATCGAGCATGTTGTGTGCGGGAACCCTAGAGCTGGCTGCGACTATGATGATGATGACGACTGCACTGAAATCCTCTGTGGGTTCGGCAGCGCCGATGACTGCACTGAAATCATTCGTGGGTTCGGCAGTGATGACGACCGTACTAGAATCATCCACGGGTTTGATGGTGATGACTACTGTTCTTGTATCCTTAGTGGGTCCGGCAGTACATGACTACTGTTCTGGTATCCTACGTGGGTCCGGTAATATTTGACTCTGTACTTGTATCCTACGTGGGTCTGGCAGAGTAGCTGGTCTTGTATCCTTTATGGGTCTGACAGCTTAGCTGGTCTTGTATCCTATGTGGGTCCGACAGCTAGGATGAATTAGTGGCTACATCTGATCATCTCTATCTTCTAACGAAGATGTATACCTGTGTGAGATGAGTCTTGACTTTCAATCATTATCTTCGATATGATTGACTTGCTATCCTAAGTGGATTGGTTTGTGTTATCCTGTGTGGATTGGTTGTGCTATCATGTGTGGACTAGATAGAAATTGGGCTTGGATGTTGGAGCTTAACGGGAATTGATGACTTAGGTATATGAATGGGCATATACCTAAGTAGTGTTGGTTGTTACTTCGTGATTGTATCTTTCCTTTATGGATTATCCTTTGTGGATTCTGGGAGACCTTCATGAGTCTTGGGGTCCCTACTGAGTAGCGTATACTCACCCATGCACGGGCTTTGCCCACACTACATTGTGTTGGATGCAGACGACGGACCGTGCTGATCGTGGTTGAGGCTTGTGGAGCAAGTCGGTACCTGGAGGCGGACCACTGGGCGGGACATACACAGAGCAGATGGTTGGACCCGAGGTGGTGAGGAGGCTTTCTGTACCCACCCTTCAGGTGGGATTTCCAGTGGACGGCTCGGCATTGTTGCTTTACTTTTAGTTGTTGTACTTTCTTTTCAGCTGTACTTTACTTCAGTTGGGTTTGTATTCCGGCCCATTTACTTTCCCGCACTTACAATTTTACCCAGTTTTTTAGTGTTTACTTCTTCTTGCTCACTCTGTGATGTTTGTTTACTTTATAAAGGCAATTCCTTCCCTTTTTATCGGGATTTACGCCTTTGGTGCTTGTCTCCAGCCCCTGGCCTATGGAAGGCGGGCTTGGGGTAGTCACAACACGGGTCCCGAGGACGGGTCGTGACATCATAGATTTCTACCCCGTCGGCTTAAGTACCGATCTTGGATGACATCATTCAATGGAAGTTCAGAACAATGCACAACACCGTCTCCACTAATAGGTGATCAGCTATTTGAGAAAGTAGAAGATGTGAACACTGTTTTTGGTAAACTATTTTCAAAAAACCTTATGAAAATCAATTGGAAAAGAAGATCAGATTTTTTTTGAATTACAATACTGAAATTGTTTGTATGTCAGAAATTTTCTTGATGTGGTGCATGTGGAAAAAATGTATGTGACAGTGTTATCGGAAAGTTTCTAAATGCCCCTATCAAAACAAATGATGGAATTAAAGAAAGGTTGGACATGATTGACATTGGAATGTGAGAAGAGTTGGCTCCCGTGAAGTGTGAAAATTGAATGTTTCTTCCTCCAGCTGCTTACACTCTTTCAGGAAAGAGATATATCAGTTTTTCAAATTCTTAAATGATGTAAAGGTTCCATAGGGGTATTCATCAAATATCAACAACATTGTTTCAATGAATGATTTGAAGATAAAAGGTTTGAAATCACATGACTGCCATGTTTTGATGCAAGATTTTATTTCTATATATTTATGTTTCATTTTTTCCAAGAATGTTTGTCATACGTTAACCAAACTTTGTTTCTTTTTCAAAGCTATATGCAGCAAAGTTTTAGACCCAGCGAAATTGCCAGCTATGGAAAGAGAAATTGTCATCATATTATGTGAATTACAAATATTATTCCTGCCATCATTCTTTAGTATGATGGTTTATTTGATGGTTCACTTGGTGAGAGAGATTCGACTTTGTGGGCCTGTGCACTATAGATGGATGTACCCCGTTAAATGGTATATGAATATTTTGAAAAGTTATCTCAAAAATCTAAGTCGGATAGAGGGTTGTATTATGGAGCAATATATTGTTGAGGAAGCCATTAAATTCTATACCAAATACCTATCTAATGTGGAAAGCGTTGTTATCCTTAAATCTCGTCACACTAGATGCATCTAGGGTGAGGGAATTTCTGGAAGAGATGTTGTGACAATCAATATTATAGATCAGGAGCAGGCCCACCTTTATGTTTTGAATAACAGTTGAGAGGTTTCTCTATATATTGAATCCCACAAAGAAATTATTAGGTACTTGAATCCATCTAGGGAAGAAAATGGATATCAAATACACATAATCATCAGTCTATAGGATGGTTTTGGGACTATAATTTTAAGGGGTTAGATGAAAATCCGAATTCAATTTCAGAACTACTTTGATGGATAGCTGTCGGACCAAGCGTGTATGTATTATCTTACAATGGTTATATAATTAATTTTTATACAATCTATACAGATTAACATGATGAAGATAGTACCTTGAAAAATAGTGTAGTTACACTTGTGGCTGAGGTGATGCATATTTCTGGTAGTAAGGATAGAAATCCAATTTATGTGAATATGTTATACATTGGCATTATCAAACAAATATGGGATTTGGATTATACAACATTCCAATTGCCAATTTTTTAATTCAAATGGGATGATAGCAATAGTGGTGTTAAAATAGATGAATTAGGAATTGTGAAAGTGTATTTTAGTAAAGAAGGGTACAAATATGAACAATTTATAATGACATCACAAGCGGTACAAGTATTTTATGTTCCTGATCCCAAAAACCAAAAGTGGTCGATTGTTCTGTTATCTTCCAAAACTATTGAAGGGTCCGATGAAAATTCAATTTAGGATGATCCTTTCAGTGGTATGTCGCAATAATTTCTCAGTGGTCCCAATGTAGATGACGTTTTCTATTTTAGAGGAGACCACAATGAATGGATTTGGATAATCGATAGAGGTTTCAAATCCCTTCTGCCTTTGAAAAAAAGAAAGAGAGTTCAATAAACATGTTATATTTTGTTTGTAATATATATCTTGTTAACTCATGTTATTATCTTATAAATACTGAATTTATGTAATCTAAAATAAATATTCAACCACTTTTGCAGATAATGACTTCTGCATGTTCTGGTGCTCCTAACCTCGAGGATGAACAAGTCTCTCAAGCTGCTGTTTCTACTGCTCACAGTGCATATGAACAACAAGTTTCTGAACATGTTGCTACTCCTAGTGTTGAGTTCCAAAAACCATCAACACATGTCATTGCTACAATTCCAAATGAACATATTGATGATGTTGATATTGATGAAATGGTCGGTGATGAATGACCTACGTAGCATAAAAAATGGTCCATCATAGTTTGACGGTGTTCTCCAAAGTTCTTAAGGTTAAAAGAAAAGACATCAAATTTGAGTTTGGATGGAATGCACAAGGCCAACATGTGAATTCCAACAAGGCTATGTTTAGTAGTTACGTTGGAATTGTCACTCGATAGCCCATGCCGATTGAAATAGATTCATGGAACCATGTTGTGTCTGAGCTGAAGGCTATGATCTGGGAAGAAATTACGGTAACATTATGATATTATCTCTTTAATTTACTAGAAAATAAAATAATGAAACAGTGTCTTACTCTTCTCAATCCCTTGTAGAGTACATTTATAGTAGATGATTAAGATAAAAATTATTTACTAAGGCTTGAAAGAAGGATTTATCATGGTTTTCACACTATTTTAACAAAATGTCACCTGAAAGATTTCAAAGGTAAAATAAACCCGCACCCACCCCTTGTCTATGCTCACTTGATATCCCAAAAAGCATGGGATGCATTTATTGGTCATCATGGGGATGAGAAGTTTTAGGTACATTGTGGCTGATAATACATTGTTTGAGGATACATGTATTCATTACTTGGTCAATATTTCATTTATGAAACATCAACTCAGTACTTAAAATAAGGAATGTGCATCAAAACCAATATACCCCAATTGTAAAGCAAGGATGGGGTATGCTTCACTAGAAAATAAAATGGTATGTATTCTAAATTTACTGTAATATTTTTAGGTTCCATGAAACAACATCATAATTATCGTTTTATAATTATATGTAGATTGATGAGTCTAAAGACAAAGACACATCCATCCCACGTCATGTGTTATGAAAGGAGGAACATATGAATAACGAAGGGAAGATAGTAGATGAAAACACACAAAAAGTGTGGGAAATATGTGTAAGTATGACATGATAAAAATTTTTGTTTTAAATTTCTATTACATAATAATAATTACTTATTTTTTTTATCTAATAGTCATAGGATTCAGCTACTCCTGTTGTGTATGCAGACCTATTATCGATGGCTTTGAAGTGGCCAGAACAATATGGTCATGTCAGAGGTGTGGGGGTTTGGGTGACACAATGAATATATTTTGAGAAAAAAAACAAACAAATGATAAAAATGAAGAAATGAAACAAATGAGAGAATGACTAACAATTCTTGAAGAATGATTTCAATGGAAGGAATAGTGGCTAACAACTTTTTTGGGTAAGAAGCAAGGAGAAGACACAACTCAGGAACAACTAGTGCATGAAGATCCCACCCCACCCCCCTCCAGCTTTGAGGGGATCCATTCCCCTCAAAGAGCTATCTTAGTCATGGTATTCAATATTCTAATAATTATTCCCATCAAATTTGAAAAAGAAAAACACTGCTACTTTTCCTATACTGATATTCTACAGGGTGATAATGATAATGATTTATATTTTTCAACACCCACCTATCACCTTGTAGTGAGGTCTATGGTGTTCAGCATCCCAGAGGAAAAGCTACATAATAGACCACTTCCAACAGATCATCTGAAAGTAATGATTACTGTATCTCATGAGCCAAATGCAAAGAAACCTATTCCACTTGATGATGATGATATTTATATGATCGAAAAGGTTATTGGGACATTCATTGCATGGCCGTCACAACTTGTAAGAGTATATGTGGATGAAGAGGTATTTATTTACATTTTTTTCAAACTAAACCTTTAACAATTAATAAAAATGTTCTGAACCAATGAATGTTATTATAGACGAAGAAAGGGAAGGGGTGACAAGAAAAGTGGGCTCAAAGGCATCTAATGGATTGACCAACTGATCCAAAGGATCTACTGAAAGCATAATTACATCGCCTGTTATCTATATATATTTACAAACATTGAGGACTCATTTGGATTCGAAGCTAAAAAGTAGTAGTAGTAGAAATATAGTTGTTTTTGAAGAGAATATATACAGAGAATAAATTAAATATTACATTGCTGATGAAAATTTAAATGACATCCTTGAATACGATTGGCTAGGCGTCACATTTATAAATGTATATTTGAGGTGGGTTTCCATGAATTGATTTTCTAAAAGCTGATATAATGTGCTAATTATGAATAAATTCATTTTAAATTATTGGAAGACATATATATGAAAAATTGTTGAAGGGTTTTTCCCATGAGACAAAATTCGGACTCGTTAGTCCTCATACCACATCTACACAACAGATGAAATTAGAGCCATCAATAAGGGATGAAATAGTTAAAGGCTTGATAAAAACATTTGAAATCAAGATTACAGATTACAGACACTTCCTAATACCAACCATACAAGGGTAAAACACTATGATTAAATCATATCAACAATATTTTCTCTTCTTTCATTACTTATTATTTTTTTTAGGCATCATCGTCTGGTAATTGCAGTGAACTTGGATACTCCAAAGATTTATTTTCTGGATTCAATGCAAGGATATCCAACAAACCGACCACATGTGATGGATTTTGTGAATCTGTAAGACACTACATCTTTCATTTTAGTTCTAAACATCAAGTTATATAATTTATATTATCTTTTACTGTGGATTTTTTTATGATAGGGCGGTGTATCAATATCATCTAGAAAATAATGAGGACAGGGGCTAAGCATAAGGAGGAGAACAACTACTACGTCTGGATAAGTATCAGGGTATATATAATAAAATTTCACTATCCAAACAGCTATCAAAAAAGTTACTTATTCTTTTAATGATCAATGTTTTTGCAGTGTCCAAATCAAACAAACAATAAATATTGTGGTTATTATGTTTGTAAATTATTGAGATAGATCGTTTTACATCATCAAACCAGCATCCCTAAAGAGGTATTTTCAAAAACAACTACTATTTCATTTAAATTATTTATTAATTCTTTATTTTTATATTTCTCAGTACTAATCTAACTATAGAAAAGCTTCATATTCACAAGACGATATAGATTTGTTCAAAAATGAGTGGGCCACATACCTGATGGAAGATTGTACACAAATAACATGAAGATCTAACTTGGGGATGTATAAAATTGGTAGACATTTTTGAGAGGATTTCACAGAGATCAAAATGTGAAACATTGTTGTAAGTAAATGTTCGTAGGACTACTATAATTGTTATTAAATAAAATAAATTTTATCTAATGATTCGTTTTTTCATTTTAACAAACAAAATTCCCCAAAAACATGCAACAATGATGAACCACTTTTATTTTGGCTTAGGATAAGAAAAACTAGTAAAATCTACAAAATACCTTTATATCACGCAGCCCACTCACATTCAAAGAAAAGATGAATAAATGTCTCCACCAAAAAATGATTGAAGTATGATAATCAAGATGCCAAATGGATTCTCATGTGTTGAACATTTTCATTGGTATAAATTGTATGTTTTCAGATTATCCATAATAAGAAAATGAACATTGTTGGAACCTCCTTCCTCCACAGGGTCTCCCCCCGCCACATCCATGTTTTTAATTAATAGATTGATATATGTGTCATTAGTGATGTGTACGAGTCAAACACGCCTCAATCTGAGGCACGGTGTGGCCAGTATCACTCAAAGTGTCTCCCTTTTGTTTTAAATGAACATAATTTTTAAGTGAAAGCAACCACTGACGTATGGAAAACAGACCAAATGAATTCGGATTGTGTTGATACTTTAGGAAAATTATCCATGGGTCATTAGTGACATGTACGAGTCAACCCCACCTCAATATAAGGAACAGTGTGGCCGGTATCACTCAAAGTGTCTCTCTTTTATTTAAAATGGACATAATTTTTAAGTGAAAACAATAAATGATGTACGTAAAACTAACCAAACGCATTAGGATTGTGTTGATAATTTAGTATAATTTTCCATGGGTCATTTGTGATGTGTAAGAGTTAACCCCCTCCATAATATGAGGCACGGTGTGGCCAGTATAACTCAAAGAGTCTCTCTTTTGTTTAAAATGGACATAATTTTTAATTGAAAACAACCACTAACATACGGAAAACTGAGTAAACGCATTCAGATTGTGTTGATTCATTAGAACAAATATCCATGGGTCATGTGTGACATGAAAGAGTAAAACCAGCCTCAATCTGAGGCATGGCGTGTTTGGTATCACTCAAAGTGTCTCTCTTTTGTTTAAAATGGACAGAATTTTAAGTGAAAACAAAAACTAACATACATAAAACCCACCAAACGCATTCAGATTGTGTTAATAATTTATTAGAAAGATAAATGGGTCATTTTGACATGTAAAATTCAATACCCACCTCAATTTGAGGCACTGTGTGGCCGGTATCACTCAAAGTGTCTCTATTTTGTTTAAAATGTACATTATTTTAAGTGAAAACAACCACTGACGTAAGGAAAAATGACCAAACGCATTTGGATTATGTTAATACTTTAGGGAAATGATCCATGGGTAATGTGTGATGTGTAAGAGTCGTCATTTCTTAAAACTGAGTCATGGTGTTTCCAGTATCACTCA
Source organism: Viscum album (assembly GCA_963277665.1). Taxonomy (NCBI): domain Eukaryota; kingdom Viridiplantae; phylum Streptophyta; class Magnoliopsida; order Santalales; family Viscaceae; genus Viscum; species Viscum album. The sequence goes on along the minus strand of OY728160.1, from coordinate 252,497,438 downwards.
AAGTGTCACTCTTTTGTTTGAAATGGACATAATTTTAATTGAAAACAACCACTAACATACAAAAAACTGACCAAATGCATTCATATTGTGTTGATACTTTAGTAAAACGATACATGGGTCATCTGTGATGTGTACGAGTCAACCATTCCTCAATCCAAGGCACGGTGTGGACGGTATCACTCACAGTGTCTCTCTTTTGTTTAAAATGGACTGAATTTGAAGTGAAAACAACAACTGATATATGTAAAAATGACCAAACACATTAGTATGGTGTTTATACTTTAGTAGAACGATTCATGGGTCATTTTTGACATGTACATGTCAACCCCGCCTCAATATGAGGCACGGTGTGGCCAGTATCACTCAAAGTGTCTCTCTTTTGTTTAAAATGGATATAATTTTTAACTGAAAACAACCACTGACATATGGAAAAATGACCAAAAGAATTCAGATTGTGTTGATACTTTAGTCCAGTTATCCATGGGTCATGTGTAAAATTTAATAGTAAACCCCACCTCAATATGAGGTATGGTGTGGCCGGTATCACTTAAAGTGTCTCTCTTTTGCTAAAATGGACATAATTTTAAGTGAAAACAACAACTGACATACAAAAAACCAGCCAAACACATTCATATTTTGTTGATACTTTATTCCAATGATCCATGGGTAATTTATTATGTGTATCAGTCAATACTGTGTCAATTAGAGGCACGGTGTGGCCGGTATCACTTAAAGTGTCTCTCTTTTGTTTAAAATGGACAGAATTTTAAGTGAAAACAAACACTGACATACAGAAAACCGACCAAACGCATTCATATTGTGTTGATACTTTAGGACAACTATCCATGAGTCATTTATAACATTTAAAAGTCAACCCCTCCTCAATATGAGGCACATCATGGCCGATATCACTCAAATTATCTCTCTTTTGTTTAAAATGGATAGAATTTTAAGTGAAAACAACAACTGACGTACGAGAAAATGACCAAATGCATTCATATTGTGTTGATACTTTAGTAGAATGGTACATGGGAAAGTTTTTACTTGTATGAGTCAACCATGACTTAATATGAGGCACGGTGTGTCTGGTGTCACTCAAAGTGTCTCTCTTTTATTATAAATGGACATAATTTTTAAGTGAAAACAACCACTGACATATGGAAAACTGACCAAAAGCATTCTAATTGTGTTGATACATTAGTACAACAATCCATGGGTCATGTGTGACATGTACAAGTCAACTCTCCCTCAATCTGATGCACGGTGTGGCCGGTATCACTCAAAGTGTCTCTCTTTTGTTTAAATGGACAGAATCTTAAGTGAAAACAACAACTGACAAACGGAAAAACAACCAAAGCCATTCATATTGTGTTGATACTTTAGTATAATGATCCATGGGTCATTTTTGGTGTGTAGGAGTCATCCCTACCTCAATATGAGGCATGGTGTGGCTGGTATCACTCAAAGTGTCTCTCTTTTGTTTAAAATGAACATAATTTTTAAGTGAAAACAACCACTAACCTATGGAAAACTGACCAAACACATTAGGATTGTTTTGATACATTAGGAAAATTATACATGGATCATGTGTGACATGTAAGAGTCAACCACTCCTCAATACGAGGCACGGTGTGGCCGGTATCACTCCAAGTGTCTCTCTTTTGTTTGAAATGGACAGAATTTTAAGTTAAAAGAACAACTAACATATGGAAATGAAAGAAAATGCATTCCTATTGTGTTGATACATTATGAGAATGATCCATGGGTCATTTGAGACGTGTATGACTCAACCCCACTTCAATCTGAGGCACAGTGTGTCCGGTATGACTCAATGTGTCTCTCTTTTGTTTAAAATGGACATAATTTTTAATTGAAAACAACAACTAACATATGGAAAACTATACAAATGCATTCTTATTGTGTTTATACTTTAGTTCAACGATCCATGGGTAATTTGTGATGTGTACGAGTCAACTCCACCTTAATATGAGGAATGTTGTTGATGGTATCACTCAAAGTGTCTCTCTTTTTTTTAAATGGACAGAATTTTTAGTGAAAACAAAAACCTAACATACGGAAAAGCAACCAAAAACATTCGAATTCTGTTGATACTTTAGAATAATGATCCATGGGTCATTTTTGACATGTAAATGTCATCCTTCCTCCAATCTGAGGCACGATTTGGCCGGTATCACTCAAAGTGTCTCTCTTATGTTAAAAAATGGACATAATTTTTAAGTGAAAACAACCACTGACATATGTAAAACCAACCAAACACATTCATATTGTATTGATACATTAGTCTAACAATTCATGTGTCATTTGTGATATGTATGAGTCAACCCCACCTCAATCCTAGGCATGGTGTGGCCGGTATCACTCAAAGTTTCACTCTTTTGTTTAAAATGGACAAAATTTTAAGTGAAAACAACAATTGACTTATGTAAAAGTGATCAAATGCATACAAATTGTTTTGATACATTAAGAGAACTATCAATGAGTAATTTTTGATGTGTATGAGTCAACCCCGCCTCAATCCGACGCACGGTGTGACCAATATCACTCAAAGTGTCTCTCTTTTGTTTAAAATGGATAGAATTTTAAGTGAAAACAACCACTGACGTATGGAAAACTGACCCAACACATTCAAATTGTGTTCATACATTAGGCCAATGATCTATGGGTCATGTGTGATGTGTTTGAGTCAGCCCCACCTCAACCACTGACAAATGGAAAACCGACCAAACGCATTCTGAAGAATTACTTAATCAAATTTTTCTTAAGGTTCTGACATTGAACTCTCTCTATATATTTTATCTATTTCAATGTAAGATATCATTTGGAAGATATAGTATTTAATGGTTCGTTTGGATAATTATAATGAATAATTAGAACATCACATTAGTTCTAGATTTTTTCCCATCCTTTGATCCCAAATTGACTACCACTGCATATTTTATCTGTGTGAACTGCTTGTTTGATATGCTAATTTTTTTGTAGGTTTTTTTTGGAGTGCTACTATAGAATTTTATATTATAGTAGGCAGGGCATTTATTAGCACTCAAAAAATCACTGATAAAGGGATCCTTTATCAGTTCTGTTTTTTGCGCTGATAAAGGAGTCCTTTTTCAGCGCGTTTTCAGTGCTGATAAAGGAGCCCTTTATGAGAGATTTTTTAGAGTTGATAAAGGCTCTCTTTATCAGCACTAAGCTTTATAGTTCTTTTTTAGCACTATTAAATCCCATTTTGAGTGCTGATAAAGCCCGTTTTTTGTAGTAGTGTCTATTAATTTCTACCCTTATACCAATGTGTTAAACTATTTTTTATTATAAATTTAAAATATAATATCAATTTTCTCTTCACATTTTATAAAATTACATAATTATTATCACTATAAAAAATTGGTATTTTTTCTTTTTTTATGAATATATTGTTGAAATATGTGATGTGGAGAGTTCATGATCAAAATCAAGAAAGACAAACCAAACTGTGCACGAGCCTATGAACACATGTGGACTAAAATTCACACTATATATACTTAATGCATACAATTAGAATGAATATTGGTGGGAGAATGAAAAACACTATATAATTCATTTCTTTAGAAGACCTAAGATCCCAATTCATCCATTTTGAGGCCCAAAATGCACAATCATTAGATATAATCTTAATTGTTAATTATATCAAGGTAACTTTTATAATTTGAACATATCTTGGGCTGTAGGCCTTCAAATGATGCAAGATTTTCTATGAATTTTTTAGTTTTTTCCAAAGTGAGATAATGTTGTATACCACTCCAAATCTATGATCCAAGTGGTATCTCAAAAATCTGGGTTTCAAAAACCACCTTCTAATTTTCCTATAGAATGGGACCTTGGGTACCCCATTTTCAATTTCAACCAAGGATAAATAATTTACTAATTTTGTAGTGTCTAAGTATTATTATCACCCCTTTAGTTTCTATAGTTCCCTGTCCTCATAGGGAGAGTAAGGATGAGGTTGGATCTCCACACAAGCTTCCTCTTCCCCTCAATAGCAGGCTAAATGTTGGGTTATCTTTATGAGAAGGATACATTCATGAAGAGGGAGTTAAGAAATATAATTATCCCCTAGTTTTGTGTATATTGTGGTTTCTAATATTTATTTTTGTTGTATCTTAATTTTTTTGATTCATTTAATTGAAAAAAAATTATTTCATAACTCATCTTTGTGTAATTTTATGTGTCTAACTTGTGTTATTTAGACTAGAAAAAATAGGACTCCATTTCTTTCCCCAAAAAAACAGATATTAATGTTCTTTAACAGACCTAAAAGCATGATAATAGGGTAAACATTACTATATTATTTTCATGTCATGTTTTAGTCCAATGTGAATCGTTTTAGAGGCCTTGTGGGTAACCAAGATCTTGTTTAACCCCCAACCAAAGGATTACACCAAAACCTAATAATCAATTAAGAATGATGAACTTTTCAAGTGGTGTAGTAAATTATAAATGATCACATAATTATCATATATTTCTCAAAATATAATTTCATTATAAATTATTAAACTCATTAAATAAATTTATTTTATTTTTAATAATCATTTAGCCACCCCCCCCCCCACATTTTTTATTTTTTAAAGAGTAATGAAAATTCACACTCTAAAATAATCAACGATCCATGAGAGATGACCTAGGGTATTCTAAAACTAAATTTAATCTTATAAAACCTTATCGAATTGATGTTTCATGAAAATGAATTCAAGTGGTAAGGATCCTCCCCAGTCATATGGGAGTGAGAAATAAGGGTGAATAAAAGTGGGATTGAGATATCCTAAATTACATTGACTTTCTTAATTAGCGTGTTTGAACACCCATAGGGGATAACACCAAGTGTGTTAAAATTCCAAAAAAACTAAAGAAGGTGAAAGAGAAGTAAATTGGGACTTATATGATTTGAAACAATAAAATCGGGCAGAATGATAGTGAGAAAAAACTTTTGATCATGTTCAAAACACAAGTTACACAACAAAATCAGTCAAGGATGTGATGATAAATGGTCAGATCATTCATTGACCATGTTTGAAACATAGGTTCCATCACGTATCATAATAAGTCCTTTGAGGTGTGCACACAAAATGGGATGTGATCTAGTTAGGTTGGGAATCATTACTAATAGGGGAGCCCATTTGGATTTGGATGATTATGAAGGTCCAAACTGGGAAGACTCGAAGTATAGAGATTAATTGGGAAAGTGTTTGAGTGGAATCCAACACCCTAGGTTATACATCACCACGCATTTGATCACACCAAAAGGGGCATATAATTGAGTGGGAGTTGAGCTTATTCTTTAGGATGAATGTCATGGGATAGGTTAGTGACTAGTTAGGACACATGATATGGGATATGGGATGTGGGGATATATATATATATATCCCATGGAACTGGGAATTAAGCCTCTCATTTTTTTACAATGAATTGTAGAAGATGATGGACACCATCAAAGAATGACCTCTTTTTGAGGGCCAAAGTGTCAAATAGTTTCACATAATGTGATAGGGACCTGGACTATGCAAATTAACATCTTGTATAAAGGATGTGAGAAACACAGTTTAACATTATATGGTATGTATGGGGTGTCATACAATTTCACTTCTTATGACCAAGACATATAGTTACCATAGTATGAGGTTGTATATATTTAACCAAATGTGAGGGTGACATGAATTTTCTAGCCAATAATAATGAACCCATAATGAATAGAGTTGTTTTGGTCTGAATACAAGAAAATATATCCCTTTTGGGGGGTGGATTTTTTTAGGCCTAAGGTGGGGGGTTTATTCTTGATTATGTATCCCGTGAAATGGGAATAAAAGAATACAAAGTTCTAGAATGCATTGTGGTAAGAGACCAACACTAAATGTAGAGGGTTATCCTCTCATAAAATGATGAACCATCAACTATATATTTCTAGACATCATACAAAGAGACACCATCAATGAAGTTTGAGGTCATTTTTAAAGGACCAAAAGGATTCAACTAGTAAATGGTCACAATGATTAGACCCAAGGTTCTAAACAATTTAACATCATGTGACCAAGATGTTTTCCCTTAATTAAACATCGTGTGAGTAAGATGAGTGGTTCCTGTAATTTTTGATCATATATATTTTACCAAAATTTTTAATACAGTTTAAGTTCATGATGCTCAGGAAAGATGTTTTCTACTAGTTTAAGGTTGTAAAACATAGACCATTGAGTTGTATCCTGGGGATGTTCATGCAGAACAAAAGAGTAATAACCCGATGTGAAGAAAGGTACAAGGAGGCCATGTACTACATGAATGATCTCTAAGACAAGTTTTACATAGATTAAGGTCAAGATTCTTGTACTAGAAGGGATGTTATTCTTTGGAATATTTTTGTTCCATAACCATTGTGGAGAAGACCCTATCATAAATTCTAATACCACATAAGTCATGATCGTTGTGGGAAACAAGGAGTATTGAGAATCTCCCTGTCACATAGGAGCATATGATAGGTGTAGAAAAAATGGTATTAGGAGGGTTCCAATAACACCGACATGATTAATCAACATGAATGAATGCACAGGGTAAAACTAATTTAATTAAGACTCCACTGGAATAAAGGGAGGTGGAAAGGAAGTAAACCATGACTTTTATGATTTGGACTACGAAAGGAGGGCGATTGATTGGAAGGGGATAACTAATGACTATATTTAAAATATAGTTTCCACAACCACATTATTCAAGTATAGGGTGATAAAATGTTATATCGACCATTGATCAAGTTTGAAACATGAAAACCATCACTAGTATTAAGATATCCTCTAAGGAAAGCACCCCATATGGGAGGTGATCTAGTTTGGAAAGACACTTCCACCATTAGGGGATCCTATTCAAACCAAGAGGATGATGAGGATATAAAATAAGGAAGGTTCAATGTATAGAAGTTTACATAATGTGACATTTGGGGGTGATTCCAGCACTATATAAGCTAATACATTATTTTCTTAAATTCACATAGTGGGAATATTAGTGATCGAGGGTTAAACATATTAAAAGAGAGAATAAACCCAAACTAGGTTAGTTTCTAGACTGGTCCAAAGATATGAGATCCAGGTATTTCCACATATCGCATTATAAATGGTAATTAAGCCATTAATATTTTTGCAAGGTGATGTGGTAGGAGATATAACCTATAAGGGGGTTCCCTCTTAAGTGAGGGATAAATTTATCATATAGTTTTACATCATGTGATGGGGACATAGACCATATAGTTTAACAACTTATGGAAAGGTTGTTGGACTCTTAATTTAATGGCATATGGTAAGGGTGGGGTGTCATATAGTTTAACATCTTATAATAAGGATGTTTTCCTAAAGTTTTACATTATGAAATAAGGATTAGTGGTGATGAGTCATGAAAAGTACCACTTGAGGAACCTGGAATTGCTGAAAGATGTGATGCACTCCCCACCCAAGGTGATTAGTGAGTATTCACCATTTTAGTAGAACTTGTGAATTATGTAATGTATTTATCATTTGGGTTCTAACATTGGAGGATTCTTCGTGGGTATCATCAGTATCCTTAAAGCCAATACCACATCACTCCGAAGGAAGGAGAAGAGATGAACCTTGTTGATGAATGCTTTCACCAGCTAATTCTGATGCCTTTCCAGGTTATGCAGTTCTTTGAGCCTATTTTCTTTGAGGTCTTCCAACTCATCCAAATGGACTTTATCTCTCTTTTAATATGTCTTATGGTCACAAAAGGTTATATAAAGTTTTGGAGGTTAACCCGTTATAGGTAAAACTACCTCTATCCCTTACACTAGGGGTATAGAATCGCTTCGGTGGAATTGTTAGTCATCATCTTATTATCCCAAAGGGAAGTAGATAGATTATCAAGGAAACTATTCTTGTCTTTACCCACCATCTTCTATAAGTTGTTAGAGATGTTTTTTAAATTCCTTAATCTTAACATTTTCTTATATTTTGTTGTAGGAGGTGTGGTTAGGCCATATGTTGTACTTGTTATACATCTTCTTTAGCTTGACATTTTTAAAAATAGTAATGTTGTATTTGTGAACTGTGTGATGAACCCTAAACTGATGGATGATGTGTGACTTTATGAATTTAATCATAGATTGGGTTTTTACTTTTTTAAGGGGTTTATTTCCTACCACATAGAAAAGAAGTCAGTGGTAGTCATAACGAACCTTCACTATCAATTTATTACTAGTGAGTAGGGTCTTACTATGTCAAGTCCCCATATAGCAAAGGTCCAAGAGTACATGATGGCATGGAGAATCTTTGGAGGTTTATGTGTGATGTTGGAATGGATATGGAACACATAAAACTTCTTGGTGAACTCAATGCAGTTATAAACCATAGTTGTATAGAAGTACCCTAATCTCCAAATCTAGTTGGAAATATTTAATACAACATTATGGACACCGTATTACCCAGCATGGACTTCATTATTAACTTCACAAACCTCCCTCTCTTGTGTAACATGGAAAATGATTCAATAAAAACCCCACCAGTATAGGGTCTACTTTAGGTTGGGTCCATCCAAAATAGTTAATTTTTCTACACACCAATTGATATTCTTGTGATCCACTTGGTCTAGTGAGAGAGTTTTATGTTGTATATACTCGATGATGGTATATAATTAGGTGATTCTTCAAATACCTGGTTATTTGAGGGCCCTTATGTAGATGATTCAGTGGATAGCTGGTTTACATGTTGGTTATCCTCATTTGAAGTGATGGTGAAAATGAATCTTTGATGTACCACATTAATGATCAAGACATCCTGATCATGCTCTACAAGGGATGAATCCAAGCTCAACAAGGAATTGACTCAACCATTTTGGGATCAGGGAATATAATTCACCTTCAAATCGAGAGGAAATTGGGTCATCATATCAAGAGTTTTCTCCATCAAGAGGGAAAAAATTCTTACTAATGACATAATCACCATTTATATACTTCATTACTAACTCGAAGTCACCCTACACTTGTAGTCAGAGTAATTCAATATCGAGATCCAACTCAAGGTCGGTGATAAGATCCCAATACACAAACATTTTATTAGTATAAACTTATTAAAAAATTAATGAGTATGGAAAGATGAAAAGTGTGGGAGTTATGAAGATCATCCCAAGGACAACCCTATTGTGTTTTGGGTTGTTAATTCATCTCCTGATAGGCCTCCCAGAAGCACCATCCAAGTGTATTTTCCAATATGGCACAACCTGATCAATGAAAGGGATGGACTCATCCAGGAAATTGATTTCTAGGGGAAGTTATTCAGGGGTTGAATATGTGACCTAGAAATATATTAGTGCTTGTACCTTGATTGATTTCTAGGGGAGGAACTCGATATCTTAACTACTCTATAATTACTATCCACCATGTCAATCACCCATTTATCATGGGTTAGGTGAGAATTTAATTTAGTGGATCAACACATGAAACTATTTGTATCTCACAGTTCTATAGGTATTGCTATAATTTTTGAACCGTGAATACCAAGTCGAGGAAGTTCTTCTCTATGTGAGAGTATCTAGTCTCTCTTTTAAGTAGTATGTAGGTGAGGTAGTTCATGTTTTCCCTACCCACATTTTTATTTTGAGTTGGGAGGCAACCAAGGGAAGACTCCAGGCTAGTCACATAAAGGAACAAAGGATTTCCTAGGATGGGTGGAATTGAGATTATAAGATGGATTAAATATTTCTTGATTTCCTTTAATGTAGTTTGTAATTATTCATCCCACTAATATGTGGTTCCTTTCTTCATGAGACTCAAAAATGTATTATACTTTTCATTAAAATTAGTGATAAATAATTAAATATTGGATAATAATTCCTAAAGGCCTCACAAATCTTGGAGGAGGCATTTGGTTTATGTCCCTAATCTTTTACAAATCATTTTTGATACCTCTATACTTAATGATGAAGCTGAGAAACTTCTCAAATGTGTCCCAGAATGAACACATCCTGGGTTACATCTTAAGTTGATGGGAGTAGGGGAAATCAAACACTTTCTCAAGATTATTGAGATAGTCATAAAATTTTTAGGATTTGACCAACAAATCATCCACATATAATTCCACCAATATCCCAAGGAGCGGCTTAAAGATGTGGTGCATGGTGACTGGTAGGTAAACCTAGCTTTATTCAAATTGAATGGAATCAATCAATAATAAAATTTTCCATGCATAACGTTAAATGTGGTGAATTTATCATCCTCAGGATCTATCTAGGTTTTATTATAAGCAAAGTTACCATCCATGAAAGATAATGACTATAAAGTAGTAGTTTCATCAATTACAATATCTGTCACTATGAGGGAAAATTAATCCTTTTGGAAATGGAAACTGAGGTCCCATAAATCAATGTATAATATGACTTATTTATTATTCTTTATAAATAGGATTAATTTATCTAGCCACATGGGGTATTAAACTTCCCTAATGAAGTTAGTCTTGATAATCTTGTTAAATTTGGTCTCAACCATGGAACAATTAGAAGGGTGCATCTTTCTAGGATCTTGTTTAAACATTCGGAGGCCCATTGGAAAGCCAATGTGGTGAATGGAAACCTTGGGGTTGAGCCCTGAAATTTCCTTATATCTCTAAGAGAACATATCATGGCGTAGCGTTAAGAAATCCATGTATCATTGATGCTCATCTAGAGACATGACTATTCTAATCAGTGCCATCCTTCGATCTTACTAAGTTCTAATATTATACTCGGTTAATTCATCAATAGTAGTTTAGACACCCCATTCAAAGGTATAATGGGTATCATATATATCCTATTAATCATTTGAAACATGAGGATCGGATGAAGGAGGTTATTCCCTGAAAGATGGTGACCATATATTAGAAATTCCATATTTTTTGGAAGGGGTGGGATTCTCAATAATGGATTCCTAATTTATGGAGTCCATGGTGACAAAATATGACAAGATAATACTATGTGGTTTCCAATGAATAATCCACCATTGATTTCAAAAAAGAGATGACGATACAACTTCAATTAGGCCATCCTGGGTCTCTTTAAGGTATGGTGCCATTGTGGGTCGATAACCAAGAGGTGATATCCTAGTAGTCAATTGGCATAGGACTTTTTGGATTCAATCATGTATGTACCATTTATGAATATGAGTTAATTTTCAATAGTTCCTTCCATTTGTGATTATGAAATTAATTAAAATATCAGTCATTATTGGATTTAACCATTGGATTGGTATGATGGAGTTGTCTTTCAAGCTCTCCCAAGGATCTGCTGAGGTGGTTTTCAAATAGATAGTGGCATTGATACAATCAAACTTGTTAGTATGGAGATACTTTAACTCCCATTTATACTTCTCATCATCCAAGTAGAAGGATTCAAATTATTTTAAAAGTGATGCATCACCATAGAGTTACCCTACTCGATTATTGAAGGCGTATTTGAGGCACAGATGATATAAAGATGTGAACATTGTGTACAAATCGATCCAAGACCATCATAATAATTAATCGAATTTATCTTCTTGTAAAAACATTAAATCAATTTTTTCTACAAATTCACTGAATTTTGTCTCTAGACAAATCTTTTCACATAGGTTCTATACTCTTTTGGTGTACCCCTGAATTTTCTGGTTATAGGGGGTTAGATGTAACACCCAGGCCTCAAAATCCAAGATTCGGTGCATTATTTTATTACATTTTCATGATTATAAGGAATAAAATCCCAAAGGATAGATTAGTTTAGTAGTAATGGTATTCTAGATAACATTCATGATACCCATAATTCATTGGTTAAATAAAACAAAACATGATACAATATAAAATGAAATAAACTACATTCATGGAAGATTATTCAAAGATATCTTCTCCATAACCTGAGGGAATGATACATAATAAAGGGGTGAGATTATATGCTCATCAAGGTTAATTTATACAGAGGAAGTTATCATAAAAATAAACAAAATTCATCGTGAACAACTAAAAACACATTCATTTAAAAATAAACTTGAGCAAGATATGGTAGGAATAAAACTGAATGAATAATTCCATAATAAAACAAAACCATTGATATTCTACTAGTATAATAATCACATGGACTATAAATTACTATTTTCATAATGAGGGAATACAGATTTCTAGTTATCATAACCATTCTATGAAGGCCTCGTGCCATGACCATACATAAATCGGTAAAAACCCCAACTAGTTTGTCTCATGATACCTACTAATGCATTGAGGGGCTATATAGGTCCCCTAAATTCACTTACTAATTACAATACATTCCTCATATTAAAAAATATATACATTGACAACATACACATTCGTATTGAAAAACTATCATACAAAATGTGATTACTTCAACTATAACCCTTGAATGGTATCAAATTAGCATATCCATGGTCAAAATGATCATCAACCCTTCAACAACATATGGTATATGATATCATAATATATAAACCTCAATAAAGTAAAATATTAAACAAATTATGTTGAAATGGATGATGAAACTATTAAATGAGACCATTGAAAATTTCATGAGGAAATATTATTTAAACATACCAAAGTGTCCCATACCACTTGAAACATTCAAATAATAATCTCTTAGAATATCATGAGAATAAGGAGGCTATTTATATAACATACCAATTTTTATTACATACACCACATGTGAGTAATAAGTTGTGAACAAGTTATATATCTCATAACAGTTAAAGTGAGGCGAGAAAAATCATTTTCACTTTGGAAAGAAGAGTTATTTTGGAAAATCATTTGTATTTGTCATAAAATTATATTATAAACATGTATATCATCAAAACTAAATGTTAAGGACATTGAAATTATTTTGGGGGAGTAAATGATGTCCCACTAAAGTGAAATTTAGTAAAAATATTTTTTTAATAAACTTTATAAATAAAGCATTTTAGAGCAATATAAGGAAAATATTAAAGAGATTTTAAAGTAAAAAAAGGAATGTTTGTTTTCATGAAACTATAAATGAACCAATATATTTTTTTATGATTAAATATTTTATTTTATAAAAATAATTATCACTTAAAACAGATTATATAGTGGACTTGAAAATTAGTAAGAATTTGAGATGTTCCCTTTAATTAGGCCAGTTTATTGAGAAGAATTGGGAAGGGAACCAATTAAAGACATGTATAACCCCATAAAAGAAGGATGATATGATCTGGATATATGATTTATAAATATATACACATAATTTATAAGAATTTGGAAAAATTAAATAATCATTACATTTGATTAAAGGTAGATAAAGAGAAACTTAGAAGTAAAATGGGGGTACGGGTAGAATCCTTTACCAGTTTGTAATCAATCAAGTCATATGACCCAAAATTAACAATAATAAAATTATACATTTAATTCCATTAAAAGAAATAGATTAATTATATGATACATCAATGGGTAGTATACATAAACCATACACAAGAAATAGTGGTTAATAATGAATATCTCACAAAAATGGATGTGAGATGAGAAAACCCTTACCACTTTATAATCAGACAAAGAGTATGAAAAAAAATTAATAATTGAATAAAATTAGGATAAATATATTCATGATATTATAACTCCAATTTAAGTATACATTCACCACATACAAGAAATATGTGGCGAATAATGGAAATCTCACAAAAATGGAAGCGAGATGAGGAAACCCTTACCTTATGTCTGAACATGTTCTGCGCTTGACCTTAATGTCCTAGATAATAAAATTAAATTAATTAATTAATTAATTAATAACCTTATATAAATTAATTTTATTTATTATAAATTTATTAAGTTTATTCATGGACTTTCAGATGATTTATAAGATAAAAATTTATCTCTCAGAAGTGTTTGTTTCTTTCGTTTTCACGATCGGTATACTTGTATATGAGCATAGAAGTTCATGTGGAATGGATATAATTATTAAGAATTGAATTTATATATTAATAATGCATTTAAATAAGTTTAAATGGTTATATATATCATTTTTTACATGGTATGAGGATGAATCATTTGATAATTATTTTAGTGATAATCGTTTAGATTTTTACGGCGGTTTTCCATCACAACAAACTTGTTTTGTTCTATTATTTAGTATCATGTAAAAGTTATTGTTACAAAATAATTACATAATATATAATAAATATTTTATAATATTTTTAAACCATAAAAATGTTTTCATTACCATCATTGAAGAAGAAATTGAAGAACAAAAGTTCATCATCCACGAAGGTTGTAAATCGGCACCTCCCGAACGACGATTTATTTTTTAAAATAAAAGAGAGAGAGAGAGTAAGGATATTGATGATGGTTATTACATTAAAAAATATAATTATAGTATATATATGATAATATAGTTATCATGATCATTTGGTCAGAGGAAGTGAGGAGAGGATAATAGAAGAAAGGAACATGAAATGAAATATAAAGAAAAAGTAAGTGGATTTTACCTTTTGAATACACCTCCTTGGGAATCATCTAAAGGGAAGACATTTAGGTATGTTGGAAATACCAAGAACTCATATATGTGAGGAGGGAATAGGTAATAGTATTTGGGAATAAAATTGAAAATCTTAAAGTCTTAGAAGAGTGATGAGAAGACGGAGTGAGGGGTGGGTTTTATAGTGGATGAGAGGGGTGATTTTTGAATATCTTATTCATTGTTTTATTATTTTTCATAAGATAAAAAATAGTGTTTATTCTTGTAACCAGAAATATTAATAATTTCATGTGAGTTCAAACCAAATGTGCTTGCATCATCCATACATCTCCTATGACTCAATAAATCATGTATTTAGTTGTTAACATTAATTATTATATTTTACTACTCACTAAAAATTCAAGTATTTCATAAAAATCAAAAAAAATCCACCAAAACATTTTTTAACATGTAGAATTAAAAATTGGAATCCATTTTAACAAAAGAAGTTTCTAAAAATTTGTAATTTATTTTTTAAATAAAATCATCATTTACTAGAAAAATATAGATTTTTAATTTAAAACTGATTTTATAATACTTTCAGAAATTAACTGAGGCCTCAAAAAACTAAGATAAAATCATAGGAAAAAATATTTATTTAGGAATACATTTTATTAAAATGAGTTTTTTAAATTCAATTTATGAATTTAAAATTTTAATTAAATATTTATTACTCAAAAAAAATACCAAAAAATAATTATTAAGTTTTAAAACATTAGCTCTCATTTATGAGGTGCCAAAATATTATTTATACATTCATGGGTGATGTTACTATTCATAAGGGTCAAGTCAATATTCATAAGGGTAACATTACTAATAATAAGGGTGTATTACTATTCATAAGGGTAAAGTTATTATTTATCAAAAAATTAAGTTTATCCCATTAGACTCTAAAAATATTACTGATTTCAATGGTGTATGTATATTTTTTGAAATTCAAAACATTGAAGTAGAAAAATTATATTCAATGGAAATGTTATAACTATCTTGTGTAAATAATTATAATAAGAATTTTTTTTGTAGAGACTAAGTGTTGTGTGAATTACAGGATATATTAAATTTATTTTTAAATTATTAGTGATTTACATTCTACCCTCCTTCAATAAATTTTTTCCTCGCAATTTAAAATTGCACTCCAAAAGATAAAGGTTGATACTTGGAAATTCCCTTTTTTGGAAACCCACGTCAAAATTAAGGTTAATAAAATATCCACTTAATAATAGGGGGAGGATAATACATAGGTTACTACAAAACTACACATTTAAAAAGGGTATCATTAGCATGAAGTGGAAATATGTACATAGAAGAATAATTTGACCATCATTTTCTAATTGAAAGTGATAGAGAACATGATCATTAGAATGTTAACTATCAAAAATTCATTAATCTTTTGATCTGTTAAAAGAACATTGATTTATCAAAAAGAAAACTACATGTATAACGTTTTGTTATCGAAACCTTTTCATTTAATTGAGGGATTCCTTTACCACCTAGATAAGAATGTGAGAAATTAAACTTACTTGATTAATTTCCATGTAATGAGATTTATATCATCCTTCAGTTGTGCTTTGATATTTTTTCAATTTATTCCTAATAACTTAAATTATATGTTCAATATGAATTATGTTTTTACTCCCAAAGAATTTGAATCAACTTATACGGATCAAATATCCCAAAAAATTATAATTATTTATTAACCAAAAATAAAATGGTTAGAATAAGATATGATAATTCCTCAAAAATAATAAACCTTTATATTATGAAAAACAACTTTAATCTCCAAAATTAAAATGGAAAACTCAAAGTTCAACATAGATCTATTTTAAAATCGCTATCATTCTTAAAAAAATCTAGACTATGCCCCCAAAATCAAAAGGATTTTATAATATAGTCATCCAAATGACATTGATACATCTTAATATCTTACACCAAAAATTTAATTTCCCCAATCACCCAATCTCTAATATATTCTATCATTTCCATAAATACCCTATATCACCATATGTCCATAATAAAATAATATTTGACTCCAAAATACATTTCAACATTTATTCCTAGAAATATTCTATTTACCAAAGTCTTATATAATTCCCAAAATTGTAAATTTCTTCTAAAATGACATTTTTACTTAACCACAAAAACATTTTCCAATCCCAAATTTATCTATTTGATAAAACAAAAGTCCCTAAGATCCGAATAAAATTAATTTCTTATATTTTTAAAAAAAAATTCATTATAACAAAGACTTCTCATTGGCTAGTCGTAGGCACTTTACCCTTATCATCCTTTGGTTGTGGGTTCAAACCCCATAACCTTACCAAACAAAATGGGTAGTCACACAACATGGAGGTTTTCTTTTTTAAAAACCATATAAATTCCACAATAAATATGATGGACATACCCAAAAAAAGGTCATTCACTAAACATTATTTTGACTATGATTTTCAATAAAACCTTAATACATAAATATGACATACATTTATTTCCATATAGGGACTTCCTTGGTCTAGAGGTTATCCTATAGAACAGTTCATTGACTCAGGTAATTCCTAGGTCCCTTACATTGAAGGAAAATAAATACAAATTGATTATTAAGATAAATTTTATTTCCTTCCATTGTATTATTTATTTTTATTCTGAAATTATTTGATTTATTTCCTTCCTTCCTAAACATAAATGATTTCTCATTTATATTGAGACACATCCCAGGGTGTCTCTTTCCGAATTTATTGCATGAAAGAAGTCGTGCCTTCTTTTCTCGATGGTCTCCACCATTGTAGCTATTATCAAAGTCTATTATTCTCTTCTTGGTTAGGTTCGGTGGTTGGTTAAGGTATATGTTGTTAATGACATTTCACGACAAGTGATTAGGCATGAACAAGAAATATATCACTGTTATAAACATCCCACTTCGTTTCTCATCATCACCACTATTCCCATCATGTTCAATGTTAACTTGCATCCTTTGGGTTCCATCTATTGACTAAAACCAGAATGCATAGTGTGAGTAATGTATAATCATTTATAGAATATCATGAAAACCTATTTTAAACCTAAATTGTGTTAGTTTTAATCTAGTTTATTCAATTTCATTATATATTAAAATCCATAATAATGTTTTGTAAGGAAAATTTGAATTATCCTAAGCATTTCCCCTAGGAGTGTCAAACTAGGTGCGTGGTAAGGCTCGTTTACATGTACTAGGTTACCTCGAGTCAGGCTCAGAACACCTTGTCGGAGTTGCTACTTCTGGGTACATCTATGCCAGAACCATGTCCATTTTCAATATCAAGGCAGGTATGTATTTTCTAAGTATATCACATAAACTATACCTTACCAATATTATAGGATGTTCTTGTATACTTTTCCTCAAAGTATATCTTAGGGTTACATTCTCTTATCTATGTTTTCTAAATATAGTTTCCATGGATGCTGTTAAAATTTCTTTGATACAAAATGTAACACCACGAACCTAGAATCATGGAGTCGGTGCATTATTTTATTACATTATCCTAATTACATGGAATCAAGTCTCAAAGGATAGATCAGTTTAGAAGTATTTGAAGACCAAATAACATTCATAATACCCATAATATATTGGGAAAAGAAAAAAACATAATAAAATATTAAATGAAATTAACTACATCATTTATATCGTATTCAAAGTTGCCATCTTCAAATCCTGGGGAAAAGAAACATATGAAAAGGGTGATGTAATATTCTCAGTAATGGTAAGTAATACAATGGAAGTTATCATAAAAATAAACACTAGGCATGGTCAACAACTAAAAAAACATTCCTTTAAAAATACACTTGATCATTATAGGGAAGGAATAAAATATGATTTAATAATTCCATAATAAAACATAACCAGGGATATTATACTAGTAGAATAATCACATGGACTATCAATTACTAGTTTCATAATGAGGTAATGCATAATTATGAACATCATAATCATATTTTCAAGGCCTCATGTCAAGGCCCTACATAAAAGGGTAAAAACCCACACTAGTTTGTCTCATTCGACCTACCGATGTATCGAGGGGCTATAGAAGGCCCCACCAATCAATTAATAAGTCCATTAAATTCCTCATATGAAAAGGTAGATACATAAACAATATAAACATTTGTATTGAAAAAATATCATATGAAATGTGAATACTTCAACTATAACCCATGAATGGTATCAAATTAGCACACCAACAGTCAAAATGATCATAAACCGTTTAAAAACATATGGTAGATTATATCATAAGAGATAAAAATAAATGAAGTACAAGATTAAACAAGGTATTTTGACATAGATGATGATACTTTTAAATGATACCATTGAAAATTTCATGATGAAATATTCCTTAAACATTTCAATGTTTCCCGTACCCCTCGAAACATGAAAATCATAATCCCTTAGAACATCCTAAGAATAAGGATTCTCCTGATATGATAAATCAATGTGTAATAAATAAACCACATGTAAGGAATAATTTGTGAACAAAACATATATCTCATAAAAATTAAAGTGAAATGGAAGAAAACTTTATTTTCTTTGGAAAGAAGAGTTCCTTTTGGAAAATCATTTTCATTTCCCATAAAATTGGATTGTAAAAATGTATATCCAAAAAAATAAAAGGAGAGGATATTTAAATTATTTTTTAGGCATAAATGATGTCCTAATAAAGTGAAATCATGTAAAAATATTTTTTAAGAAACTTTAGAAAAAAACATTTTAGTACTGTTTAAGGAAAATATTAATAAGATTTTGAACAAAAAAGGCATGTCTGTTTTAATAAAACCATAAATAAACCAAGATTGTTTTTCATGAAAAATAGTTTATTTTATAATAACAAATTATTTATTAAAACATATTATATAGTTCACTTTAAAATGGGTGATTTTTTTGGAAGTTCCCTTTAATTAGGCTTGTTTATTAGGAATAATTGTGAAGGGAACCATTTTAAGACATGCATATCTCCATAAAATAAGATTATATGATCTGAATATATGATTTTGGAATGTATACTTATAATTTATAATAATTATACAAAAATAAAGAATCATTACATTATAGTAAAGGTATATAGAGACAAACTTGAAAGAAATATGTGGGTTTGGGTACAATCCTTTACCAGTTTGTAATCAATCGAGTCATATACCCCAAAATTAATAATCAAAAAATGATAAATTTAATACCATTAAGATAAATATATTCATGATATTATATATAAATGGGTATTATACAGACACCATACATAATAAATTGTGGTTAATAAGTAATATCTCACAAAAATGGAAGTGCGATGAGAAAACCCTTACAACTTTGTAATCAATCGATGATTATGAATAAAACTTAATAATTACAAAATAGATCACTGAACACCATAAGGATAAATATATTCATGATATTATATATCAAATCACATTATACATACACCACATAGAATAAATAAGTGGTGAACAATGGAAATATTACAAAAATGGAAGTGAGATGAGGAAACCCTTTCCTTATGTATAAATATGTTCTACACATGACCTTAACATCTTGGATAATAAAATTAAATCCATTAATTGATTAATTAATAACCTTCTTTACATGTATTTTATTCAAAATAAATTTATTAATTTCATTCATTTCATTAATTTTATTTTGGATGAGTTGTAAGATACATATTTATCACTCGAGAGCATTTACTTTCTCAGTTTTAATGATCGGTATTTTTTATATGAGTATAGAAGTTCATTTGGAATGGAAATAATTCTATAGAATTGAATTTATATATGACTTATAAAAAAAATAAGTATAAATGGTTATATATATAATTTTTTACATGGTATGATGATGAATAATTAGATAAGTCATTAAGTGAAAATCGTTAAGATTTTTACAGTGGTTTTTCGATCACAACGAACTAGTGTAGTTATATTATTTAGTATATTCTATAAATTATGGCTATAGAATCATTAAATAAGATATAATACATATTTTAGAATCAGGTTCAATCATAAAAATTATTTCATGACCAGCCATGGAGAATAAATTGAAGAATAAATGTTCATTGTCTATGAAGGTTGTAAATCGGTACCTCCCATAACATGATTTCATTTTTAAAATAAAAGTGAGAGAGAGAGAGTTAGAATATTGATGATGGTTCTTTCTTTAACGTGATATGATTATAGTATAGATATTATACTTGATTTAACCTGATCATTTTGAAAGATGAGGTGAGGAGAGGATAATAAAATAATGGGACTTGGAATAAAATTAAACGAAAAAAGAAGTGGATTTTACATTTTTGAATACACCTTCTTGGGAATATTCATAAGGGAAGGGTTTTGGGTCTTTTGGAGAGACCAATAGCTCCTGTATGTTTGGGGGGGCTAGGGAAGTTTATTTTTTCATAACTTCTAGATGCATCAATCCTTGGAGAAGTGAGGAGAATAGGGAGTGATGGGTGGTTTTTATAGTGGAGGAGAGGGGTGATTTTTGAATATCTTATTCATTATTTTATTATTTTTCATAAGACAAGAAATAGTGTTGATTTTTGTGACCAAACATAGTAATAAGTTCATGTGAGTTAGAACCAAGTGTGTTTACATCATCCATAAATCACCTATGACTTCATAAATCATGTATTTAGCATTTATCGTTAATTAGCGTATTTTACTATTCACTAAAAATTAATGTATTTTAGAAAAATCTGAAAAATTCACCCTAACATTTTTGGATGTGTATAATTAAAAAATGGACTCCATTTTATAAAAATAATTTTCTAAATATGTGAAATTTAATTTTTAAATAAAATCATCACTAACTTGAAAAATATAGATGTTAAATTTAAAACCGATTTTATAAAACTATCAAAAATTCACAGAGGTCTCATAAAATTATCCTAAAATCATAATGAAAATAATATTTATTTAGGAATGAATTTTATGAAAAATTATTTTTTTTTAATTCAATTTATTAATTTAAAACTTTAATTAAATATTTATCACTCACAAAAAAATACATAGACTTGATTATTAAGTTCTAAAACATTCTCTCTCATTTATACGGTGCCTAAATTTTATATATACATTCATGGGTGAGGTTACTATTCATAATTGTCAAGTTACTATTCATGAGGGTAACATTACTATTAATAAGGGTACAATACTATTCATAAGGGTCAAGTTAATATTCACCAAAAAATTATTTTCATCCTATTAGACTCTAAAAAACATACTGAATGCAATAGTGTTTGTCCATTTTTTGAAATTCAAAACACATAAGTAGAAAAATTATGTTTCAAGGCTAGGTTATAACTATCTTATGTAAATATTTATAATAAAAAAAGTGTTTTTTGTAGAGACTCAGTGTTGTGTGAATTACAGGCTATATTAAATTTAATTTTAAATTCTTATGGTGTTGCATCATTTATGCTTCCATGATACCCAGCTTATAGAGAGTTTGGGTGGGGATGAGACTGATCCCAGATCCAGAATCTGCTATGAAATGATGAATTTTGAAACTATTGAACTCAGCTTTGACATAAAGTAGGCATAGGTGCCCCTAAATAGTGGAACCCTCAACTTATTTGGAGAACAAGGTGATGGTTTGGTACTCTTATTGTTTGGATTCCTCTACACGATAGGCCTCAGTGGTTGATAACTCAATCATAAAATGGTTGGGGATCTTCATGAAATCTTTGAGATACTCACACAAGTCCTTTTTTGTTTGGAGTGCATCTAGGATTGTGACCTCTAAAGTAACATCTCACACATTTGGACAGTTATCATGGTGCATTCCCTCCCATCAATAATGTTGTTTAGAGGTTCGTGAAGGGGATACATATCATTCCACATTGTTGGGTATTTCAAAAAAATCTACTATCAATATGGAGTTGATAGAGGCATGCTCTTATTCTTCATTATTGTAATATTATATGATAGGGTAGATTCTAGGGACTTCTCCCAATTTTAGGTAAATGAAGTCACTAAGATTGAAATATTGTTTTTTACACTGGTGTGGGTATTTTATTTCCCTAGCATCATCGATGCCAATTATTTCTAGATTTGGGAGGATTTTATGCCAATGGGGTGGTCATAGGGGATGTGGTGACTATAGGAGGTTCTGGTCTGCAAAAATGGGCCTGGATAATTCCATGGGTGTTATCATCCATCTTACTATTCATCTAGTCATTATGTATCTATGTACCTCATCCAATAACCTACTTCCTTTCACCAAAATTCTCATCATCACTATCGGGGGTGGAGGGAATACATGCCACCTATGCTGAGACATCACCCTACTCAACTAGGTCATGACCTACCTGGTCCTAGAGTTAATATTTTAAGATAAATCACTCTTTGATGATGTTCACAAGGACCTTGTGGTATGGGAACTAGTTGATACATTTCTTTAATCCCACCTCATAGGGCCTCTGGGATTCATGCTCCTTTAGAATTTTCATCTCCATGGCACATATTAAGTACTCTGGGACCGGCACATCCATGAAGAAGTATACCTAGATCTTATATTTCACAATGGTAACCATGGGTGACTAGCCATGATGATATATTTGGGAAGAATTCTAATGGTGATCCTACACTTGGAGAGGCCTTTACGACTGAGGTTCCTAAAAGAGAGCTAACTACAAGGCCTGAGTCTATATAGTAGTGTTTGTTTCTACCTTAATAGGATTCCACATGGGAGTTATAAGAGGTAATGTGCATGACCACATCTTTTTAGTCAAGAAGGATTCTTTCGAATGCTGGTCTCTTTTTCTTGAATTCCCAAAATCTTCCCAGATATCTCAATGAGATGAGGGTACAGACCATCTCATCTCAAAAATTATCCGGGAATATCCCTTATTGTTATTATTGGGAAATATAAACATCAATGGAGTACATGATACCCTTAAATCAAGAAATGGAATTAGTAACTGGCTCATAGGCCCACTTCTATCTCTTAAAGAGGTCGGTGATACTGGTCATTCACAAGGTGGAGCTAAACTAGTAGAGAAACTGCCTATGGATATCATCTGAGCTGGTAATAGATCTCTAGACCAACTAATTGTACTAGATAAAGGTGGGTTTCTCCATAGTCTAGATGAAACAAAAACTCTTGGCAGCTTCTTTCTCCTCTGGAATTCCCGACATCAGGCCACATTTTGAAGCAAAGTGGGACAAATTCTATAGTGGATTGCATGTCCCATTGAATAGGTTGGTGGTTGTATTACCAGATTTGGGGGTGGGAAAAGGTGTTCCACCAATACAGAATACGACATCACCTCATGTGGTATTAAATCCTTTAGTGTCTATAAATCCTCAAGACATGAAGTGAGAGTAGCTATCATGTTGTCTAGGTTAGGGTTGGTTTCCACTAGTGATTTGACTAGTGTGTTCACTTAAGATGTCAAACGATGATAGTCTAAAGGTGGGAAGTTATGCTACTTAGGTTGGGTAGGCATAAAATATCTTGGTCATTTTCCAAACCCACCAACCTTTACCCTAATGGGTTGTATGGGACCACCTTCCATGATCCTAGGCATCTATCTAAGAAGGATTGGATATTTATCCAATGGAGGGGTGGTGTCCCCTCATAAATGTTCTTTCTCGAGCACTACTCAGAGAGGATTTTTTTTACTATCCTATTATATCCCACAATATCCTAGAGAAAAGAATCTATATTTTTATCCATTTCAGTTTCTATCATGAACTATAATGGGATATAAGACTCAGAAACTCCTTTCTCCTTATTTATGTGTTGATGAGAAAGTGGAATCACCTCATTGGGGGGGCTTCTGAGGCTCAATGTCTGTCTATGTTGATAAGTGTGGGAACCTATCAAAGATATACCAGATATTTTATCTACCATTGAGGTGGATTCTCTCCATCATACTCCATGCCATCTGTCTAGTTTCTCTAATAATCTAGAGGAGTGATCATGATTACATTCATAGTTGCAGTTGTTAGAGAGGATCTTTCACTTCTAATGGGTAGATTTTTATAGAGATATCATTAGTTCCATGGAGGTGGACTGAATTGGAGGGAAGCATACTTCCTCCAACCTTTTATTTTACATTTGGGAGACCCCTCTTGCATGACCCATTAAAGCATGGGGTGGTGTCTTATGATGGTATGATAGAAGCTCTGTAAGTATCCAAATGAGTTGGAGTATTGAGACACCGGAATCCCTACAATATCAAACATCCATCACCACCGATAGATGGACCAGAGATGTTCAGGTTTTTATTGATAGTCCATCAGGTCATCTCAGATGTAGTAGATTGTCTCCCAGATATTTTGGTAGGGGTATGGTTCATATCCCTTATTAATGAACTATGAGATGATCGAGTTTCTAGTGAAGGGTTTCCAAAACCTAGTCAATGGTTGATTAGTTTCAAGGATCTCTCAAAGTATTTCATCATCCTTCTCATTGTCTAGAGTGTAATCTTGTTTATGATCACCCCAAGATCCAATTGGTGATGTTCAAAAATTCAGAGGGTTTCAATGATGCATACCTACTATACTATTGATTTTCTAGTAGTGTCAATATAACACGATCCAATATTATATGAAATGATAGATTTTCTTCTAGAGGAATGAGAAAATTTATAACCCAGTCCATGTATGATAGGGTTTTTTTGGCCTCCAACTGATTGGGATGGATTTTGTGACCTTTTGTCTTAGAAAGGCGATCACCTTTATCGGAGGGTTCCAATATGAACCCTGACATCTCCCTTACTTCCATGGAGGAGGTGGAGAGTAAGGAAGCTAATGGTGGTTGGTTCAGTTTCATGAGAAGTCTCTAGAAGGAATCTAAGGCATCCACCACATGTAATCACTTCTGAAGAGATATGGGGACCTTGTGGATCTCATCCTTGAGTATGGTCAGTCTTAACATACGGGATCCTTCCCCCAAATCGTGTGGTAGAGGTGGAGGTGTTTCTATTGAGCTTTTAGTCACCTAAAACTCTAAGAGTTTGAAGTTTATGTTTCATTTTCCCCATTCCTACCTCTAATGACATGAGTGTTCCCCGTGAGTGATTCTCTATGGGTCTTGGGAATTTCATCCACATGTGCTACGATCGATGCCACAAGTAGGTCCCACATGGTGGTTGTCTGTTCTTCTACCCCATGATGAATCATCATGGTAAGATAAGTGTGCATCATGTATAGAACCTTTATTTATTTATTTTGTTTTTGGGAAAGCCTACAAGGAGGAATTCATCATTATGGTATAGCCCGTGATGGATTCTTAGAGTTCCCATAATGAAGAGAGTCAACCCAACCTACCTAGTAGATGGATGAGGTCTTGATACCAATTAAGAAAATACATTTCCCCACATAGTGGTTTCTAGGACAAGAGGTTAATTTATGGTGGAAAGTTACCCAAGTGCTATTGAAGAGGCCTTGTGCTTAGCATGATTGGTGTCTTTCCCATGGTGTCGGTGTCGAGCATTTTGGACAAGGATCAGTGGAGTAGGGATAAGATCTTTCTACTCATTGGCCTATGCGACCATGTGATGTCATCGATATGGATAAGTGGATCTCTCCTAGGTGACTATGGTGTAGTTGGAATGAAAGGCATGAAATGTGTGTCCCTTACCTCTTTATCGTAGGAGAGTGATCTATCAAATAGTTCTGGGGAGAGACTCCCCAAATGGTTTTCACTTCTGATGTAAATAATTTCCCCCTATGCGGCCTCTAAGGGTGGGTTCATTTACATGGTCCTACATATTCTTGGTCTTGGAATCCCATTTCCGTGGTTGGGATAACCCCTTATTTTTCATAGTGATGAATAAGGGCATTGATGACCCACCACTAGATGATCTTTGAAAGGAAGATGAGGCAAGGGAACCCATTAGTTTTGGGAGTGGTGGCCAGCATAACAGAAGCAAGGTTGTATAGTATTTTGGCACCATTTCCCCTCCTTCCCCCATGCATGTTGGTGGTGGTTCATCAATCATTACACAAATATTTTTTTAATAGGGAATATTATTTCAAACATTTGTACATACATGATTAAGGTGATTCCCAATGTGCCCAATATTATTCATCCTCTCTATGTTAGAGGAGGGATTCACATCACGATTTCATAGACTTGGGATACCAACCATTCTTTATATTCTCATAGTTAAGGTAGAAGATATTCATATTGGGTCCACCATTTTATTTTTTAACTCTTCCTTCATGGATCACATCATGTCTAATTTTTCCTCTCCTATATTAATCTGTTTACTTGGACTGGTCATGACCCCTCTATTGTGGTTCCCCCACATTCTAGCTTTACAAAGGTGGGTGTAATCTATCACTATGGTTGATGATATTGGTTCCTTGATCAGAATGGGATAATGTGATGTTGGTTCCTCCTACCATGGATTCCTCCTTGGAGTTCGTTTCCTAGACTAACCCCTCATAAGTTTTAGACATGTTCATGAATCTCATTCTCATTGACATGTTATAGTTGAAACTAATTAATTATTCTTTTTTGTTTTCACAATAATAAAACTACATACTATCTGAGTTGATGATGATGTCAGGAATTTCTAGAATCTATGGATGTTGGGAGTGTTGGTAATCTATATAAGTTTGTTTAATTAGAAGTTAAGGCCATGCCATTTATGAGTAATATTAGGTTTATAACCCAAGTCATCCAATGTTTGCAATGGGGAAACATACACCAGAGGTGTAAGGAATCAAAATATCATTGGCTCAGAAATCCTATACTTATTAGATAGGGAGACTCATGTTTATTATATTTTATGAGAGGAATCTAACACTCTTCATGATTGAAAACTTATCCTCATCAAATAAGTATTCCTTGGTTCATCACCTAAGGAATATCATGCTCATCGCATGATTTATAGTTTTTATGCATTAGGAGCGGTAACAGGTTTAAAATTTATTGAGGGAAATTCACATAATTAGAGTTCAGTTCAGACTATCCTACATGCACTAATCACATATGGGTTGGTCATGG
This sequence comes from Viscum album, assembly GCA_963277665.1. Lineage (NCBI taxonomy): Eukaryota > Viridiplantae > Streptophyta > Magnoliopsida > Santalales > Viscaceae > Viscum > Viscum album. The sequence continues at coordinate 252,469,960 of OY728160.1, read as the reverse complement.
GATTAAATTCTTATGGGAATGTTTCTAATATATGATTTCCATATAATAAGACAAATATAGTATATTATCTCATGGTGGCACCATTTTCTATTGGGGACCTCAAGTTTGGGTGGTGAGAGGTTAAGTGTGTTCTTTGGAGTAAAGATCACACTTTGGGTTGTTACCTCCTAGAGGAAAGATAGAAGGATTTGTGGTGAAAATGGGATTGAACCTATGGGGGTGGCTTATATACCCTTTTAGGATACAGGGATAGAAACACAGGTATTTTAATGAAATATTTTAAGGTCATTCAACAAGCTCAGTCCATGAAGTTTACAATCATGTGGTAAGGACACCTATGTCATGAAAAGAGTGGAAATGTGGGATGTTGTGGGGGTTTTTCATTGGTATGCCTAGATTATGGGGGCGATAATCTCATATGAGGCATAAAGTGATCATTAAATGAGGCTTCTTGGGATCATCACCTGAGGAATATGATTCTTGGAAGATAGAGAAAGGTTACAGTTTAATGTCATGTGTTGAGGATGTTATTGTATAGTTTAACTTCATGTGACTGTGATGTTAGTTTCATGTACTTTAAAGCCTTATGTCATAGAAATTTTTGGGAATTGTACATTAGGTAGATCATTCCAAATTAGGGTGGGAGGAGAATATAGTATGGGGATCCGAAATTTCCTCATCAAATGGAAAAGATGAATATTTCCCTTGATAATTCCCTCATAGGTTCTTATGTGTAAACTAAACATGTGGTTTTGGATAGAAAAATGTGGAGAAACTACCCATTTCAGGGTTTAAGTAGAGGTATATAGGTTAGGGTGTCTATGATTAAGATAAAAAGGAAATGAGGTTTTATAGAACATACTTAGAGAAAAGGTTCTGGCCATGAGGGTTGATAATATTGGTCATTTAGGTTTGGTTTATATGAATGTACCCAGTTTGAATGTTTACAGGACACAAAATCACTCATCTTGGGAACAACTATTTTTTGAAGAAGGACGCATTAGTTTAGATACCCAAATGTTTCACTGGAAAACTTTGGAGTTTCACACACCTTTGATGTTTTCCAATCCATGGGATCTAGCACAAGTATGAAGTATAGAATATTGAGGCATAGTTAAATGAAACTTTGGGTGTTGTGTGAAGCCTAGAGTTGTGCAAAGGTAAGTCCATTTGAACTAAATCTATTTGGGAATTAAGGTATTTTTAAAAAATTCATCTAAAATATAGTAAAAATTAATTTAGGTCCCAATTGAGGGTTTTCATGAAAGTTAAATACATATAGGAATCCATGAAAAAGTTCTAGAGTTGTGAGAGTGTGTGAAAAAAATGGTTGTTTGAATGAGAGATTGATGATTCGAATTCCAAAGGTACCTCTAAAAATAGGGTTTGATTATTTATTTATATAAAAAATTTAATTTCAAGAGATATATCATGTAACATCTTCTATTTAAATAAAATTTCATATGATTTTCGAAACTCCGGGTTGTGTGACTCTCATGCCTTTGCTGCTGGGGGAATATCGCCAAAGTTTGTTATTTAATATAACCATTCCCATGAAAATCACCCTCTATATATGTCATATGAATAATGGAGATTTTTCATGGCCTTATCCCATTTTATTTTTGTGATTTTTCATAATCTGCAAAAATTGAGGTATTTGACGTCTCCTTTCTCGCACAAGTGATTTGAGTTTCATATTTGGGAGTCACACAAAAATTCATGATGTTATATGAAAACATCCCCTTTTCTCCAAAATATTACCTTGGGATGATTTTTGGTAACGCCACGACCCCAGAATCCTAGAGATGGTGCATTATTTTAAAACATTGGCATGATTACAAGAATTTATGTCCCAAAGGACCGATCAGTTTCGTAGTCTTGGAAAATAGATTACATGTATGAACTTCACATTAAAATTTCTAACATAAAATAATACATAAATATTTTTTTGATAATTCCATTATTCTCCTAGCTTAAACCTGCATATAAAACATAATACACTTCTTGGCATCCTGGAAAAAGAAATCATAAGAAAGGGGTGAGATCAGATACTCGGTAAGGATAAACAATATAGCAGAAGCATTCATAAATAATCATAAACATTTATGTAAAGGTATATAATTTAAACATAATCCCTTTAAACATAAACATAAACATAATATGGAAAATATAAATAAAATAATTCTATTTATTTATTCATATAGATATTCTACTAGTCGAATAATCACATGTAATATCAAAAGTTAATCTCATAATGATAGAATACATAATGTCGGACATCTTAACCACAAATTCAAGGCCTTGTGCCAAGACCCTAAAAATAATTTTTTTTCAATGCCTTGTACCAATACACAAGTTTTTCTAGTGAGACCAACCAATGCATCGAGGTGTTATAGCAGGCCACACCCATCACTTACTAAGTCCAACGCATTCCTCATATGAAAATGCTGAAACATAACATAAACATTCATATTAAAACTACCATAAGAAATGTCAATAATATAACCATAAACCATGAATGGTATAAAAATAAATCATCCACAGTCAAACATATCATAATTCATTCAATGCAATAAGGAATATTTTATTATAATAAATCAACCTCAATCAAGAATAATATCCAGTAAAGGATTTTGACATATTTGAAAATGATTAGTAAAACTCTTTGAGATAAATATCCCTTTTTTGAAATCATTTAAAAGTCCCACATTTATAAAGGAATTGATTAAAAATATATTTTTTAATCAATGTTTCTCATACCACTTTGAATCTTTTTAATGTAATTAACATTTTAAATCAATCATGTCCATATATATAAATCCTTAAAATCATTTTGAAAACATGGATGTTAATTAAATATATTTAGAAAAATAAATCATTAAAATATTTAAAATGATGATACTGTTAAATATTCCCTTCCAAAAAACCTTATAATATTCCTTTTGAAAATATTTTTATGAAACATGGAAATGGATGATAAATATTTCCTAGTAAATACTTACACATAAACAATCTCAGATAATAATGAGATTGAAAAAAATAACCATTTCCTTGTACATTCTTTTAGTATAGGGTATGTTTAACCTATTTTATAATGACAATAGTATGTTATTAAATTATACCAAAACCATATTAATATTTATGATATCATATATGATTCATTTATGACATTATACTACCCATTTAATAATAATTTCCATGTTAAAGTAACATTTTGGGTAATAATCTGTTTCTTTATCATACATGTTTTAACTTGTTATTCCTGATAGTATCGCATATATCATGTTTTAAATATTCCAGAATATGAAACATGATTTATATATCATATATATTAAGAATATTAATGTGTATAATATATAGATATATGAAATGGAAACACCGTTCATGGAGACAGTAGTCTGTACGTATGCATGATTGTTGTTTCTGTTTTCTTATCGTATAGTATGAAAGTAAGTAAATGATATATATTTATCTATATATAAATATATATTATTCCTATAGAAATATTATTTCATATACCTCATAATTAATCAATATATATATATGTGTGTGTGTGTGTGTGTATTCTTGAAGGATGATCGTTGAAGATGAATCTCATCGCGTCATGGAGACGGTAACTCGTACGTACGCACGAGGGACAATATTATTCTATCGATGGTAAAATGGTGTTTAATTTTATGGTATATTATATATAAAGAATAATTAACATGTTATATTTTTTATTTACATCCTTTATACTCATTATTATACCCATCCAAATAATGAAGTGTTGAATAACAAATTACACCACGACGTGGAGACGGTAAGCCTTACGTACGCATGTATGGTGACTTTGTCATTCATAGGATGGATAGAATAATGAATATGGTTTTACATATTTTTAATAAAATCTCAATATGTAGAAGGTACTGTATTTATTATTATAGTATGTAAACAACAAAGAAAGATGAAGTATAAGAAGAAAAGAACTTTCAAAGAGGTGATAAAATAATTACCTCTTCTTCGAGTGCTTCCTTTTGATTTGAAAAAAAAGGATCCATAAGTTTGATTTATGATCAAAGTAATGCCTCTAGGTTTAAGTTAAGGTTTTTTGGAGGATATTTGAGTTGTGTTTGGCCGAAACAAATGGATTTTGAGGTGTTAATTTAAGAGAAGGGGAAGTACACTTTTATAAAAGATGTGAGGGGCACATCAGAAAAAGCATGAAATATTAATTTATTATAAAATTATTTTCGGTTTATAATATCTCCAAATGGATTTATTTTGAGTATGAGGTTGGGATGGGTATAAATCCTATAAAACAATGGGTTTTAGACCATTTTATGTCACCATATTAACCTTATATTTTATATATAACTATTAGTTAAATAGTTTAACTTTTACCAAGTCTTCTTGTATTTTTATACTGCATGGTTAATATAGTTACTCTAAAATTACAAGAGAACATAAAGTGGTTAATTAATTAAATATATAACATTTTCTAAGTCCTTTTTCTGAATATTATATTTTTATGAATATTATATCATTTAATAAAATAGTATTTTTTAAAATTCTCATTTATATCAATTTTGACACTATTTTGTATTGGGTTGTTCTAAAAGTCATAAATACTTTATTACTTTAAAAAATACATTTAATCAACCCATACATGTCATATTCACCAATTTAATTCCTTTATAGAATCAAAATTTTCATTTTACATTTATTTTAGTATTTATAATATCAATTATGTTAATCATTAATTAATAAGGTAATTGCTACATCATCATTATGTCATAAATAAATTTAATTATTTATTGTCCAAAAATTATAAATAAAATAACATGATGTAGGAAATAATATTATCTTTCTAATGAATATTTATAATAGAATTTATCTTATGTGTAAATCTATATTAAAAATAGTTTAATTATTAAACTTTAAATTTAACACTTTTAACTCTTCTTTAAATAAAATATAATAAATGTTCTAAAATAACCCAAGTGGATAAAAAGAATCATATTTTTATCCCAAGGTTTATTTTGGTCAAAATACACTTATCCAATAGAATTAGTACATGCGTCGGGGTAATTTTCTATTATTATAATATTATTTCTACCTTTAATTACCCTATTTACTTTTAAACGTGGTAAATAAAATTCAAAAGTTTCTATTCATCAAAAATTATTTTCATCCTATTTAACCACATTTTAATTACTGATGACAACCACATCTACCATATTTTTGAATTTCAATTCACAAAAGCAGTAAAATTACGTTTTATGAAAATTTGCAAATGTTCCTAGAAGTTGAGTAAAATATGTTAAAATTTTCAATAAAATTTTACACATATATAATCTTATTGTAAAATGACTCAAATGACTTACATTAGAATAATGTATGTATAATGTGTCTATTTTGACTTTAAGATAAATTTTAATTAAAAATAATTATCTAAATGAAAAAGTTGGTTTTTATGTACTATGCAGTATTTTTCACTATTGATCAAATTTTAAATGTTTTCAAAAATATAACTTAAATTCACCCTAACCTAATTTTAATATTCCAAATTAAAAAATGAAGTATATTTTACCAAATTTAAATTTTAGGAGTGTCCAAAATTAATTTTATTATTTTTCACAAAAGCACATAAAAAGTATTTCTTTTAAGAAAATAGATTTTCAAAATATATAACAATTTTAACAAAACTGATACATTTCATTGTAAATATGTTTTATTTATGTAAAAACATTATAAAACACATTTAAATTTTATTTTTTACTAATCATATTACAATATTTTATTGATAAATAAATATATCGTTTAAATAATTATAATATTAATGTGTTGTTTTGCAAAAACCCAATCTTGTGTATAACAAAAGCCAATTCGGTATTGTGTGCAATATAATCTAATAAATTAATTTAAATAGATAAATTACTATGAAATCATGGGGTGTTACATTCTCCCCTCATTTAATAAATTTTATCCTTGCAATTTGAAATTGTTCTTCCAAAATAAAAGACTGAAAATAGAAAATACAATTTTGAAAAACTCACAACGGAAATAGGGTTAATAAAAGTTAGTCTTAATAAGAGGGAAGGGGATATAAACAATTCACCACCAAATTAGGATTTCAATTAGAAGAAAATTGGTGGAAATTAGAGAAACATAATTGGAAGAAAAAACATAAATATTTATAGGGAGTGATTGAGGTCATCAGTCACAAACAAGTGAAAAATAAATGGAATATTTAGTCCCTCAAAGCCATAAATATATTATGATTTAAAGTATCATCGGTTCAACAAAACATAAGGTATTAGGATAACACATTTTTTAGATACTGGTTTTTTTTGGAAGAGGAGGGATTTATTTACAATCAAGATAAGAACTCTAGAAAACATACTTGATTTCATTACCTATCATAATCATAATCTCATAATTTCATTGTGCTTCAATATATTTTCACTTCATCCCTTACACTAGCAAACTAATGTTCAAAAATAATTATTTTTACACCTGAAGTGCATTTGATAAATTATTAGGTTCAAAATTATTCCTTTAATCCTCTAAATGTTTACTGAAAATTAAAAGGTTAGCTCAAAGTATCTAATAAATCATACTTTAACCTCAAATAAAAAATCAAGTGTTAAACTTACTCAATTCCAACCTTTAGACTTATCCAAAAGACATGTGTCCAAACTCACAATCCAAAAATTTATAAGGAAAGTTAACATAACATAATGAATATCTCTTTTATCACCTAAAAAAATGTGAATGCCTTCATCATGTATTCTATTAAAACATGGTAGGAAACTATATTACCATAAAACCTTATTTTAATAGGTATGTACTTTTTTATTCCTTCTGTAAAACATAGAATACTGGATATACCCCTTAAATATAGAAATTTTGTAATCTTGAACAATGATGGAATAAAAAATTCCTTAATTAGTTCTAAGTTATTCAATAACATCCAATATACTTTATCCAAATACATTATCTCTTATTCCAAAATCATTACCTCAGCATTAGGACTATTTTATGGTTTATCATTCTCTCAACCATATATTTTCTAAAAAGCTTAACCTCTTATTGAGTCACTTTTCATGGTACCACACAATCTCAAATCCTTAATGAAATAGTACTTCAGTACAATTTCTATATACTTTATAATTCTTATAACTTGTACATAATTAATAAAATACTCAAATGACACAATTCATTAATAATAATAAAAACTAAGAACACTAATTAGCCAACGAGCTCGTACCTGAGTGGTAATGGATCCTTCTTGGCATCCAAGAGACCCAGGTTCAAAACCGGGTGAAGGTGAATTTCTAGGGGCACTGTAGCAGGGACAGTAGCAAGCACGGTAGCAGTCACTATTTGGTACTGTAGCGGCCGGACTATTCACCTGATTTGGTATTTCGGGCCACCAGTTTGGTCCTACGGGTCTCAGGGCCTTCGGGCCATCAAAGTTCATTGGGCCACAGAGCCTTCGGGCCATTGAAGACCATGAAGTAGCCCAGTTCACACAGAGCAGGCCCCAGATGAGGATCAGAGCACCAGTAGCAGTCACTAGAAGAAGAGCTAACCGGATTGGAAGACTGGGAGGGTATGACAACCGCCATCGGGACCAGGCACCGTGCAGCTTTGTACGGGGCAATGCTAGCCGATCAGCAATGCAGGTGGGGAGATAAAGGCAATCAATGATTCAAAAAAGCTGGGGAGGAGCAGTTCTAGTGGGCTAGGCCTATAGGTCATGTATTGGGCATGGTATGCCTCTGGGCCTTCGGGTCATGTATTACAGGTCATGTTGGGACTTGTGCCTTGGGCCTACGGGTCATGTACAAGTTCCCCTTCCACCCTTAAAAGGGGGATTATCTATAATAAAATAAAAAATAAGGCCTTCGGGCCATTCGGGGGGGAGAACACTAATTATTCCCCTTCATCTTCAGTAGTATCATAACTTGATTATTATCTTATAGCATCATTTGGGGTATACTCTGATGATTGAGATGTTGATTCACGTAGTGTCCCAAGTCCTTGCAGATAAAGCATTGTACATTTTAAACCTTTTTCTTACCCTTGCAATCACGTACTTGGTGTCCTTTTTATCCACACTTATAACAAAATCTCATTCCCTTCAAGCATTTACCAAGGCGGTTCTTTCAAAATTTATGTGGGAAAATCCTTATTTCCCTTCTTCCCTTTATCCATATTTTTCTCTGCCATCTTCTTATTCTCTTTCTTCCCCTAAAATCCATAAGACTCAACGAATTCATTACTTATCTTATTAAAACATGATACAATTTATTCAAATGATGAGAATACATGGGAGACTATTTCCCTTCTAAATGTTACCTTAAGAACATTAAAGATATTATCCTTCTTACTCTTTAGATCATGCGTATTTCTGGAGTTCTCATTACTTCTACTGGGTTCTATTTCTAAATGACGACATACACTAGGTTAGATCATATAATAATTTATAATCCAATAAACTAGAAAAATTCTCAACATTAATTGAAGATTTTCTCACATCCAGTCTATTAATCGTAAAAATGGTTTCTTTGTTAACATATTTACTCATAAATCCTTCATAATGGTTTGTAAAGAAAATGTGAATTATCCTAAGCATATCCCCTAGGAGTGTCAAACTAGGTGCATAGTAAGGGCCATTGTCGTGTACGAGGATACCCCAAGTCAAGCCCGAAACTCCTTATCATATTTTTCACTCCTAGGTACATCTGTTCTAGAACCACGTCCACTTATAGTAAACATAAGGGGAAGTATTTCTTAGAAAACCCATATAATATCTACATTACCAAAATTTTAGATATTATTTTATAATAATCCACAAATTCTATCTTATGGTAATGTTATCTAATCAGATTTTTTCGAAATCTAGTTTCCAAGGTTATTAATAAACTTAATATGATACCAAATATAATTCCCTAACCCCATAATCTTGTAATCGGGTCATTATTTTAATACATTGGAATGATTACAAGCAATCAAGTCCCAAAGGACCGATCAGTTTAGATGTCTTAGAAAATTTATTACATACATGAACTTCACATTACAATTTCAAACATAAAATACAACATTGATAATACTTTTAGAATTATATTATTACCCTAGCTTAAACATATATATAAAAAATAATACACTTATTAGGATCCTGGAAAAATAAAACATAAGAAAGGGGTGAGCTCAGATGCTCAGTAAGGATAAACAATATAGCAGAAGATATCATAAATAATCATAAACTTTTATGGAAAGGTATAAAATTGAATCACAATCCTGTTAAACATAAACTTCAGAAAAATATGGAAAATATAAATAAAATAATTTCATTTACTTATTCACATGGATATTCTACTAGTCAAAAAATCACATGTAATATCATTAGCTAATCTCATAATGATGGAATGAATAATTTCGAACATCTTAACCACAAAGTCAAGGCCTCATGCCATGACCCTAAATATATATTTTTTCAGGGCCTTATGTAGAGAAACTAGTTTGTCTCATGAGACCTAACGATACATTGGGGGGATATAGTGGGCCCCAGCCATCACTTACTAAGCCTAATGCATTAGACATATGAGAATGTTGCAACATAACATAAACATTTGTATTAAAAATAGCATATGAGTTGTCAATACTTTATCTATAAACCATGAATCGTATAAAAATAGCACATCCATAGTCAAAAAATCATAACTCATTCAATACAATACTAAATATTGTATTATATTAAATCAGCCTCAATCAAGAATAATATCCAGTAATGGATATTGACATAGTTTAAAATAATCAGTAAAACTCTTTGAGATAAATATCCCTTATTGTGATATCATTAATAACAAATTTATAATGGAATTTATTTAAAATATATTTTTAATCAAAGTGTCTCATACCACTTTGAAACTTTTGAATGGAATAAACATTTTAAAAAAACCATGTCTGTATAAATAAATCTTTAAAATCATTTTGAAAATATATACATTAATTAAAAAATTAAAAAAATAAATCATTAAAACATTTAAAATGATGATCTTGATAAATATTACCTTCCACAAAACCATAAAATATTCCTTTTGAAAACATTTTTATGAAACATGGACATGGATGATAAATATGTCTCAGTAAATACTTACACATAAAAAATCTCGGATAATAATAAGATTGAGGAATTAACTCTTACCTTGTACATTGTTTTAGTCGAGGGTACATTTAACCTCTGATATAATGACCATAGTATGTTAATAAATTATAACATAAAAATATTAATATTTTTGATATCATATATGATTCATTTATGACTTTATAATACCTATTTTATAATAATTCCCATGATAAAGTAACATTTCGGGTAATAATCGCTTTCTTTATCATACATGTTTGAACTTTTTATTTTTGATAGTATCGCTTAGATAATGATTTATATACTTAAAAAATATAAAACATGATTTATATATCATATATTTTCGGAATATAAATATGTATAAAAGATAGAAATGTGATATAAAATCACTATTCATGGAGATGGTAGTCTGAACATACGCATGAAGGTTGTTTCTGCTTTCTTATCGTATAGTATGGAAGTAAGTAAAATATATATATATTCTATATATATATATTATTATGGTAGAAATATTATTTCATATACCTCAAAATTATTCAATATATAAATATTTATAAAAATTCTTAAAGGTTGATCGTTGAAGATGAGTCTCATCGCATCGTGGAGATGGTAAGTCGTACGTACACATGAGTGAAAATATCATTATATTGATGGTGAAATGGTGTTTAATTTGATGTTATATTATATATAAAGAATAAATAACATGTTATATTTATTATTGACATCAATTATACTCATTATTATACCCATCCAAATAATGATGTTTTGAATAACAAACTACACCACGATGTGGAGACAGTAAGCCATGTGTACACACGTATGGGGACTTTGTCATTCATAGGATGGATAGAATAATGAATATATTTATACCCCATTTATAATAACATATCATTGTTTATATGGTACTTGAGTTATTATTCTATTATGGAAACAACAATGAAATAGGAAGTAGAGTAAGAAAAGAACTTTGAAAGAGGTGATAAATTAATTACATCTTCTTTGGGTGATTTCATTTGATTTAAAAAAAGGGCTTCTTAGGATGGATTTCTGATCAAAGTAAGGCATAAAATTTTAATTTAAGGTATTTGGGAGAATATTTTATCAGTTTTCGGCCGAGAAAAATGGATTTGGAGGTGTGAATTTAAGATAAGTGTAAGTACCCTTTTATAAGAGAGTTGAGGGGCACTTTAGAAAAAGCTTGAAATATTAATTTATTATAAAATTATATTCAGTTTTTGATAGCTCCAAATGAATTTAGTTCTATACTAAGGTTGGTATGGGTCTAAATACTCTCAACCAATAGGTTTTAGACAAGTTTAGGTCAACATATTAACCTTATCTTTTAGATTTAACTCTTTGTTAAATAGTTATCTTTTACCATGTCTTCTTGGATTTTTATACTACATGATTAATATTGTTACTATAAAATGAAAAGATAACCTCAAGTGATTAATTAATGACATATATAACATTATATATTTATTTTTTCCTAATCTTATATTTTTAGTAATATTATATCATTTAATAAAATATTATTTTCTTTAAACCTCATTTATGTCAATTTTGACACTATTTAGTTTTTTTTGAAAGTTGCAATAACATTATTAAACAAAAAAAACATTAAATCAACCCTAACATGTCATATTCAACTAAAAATTCTTTTATGGCATCAAAAGTTTCAATTTACATTTATTTAAATGTTTATAATATCAATTATTTTAATCTTTCATTAATAAGGTAATTAGTGCATCATCATTGCGTCAAAGATAATTTAGTTATTTAATTTCTAAAAATTATAAATAAAATTCCATGATGTAGGAAATATTTTTATCATTATAATGAATATTTATAGTCAAATATATCTTATTTTCATCTTATATTAAAAATGGTTTATTTATTAAACTCCGAATTTTACACTTTTAACTCTTCTTTAAATAAAATATAATAAATGTCCTAATATAACCCAAGTGGATAACAAAGGATCATATTTTTGTCCCAAGTTTGATTTTGGTCAAAAAAAACTTATCCAATAGAATTATGACTTGTTTTGTGGAAATTTTAAATTATTATAATATTATTTCTACCTTTAATTAGCCAATTTACTTTTAACCGTGGTAAATAAAATTCAAGAGTTACTATTCACCAATAATTATTTCCATCCTATTGAACCAAATTTTACTTACATATGACAACTGTGTTTGTGGTATTTTCTAAATTCAATTCACAAAAGCGGTAAAATTACGTTTCATGAAAATTTACAAATATGTCTAGAAGTTGGGTAAAAGATGTTAAAAAGTTCAATAAAATTTAATATATCTATTCTTATTATAAAATGACACAAATTACTAACATTGGAATAATATATGTATTATGTATCTATTTTTACATTTAGATAAATTTTAATTAAAATTAATTATTTAAATGAAAAATTTGGTTTTTATGTACTATGTAGTATTTTTCACTATTCATCAAAATTTAAATTTTTTCAGAAAAATACCAAAATTTCATCGTAACCTAATTTTGATTTTATGAATTAAAAAATAATGTCTATTTTACCAAATTCAATTTTTAAGAGTGTATAAAATTAATTTAATTATTTTTCACAAAAACACATAAAAATTAGTTCTTTTAAGAAAATAGTTTTTCAAAATATATAACTATTTTAACAAAACATATAAATTTCATTATAAATATGTTTTATTTATTTTAAAACATTATGAATAAAATTTAAATTTTATTTTTTACAATTTATATAACAATATTTAATTGATAAATAAATATATCATTTAAATAATTATAATATTAATGTGTTGTTTTGCAGATACTCGATCCAGCGTATAACGCCACAAAAGTCGGTGTTGCAAGAAATATATGATACTAAATTAATTTAAAGAGATGATGTACTATGAAATCTTGGGGTGTTACATTTTTCCCTTTATTTAAGAAAAACATGTGTTATAATGGTTGAGATGCTTTTTCAGTGCTAATAGTACCCAAGTAGACTTTATAGTTGTAGGAAAGGATAAGTGAAAAGGCCTAAGGATTGATTATTGAGCTAACTTGATATGATAGAACATTGGAGATAATATAGGGCTATGATTAGGGACTAGTTTTCTGGATTTATCTCCTCATATTATTTTTTGTTTCTTTTGGTATTTTTATGTATATGATCCTTCAATTGAGGATTTAACATGTATATATAACTTTTATGATTTTTATGTCATCTATTTTGATATATCATGAGTTTTTTATAAAATTTATTCAATTATTTTCATGATTTATTTTATTTTTTGTTTATATGGATGTATTTTATTGCTATTTCTATTTACATTATTATTTATCACTCTAATATAAAGGTATAGTCTCCCTACAATATAATCATAGACACTCACTGCTAGTTAGAAGCCTTTGGAATACGAGGATGTGAACCTGAGATAACATAACACACTAGTTGGGGAACTGGAGAGTGGTCTTAGGTTGGGGAATTACAAAGCGGTATCAAAACCAATACTCAACTAGAAGTTTAGTGGCAATGTATGGGTTTGTGGTGTAGGATCAACAATGCGGATGTTATAATTTAAAGGGTTGCAGAGTGTAACACTCATAGAAAGGTGAGAGTTAAAATACTAAATGTTACTACCCATGTTAATAAGATGAACCTTTATTATTTAGGATCTTTCTAGATTTGAACTCCATAGTTATGAATGTTTATCCTTGGGTAGTTTCATGATGGGTGAACTCCTCTATGTTTCCCAAATTGTGTGTGAGTGAGGATAAAGTATATTGTAAGAACATTTGTTAGTCTATGGGGATAATAATTTTCTTCATAATTGACCAAGGTATGTATTATCATGTAGTGTGTTCGGAATTCAAAAAATGTATTATAGGGGACTCATGGGTTAGATAACCAATTCCCTGGCATGGGGAGATCAACTCATGAAAAAATGGTATCAAACCATCCATTTTATTTTTGTTTTACTATTTAGTAATGCAATAAGTGAGATATAACGTTGTTAGAAATCATTAAATAACCTGTTCCAAATATTATATAACCCACATATAAGGAAAATCCAAGTTACCAGGGATGGGAATATTATTATTAATTTTTTCTTTTATAATTGTTTTGTTTAACCTTGGGTAACACTCTTTGTTTTGGATTTATGATTTTTTGGATTTTCACTATTCTTATAGAATGGAAGGAGGGATTGTTTCCATGGATCATTTCATACATGTTGGATTTTCATTTCATTTTAATAGATTTATCTGATTGGTTACCTTGATTATGATATTAGTGTTGATTTTTTAAAGTAGCATTTGAAACTCATATGATGTTTTCCTATATAAATTGATGGTGTAATATTAATTAGCCAATTATTTGATGGTTCATTATTAATTCTAGTTTCAAATAACTTTTTTATATATAGTATTGACAAAATAAAATTCCAAGAAAAATTATATAGTGTTTTCCTATATAATTTGTAAATGGAATTTTATTTAATGAAACCATAAATGTGATAACCTAAAATGTAAAAAAACTACATGGTGTGGGTCCTATATGGGTATATGATGATGAAATAAGGTATGGGTAGACAGGTTAAGAGAGAATTCTCGATTTGAATGACCATGAGATATGGAATGTATAATATAGTGAGATGTTATGCCTATAATTTTTTATTTATAACTATGATATTAAGAACTGTTATGAAAATGTATTTTCGTGAATGTGTTTGTCATTATAGAGATATACCACAATGAATAAATCATATAGATCATTAGGAATGAAAGGATGAGAATGCCCCATCGATGATAGGATGATAGCCTCTTATAATGCCAAGGCCTGCCATGGGTGGTCCACTCCTTGAGAGATTACTACGGGTGATACAATCTATGGAGTGAGAGAGAAGCTAGGATTAATTCCTACTATATCTATTCTGACCAAATAATTTTATATGTTTCACTCACCACTATTTACTAATGAGGGAATCCCAAAAGTAGTGAAGTTTTGGGTACAATCTATTGGGTTGATATTTGAATGTCTTGAGACATCCCTAGAGTGGAGGTTGAATCTAGAAGTTTACTATTTGTGAGGCCTAATGAAGTGTTGATAGGATATCATCATCCATGTGGGATAACGTGAGGGGTAGTTATATAAGGATTTCCAAACTCAACTCTTTAATCACATATATATAGATACTTTGAGGGTGATAATTACCTAAGAATTCATGAATTTGACATAGATAATATGTCAATATTGGATTATGCAAATCATTTTATTGATCTATAAATTTTTTTCCTAAATATAGTGAGGGATGAGATTACTAAGGAAAATAATTTCAAAGATAACCTGATATTTGTGATATGGTATTAAGTGAATGTTTTTCACCTCCCATATCTTTCAGAGGTTTTAAAATATGACCTTATTATAGAGACAAACACGAGTGAGGTAAGGGTATCAAGACC
The DNA here is from genome assembly GCA_963277665.1 of Viscum album. Lineage (NCBI taxonomy): Eukaryota > Viridiplantae > Streptophyta > Magnoliopsida > Santalales > Viscaceae > Viscum > Viscum album. The sequence goes on along the minus strand of OY728160.1, from coordinate 252,454,365 downwards.
CGATGTCTTGTTTTGTAGGGACCATTCATGTGTCATTATGTAGTATGAAGCATAATTTTGAGGGTACACTCTATGGAATAATTATTCAGAGAAGTCTAAGAAGTGGATTGCCTCTTCCTCCTAAAGGATATATTACTATAGATTGATATTGGTGTGGAAGACACAGGAATAATCATCCATAGTGTACCTAACCACCACTTTAGTGTCGCTTTTATAGTGGTATACAACACCTATAATGATTTTTTTGGATTTCTCAATGGAAATATAGTGGATAAGGATCTAGGAAAGAATAGGGTTTAGGAATAAGATCTAGTATACTACAAAATTTGTGTAGTTATAGTTCCACCAGCCACTCGTGTCATATTGTAGGATGAGGTGCCCAGGGGAAGTGTTAGAAATGACTATGGGGAGGTTTTTTCAGGTATAGTGGGCTGGAGTATAGGTTCAATGTTCAGGCAGGTTGCATGTCATCAAACTTACTACTAATAATTATGATGGTGGAACATCTACCATATGAGGTATAATTTTAGTGGATTCTACTTTAACATGTTTCTTATTTAATAAAAGATCATCACACTCATTTATATCTACTTAGTTTTTTTATTAGAGATAGGGTAGAGTATTTATATGGAGTTATGATGATTGACACACATTTTGGGTGCTATTTTAGGGTATACATAGATGTTGTCACCATTCCATTGTGATTTTTGGTTGAATGTTACTATGGTATTTCTTTTTTTATAGATATAACTAGTTTCAAATTTAAATTTAGGATGGATTATCTCATCTAGCATCAAAACTATATTGAATTATATCACCTAGGGGAATCATTTATATCTCTTAATGGTGGAAGTATGTACAGGTTAGAGAGTGGGACATGAATGAAGGTGACGAAGGACCTAATCATTGGTAGTTGATTGGGATTACATCCCAAGTTCCTAGTCTTCTTTTGGATTATGGGAGATTTGTAAGGTAGTCTTTCCTATTGTCATTGATCAATCCAAATATGTGTTTCCTTAGGATTTTTTAGGGTTTTCACCCAAGCGATGAGTTGATTGTACTATCAATCTCATTACAGGTATGTGACAATTTATATTCCTCCTTACTTGATGCCTTTTGTGTATATTTGAGATTTAAGACTCTAGTTAAATGACTTAAAGGAAAAGTGGTTTGTATGACTAGGTATGCCCACTTGAGTTGATCAAGTCCTATTTTCGAAGAAGTAATATTTCTCTTTAAGGTTATGTGTTGAATATCATGTGTTTAACCAATTGAAAATCAAGATATGATATTATTATCCATGTATTTACGACTTATTTGATCATATTAGAGGATAAAGAGTGTTCTCTAAGATCTAAATGAGATTGGTCTATCATCAGCTAAAGGTAATCCTTTCTGACATACATCACATCACGTTTATAATTAGTTTTGGTTTTTACAAGTATTTAGCAATGTTTTTAATCTGATGAATCTATCAATTTTTGTGGAAATGAGGAATTAGGTATTCTATCCATATTTTTACACTTCTTTCATTAATCTTCAATGATGATATTATTTTGTACTTGTACTCAAGAGAGGATCAGTCATGACATTTAGATACTATTTTGACCACATTTAGGAAGCATCGACTATATGTTTAGCTCTCAAAGTTCCAATTTATTATTGATTAGTTGCACTTATTTGGGAACATGGTGTTAGAGTATGGATTATTATTATACCCCAAGATGGTTAAGGAAGTAATATTTTGGGAGACCCCCAATATTTGTTTTTCCAATTAGTAGATTTTTAGGATTTTTTGTTAATTACCAAAGGTTCATTCTGGACTTCTCCCACTTGGTAGTACTGATTGTAGGTTTATACAATCATTGGGTGAATTCTTTTTTGTTTGATTCTTAGGAGATATCCTATCAAGAGTTTAATGGTAGTTTGACTACAAAACTAATTTTGACCTTACCTGAGTCATGTAAGAAGTATACCTTGTATTATTATTCATCTGGTTCCATATTAGGAGTAGTTATGATATAAGACAATTGAGTAGTTACTTATGGATCTAGGTATCTATATATTCATGAGTGTAATGACCTGATGCATGATATTGACCTACATTTGGTAGTTTTTTCCTTAATATGTTTTCAATATTCTATTTTGGGTGAATGGTTCTTAGTGTACACTGACTATAAGGGCCTAAGTTATAATTAATCACAACGGAGCATGATCCTTCAATGGTAAATGTGGGTAAAGTATCTTTATCCCTTTTATCATGAGTATCTATATACACCTAGGAAGAGAAATTTCATCATAGATTGATTGATAATAAAAACTCAGAATCAGTAGTTATAGGAGTTGAGAAGTGAGTAGAAGATGATGGACCTCTTTACTGAGATATGACATGGAGTTCAAGAGTACCATAGATAAGAGAACCATACTTCCTTATCTATCATATCTTCACTCTTATATAGAGTTAAGAGGATCCAATTATCATATTAAGGCTATAAAATAATGAGTGATGGTATATATGGTGGGTAGTTTCCATCAGACTGATCCCTTGATATTGATGGGGTCATTTATGTCCAAGTTCATGTTATGGTCCCTATGAGCATGTGTTAAGAGCTAAGGAGGAGGTCACGTGCCTCAATGTTGGTTATACATCTGAGTTTGAACAAAATGTACTAAGATATGCATAGAAAGTAATTTTTCCTAGAATAAAGAGCGATATTGTGGGATTTTTCAAACAGTGCTCCACCTATCATAAGGTAAAGGATCAGTAGTAGTGGCCAATTAATATTCTTAATCCACTTCCCATTTTGGATTATAATTGGTATGATGTGATAATTTATTTCACAATGGTGTTGTTGAGGACACTGTGAGGTAGTGATATGTTGTGGGTTATTGGGGATATGTTGACTATGTTGGATCACTTTTTAAAAATCTAGAAGGCTTTCTCTATGGTTGATCTGGGGAAGCTCTAGGTTTGACAGATATTATGCTTTTATGGTGTACCAAAAATTATCATTTCGGACAAATATTCATGATTTAAATCATTATTTTGGTTGGTATTATAAAAAGATATAAGTTCATGGGTTTATTTGAGAACTACATATCATCCATATATATATTGGTAGTCCAAGAATGATATTCTGATATTGGATGATATATTATGGAAGTGAATCATAGAATTTTGGGGTCCATGGGAAAACCACTTTTTGTTGGTAGATTTTTTCTATAATAATATCTATTAAGAAATTATTTATATGGATCATTTTTAGGCTTTGTACGGTAGGTCGTGTAAATATTTGTTGGAAAAAATGGAAGCCAATGAATCAATTATTATCAATATGATTTTCATTCAGGAGATGTTGAACTACATTTAGATGATCATGAAGTAGTTAGGGACCACACAGATAAGTTGGAGGTTTTATTATAATCACTGATGCTATTCTCTATATTTTGAGGTAGGAAATTAATTTTTCTTGTGAGTGTAATATAGGTTGAGCCATCATTTTGTGGTGTTGTTTAAGATCATGGAGAGGATCAGTATGGTGGCATGATGATTATAACTTCTTCATAATTTCATCACTTTTCATGATTTATTTCACTTATTGTATATTTAATGGTAATATCTCAATTTCATTCATGTGATAGATGTTGATGACATTGAGCTTGACATTGATGTATCTTTTGAGGATCATTTGATTCAGATAGTGAATCAGATAGAGAAGACTCTACAGTAATATGGTTCCTCTAGTGTAGGTACAATAGTAGTATAGGAATATCCATAGGATACATGGGAGAGGGAGTCTGATATGATGGCTCAATGGCTAGAGTTAATGGATGATGAGTCCCAATGATATTCAGGAATGAATCTCAAGGATGAAGTGTTATATAGTGGGGAGATCGTAAAATCCTCTACTTATTTAAAGTATAAATCTATTTTATTTTTTATTTTATATCTTTTATTTTATATTCTATGAATTTTTGCAGTGTTGGAATAGCTCAATGAAGGGTTTCCAAAATTCAAAGGGTCCTCCATCTAAAATTCATCTTTCTGTAGGCAGTCGGGGTGTGGAATCTAAGAGACATAGTATGAAAACTAGAGAAAATGAAACTTATAATATGATGTAAAATGGGTGTTATGTAATGTCTCTTAGATAAAGGGGTGTACCTTTTCCTAAATAAGGTCACATCATGTCCTATAGGGGTCGTTCTATGATGGTATATGGGTAGAGGAGAATCCCTCATCCTTGGATGAGTCATTCTATAACCCTCAAGGTTTTTTCTCGACCCTTTTAGAGTATTATTTTTTAAAGAGGTAGAGTTTTAATATCCCCTCGGAACTCTATTTACTATCCTCTACCTCTCCATTTAGCTCCACATAACATTCTATGATTTTGGAACTCCTTATTGGTGTTTTAATCCCTTTATTCTTCATCTCTTTGTCATTAAAGGTGTCATTTGTTTTAGTGATCATCTTCCAATGATTTAATCTTGTGTAATACCTAGATAACTTATCCTTCCTCAATTTATCTATTTTATATTTTAAAAACCTAATTTGAGATTTTTTTGGCTTATTTTAGGGTTTTAAAGGTTTAGGTGTGAATCAAGGAGTGAAATTTGTAGAGTGTCCTTCGTCACGCTTATGGTTGGTGGGCCATAATCTATCACTCAAAGTCTTTTATATTTTTATTGTGTATTGTATTTGTGTTCACACTAAAATATCTTGATCTTAACCTAAAACTTTAATAAATAAATATTTCTACTTTTCCAATTGAAATTATGTTATTCAGGCTACGATATCTCCATGATGAATTGTGGAGCCTAGCTTTTGGCAACTAAGTTGTTCCACTATATGAAAAGTTGGGAGTTTTATAGATATTACCCAAGGGGTGACTAGAATTTAATAGATAACAAATAAAGTGAATGTATTGACCTAGGATGAATCCTAGAATGAGAACACATGTTGGCATGAGACGACATTTAAAGATGTGATAACTGCTAAAAACATAGAATATGAATGAAATAACAAATGTTGAATAATAAAAGTTATGTTTGTAAAATGATGAAAAATTAAAGGAGTGGATCTGGGGTTAGACATGGGGCTCCATTGGAAGGATTTTGATGGTTTTGGGGTAGGACATGGATCCCCCTACGTAGTATCTTTATGGTTCTGGGGTAGGGTGTAGATCCCCCAAGGTAGTATCTTCATAGTTTCAAGGTAGGACATGGATTCCTCTAGGTAGTATTTTTATGGTTTTGTGGTAGGATGTGGGTACCCCTAAGCATTAATCTCATGGCACTAGGGTGGTACATGTTTCCCCCTAGGTGGTTATGCAACTTGGTCAAAGGAATCTAACACTATTCCAAGATGGTATGGTCGATCTAGGGTGTCATATAGAACCTGAGGACTGGTGGTGATTTATTTATTATGATACAATACTTATTATGAAATATCATTATTCAACATATTTTTATGTTGGATATATTCCGGGACATTTTTTGTGGTGTCCTACTAAGTTGTACTTGCACCATACTTGAGAAAGTATTCATATCCTCATAGACTTCATTGTTATAGGAAAAGATAGGGGAAAATACCCAATTATAGATGATAGGGATGACTTTAAAAGATGTTGTATATAAGGTAGGATTGGTCTAGGACTTGGGTCCAATTTTTGGGGATTTCATCATTCAATCTATTTTGGTTTATTTTGGTATTTTTATGTATCAGATCAATCCATAGTTATCTGACTTGTATGTATGACACATATGATTTATAAAGAATTCATTTTGATATATAATTATTTGTCTATGTTGTTTACTTTTAAATTTTCATGATATATTTTATATTTTGTTTATTTGGATATATGATGTTGTTTTTTATTTATTCTATTATTACTCACTCTTATATAAGGGTATAGTCTCCTCGTAGTATCACCATAGACCCCTGATGTTGGTCATCATCCTCTGGCATATGGGTAGGTATACCTAAGGTCACATAACACACTAGTCAAGGCACCTCTGACTGGCCTCAGGTCAGGTCATTAAAAAAAATAAGTTAATAAGCATGAAATCACATGCCTATCAGGTTATGATGCAATAACTCCTACTAGTTTCATTATATGGAATACTACCCATTTTTACATTGAGTATCATCAAGGATTTTTATTTTTTTAATTCCATTTGAAATAGAGAATTGTATCCGAATTCATTGGATAATTTGGGGAATGATGCAACCAATATACTTTTTCAATTGAAAATATAATTTCCACCTAAATTTTTTATATAAAATTATATTTAATGGTTCATTTGGTGTGATAAATAATGATCTTTGGATCTAAATACATACATTGGATATATCCTTTTTAATGGTATATAAAGATATTAAATGGGTATGTTAAGAATCCATAATAACCAAAAGCATCCATTGTTGAAAAGTATATTTTTGAGGAGATGGAAGAGTTTTTTACACACTAATTTACAATTTTATAACACATCATTTTTTCAACTTCTCACCTTGAATAAGTTAGTTTTGGGGGAAAGGGGACATGTGTCTTGTAAATAAAGTTATTGATGGGTCAAAAAAATAGGCACATTTATATATCCTAGATAACATAGATAATGCATCATTAATATATAAAATCACATATTAATGGTTAAAAATAAAATTATTTGAAGAATAAAGATATGTGGTTACTCAATGATCATAAGAAAAAAAATTTACATGGTTTAAAGAGATAGTGCATAAAGGATATATTGCATTAGAAACATTGATATGGTTATTGGGTGGCCCATGTTTAAATGTGATAACGTGGTTTCAGTATGAAATTAATGGCTATATGTTTTATACCAAAGACTGAGACATCATAAGTTTAGTTAAAAATATCAGTGTATTGGTTTTCATTGTAGATATGCACTTTTAAATTAAAAGTTAAAAAACCCAAATATTTGATCAAGTTTATATTAAAGATTTATTTGAGATATATGGGAGATTTTTTACAATAAATTTTGAGTAGTATTTTTCAATTACAAATGATTTTTCAGTAATAATAGTGATAAATAAGAATAATTTAGAAAGATACTAGTAGATATGGATATATTTAATTACATATATGACCCTTTTATCATGAAAACACATGTGAAACAAATTTTTTATGTTCTTATTCCATAAAATGTGTCATGGTATATCATTTTTCATGAAAAAAATAGTATATTGGGGATGGAAAAGTTTATAATGATGAATAATTATGTGAGATTCCTACTTCCATTGAAATATTATCAAAGGATATTGATGTTCATGATGTAGAAATGGTTTTTACAATATAAAATGATCATAAATAAAGAATATGAGAAAATATCCTTTAGTAATCTCTTAATTTTGAAAGTACTATATTTTCTTCCTATTTAACTTTTAAAATTTTTAAAAATGGGAGATATATTATTTTAAATTCTATTTTTATATAAATCACATATTTTAAAAAATATTATAATTATTTTCAGTACTCTAAAATGGATTACAAATAAATATTAAATTTAAATGATATTTTTATCATTTTAAATATTAATTAAGATTTATATATATTTTTCTATATCATTTAATGTCTAAAAAATATTTTCAGTATTTTTTATAATATTAGTTAACTACGCTAATGAATATGATAAAAATTATTTTTAGTTTGTATTTATTTAATTGGTATCATTTTCAAATTATTATTCAATTTTATATGTAATAGTTAGATTTTTATTATATTTTACCTATTTTTTTCTTATATCTACATTATTTATTGTCTCATAAATGTTTTTATCATTTTTAATAATTTTATTTAACAACCCTAACAAATATGATAAAAAGTGTGTTTATTTTAGGTTATTTTAGTTTAGTTTGTATCATTTTCTAATTATTGTTCAATTTTATATATAATAGTATGATTTTAATAATCTTATACTTAAATTTTATTGTATTATAACTATCATTTCATTTCCCATAAATTTTATCATCATTTATCTAGAATTTTAGTTAACTATTCTAACAAAAATGATAAAAATTATTTTTAGTTTAGTTTAGCTTTATTTATATCATTTTAAAATTATAATTAATTTTTATATGAAACACTAGGAGTTTTATAATATTTTACAGATTTTTTGTTAATTTGATTTATACAATCATATTAGATCAAACACTAAATTCATCTTGATCTTCTAAAGAGTACCCTCCACACAAATCTATTGAGAAGATTTCTCATCCATCTACATAGGTTCCTACTACTTCTATAGGGAAAGATAAGGATTCTTGGTATGGTAAATATAATATCACACAATTACCTAAATTATCAACTTCTCTTATCAAGTATTAGAGGATATCTTTTGAGTTCGATGGTAATGATAATCCCAATTGTCCATATTCAATGAAATTAATTAATTTTATGGATATATAATATCAAGAAAAATAAGGATTTTGATTTTTAAATTGAGAAGTGTCGATCAAAAGAAACTAGATTAAAAATGGGAGACCACTTTGGTAAGATAATTATTTATTTTTTTATTTATCATTACATGTTTTTAGTAATGTAGTTTTTTTCCTCATCATGTGACATATGATTGACTTGAGACTAAAGAAGTTAGGTGGGGATGTTAATCATTTGATGCAATAAGATAGAGGGATTCTGAATTAGCACTAACATTGGATTTCATTTTATCTAAAAAATGAAAATAAATGAAACATATATGGTTTTCTAGATTATGATACATCAATATTTTAATTGAAATTATAAAATAAGAATCATTTTTAGTGGAATCTCAACTATTTGAATTGATTTTCTGTATAATCCATAAAAATGATCTTATCAATGATTTTGTGTCCTTAATTAACAAAAAATAGGAATATCTAATCAATATATATAATTTCATAATGTATACCCTCATACATTATCATGTAGAGGGTATCCCTTAATCAAAGAACAAATGATGCATGAAAAGTTTGAAAAATTAAGAGCCAAGTGTTCAGGATCTGTAGAGCCCTCCCCCTCCCTATTAGACATGAAAAATAAAAAAGTTCTTGGATGATGAAAAATAGAAAATATATTATAGCGTTGAAACAAATAGCTTAAAATATTATAATAATTTATTTAAATTATTTCTAAACTCTTTATATTTTGTAATTCATTAATAAATTTTTAAAATATTCTTTATAGGTAGACCTTAAAGAGAAGATCACATATGAGACCTCTATACCTAAGGGTGAGAATGATATTTTGAATTATATATTAAGAAAGAAAGAACATATGAGTCATGTATGAGGATAAGAGGATGGTATATCTATTGAAAAAGTGTTTGGTTGTTCTGGTACTTATTTGAGGGAGGATATGTACTAAGAAAAAATGGACACTTTGGAATCAAAATTTCAGATTTTTTGTGATATTATGGAGGATAAGATTTGATCATTAGTGTAGTAAATGTTTGTAGACATTAAGATAGAGTTTTAGGCTGCATATCTCACTCCTCTACCTTTTCATTCATATATTACTCTTCCCCCACATCCTCCATAGTTTCTCATATACTATAACTTATATTTTGAGGATCCCAAATTTTATATTTTATGATATGGGATCATAAATTATATTTTTTATACCTTAAATAATTAAAATATGGATATGGATCAACTTAGGTTAATGGTGTTTGATATTATAGATGCACTGGTGGGTTTATCATTCCCTACTGATGTGGTTTATACAATTGGAAAAACTATAAAATATTTATTATTTTGACCATCTAAATATATATAAAAACATACCACTATAGTATGAGTAGATTATATCATTTATTTAATATTATTTATAAATTCATTTTAATATATTAATATATATATACATATATTATAGAAATAACTTAAATCTAAAGAAATGTTTTATAGAAAGAAACAACATGTTGAGGCTCCTTCGATGTCGCATATTACTTTTTCTAAAGGGATTTCTAAATTTTCGTCATATAAATTTATGTTTTTTGATGTTTATGAGATGAAGATTACTAGAGATGTTTATAGTCATGATTTTCTAGTGGTGATCTCTTATAAATATATCGCATATCTTGTAGTTACATATATGTTGGGCCTCAAAATGATGCAAGCCTTTTCCATGTAAGTCTATTATCATATTTATTTCAAGTGTGTTAATTTGATCTAGCATACTACCTATATTTTTTATTAGGTATCTTTATACACATTGTATTCACTATGATATGTTGTTAGTTTATGAATTCATGGAACCATAATTTATGTCTCCAGTAATGAAGACAATGTGTAATAAACAAATAATTTAATATTTTTATCAAATAATTCATAATAAATTAATTAAGTGTAGGGTGATTCCATATCTTGATGGGTATGAAACATATATTTCATCAAATTCAATTTCTATGAATTAAATAACCACTCACATTATATTTTTCAATATTTATTATCCTTAGATATTTTGTGTGATTTTTTCATAAGAAAACATCAGTTATTATTTATGATTTACACTTAGTGATGTGGGAGGGAACTTTAAATAAGTATAAGAGAAGTAAGTTTGACTAATTTAATGCACATATAATATAATAACATTTTATTTTAATTTACACTTATCATTTTCAAATAAGTAAAGGAAGAATTATAGTTGGTCAGTTAAAATATGAAATAAAAGATCTATTATGTGTGTGAAAATGGTGACTTATTTTATAAAAAACTATAATTTAGGAAATAAATAAAATATTATTTTCAATTGATAACTTATTTTGAAATAGAATTTTCATCATAAATAAGGATTAATAAAATTTGGGTATTATGTTCTAAGATTTCTAATTGAAATAATTATAACTAGTAAAGTTTCTATTTTTGACAAGGTTATGTTGTATTATAATATTTCATTTTATTTATCGTATCATTATATTGAGAATAAATTTTGAATATTTATTTTTAATTTATATCTTTTTGATGATCCTCACCCATATAATGGAACAAATATAAATCATATATGGTGAGTATGGGATGATTAATTTACAAGTTTGATTTAGTTTTTGATTATCTATTTATATTTGTAATGTAAAATTTATATTTTAAATATAAAATTGTAATGTTGTTGTGAATTTAAGAATTTTTTGATACAAATAGTTATTATAGAATTGTAATTAATGTTTTTTTATTTTAATTTTTTATTGTTTTATACTAATTTCTTATATTACAAGTTTGGGTATTTTATTTTTTGATAATTTTTATAAGAAATTTATTTTTTACATCAATTAGTTTTTATAACTAATGTAAAAAATATATTCCACATCGATTATAAAATAAATGAAATGTAAAGTTATTTAATTTTACATTTTAAAAGGGTTTTCATTATCGTTTATAAAACTAATCGAAATTGGTTTTTTTAATGTCATATAAAATAACCAATATAAAAAACTTATCTACAATATCCATTAAACGGATTTAACTTGTTAACCAATGCTAAAAATAAAGAACTAATCTTAAAACCCTATTTTTATATTACTGAATTCATTTATAGATTGATTTTTTATTCGATGGTAGGGTATTATTTTTAATGAAATGGTTTTTAGTTTATTATGTGTGTATATTTTTAGCTAACATTTTTATAATTATTATTATACATCTATTTAGTTATTCTTATAAATGATAGAGTAGGTAGGAATGAGTTGTGAATTATCTAGTAATTTTTTATACAAGTGAGAAAGGAAGTGAACTATTTTTGAATTACTTATGAAATCATAATCAGATAAGAAGTTTCATGAGTAAATTAGAGATAGTTTATTATTGTGATGTCATAACATATCCCCCCACACACATAAAAAGGATGGTCAATTAGTAGTGATCACTACTAATTAAAGCCAATAATTTCTCTCCGCCTAGGGTGAAGGGTGAAACATCTATGTATTCTTTCATTTATCAATCATTGATAAGTAAATTAAATAATTTTTAAGACTTGGATAACCATATAATTGGTAATATAACACTTAAACCAATATTCTTTCATCACCTTGATAGAAACTACTTTTTAAAATTGTTTTCAAGCTCTCTAAATTTGAAATTATCTAACCCCTACTAATTGTGATAGTAAAAAAATCACACCTATCTAGGGAAAAACATTGGATTCCATTATACTATATATAATAACCTTAAGTTTTAAAAATATTTTCTCACACCCTTGACAATTATGTTAGCCAAACAATTTTACAACTCACTTTTAAATAAACTCTAGTTTAGTTTTTCTCTTACCTATCCTAATTTCAAAACTCAATTTAATGTACAAACTTTATAGTGACTTCAAGCTTGTGGAATAGAAAAAATCACCCAAAACTGGTCAAACTAACCATAAATGTTATAGAATAACTTAAAAGTTTTATATAGGTCAAGACTCAAGCCATACCTTAGAAATTACATACCTATCCTATGTCCAAGGATACTAAAGGTGATAATATAGGACTATAATGTCAAGGTAAAACTAAAGTAATATTTTAATTTGGTTTTTAGAATAAATTCCAACAAACAACAATTCAAGATAATGTTCATAAATGGTCATTACATCAAGGTATAGAAGTCTAAGGGTCTATAGTGGCCACAAATTTTCTTACCCTACTCAAACAGGGTTAAGGGAAGGACTTTTATTTTATTTAGGTTAATTGCACAAAAGAATCATGAAACATACATAAACCATTGAAAATAGTTAGGGAACACTTACCTCAAAACACTGGAATTTTTCCTATCGAATATCACTAGGTGATGCTACTTCAACTAGTAATAATCAAAAACTCTAACAAAATCCCAATAATTGGGCATAAATATTGAAACATGATATAATAGAGATAAAAACAACAATTATAAGGAGTATTTGTATCCTTACTATAGTTAGCTCACCAAGAATGATGAAAGACAAATTCATGCAGGAATATAGGAGATCTATGACCTGAAAGAGTGAAAAATGAGAGAAGAGGGAGAGATGGTCGAACAGCTGTGGGGGAAAATGAGTGGAGAGATTTCATTTAATAATCATTAACAAATTAATTAATTAAAATATTCAAAAAAATAAAAGGAACCCATATGGTACATAGAGGGTACCCTTCATCCTCCCATTACTACCTGGTAGACACTAACTACCTGCTCTAGTAACACAGGCCACTAGGTGGGCAACCTTGGGCTACTACCTCCCCTTCCACCAACATCGAGTACCTGATGGCATTTATCATATGAAAGTTGTCCTGGAACTTGGACCATTCTTCAGAAAGGGAACCTAAGACCCCCACCAATACCTCCACTAATTAAAAACCACTGAAATATATGAGGTTTGGTTATACCTCATATAGATACGTGATGTTACATAACCAAACAAAAAATATTTCATAATTAATGATTCCAAGTATGATATCATTTATTCCTTATTAAAAACATAATTTTGTGATGAATTTGAGTCATGAAACTACACTAATACCACTATTGGGTGGTAGAATATTGATTCCTTATATGAACACACATCCAACGTGAAATCTATATAAACCTATCAAACCACTCAAATTCACAAAATATTAGGCTATGAAACTATTTTCCTTAGAAATGGATTTCTTGAGTGGGGATCTGCACTTTGTTGAATGTTCTTGTTTGAGAATTCCCAAGAATTAGTTAACTTTTAACCTCTTTCTCTAATACCACTGATGGGCTTATTCAGATCAAATAACAACCATTCAGTAAATAGAATACTTAATGAAACCTTTAAATTAAAATTACTATACTATGAAACTGAAACCAAGTGAAGTTAATGTGTTTACCATGCACCTTAGATAATTAAATCTATTACCTTCAAACACATTGTTTGATAAAGATAACAAATAATAAACCAACATGTTCTTTCCCCCTAGGTGTAACCATACGTAGATGAATCACCCAATGTTTAGGTAGGATCCTACTTGTGACCATGGTATGTAAGTACCTCTTATTGGAAAATTAATGAGGATAATATAGATTCAGTAGAATCAGTAGGAACAATACACACTATTTCAATGGATTTGTCTTTTTGATATAGTCCTTGAGGATACTCCCTAATCCACCTTGCATTTACTCATATGTTTATGGTATTTGAGTAAATTGAATACAATTACAACATTTATAAGCCCTCATATATTCATATAACACTTAAAATCATTCTCTATTCACTCATATATTTTATCCTATGAAACATTAATGATCAATGATAGTCATATATGTAAGAATTATAACTATTAACACTTAACTTTTGACTATGATAACCGGTCAAAAACTATCATGTAAATTGTATAATAAAATTCATTGTATTTTAACACTTATGATATGGTCTTATGATATAAATTTAACATACAATATGTTAGTCTTAGGTAGTGGAATGAAATCTATATATCATCCCTTATGATATACCCACACCAATGGAAGATGATATGCCTTAGTTACCTATATTCCATTCAATACAACATATATATATATATATATATTAAACACTACGATATTAGTCAAAACTAAAGGTTCTAGGATGCAATGGAAGTGGTGGGATGGTTCCCAATTTAGGTTTTTCATCAATTTCAAACGATAATATCTAAAAAATTGATGGTTAAACCACAAGAATTTTCTAGAGAGGATATTTTACATTTAATTAATAATTAGTTTAAAATAAGAATTTCCACAAAAAATATTATTCTTCGTGATCAATTCTAATGTATATCTTGTCAAGTTATCATTGTGTAAGAGAATCCAAGTGAGGATTACCCAAGTTACACCATACATCCTCCATGAATATCTGAACAACGCTCTTGGTATTCTGGTTGCTAACATTGAAGAACTAAGGGCTTTATGTTCTTCGTGATTGATCACAAGGATTGTATTGTTATCTATAATTATTGAGATTGAAGGGAAAAGGATATTCTCTTGATGGATTAAGATAATTTATCAAGGGGTTATTTATTTTTTTCAACCACCCAAATGTCTAAAATGATATAAGTTAGAATATGTACTTTGAGTTAATATTTGAGAATTGGGTAAAGCCCCTTTATCAAATATTCATTCTAACTTATTCCCCATGTCTACTAATAATAACATAATTATTTTTCATTTGACATGTGTTAAGTTAGATATTATTTTTTAAATTGATAAATAATATTTATTTACTTTATATTAAATAAAATATATTGTTTTTTCAAACCCTTAACTTGGTCCATTAATACTTCTTAGTATTTATCGAGCATTAAATAAAAAAATATTTATCCAAATAAATATTATTCATTCAATAAATAAATAAATATTGTATTAAATAAACTCATAAATAAATATTAATTTTAATATCCACATAACTGAATAAATATCTATATATTAGTCTACAAATAAATATTTATTTATTACCTTGTGAATAATAAAAAAGCGATAAGAATTAACTGATATATTCTATGCTCAAATATTTAATGATTGAATCTATATGATCAATAATACATGAATATTTTTTATTCCATAATCCAGGAATAATATTTCTTCTTATTTTTAAATTTAATCAAATTTAATGACATTCTAAATACACTTAGTGTGTGACCATCTGGTCCTATTTTTTAGTGGAATTAGGTGAACTTACCAATAGTCGAATATCAACATCTAGAAACACATCAAGGCCCCCATAAAGAATGAATTTAATGATTTAATGAAAAAATACTTCCTACAAATGATACTATGTAATATAATATCTTTGTATTGATATCTCATCAAGAAGGATGCATACTTATGTCATCTCCATATATGCTTGATTTACATCTATTTGAATTTATGAAATGAACAAGTTGATAAAATACCATGGACATATATTTAATTAGACCATTCCATTTCAAACAAAGGGCTAGAGATATCTTATTTTATTTACTCAAAAGTAAAAAATCATTTCTTGACTTATTCAATTAATGTCATATCACTTATGATGCACCTAATATATGAAACCTTTTCATAAGCATATGTCATAATGGTTTTCATCTAAATATCAATGTATGTGATTCATGATATAAATTAATAATAATCGCATGTATAAAGATAAATATTGTGATTTCCTTGTCCCAAGACAACTTACTAGCATTCAGACCAGTTTTCTATGTGACCTCAAACATGCCTCCTCGTACGGCAAAGGGTTATGACTAGCAGTGAGGGTCCAAGGTGTTACCATGGGGAGACTATACCCACATAGCAAGGTAAAAAAAATTAAATAACCAACCAATATCCTATTTTAATAATCAGAGTGAAAAAAATCCAATAAATAAGAATCATGTTATATCAAATAAAATAGAGAAGTATATAGTCATATATCAAAAACTGATCACCCCCTAAGTCTATCACATATACAAATAAATAAAATAAAAAAAACAAAGAGGTTATACTACCATTCTAAATACTTATCTCATCCATCTCCAAACTCTATATGAGCTCCCCCATCTTGACTATTCAACACCAGGCCTCTCCCCAACTTAAATTGAAATCATGAGGTCTGCTCAGTTACCAATGGTGTCCCTGATATAAACAGTAAATTAGTGTATGACCACGTGATATTATCATAAAAATAAATAATAAAATATGTAAGTAAAAAATAAATAATCATCATTGATCATAGTGTTCTAAATTAGCACCTGATATTGATAATACTTCCTTTTTCCAGTGTCAGTGTGTCTCTGAGGGTAAAGCATACAACCCATGGGAACCATGTTCCATCCTGGAATTGTAAGAATGACACCCATGGGGAACAACATCCTACCCTATAACCTTATGAGTAACACTTAGGGTGAACATTTATCACCCTAAAACCATGAGAATATCATGTAACCGAGCGGCCCATGTCCTACTCAGAACCTTCCATCCTTCCATCCACCTGGGGGTCATATCCCAAAAATGGGACCATTATATATGCATCCACTTACTCAATCACATCCTTTACTCATAACCATTATTTATCCATCCACATTGGGGGTTACATCCCCCACCTGAAACAATCATATCATACACCCACGGGGTGTTCCACCCTTATTAGAAAGATACTACCTAGGGGACCCATGTACTATCCCAAGATTATGATATTACTACCCATAGGGATCCACATCTATCTCTGAAACCATATAAGCATACACTCAGGGGGGTGTATCACCTACTGGAATAGTTACTACGCCTCCATTATTTGATGAACATATCACACACTTGAGCATGAAACCTAATTGATATAACAAAAATTATATATATAACATATATCATATACACCTATGGGTCACATATCACCTTGAAACCCAACAGTATACCAGATGGGTTGGCCACCTTCTCGAACCTAGCACACATCTCCTATGTCATAATCTCAAGAGGGATACCCATGCCTATCACTCCTATCATGTTAGGACACACCATTCAATCATCGGGTTCGAAGGTAAAACATGGGATTGATGATACTGTCCTCCCTATACAAAAACTCTATAGGATTGTTATAATACTAGTGATCCCACTAAGGCACCTTAAGTCACATATCTATCTAGACACACTACATGGGATTTGTTATATCATTATCATCTCATGATCCAATACTATCACTTGGAGGGAATAATATACCTCATTAACACTATAATAATATTATGAACTCATCATCTTCATAAGAAAATTAATACCAACATCATAGTAGAGATATGGCATAATGCTCATCTCAGTTCTCATGTTTCCCTAGGTTGGTTGTCTCATCAAACTGTTTCCACAATCTTACCCGAGGCATACCCACCCAACTACTCACATATTTTTAGGGGAGGAACACATTCTCCACTCTCTAATCAACTATCCCAATGGATATTATAAATCATAATGTTTTCATATGGCTTATCCCTAGTCCAACCATTCACAATCCATCACAAACCCCCACTCAAGGGGACCAAAGGGAACCTATCCCAAGGGTTTCTAAATTATATTTATCATGTCAATACCCATTCTAGTGAACATGTATCTCATAAATGTCATTTATGATCAAACCATTAGCTATAGATGGTTGAGACATAAACTAGTGTTCAAGGGTCCTTTTTTCCCTTGACACTTCTGTTCCAACCATAGGTTTTAACCAACAATTCATGAAATTTTATGTTTTTAAACCAATGTGCGGGGATACGGTACATCACATGTCCATTAACCTGAGGCCTATACTTTTAGGGTCGTGTTAAGAGACCACCTACCACATATATAATTATTACATTTAAGCAAGCTTGATTGTCCTTTCCTAATCTTTTTTAAGCCTCATGCCAACACCCAACCCCCAAAATCAATCCACAACATACAAAATATTTAATTACAAAAAAAAATTATAATTAATTATTCAATTTAATTTGAAAAGGAATAATATTCTAAAAACTTATCATATTATCCTTCCATATTGTAACCATTACCAACCACACATGGAAGGTCTATAGAGTACCTCTCTCACCAGAGCAGAGCCAAATGGATTGTAAGAATGAGAGGGTATGGTTATGCCATCTGTACCAGCCTGTGCTTGCATGGGAAGCCTAGCCAGATGGTCATGCAAAGGTGGAGAGCTACTATCAGGATGCAGATGCTGGGGAGGGGCAGTTCCTTGTAGATAGTCTGGTTGAATTCCCTCATACCTTGGGTCAGGTAATCTCCTAAGACTACGGGCCATGTAATCTCTGAGCCTACGGGCCTTGTAAGGGTTACCCCTCATCCCTTAAAATGGGGGTCATCAAAAATCAATAAAAATGAAGTCCTTCAGTCCATTCAAGATATAGAGTACCTCTGACACCATCATAAGAAAAATACCATACATTCAACACCCCATCAATAATTTTTTTTCCAAATTAATCAAAACCCTAAAAAATACATATGGAAATGCACATCCAATGAAATGGTTAAAAACTGTGTAGCACCCAAATATTTAAGTTTAAAAATAATATCTTTTTTAACTTTTTATAAAATAGTTAATGTCGAGCTTAAAACTAACTATGATATACTAAAAAATATTATTATTAAAATATGACCATTATATGGGTATGAATGGGAGTAACCACATTATGAAATATATATATAAAAGTTTTCCATAATACAAATATATTGATTAATTACTTGGAAATAAGAACTCAATTTTAAATAAGATCATCTAATATTAAAGGAGATATTTTTTTAAAAACATATTTATATAGGAAAATTATTTTTTATCAAAATAAATTAAGCTAATAAAAATAGATAAAAGATTTTAATGAAATTTATAGATCATATTTTTAATAAAAATTAACATTAATATAAATGTGTTTACTAGATAAGGAATGAGTAAAAATTATTTTATACTTTGAATATACTTTTTCTTCAAAAATGGTATTATTGCATTTTGTACACGGATATTATGATTAATTTCTAAAAATTATAGACTTTTTATATATAACCAAGAATAATTTTTTAAATAATAATTGCAAATTATTCTTAAGATGAATTTTTTATATTGATTTTAATATATTAATTTTTTCGTGAGTAATTAAAAATATCGACTTTGTAAAAACTAACATTTATTTCTATTAAATAAATAAATTTAAAAGTCCCATTAAATTGTGGATATGTTTTATACTCAAATAAGTTTCATTTTATTAAAAATAATCTAATTAATTTCATTGTAATCTAAATTATACACGATTTTGGTATAGAATCATTTTTATTTTTAAAATAAGTATTTTTTTGAAAACTATTTTTTACCGCATTTCATGCATTTATATTAAAATTATTTTTTACAAATTATGTAAATAAATAATATAAAATGGATTCCACATGTATAATCATCATATTAAAATTATTTAATAGGTTTTATTTCATCTTTATTCATAATTAATAGTAACCTCGGTAAAAGTTTGTTATTATAATAAAGGGTAAAATTGGTTAATTAAGGATGAAGTTATGGTATAAGGCTTCTAAATATCTAAAAAACGTGACTTAATATCTATATATGTATTTATTTCATCCATAATCATCAAATATTTTAAAATATATCAATTTTATAACTTTTTGGTGATTATGATCGTTATAGTACTTTAAGAAAAGAGTAATTACAAAATGTCACTCTCTCTCGGTTATTATGTTGTCAGGATTTGGATATAGGTAAAAATGATATATGAATGAATATAGAAGATAAAATTGAATAATAATAAACTATATTTATAAAATTTATTTATTTTTAATTTTTACTCATTGTATAATTTCCTAGAATGTTTACGCAACACCGATGAAGCGCTTGTGAAAAAAGTAAAAAAAATCAAGTAAATGATTTTAAAAACATTAAAAGTAATAATTTTTTAGTAAATTATGATATTCCATGAATTTAATATATTATTATAAAAATTAATTTTCAATTAAAGTCTTTATATTAAAATTAAATTTTTATCTTGATGTCTATGAAGACGAATTTGGTGAATAGTCCCAGAAATGACTTTAAATAGGGTTTAATGTTTAAAAATTAAATTTAAATCATTATAATATAATAAAAATCATTTCATAATTCAATTAGATAGGAAATTTTATAGGATATAATTAATTTTCCTTGTATTTTCTACTGTAAATTTTTAAATTACTTTCATGACCCTTATATATTGAAATTTTTGTTACCACAGTTAGGGTTAAAAGGATTAACGAGGGGGTTAAACTAATATAAAAGCATGAAAATTCCACTTTAACTTGTATAAATTTTATCAGTTCAATTTATTTCAACCTAATACTCATTATATTAGAATATATAGCTCTTTGGATCCATTTAATATGAGTTATACACATATTATATATTATTGTTTTGTGTATTTATAAGTTTTCCACCCACCTCACTTATGAAAGGGCACCTTATATCTTATATTTATAACAAATATTTATCTGTTTATATTAACCAATATTTATCTAAATCCCTTTTAAAACTTTCTCCCCATTTTCTAAAGGTTCTTCTCTAAAAAAAAGTCTATCCTAACAGTCATCCAGTGTATTCTAATGGAGGTTTACATAAGATAAGGTATAACTCTTCACTATGTGTTTTCATGTTTATTTCTTCTTTAAACTCCTTAAAATATTTTATTACCATACTGATATGATAACATAAGTATATTATATATACCAAAATTTTATTATGTTGGTGTTAAAACCCTATATAATCTGATTTTCTATCCTATGGGAAATTAAAACATCATTAGTACGTACGTGTGGACTACCACCATCGCAAAGTGATGTATTTTGTTTTTCATCATCACCTCCTATGGATGCTTATTATGATGGATTTAATTAAAAAATATATATTGATTATATAATTATAATTTTTTAAAGATAATATATTACTTACCTTCTTTCCCTTCCATCAGTTGAGAAATGATAATGTTGTTTGTGCATACGTGTGGACTACCACCTCCATAAAAAACATGATTCATTTTACATGTTCATAATTAAGGGATTGTTATAAAATTATATTTAATGTATAAATAGGATAATTCTATCATTATAAATATTATTTATATTATGAAATCACAACCCATTTGACCATGGTCAACTTACCAATGTTTTTTTGGGATTATGAGTCGAACGCCCTCAAAACATTCGACATGAACATAATAGATTTAGTAACTATATAAGACTCGATAATAAATGAAATGAAAGGTATTTTTATAAGAGAATAAAAATGAATAATTTATAAATTAATTAAATAATTAATATAATTTTATTATAATATATTTATGTAACCTACATGGTGAGTCAAACTCAAGGTAAGGGATTACTCATCTCAATTTCCTTTCATTAAGACTCATTTCATTTTCACTACATGTTTTCTTTTGTTTGTTTTATTTAATACCATATGTAGGTATTTTATCATTAATCTACTAAAATTCAATTTATTTAAAAATAATTTTTAGTTTCTACCCTTTAATAATATTTTGATTCAAAATTTACCAAAGTGGTAAGGTTTTTTTAACAATGTTTTAAATGGTTTTAAATACTTTTCCTCATTGTCCATGTTCTTTTAAATGTTTCAATAATGTTATTATTTATACTTCAACTATTTTTAAAGGTCACTTTCAACTAATATTGAATTTTATTACCAATATTTAAAAAGGAATCATTTCAATGTTACATGTATGGGTTATCATTACTTTTTAGAAAAGTGAAAAAAGAATGTTATCTTTTAATGTATATGTCATGAATAGATTTTAATATTTTTATGATAACTCCTTTAATTGAAGACTGCTTTACAAATTTCCAAATTTATTTTAAAATAATATATTTTTCTTAATATTCTATGAATTTTTATTTCTAAAAATATACAAAAATAAAAGGATGTTATCTATTTTTCTCAAATCAAAATTCTACTGTTTTTATAAAATTATTTTTCATATTTATCAACACCCTTTATAGTATTTTATACCTATTTTCGGGATATTCATTAAATTATATCATCAACTATATTTATCTATATGGATTATTAATATATTATTCTATTTTACTGATTTGGGAAAATATTATCATTTTTATGCTAGTTTTTTAAATTCAAATATTTATTATTAAGGAATATTGATTATGTATTATATTTATTTTCAATATATAAGTAATGCATTGAAAATATGTAACTGATGTGTGGAAACCATTTAAAGATAGCACATTGATGCATCATTATGCCTCATGAGACCAAATAGAATGGTTATTTATTATTGTATGTCATCACATACAATTAAAACACCTTGGAACAGGACATTGATGATATATAAAATTTCTTTTCATAAGGTCTTGATGGTTTGTAAAATAATTAACAGAAGGCCTTGATGGTATGCAATATTTTTGGTCATATGGCCCGAATGTTAAGTTTCAAAATGATTTGACATGATTCCTTGATGAAAATATCATGACACCCAACATCGTAGATCCCATCATTATGAAATTAGTTTTTATTATCCATGTGATTTTTTATATTTCTACAATTAGATATATTTCATGTTCATACTTAAATTTGTTTTTTTGGAAATATTTTTATTTCATATGATAATAAAATGATCATATAATTTAAAAAATTTAAAGGTTGAAAGGTTTGGTTTCGAGGAAAAATTTCCATATTTTTTAAGAAACCCCTAGGAATTATGATTTTTCAATTATGTTTCTTTATGAAATGTTTTATGAAAAACATTTTGAAAAGAAGTTTATTTCAATAGTGAGTGGTTATTTTGATATCAATGATCGTTATAAGAAAAGGAAAAAATTTATATGGGATATTCATCTTTTTCGAAGGAAAAATGATTTTCATTTCATTTTATATCTCTTAGTATGATTTTTATATTCATCCCATGTTTTCAAAAAAAACTCATACTGATTAAAGAAGAGAAGTTACTATAGAAAGTTCTATATTTATACATTTAATATTTTTTATAAAATAAGAAAATGATTTTTTTATGAAATTGGAGTTTAAATATATGAGTATTGTTTATGAAAAAAAATGGAAACTTAATATAAGTGTAAAATTTGTATTATAAGTGTTTTATATGTAATATTTTTTCTTACTTATCTAAAATTTTAAAAAAAGATCATTTAAATGTAATAAAGTGAAACCCTTTTTATAAATCTTGTAATATGATTTTTTTAATTCAAATGTCATTACAGTTGGTATCAAAGGAAATGTATAGATAACATTAGAGGTTAGGATGTTATTTGAACATTAGTTAAAATTATTATATAACCTGAAATGTTAATATTCAATGGAGAATTATGGTTATTGAATAAAATTTTACATGGCTAATAATATATTAGTATTTATCCTTTTCATTAGATGGTTTATTATGATTTTATTTGATATAATATCTTTAACTGTTATGTTTTTACTAAATGGCTGGAACTAGTAGGAACAAAGTTAAAAATGTATGTGATCAACAATGTTATGGTTTTATAATAAAGTAAATAAATGGGATATTAGATAGATTAAAAATACTTATGGTTATTTATAACTAGTTATATTGATATATGATTAACAACCTGAACCTAGGTTAGTTTCCTGACACACAAAATAAAAAAAAGTTTTATATATGTTTAGGTGATAGAGATCATAAATGTAAAAATATACAGCTTATAACATGAAAAGAATGTGGGAAGAAGAACCAAGGGTAATGTATCTAAGTAATAAAAATATGTTTCAAATGTAGAGATTTTAGTCAATATAAAATTCAATTTTCTAGAAAAAAAATATTGTGAAAGAGAATAGAAAGATCATATGAATAATGTATTATAAAGGTTATATTCTTAATATGAAGAAACTTCAAATGATATATAATTTAATAGTTTTTATTATGTTTAATGTAGGAAACATGATTAGATTGAGATTGATAAATTATATAAAATGATTTATATTTTTGATTTTAGGAATTAAGTGTTAAGGAATAAGGTAAAAAAATATTGGGTTAAATATTTGTAAAGAAATTTTATTGATTGATGTTTTTATATATAGGATTTAAAGAGTTATGATGTAGTGTTATTTTGTTTAAGGGTTTATAAACTTAATTATAATGATAAGTATAATGAAACCGGTACCAATTTTATGTTTTATGTGATGAGAGTACTTTGGGAGACATTTATTGAGTTATAATAAATGTTTGAGGCAAATGTAACTCTTAAGATTAACTTGTAAAAAGGTTATTTAAGCAAGAATGCTTTTATATTTTGTGGACAGAAGTTGAAAGGTATTGATAAACCTTATAGTTAAGATGATATTTGGTATTGTGGTAATTATGGTTAATTGAGATAAAATGGTTATTACATTTTGGGAACATATATTTTATCATATAGATAACCATGAGATTGAAAATTGATTTAGTTACTAAGTGATTAATATTATTTTTGTATAATTTCACTATATTAGGAACATTATATGATTAATTTAAATAAAAATATTTTTTGGATAAGATGAAATTTTATTTTAATAATAAAGATTTTTTGAAGAATATATGATTTTATTGTTGCTTCATGATGATTCAGGATATTTATGAAAAAGATTAGCATATTTTGGAGATTATATGATCAGAGAATTTACATTTTTTAGGTGAATTTATGACTGATTAATTTTTTCTTTAGATAAATATTATATTTATCTTGGAATAATATGTGGGAAAATATTTTTGAATTTTGTGTTTTGAACTTGGTTAGGAAAAGTTTGAAGAAATTTAAGGTTAGTTATTTATGGAATAATTTAAGTTAATATTTGGGTTTTTTTTAGGATCTAGATATTAATAGAGTATTTATTCATATACTGGATATTATCTTATCTTATTCTAATCATTTTTTGTTTTTATTAGTGGAGAAAAATAGGATAAATAATTTTTCATCTTTTTGGGATCTTATGATCTGTTTGGAGTTGATTTTAGTGATTAAAACAAGAAAAAATCATCTTAAATATTTATTTCATAGAGTAAGAGATGATATGGACGTATAAACTAGTCAAAGTAAAAAACCAAGGATTAAATTATACTTATGTAGTGGAAAACAATCAAGTACGTATATTTTCATAAAAATTTTATTTCAATGAAAAAAATAATTTCTCAAATATATCAAGTCTTATGTGCAATGTGACTCTCAACTATCACGATACGCATTTAGAAACACATACACAAGTATGAATCTTAAATAGTAACATTATTTTATGAAATAATAATCATCCTTATCTTTACAAAGATATTAAAGTTCATAATAAAATCTATATTTAATTTTATTACTATATTATGATAAATTCATTATGTGATATCATATTAAAATTGCGAGGAAATAATTTCAATTAGGGGGAGAATATAACACCCCACGATTTTAGTTTAAAAAGAATACTATGATTTATTGTGTGTACTATACATAATATCGATCTTAAAATGAATTTCAATACACTATTAAAATATTATTATGAAAGTATGTTCGTTACAACCTAGTCATTGAATTGGTAGATATAAACATGAATAACTACATTATGAAATATATATAAATATATAAAAACTTTTATTAATATAAATTTATTTATTAATTCTTAGTCGAGAGAATTCAATGTCAAATAAGATCATATAATATTAAATGATATTTTTTTTGAAAATTTATTTATATGCGCAAAGTATTTATATTGGAATAAATTAAGTTAACCACTATAAATGAATTATTTTTATAAAATTCATAAATCATATTTTCAATAAAATAAATTAACATTCATATAATGGTGTTTAGTAGATAAGGAATGGGTATAAATTCATTTTATTCTTTAAAAATATATTTTCATTAAAAATGGATTTTATTGCATTTTGGGTGAGGATATTATATTTTATTTATTACAATTTTAGAAATTGTATATTATGAAATGAAAATAATTTTTGAAATCATAATGTCAAAATAATTATATGATAAATTTTTGGGATTTTTCTAAATAATTGATTGTTGGGTGAATAGTGAAAATAATGATTTTGCAAAAAAAACTATCATTTTTTTCTTTAAAGCATATAATATAAAATTATAATCCTTTTTTGATTTTTTGTGTCACATAAGTTTAATTTTTTTTAAAAATTATCCAACTAATTTCATATAAATCAACATCATACATTATTTTGGAATAAAATCTTTTTTTTTCTTAAAAGATGTATTTTTCCAAAACCAATTTTTTGTGTCATTTCTTGAACTTATATTTAAGTTAATTTATTAAACTTCTATAAATTAAATAATATATAATTTATTTAAAAAAAATTAATTATAATATCCATATTAAATAATAAGTCTTATTTCATTTTTTGTCATAATGAATAGTAATCATGGTAAAAGTTTATCACTGTAGTACATGGTAAAATGGGTTAATTAAGGTTGAGATTACTGGATAAGGCATAAAAATATCTCAAAAACTCACCTTAATATCATATAATGTATTTATTTCATCCATAACCATCATAGTATTAAAAATATGAAAAACAAATCCACTTTCCTCTGATTATGACCTTTATATTATTTTAAGTAACCAGTAATTACAAAATGTCACTCTCTCTCGCTAATTATTTTTTCATGAATTGGATATAGATAAATCATATATATAAATGAATATATATGATAAAATTGATTAAAAGTAAACTATATTTATTACATTAATTTATTTTTTAATTTTAGGGATTGTATAAATACCTAGAACGTTTACGCAACACCAATACAACGTTTGTACTTGGAGTAGAAAAATCATGTAAATGGTTTAAAAAAAATTAAAAGTAATATTTTTTAGTTAATTATGATATAAAATTAATTTTATTTATAATTATAAAGTTAAATTGTTATTTAAACTTTTAATATTCAAATTATATTATTATCTTGATGTCTTTAAAGTCATCTTTGGTGAATAGTCCTGAAAATAAATTTAAATGGTATTTAATGTTTAAAAAATATTTTTAAATAATGGAAAACCCATAAAAATAATATAATAATTAAATTGGATGGAAAATTGTATAAGATATAATTAATATAATATTTATATGCCACTTTTCATTTTTAAAATTACTTGGATGACCCTTAGATATTAAAAAATTTGGTTTCCACGGTTATTGTTAAAAGGGTTAATGAGGGGGGGTTAAACCATGAGATAATGTTAAAAAAGACAATCAAACTTTTCTAAATTTTATTGTTTGTATTAATTTTAATTTCATACTCTTTTTTCAAATATATGGAAATTTGGATCTATTTTACTTGAGTTAGATATATATTATATATTAATATTTCATGTATTTACAAGTTTCTCACCCACCTCACATATAAAAGGGAACATCCTGTCCTCTCTTCCTCATCCCACTTATTTAATTCAAATCTACAAAAGACTACCCAAATAACTTCAAAACCTTCATCCCCATGTACTAGTGGTTTTGGTATCACTAAAAGAGCATCATAGAAGGATTAAGGTGTCAGCTAAATGAGGTTTTCCAAAGAAGAGGTATAACTCTAAACCAAGTGTTTTCATGTTTATCTATTCTTACAACTCATAAAAATATTCTATAATCATAGAGATATTATAACATAATTATATTCCATATTTTAAATGTTATTATATTTATGTAACAACCCTTTATAATATCTTTTTTTATCCTATGGAAAATAAAAACATTGCTCATGTGTATGTCTGAACTACCACCTCCATGAAGTGATGTGTATCATTTTTCATCCTCAACTCAAACGGATGTTTTTTATGATGTATTTAATGAATATACATACAATATTTATTACATAATTATGATTCTATAAATATAATATATTACTTACCTTCTTACCCTTTTATTTTTTGAAAAATGATTGTGTTGCACGTGCATACGTGTGGACTACCACCTGCAAGAAGCGATGTGATTCATTTTTCATGTTCATACTTCAATGATATTTATGAAATTATATTTAACATATAAATTTAATAATTATTCTATTATTAATATTAGGGATGTGATGGAACCATAACCCCTTTGACCACAGTCGACCTATCAAAATTGATTTGGAATTGTAAATCGAATGTACTCAAAACATTCAACTTAAACATAATCGATTTAGTAACTAAATAAGACATGGTAAGAAATGAAATAAAAGGGATTATGATAAGTTAATAAAGCTGAAAAAAATTGAGTGAGTAAATAATTAATATAACTTTATTATAAATGAGTTAAGTAATATATGTGTCGAATCGAACATGAAGTAAGGGATTTATCAGCTCAATTTCCTTTCATTGAGACTCATAAAATGTTCACCACTTGTTTTATTTTGTGTGGTTTTTATACTATCATATGGATCTATTTTATTATTAATTTAATCAAATTCATGTGCTTTACAAATACTTTTCAATTTTTCTCCTTCAATGATCATTTTATTCAAAAGATACTAAAGTGGTAAAGGATTTTTCTTTAAAATATTGTTTTAAATATTTTAAACTCTTTTTAACCAATGTCCATATTATTTTAAATGTTTCAAGAATGTTATTATTTATGATTAAATGGTTTTTAAAGGTAATTTTCAACTACCTATGGATTTATTTACCATGTTTTAAAAAATAATCTTTTCAGTGTTTCATGTATGGGTTATTAAGAGTAAAAAGAACCTTCTCTTTTAACTTGTGAAGCATGAACGAATTTTCACATTATCATAAATATTCATCAATTTGAATCTTTGTTTCTAATTTATTAGGGTTATTTTCAAAAACAAATTCACAATATTATGAAAATTTTATGTTTTTAAAAGATACCAAAATAAAAGGATGGTTTCTCATTTTTTTCAAAGTATAATTATAATGCTTTTGTAATAGTATTTTTCATCTATGTAAACAAAAATTAAATTATATAATTCCTCATTGGAAATATTATCTAAATGATATCATCCAATTTATTTCTTGGGATGTCTTATGATCATTATTTTCTATTTTATTTTTGGAAAACTATTAACATTTCATATTCTAGTTTTCCAAATATGAATGTTTCTTATAAAGGAATATTGATTATATATTACATTATTGATTTAATATATGATTAATTCATGTAAATATATAAGTGATTGGTGGGGATCAATTATAGGTAGTCCCTCGATGCATTGGTAGGTGTCATGAGATAAAAACACTAGATATTTCTTAGTTTATGTCATCCCATACAATAATAATGTCTTAGTATAATGCCTTAATGGTATATAAGATGCCTTGGAACAATTCCTTATTGGTATATAAATTTTCTTGGAATAAGGCTTTTATGGTATGTAAAATGTCCAGGCACAAGGCCTTGATGGTAAGGTTCATTATGTCTTGGCTTAAGGTCGTAATGTTAAGATCCTGATGTTCATTATTATGAATCGATCATTATGAAATTATTTATTTTCATCCATGTGGCTATTTATATTATTAACATTGGAATATTTCATGTTCAAGTTTTTCATGGGTTTTTTTGGAAATATGTTGATTTTATATAATAAAAAATTGAGTTTATGATTTAAAAAAAATTAAGGGTGTAAGGTTTGTTTATAAGGAAAATTTCTCAGGTTATTTAAGAAACTCTGATGAATTGTGATTTTTCCCATATGATTGTTTATGAAACATTTTCTAAAAAAAATTAGTCAAATAAGTATATTTCTATATTAAGTGATTATTTTTAGCTTAATGCTTATTATAAGAAAATAAAATCTTTTATATGGTTTCTTCATGTATTTCAAAGGACTAATGATTTTATTTTATTTTTATATCCCTTACTAAGATTTTTAAGTTCATCCCAGGGTTTCAAATGTTTATCATAGGTATTAAGGATGTGTAAGAAGTATAGAAATGTATATATTTTCGATATAGGGATCCTTCTTAAAATAAGTGAACATGTTTTGAATTAAATATGTGTTTAAATTTAATAATCTTATTTTTGAAAGAAAAATGGGAATTTATTGGAAGTTCCCACTTTATATTATAAGGGTTTGATATGTCAGAGTTTTTATTAATTCTCTAAATCTCTAAACAGAAATGATCCTAAAAATGTAAGAAAGTATAAACCTTATTATAGATCAAGTAATTATGAGTTGTTTAATGAATGAGTTAGTATAAATGGTATGTTTTCATTTTCCTGGGACATCCTATGCCCACTACACACAAATGAACCATAATTCCTACCAGATTCCTACATTATTTGATGGAATCATTACCAAACCATATCCTAAAATCGCACCAAATCAAAGAGATTAAAAGGGAAATGATAGCATATATGAATTATGAGGAGAACATGAATTGGATCTTCATAAAATTTCCACTAAAAATATCTTATCTAAAGGGAGAATATAAAGAGGAAGGATAGGGGAGAGACGAATGAAATGGCCTCTCCCTGTGCAGATATTTCAACAAAAACCAAATGGGGTTGACCCTAAAATTATGGGTCTACCATTAATTTAAAAATAGGATTGGATCTTGGTCTTAATGTGACCCTCCTAATTCATGAATTGACCCTTACCAAGTTAAGGGATCGATAACCCTTCATATATCCATCATCATGTGACCCCTAAGGGTCATGGTGTATGGACTCATTTTCTAAGAGTGTGCAAACCTCTATGGAATAGCCTCCTATCTCATGGAATGGTTCCTTCAGAGTACCAACCATGACACCATTTATGGTAGAACATCATGATAAAACCTAAGGTTCATGTAATGACTGTATTTCCTCCATGAAAATTAAAATCCAAAAACCATAAGGATCTTCAGACCCTTCGTAGGTGTAATTAACATAACACCAAACCCCTTTCATTTTATGTCCCATTCTATAAGAGTCATTGCCTTTGTCAAAAGCCACCAAAAGATCCACCACTCTACAAATACCTCAGTCACAGTCTGACCATATCCCCACTCAATCCTCGTCACAATATAGCCTATGATCATAATAACATTAAGATGAATTTATAGAAAAAAGGCAGCAAGGGGGTCACACCAACCCTACTCCAACATTCACCTATGTTCCGAAAACGTCACATTGGCCTTAATACACTTCAAAATACTTCTCCTAGAAATTTTAAAACCTTTATAATTTTGATCCATATCCCTATTTTCAAAACATCCCCTTCTCCAAAAATTCAAATTTCTTTTGAATTTCACAACCCATAATGACACGGGCCTTTATAATCTCCCCCACTATATAACTTCACATACTTGAGAAACATTGGTGGTTTTTCAACCACAAATCCTGACCTACCTTAGTCATTAATTCTTCACTAAATCAATATGTTTTATCCCAAAAGTTGGAATGAACATTATTTGTATAACTCCAACACCAAGGTATACCATTCTCCAAAATTTGAGTTAAAAACTCATTACTTTAATTAATATCAATATGGATCTCAACTATACTCATCTATCTTTAGACACTACGGTGTTAGAAACTGATTCATTCATAGGCTTATAGTGATCCTCACCAAAAAAAATCAACTCTATAAGTCATGTTACAACCCATGGTGCTCCCCACCATTGGAGTCACCTATTAAAAATGAATTTTTGGTGGTTAATCTACATTATTAGTACACTTTCCACCTCACCACACCCAATTTAATGAAAAAACACTAGACAAACCTCCTCTAGTTGACCTTTCCCCAATCATCTTGACCAATCACACTGATATGTTATCACATCACTTTACCATGATACATAAATCTATAGATATGTCATGATATCTTCCAAACACGCATATCAAAGTCCAAACCTAACACTCTATGTATTTCTATGTTTGGGTACTCTACCAAACAAAATTTTTATTTTACTTCATTCATGAACATCGATGTGCCTCTAATCCAACACACTCTTGGATCGTACCTAATCAATCCAAATCACGATTCCAACATCTAGACTCCTTTAAACACCACATATAACTCCTAAATATGGTTTTTACTAATAAATAGGGAAAAATAATATCCACCTACAAATAAAAAAACCAATTCCATATCTACCATTCAATAATCAGTCTAACCAAATCAACAACCCATCCAACATGAGAGTCATACCTACATGACTGATAAAACACTCCCACCATTAATGTATCTTCATCATCAACATAATGTGCCGAAATTTTCAATTCCATGGCCCATGATCCATCCACAACCACACTTAATTACTATACATGTTCATCCCCCTCATACACGAGCACTGACATAAAACACCAATTTCTACTCATTCCATGATCACTAGGAATGATATCCTTAGCATCAACTAAATTTCTATCCATAATAAGGGTTACACCATCCAACATTCAAAAAAATTAACCCCACTAAATATATATATTTATACTACTCCTCAAGCACCGAGCCAACTAGTTCCCATAGAACATGTGTTTTAATCCTCTCGATCCATGCTCACCTATATTGTTAACCTTTAAAAATATCTATCCTTGATGTCACCATACACTATGCAAAAAAACACCTCCCATTCTCATCCTAGACCATAGGATTCCATGAAGACATGTGTTCCATAAAAACCACTTATCCTTAGACCAAACATGACCTCTCATAGATCTATAAATAAGCATAAATTTTTTATACCCAATGCGTGTTTACCCTATCACATAGAGGATTTTACCAAAAATACAAGAAAAAACACTCTCTCCTCATCCCATTAAAATAAGTCCTATAAATACCTTCCTTTAAAGTTATCATTAATTATCTATCTCAGTATCTTCAAAACCCAATAGATGTATTATCCTATACCACTCTATTTCATAACCCAATTAACAATCTCATTAGTCACACATCATCAAAACTAGGCTCACTCCCCTAAAAAATTAATCATACACCCCTCACATGTCAAACTCATTGATTAAAAAGTATACCCTAATGATTATTTTCTAACAGACTGAAGGAATATCACTCATGATTTCTTAGTTCATATCCCATTTATCTGAGGCTTGATTTACTATTTAATTGGATGATCATACCCCCTTATCATTTCAAACCTACCACAATTCAATTGCCTCCCATGTGTAGGACCCCAGGACACCTTGAGAGGGGAGGGGTGAATCAGGGTGTCAACTTTTTCTTTTAATGGGATTTATCTTGTTCTCACATTGGTAGGAACTTGTTAAAACAGTATGATGAAAATGATCAGAAAGCAAACATTCACATGCAGAGAGTCAACGTAGCACTTTTTACTTGGTTCACCACTAAGGGCTATGTCCAAGGAGCATATGCCGACAGATTTTCAGTCGTACCAAATTCCACTAGTCTTTACTAGATGTGGATTACAAAGTTTCGAGAACAGTCACTCTGTCCCAGGCTCACTGCCTTTAT
Organism: Viscum album; assembly: GCA_963277665.1. Taxonomy (NCBI): domain Eukaryota; kingdom Viridiplantae; phylum Streptophyta; class Magnoliopsida; order Santalales; family Viscaceae; genus Viscum; species Viscum album. The sequence goes on along the minus strand of OY728160.1, from coordinate 252,420,566 downwards.
AAAAGGTTTAGGAATAGCTCACTGCTTCCCTTGGGTCACTCCCATTGACTCCCCCTGGCTCACTACCTTTGGTGAAGTCTCAATCAGTTTATAGATGTGAAGGTATCTTCATAATTACTCTATAATACATCCTCTATTGCGTATAGATGCTCTGTCAAAGTCCAACTCTCGCCTATAGTCTAATCTCACTTCCAACCGAGGGTACCGGGCAATCTCTCAACTTTCACGCAGCTCAAAAACACTAGTGCATTTCTTTACTTCCTGGAGTTTAATTCCCCTGCGCGGCACAAATTTGGCATGCAAGTCTCACCAAACCACTTGCACGACACCTCCGTCTTCCATTCCACACTTTCACAAGTCATTGTCTTTTAGGACCAAACCACCTTGGACACGCATCCAACAACTGGTGCGCAAGTTGTACTTGCGCGACCAAACAACCACTTGCGCGACTCCAACACTTGCGCGATGAGAGCTATGAAAAACTCCAAGTCTTGAACTTCATTAAAAATGAGGTGGGGTGTCCTCTATTTATGGGAAAACTAGACACCCTGCACGGTGGTGTGAAAGCCTCCTCTCATCGTGCAAGTTCTGGCACGCAGTTCCATCCGCCCTAGCCTCTGTCGCGCAACTCACTTGCATGACCCAACCAATACTTGTGTGACCCTCTTTCCTTTGCCATGTTTTTAAGATCTGATCATGAAAAACATCTGGTGCGCAACATTCCAAACCTCCTAGGTACCGGCGCGCAAGTCCCTTCATGGCGCGCAAGTCACTTGCGTGACCAAACCAATACTTGCACGACCCTCTTTCCATTTACATATTTTGAAGTTATGTTCTTGAAATAAATAGGCACGTAAGTTCCCAAGACTCCATGTAGTCGGTGCGCAAGTACCTTATCCAAACAGTTTTTTTTCCCCTTTTGTCAATTTTGAGGTCCATAAATGTGGTAAACACTAGAAAACAGTTCCACCTTCAATACTGTTATCAGCTTGACCTGTATGAGCACTTTGCTGGCACACATTCTGAACTTCCTAGGAGGATTTACAATAAACACAAACCATTCTCCAATTCATGCATAGATGACCATGGTTCCAACACCATGTTTCCACATCCACGCTACATAAGGAATCACTATTCTTATACTACATACCTGATATCACTTCTCGTTCATCAATACTAGATGTTAAGAATATACCCATGATTCTCATATCTTTGGGAAAAACAAAGATTAAGTTAACCCTTATCTCAAGTTAACCTCATATATCACATCATATCTCAATAATAATAGGAAAATGTCCTGCTACTCAATCATCCCACTCGGCTCACCAAAATCCTAAGCCACACTTCAACATCACTAGGATCTCCCATCAAGTCCATAATACTATTATAACATAGGATACTACTCATGGGGAAACATATCTACACAATTCTTAATCATAAGGAAACCTATGTGCCAACACACCAACCCTAGATTTCCCACATGTACACATCAAGCATCCATAAAGAACTGGACTAGGCTACGACTTGAATAGTTATTTTACATAGATTGAAGAGAATTCATTATCCCCGTGGGTTGGAAACTAGTTCCTAGGTATAAAGAATTCTATTTGTGAATAATTTCACCCACTAATATAAATATAAAACAAATAATCGGTGGAAATAATAAAACTCTATCTAAACATGGAAATATGAATAAATATTTATACAATAATAAACAACTAAAATAAATGAAAAAGAAGAAGTATACACAAATCAATAGAAAATTAAAGCTGAAAGGATAATATGACTACACCACAAAAAGATGCTAGTGATGGAACCTGAATAGCTCGAACATCACCACTAGTGATCCCTAGTCACATTCCACATCCCACCATCCATCTATGGACCAACCTAAAAGATTAAAAATGAAAATAAAATTGGGCAACTAAAACCTGAAATATAAATGGGCATGAGCTAAACAAACTAGTAGGTCGCTAACTACTATGACATGGAAATCCTATAGTAGTATAGTTCTTAAATTAAAAGTTTCAACATAAGGTATAAAATAAGTTTTCACGTGCTTTATAAAAAAAGATAACAAACATAACACTTACACGTTTACAAACAACTACCCCTTACAAAATAAAAACATGGATTGTTAAACATTTTCAACGAACCATTTCTAACCTAGTAAAGAGGGTATTTAAAATCATATAAAATAAACCAAAATTCCACTTATTCCTCTTTCTAATAATTTTATAATAACTTCAATTTTATAAACGACTTCAAGGAAGAGATATTTATTAAATCCGATTTATAAAATTACCAAACTGTTTTCCTTTAAATCAACATATTCAAAATCATTTTAAAATAAAAAAAATTCTGAAAGTAAACTCGAACCCATAGATGGTGTAACAAAATAACACATAGTCACTAAGGAAAAAAATAAGAATAATCCAAAAATCAACCCTATAATGGTATCTTATAAGAAAAATAACTAGGGGAATACAACCAAACCATAAAATGGAATCCCTTAAATCATCTAAAAAGGACCTAATCATCATGGAAAACATCATATGGATCTTATAATACATACTTGAACTGGTTATAAGGATCCTAGTTCAGTACTATTGATCTTTTCCACATCCCTAGTACTCTCATCAGACTATCTGAAAATAAACTTCTCAAGATCCTCCCACTACCACAGGCCACAAAAAGTTTTGTATATCACATGTCCCACTACCCCTTTTGGTCTAACTGACTCAGTGATTTTAGAAACAATACCTAGACAACCGACTACTCTATACTAGGGATTTATCTCATACAATTCACAAAAAAAATATTCCTAGGTATCCCATGAAAATTATAAAGGATGTGAGAATAAATAAACCATCACATGAATCAAATATAAATAATTTTAAATAACACATGCCTCACCTCCTACACCCTCACATGAAATATCATCTTCCATATCCAATCATGATAATCTGTTAAGAATCAATAATATAAAATACCATATAATGAATCTAAAAAAATTCATAAAAATAGTCATACAAGGTTCAAATGAGGGCCTCACACATTTTTAGAACACAAATCATTAAAATTACCAATAGGGCTTTCACAAAAGTGGTCAGAAATCCAATCCATTTTCACATCATTTGAAAATCACTTTTAAAATTTTATTTGGAAACAATTTATCAAACAATTCTTGAAATCCCATTTAGAAAAACTAATAAAATTCCACTAATCACTTTTTTAATATAATAAACCCCTTTATTTTAGAAATAAAATGGTGTTAAAAACCCTTTTATAAAACATCAATTCCCTTTTTTGAAACATTTTTAACCACTATGTGACCCAATGGTATCGAAACCATTTTGAGAGAATAAAGGTCAAATTAATTCATTTTATAAAATGAGAATTTAAAACATCACACACCCATTTTTAAAATAAAACCAGTGTCAAAACCACTTTCAAAATATTTAAATTTCTTTTGAAAATCTACTCATTCATTTTAAAAAACACTTTTCATGTGACATAAGTAAATTTCAAGTCTTTAAACCATTTTAGTTTTTTTAAACCTAGCAATGACATGCTATAGTATTATCATTTCATAAGAAAACATTTAAAAACATTCAATCAATTCATAACATCTATTAAAAAGGAACTATAAAGAATCACCCACCTCACTTCATGTAAACCCATAAAAAAATGTTTCCTTCAAAGGTAAAGGCACAAAAAACCAACATGCATCTTCTTATACCCTAAAAACATAAATCCCCACCATTATAACCTCCCTAAATCCAAATACCAACCCAAATTGAGGTCAGGGTTCATAGGAGTAAGAGAAATTTAGATGTAGATAGGGGTAAAGGAATAACAGATGAGAAGAAAAGAGGAATAAGTAAGTCCTACTCACTTGAAATAAATAAGAACAATCATAGAAATCAAAGAATACGAGAAGTAGAATATCCCTCCATGTGCTCTCCACCGTTGGATGAATGAGATAAAAGAGGGGTTCATAGCCCATTATAATATACAAAGGTAAATAGTTAAAATCTATCTTTAATGAAATATAGAAAAATAACACAGTTTAGCCACATAGTTTTACAAACCATGTGCCAACCATGTGAATGAAAATTTTTAAGAAAAGTAACCACTTTTTGTTTGCAAACTTTTTACCAGCCATGAAAAACCCCTCTATAAAAATTAAAAATCATGTCACATGATTTTCATATGGTTTCCACTAACCATGCATTAATCATGCACAAATACCCATACACCACAGGAGACTCACACAATTTACCATAGGCTTCACATGGATGGGACCAAACCATGAGATACCCATAAATAATAATCATGTACTATAAAAATGATTTAGAAATCACTCTATGTAAGGGTATCCACATGATTTACCTTAAAAATGATTGAAAACCATGCACATAAGTATAAATTAAAAAAACATAAAAAAATTATCACAATTTCTCCAAAACTTAAATCAATACAATAAATTGATCAAATAATATAAAATATAAGGTAATAATGAAAATTGGGTGCCATAATTCTCCCCACCATGACACTTTTGGGATCCAAAAAGTCTGAGGTTAAAGTAATGGTATTGAAGGAAGAGAAAATTTCTTCACTCTTGCACAAGAAGTGGAAAGGTTTGGAAAAAAACTAAAAGGATATGAATACCAAGAAAAAATTTATTCTCCCAAAAATGTCCATTAAAATCCTCAAATAGCATCAACAACCTAAAGTAGTAATCAACTATAACCATCCTCTAAGTAATTTCAATTAAAGGATACCTAACATGGTCCCCCCCCCATTTAGAATTTCTCTAAATGGAGGGAACAATGATTAACTCTCCTATAATGAGGGAATATAGAACCACTATGGTTCCACAAGGAAATAATCGGATTCCACCAACCATGGAAATCCACCAAACCATCTCAAATATAAAAAGGAATCACAATGCAAGGAACACCTAGAGAATCTCAAAGATAAAGATCATCCAATATTATAAGATTGGGTACCCAAAACAATCCATAACCATTTCACCTAACATATACAAATAATTCCATGATTAAACACATGTCGCAATCAAAGGAACAACATGGGATTTAAACTTTGATCACATATAAAAAGTAAGTGGAAAACTAGGACCACATACCTAGGATACATTCTCATGGTAGACCCAACCAGATTCTAAAAAACATCAGCCAATACAAAATATGAATAGGTTCCATTCATTTCATCATCACTTAAATCATACACCCAAGGTTTTCCCATGTCCCATAGAGAAAATAAAAATCATTTCATTTCCCTCACTACAAGTCCAGAATCACCAAAACATCCACATAAGGCATAAAGAACATAAGTCCTAAACCAATCCAAATAATAATTACTCAAAAAAGAACAACCAAAATATTTTCAAACGATCACACCAAACAAAATCCACCTTAATTCCATAAGGAACTAAACATATAGAGCACAAATACACAATGAAAACAAACACCCAAAAACACAAGGATATTGAACCTCACCAAATCACCCAACTAGCTATCCAAGAATCTCCTAGACTAGTCTACCAACCTAAATGGATGGTTAACCCACCACTGAAACCATGAAAATGGGAAAAAAACACTTTACACTCCCTATGATTCTAGGTAAGATCCATGAACCAGAAAAGAACAACCTCAAGGGGTAAACACCATAATTTTAATTGAGACTATTATGGGATACATAATTAATATAAAACAGAACAGTAAATATACTTTGTTATGTTCTCCAAATAAAATTAACCAGTCCCAATCCACATAGATGGAAAAAATCTAAAAACAAAAATCACCAAGGAAATTAACATTCCAAAATATCATTCTTTTAAAAACCATCACATCCCTAAAGAAATAAAAACAAATTTTTCAAAAACACATGGGTGATTAAAAATCATCCAATAATTTAAAAACATTTCACTTCATTCAAAATCACAACTCCATTATGGAATTACCAATAATTTTAACCCAACATTTAAAACCACCAATTTCTTTGCAAAACATGAAACCCTCTCGAGCTTCTCAAATCTCATTCGTGAAAACGTTGCAAATAACCTCCTTTGAAATGTTTGAAAACAGAAACTAAAGGGTAAAATTCCTTTCAAAATTAACCACTAATTGGGTTTTAAACCCAAAAAATAATCTTTATAATGAATAAAACAAATTTAAAACAAAAATTCATCCAAAATACTTTCTAAAAAACTAGTTCCATTTTTTAAATGATCCTAAAGGTATAATTATCAAGATAAAACGTTTTCATGAAATCCAAAACTATTTTATAAATAATACATAAGGCTATAATAATTTTACATAAAATTATCCTTTTCACTAAAAACCCAATTTACACAACCATTAAACCAAAAATAATACACATCACAATTCCAAACAAAAATTCAATCCACGTCATCATTGTATCACAAGATCCACTTGAATAATTTCCCAATACTAGAAGTTCTTAAATAGTATTCTAAACAAAAATCCAAACAGGATACAAAACCATTCTAAAATCAACCATATTGTTTGATGGTACATGGGTTAGTTATGAAACAACACCTATAATATTTCTAAGATATAGTGGTTGTTCGCTGTCCAGTTTATCCGACCATACAAACCAACCTCAATCTAATGATCCACTTTATGTTACCATCCAAAGACACCAAAACTACCCTCAAGGATACCCACACCATGACATGAGGATGAACATATCATAAATGGTAAATCCAATGTAATTTTGAATTCAAAATTCAACACCAATTCCGATGGTAACTCGAGAACCATCATCAAGGGTGGTTATCAAGTACCCACACATGACCAACCTCACAATTCTTGATAATAATCCTAAATAAATCTTACCAAGACATAGAAAATAAATAGAGAGAGACATTATGAACCTAGTTCCCAACTAATAAACCTAGTATCTAATGCCATTTTTTAATGAACAAACTCAGGCTGCCACCTGAACTGACATCTAAACTGGTCTGATCTATGGCCTGAAGGGCTTTCCCGATCCTCATTTCCTAGAAACCAGTTATTGGGTATCAAGAATACTATTTAAAAATGAATTCATACTTATATATCAATATAAAATAAATAATCATTGAAAATTTTAAATATCCAATTGAACATGAAAATATAAATAAACATCTATACCAAGATAAACAGTTAAAATAAATACAAAGTAGGTGTAGATAAAAACCACTAGAAAAACCCAAGTCAAAAGATAAATAAAATAACACATAAAGGTAAAAAAAGAAAAAGAACCCAAATAGCTTAAACATCTAGACTAGTAACCCCTAGTCACATTCCACATCTCTCCATCCATACATGTACAAAACTGAAATCTTGAGAACAAAAAAAATTGGTACCTTAAACATGTTACACCCCATGAAATTAAAATATTTTCATTTCTAAATAAAATTAATTTTATTTTATTCTTTATTTTTACACAACACCATTTTAATATTACACTACGCACAATAATTAGTTGTCTTTCATTACACGCAAGTCCTAGTTTTACTGAACAATAGTATATTATTAAAATATTTTTGTTAATATGATATATAACCTAGCCGTTAAATTTGAAGTTATGAATAATAATAAACACATTTTAAATTTTATATATTAAATTTAATTTTAAAATAAATATTATTCATTTATTATACATAATATAAAAAAAATTCAATTTTTTTGGATAAAAGAATTATTTTTTAAAAAAGTCAGTTTTGTCACCTTTTGATGGTGAACCCATTTTAAATCCAATATTTGACACCTTTATATATTTAATTTGACAAAATAATATTATTATTTGGAATCAGGACATAAAATTTTTTATTGGATATAATTTTAGTGTTTTTTTGATAACTTTAATATTTTTATGAATAGTGAAAAATACGAAATTTTAATTGAAAACAACTTTTTCAATAAAAATAATTTATAGTGTAAAATTATAAATATGAATGGTTTTAAAGTATAATTAGATTATATTTTTATTGTTTCATATAATTTTGGTCATTGAAATTATTTTCAAATTAAAATTTGATATTAACAAATGTCAATCTTTTGAGGGTTTTTACTTTTCAAAAACTCATTTTGTCATTTTGACAAATGATGATTACTTTTAAATTAATTACTAAAACTTATGTGTTTAAAATTTTTAAAATTGAATTATATATTTTGAATCAGTGGGTAAAAATTATGTTAATAGGTTACTTTTATTTTTTGGCATTAAAAATCGTACCTTTATTGATTTTATTTATTGATGCGGTTAAGGATAAATCTGGTAATTAAAGGTAAAATTAATGTTATAAATTACCTTAGAACCCCTAACAATACCATTGAATGAATAAATTATACTTTTATCATATATGGCTCGAAATGGAATCACTTAATGTCCACTTTCCCATGAATCTGACATTAATATTATTAAAATAAATGAATGTGAGAAAATGTCACACTCTCATTTTATATAAGTATATTAATTTTAATATAGAGATAAACAGAAGATAACATTGACTATAGGTATTCTATGGAAATAAAAAAAATTACCTATGTTGTATAAATTTATTTATAATTTTTACAGATAAAATTATTACCATTAAGGATGACACAATAGTGATGTAGAAATTAGTTTATTAATAGAAATATCAAATAAATGGTTTTAAAAATATTAAAAGAAATAAAATTTCAATTAATTAATGTGTTGCACGAATTTTATAGGTTACTATGATGTGTTAGGAGTATATTTAATGTTTTTTTAACTTATATTCGGTGTTAATTTTATTTAAACTCAAATAAATGAATAGTTTCAACATTGACATAATTGATATTTTATAAAAATAACATATTATTAAATTATTTAAAAAAAATAATTTTTTTTAAAAATTATAAAGTAAAAATTTTAAGGTCTAAAATGTCATAAAGTGTCCAATTATGAAAAATTTATACCACATAATTAAATATTTATAACCATTTAATATTTAGAATATTATTACTATAATTAAAATTAAATAGATTTAATAAGGATAAATCAAAATGATAAGGTTTGAAATAAAATCAAAACATGTCAAAATTTTATGTTTTTAGAGGATTTATACCCATAAAAATATTATCTACTAAATAATCCACTTTAGATCCATTTTAATTTAAAAATTAATTTATATTAATTTAATTGTTTTGGTATTTTCAAAGGTGACCCTCCCCTCTCTTATAAAAGGGAACCTCTACTTATCTTTTAATAAAACCTCTAAATCCCTTTGGATTGGCCAACCCATGCACATTTACTCTCCCAAAATTCCTCACTTCATCCTATAGTCCACACATCGGGAATAAATCCATCATATGGTGACCTTTTGTACAAATCCAATGGAGATACAAGAAAAAGAGGTAATTGTTTTATCACCTCATTCGGAATTCTTTTCTTCTTATACTTACTCTTTATATGTTGTTTCCATATCAAAGTAATAACTCCAGTATAAAACATATACTAAAATGTTATTATTATCATGATAAAACAATATTCCTCATTTTATCCATCACACGAATAACAATATCATCATGTGTGTGTACGTACAGCTTACCGTCTCCACGTCGTGGTGTAATTTGTTATTTCACAATACATTATTTGGATGGGTATAATGATTATTATAATGGATTTAAATAATTAATATAACATGATAATTATTATTTATAATTATAATATAATCTAATTCCATAACATTTATCGATCAAGGGAATGATACCGTCACACGTGCGTACGTATGGCTTACCATCTCCACGACACGGTGAGATTCATTCTTCGCGTTAACCATTAAAGAATAATTATCAAATTTATATGATGAGTAAAAATAATAACTATATAATTAATTTCATTCTGTATATGAATAAAATATATCCTATTCATAATAAACATGACTTACATTATAAAATAGGAATGAGAAAACGAAATAGTTAATACCCGAAACAATGGTAATACTAAAATATTAATAAAAAATGATAAAAGAGGGTCATATATGATATTATACAAGAGGTTATCACACCCTCAACTAATTTAATGTAAAATTTAAGGGTTAATTTTGAAATCTCATTATTATCTGAGATTATTTATGTGTAAGTATTTACTAGAACATATTTATCATTAATGCTTATGTTTCTTAAAAAAAATTCAAAATAAATATTTTTAAGGTTTCATGTAATGGACATGTTAACTAAAACATAATTTTAAATGTTTTAAATATTTGTTCTTTTTAAACATTCTCATTAATTTCCATGTTTTCAAAATGATTTTAAGGATTTATTTGTATAGACATGAATGTTTTAAAATTTTAATTTCCTTCAAATGTTTGAAAGTGGTATGGGACTTTTGATTAAATATATCTTTTAAATGTCTTATTTTATAAATTGTGCGACTTTTAATGTTTTCAAAGTAAAAAAAGGGATATTTATCTCAAAGAGTTTTAATGAATTTATTAGATTATTTTCATCTTTTTCAATATAATTTTTTGAATTTTATTCTTAATTGGGATTGATTTATTATTATAAAATATTCTATATTGTATTGAATGTTTTATGATATGATTAACTATGGATGTGATATTTTAATTCCATTCATGGTTTATGGTTAAAATATTAACATTTAATATTCTAGTTTTAATTATAATGTTCATGTTCTATTTCACCCTTTTCGTATTAGAAATGTATTGGACTTAGTGTGTGATGGACGGGACTCGCAATAGCCCCTCAATGCATCGGTAGGTATCATGAGACAAACTAGTTTATTGGCACAAGGCATTAATGGTATGTTAATGGTCTTGGCATGAGACCTTGATGGTATGGTAATTATTTTGGCACGAAGTCTTGATGGTATAGTTATTATGTCTGTCATTATCCATTTCCTCATTATGAGATTAGTTATTGATATACCATGTGATTATTAAACTAGTATAATATTTACATGAATGTTTAAATGGAATTATTTGATTTATTATTACCATATTATTCTAAATATATTATTTTAAATTACTTATGTTTTAGTTTTTGGCCTTTCCTTAAGTGTTTATGATTATTTATCATAGTTTCCACTATATAGTTTATACAAGCTGACCATCTAAGCTCACCCCTTTCTTATATTTTATTTTTCTTGGATTCCATGAAGTGTATTATTATTTATATACACAGTTAAGATAGAAAAAAATGGTGTCCTAAAATAATTATCTATGTCGCATTTTATTTTTTGAATTGTAATATAAATTTGGTGTATATAATCTTTTTTCCAAGACTGCTAAATTGGTCAGTCCTTCAGGATATGATTCCTTGAAATCATGCCAATGTATAAAAATAATGCACCAGCTTCATGATTCTGGGTTCTGGGCATAAAATTTTGTATTAGAAATAATTTAGCTATAACCTTATAAACAAGATTTAGAAAAACCTTAATTATTGAATATTACCCTAAGATAGAATTTTAGGATAAGTACAGAATAACATCTTAGAATTTTTGTAATATAGAGATTATGTGGGTATTTCTAGAAAATACATCCCTCTATGGATACTACAATTGGAGGTGGTTCTGGAACAGATATACCTAGGAATAATGACACTGAAAATGTGTTCTGGAATTGACAAGGGGTAACCTGGTACACGACAATAGGTCTTACTATGTACTTAGTTTGACACTCCCAGGGGATATTCTTAGGATAATTAACATTTTCTTTAAAAATTGTTTTGAAATATTTATTAGTAAATATGTTCCTAGAGAAACCATTTTTATGATTATGAGACTAGATACATGTAAATATTCAATTAATACTGATTATTGTTCTAGTTTTTGGATTATAAATTATGATATGATACAACCTAGTGTATTTTATCATTTAGAAATGGAAACCAATAGAAGGAATGATAACTCTAGCAATACACATGATCTGAAGAGTAAAAAGGGTCATATCTTTCATGGTCTTAAGCCAACATTTCGAATGGAAATAGTTTCCTATATATTCTCATCATATGAATAAATAGTATCATGTGTTAATAAGATAAGTAAATAATTCTCTAAGTCTTATGGAATTGAAGGTAAGAAAGTGAAAATGAGGATGTCATAGAAAAGATAGATAAAGGGAATAAGGGAAAGAGTGATTTTCAAACATGTGATAACTGCAGAAAGAATCACCCTTGTAAATATTTGAAGGGAATGGGAGTTTGTTTTAAGTGTGGAGAAAAAGGACAACAAGTTATTTATTTCAAGTGTAAGAAAAAGTTTTCCTATGTACAATGATTCATCTGTAAGGATATGGGACACTATGTGAATCAATTTACAAATCATGAGAGTATACCCTAAATGATGTTATTGGATAATAATTAAGTTATGATACTACCACAGTTGAAGAGTAATAATTAATTTACTTATGTTGTTATTGAATAATTGTGTCATTTGAGTATATTATCAATTATGTAATAGTTTATGAATTTGAAAATAAATGAGAATTGTACTACATTACTATTTCATTAAGGATTTGTGATTGTACGGTACCAAGTAAAGTGACACAATTTCAAGTTCAACTTTTTGGAAAATATATGGTTAAGGGAAAGATAACCCTTAATATGTTTTTAATAGTGAGATAATGATTTTGGAATAAATATATTATTTATTTGGATAAAGTATATTGGATATTATTGACTACCTTATAACTGATAAATGGTTTGTTTATTCCATCACTATTGGAGTTCACAATAGTTTTTATTTTAAAGAGTATATCCAATATTCTATGTTTTACAAGGTTTTATGGTAATTCAAGGTATTACCATGTTTTAAGAGAATACAAAAAAAGCATCATTATGTGATGTGACCTTCCTTAAAAAAATTTGGTCTGTCAGGTTGAACAGATGTATTTTGGATAAGACTAAAGGTTGGAATGAATTAAATTGGATATTGGATAGTATTTTTTAGGTTAAAAAATTTCTTAATATTATTTATAGAATGTTAAATTATTATAGTTTTATGAAAAGTAAAACCCACAGGTCGGGCGAAAGCCCATCGTGTTAGAGAAGGCCACGAGAATCAAACCCACAACCAAAGTGCGATAAGGTTTTATCACCTACCACTGGCCTACAAAAATACCCTGGTTAGTATAACATAGTTTTATTTATTTAAATGGTATAAGTTTATATTTTGGAACCTTATACAATTTAGATAAATTGAATATTTTGGAGTTTTATTATCTTTTGAAGATAAATATGAGTTTTTTGTAGGAATTAGTTAAAGGATGAAACTCTACATGTCAATTAAGTATACTTAATTGTGTTCTTATTCTATGAAGTAAATTAATTATTAAACACTAGGGAAAAGATCATAAAACCTAAAATGTTTTACTAGTATTTTAATTTGTGATGAATCAATGGTCCCTTGGATCATAGCATATTTATAGCATTCTGGTTGTTAACTATCACCTAATAATGTTCTCTTTCACTCTCCACCATAACATGATAGTTACATTTTCTTTCATGTCCATGTTTTCCTACATTGAACCCTAGTATGAATTATCTATGGTGACCTATGTAATTACCTTTATTTATTTTAAAATAGTTTTCTCATTAATCCATATTATGATGTGGTATTTCAATAAATAATTTTTTTTAAATTCCAACCCATAGTTTTTTATTTCGAGTTCAAATTATGAGGAAGCGGTTTATTGACGGAGGAGAGAATGTATAACCCCAAGACTTTAAAATCTTTTCATTTCTGAATAAACATAATTTTATTATTTTCCTACTTTTAACACAACACCATGTTAATCTTATTCTACACACAATAATGAATTGTCTTGCATTACCTTCAAGGCCCAGTTTTACCGAACAACAGTATATTAATAAAATATTATTATTTAATATGATTTATAATCTAGAAGTTAAATTAAAGTTTAGGAATAGTATTAACCAAATTTTAAATTTTATATATTTAATATAATTTTAATATTCATCTTATGTGTTTCTTAGACATAACATAAGAACAAATTCAATTTTTTTGGGCAAAAGAATTATTTTTCAAAAAATGAAGTTTTGTCGCCTTTTAATGATGCACCAATTTTAAATCAAATATTTAACTATTTTATATTTTGAATTTGACAAAATAAAATTTTTCTTTATAATCTGGGCATCAAAATTTAATTTGGACAATTTTTTTGTGTCTTTTTCAAAACTTTCATATTTTGATGAACAGTGGAAATACTAAATTTTAATTGAAAAGAACTTTTTTAATAAAAATAATTTATAGTATTAAATTATAAATTTCAATGGTTTTAAAGTATTATTTTATTATATTTTTATTATTCAATATAATTTTAGTCATAGGAATTATTTTCACATTAAAATTAGATATAAACACATGTTAATCTTTTGATGGTATTTACTTTTGAAAACCCCATATTCTCATTTTGAAAAACTGGGATTAATTATAAATTAATTAATGAAACTTATGTGTTTAAATTTTGAAAAGTTGATTCCATATTTGGAATCAGTGGGTCCAAATTATATTAATAGGCTACTTTTATTTTTGGGAATTATGAATAGTAACTTTAATAATTTTTTATTGTCACGATTAAGGGTAATAAGGTAATTAAAGGTACAATCAATACTATAAATTACCTTAACACCTATCACAATCCCATAAAATGACTTAATTCAACCCTTATCATCTATGGTTTTAAATGGAGTCACTTAATGGACACTTTCCAATAAATCTCACATTATTGTTATTAAAATCAATGAATGTGACAAAATGTCACAATCTGATTTTATATAGTTATATAAATTTTAATATATGGATAAATATGACATAACATATACTATAGGTAGTATATGGAAATATAAAATAATTACCTACACCATAGAAATTTGTTTATAATTTTTAGAGATAAAATTATTACCATTAAGGATGACACAATAGTGATGCATAAATTATTTTATTAATAGAAATATCAAATAAATAATTTTAAAAATATTAAAAGAAATATAATTTTAATTAATTAATGAGATCTATTAATTTTATAGGTTAATATGACATTTTATTAGTATATTCAAAAATCGATTTTTTCGGTGTGGATTTTATTTAAATTCAAATAAATGAATAATATCAAAATTGACACTATTGATATTTTATAAAAATAAAATATTATTAAATTATTTAAAAATTACAATGTTAAAGTTATAAGTTCTAAAATTTAATTAATTTTATGATTTTTTACAATTGAAACTACATAGGTAAATATTTATAACCATTTAATATTTAGAATATCATTACCATAATTAAAATTAAAAAGATTAAATAAGGATAAATCAAAATTATAATGTTTAAAATAAAATCAAAAACATATCTAAATTTTATTTTTTGGGATTATTTTGACACATACTCATCTTATCTTTGAAATAATCCACTTTTGAGCCATTATTTTAAAAATTAATTTATATTAATTTAATAGTTTTGGTATTTCGAAAGGGGACCCTCCCCACTCTTATAGAAGGGAAAATATCCTCTTTTAATCACACCAATAAATACATTGGTATTAGAAAAACCCTTCCCATTTACTCTCTTAACATTCCTCACTTCATCCAAGAGGCCACACTTGGGGCAGAAATCCATCCTATGGAGGCCTTTTCTTTTAATCAAAATGAAATACTCAAAAAAGAGGTAATTGTTTTATCACCTATTTCAAAATTATTTTCTTCTTATACTTACTCTTTATATGTTGTTTCAATATCAAAGTAATAAATACATTATAAACCATATACTAATATGTTATTATAATCAGGGTACGACCATATTCCTCATTTTATCCATCATACGAATAACAATATCATCATGCATGTGCATGTACGGATTACCGTCTCTACATTGTGGTGTAATTTTTTATTCAACAATACATTATTTGGATGGGTATAATTATGAGTAAAAAGGATGTGAATAATGACTATTACATTATAACTATTTTTTATAATTAATATACTATCCAATTCTATACCATTTAGCCATTAAGGGAATGATACCATCACTCGTGTGTACGTAAGACCTACCGTCTCCACAATGCTGTCAGATTCATTATAACAACCCAAAAATTCATTAATTAAATTTCCTCTTGGTCTGTTTAAATAAATCCTTATGGTTATGTAAGAAGAATTCACTTATTTGGTTTTATGATTTGGATTTTAAAATACCATTAAGAATTGTGACTGTAGCTAATATAGTCGTTGAACAGTGATCACATGATTAGTATAAATATAGGGATTTAACAAATCCAATTTACTCAGACAAAGGAAGTGATGGCCTCATCTAGTATACTTTCCCCGTATGAATCCCATTTGTCGAATCCCAGAAAGGAGGTGGCATCATTGGGCTTCGCTCTTGACCAATCCTAAGCAGACCTTGAACACGTTAAGCTTGAGCGGAACCGACTACGGGAGAAGTGGAAGCTAATAGATATTACCAACTGAGCGATGTTATCTGAGCCACCCCAAGAGACTGTCACCATCACACACCTTACCCTTCGGTCATATGTGGGTGTTATAAGGGGTTATTTAATGAGACCCTATCACTATGACTATGTAAATTATTCTTGTATAGATAATATACATTCTTTTTATTGTTGCTTTGTAAATACTTTTTAAAGCACAAATAGTATTTTTTGTTAATATTCTACTAAGAAATCTATTTTAATGAATTAATGGATTTTATAATTAAATAATATTTTGATAATATATTATTATTATTATTAAATTACTTTTTATTAAATATAAATTGTCGTATAATTTTATGAATGCAATTGTAATTTTTATTATGGTTTGAAAGCTGTTTTTGTCAAAACCCATGAATTTTCGATAAATGTCGGTTTTTATTTTAAAATTAAAAATTAAAATATTTAGAAAATAATTTAGATAAAATGAATATTATTTTTGGAATTAGGATTTCTAAATTATCCAATGGTTAATTTTTCATAATTTTATGAGACAACCGAATTTTTGGGTAAAAATTAAATACTGTTAAAATATATAATGTGTTTTATGACATCATAATGATCCAATAGCAATGTAATAAAATACTATAAACATTTTATTAGGAAAATATATGTTTTTCCATTAAAATAATGTGATTTTGGGTTTTTTTTTGATTTATTTTACAAAGCTTTAGTGGACCCTTCAAGGCTTATAAAATATTTTGTCTTTTTAAATTGTTTTCCTTGAGAGTGTGACTCACCTCCACATAATAAACCCTATTATTTTAATAATTTCGGAAATTAGCCTTATAAAATATTGTTTTCCACTCCCCTTTGGTAAAAACCATGGGCAAAAACCATGGTCTGCTTTTTGGTTTTGATAAGTTTAATGTGAGGTGTCGCAAACCTAAATAAAAAAGAATACCCTCCCCCTTCTTATATAAACCCACCCAAGCTCCCACTTCCTCTTCACTAAAAGACTTTGTTGTTATACCAACACCTTCCCTATTCTCTCTATAATCCTCCCAAGGTTCCCTAATCTCTAAATAATCCTCTCTCAAGACTCTCCCAAGCTTTTTGGATCGCACTTCCAAGTAAGGTATTTCATCCTTTCTCATTTTTTGTCTAATTTTTTTTATGTTGTTTTGCCCTTTTATTTTCAATTATAAATGTTGGGGTATGATTTCACACCTCCCCGATACTTACCTCACTATTCTTGGATGATAGGATACCCATTTCTCCCTCATTAATGCCTCCCATCTTCACCTGTTACCATGCTGAAATTCCATGAGGGATTTTTCTCTCCTCTTTTACATCCAGGAAATTATTTTGTATTATGCATATACATTACATTACATTTGTTGGTAAATGTATCTATATGACCCCCTTACTTTCCATTTTCATGTACGTATGATGAAACACCCATTTCTCACTCATCCACTATTTTCATGAATCCTTATGTCATGTCGTTATGTTGCCGAAATTGCACCGCATTTTTTCAAGCCAAGATCATTGTGTAGTGAATTACATACCCATGTCTCTATCAAAGGGATTTCACTTTTACACACATATACATATTGAATGGTACTTTCATGTATTTATTCCACATTAATTAATCATAGAATAACTTATGATTTTGATTGATTCCATGTTATATGATCCATGTGGCACCCTTATGTATGAAATGAAATGTTTAAGAAGGGTGTGCCTTGATAGCACTCAAATGCATTGGGTAAAGTATAGTATCATGATACGTCATGTGCAATGAGTGTTGACTCATGATAATTCAACTGAAAAAAGGTTTTACTCGTGATTCATGTGAAATGAGGTTTTACTCATGCTCTATGTGTAATGAGCCTTGGATCATGATAAATTCCATGTTAAGTGTTGTTACCACATTTCCATGTTATGATTATCATGCTTTATCATGCCTTTATGTTCATGTTTATCTTGTTCCCCATTGAAATTATTATTGTCTAACATGTATTGTATTCCTCATGTTATTCCATTTTTATTCACTTACTGGGCTTTATAGCTCACCCTTTTCTTATGCATGTCCTCAGGTTATCCCATGGAATGCTATGTATGAGGGAATTTAATGGCCATGTAATGGAAGTTTTCAATAAAGACGTTGTATTTCATGTTTTAAGTTGTTATGTAATGATCCGAATCCCCAAAGACACTAGACCTCTCGATATTCTATGTTGTATCAAGTGAAGTTTATGTAATAAATCATTCTTTAGTATGTAATAAAGAGCAGGGTTGTTATAGTTTGTATCAAATGATAGGTTTAGTTATATTTTGGGATTAGGATTAGAAAACCCTAGTGAAATCCTTATGGATAATAATAAGTGTAATAAAAATATCCCAATGTTTTGGTGAGTATTGATTATGTGGTTTATAAAGAAAATACATTCATGTCTGGATATGAGCAGGTAGAGGCAGCTCTAGAACAGATGTACCTAGGGGTGAAAACCCCGACATGGAGTTATTGGCTTGACTCGGGGTATCCTAGTACACAGCAGTGGTCCTTTCTGCACTCTTGGTTATGACACTCCTGGGGAATATGCATTGGTAAATTCGCAAGCTTAGTATGAACCATTATTAAGGGAATAAAAAAAATCCCCTAAGAATATATGTTAGAAATTAGATCATGGATAACATAAACTGAAGCATATAGATTAATATGTTAAGGAAATAAAAGTTATTTATAAGTCATATATTTGTGGAATAACCTTTATGTGTTACCCCTAACTTTCCTTTTATTCCAGCCAATGGCTGGTAATAGGAGGACTCAGGCTAACAACTGATGTGAAGACCAATGTGATGATTGTTCTAATGAGATGCCCAATCTGATTGGAGTGGGAATCATAAACTTTGTCATGATACTCTCTTAGTTAACTCAAGCATTGAATAGAAACTTGGGTCAAGAGTAACATTCAACCCCCCCTAAGAAAGAACAAGTCTCTATCGAGAGCTTCATGAGAAAAAGTCCTCCTAATATTAAGGGATCATCTGATCCCTCAATCCCCAAACAATGGATCAACTTAGTTGAACAGATCTTCCCCATCCTTCAATGCTCCTAACAAGAGAAGGTTGTTCTAGTTGCTTATTTTATGGAGGGTGAATCTGATCAATGGTGGACATTTATCAAAAATATAAAGTATGGGGAGGAGATCGAGGCATTGGAATGAAAGGATTTCCAGAAGATTTTTTTTATAAATATTTTCCACACACCCTCCAGCTTAGGATTGAAAGGGACTTCCTTTCCTTAAAGAAAAAAAGATGATGAATCTGGCAGAGTGAATGAGTAAACTTCGCAAGGCTTGCATGATACAATTCTGGCTTTGTCATTACCCACGAATGCAAGGTTGATTGCTTCTTTGGTGGGCTGAAACCTAGCCTGCGGAAATCCCTGGCAGCCCATGACTTCGACAGCTATGAGAAAATTGTCTGATGTTCCCTCAAGGTTGAAATGAAGATCGGTGAACATCAAGGGTATCATACGGATAAGAAGTGTATGGTGTACATCAATTCTGGTAGTCCAATGGGTAAATTCAATGGTTCTAGGAAAATACATTACCCCACTTTCTAATGGTGCAGAAAGAATCACGTTAGAAATTTCATAAAGGGGGGGAGGAAATGCATTATGTGTGGAAGAGAAGGGCACCTAGACATTATCTTCTGATAAGAAAAACTCAAGGCTGAAACATAGGAGAGGAATTCTCTGTTCGACTCTCAACGTGTTGTTCATTGCTTTAACTACAAAGAACCAGCCCATCTTTCAAATCAGTTCCCTAAGACGATGGTTTTTGGAGGCAACCAACAACTTCCAGGGCAGAAAGGGAGATCTTTTTCCATCACTACTGCCGAAGTGAACCTCAACAACGAAGTGGGGATAGGTACGATAGTTATTCATTCAAGAATAATGAACATACATTTTTAGTTAGGTTATATTAATTATTTTATATCCTTAATTTTTAATAGAAAAATCCCAACACCACCACAAATCATGGAAATAAAGATGTTGGTGAGTACAAGAAAATTGGGCAATCATTGCATCCCATGAATATAACTCCTCTCCTATCTTAATTGGTGGATTGAACTTCCCAGAAAACCTCATCATACTCCCTCTTGTAAAATTTGATGCAATTATTGTCATGGATTGGCTTTCCTTATATAGATCCAACATAAATTGTTGTGAGAGGGAAATCAATATTCATGTGGAGAATTGACCCCCGATTATGTACAAGTGTAAAGAGGAAGATGAATCTTATTTAGCTCCATCATCTCAAGTGTGGATATTACTGCCCTATGAGCACATGTATTTGGCTCAGATGATTGAGTCTAAGGAGGCAACCATTCTTGAAGACATTCCTATTATGAGGGAATTCACTGAAGTGTTTCCTGAGAAATTGTCTGGTCTTCCTCCTAGAAGAGGTGTCGAATTATTAATTGATCTTGTACCTGGGGCATTGCCAATATCCAAGACTCTGTATAGAATAGATGTTGTGGTGATTGACGAGCTGAAGAAACAACTACAAGAGAATATGGATAAAGGGTTTATATGTCCAAGTGCTTCACCATGGGGTGCACCAGTCCTCTTCGTCAAGAAGAAGGAAGGGTCAATGCGCCTTTTCATAGATTATTGTGAGCATAACAAAATCATGGAAAAGAACAAGTATCATCTCCTGTGAATTGATGACTTGTTTGATCAGTTGCTTGGAGAATAATACTTATCCAAGTTAGATTTTCAGTCGGGATATTATCAAGTAAGGGTGAAGAAGGAAGATATCCCCAAAAGTGCTTTTCGTACAAGATACAGGCACAATGAATTCATAGCAATGCCTTTCAGACTCACTAATGCACCAATAATCTTCATGGACTTTATGAATAGATTCTTTAGAGTTTACCTCGACAAATTGTTGGTAGTCTTTATAGATGATATTCTAATATAATCCAAAACCAAAGAGGATCATGAGGACCATCTAAGAACTGTACTAGAGACCTTGCAAAAGGAGAAGCTCTATGAAAAGTACATCAAGTGTGAGTTCTGGTTGAAGGAGGTCTCATTCTTGAGCCATATCATCACAAGAAATGGGATATCTGTGGATCCCTCTAAGATAGATGTAATTGAGGGATGGTCAGGGCCAACATCGGTAAAGAATATCTATATCTTCTTGGGGTTATCTAGATATTATCGACAATTTGTGAAATATTTCTCACAATTGTCCAACCCTTTTACGAAGCTAACTCGAAAGGGAGTAAATTTTTCTTAGAGTGATGAATGAAAAGAAATATTCAAGGATTTCAAGGAGGCTTATCATTGTGCCCATCCTCACATTACCCACAAGTGGAGAACTTTTTTTGGTATCCAGTGATGCTTCGAAGAATGGCATGGGATGTGTGTTAATGAAAAATGAAAAGTCATTTCCTATGCTTCAAGGCAATTGAAAGTTCATGAGTATAATTATCCAACACATGATCTGGAGTTGGCTGTGGTGATCTTCGCTTTAAAAATTTAGCGGCATTATCTCTTTGGGGATAAGTGTGAAATATATACGGACCACAAAAGCCTCAAGTATATATTCACACAGAAAGAGTTGAACATGCGCCAATAAAGATTGTTAGAACCGATCAAAGACTATGACTGCTCAATCCATTACCACCCTGGGAAAGCGAACAAGTTGGCCGATGCTCTAAGTAGAAATGACCTAGAAATTATATCATTGATGAGAATTGAGAAGGATCCAATATTGTTAGATTTGAGGAATATGGAAATGGGAATCATAAAGAAGGAAATATCATCAATCCTTTCACAAATGATTGATCAACCGTATCTTTTGGAAAATTTAAAGGATACTCAAAAGGATTATGTGGGAATTCAGAAGAAAGTGGAAGCTATCATAAAAGGTAAATCCTTAGAGTTAAATATTAATGAATAAGGAATTTTGATATTTGGGAAAAAGACTATGTGTTACATCAATCCTGGAGTTGAATAAGGAACTTTCAAATTTCTCTATTCACCCATAAAACAAAAAGATGTATCGAGATCTCCGAGATCATTATTGGTGGGATAATATGAAGAAATAGATCACTAAGTATACATCAATGTTCCTAGTGTGTCAGAAAGTGAAGGTAGAGAGGAATAATTCTAAAAGGATGATGCAACCATTTCCCATACCAGCATGGAAATGGGAGAACATCACCATGGACTTTTTCACTAGACTTCTGAAGACATCCAAAGGCAATAATGCAATCTAGGTTTTTTTGGATAATCTTACAAACCCTTCACACTACATTACAATTCTGTAAGATTTTTCATTGGATAAACTGGCATGGATATACATCAGGGAAGTTGTAAGGTTGCATGGAGTACCACTATCTATTGTATCTGATCAAGATCCAAGATTCACCTCTATGTTTTGGAAGATTCTTCAACATGCTATGGATACTGAACTGAACTTTATTATAGCCTATCATCCTCAAACTAATGGCTAGTATGAGTGATCTATTCAGACACTGGAAGATATTTTAAAATCATTTTCAATGGAATTAAAAGGAGGTTTGGATCAATATCTTCTTCTAGTTTAATTCTCCTATAATAACAGTTTCCACTCGAGCATCCGAATGGAACATTAGGAAGCCCTATATGGGAAGAGGTGTAGAACACTGGCATGTTGGGATGAAGTTAGTGAGACTAAGATACTAGGACCTGAAATTCTTGAAAAAATGGTAGAGAAGGTGAAAATCATTCAGCTTTATAACAAGGAATCCCAGAGTCAATAGAAGAGTTATGTAGATAACTATTGATGAGACCTTGAGTTTAATGTTGGAGATAAGTTATTTCTAAGTATATCTACATGGAATAAGGTCATGAGGTTTGGAAAGAAAGTGAAGTTAATCCATAGGTACATCGGCCCCTACGAGATTCTTGATCGTGTTTGGATTGTGGCATATCGACTAGCACTTCCACCAACCATGGCCAGAGTACATGATTTCTTTCATGTATCCCTCTTAAGGAAGTACATACTAAAACCTTCACATGTACTCTCTTCAGAGGTAGTAAAACTAGAGGATGATCTTTCTTAGGAGATACAACCAGTGAAGATCTTAGATCTTGGAGAAAAAGTTCTATGAAATAACACAATGGCCCTCATTAATGTTTTGTGGAAAAACCACAAGTTTGAAGAAGCAATGTGGGATTTGGAGGAAGTGATGAAGCAAAGTTACCCACCTTTTTTTTAGTGGGGGAAAAGAAAATTTGAGGACAAAATTTCTTAAGAGGGGAAGATTGTAACAACCCAAACATACATTAATGAAAATTCATCTTGGTCTATTTAAATGTATTTTTATGGTTATGTAAAACATATGCACTTATTTGTTTTTATGTTTTGGATTTTACAATACCATTAAAAAATTTGACAGTTCTTAATATAGTCGTTGAACAGTGATCACATTATTAGTGTAAATATAGGGCTTTAACAAATCCAATTTACTCAGACAAAGGAAGTGATGGCCTTATCCCGTATACTTACCCCATATGAATCCCATTTTTTAGATCTTGGAAAGGAGGTGGTGTCATTGGGACTCGCTCTTGACCAATCCCTAGACGAGCTTGAACACGTTAATCTTGAGTGGAATCGACTAAGGGAGAAGTGGAAGTTAATAGAGATTACCACCCGAGCGATGTTATCCGAGCCAAGAGTCTGCCACCATTGCACACCTTACCCTTTGGTCTTATGTAGGTGTTATAAGGGGTTATGTAATTATACCTTAGCACTATGACTATGTACATTATTCTTGTATAGAGAATATACATTCTTTTTATTGTTACTTTGTAAATTGTTTTTAAAGAACAAATAATATTTTTAGTTAATATTCAACTAAGAAATATATTTTAATGAATTAATGATTTTTTGAATTAAATAATATTTTTAATAAAACATTATTATTATTAATAAATTAATTTTTATTGAATATAAATTATCGTATAATTTTATGAATGCAATTTTAATTTTTATTAAGGTTTGAAAATTGTTTTGGTCAAAACCCATGAATTTTTTATAAACGTCAGTATTTATTTTAAAATTAAAAATTAACAAATTTAGAAAATTATTTAGATAAAATTAATATTATTTTTGGAATCAGGATGTCCAAATTATCCAACAATTAATTTTTCATAATTTTCTGAGACAGTTGAATTTTTGGGTAAAAATTAAATACCATTTAAATATATAATGTGTTTTATAACATCATAATGACAAGATAGTTATGTAATAAAATACTATAAACATTATGTTTGGACAATATATGTTTTACCATTAAAATAATTTGATTTTGGGTTTTTTTGATTTATTTTACAATGCTTTGGTGGACCCTTCAGGGCTTATAAAACATTTTGTCTTTTTAAATTATTTTCATTAAGAGTGTGACTCACCTCCACATAAGCAACCCTGTTATTTTAAAAAGTTCAACCATTGGCCTTATAAAATATTTTTGTATACTCCCCTTTTTCAAAAAAAGTGGGTTGGTTTGTGGTTTTGATTAGTTTAATGGTTGGTGTCCCAAACCTAAATAATAATGAATTCTCTATCCTTTCCTATATAAACCCACCCAAGCTACAACTTCCTCTTCACTCAAAGCCTTTGGAGTTAGACCAACCTCTGACCTCTTCTCTCTAGAATCATCCCAAGGTTCTTCATGCTCCCAATAATCCTCTCTAAATCCTCTCTTAAGCTTTTGGGATTGAACTTCCAAGTAAGTGATTTCTTCCTTTCTCAATTTTGTCCAATTTTCTTTAAGTTGTTATGCCCTTTTGTTTTCAATTACAAATATTGGGTTATTATTTTTCACCTCCTCTATACAGCCCTCTTTATGTTTGGATTATGGGATACCCCTTTCTCTCTCATTAATTCCTCCCATGAACACATGTTACCATGTCGAAATTCTGTCAGGGATTTCTCTCTCCTCTTTTACATCCAAGTAATTATTTTGTATTATGCATCTAAATTCCATTAAGTTTGTTGGGACATGTATTTATATGACCCCATTGTTGTCCATTTCATTTACATATGATGAGACACCCATTTCTTTCTCATCATCCATTTTTATGAATCCTTATTTTAGGCTGTTATGCTGCCGAAATTGCACCCCATTTTTTCCAAGACAAGATCATTATGTAGTGAATACCATACCCATGTCTCTATCAAGGGTATTCACCTTTATTCCCATATACATATTTAATGGTAATTTCATTTATTTATTCCAAATTACTTAATTGTGTAATAACTTATGATGTTGATTGATTCCATGTTATATGATCCAGGTGGCACACTTATGCATGAAATGAAATGTTTAAGAAGGATGTGCCAGATAGTGATTCAATGCATTGGTTAAAGTATAGTATCATGATACTTCATTTGAAATGATTTTTGACTCATTCTAATTCAATTTCAACAAGGTTTTACTCGTGATTCATGTGCAATGAGGTTTTACTCATGCTCCATGTGCAATGATCCTTGGCTCATGGTAAATTACATGTTAAGTGTTGTTGCCACATTTCCATGTTATGATTATCATGATTTATCATGCATTTATGTTCACATTTCTCTTTTGCTCCCTTGAAATTCCTATTGTATAAAATGTATTTTATTCCTCATGTTATTCCATGTTTATTCCCTTACTGAGCTATATAGCTCACCCTTTTCTTAGTCATATCCTCATGTTATCCCATGTAATGATAAGTACGAGAGAATGCAGTGGTCATGTAAAGGTTGTTTTCAATAAAGATGTTTTATTTCATGTTCTAAGTTGTTATGTAATTATTATAATCCCCAAATACAAAATACCTTTCGATATTCTATGTTGTATCAAGTCATGTTTATGTAATAAATCATGCTTTTGTGTGTAATAAAGAGCAGAGTTATTATATTCATTAACCATGTTAACCATTAAATATTAATTATAAAATTTATATGATGAGTAAAACATTATAATTATGAACTTAATTTCATTCTGGATATGAATAAAATTTATCATATTCATAAAAAACATGACTTACATGACAAAATAGGAATGAGAAAATGAAGCAGTTAACACCCCAAACAATGGTAATATTGAAATGTTATTAAAAATGAAAAATGAGGGTCATATATGATATCATAAATATTTATATGGTTCTGGTGTAATTTAATAACATACTTTAACCATTATAGAGTAGGTTAACACACCCTCAACTGACTGAAAGTACAAGGTAAGGGTTAATTTTGAAATCTCATTATTATCCATGATTTTTTATGTGTATGTATTTACTAAGTCATATTTATCATTCTTGACCATGTTTCTTAAAAATATTTTCAAAAGGAATATTTTCAAGGTTTTATGTAAGGGACTCGTGAACTTAAACAACATTTTATATGTTTTAAGGATTTATTATTCTAAGCCTTTCTCATTAATGTCCATGTTTTCAAAATGGTTTTAAGGATTTATTTATATGGACAAGAATGTTTTAAAATGTTATTTCAATTAAAAAAATTAAAATTGGTATGAGACACTATGATTAAAAAATCTTTTTTAATTGTCTTCTTTTATATCTTGTGAAACATTTAATGATTTCAAATTAAAAAAGGGATATTTATCTCAAATAATTTTAATGAATTTATTAGATTATTTTCATCAATGTCAACATCCTTTGTTAGATTTTATGCTTAATTGAGATTGATTTATTATGATACAATATTTCATATTGTATTGAATGTTTTATGATATGTTTGACTATTAATGTAATATTTTAATACCATTCATGGTTTATGGTTATAATATTAACATTTTGTATGCTAGTTTTTATACGAATGTTTATGTTTTGTTTCATGCTTTTCATGTGAGTAATGTATTAGACATAGTGAGTGATAGGAAGGGTCCATTATAGCCCCTCGATGCATTGATAGGTCTCATGACAAAAACTAGTGTCTTTGCACAAGGCCTTCATGGCATGGTAATTGTCTTGGAATGAGGCCTTAATGGTATGATAATTGTCTTGGAAAGAGGCCATGACAGTATAGTTATGATGTCCAACATTATGCATTTCCTCATTATGAGATTAGTTATTGATATTACATGTGATTATTCAAGTAGTAGAATATCCATGTGAATGTTTAAATGGAATTATTTGATTTATTCTTTCCATATTATTCTGTATATAATGTTTTAAAAGGATTTTGTTTTAGTTTTATACCTTTTCTTTAGAATTTATACTTATTTACAATAGCTTCTTCTATATCATTTATCCTTACTGAGCATCTGATCTCACCCCTTTCTTATGTTTTATTTTTCTAGGATTATAATAAGTGTATTATAATTTATATGTAGGGTTAATCTAGAAGAATAATGGCATTACCAAATAATTATCAATGATTCATTTTATATTTTTAATTGTACTGTAAAGTTCATGTATGTAATCTATTTTTCAAGACATCTAAACTGATCGGTCCTTCAAGATTTTATTACCTATAATCATTCCAATTTATTAAAATAATGCACTGGATTTAGGCTTCTAGGTTCAGGGCATTACGGTTGGTATCAAAAATGGTTTACCAACATCCTAGGAAACTGGATTTAGAAAAACCATGATTAGGAAACATTTACCTAAGATAGAATTTGAGGATAAGTATAGAAGAACATCCTAGAGTTTTGTTAATGTATATATTATGTGGTTATTCTTAGAAAATACATCTCTTTCTAGATACTATAAGTGGACGTGGTTCTGGCGCATATGTACCTAGGAGTAACAACTCCGACAAGGTGTTCTGGGCTTGACTCAAGGTAACCTGATACATGATAACGGTCCTATTGTGCACCTGTTATGACACACTAAGGGGGATATGATTAGGATAATTTACATTTTCTTTAAAAACCATTTTAAAGTAATTATGAGTAAATATTCTCCCATAGAAACCATTTTTTATGATTATGAGACTAGATTCATGTAAATCATCAATTAATACTGAGCATTTTTTTAGTTTTTGGATTATACGTTACGATATGATCAAACCTAGTGTATTCCATCATTTAGAAATGTCACCCAGTAGAAGGAATGATAACTCCCGTAATACAAATGATCCAAATAGAAAGAAGGGTCATATCTTTCATGATCTTAAGATGATATTTCAAAGGGAAATAGTCTCCCACATATTCTCATCATATTAAAAAAGAGTATCATGCGTTAATAAGATAAGTAAATAATTCTCTGAGTCTTATGGATTTGAATGGAAGCAAGAGAAAAAGAGGATTTTAGAGAAAATGATTTATAAAGGAAGGAATGGAAAGAAGGATTTTCCCACATGTGATAACTATGGAAAGAATCACTTTGGTAAATGCTTGAAGGGAATGGGAGTTTGTTATCAGTGTAAAGAAAATGGACACCAAGTTCATGATTTCATGGGTTAGAAAAATATTTCCAATGTACAATGATTCATATGTAAGGATATGGGACACTATCTGAATCAATGTCCCAATCATTATAGTATACCCCAAATGATGATATTGGATAGTAATCAAGTTATAATACTACCACAGATGAAGAGGACTGATTAATGTGCTTATGTTGTTATTGAAAAATTGTTCCATTTGGGTATTTTATCAATTATGGACTAGTTATAAGAATTATGAAAATAAATAATGATCATACTACAGTACTATTTCATTAAGGATTTGAGATTGTATGGTACCAATTAAAGTTACACATTTTCAAGTTCAACTTTTTGGAGAAAATATGGTTGAGGTAAAGATAACATTTAATATGTTTCTGATAATGAGATAATGATACTGGAATAATGAGATGATTGATTTGGAAAAAGTATATTGGATATTATTGGATACCTAGGAACTGATTAATGGTTTATTTATTCTATCATTATTGGAGTTTACAACATTTTTGCATTGAAGGAGTATATCCAATATATTATGTTTTACAAGGTTTTATGGCAATTCATGGTATTGCCATGTTTTAAGAGAATACATGATGGAGGTATTCACATGCTTCTTAAGTGACAAAAAATCTACATTATGTCATGTGACCTTCCTTCCAAATTTTTGGACTGTGAGTTTGGACAGAACTATTTTGGATAAGTCTAAAGGATGGAATGAATTAAAATAGATAGTGGATAATATTTTTTAATATTATAACATTTCATAAGATTATTTCTAGAATGTTATATTAATATATTTTTAATAAAAGGACAATATGTAGGTCGGGTGATAACCCGTCGCGTTGAACTTGGATAAGGGAATCGAACCCACAACTGAAGTGCGACAAGGCTTTATCACCTACCACAGGCCTACAGGAAGTCTCTGGTCAGTATTACATAGTTTTATTTATTTAAATGGTACTAGTTTATATTTGGAACCTTATACGATTAAGATAAATATAACATTTTTTAGTTTTATTATCCATTGAAGAGAAATATGATTTTTTTGTAGGAATTAGTTAAAGGATCAAACTCTATGGGTCAATTAAGTATGCTTCCTTGTGTTCTTAGTCTATGATGTAAATTAATTCTTAAAAACTAGGGAATGAATCATAAAACCAAAAAAATATCATATTACTTTATTTTTTGATGAGTCAAATGGTCCCTTGGATGATAGAAGATTTATAGATTTTTGGTCATTAACTTTATCCTAATAATGTTCTCTATCACTCTCCCTCAGAACTAGATGGTTAAATTTTCTTTCATGTCCATGTTTTCCTATACGGAACCCTAGTATGCATTATCTTTTTTGACCTATGTACTTAAAATTATTTATTTTAAAATGGTGGTATCATTAATGTATTTTCTAATGTGGTATTTCAATAAATATTTTTTTTAAACTTCCAACTCATAGTTTTCGATTCTGAGTTCAAATTGTGAGGACACGGTTTACTGAAGGAGGGGAGAATGTAACACCCCAAGGCTTTACAATATTTTCATTTCTAAATAAACTCAGTTTTATTGCTTGATTTCATTTTATGAAACACCATGTTAAGATTACAATATTTTCATTTCTTAATAAACTTAATTTTATCTTTTGTGTGGATTTTATTTAAATTCAAAAAAAATGAATAGTGTCAAAATTGAAACTATTGATATTTTATAAAAATAACATATTATTAAATTATTTCAAAATCATAAAAATAGTTAAATATTAAAAAGTGAAAATTATAAGGTCTAAAATGTCATAAAGTTACCAATTATGAACAATTTACACCACATAATAAAATGTTTATAACCATTTAATATTTCGAATATTATTATCATAATTAAAATTAGATAGATTAAATACGGATAAATAAAAATGATAAGGTTTAAAATAAAATCAAAACATGTCTAAATTTTATATTTTGAGAGGATTTAGACCCATCCTCGTTTTATATTCGAAATAATACACTTTTGAGCCATTTTAATTTAAAAATTAATTTATATTAATTTAATAGTTTTGGTATTTCCAAAGGTGACCCACCACTCTCTTATAAAAGAGAACATCTCCTTCTATTTTAATCACTCCTCTAAAGCCCTTTTTCTCATCCAACACCTTCCCATTTTCTCTCCCAACTTTCCTCACTTCATCCTAGAGGCCACACCTTGGGTATAAATCCATCCTATAGATAACTTTTGGGCAAATCAAAAGAAGATACTCAAAAAAGAGGCAATTGTTATATCACCTCTTTCAAAACTCTTTTCTTCATCTACTTAATCTTTATATGTTATTTCCTTATCAAAGTAATAAATTCTGTATAAACTATATACTAAAATGTTATTATAATTATGGGACAACCATATTTCTCATTTTATCGATCATACGAATAACAACATCACCATGCGTGAGTGCATACGACTTACTGTCTCCACATCGTGGTGTAATTTTTTATTCAACAATGCATTATTTTTATTGGTATAATGATGAGTATAATGGATGTAAATAATGAATATAACATGATTATTATTTTTATTAATTAAAATACCATTCAATTATATATCATTTATCCATCAAGGAAATGATACTGTTGATCATGCATATGTACGGCCTACCATCTCCACGACGCGGGGAGATTCATTCTCCACGTTAACCATTCAAGAATAATTTTAAAAATTATATGATGAGTAAAAATAATAATTTTGAACTTAATTTAATTCTGGATATGAGTAAAATATATCCTCCTCATAACAAAATTTACCTACATTACATAATAGGAATGAGAAAAAGAAGCAGTTAACACCTAAAACAATGGTAATACTGAAATATTATTAACAAACTGATAAAATAGGATCATATATGATATAATAAATATTAATATAGTTCTAGTATAATTTAATAACATACTTTAAACATTATATAGGAGGCTAACAGACCCTTGACTAATGGAAAGTACAAGGTAAGTGTTAATTTTGAAATCTCATTATTATCAGAGATTGTTTATGTGTAAGTATTTACTGGGACATATTTATCATTCATGTACATGTTTCTTAAAAATGTTTCCAAAAGGAAAATTTTTAAGGTTTTATGTAAGGTACTCATTTACTAAAACATCATTTTAAAATTTTTAATGATTTTTTCTTCTAAACCTTTCTCATTAATTTCCATGTTTTCAAAATGGTTTTAAGGATTTATTTATATGGACATGAATGTTTTAAAATGTTAATTCCGTTCAAAAGATTCAAATTGGTACATGACACTTTGATTAAAAAATATCTTTTAAATTTCTTCTTTTATAATTTTTGTGACTTTTAATGTTTTCAAAGTAAAAATGGATATTTATCTCAAAGAGTTTTAATGGATTTATTAGATTATTTTCATCTATATATACATACTTTGTTGGATATTATGATTAATTGAGATTGGTTTATTATGATATAATATTCTATTATGTAGTGAATGCTTTATGATAAGTTTGACTATGGATGTGATATTTTAATACCATTCCTGTTTTATGGTTAAAGTATTAACATTTTTTATGGTAGTTTTAATATGAATATTTATGTTCTGTTTTACCCTTTTCATATTAAGTAGGTCTCATGAGACAAACTAGTGTCTTGGTAGAAGGCCTTGGCAGTATGGTAATAGTCTTGGCACGAGGCCATGCCAGTATGGTAATGGTTTTTGGTATGAGGCCATGACAGTATAGTTATGATGTCTGCCATTATGCATTTCCTCATTATGAGTTTAGTTATTTATATTACATGTGATTATTTGACTACTATAATATCCATGTGAATGTTTAAATGGAATTATTTGATTCATTCATTCCATATTATGCTGAATATAATTTTTTAAATTTTTTTGTTTCATTTTTATATCTTGCCTTATAAGTCTATGTTTATTTATGATAGCTTCTACTATATCATTTATCCTTACTGAGCATTTGATCTCACCCCTTTCTTATTTTTTATTTTTATAGGATTACAAGAAGTTTATTATGATTTATATATAGGGATAATCTATGAGAATAATGGTATTCCTAAACAATTATCTATGTTGCATTTTATTTTTTGAATTTTAATGTAATGTTCATGTATGTAATATATTTCCAAAGAATGCTAAACTAATCAGTCCTTCAGGATTTGATTCCTTGTAATCATGAAAATGTATGAAAATAATGCACCATATCTAGGATTCTAGGTTCGGGGCATTACAAAACATGAAATATAAATATTCATGAGCTAAATAACCCAATAGGTCACCACTAATTGAGACTATATAAATCTCTTATTAATGTAGTTCATAAAATATTGGTTTGAACATAAGGTGTAAAATAGGTTTTCACATGCTCTATAAAAGAGATCAAATAAACATGAAACTTACACTTTTACAAAAAACCACCATTTTTATAAAATAAAAAACAAGGATGGTTAAACATTTTTAATGAATCATTTATAACTAATGGAATAGGGACTTTAAAACTGTAGAAAAAAATACCAAATACATCTTATTCCTCTTTCTGATAATTTCATGAAAAATCTATCTTCATAAAAATATTCATGAAAGAACCATTTCTTAAAACTCATTTAAAAAATAACAAAATAATTTCCATTTAAATTCATACTTTCCAAATAATATTTAAATAATACAATTTGAATGTAAACCTAAACAAAATCAAGGTCTTACACAATCACACATAATAACCAAGGCAACAAGGAAACATAATCTAAGAAAATACCCCAAAAATGGTTTCATATAATCAAACAAACTAAGGGAATACAATATAAAAATAAAATTAAATCCCCACAATCATCTCAAAAGGACATA
Source organism: Viscum album (assembly GCA_963277665.1). Classification (NCBI taxonomy): domain Eukaryota; kingdom Viridiplantae; phylum Streptophyta; class Magnoliopsida; order Santalales; family Viscaceae; genus Viscum; species Viscum album. Next base: position 252,386,776 of record OY728160.1, on the reverse strand, counting down.
AGGATCATGGGTTACATTCTAAGGCTTTAGTAAAAAAACATAAACTGGCGATAAGTAACCTAGGATGGCACTATTGATCCTATCCATGTACCCAATAGTCCTATTAGACTATCTAGGAATAAAACCTTAAGGATATTACTATTATCATGAGATAAAAAGGGTTTTTATCTAACATGGACCACTTTCCCTTTTGATCTAATAGACTCAATGTAGTCGACCAATATTCCCTAAACATTCCACTATTATATATTAAGGATTTCTCTCATACCAGCCACCTAATATATTCATAGGACTCATATAAATATTCAAAAGTATATGAGCACAAAAAAACCATCACATGAATCAAATGTAAATCATTTCAAATAACCACTTATCACCTCTTACACCCTCATACTATATATCTTCTTCCATATCCAATCATAGGTATCAAGTAAAGACACATAGATAAAAAACATCCCTTAAGGGATCTCAAGCCACAATGGGCATATCAATAGTCAAACATGGATGAAATAAGGATCTCACACATTTTTATAAATCAATTCTTTAAAAGTGTCAATGGTGATTTCAAAAAAGTTGTGGGTTTTGACACCATTTGAAACCAACCTTTCAATTTTATTTTGAAAAAAAAAATTATCAATCCATTCGTGAAATCCCATTTGAAAAACCCAATAAATTTCCCCAAACGACTTCTTCAATATAATAAATCCCTTTATTTTAAAAATAGAATGGTACCCATATCCCATTTATAAAACCTAAATTCCCTTTTAAAAAGAATCAACCATTATAAGACTTAATGGTCTCAACCCCATTTTATGATAATGAAATCCAAACACCTTCATTTTATAAAATGATCTTACAAAACATGACACACCCATTTTTAAAATAAAACCAATGTCTAAACCCCTTTTAAAATATTTAAATTACTTTATAAAAGCTACTCAATCTTGTTGAAAACATGGGGCATGTGATACAGGTCTATTCCATGTTTATAAACCATTTATAAGACAATTCAAACCTTGAAAGGAATAACATAGGCTTAAAATTTTATAGCAAAGCATATAAACACATTAATTCAATTAATAACTATTGGAAAAAATACCTTTATATGTCCTATCCCTATGTTTTGGGTGTGGTTGTGTTTGTTGAAAAATCCATATTACCACAAATGAATATGCCTGGTATTTTCCGGAGATACGTTTTTAAGGTGGCGCAGTTTCCTAGCGTTTTCCAAATTTTTGGGCCTCAAAATCGGGAGTTTGATGTTGGAAAAGGAAGGATTTATTCATAAGAGTGAATAGTATGAATAATGTTGAGGATAATTGGAAAAGGAAGAGATCTGTGTATCACAATTCATTGACCGTATACCATATTTCAGGAATGGTATGTGGAGCGGTGAGAACGGTACACTGAAGCGGTTCATGAAACCGGAAACAGTTCACATTAAGGGTCTGCTACAAAGGAAGGGTGATATGTGGATGGATTGTCTTCGGTGGAGGATATATAAAGCATAGGAGAAAAGGCAGTACGTGGACTACGTATCAAGAAAGTCTTGTAGTGGAAGGATTGTGGTTCGCGGTGGCAGGAGGATTGGTATGTGGATTAAATGAATAAATGATTTGGTAAATCTTGGATTAGAAGATTTTGAGGATATCTTTTCCTAAATAAAAATTGATAATACCAGAAAAAACTATTGATACCTAATATCATTAGGGAACAAATTTCTGGTCTAGAAATTTGGCAAAGTCTAAAGGAGGTTCGCGAGGGAGAATTCCATGAAAGCTGAAGTGGTTCACTTGGAAGAAATTTCAACAAAAGTTTTTGAGGAAAACTGTAACCGACATAAGACATGGTGTGAGGAGGAAGAAGTTGTGGTATGCAGGCATTTAGTGAAGGTAGTCCACGAATAGAGAAGAATTCATGGACAAATGGTGATTCGTATAAGAGGTTCGCTGAGTGGGTATGCAAAGGCAGTTCGTGAATATAGAACAATTTGCAAATAGAGGGTAGTTCATTGAGGAGGTTCGTGGAGTTGGTACGTGGAGGTGGTCCATAATGGTGAAGGCAGAGGCAGTCAATGGATATAGGAGGTTCCCGGAAGAGGCAGTAGTACGTGGAGAAGGCAGTCTGCATACCATACCAGGTACATAGTACGCAGAAGAGAAGGTGGTTCGTGATTTACATTAGGAGGCTTGCAAAAGCTTCAAATCAATTTCTAAAAGGATTTACCGATACCTAATAGTGAGGGTCTAAGGTGTTACCTTAGGAGGACTATACCCTAATATAAAAGTAAAAAAATAGTGAAATAAACAACCATTATCCCTAATAAATAATCATAGAAAAAATAAACCCAATTAACAATAATCAAGATATATCAAATGAAAAATTTAAGAATGTAGTCATGTATTCAAAATTAATAACCTATGGGTTCAGAAGCAGTGCCCCTTTTTCAAATAGAGTCTCACACTTCTAGGGCATGGCTTCAACTCTCATTGTGTAGTGCCTTCTCACTAACTACCAAAATAACCATCATATTTGTCCATTATGTAACAAACTAAGGGTTGTGGTGTGACTAGATTTCCTCTACTAAAATACAAAGCAAAATTATAAGGTTCCTCAAAAAAATCATAAGAGTCATCATTGTATTGTGAAACCCCTTTCATAGCATGACCCTTTCTATAAGAGTATTTTACATGGATAAAATAAACCAAAGGAACCAACACACCATTAATACCTTGGCTTCAACATGACCATATTTCCACTCGTCGTTAATTGCGGCATGACCTACACTAATTATGGTGAGATGATAGGTCTATAACAAAATCAGTAAGTGGGTACCCCTGACCCTGCTTTGATGTTTTATTGAGAACCCTATATATATATTGAGCCTAAATACACACCCAAAAAATATTTTATAAATGTTCAAACCATTAAAATTCTAGTATAAATTTTAATTTTCAAAATAAACCTTTCTCTAAAACAAAAATTCAAATTCCCTCTAAAGTTTACACCCCGTAAATATGTGGGTCTTTACAAATACACACACCTAAATATAAGATTATCTAATGAAATATAAAACTTATGGAATAAATATTCTATTTTCTTCCCTCAAAACCACACTTCTAAGAGATTACTAACTGAAAATTTCATGGTAAAAAGTTTCTATGTTTTATGAACCCCCAACACCAGCTAGTCAAAAACAATCTATGTCTCATCAAAAAGATGTTACCTAGACAATGTAGAATATTTTCATCAATATTTTTATTTAATTTATAGTTTTTTTTATATAGAGTAACATTTATAACCTTTATATGTGAAAAATAATCTAAAGAAATTATCACATTGATTTTATGTAGAAGAATGATAATCTTGTGCTAAAATTTCAATTAATATTATGGTGATAAAAATTATAAAATCAGTTGGATCTAGGGAACCAAATCCAATAAAATTTAACATTCTCTAAATTCAAATGTTGAAAACTTTTAGTTCACTAGATATCACATGATGTTAATGCTTTTAATAAGTTAAGGATTTAATAAATGGTTCTACCATGTTCTCTTCTCTAGATACTCTTCTTACTATGAATTCACTCCTTTCGTAAAATCCCTTAATAGGAGATACTTCTTAAGTATATGCTTCATCCATTGATCTCGACTAGGATATTTATATAGAACCACTATAAAATTATTATCATAATATAGAGTGATAACATATTTAATTCTAGTTACAACACCAAGATCTTGTTTTAAGTTTTATATCCATGTTGTTTATTTATCTACATAAAAAGTCACAATATACTTATACTCTGATATATAATTGGTTTCAAATGGCCATTTAAAACTCTTCCATCTCATAGTTTATCCATTAATTAGAATCACATATCTTGGCTAAAAATTTATATCATTATGATCTTTTTGGAAACTAGAATCCATGTTTCCCCTCTTAACTAGTTCCTCATATCCTCCATAAACAGGGAATATATCCTCGATACACCTCAGGTACTTTAGGATAGTATTTACAATAGATTAATGTGTCTCTCCTAGGTCTTCTTGATATCTACCTACCATGATAAATTCATAGGACAAATCAATATTGGTATATAAAATAACATACATTATGGAATTTATCATAAAGTTAAATGGACTTTACTCATTATCTCTCTCCTATTATGTATAAGGACACGTTTTATTGGAGAAATGTATACCATATGACATTGGTAGTAATATTCCCTTGAATTGATCTATATTGAATCTCTTCAAAACCTTATCTATATATATAACCTGACGTAGCTGAAGAATCCTATTAAACAAATCATGATGGATTTTGATCCCTATAATATAGGTTTCTTTACATACGTATTTCATGGAGAAAAATATAATTAACAATGTATTAACTAACTATGAGACTAATATCTCATTTATTAATAGTAATATATCATTAACATATACTACTAGGAAAAGTAGTGCACTTCCACTAAACCTCTTAGAGATATAAGGATCACATTTATTCTTTATGAAACCAAATTCTCTTATGTCTTCATCAGATAAATGTTCAATTATCTTGATTCTTGATTTAACCCACAAATGGATCTCTAAAACTTTCACACTATATTGGTGTCATTTTTTATTACTAACACTTATGTTAGTGTCATTTGGGTATCTTTCATAAGGTTTTCATTAAGAATTTTTTCTTTATATCCATTTTCTAAATATCATAATCTTGATATGCCATTATGGAAAGTATAATTTAGATGGATTTTAGAATAGTGGTTGGGGAAAATGTTTCATCATATTTTATGTCTTGATATTTCTTGTACCCTTTCTCAACCAGGAATACCATTTAGGTATTGAATTTACAATAAATTTCATGTTTCTTCTTAAATAACTATTTTCACCAAATATTATTTATATCAATTAGAGGATATAACAAAACCCAAACATGGTTTTTGGTACATGGAATCTATTTCACAATTCATGGATTCTTTCCACTTTATAACTTTTGAGTTTTTTATTGATTACTTATATGACATAGGTTTCTTATTTTCAACTAATAGTGGATCTACTTCTTTATTGTCTTGAAAACCATATATCTATGGTTTTGTAACCACTCTCATGCTTCTACATAGTACTTGTGTATTTGGAAGAACTTCTTTCACTGGGTTGTGTGTAATTGTTTCTTATACAAACTCCTATATATATTGAGCATCAACTTCATTAATTTTTATCCCTCTCTCACTATCTCCTTTAATATTTACTCCCTTTCAATAAATTTGGTAACTCTTTCCATAATTACTTTTCTATCTGATGGACTGAATAGGTAATGTCCTTATGATTCTTCTGGATATCATATAAATATACACTTGGTGCCTTGAGATGAATTTTTATTGCTATAAGTATACTTAATAAATTATTAGAATCCCCACACACATATTTTTGAATAAAATGATTTCTTCCAATACCATTACTCAATTGGAATTATGATTTCCTCTTTATTTGGAACTTGGTTCAGTGTGCATGTTTCATTCTATAATGTGTATCCCCAAAAGGATAATATAATATCTTCATGACTCATAATTTATATCACCATGTCTAAGAAGTTTTGGTTATTCATTTAACAGATGTCATTCCATTATGGTGTATAAGGATGAGTGAGTTGGGATAGTATCCCAAGATCTTTTATATAATCAATTAACTCTTGGTTAAGGTACTAATCACCTTGGTTTGAGTATAGTTTATTTATATTATTACTAAGATGATTCTCTACTTTAATCTTATATGATTTAAATTTCTCAAAGGATTCAGACTTATAAATCGATAAATTGATATATATATATATATATATATATATATTAAATTTAGTGGTAAAAGTTATGAAGTATGAGTATTTACCTCTAACTTCTCCTATAAATTTTCGACCCATATATGTATGAAATATTTTTAAAATCACTATGACAAATTTAAATTTTCCAAAAAATAGAGATTTGGTATTTTTTCATGAAAAATACCATGAAATATATATAAGGATTTTAGTTGAAAAAGAATCTGAATAGCCTTCTTGATATAAATTTTTCACAAAATTCTCATTTACATGACCAAGACAATTATACCACAACTAGGTGTGATATGATTCAGGTGAACTTGATCCCTTATCTGTCGACAATACTTGTGTTTCATAGTAAAGTATGTAAAGACTGTTATTAAAATGTGTTATCACATAATATATTATGTATTAATAAAATTATCATTCCTTATTTCCAAACATAAAAATAAAACCATCCATGTCTAAACTAAATACAAATATTATGTTCTTGGTTACACTGGGCACATAATAAAAATTATTGAAAACTAGAACCAATCAATTTGACAATGTTAGATGGTACTCAACAATCACTAGTGCAGTCAATATCACTCAATTGGTAGCTTGAAGATCCACCACAACTATAGTAATCTTCTAGACTCTACTAGGATCCTGTATTTGGATAGAAATATGGGAACCAAATGTTATATCTAATACCCAATTTTTAAAATTGGAAATATTCCATTGAATAAAAAATATAATTGAATCTTCCCATTACTTATTTACAAAGTATATGTGAGATAGAAGTCTCTAATAGCAAACAAATCTATTCTCTCTACATTGGTAGAAAAAACATCCACCCCACCACTGGTAATCTACCATAATATATCATATTCCGATATTTTGATAAAAATGTGAGAACCAAAAGTTGTATCCAATACCAAATTTCTAAAAATGGAAAGTTTAAACATGATAATATACATTCATAAATATTCCTATCACTTCTCTACTAAGACACAAATCATCCTTTAGTGTTATTTCTTTCCAAAATCAAAACATAGTGCATATTTATCCTTAACCTATCTTTGGATCTTTCTCCATTTATAATGGTGGTGTGAAGGTACCTTTCACTTTGAATTTTTCTTAGACAATTTTTCCTTTTATTTTCTCTTGATCACCATAAGGAGATAATAATTTTATTGTTTTATGTACTTATCCACTTGTAAATTCTTATTCAAGAGATCCGAGAGAGTCTTCTCTATATTTTTCATGTAAAAATTTATAATAAAAATTTGATATTATCTAAGTAAATGAGGAAAGTATTGGATTTTTACATAATTCCCTATGAATATTGAATCCTAGAATTTTCAAACACTCAATATATCCAAGAATAATAACTTCATGATTTCTATATAGAACTTTCTTAACTCCACAGGGGTCTTTAGTGAGAGATTCCTTGAGAGGGGGTGAATTGGGGTATGAAATTTCATCCAATTCACTCAACTTAATCATGAAATCCTCACTCACCCAAATGATCTTGACCTCATTTTCTGTAAGATAAATCTTTTTTTCTTATTTAAATGGTTATCAGATTGAAATTTAGCTTATATTTTCCTTAATCTATTTTGATTAATGTTTATTTAACCAATTTACACTGATTTACATCTTTTAAATCAAACTTACTTGAATGATATTAACCTCATTGTTAATAATCTAAATATTTTTTTATTCTTTAAATGGTGATTTTATCGATATTTAGCTTATATTTTCCTTAATCCAAATTGATTAATGATCATTTAACCCATGTACACTGATTTACATCTTGTCAAAATTAAGTAAAGCATGCACAAAAAACATAATAATTTTACTTGGTTCACCTGCACTGCAATGATCTAAGGAACATACAACATAAATGTACCAAAGTAACAGAATCCATTAAACTCATTGTTTATTGGTGGGTTTATCCTTAAGTTAGTCAAATATATAATGTTCGCTCGGAAGAAATTTTGACAAAGGTTTTTGTGGAAAACTATAACCCACATAGGACATGGTATTATGAGGAAGAAGTTGTGGTATGTAGGCAGTTAGTGAAGGCATTCCACGAATTGAGAACAATTCACGAACAGAGGGTGATTCAGAGAGGAGGTTCACTGAGTGGGTACGCGGAGGCAGATTGTGAATAGAGAAAAATTTGCAAACAAAGGGTAGTTCATCGAGGAGTTTTGTGGTGTCAGTATGTGGAGGTGGTCCATAATGGTGAAGGCTGAGGCAGTCAATGGATAGAGGAGGTCCGTGGAAGAGTCAATAGTATGTGGAGCTGGCAGTCCATATACCATACTCGGTACAAAGTACGCGGAGGTGTAGGTTGTTCGCGATTTACATAAGGAGGCTATAAAAATCATCAAATCTATTTGAAAAAGGATTTTCTAGTACCTAATAGTGATGGTCTAAAGTGTTACCATAGGAGGACTATACCCTAATCTCAAATTAAAAAAATAGTGAAATAACAAACCAATATCCCTAATAAATAATCATAGAAAAAAGAAAACCAATTAACAATAATCAAGCTATATCAAATGAAATATGTAAGAATGTAGTCATATATTCAAAATTAATAACCTATGGGTTTGGAAGCAGTGCCCCTTTTTCCAAGAGAGGCTCGTGCTTCTAGAGAATGGCTTCAACTCAGATTGTGTAGTTCCTTCTCACTAACTACGAAAATAACCATCTTATTAGGCCATTATGGAATGTACTAAGGGTTGTGGTGTGACTAGATTTCCTCTACTAAAATCCAAAGTAAAAAATATAAGGTTTCTCAAAACATTAATAAGAGTCATCATTGTAGTGGGAAACCTATTTCATAGCATGAACCTTTATATAAGAGTATTTTACTTGGATAAAATAAACCAAAAGAACCAACACACCATTAATTCCTTGGCTTCAACATGACCATATCTCCACTCGTCACTCATTGCAGCATGAACTACACTGATTATAGTGTGATGATATGTCTACAGCAAAATCGGTATGTGGGTCCCTCTTACCCTGCTTTGATGTTTTATTGAGAACCCGAAATATATCTCGATCCTTAATTCACACCCAAAAAAATATTTTATAAATTTTTAAGCCTTTAAAATTCTAGTATAAATCCTAATTCTCAAAATAAACCCTTCTCTAAACCATAAATTCAAATTCCATCTAAATTTTACAACCCGTATATATGTGGGTCTTTACAAATACACACACCTACATATAAGAATATCTAATGACATATAAAACATATTGAATTATTATTATATTTTCTTCCCTCATAACCACCCTTATTAGAGATTAACAACTAGAAATTGCATGGGAATAAGTCTTTGTGTTTTATGAACCCCCAACACCTTCTTGTCAAAAACAATCTATGTCTCATAAAAAATATGTTACCTAGACAATGTGGAATATTTTCATCAATATTTTCATTGAATTTTAGTTTTTTGTTATATAAAAGAACTTCTATAACCTTTATATGTGAAAAATAATCAAATTAAATTGTCATATTTATTTTATGTAGAATAATGATAATATTATGCTAAAATTTCAATTAATATTATGGTTATCAAAATTATAAAATCAGTTGGTTCTAGGGAACCAACTCCAAAAAAATTAAACTTTCTCTAAATTCAATGGTTTAAAACTTTTAGTTCACTAGATATCACATGATATTCATGATTCTAATAAGTTAAGGCTTTAATAAATGGGACTACCATGTTATCTTCTCTAGATACTATTCTTACTATGAATTCACTCCTATGGGAAAATCCCTTAAGAGGAGATACTTCTTAAGTATATGCTTCATCCATTGATCTGGACTACGATATTTATCTAGAACCACTACAAAATTATTATCATAATACAGAGTGATAACATATTTAATTATAGTTACAACACCAAGATCTTGTTTTAAGTTTTATATCCACGTTGTTTATTTATCAACATAAAAAGTCAAAATATACTTAGACTCTGATATATAATTGGTTGCAAATGGGAATTTAAAACTCTTCCATCTCATAGTTTATCCAATAATGAGAATCACATATCTCGGATAAAATTTTTGATCATTATGATCTTTTTGGAAACTACAATCCATGTTTCCCCTCTTAACTAGTTCCTCATATCCTCTATAAACTGGGAACATATCCTCTATACACCTTAGGTAATTTAGGATAGTATTTACAATAGGCGAATGTGTCTTTACTAGGTCTTCTTGATATCTACCTACCATGATCAAATCATAGGACAAATCAATACCGGTATATAACATAACATACATGATAGAATTTATCATAGAATTTAAATAGATTTTACTCATTCTCTCTATCCTATTATGTATAAGGACACGTTTTATTAGAGAAATGTATACCATATGACATTGGTAGTAATATTCCCTTGAATTGATCTATATTGAATCTCTTCATGACCTTATCAATATATATAACCTGACTTACCTGAATAATCCTATTAAATCGATAATGATATATTATCATCTCTATAATATAGGTTTCTTTACCTGCGTATTTCATGGAGAATAATATAATTAACAATGTATTAACTCACAATGAGACCGATATCTCATTTATCAACAGTAATATATCATTAACATATACTACTAAGAAAAGTATTGCACAACCACTAAACCTCTTAGAGATATATGGATCACATTTATTCTTTATGAAACCAAATTCTCTTATGGATTCATCATATAAGTGTTCAATTATCTTGATTCTTGATTTAACCCACAAATGGATCTCTACAACTTTCCCACCATATTGGTGTCATTTTTTATTACTAACCCTTATGGTAGTGTCCTTTAGGTATCTTTCATAAGGTTTTCATTAGGATTTTTTTTTATTTATATCTATTTTCAAAATATCATAATCTTGGTATGTCATTATGAAAAGTATAATTTATATAGATTTTAGAATAGTGGTTGGGGAAAATGTTTCATCATAGTTTATGTCTTGATATTTCTTGTACCCTTTCTCAACCAGGCATGCCATTTAGGTATTGAATTTACAATAAATTTAAAGTTTCTTCTTAAATAAATATTTTCACCCAATATGATTTATATCAATTAAAGGATATAACAAAACCCAAAAATGGTTTTTGGGACATGGAATCTATTTCAGAATTCATGGATTATTTCCACCTTATAACGTTTGAGTTGTTTGTTGATTACTTATAGGACATAGGTTCCTTATTTTCAACTAATAATGTGTCTCCTTCTTTAGTGTCTTAAAAACCATATCTCTATGTTTTCGTAACCACTCTGGTGCTTCTACATAGTACTTGTGTATTTGGAAGAACTTATTTAACTAGGTTGTGTGGAACTTTTTATTACACAAACTCTTATATATATTGACCGTCAACTTAATTAAAGTTTATCCCTCTCTCACTATCTCCTTTAATATTTACTCCCTTTTAATAAATATGGAAAATCTTTCCACAATTAATTTTCTATCTTATGGATTGAATTGGTAATGTCCTTATGATTCTTCGGGATATCCTATAAAGATACACTTGGTGCCTTGAGATGAAATTTTATTTCTATATATATACTTAATAAATGATTAGAATCCCCACACACAAATTTTTGAAAAAAAGGATTTCTTCCCATACCATTAATCAATTGTAATTCTAATTTCCTCTTTATCTGGAACTTAGTTCAGTGTGCAAGTTTCATTCTATAATTTGTATCCCGAAAGAGATAATAGAATATCTTCATGACTCATAATTGATATCACTATGTCCAAGATGTTTTGGTTATTCCTTTAACTGACACCATTCCATTTTGGTGTATAATGATGAGTGAGTTGGGATAGTATCCCAAGATATTTTAGATAATCAATTAACTCTTGGTTAAGGTACTCCCCACCTTGGTTTGAGCATAGTTTATTTATATTATTACGAAGATGATTCTCTCCTTTTATCTTATATGATTTAAATTTCTCAAAGGAATCAGACTTATAAATCGTTAAATTGATATATATATATATATATATATAATTATTAAATTCAGTGGTAAAAGTTATGATGTATGAGTATGTACCTATAACTTCTCCTATTAATTTTCCACACATATATGTATGAAATATTTTTAAAATCACTGCGACAATTTTAAATTTTCCACAAAATAGAGATTTGTTATTTTTTCTTGAAAAATAGCATGAAATATATCTAAGGATATTTGTTGAGAATGAATCTAAATATCCTTCTTGATATAATTTTTTCACAAACTTCTCATTTACATGACAAATCCAACTATACCACAACTAGGTATGATATGATTCATGTGAACTTGATTCTATATCTATCGACAATACTTGTGTTTCATAGTAGAGTATGTAAAGACTATTATTAAAATGTGTCATCACATAATATATGATGTATTTATAAAATTATCATTCTATGTTTCCAAACATAAAAATAAAACCATCCATTTCTAAGCTAAATACAAATATTATGTTCTTGGTTACACAGGGCACATAATAACAATTACTTAAACCTTGAACCAATCATTTTGACAATGTTAAATAGTACTCTACAATCACTAGTACAGTCAATCCCACTCAATTGGTAGCTTGAAGATTCACCACAACTCTAGTAATCTTCTAGACTCTACTAGGATCCTCTATTTGGATAAAAATATGGGAACCAAAAGTTATATCTAATACCCAATTTGTAAAACTGGAAATATTAAACTGGATAACAAATATACTTGAATCTTCCCATTACTTATTTACTAAGTATATGTGAGATAAAAGTCTCTAATATCCAACAAATCTATTCTATCTAAATTGGTAGCACAAACATCCACTCCACCAATGGTAATCTTCCATAATCTATCATATTTCTATATTTTGTGTATAAAAGAAAATGTGTCTCAAAGAAGGAATTTTTGAGACATAAACCCTTACCTTGAGTCCATACTTATCAAGTATGTCCTTTATCTCCTATATAATAAAATTATATAAATTATTTTTTTTATCATGAACATTTTATATGTTTAATACTATATAATTAAACTTTTTATTTCATTTATTTTAAGGTCATATTTAATTAATTTTTTAGTGACGTCCACGGCTAGTGTTTTGAGGATGTTTAATTAATAATTTCAAAATAGCATTTTTTGTTAGACATGGTCAAAGAGTTAATTATTTTATAATCTCCAGAATAATCATAATAATAATAATATAATTATAAATTTTAAATATAAATTATAATTTTATAAATAACCAAGAATTATGGTTATGAAAAATGAAATATGTTACAATCACAGAGATAGTAAGTCATACATATGCATGTGTAACATTTCTATTTTTCAATGATCATGATGGAAAGAAGGTAAGTGTTATTTAATATTTAAATAATTATCATAATATTATTTATTTAAATATACTTACATTTATCATCCATGTGACGTGTTAATAAAAATAATGAATCACATCACTTCACGAGGTGGTAGTCCCCCATACACATAAACAATGTTATCATTTTTCAATGGATGGTGGGGTAAGAAAGTGTATGATATATTAATTTTCCAGAATTATTAATATTTCATGAATATAAAAAATGAATATTAAATCCATCATTGGGAATATTTGTGAAATGTGGTGATGGAAAATGAATTACAACGGTTCGTGAGGCGGTAGTTCGGCATAAACCCGAACAATGGTTTCGTTTCACATTTTATGGAAGAGGATGTTAATATATATTATTACATAAAAATAATAAAATATCAGTATATAGGAGATAACTGTTTTATTATATTTTAATTCTTGATACATTATTTAATGTGCAAAACAAAGAAGTAAAAAATAAGGTTCTCAATGAAGATGATTACCTTCCCTTTGAAGAACCTCCTTGGATCACTAATTAAGAACCCTAAGGATATTATTTTGGGAAAAAAGCCAAAAAAATGTGGATAAAAATTTTGGGGATATATTTTGGCAGTTTTTTTTAAAAAAATGGCTTGAGAGGTGTTAGTAAGTGAGGGGAGGGGTTCCCTTTTATAATTGAGAAGGATTTTTATTCTTGTAAATACCCAACACTACTCAATAATGGGAAGTCACTCTCAAGAAAAGTGCCTCCAAAATTGATGAATAATATATTATATGGGTTATATGGTCGATAAAAATCTCCAAAATTCAAAAAACCCATTTTTGAACATTCAAATTTCTTTACCTCTTTAGTTTAACCCCCAGTAAAGTGGTATTAACATTAACAGTGGTAACAAATTTTTATTGTTTTTACTATTCAATATGAACAAAAATTAAGTTGAACTTATTATATAATATTAATTACGATGATTAAAAATATATAATACATTAAATAAAATTAAATTCATATAATTGGAATAATTTTATTTAAAATAAAACTCATTGACCTATCAAAAAAACAGTTTTTCAAGAAGTGCATTTTTCAAGCATAAGATGATCTTATAATAACTATATGAAAAGTCATAATAAATAAATGAATATAAATAAATATTTATATATATATAATATTTAAATTTCATTTTTATCATTTATTATTAGGGGTTATTTTCATTAGTTAAAATGGAAAAATATTGTGCACTTTAATACAGCTTTCAGAAAAATGTGTTTTAAAGCCTAAAAATAAACGTGTATTAAAATATAGTATGAAGATGATTTAAATGTAATAAACTAGATGAAATATAACTAAATAATAATTATTTTACTTTTAAATAAAATTTAAAAAATAATTTTACTTTTAAAATACTTAATTTATTAAAATAAATGACAGTTTAATAAAAAACGTCATTTTCACTATTCATTGAAAAATAATTTTTTTTGAAAAATGACAAAGTTTTATCATAAGTTAATATTGATATGATTATTTCAAAATGTATTTTAATTTTATAAAATAACATTTCTAAAATATCCAAAAATTAATTATAATATTTTCTCACAAAAAATAAGAAAAATAATTTTTAAATTAAATGCTCTTTAAAAAAATTGAGTGCTTATTTATTAATAATTTATAAATAAATTTATATTGATTATTAAATTTATATATATTTAATAATGTATATAATATTATTCATAATATTTGTTTTAGTGGATGGGTTATAACAATCATATTTTAATAATTTGTCATAGTTTGTTTAAACGCAGCATTGCGTATAGAATATGCTATAAAACATAGTGTTCTTATAAAATATTTTGGTATTACATTGATCATTCTAGAGTTAATTCCTATAATAACTCGAGAGGAAGTAGTATATTCTAGAACTCTAAATATCTCTATTCACATATAAGTTATTTTACCTAGGGTTGGTGGGTTATACTTAACCCTATCTGGAATAACCTGATAAGTAGAGGACCGTATAAATGTGTATGTTGGTCAGGAGGATTCATAAAACCCCACCTATGGAAGAATAAGAAATAATAGAGGATCACACCATGGAATTCAGGGATGGATTCATGAACCCTATCCAAGATTAATCCCATAGAGGGTATAACAACCTATACTCAAGATGCAATGCCTCTCGATACCCCCAAAGGGATGGACTAAGGGAATGCACCCTAGAGATACTAGTCTACCCTGATGATAATGAGTACTCAGCCATGTCTAAGTACATGGTCATTCCCATGTACTCTGGTCATACCCATGTACCTCTTCATATCAATTCTCATGTACCCCAGGAGTACACACTGAGTCTCCAGTCAGAGGTCACATTTCATATTATAGATCCACACAATATGTGATATTTTATTTCTCTAAAACCATGGTTATTGCAGCTAGGGTATCACATGTCTTGTGTTTTTTGGACTAAACGTTGTGTATAATGGGTTTTCGTAGAACCCACAAGTTCTTCATTTGGTTCTATTCATGCCACTTCTCCCCTTGATTCCACCACCAAATCCACCAATAAATATGGATTTGGGATTGACACATATTTCTCATCTCTAGAGTCCAAATTTCAGCTGCCCAATCCACCTAGAAATCATCCATTGTCATGCATTACCAAAATGAAAATCCAATGAACCCAGCCTTATATGATCCATCATCATAATCAATCATCAAATACACCATTGATCCCAAAATTGAACCCATATTTACTATCTTGTATGCCAAATAATGATTCAAAATGATCAATCATCAGGTATTTCTCAAACCACTAACCAAAAGTTGTGTTGATGATGAACATACGAAGAGTAGTGGAAGAAATTCATAAATAACAAGAGGAATTAATCTCATACATTATTTTGTGTCACCTCAATCTGAATCTATTACAAAGGTGAATGAAGAAAAATAATCAATAATTATCCAAGGTAATATCAATTCCTAATTATACGAAGATGAAATCTATATCCTTAAGAAAATGGTCATCATTCTAATATATTATTAGGGATTGATTCACGTTCAAAAAAAAGGAAAACAATAAAGGGATTAAAAACAAAAAATAATTCCCTACCTCAAGTTTAGATTGATTTCCAACATATAATGGTCACATGTCAATGTTGTTGGAAAGATCCATGAATGCCTTTGGCACGCTGATTGCTAAAACTTGATCTATCATTGATTATCCAAGATCTCTCCTCGAATGGCTCCTCTCTCAATTTCTAGGGTTATATAGATAACCCTAGGGATTTTCCATAAGTGTAATTTTATATAGGTACCTTAGTTTTTTCTTAATTATTAATAATTAAAAATAATAAATAATTTAATTAACTATTATTACACCCACGATGTCACTCAAGTCAAATACCCAGTGCACATAAATATTATGTTTCACCTATGGTAAAACCCATTATCTGGATTTACTAGAGGATTCATATTTTCCATCCAATAATACATTCAAGATTTATTCCATTTTTTCATAAAAATATTATTGTGTGATATAATATATTTAATATTTTTATTATATAAATTTTAAGCCTCCCTATGCCCCATAATCTCACAACGACTAATTTTCTCACCTCAAAAATATTCATTAAAATATTCCAAGATTCTTGAAAGGAAAAATTAGATCCATTATTTTCTCCCCACCACAGGTATTTTTCCCAAAAAATAAAAAAACTTCTCAAACATGTGAGGGTATTGAGCTCACACCTAGTTCACCTACTCCTAGGTTCTCTCCTGAATGTTCTTATGCTACCACCAAACACACACAAAGGTAATCTCTCACCCATAAAGTATATTCTCTTATCGATACTTGATATCTATTGGTACTCTATAAATGTTGATCTCTCCTCAAATCATATATCTTATAAATTGATAATATGTGATATATTTTTATTATACATCCTCATTTGTGACATATGTAAGGCATCGTGTACCCTGACTAACTACGGTGGTAGGGCCAAGTGGAAAACCATCTCACTAAATCTTCATACTACCTAGAAAGGGAAAATAAATCTTGGAGATAACTTTCCAACCTTGAAATATATCTTCAATACTTGTCTATATGACACCTTTAGAAACACATGGCCTCCATAATTGAATTTCAAGGGCCTCTATTTTCAATCTTCAAAAGGTTTATGATATCTCTTGGTAGTTTGCATCTGCTCTTGGATGATCTATACCTTCTCTGTTGTTTCTTTCACCAACTTTGATCCCATGAGTGTAGATTCCCTTGGATCACTCCAATATAATGGTGACCAATATGGAATTTCTTAAAAGACCTTGAATGGAGTCTTATAGATGGTGGAGTGGTAACTATTATTATATGAAGGATCAACCAAGGGTATGTGATCCTTAAAACTATAGTCAAAGTCCAACATGTAAGACTGAATTATGTCCTTTAGGACTTGAATGATCCACTCAGTTTTTCAATATGTATGGGGGTAAAACTTCATACTCAAATAAAACTAAGTCCTAAAGGCCTTATATAATCCTCTATATAATATTTATTTGAATTGAGAATCATGATTGGGAAAAATATTCAAGGGAACTCTGTGAAGATGGATGTAATGTCCCGGTTTAGGGTTCCACCCAAAGGTTCCCCGTACCCATTTGGTCATATGGCCTCAAGCGCATTTCCCCAAGCACCATAGGCTACCAACTAGTAGTGAGGGCCTTGATTTTGATAGTGGGGAAACTATGCCCTCACTGGCAGAATAACATAGTGGAATAACAATAATATACAATAGCGAAAGCAGTAATACCATACAATAAGTAAACAGTGGAATAATAAAAGTAAATAAATGACTAAAACACATATATAAATGATAAATGTCACATATTTCTAGGAAAGCATCCAAAAAAGTTACAATCCTGGAATACAAAACAGAAACCAATGTACTGAAAAGTAATTAAACTCCAACAGCATCGCAAGCATTATCTTGGTCCCATGCTCTCCAGCTCCACAACAATCAAGTACCTGAAGTAGAAGGGAGAATGTACTTATCTATACCTACAACAATATAATCTTTTTGGGCCCAAAATAATGACTCAAATTGGGTGTGAGATGAATATCAGTAGGCAACCACCCAAATATCTATGCCTAACTATCAGTGAATATATATAGCAGGAAAAATATAAAATGAATTAATAAATAAGGAAGTACTCAAAAGTAAAAATGCATATAGTCTCAAACTAAATTCATTTACATTTATCAATTATTTAACCAATCATTCACCAGAAACCCTTTGGTAAAGATCAAATAGCCTAAACCATCTAGTTCAACTTATCATTTATCAAGAAAGATATAATGAACCCTTGGGATAGCTCACACAGTCTAACCACTTTGGTCTCATGAAAACAAAGACTCTCTGAGGAAGCACTCACTATCAATTCCTCATGTGGTCTTTTAATGATAAACTATAGACTCTATGAAGAATCACTCAATTTCAATTCCTCATGTGGTCTCATAACGATAAACTATATACACTCTAAGTGAGTAATCAACATCAATCCCCCATATGGTCTCACAATGTGAAAAGTATAACAGACACTCTAGGGAAGCCCTCAACATCAATTCCCCTTATGGTCTCACTACACTAGGTTCCCATATCCATATGTAATACAATTGTGCACAAATAATATCCAGAAGCCAAATTAATCTCAACTAATACAAGGCAACGCAACTATAATGCATATCATAAGCATGTCAAATAAAATCAACTCCATCCTAACATCACTAGGCATGGAAAACAAAACGGCATAACATGCAGTTCTAAACCCAATGGAAAATATCAAAAAAATCATGGTAAATACACATCAATCGCAAGGAAATAAACCTTATTCATAATCAATAACCTTTACTCAAGAAAAAAAACTATAGAAGGCATCAACAGAGTTAAATATCCAAAACATGAAATTTTATAAACTACGGTATTCGGCACTTTTTGCACATATAAACCAAATAAATTAACAGAAAGGCACAAAGCACCTACATAAACATTTTATGATCAATATAGTTGAACATCATACCTTTAATCGACCAAGAATGTCATATATCTACAAAAACATCAAAAAAGTTCAACCTTGAATAACTTAAAAAGAGGATAAATCAAGAGAAGAGGATCTAGAAGAAGGAAGAACTCACCGAGGAAATTCCAACGTAATAAACGAAGTTTGATTAGGAGAATAGATTGCCGATCAAGGGATCGAATAAGAATTCATGATTTTCAGTCGCTCTTGGATGAGACAGAGTTAGAAGAAGAAGTATCTGAGGATTAGATGCGACTCTGGTCTGATTAATTAAATAAAAAAAGTTACACTACGTGTACTATTAATAAACACGTCGTGTATTCTCCTAAACTAGCCCCCAACATTAGCGGTCTACCACATCACCTCACATGACCATGTCTTGGATATTACACACCCAAGACGTGGTTGTACGCTGTAACAGGGTACACAGTGTGTACTCCTAAGTACACAGCGTGTACTCCTAAAATTTCCAAAACTCTAATTTTACCCAAAAACACTAGAAAACAAGATCCATTCTTGGAAGAAGATCCGGGTTCTTACAAACATCCCCCCCTAAATAAATTCATCCTTGAATTTCCCTAACAAAGAGACACAAAATAAGAATCCTCAAATAGCTCTGGCCATTGAGATCGCACATCGGCCTCCCTCTCCCAAGCCTCGTCCTGTACTCACCTGTGCTGCCACAACACTCGTACCAGAGGAACAGACTAGCCACAGATAACCTTCATGTAGATATCAACAATCCAGATGGGATGCTCCTCAAATTATGTATCCACCTCCAACTCAACCTCCTCGGGATGAAAAACATGAGATGGGTCTGAGGAGTAACATTGTAACTGAGAAATGTGGAAGATGTCTTGCATAGACCGGTACCTCTAAGGTAATTGAAATAGATAGGAAACTGGCCTGACACTCTCCAAAACCTCAAACGGCCTAAAATATCTCAGTGAAAGCTTTAACTTTCCCCTAATCCTTCTGTGTCCCAACCTCAGTGTAACATGTAAGAAAATCTAATCTCTGACCTTGAACTCCATAGGTCGTCTCTGTCGATTAGCATAAGATTTATATTGTCATTGTGCAGTAGAAATCCTCTTTTGAATCAACTCCACCTACTGTAAGATGTCCTGGACAAGATGAGGTCCCATTATAGCTACCTCTCCTACCTATAGCCAACATAGGGGTGATCGGAATGGCCTTCCATACAAATACTCAAAAGGTTCCATCTTAATCATCACCTGAAAACTATTACTGTAGGAAAACTCCACTAAGGGTATGTTATTCTCCCAACATCCTCCAAAATATGGGATGCATGCTTAAAGCATGTCCTCCAGCACCTAAATCGTATGCTAGGACTTCCCATATATATAGGGATGGTAAGTTGTAATCATAAGTACCTGTGTACCCAAATCCCTCTATAGTCCATGCCAGACCCGAGAAGTAAAATGGGCATCCCTGCTTGAAATGATAGAGTGTGAAACCCCATGTAAATGTACAATGTCTTGGATGTATAAATTTCTAAGTTGATCAACATTGAAGGTATCCTAGATCCGTAGAAGTGCACAACCTTCGTGAGTCTGTCAATGACAACCAAAACTACATAATTCCCTCAAGGTGGCCTAGATAAACCAATTACTAAGTGCATCATGACATCATTCCACTTCCACTCTGGAATGGGTAACTGTTGAAAAATCCCTGTTGGTAGCTAATGCTCTGCCTTCACCTGCTGATAGGTGGTACACCTCATTACAAAACCAGCAACATCTCTCTTCATACCCGGCTACCAATACTGAAGATGTAGATCTCGATACATCTTGGTGACACCATGATGAACTTCCCAAACTGAGGAATGAAAATCTCACATCAACTCCACACCTATGTCTGTTGGCACCCAAACGCGTCCGTGAAAATACAAGACCTCATCCTTGCCTATGGTCCATCCAGGAATATGGTTCTCTCCTAACACACTATCTCGTAGAACTAGGCCTTTGGAATCTAATAACTGTCTCATTCGCACTTGATCAAGTATAGTATAGGTAACAGCTATAGATGAAACAAACTTATTACACTATCTGTCTTTAACTTCCAAATGAATCTCAGAGAACATAGCCATAAGCCTCCACTCACTACTGGACTCTTGAACTACCTGTATCTGAGTCCTCATGCTCAACGCATCATCCACTGTGTTGCCTTTCCCAGGTGTGTAGGCAAGCTCAATGTCAAAGGACTGAAGGTACTCAACCCACCTTCCCTGTCTCTAATTCAGATCACATTGGGTAAAGATATACTTGAGACTTTTTTGGTTAGTGTACACCACAAAATGATCTCCAAGAAGGTAATGTATCCAAAATAGAAAGGCATGAAAAACCGCATCCAACTCAAGATAGTGCGTCGGGTAATTCTTCTCATGTGGCCTAAACTACCGAGACCCTTATGTAGAGAATCCTTCCCCCGACATAAGCACTAATACCATCCTGATACCTGACGCATCACAGTAAACAATATAACTATTTCCTGGTTCTGGAAAAACTAGTATCAGTTCTGAATTCAACCTTCCTTTCAACTCCTGGAAGGTTGAATCGTAGGAATCTATCCACAGGTACTTCTCACCCTTCTTAGTTAGTCATGTAAGTGGTTCTAATAATCATTAAAAGTTCTATATAAAATGTCTGTAGTAACCAGCCAGCCCTAGGAAGCTCTATACCTCAAAGACGTTCTTTGACTACTCCCAGGAAACTACTGCTTTCACTTTCTCAGGGTCTACTAACACTCCTGTCTCTAAGATAACATGACCCAAAAAGTGAATTTGGTCCATCCAAAAGTGGCATTTTGAGAGCTTGGCGTATAGATAATTCTCTCTCAGTGTACTCAAAATGATCTCAATATGGGTAGCTTGGTCATGTCGATTGTGAGAGTACACCAAGATACCATCCCAAAAAACCATGACAAAGGATTCCAAGTATGGATGGAACACTCAGTTCATCGGTTACATAAAAAATGCAGACGCATTCATGAGATCAAATGGCATAACCACATACTTTTATAGACCATGACTGCTCTGAAAGGCTGTAAGAGGTATATCTGATGGTCTAACATGCAACTAATGATAACCGGATCTCAAGTCAATCTTTGAGAACACCTGGGATTCTCGAAGATGATAAAAGAGATTATAAATCCTCGGTACAGGATATCAGTTCTTGACCATCAACTGGTTCAGCTTCCAATAATCTATTCAATGTCTGAGGGTATTGTCTTCCTTCTTCGCAAACAGGATAGGCGAACCCCAAGAAGAAGTATTGGGTCAGATTAAAAACTCTTCCTATAACTCCTCTAACTACTTCTTGATATCCTGTAACTCTACTGTAGCCATCCTATAAGGATTAATGGACACCGGTGATGACCCTAGCACAAGCTCAAATGAAAATTCTACCTCTCACTTAGAAGGAAAGCCTAAAAAATCATCTGGAAAGAAATCCCTGAAGCGTTTGACCATGGGAGGAAAGTCCATATATGAATTCGCCTTATCATGTTGATATAGACTAACAATCTAGGATGTAACTCCTCCCAACCCATGATTCTCAGGTCCCACTCTGCTCACCTGCACATCCCATTCACCCTTATGTAGAAACGATATGCCCTATGGTGACGTGAATCTCACCCTATGGAAATAGCAATCGACAACATCCTGGAAGGGAACTAACCTCCCCATTCTAAGAATGACGTCATAGCTCATCATCTTTAAGACATAAAGGTCCCATAAGAAGAGACACCCACCAACCTCCAGAGGGCACTCCTTGAACTGACGTACACTAGCCGTTCTAGTCCCCAGCGGATTTTCCAACTTCAAGATATCTATAGAAGTAAAGATACCGAGCTCAAAGCTCCCCAGAACAGAAACAGATATAAAGATATGGGAATCCCCTATGTAAAAAAGAGTAGAATCTAAAACCAAGGCATCCAAAATCTTACCTCTAACCATAGAGGATTTGTGATCCTGCTTCTATTGGGTATGCTCTACTACAAAAGTTTGGCATGTGTCGCGGCCCTGTGACCCTATGTAGCTACCCTAAGCTGAACCACCCTACCGTTGCTGGAAATTTGTAGCCTGATTCCCTAGGCCACAACCATCACCTCATCTTGAATGGCCATATGAACTCCATTTATTATAATGATGAGAAGATGGAGGTCTGTCTCAAGAACATGGAGTAATAGAAGAACCCATGTCACTAGCTACCGGTGAGAAAAACTGACAGAAACACTAAAGGTGACCCATCTTACTGTAATATCGGCACTCAACTGGGTCTCTCATGCAGTGTGGCCTTGTATGACCACTCTTCATGTACTGGTATGATACCACCTAGAAACCAGAAGAAGTATCTCGCCTATTTGGATCTTCGTGTGTAGACTCCCTGTGGTGCTTCCTGCTATCAGCTGGAGAAGTACCAACTCTAGATGCCAAACTTCCCTAACTCAAAGCACCAGAATCCCTCAACTTACACCATGTGATCAGCACCTAGTTGAGTATAGAATCTATGGAGTTCAACCTAAATATGTTCACCTGAGATTGTATGTCATACCTGAGACCATCCTCAAACTTCATCGCCATAAATAACTCATCACCCCCTAGAATGGGTGTGAAGTGTTGCAGCTCTATGAAGTGAGAAGAATAATCCATGAATGAGAATGTACCCTGCTCTAAACTCATAAATCTTAGGCTCATTTGGCCCCCAAGGTCTCTGGGTAGAAGTAGTCATAGAAGGTATGCTAAAACTTTTCCTAAGACATACCCTGCTGGCGTCCAGCCTATGATATCACATCCCACCATCTCTTTGTGGAATCACGTATCATGTACGTAGAGAGATTCACCCTCCTCTCTAGAGGGGTATCGAAATGATCTAAGATAGATAGAAAGGCTTCTAACCATGACTCTTTAGTCTGAGGTCCCCCATCCCCAAAAAATGTAGGAGGATGCTGCTACTGAAAAACCCAAGTCAACTCTACCATAGATAGGGAAGGATGTGGTGTTCCCCTGAAAGTCTTCATAAACCTCATGAAGCCTTCTTGAAACTGTGCATCAACACCTATATCCTGAATGAAGGCTAGTGCCAAGACAAGAATGATGGGAGGATCTGTTGGTAGTCCCTGATCTACCATGCCCAGTGTTTGAACATTGTCACGTATCTGGCATACAACCAAAGGACATCTCAGTGGCATGACTCCACAAGTTCAAGCGCACACCTTAGTTAAATATTATCAAGGACTAAAACTTAGAATTACTATAAAGAATGGGAGAATGAAAAAAAACAAGTATTACAAAATAGGGTTTCACAGCGTGTATACCCTCCACAAGGCATGTTCCCATTGGTTTCAACATGGTTGTGTACTTCTGCCAAAACTGGTCATGTAACACCCCTACACATGGCTTGTTCATCCTATGATACAGTGTGTACTTGAGTCATTTTCCTCCACCTGAGTTCCTCTACAAGGCTAAACCACATGGTTCTCTTAGAACAAAACTACATAGTGTGTTTATTATAGACACGATGTGTACTAGAAGGATTTCACTGACCTGTGTCATTAGTCACACAGCCGGATACTTCGTTTCTACAACACAGCATGTTCTCCCTAGACACACCATGTACCACTTAAGTCTTAACCACCCATGTCATTAGTCACATAGCTGGATACACGGTCCTTACAACACATCATGTACTCCAAGTACACGGTGTGTTCCACCAAACATTTCCAAACACCTTGTATCTTCCCACATAGCCAATCACACGGTTAAGGACTACACAGCGTGTACATACAGTACACGGTGTGTACTTAAGAAAATTTGTTACTTTCCAAACCGAAGGATGAATTGTGTGTATTCATCATTACACATCGTGTATTCTAGGTTTTTCTAGACAGTAAGCCTCGTAATCTACTCTGGAACCCCATAAAAACACTAAAACAAACCTTATTGTGCCAAATTCCAATTTTTGGGGGGTCATACTCCCCGCGAATCAAAGCTTGGATTCATATTCATGTCATATCATTGTATAAAAGAGTAATTAATCACATGATCCACCAAATTATAATTCATGTGGGCCCATAACCCACAGGTTGGAGGATCGAAACCTCCCTCTGATACCACTTTGTAATGTCCCGGTTCTGGGTGCCTCCCAAAGGTGCCATGTACCCAGTTGGTCACATGGCCTCAAGTGAATTTCCCCAAATGCCAGAGGCTGCTGACTATAAGCGAGGGTCTTTGGTGTGATAGTGGGGGGAACTATGCCCTCATTGGCAGAGTAACATAGTAGAATAACAATAATATACAACAGTAGAAGCAGTAATACCATAAAATAAGTAAATAGCATAAGACTAAAAGTAAATAAACAACTGGAGCACATATATAAATGATTCATGTCACATATGTCTAGGAGAGCAGCCAAACAAGTCACAATGCTGGAATACAAAATAGAAACCAAATTACTAAAAAGTAAATAAACTCTAACACCATCACAAGCATCATCTTGGTCTCATGCTCTCCATCTCCACAGCAATCAAGTACCTAAGGTAGAAGGGTGTTTTACCTTATCTATACCTGCAATAATATAATCTATTTGGTCCTAAAAGCATGAGCCAAATAGGGTGTGAGACAAATCCCAATAGGCAACCACCCAAATATATGTGCCTAACTATCAGTGAATATATATATCAAGAAAAATGTAAAATGAATTAATAAACAAGGAAGTACTCAAGAGTAAATAGTCATACAGTCTCAAACTACATTCATTTACATTTATCAATTATTCAACCAATCATTCACAAGTAACCCTCTAGGAATGTTCTCACAGCCTAACCCCTCTAGTTAAACTTATCATTTAATAATAAAGATATAACAACCCCTAGGATAGCTCACATAGTCTAACCCCTTTGGTATCATGAAAAAAATACTCTATGAGGAAGCAATCACCGTCAATTCTTCATGTGGTCTTTTAACGATAAACATTAGACTCTTTGAGGAATCACTCAACATCAATTCCCTCTGTGGTCCTGTAATGGTAAAC
This sequence comes from Viscum album, assembly GCA_963277665.1. NCBI lineage: Eukaryota > Viridiplantae > Streptophyta > Magnoliopsida > Santalales > Viscaceae > Viscum > Viscum album. The sequence continues at coordinate 252,360,488 of OY728160.1, read as the reverse complement.
TACAGACGCTCTAAGGTATCACTCAATTTCAATCCCACCTATGGTATCACAACATGAAAAGTATAAAAAACACTATGGGGAAGCCCTCAATGTCAATTCCCCCTATGGTCTCATTACACCAGGTTCCCACAGCCATGTGTAATACAGTCATGGACAAATGATATCCAGTAGCCAAAGTAATCTCAACTACTACAAGGATAATCAACTACAATGCATATCTCAATCATGTCATATAAAATCAACTTCATCCTAACAGCACTAGGCATGGAAAACAAAATGGCATAACATGAATTTCTAGACCCAATGGCCAATATCAAAAAGAACATGGGAAAACACATCCATCGCAAGTCAATAAACCATATTCATAATCAAAACCCCTTACTCAAGAAAACAAACTATAACATGCATCAATAGGGTTAAATATCCAAAACACGCAATACCCTAAACTGGGGTATTCGTCACTTTTTTCTCATATAAACCAAAATACATCAATGGAAAGGGACAAACCACCTACCTCTACGTTATATGATCGATATAGTTGAACCTCAGCTCTTGAATCGACCTAGAACATCATATATCTAAAAAAATTTCAAAAAAGATCAACCTCAAATAACTCGCGAAAGAGAATAAATAAAGATAAGAGGCTATAGAATAAGGAATAACTCATTGAGTCAATTCGAACGCAATCGACGGTGTTTGATTCGGAGAACGAACAGTCGATCAGGGGCTCGGAGAAGAATCGGCGATTTTTTATCACTCCTGGATGAGATGGAGTTAATAGAAGAAGGATGTGGGGATTATACGCGACCCCGGTCTAATTAATTAAATAAAAAAAATACATGACATGTAATATTAATGAACACGCCATGTATTCGCCTCAATCGGTTGCTGATATGAGCGGTCTTCTACATCACATCACACGGCCATTTCATGGCTATTACATGCCCAAGATGTGGTTGTATATGGTAACAGGGTACACGATGTGTACTCCTAAAATTTTGAAAACTCCACTTTTCCCCAAAAACACCATAAAACAAGATCCATACCTAGAATAAGATCTGGGTTCTTACACTAAACTATCTCTTACACATAAAGGCACCTCAAACTCTCTACTAAACTCTTATCTCAGGTGGCTAAGAAGTGGGCTGATTTGGTGAGTCGGTCTACAATCACCCATATAGCATCATTCCCTATAGATAATCAAGGAGTCCTTATAATTAAGTCCATAGAGATACAATCCCACTTCAACTCCAACAACTAAAGGGGTTGATCCAAACCCACTGGAACTTGGTACTTAGCCTTCACCTACTAACAAGTGAGGCATTGAGTGAAAAACTATAATACACACTTACTCATTCCTATATACCAGAAATAATATCTGAGGTCTTTGTAAATCTTCACCACTTCTAGATATACCTCTAAAGAGGATGTATAAAACTCTCCCAAATTTTTTTCATGTAGCGTCAATGGTACCATTGTTTTTCCTCATAAAAGGATGAAATGCTCCCCACCTTCAGAAAATCTATTAGGTTCATGTCTAGTGGATATCTAATTATAAAAGTGATTAGAGCAGGTGTCTCAAATTTGAGCCTCCTTAACACATTGTATAAGTGGAGGGGAAATAACCATTGATTGGAGGTAAGTTTTACCATCCTCATCCACTAAGGAAAACTATAACAAGTCCAACTGCTTTGATACTGTTACGTCCACTAGGTCGAATACCCTGAGAGGGGGGGTGAATCAGGGTATTGTAGATTAAAACTTTCTCACTTTTGGATCTTGTTTTGTTGTTAAACAAAACTCAATTCTCTCTTCTTCATGTGGAAATATACAGATTGATATGAAATCATGCACAGGACACAATGATTTTTACTTGGTTCACCCTCATTGGGATATGTCCAAGACGCATACAATGGAAATGTGTTGATGTACCAAATTCCCTAAGGCTCATGGCCAATAATGAGTACAATGTTAGGGATAAATCTTATATACCCAGGCTCGCTGCCTTTACAAGGTTTAGGTTCTGCTCACTACATTCCCAAGGGTCACTCCCTAAGCCTCTTTCTCTAGATCACTATTGGTGGAAAGAGTCACCATCTTCCTCTTCCTTCGCTCACTGCTCTTGGAATGGAATCCACTCACAGTTTATGTACTTGTAGTTCAAACACAGTTTATGGACTTGTAGGTCCCTTCATTTTCATTAATTCTTGTATCCTCAACTGTAGGTAGATGTTCTATTCAAGTTTATTTTTCAACCACAGATGAATTCCACCTTCCCAGGTACTGATAGGTACCGGAAAATAATTTTTCAAACTAAATTGAAGCCTTTTCAAGATTCCTTGTGAAAATTGTGAACCACCTACCTCTCCTGCGTATTGAGTACTGGGTTTGGTATGTGGACCACCTACTCCACATAAAGTTGCCTCTTCTGCAAACCTCCTCTGTGTGTGGAATACCTCTGCCTTCACTATCTCATACCACTACTTCATACTAATTCAGTGAATCTCCTCACTACTACAAAAATTGGCTTCTGCGCCTCTGGGTACGGGCGACCGCCATTGGTGGTCGCTATTGAAAGTATTAGCGACCGCCAAAGGCGGTCGCTAATACGGAAATAAATGGGCGGGATTTTTCCCACCCCATCGTTGCTCTCTTCCTCAAAATCACTATTGCCGCCATGGTGCCCCTCCGTTGTACCCCGCCATCGCGGCCCGCCGTCGCGCCCCGCCATCGCGGCCCGCCGTCGCGCTACCTCCCTCGTTCACCGCCATCCAGTCACCCCTCCCTCACATGCCATCGCCCTACCACCCTCCGGCCACCCCTCCTTCACATGCCGTCACACCCGCCCCTCCCTCCGCCGCTGTAGATCCTCCATGGCCGACCACCCGAGGTCTCTGGTTCCGCCTCGTGCCCCCGCGTGTCCGGTGTCGCACCCACACTATCCCGCGGACATGAAACCTGATTTTTTTAAAAGGACCTTTAGCGGCCGCAATTGTCGGTCGCTATTGGTTTTTACCGACGGAGCAATTGCGACCGCCAAAAGCGGTCGCAAGGCGGTCGCTAAAAACCTTTAGCGACCTCTTTTGGCGGTCGCTATTGGTGTTTATTCTAGTAGTTCCTCTACGAAACCTCTCATGTCCATGAATTATTCTCTATTCACGGACTGTCTTTGCTTATGCATACCAGAGCACTCCCTCCTCGTACCGCTTAACGAATTCTCCCTCTCACGTACTGAAAATTCCTCTTCCATGTACCGAGAGAACTTCTTCCGCATACCAGCCATCCTTCTCTGCGTATCAGACCTCCTTTGTGAGTTAAGAATCCCCACAAACACCTTCAGTGCGAACCACTTTCAGAATTTGATGAATTCCCAGAGCAAAAAAGATTTTCTAATGATATTCGATCTCCATAGTAATCAGTGGGACTATCAATTATTATATAGGAAAATATATCTGAAAAATCCTCTAAATCAAGATTTACCAAATCTTTAATTCACCCTCCACCGCTTAACGATTCTTCAGCCAACGCGAACCGCAAGCCACCCATGAATTGTTTTTCCACACCATCAGCATACAAAATTTTCTCCTACACGTTCAATATTTATCCATCGACTTCATCCCATACATGCACTACATCACCTTCCACCTCAAACCACTTCTGGTTTCATGAACTCCATCAGCGTACCATTCCTACCGCTCTACGTACCGTTCCCAAAACATGGTGTGTGGCCCCTGAATTATGGTACACGATTCTCATCCTTTTCCACCTTTATTAAAATTTATTCATGCCACTGACTCCTATGAATAAATCATTCCTTTTCCAACATCAAACTCCTGATTTTGAGACCCAAAAATTTGGCAAACATTGGGAAACTGCACCACCTAAAAAACCTATCTTTGGAAAACACCAACCATACTCATTTTCAATCATCTGGATTTATCAAAAAACACAACCACACCCAAAACATACTGAGAGGATTCCTTGAGTGATTTTTTCTCAAGAGATACCTAGCTCAATAACTCTGAATAAGATCTCTTTCTGATATCATCTGGCACCACATTCCCATTTATAAGAGTATAGACTATCTCAAAGCCATATTCCTAGAGGAACTCTCGCCATAGTCTCTATCATAAGTTGAGATACTTCTATTAAAAGATATACTTGAAACTATTTTGGTTGTAATAGATGATAAACCACTCACTCATAAGGTGGCATCGCTGCATCTTTAGGGTGAAGACCACCACTACTAGATCTTCATCATGGGTCACATAGTTCTAATTAGGGGGTCTCAACTACCAGGACCCATAGGATATCACTTCCTGCCTCTACATCTAAACACATTTGAGCCTAGTTCTAGAGGAATCATAGAACACTACATAATCACACCCTCCTATAACTATCTCAAGATGGGGGTGCTCTTCATCCTCTACTATGGCTCATAAAAAACTATCGGAACCTATCCATCTAAATGAAAGATTTTCCCTTTTGGTTCAAAGTTGTCAAGGGTTATATAATCCAAGAGAAATCGGATACAATTGTGTGATAGCATCCTTCCAACCCATGGAATATCTCCACCTCAGTCACACTCTTGGGTGGATCCCATGGTAACAATGCCTCAACCTTCTTCAAGTCCACTGGTACTCCCTCTTCTAAGATTACATGTCCTAATAAGTGGACCTATTGAATCTAGAACTGACACTTTAAGATATTTCCATAAAGCTAGTTCTCTCATAGTATACCCAGGACCATCCTAAAGATTCTCATGTGATCCTCCACTAACACTAAGTACACTTAGATTCCTTTGATGAAAACTATGACGAATCAATCTAAGAGGGGATGAAATATTTGGTTCATGAGACCAAAGAACACTTCCAGTGAATTCATCACACCAAAAGGCATTTCCAAGTACTCATAGAGACTTCAGTGACATCCAGAATGTAGTATTCAATATATCATCATCTCACACTCGAAGATGGTGATAAACTGTCCTAGGATCAATCTTCAAAAACCATTTCACCCCTTTCAACCGATTGAAGAAGTCATAAATTATCTGTAATGGATACTTATTATTGAAAATCACCAAGTTTAGGTGATGTTAATCCATAGACAACCTCAATATCTCATATTCTTTCTTGGTGAAAAACACTAGGGATGCCTAGGGAGACACATTAGGTCTAACAAATCCCTATATCTACCTCTAATCCTACTACACCTTCAACTCATGAAGCACTGAGGGCGCCATCGATATACTCGTATAGATATTAGGGAAGTACCTATGTATAATTCAATGTAAAATTATATCTTTTAGTGGGGAGTTAATCCTGGAATGTCCTCAAGGGATACATCTTCATACTCCACCACCACTGCAGGAAACTGAAATCCTACAGAATTAGTTTCTCCAAGGAATATACTAGAAAACTTATGAGTAATTGGTTGTATCCTTCTACATATAAGCCTATCTAGCTCTACCTGGGTTTCCTTCTCTAAAATTAAGTAAAATATAATCTCATCATCATAGACACACCACATAATTTACCAAAAATATTCAATATATGCATGAATTATGGAGATTCATTCCATACCAAGAATGATTTCATAAGTCCAAATCACTAATATGAAAAAAGATACCAAAGGAATATCCCTCCTCCAAGAGTTAGGTAACACTATAAACAGAAATGTGTGATTATTGCATCTCCTCTAGTGGGAGTCTTCAATAACAAGAGTTGAACTAAAGGCTCAATATAAATCTCTAGATACCGAAAAAGATATGTCGAAAGAAAGTAATGACTCACCCCAATGACTATAAAAACTATATCTAAGGTAAAAAAATAAATAAATAATACCTATAATCTTCCTTAGAGCCTATGGGTCATAGGTATTCATCACATGCAACTTCCCTCATCTCTGACCACCAGTTTCTTAAGCCTAGTATAGACCACTTGGGGGTGGTGGTTAAAATAAATCAAATCTTCTACCACCTAATACTGCTCTCTCAGCTCCTCCTCCACATATGCCTCTCTAAGGACCTTTTTGTTATAGTCACTGCCTCTATCTAGGTGTCCCATCAACTATCTCTCTATAATCCACCTATAAGGTTATACAATCTTGTGTGAGATGTCATTTCCCATCATGACAGTATCATCGCCTCTCTCATGGATGAATAGATCTATCATGAGTGCCCTGACAAAAGACCCTATATCAAGGGACTATCATCAGAAATACATAGCTTTCCTAGATCCCTAAGACTAACATTTTCTACTAACTTCCAGAGTGCCCAGTTTTAGCACCAACCATTAGTGATTGCTCCTACAATAAGATCTCTACCACCAAAACTTGTTCAAGAAATCCAACATAAGTATAAATATAAAGAGATAACACACCAATCCTAAAATCTTTATAGAGGCCATCATAGAAGGTCCAATATCAGAAGAATGCATCTTTAACCATATACATTGAGTATTTTGAGAGGTTAGTGAATCTCATATATACTCTATAACAATCATGTTTCCCTACTGAATCTGAAAAATATCTTGGATAAACACCACTCACAATATAGCTGGATAAAACTCTTCTATAAAGAGACGCTCAAACTTTGTCCATAAAAGATTCACCTCATTATATGTTAGAGTCACTAGACTCCACCATCCCCCTATGGATCCATGAATTAGCCTCTCCACTAAGACCTCCATCTAGTCTAGAGGTTTCCTGATAAGGATAAAAACTCATGTAACTACCTGATGATAATCCTTAGCTTCCTAGGGGTCTTGATCACCCCCTAAAATTGAGGTTCCAATGCCTATAAAACTTATGTAGTGGACTCAAACTTTTCGCATCCTCTATTTATACTGTTGGCATAACCTTTTGCTCGATGAGTAGTGGTAAGATTGGAAAACCACCCAGAGGTACCACCACCTGAACATGTCACTATATCGAAGCCTCATTACTAATTGGATCATCCTCATGATCCTTCTATGGAAACATAGATAGTATTTATCATGGATACATCCTGATATAGAAATGACATACTATAGTAAAAGAGTTTATCTATAATGATATATCAAGAAGAACATAACAACTACATCCCATTCTTAGATGATGCATGTACCAATGTTTTCTATAAAACCAATTTATATATGTACCGAGTCAAAAAGTAGGTTATGATATTTCTGGTGGATGGATACATCAGTTACCACACCAATACTAGATTCCCTATCCTGAGATATGAAATAAAAAACACATTAACACTTTTTATTTAGTTACCCACTTAAACCTTACAACTAGACAATATCTAAAATCCGGTCCTAATATTACATCCTATAATATCACTATTTCACAACCCGGACCACCTGGTACCCCCTAGCCAATGGTATGTTAAGTGTGACGCCCTAATACCACCACTAATATATGAGGGACTAGTGACCATCACCAAGTAGGCATATTACACACATGTAATTACTTACCCTGAGGTACACGTACAGACACACATCTCCAAATACCCATACAATGAAGAAATGTAAAACATAAATGATACCATAATGTATTAAGACATCTATATACCATATCAAATTATGACACAATTATTAGAAAGCATAATGGTTTGAATATAAGCCCACCAAAATGGTAAAAAGATTCCAACCTACTAGGATGGAGGGGACTACTCTCAAATGAAACACCTAGTATGAACCATGATCTATCTAGCTCAACTATGCTCCACCTACTCTATGTACACCTAGAACACCATAAAAATTCATTTCGTCTACATAATATATGACATGTGCAGGAAGATCCCATGTAAGGTTTAGTATAATAATACCCAATAGGACATCGTGAAATCACCAAACATAAAGCAAAAAGAGTGTAGTCAAATCATCATCAAAAAATAATTTCAAGTAGAATATGAGGCATAAAAATAATGACCCATATATACTCAAGGTAGACCTTAAGTCTCAAGGTAAATCCACAACCATACTACCATCCCAGGATCCTACTCAAGGATTCAAATTAATGTTTGTTCGAGGGAACTCACTCTGCAATTATGATAATATTGATGGTGTTCATTTGACAAGTCATGCCTACCAGGCCTCATTAAAAATAAGTATATGATAGAACTCATAAGATCTCGATACACACATAATGGATTTCACCGAGGGTCGATAGGTTATACCCATCCCTATCTAGAATAACCCACTAATTAGGGGATCGTACACCTATATATGTTCGTGATGATGATTCCCAAAACCACACCTAGGGAATAATAAGTGATGATAGAGGATCACAACCTGGTCTTCATAGAGTAATTCTTGATCCCTATCCAAGACTAATCCCATAGAGGGGATAATATCCTATGCCCAGGATGTGACACCTCATTGTACCCCCATAGGGAAGGACCAAGTGTATGCACCCTAGAGATACTCGTATTCCCTGAAGAAAATGAGGGCCTCAACTTTTCTTGAGAAAAGTAAATGGTGTGTACTATTAGTACATGACATGTCTCATTATTTATGTACCATCCCATGTGTATTCCTATGAACAAAAACTTATTCTTATCTAACAATGGACATTCCCATGTACATTGTCCATGCCCATGTAACTCGTTATGTCCGAGTACCTTGGTTGTGTCCGAGTACATGGTTATGACCATGTACTTTGTCTATACCCATGTATTTATCCATGTTTTTTCCCATTTACCCTAGGGGTATACACTGATTCACTATTCACAGGTCTCACAGTATGTGGTAGGTCAATACAACATGTGATATTTTGTTTTTCTTAAACTCTAGTTGCTACATCCATGGTCCCACACAACGTGCATTATTCGGGAAACATGGCATGTATATCAGGTTATTCTAAAACCCACTGGTTCTTCACATGGTTCCACTCATTCCACTAACACACTTTATTTTTCCAAAAATTTTGTCATTAAACATGGATCTAGGCTTGACCAAGCCATTTCATCACTAGGGGGGCATATTTTGGCCACCCAATCTGCTTGAGAATCATTTTTCATCTCTATGCATCTCCAAAATGAAAATCTTGAAAACTCAGCCTCCTTAGATCTATCCTCATATCATCTTTCATCATCATCGATCCTTAAATGCATCATTGATATTGAACTTGAACCCATGGTGATTATTTGTTGCACCAAATAATGATTGCACAATGATCACTCCCCAAGTATTTATCAAACCGCCAACCAAAGTGTGTGTTGATGGTGAACTCATTAAGAATGGTCGACGAAATTAACAAAACACAATAAGAAGAATGAACCTCATCAATTGTTTAGATTGGAATCAATTTTTTTCATTAAAATAATGAATGAACAACAATAATCATGAATTATCCAAAGCAATATCAATTCTTAATCCTAGGAAGATAAATTCCATCCACATAAAATAGTGTCCACCCCACAAATCAATTTTTAGTGATTGATTCATGTTTGAATATGGTAAAATAACATGAGGATTAAATCTTACAAAAAAACACCCTGCCTAAAGTTTGGATGTATTGCTGATGAAGAATGGTCACATGTCGATGTTGTTGGCAAGATATATGAACACATTTGGAACACGGATTTCCAAAGAAAGATTCATCATTGATTGTTCAAGTTCTCTTCTACAGTATATCCTCTCTCAATATATAATATTATGCAGTTAACCCTATGGATTTTACATTAGTGTGATTTTATAGAGGGAGATTGGGTTTGGATTAATTATTAAAAAATAAATATTTTGAATAATTTATTTAACTATTATTTCACCCATGACAATTCTAAATCAAATCACCCAATGTACTTAATGATTATGCCACACCTATAGTAAAACTCATGTTTTGGATTTAATGGAAGCCTCATATTTTCCATATCAGGCTTTGTTTTGGATTTATTCCACTATTTTAGAAAAACTATGAGCACATTATATAATTTATTTAATATTTTTATTATTTCAATATCAAGCCTCCCTGGGCCTTGGAATCCCATGATGACTCAGTGCCTAGACTTGAAAATAGTATTTAAATTATTCCAAAGTTTTACAAGGAAAAAGCATATCTATGACAATATCATTAATAGAAAACCCAATTTATTCTACCTCACTATAGGCATATGTCATCATGGTTTTTAAACATACATTATAGTATGTGATCCATGATATATATTAATAATAATATCAAAGTTTAAAAACTAATACACACATCCATAAAGATAAATATCCAATGAACATAAAACATGTGTAATTACAATTGGCTATATTTAAACTCTCTTACTAGAGATTACCAAGTGTGTACTTCATAAGAATAATTCCCAATGACTTTTGTGACCCCAACTCTTGATATTCAAATACCATCTATGTCCCACCATACAAATTTTATCTAGACCATAAGATATATTTTTATGAATAATATTACATTAATATTACATAGAAGAAAAATCATTGTGTGATAAGAAATTGATTAATATTTTGGTAATCAAAAGTTCAAAGTTAGTTGTTTATTAGGCACCAAATCCAAAAAAACATATTTTTATAGGATTTGGGGTATATATTTATAAAAAAACAAGAAATAATAAAATAAATAGAATATAAAGTCACCCTAGATCATAAGGAACTCGATCACATGATCCTAATATCTTAAAGGACCACTAAGAATGTCAAAGAACACCAAAACCAAGCCACATGATGTTTATAGTTTGCGAAGAAGTAAAAGAATTAAATAAAGGGAGAAAAAGTCCTCAAAATTTATAATAATAAATGGGTGAAAAAATCATGACATAATACATAGTGTTATTATGTAATGAGGTTGGGTCAATTACATATCTAAAAACCATTATTTAATTTAATCTCTTAATTACATTATAAATCTTAGTTAATGACCATCTAAATTGATGATATCGAGGCACATTATGAAAAAATTGAGTTTTTTTATGCTGTAATGGATAACCATTTGATCTTAAAGGTACAATACTCACCCCTCTTAAACTCTACAGTCAATCTTGTTGAATTCAAAAACTTATTAATAATATAACAATGAAATATTAATCATTATGGTATAATAAATTAACCCAAAATCAAAATGAATAAATCACACAGGGTGCCTTATAACGCAACATAATGCATCATTTTTTAATTTCAAAAATCATGGAATAATGTCCAGGACATGTTTAATAGATAAAAATCTTCTTATCAAACCCCAATAACCAAAAAATAATATAATAATAGTATATTTTTATGATGTTATTAGAATCCTATGGTAGGAGACTACGAATCCACTAACCAAAGTCCCATCCAGAGTTGTTTCAATGGCCTTAGGTGTTCCTCCCCATACACTACAGGGTGATGAATAATAAAGAGGGTATAAGGTGTTATAATTGGGATACTATACATTTATATTACATTAAAACAAACACTAAAAATGACAAATCATCATCCATTGTAAAATCTATAGTATGTGGAATAAAAAACAACCTTTCTATAACAAATGTAACATATAAAATCATACGATCATACATCCCAACTGATCATACATATGGATGATCACATATATATAATAAAAAAATACAAATATTCTCTACCACCATACTTAATGCTCATCACATCCCATTATCCAATACCTATCGAGCTTCTCTAGCCCAATCATGCAACATTGGGCCTCTTCCATACTTGAACATGTGAACATAAGCTCTTCTTAAACACCCAATAAGGATGTGAATAAAACGCATTAGGAAACCACCAATGGTGTCCCTACCACATTAAATCATCTCATTACCATGTAATATGATCAAAATAAAAAAATAAACTATAGTGTAATAATGAAATAATATACATTGATTATGGGTTCTAAGGTGTCAACTGATATCAACTATAACTACTTTAGTCACTTCCAGATGACTCTAATCATGCAAAATAATAATAAATAATCTAGGGGAATACTTTATCCACACCCTCAAAACATATAATCATTTCTGTAGAACCTTGTTGAAGACTCTCCCAACCCTTTAATAACATAACTTATCATCAAGAACCTAGGGGAACACTCTCCCTACCATGGAATTGTTAGAGTTTTTGCACTAGATTTAACTACTTCATACTTTAGATTACCTATATATTCAGTGTATTCAGTTTTAATAAATATATCTTATCATATAATGAATGTTATTTTTCAAAAAAAATATGTGATAATTTTATTATAGTATTTATCTTATTAAAAGGTTATATAAGTTTCCCGCTATGATGAAAACCATGAATTATTATGAAAATATTATTAAATATTTGTTCTATAATTTGATGGAATCTATATTATGGGGAATATATGATCTAGGATATCAGTTTATTTAGGATCATAATACATTGAGATTTATTCTCATGATTTTTTCACTTACTAATCCCCAAGATATGAGGATATGAGATCTGACCCTTCAGTAGGAATTCCACATGTTATATGTGTCATTGAATGTTAATAACTACAGACACATGTATTTTTCCATATAATTGAGATTATTACTAATTTATATCATGAATCTTGTACTTTTATGTGTTGATAAAAAACAATTATGACATATTATCTTAGTAAGTTAGGATACGTTGGGTGCATCATAAGTGTTATAACATTAATAAATATGATAAGAAAGGATTTTCCCCTTCCGAGTTGATGGAAGTAAATATCTTAGTACCTTTTATTAGAATTTATTTTATTAAGTCCATGTCCATGGAATTTTTATCAATGTGTTTATTTCTATAAATTAAAAGGAAGATATATCAGGAATATAGGTTAATGACACAAGTATGAAACCTTCTTGGTGAGATATTGAGACAAAGGGATTATATTACATTGTGATAATTCATAAGTGGTCATTATCATTGTGACATTTACATATTTCTCTACATGTGCCTTAATGTGTTTAAAAATTCTTATTTTATACTTTAGGGAAGTTATCCTAATTACATTGAGAAATAGGCCTAGAGAGTCAAACACTATGTGTATCCAGAACCTCAGTTAAATTCTATAAGAATTTAATATTAGAATAAATATTATTCTCATGTTTCAAGGAATAATAATTATTCAGATTATGTTGATAGCATAAATATTTATTAAATGAATAATTCAGTTATATTTATTTATTTAAATAAATAGTTATTATTCAAGGATTGATTAATACTGAGGATTGATAATCCAAGTTAAGGGTTTGGATGAAATGATATTTATGTAATCCATGAGTTTAGAACATGTAAAGGAAATAAAAACAATAATAATAATTTACATGGGTTTCACTTAGAATTGAGATATTGGTTAAGGTAATTTGTGCAACAAATTATTCTCTAACCTAAGTATATAAACCCATTTATATCATTTCTATAAAAAATAAAGGAATGGATTAATTAGGTACAAAATATCATTCTAGTTAATTCTCTCAATCCCTGGAGAGAACTTCTCAAGAATGTTCTAGATAATGGAGTGCATAAATCTTCATCCTCCATCTCAAGATCGATAGAAAAAGATAGATTCCTTCAAGTTTATAAGTTATTCTAGTAGCGATCAATTAGAATGATGTAAGGAATTTGGTTCTTCTTCCTTTGCCCTCAGAGATTGAACAAAGACATTCTGAGTTTTGTGGAGATTGTGTGTATTCATCTAGATATATTCTATAATTGAATCCTTTATCAACATGAAAATATAATGATATAGGTCAAATGATTCAACAACGAAGAAAAAAGTTCCAAGAAAATGTATTTCTTATTATACAAATTATTGATAAATTATATGTGAATGATTATATCTTGTGGATTATAGGTTTTTTATATTTCTATTTATGAGGATAAATCTAAGGAAACTGATGAAAAACCATTTTTATACAGGCCCAACCACTTTAACTACACCCCGAAAACTTTTAGTGGTATTAGAGAAGTTACATATTACTTTATAACTATATTATTAATTTACACATTTTATGGTTAGTTTTTAATTTACATTTTTTGTTATTAATCTAAAATTTAAGAGATTATGATTGTTCACTTTCATATAACAAATAAAATATGAATATTTCTCAAATATCCCATCTATAGGTGTCATAGATTCTGGATTGAAGACATATTTTCACAAAATGTAACTGAAAAGTATATGGCATGTTCCCATGTTCACTACACAATGATGAGTTGTAGAAAACATGGAATGTAGTGTGGGAGAATAGTATGTGTCATTATTATATTTCATGTATTGATTATCCAAATGGAATGTGTCTTTAAAGTTTTTCATAATGTGTATTGAGTGTACACATTGTGTAACTATTCATGGTTAGGCCCCATAGGAATCACTAAATTTGTGTGTTCAAAGTACATGGAATATATTTATTACATGTTTTTTATGGACTAGAACCCAAGAAACATGGGCCAGTTGTGATTACATAGTATGTCTCTAGAATAAACATCTTGTGACACATAAATAACTATGTGGATACACATAGAGTCCCTAGGTATGTGATACATACGGTCAGAGAATAAAGTACACAATTTATAGTGGTTTTTACATGTGTGTCTCAAGACTATTTATATGGTGTACACGTCGATCCAAGTTGTACTGTAATGCCCCGACCCCAGTTACCCAGATTCGGTGCATTATTACCTAACATTGGCATGATAAAAAGGAAATCATGTCTTGAAAGACTGATTAGTTTAGTATTATTGGAAACAATATTCATACATAAGTTGAACTTTACAACTTGAAAAGAAATACAACACGAAATTATTCCATTGGAAACATCCAAGCTTCCTAAATAATGTATGAAAGTCAATCATAACTAACTTCTTCATATCAAGGGAAAATGAAACATAAGAAAGGGGTGAGCTCAAATGCTCAGTAAGGGTAAGCAATACAGCAGAAGATAACATATATATTAAGCATGGTAAATAATTGAAACCACATGCCTTTACCAATATTAAACATGAATACTTTTATGGAAGGAATATGAGCTGAGTAAATAATGCCATAATAAAACATAATCATTGGTATTCTACTAGTCTAATGACCACATGAACCATCAATATTATTTTCATAATGAGGGAATGTATAATGTCGGACATTCGGAAACATTTTGTCAAGCCCTCGGCCAAGACGTCTAAAAATGATTAAGGCCTCGTCCAAAACCATAAATCAAATTGGGGAAGGGCCTCATCCAATTCCACATCTAGTTGTCTCATTAGACCTACCGATGCATCGAGGAGCTATAGAGGGCTCCACCTTTCACTTACTAAGTCCAATACATTCCTCATATGAAAAAGTTTAAACATATCATAAACATTCGTATTAAAACTAGCATACAAAATGTCAATACTTTAACCATAAACCATGAATGGTATAAAAATAGAACATCTACAGTCAAACATATCACAAAACCTTAAATACAATATTAAAGTTTTGTATCATAATAAATAAACTTCAAATAAACTTAAAATCCATTAAAGGATGTTGACATAGATGAAATCAAAACCCTTTTAGAGAAATATCTCTTTCTATTTTGAAATCATTTAAGAGTCACATAATTATAAAATAAAACATTTACTTAGAAAATATTCTTATAATCTTGTAAAGAAATATTCAACGAGTTTATAATGGTAGAAAATAGCCGCACCCGCCGTATAAGTTAAAAAAGACATTCTTGCCTTAATTTTGTTGAAAAGGTTAAAAAGGACCTTGTTTGGAAAACGACGGAAGGGTTCCTTTACAAACATCTTATAAAAAGTCAACAAGGGTATAAATGAATTTAACCCATAGTCTATAAAATAGTAAGAATGTTTTGAAATACATTTTTAAGAGACATGGATGTGGATGATAAAGAGGTCTCAGTAGATAATTACGTATAAACAAGCTCGGATAATGAAGAGATTGTGAAATAAACCCTTACCCTGTACTTTTCCTTGGTTGAGGGTAGGTTAACCTTCTATATAATGGTGAAATAATTTTTATTAAATTATAAAAGAATCATATACATTTATATGATATCATATATGATCTTATAGCATTGCTTTGTTAATAATATCTTAGTATTATCGTCATTTCGGGTGTTAACTTACTCATTTTTTTATATGTTTTGTTACATAATCCATGTTTGTTATGGATAGGTTGTATATTATTCATATCCAGAATTACATCAAGTCCTTAAACATTATTTTTAATCATCAAATGATAATTATACTTTCATGGATATGATGGGGAATGAATCTCATCGTGTTCGTGGAGACGGTAGTCCGTACGTACGCACGAGCGACAATATCATTCTTTTTATATTAAAATAATATATAATTGGATGGTATATCATATATACATAATAATTATCATGTTATATTTATAATTTAAATCAATTAAAAATCATTATCATACCCATCCAAATAATAATGTTTTGAATAACAATTACACCATGACATGGAGACGGTAAGTTGTACGTACGCACGTATGGTGACATGTCATTCAAAGGATGGATAGAATACTGAATATGGTTGTACCATATTTATAATAACATCACATTATATGGAAGATACTGGAGTTATTATTTTATAAAGTAAATAACAAAGAAAGAAGAAGTTGAAGAAGAAAGGAACTTGAAAAAGGGTGCTGAAAACATTACCTCTTCTTCGAGTTCTTACTTTTGATTTAATCAAAAGGGCTCCTTAGGTTAGATTTATGACTAAAAAAAGGCCTCTAGGATTAATTGAGGATAGTTGAAAGGGTATTTGGGCAGATTTTGGCCAAGCCAAAAGGCTTTCAAGGTGTGAATTAGAGAGAAGGTGGAGTGCTCTTTTATAAGAGGGGTGAAGGGCACCTTAGGAAAAGCTAGAAATATTATTTTATAATAAATCCATATTCGGTAAATAATGCCTCCAAAGTGTATTATTTAAATTTTAAGGTGGTTATATGTCTAAAAACACTCAACCAACAGATTTTAGACAGGTTTGGGTCACTATATTAACTTTATCTTCTTGATTTAACTCTTAGCTAAACAGTTTGACATTTACCATGTCTCTTTGTATTTTTATATTATATAGTCAATAAACTTAATATAAACTTCCAAGAGACCCCCAAGTGGTCCATTAATAATAACAATATCATTATATAAGTCCTTTTTCCAAGCATTATATTTTTAGGAATATAATATCAATTAATAATATAATATTGTTTTTAAAAACTCATTTATGTCAATTTTGACAATATTTAATAATTGATTTTTTTAAAGTCTTAAAAACTTTATTAATTCGAATAAAATTCATTTAAGCAATAATAACATGTCATATTAACCAATAAAATTAGTGGATTGCATTAAAACGTTCAAATTATATTTATTTTAACATTTATAATACTAATTATTTGATTCTTTCATTAATAAGAAAAATATTGCATCATTATTGTGTCATAAATAAATTTAATTATTCAATGTCTAAAAATTATAAATAAAATTCCATTATGTAGGAAATATTTTTAGCTTTCTAATGAATATTTATAGTAGAAAATATAATATATATAACCCTATGTAAAAATTGTTTTTCTAAAATATATATGCTTAAGTTGTTTTTGTATTTACTTTAACTTAATTAATATAAAGTGTCATTATCACTTACAAGTGGATCCATGGGGTCCCAAAATCAACCCAAATATAACCAAGGTCGGAATTCACACTTTCTAAACTTCTCATATAATTCATTTCTTCTAAGAATCTTCAGGATAATGCGCAAGTGATTTTCATGGTCTTTGTAGATTTTGGAATATACCAAGATATCATTAATAAATACCACTACAAAATCATCGAGATATTCCTTGAAAACTCTATTCATTAGATCCTTGAAAATAGAGGGTTCATTAGTCATCCAAAAAGGCATTACTGTAAACTCATAATGCCCGTACCTAGTTCGAAATGTTGTCTTCAGAATGTCTTCCTTCTTCACACACAACTGGTGATATCCAGATCGAAGGTCAATATTTGAAAAGTATTGAGCTCCATGAAGTTGGTCAAATAAATCATCAATGTGAGGTAGGGGATACTTGTTCTTTATTGTTATAGCATTGATTTTCCTGTAGTTGATACATAACCTCATATATCCATCTTTCTTCTTAACAAAAAGGACAGGGGCTCCCATGGAGAAACACTAGGGTGAATAAATCCCTTATTACTCAATTACTCTAGTTTTTTCTTTAGTTAAACTAATTCCACAGTGGCCATTCTATAAGGGGTATTTGATATAGGCCTTGAATCAGGAATTACATCAATGGAAAACATAATTTCTCATTCTGGAGGATGTCCGGGTAAATCTTTCAGAAACACATCAACATATTCTCTCACAATAGGTACATCCTCTATTTGAACATTCATTTATTCACCCACATTTATTTCATTCTCTTCCTCCCTGATAATTGAATTTAGTTGAGCTACTGGGGGTGGATCTAGATAAGAATCAGGTGGTGACAATTCAGCTCTAAAGATAATGTGTTATTTATCATCATCATCAAAAATTGTAACCTCCTTCTTCTTAGAATAAATCTTCACATCATGGTTCGAAATCCAATCCATACCGAGGATTATATCAAATTCAATCATAGGTATGACGATGAGATCAGTGGATAAAGAACATGTATGTGCTCTAATGGGTACTGATTCAAAAAACTTTGTTGCAATGATACTTCCCTTATGAGTTTTAACTGAAAACTCCCTTGTTAAATCAATTTGGAAATATCTTATTTTCTTAGTTAACTGGGAAGATATGAAACAATGCGATGATCCAGAATCAAATAAAGAATTTTCTAAACTTGAGGAACCCATTAAATTACCTGCCACTACATCTTTCGGGGCTTAAACCTTAGCAGTAGTGATTGCATAAACATGGTCTTGATTCCTTGGCCTTTTCTGAGGTAAGTTTCTCTGACAATCAGGACATTCATTTGCATAATGTCCTATCTCTCTGCAATTGTAGCATTGAACATTGGTAGCATCTTTCTTTCCTTTACAATCACCATCTTGATAACCTTCATGTCCACATTTGTAGCATACTCCTTTTCCTTTTAGATAGGCACCAGGGTGCTTCCTTCCACAATTTTCACAGGGTGGAAATTCAATTATTCCATTCTTCTCTCATTCCTTATTTCCTTTCCTATAGTGTTCAGTAGATCTCTTCTTCTCTTGCTTTGATTTAAAGTCATAAGACTTAGAGAATTCCTTTTCTGTCTTGATAGGACACGAGAAAATATCTTCATATGATGAGAAGGATTGTGATACTAATGCTCGACAGAGAAATGGTTTTAACCCATCAAAGAAATGATCAATATTACTTCTTTGGTTATGTATAAAATCTGCAGCATGCCTTGCTAACCTTGTAAAGTTAGCCTCATACTTTGCGACAGTCTCATCCTCCTTTTGCCTCAGACTCAGAAATTGTATTTCCATATCCACTCAATGATCACAAAGAAATTATTTTTCTATGAAAATCTATTTGAACTCCCTCTATTCAATATTTGATATTGTATCATCTTCCATTGTGTTTTGTATCAATTACCATCATTGATCAGCATCTCCAGTGAGGTGGTAAACTGACATGATAACTTTTTCCCTTTCACTACTCCCCAAGGCATAGAATATTTTCTCTAAGGAATTTATCCATTTCTCAGCCACTAATGGATTTGTAATCCCATTGAATGTCGGTGGTCGTTTCCTCATGAAGCCATCTAAAATTGATCCTCCACGTTGTGGATCTGGGTGCTCCATATGGGTAAGGTTATTATTCATAACCTGGGTGAGTTGTCCCAGTATGGTGATTAGCTGATCAGCACCAGTTATATCACCAGCTCCACTATAATTATCTTGACCAGGAGAGAAATCCCTACATGGAGTGTGTCCATTGATACAGTTTCCATTTCTTCCACTAGGAGCCATTTCTAAACAATGGCATACACCAGATTAGTTTATGAATCGAAATATATAATTCCAAACTTCTAAAAAACATAACATAAATTCAACAGTTTATGGATATAATCCATAATCATAAAAAATATGTTTTCTTTGAGAAAGTATATACTCATAAACTCTTCATAATGGTTTGTAAAGAAAATGAGAATTATCCTAAACATATCCCTCGGGAGTGTCGTAACCAAGAGTGTAGCAAGGCCCGTTGTCCTGCACCAGTTCCCATTCGAGTCTAGCTCAAAGCAGTGTTTTCGGATTTTACCCTTAGGTACATCTGTGCCAGAGCCGCCTCTACCTGCTCATATCCAGACAGGGATGTATTGCTTGGAAAACTCAAAAAATCTCTACAATACCAAAATTCTAGGAAGTTCTATACTAATTCTCAAAGTCTATCTTAGGGCTATGTTCTCTAATCAGAGATTATCTAAATCTAGTTTCCAAGGTTGGTACTAAACTTCCTCTGATACCAACTGTAACACCCAACCCTAGTTATCCAGAGTCGGTGCATTATTACATAACATTGGCATGATCACAAGGAAATCATGTCTCAAAAGACCGATCAGTTTAGTATTATTGGAAACAGTATTCATACATAAATTCAACTTTACAACTTGAAAAGAAATACAACACGAATTTATTCCATTGGAAACATCCAAGCCTCCTAAATAATTCATGCAAGTCACTCATAACTAACTTCTTCATATCCTGGGAAAATGAAACATAAGAAAGGGGTGAGCTCAAATGCTCAGTAAGGGTAAGAAATACAGTGGAAGATGACATAAATATTAAGCATGGTGAATAATTGAAACCACATGCATTTATCAATAATAAACATTAATACTTTTATCGCAGGAATATGAGCTGAGTAAATAATGCCATAATAAAACATAATCATTGGTATTATACTAGTCGAATGACCATATGAACCATCAATATTATTTTCATAATGAGGGAATGTATAATTCCAGACATTCTGAACATTTTGTCAAGGCCTCGGCCAAGACATCTAAAAATGATTAAGGCCTCGGCCAAAACCATACATCAAATTAGGAAATGGCCTTGGCCAATTCCACGTCTAGTTGTATCATGAGACCTACCGATGCATCGAGGATCTATAGAGGGCTCCACCCATCACTTACTAAGTCCAATACATTCCACTTATGAAAAGGTTTAAACATATCATAAACATTCGTATTAAAACTAGCATAAAAAATTTCAATACTTTAACCATAAACCATGAATGGTATAAAAATAGCCCATCCACAGTCAAACATATCACAAAACCTTTAATACAATATGGAAGTTTTGTATCATAATAAATCAACTTCAAATTAACTTAAAATCCATCAAAGGATGTTGACATAGATGAAATCAAAACCCTTTTTAGAGAAATATCTCTTTCTATTTTGAAATCATTTAAGAGTCACATAATTATAAAATAAAACATTTAATTTGAAAATATTCATATAAGATTTTAAGGAAAGCTTCAATGAGTATATAATGGTAGAAAATAGCCACACCCGCTGTCTAAGTTAAAAAAGACATTCTTACCTTAATTTTGTCAAAAAGGTTAAAAAGGACCTTGTTTGGAAAACAACGGAAAGATTCTTTTATAGACATCTTATAAAAAGTAAACAAGGGTATAAATTACTTTAACCCATAGTCTATAAAATAGTAAGAATGTTTTGAAATACATTTTTAAGAAACATGGATGTGGATGATAAAGAGGTCCCTGTAGATAATTACGTATAAACAACCTCGAATAATGAAGAGATTATGAAATAAACCCTTACCTTGGAATTTTCCTTGGTTGAGGGTAGGTTAACCTTATGTATGATGGTGAAATAATTGTTATTAAATTATAAAATAATCATATACATTAATATGATATCATATATGATCTTTTAACATTTCTTTGTTAATAATATCTTAGTATTATCGTCGTTTCGGGTGTTAACTTTCTCATTTTCTTTTATATGTTTTGTTACATAAGTCATTATTGTTATGGATAGGCTGTATCTTATTCATATACAGAATGATATCAAGTCCTTAAACATTATTTTTAATAATAAAATGAGAATTAGACTTGCATGGATACAATGGGGAATTAATCTCATCGCATTTGTGGAGACGGTAGTCCGTACGTATGCACGAGCGACAATATCATTATTTTGATATTAAAATAATATATAATTGGATGCTATATCATATATACAGAATCATTATCATGTTTTATTTATTATTTACATCAATTAAACATCATTATCATACCCATCCAAATAATAATGTTTTGAATACCAACTACAACCACGATGTGGAGACAGTAAGTCATACATAACCACGTATGGTGACATGTCATTTAAAGGATGGATAGAATACTGAATATGGTTGTACCATATTTATAATAACATCATAGTATATAGAAGATATTGGAGTAATTATTTTATAAACGAAATAACAAATAAAGAAGAAGTTGAATAAGAAAGGAACTTGAAAACTGGTGGTGAAAACATTACCTCTTCTTCGGGTTCTTCCTTTTGATTTGATCAAAAGGGCTCCTTAGGTTATCTTTCTGACTAAAGTAAGGCCTCTATGATTAAGGGTAGATAGTTGAGAGGGTATTTGGGCAGATTTTTTCTGAGACAAAAGGCTTTTATGGTATGAATTAGAGAGAAGGGGGGGTTCTCTTTTATAAGAGGGGTGAGGGGAACCTTAGGAAAAGCTAGAAATAGTATTTTATAATAAATTTATATTCAGTTTATAATGGCTCCAAAGTGGATTATTTAAAATTTATGGTGAGGATAGGTCTAAAAACACTCAACCAATATATTTTATACTGGTTTGGGTCACTATATTAACTTTATCTTTTTTATTTAACTCTTAGTTAAATAGTTTTACATTTACCATGTCTTTTTGTATTTTTATATTATATAGTCAATAAACTTACTATAGACTTCCAAGATACCTCAAAGTGGTCAATTAATAATACACCTATCATTATATAAGTCCTTTTTCCAAACCTTATATTTTTAGGAATATAATATCAATTAATAATATAATATTTGTTTTAAAAACTCATTTATGTTAATTTTGACAATATTTAATAATTGATTTTTTTTAAAGTCTTAACAATTTTATTAATTCAAAAAAAATTAATTTAAGAAATCCTAACATATCATATTAATCAATAAAATTTATTTATGTCATAAAAACTTTCAAATTATATTTATTTTAACATTTATAATACTAATTATTTGATTCTTTCATAAATAAGGAAAATATTGCATCATTATTGTGTCATAAATAAATTTAATTATTCAATGTCTAAAAATTATAAATAAAATACAATTATTTAGGAAATATTTTTATATTTCTAATGAATATTTATTGTCAAAAATATAACTTATATAACCCTATGTAAAAATTGTTTTTCTAAAAGATATATGCTTAAGTCATTTTTTTATTTACTTTAACTTAATTAATATAAAGTGTCATTATCACTTACAAGTGGATCCATGGGGTCCCAAAATCGACCCAAAGATGCCCATGGTCGGACATGTATCAACCAATAGTGTTAGGACACGTTTTAGGGTAATTTATTATTATTATAATATTATTTTTTACCCTTATTTACCGGATTTACCCTTTAACTATGGTAAATAAAATATTTACCGAAACAATTATTCAAAATGTCTAAAAATCAAAGTTACCTATTTACACAATTTGTAAATCCTGATTCTAAATATAGAATCCATTTTTCTAAATTCAAAACACAGAAGTTTCAGAAATTAATTTAAAATTAATTCTCGTTGTCAAAACAAAAAACGTGTTTTTATGAAATAATAACTATCAAAAGATTGACACTTGTTTATGTCCGGTTTAAATGTTAAATTATGTCCAATGACCAACATTGTATTAAATGGTAAAAATATATTCTAAATATACTTTAAAACCACTCAAATTCATAATTTTTCACTATTAATTATTTTGATTAAAAAAGTTGTTTTTAATTAAAATTTAGTGATTTTCACTATTCATCAAAAATTGAAAGTTTTCATAAAAATACCCAAAAATCACCCTAAGCTAATTTTAATATTCCAAATCCATAAATTATGACCATTTTGAAATATAAAATGTATAAAATTTCAAAAAGTGGGTATTACTATTCATAACGTCAAGTTTGATTGGTTGTGGTGTGTGTTAGAAGTTGCGTACAACACACGCTACTGTATTATTCAAAGAGAAGCGTACTGTGAAATCTTGGGGTGTTACATGTACCACATAAATTTATTACATTCAATAAATAATAATTTTTTCATTAAAACATAACATCATGATTTGTTACTAGTGTGCATGTCGTCTGATAGGGTTTTCTCATATATTACATGCCATGTGATTTTTAATGGGTCATGTTAAATTAAACACTTAAATTAATTATTTTCTATTTTATTTATCCAATAAACAATATTTTTTTGCATTGAAAATGATGTGTACTGCACAAGAATTTCTAGTGTTATATGTTACATATATTAATAGCATTCAGGTTGCTATAAACGTTTCACAAAATATGTGCCCTAAATCGTGGAACTATGAACCAAATAATATCATAGTACATTTTGTACACTGCATATCATTTAAGTACATAGTACAAGACAAGTAACATATTTAGTATAAGGGTGAATGATGTGTTTCCTCTAGTGCATTTCATGTTAATATTGACCGGAATGGTATAAACTGTGTCATTTTTAGAACACATTGTGTATGAATTAATTTTAAATTAAATTTATTTATTTATTTTATATAAAATTATAGTGGATGGGTATATCTAGAACTTTTTAGATGTAAAAATAAGATAAAGGAATTATTTATTTAATAATTTATTAATTCAAGAATTTTATCTTAATGTAAAAAAATTAAAATAAATTATAGCTTGATTTAAATGCATAATCATTGCATGAGTGGATGATCCTGAGATTAACTGACTTATGTATGTGTTGGTTTTTTAAAATTTAATTATTATTGTATGGATTTTTTTATAATTACTATTAAATTAAAATGATAATATGCAAATACATCACTCCCCTTATTATATATGGGACTACATATCCACGATTTCTTTTATATAACCCAATAAACATTTTTTCCCTCACATGTATGTGAGTAAACATTTGTAAAATAAGGATCTATAAACTATTAAAAATGAAGATGATCTCAAAACAACCAAGGATATACATAGCTGAATAAGTGGAATGATGCAACTCAATCCAAGTCCAACTGAAGGAGTTACTCCCAAGGTTCAAGGGATAGTTTATCATCTATTTGATAAACAGACTAATAGAAAATATCACCATCATACTACATATTTATTTTATCTCATTCCATTACATGGTTAATTATTTATTTTTTAGATACAATTTTATTGGTGATCACATAAATTAAATGAATTAACAAGCGTTCAATATGGAATAAAATAAATGGATTCTGTGTAAATTATTTTACCATGATATGGTTAATTAATTATGTAAAATCCACATAATATTAACAAGCATGTAAAAGAAAAAAATAAAGAATATTTATGAATAATAAAAATTTATAAATGAAATATTAAGTTATTAAAGCCTTTAATTTCTTGAGTTAAAATGAAACCATAGTTTAAAGCATTTATTTGGACTCTGTTAGGGTTCATTCATTTATCATGGAGTTCCAAAAAATTTAGGTTAACCTAAAATAGTGGTAATCAAGGTTTTATTTCCTCTATGAGACTTAATGAAACTAGTAGGAAAGTATTGATGAAATCCATGTTTAGTAATTCAAGATTGGATAATTCACTCAAAGGATCAAGGAACTATGAGTTAATGTAGTTAGAAAAACAACCTACCTAAAAACATTCAAATAATTTTATAGACCTTTGTATGGGTTATGAGAAGGGAAATATGGATCCTTTATGCTATAATATACACACAATATATTATTCCAAATCCAATGGTGAGGGATACTGTGATTTGATAAAATAGTAAGATACTAATAAAATAAAATTTTTACGTCACATTTTGGTAATCAAGATAAATCACTAAAAATACGATTTTATATTATGATAGAAATTGGTAAGTCATTCAAATTATATATTATCTTTATGATCAATTTTCGATAAATATAATCCTCCCACCAGTATGAACTTCCAAGAGTTGTATAGGTGCTTGTGAATTTTATTACAGCAGGATATAAAGTTACAGGTTCTAGAGTTATTTATTCCCAATGAGCCATTTAAGTAGTCAAGTGAGGAAGTAGTTCATAATCTACTTGATACACCTAGATTATGAAAAAGATTTCCAATTATTGATGTTATCATCTATTTCTAGTGAGCTCTAGAAGTTGTATTAAAATATGGATTCTTGCACATTGTTGTATCACCTTCATAATCTTTAATAGGAGAAGTCAATACATGAGAGTTATGAGACCTCCAAGTCACTCTTTACTTGAAAGCTTGGATAAGGCATGCCAACCAAACCTCATATAGTCAAGATGATTAGTTATATTGATCATTTGTATAACTTGGTTTTTAAGATACCTAATGAGTTGAGTATTAATACTGTTCTAGCCTCACTACCACTGATATTATCTAGTTTTATTATGAATTATAATATGAACAATATTGAGAAATAGATCATATATCTTTTTACACTAATTCTATAGGAAAATAAGTATACGAGGCATGAAAAACCTACATTTATTATATTTAATAAGATAAATGGAAAGAAAAGGTGTCATAAGACTCATTCCAAGTCTGAGGCTTCTATGAATGTCCCTACCAAGAAGAGGAATATCCAAAGAAAACTAAAGAACAAGATTGAAAATATTTTTCATGTATTAATAAGTATCACTAGAAGAAGAAATGGACCTCAATGAAGAAGCATGGGGAAGCTTCTTGTCTATTTTTTATTGAATGTAACCTCTCTATTTTTACCAATGGGTTATTAAATAAAACATTAGTGCTCACATTTTTTATCTAAATACATGAACTAAGATGATTCAAGAATGTTGAAAAAGTTGAGGTAGATCTTCGAGCAAAAAAATGGGGAAAGATTGGATTCACTGGATATATTATTATTATATTACTTTGTTGAAAAGATTGATTATAGTATTTAAAATTTGTTATTATATTCCTAGTTCTACCAAAAAAAATTATATCCACCTCCAAATTAGACATTTATGGCTTTGTATTCATGTTTTGAAATAAAATCTCCTAATTTTTTAAAGATATCATTTTTTATTATATATAACACCTTAATAACAATATTTGTGTATTAAAATATTAAAACCAAGTGTTGTAAATCAATAAAGAATAAAATTCACATAACCCATTTCAAACTGAGTTATAACATCGCCAACCTAGTCATGTAAAAGAGAAGTTATTGACAAAGCAATATCAAGATGGTTATTTATATTTTTTTTAACTAAAACCACTTAACATGTGTAGTGATTGTTTTCAAGGAAAATTACCAAAACTCTATTTGTTGTAAAGGGTGAAAGAGTCATATAGATTCTTCAATTGGTAAACATGGATGTGTAAAATCCTTTTATAGTTGAATCTAGAGTTTGCTACTTGTACTTCATTACTTTTACTAATGACTTTAGTAGGTATTTATTTTTATACTTAATGAGGTATAAATATTAATCCTTTGAGAAAATTAAGGAGTTCAAGAATTAAGTAGAGAATCATCTTGGTGAGAAAATAAATAAACTGATATCAGATCAAGGTGGTGAATATCTTAACCAAGAGTTCATCAACTATTTGAGATATTTTTTGATTCTATCTCAGCTCACTCCTTCTTATAAACCATAGTGGAATGGTGTCACTGAAATGAGTAACCACACCATATTAGACATGGTGGGGTTGATAATGAGTCACGAAGACCTTTTATTATCCTTTTAGTGATAGGAATTACAGTTTGTGGCACAGATACTAAACTAAGTGTAAACTAAAGCGAGAAATAGAATACCATACAAGTTAATGTATGGGAAGAAATATATTTTTCACATACTCGTGTATGTGGTTGTGGAGTGTTAGTTATGGTTATCTATATAAATAAAATATCACTTAGGGGTATGAAGTGTATCTCTATTTGATATCCTAAGTAAACAAGGGGATATTGTATATATGAACCCTTAGACAAGGAGGTAATAGTGGAAAGATAGACCATATTCCCTGAGAGGGAGAACATATCTAAAAGGGATAGTGGTGGAAAGATTGATTTTGATGAATTTGATGCTCCAGATACAGAAGAGTTGACATGGGAAAAATTCCATAAGGCTCTATGTAATAGGTTCTCTGGAAATTCTAATACTTTGTAGGAGAACCAGAGAGGTTATAAAACCAAAGAGGTGATATTTTATAGTCATTCGAGATAGTGAATCATTATTAATTGATAATGATTTTCATAACCCATCATCCTCGGTCCATGTACCTAGTCATCTTACCCCATGGGTAACCTATGATATTACCCAATGATATAACTTATCATACTAATGAATATCATCATATGCCAAGACATATTATTTTAGTGTTATTTTTCCTCACTCACACACACCATGGGAATATTCCCAGGAGGTCACCCATCCTAACACACCTCCAGACCAAGTATGCTTAACTATAGAGTTCTAATATGGTAGAATCCTAAAAATATAGGGTCTCTTTATTGACATGGGTAGTAACATTTAATCTTTTAAGTATCACTTTTATAGGGGTGCAACCCCCCCCCCCCCCCCCTCCAAATCATGACACCCTTATAGTGAACCCCAAACCTAAAATCTAGGTAGTGCCACTGAAGTTTTGGATGGGTATTGGATCTGATACCTTTTTCCATGACCTGACCTCCCTGGGCCATAAACCTGGTCATCTAACCCCAAGGGTCACCCCTAATACCTTTTTTCCTTCCCAACACACTAGATATTACCCATCAGAGTAACTTATTAGACTAATGGCTATACCCATGGGTCAATACATTTTATTTCAGTGTTATTTTTCATCACTCACACTTTATATAGGAAAATTCCCAAAAGTTCACCCATTATTAGATTATTATATGCCAATCATGCTTAACTATGGAGTTCTAATCAGGTGGGATCCATAAAAGAAAGTTTCTCCTTGGTGAAAAATGTAGAAACATTTAGTCTTTTAATTATCACTTTTATGGGGTTTTATAACTCTCCCCCCCCCATGTATAATTCCTCCATTATCTACCCCACACCTCAAACATAGGTAGTGTCACTATACTTCCAGTTAGGTATTGGCTATCATTTTTTACGACCTGACCTTCCCGAGCCATTAACCTAGTCATGTTACCCCATGGGTCACCTTTAATACATTGGTTACCTTACCAACACACCATGAGATATTACCCATAGGGGTCACTTATTGATCTAATTATTTTCCCCATAATTCAACACATATTCATTTAGTGTGCTTTTCCCTCACTCATGCACACCCTAGGAAACATCCTAGATAGTCACCTATCCTGATACCACTTTAATCCAAGCACACTTAACTATAGATTTATAATTATGTAGACTCTAAAAAATAAAGGTACACCTAGTTGACATGGGTATTAAAATTTATTCATTAAAGTTTCAATTTTCTAGGGGTGTTATAATCTCCCCCTTTAAAGAACAACTTCCTCATTATATAAACAATAACTCAAACCTAGGTAGTTTCACTACACTTTTAGCTGGGTATTGGCTCTGATACCATTTTTCATAACCTAACATCCTTGGGCCATGAGCCTAATATTCTAACCACACCGGTTTCCTTCCCATCACACCACATGATATTAACCAATGGGGTAACTTATCATATTAATGAATGTCTCTATAGGCCAATGCATGTTCTTTCGTTGTTATTTTTCCTCACTCACACACACCTTATGAAACTTAATAGTATGTAACCAATCCTAATATTACTCCAGTCCAAGAATGATTAACTATGGATTTATAATTAGGTTGCTCCTAAAAATAATAGTGAACTTTATTTACAAGTGTAATATAATTTAGTCTTTTGAGTATCAATTTTCCAGGGGTTTTACAATGATGAACCATTATCCTATAAGGAAGTAATAAGTTTCTCATAAGTTTCAAGATGGAAATAAGATAAGAATTATGAAATAGATTTCATGTATCATAACTATGTCTATGTTCTAGTAGATGTAATACATATTAGATTAAAATGGTTATTTTAGAAAAAACTATACATATAAGGTAAATATAGTACATATAAATCATTTCTAGTGGACAAAGTGTTTAAGGAATCAAGTAATAGACTATGAGAAAACCTTTTCACTAGTTTCCATGGTAAAATCCATCAGAATTTTTCTTTCTATAACAACTTACCATTATTGTGAGATTTTATTGATAGATTTGAAAACCACTTTACTTAATGGAAGCCTTATAGAATATGTTTATATGGAACATCAGAAGGGGTTTGTGAATACAAGATATTGAAATATGATATAAGATTTATATAGATCCATTTATGGGATAAATAAAGTTTCCAAGTTATGGAACATTCACTTTTATGAATACATAAGGGTATTTGGTTTAATAAAGAAAAAATGTGATCCCTGTATCTATAAGAGGTTAAGTGGTATTATAGTTTCCTTCCTAGTAGTGTATTTAGATGAAATATTAATAATGAGAAACAAGATAATGGTCTTAAAGTTAGTTAATATGTGGTTGAATAAGTGCTTATTTATTAAATACTTAGTCAAAGTGGCATACATTCTAAGGATAAAGATCATTTATGATAGATCAAAGAGGATTATTGGACTAAGTCAGGGTATATACATTGACAAGGTACTGAAGATATTTAATATAAAACAATCCAAGAGGGGATTATTTCTAGAATATGAGAAGTTTCCCTTATGCATCAACAATAATATTTGTCATGTATGACCTACTATGTACTAGGATTGATGTTGTCTATGCATTGATCATGGTATGAAGATATTAAGTAAATCTTGGAGTCACCATTAGATGGTAGTCAAGGATATCCTAAATTATTTGAGGCATACTAAGGATATATTCCTAGTTTATAGAGGAGATGTGGATCTAGTCATTAAAGGATATACATATTCTAGTTTCTAGATAGATCAAAATGATCTGAAATCATAGTAGAGATATGTAATTTATTTTAATAGAAAATCTATGATATGAAATATCTAAATGCAGTCAGTGGTTTTTGATTCTATAGTATAATCTAAGTATATTTCAGCTTCTAATGTGGCTAAATAAGTAGTTTGTATATGAAACTTTTTCTGGGTGATTGTAATTGTGCTTATCTATAATGATTTTTTC
Source organism: Viscum album (assembly GCA_963277665.1). NCBI lineage: Eukaryota > Viridiplantae > Streptophyta > Magnoliopsida > Santalales > Viscaceae > Viscum > Viscum album. The sequence goes on along the minus strand of OY728160.1, from coordinate 252,329,215 downwards.
ACACTGTATTGTGATAATACTGCAGTATTGTCCTTCTACAAGGGCCAATGACACATCATAAGACAAATAATATACTTTTTAATTATCACTTCTTGAGGTATTTCTATAAAATGGGTGAGGTCACAATAAGTAGACTTTCCATTGAGGATAATGTGGTGGACTAATTAACAACATCCTTATCTCAGAAAAAGTATAAATATAATGTGTGAGCTAGTGGACACAAATTTGATAGCATTTGATCTAGTGTAAGTGGGTTTTTTTAAGACTTGGTTCCCTAGAACCAACTACTTTGTACTTTTGATTACTTATATATTCAAAGTCTTGAATATTAATAAATATTTTTTATCACATGATGAGTGTTCTTCTACGTAGAATTTATGTGATAATGTCTTTAGAGTATCTATCACAATGAAAGGTCATAATAGTTTCTCCCTATGATAAGAACATTGAAGTATTGTGATATTATTCTTAAATATGTGTTATGTGGATATATGGAATCTATCTTATGGTATATAGATGATGTAGGATATTAGTTTTTGGTGGCTCATAATACATTGATAATTTTTCTCATGAATTTTTCAATTGGTAATATCAAAGAGAGGAGGAATTAAAAAAGTCCCACTAGTATGAATTCTACATGTTATATGTTTCATTGGATATTTCTATCTAAAAAATGTGTACTATACCTTAACCTTGATATTATTATTGATGTATATAATGAAATTTATACTTAGATGCTTTAATGAAAATTGTGATGAAATATACTCATAGTAAGGTAATATACATTAGATGCATCATAACTGATGTGACATTAATGAATAATTCAAGAAAGTATTTTCCCCTTCCAAGTTAATGTAAGTAAATATCTAATACACTTTTATTATAATGAAAATATTTTATTAAGTATTTAGAAATGATGGTTTTATTGATGAGTTCATTTCAGGAAATTAAAAGAAAGATATATCTTGTATATAGATGAATATTCAATACATATCACAATAATTCGCACCCCAAAACCTAAAATTTTAGTGTCTTTGAAGTTACATACATAATCAACTTATTTAATAACCATTATTCAACATCTTCCACAAATACTATTTTAAAAATTTACCCTTCAAGACATATCATACTTAACACCCATCTTCATAACCTTGAGAAATAGAAACATAAGAAGTGGTGAGCTTGTATGCTCAGTAAAGGTAAACATAGAAGATATCAATCTACGATCATAAGTTATCATAAGATGAGAATAAGGGTATGATAACATAATCAAGTTACGTGATCATAAAATAAAAAATAATAACCAACAAGTTATAAATCATAAATCATAAGTCATTGCATAAGGCTTTGTAAAAACATAAGATATGAGTCATAAGAGTATGTAAACATGAGTCCTTAGTTAATAATATTTAGTTGTGAAAGCATAAAATTGGCCTAAGAATATCAATTAAATGTGTGTAAAATACATAATCATAGAAAATCATTTCCTTTATGATGCTCCTGGAAGGTTTTGTTAAATCCTATGATTATATCAATTTTAGAAATTATATTATCCCAGCCTTAACTAAATAAAGATCATAGAATACTCATAAGAAAGGCTAGATCCTTTTAATAAAAGAGTTAAAAAATAATTCAATATCTTCAATATTTTCATTATCAGTGAAATTAAAACTAAACTAGAAAGCAATAAATATTGATTTGATAATCAATGGACAGGATGAAGGTAAGTGAGAGTGGTTCCAGGGATGGTTTTCAGAAATTGAATTGAATTAATTATTATTTTGTGAAAATAGTCAATAAATTTTCCATAAGGCCCCTTATTAATATCTAAAATAGCCTCTCATAATCAATTACAACTAACTAATCCCATAGGTACCTTTGGTTGAGGTAACCTAATGAACATAGGTGTATTACAATTAATCTCATTGGGGAATATGAAGTTAACATTGGCTATTTCTCTAACTCCCCTTAATTATAATGGTTATCCTCTCCGAGAAATATTTACTCTTGTTAGACTCCAGAGAATTAAATATTTAATAACTCATAAATCAATTCTAAATGATTACAAAAAACATCACAATTAAAAAGTATCAAACATTAGGTACACATCCCCTTCCTTGATCTCACCCTCCCCAAGAACACCTAGAAATTAATGACTAGTCTTGCAACCAAGATGAATAAACTATACAACAAGTGGAATGGAATATAAAAGTTAGGGTAATAAAAAGGTTTCTGAAAAAAAAATTAGGACATACATGAATTACTCTCACAACCAACGTAAGAATTCGAAATTACAAAATGAAAAGAAAAAGTGGAAAAAATATATCTATAAAAAATCCTATTTGAAATCAATAATTATCCTCTAGTATTGCTTTATATGTTGGATATAGTTATTACACTTTTCCTTCTACACCATCTTCTTAAAATATCATCAGACCTCCCCCTCTGGTTCACAGAAATTCAAGGCCATCTGGCCCTCTAGTGTCGATTTCCCTCTGGGGTCAGTTCACCTTTGCATAGTAGCATACCATTTCTATTTATAGATAATTATCATTCTATAAAAGTTCCCATTAAATTATTTTGAATAAGTCTCATGATATAGGGGTTTTAATAATATTAAAAAATATTTTTTTTGAATTGTATCACCTACCGTTTCTTCCCCTTTTAGAATAAGTCTTGAGTATCAAGGAGAAATGGTGTGTAGGTTCGGCTAGTTGAATCATTTTCTCTTACATTTTAAATTCTTGGATGAAACTTCTAAATTTTTGGTGTCTTTAGAATTATTTAGTTTGGGAGATTACCTATTCATAAAAAATACCTGGATACTAGGGTTGCGGCATGTGGATAGCATGAGGAAGTTGGGATTTTGAAATTGTCTTCAGCAAAAACCTACGACCTGGGAGCTACCTCTATGGTGCATGCAGTATCTTAGCATAAGGGTAGTGAGACTCACATAAGGTTGGTAAGATTAAAATAAGGGTAGTTATATTAGTATAAGGGTAAGGGGATTTAACATTTACATCTCATAGGTTTCACTTAAGGTTAAGTACATTTTTAAAAACGTAAGTTCTAATGATCCTTACACAGGTTTAAATAACCCTTATATAGATTCTAATGACCACTATAAAAGTATTAAATAACCATTACACATGGATATGGAAAAGTTTTCTACCCCATGGTGTATCCTCCTTATCCATTAAAACCTTAAAACTACCAAAATTGGCACCTCTATTAAGCATCCTTAAACTATATGGAATAGTGTCTTCATGTTACTTTCTTATTATTTCTTCCTATAGTGTAGTAGTTTTTTAAAATTTTGTAAGCTTGTTTCCTTCTTACTTACCAATGGTGCATGTTATCTTCTCATTTTTTATCTGGTTTCCTTCATTCTCTAAACAATATGTATATTGTGTAGTATATGGGTTATGATGCAGCCTCATCTCCTTCAGTTCAAACTGTCAAGGTCCCTACACTTCATAGCCCTAGTTATGGAATAATGAGTGTCAAATATATAGTGGCCCAAGGTATTTATCATCATCGTCCATGGTGTAATTACAGTGTCATGATAGTGGTTGTGGTGTAGTATAGCTACAATGATGTGTCTGATAATGAAGACATGCAGGATAAAGTCGAACAGTGCCGGATTTTTAAGTAAACGACACCCAGGAATTAATTCACATCCTACATTAATTATTTTAGTGATATTGCTCTGTTATATAAGATAATCTATTCCATATTATTTTCATCAACCTGAATGGATTTCGTAAAATTCCTGACATCAGCGTGTTCTTCCCCGGGTCAGTGAGGTTCTCCTCCCACTACCACTTGGATCTTCCTCACATGATTTTGTGCCCTCATATTCCCTATAATGTGTGCTCCATGAAAAATATATTATATTATATCATTCCTATGGTTGGACCTCCTGGTTTTTTAGCCAGCCACAACTAGGGGTAGCTACGTGTCTTGCACCAGTTGAGTTCCAACTGAGGTATTGTCCCATTATTTACATGAAACATATATATAAATTACATAGAAAATTATAAGTTCAAAATAAAATTAATTTATTTATTTTTATTTATTTTTTCAAAAATTTCATTCTAAAATAGATATTACCCAAAATATAATAAAAAACTATAAATATGGGTTGAAAAAACTCAAAACAAATGAAATTTATTAATTAAATTTTAAAAAATTATGCATGAAACATTATCTCATAAAATACCCACACACATAAACCATGTGTATCCTCAAGCATTTATCTCTACTAATAATTAAAAAGGTCATCCCCATTCTACCAATATTTTAAATTCAAAATTAATGAAACTAAAAAAAATTAAATGGGGGGGAGAGAATTTTCAAGTGTCACAAGTAAAAAATGCATCCAAATACTTAATAGACACAATGTAAATTATTTTTACAAATTAAAAGAGATGGAACATATTCCATATTCTATTAAAGACTCTTAATTTATCATTATTAAAATTACACTCATGATCTACCTCTCCATTTTTTTTCTTCTCTCATCACTCAAGGTAAAATAAATATGTAATTTTTCTCATAACATGAGTACATGTACCAAACTTGTGAACATTAATAGGACCTAAATTCTCAACTTAGTATATACAAAAATCACTAAATAATATAAGGTATTTGAAATTAATATCATATGATTCATTGGATAAAGGATGGTGGGTAATTGATTAAAAATATTTCTCAAAAAGAAGTTTTATCTCTAAAGTGTAATGAATGATAATCAAATTAAATACAACGGAATTATACTCTTAGAAATTATATCTTACCCACATCCCTAATCTCAAACAAGGCTATGAACAATGAATGCACAATGAATGAGTTTCCACACTATATTTTTCATTTATTTTTCATTTATTTTTAATTTATTTTTCTAATTTTTTTAATTTTTCAAAAATTGATCTAGGAAAAGTCTCACATCAACCACCAAATCCTCAAATTATACAATCATTTATCAAGTGATGGTGATTTTTGAACCCATATAACTCAACACTTTTATTATAAATTAGAGGCTCCAAAATAAATACAATGAATAATTAATTGGGACTTCTCCAAAATCTAATAAAATATCCAAACCATTTTCCTTTCAAAATATTTTACCCCTTTTCACCATGAACTCCCTCCACCCCCACACTTGAACATTGAATATCATGAAAAGTATTATATCATGGGTTGGAATGGAAAATTTGGATTGTAATGTGGGTCATTCCTAACAAATGTTATTCGTAATATCTAAGGGATAAATGTAGGATAAATGTAAGGTATGTCTCAAGGATAATGGACGAATCAATAAAAATGTCTTGATCATTTTTATAGTGAATTTTTCATAATAATCACTTTAACAAGGTCAAAAAAGTCCTAGTAGGTAACATGTCCCAAGTTCTCTCAAAAAAATTCTAATAAAAATTGGGAAAAATTATATAATCCTCCTAGGAATGGGAGCATATAAAATTTAAGACAATAATTCATGGAATGTGTAATAATAAAAAATTAATCCACATAAAAATCTGAAATTCCAAGCATGAAATATGGAAGTAAAGTTTTCATCTCTGTTTGAATAAAATGAAAAACCATGATTCATTTAATTATAATTACTATATTTCACTCTAGTAATTAAATCTTCCCATTTTATATATTCAATTATATTAAATTGAAAATTAAAATATGGAATCATTGGTTTCTTAGAAAAATTCTATGTATCATGGATTAAAACACAGAATTAATCTAAGTGTGGGTATGCATATTTTTGATGAAAACCAAAATATATTTGAAAATTAGGGGAGTATTATGAATATCTAAATTGAAATCTTTCTCCCATTTCACTTTGAAACTCTTTTCTTTTTTCCCCTGCAACCTTTGTGCTTCATGGAACTATAAAAAAAATCAAATAGTGAAATCACAAGATCCGTGAAATTTTAAGTTCAAAAAAATGATGGGGGAGAGGTTTCACTATTTCCTAAACTAAAATCCAAAATAAGGCCTAATAAATTAAATAATTAGAAACTTGTCTTGCCTCTAGTAAAATTATTTGGTTATGGTTGTTAAGGTCGACCTTACCTCATCTGATCGCATGATAGGAGTAAGTTATAGATCCAACTATTTCATAGTTAACCAATTATTCATGTCAAAAGATGTATGGTGTATAAATTATAACTTTATTCCCCTTAAATATTATATTCTAACTTATTAGATAGTTCTCAGTGGTGGATAGACCCAATTATAGGAATAAAAGCTCATAGGTTATCCATACCTCATACCACTCCTATTTTTTCTCTTTTGGTGGATTTATATTTTTAAATTCCACAATTAGATATACAATTAAAACAAACACTATTTCCTCTTTTTATTATTCTTATTCTTCTTGGGTATTATCTATGTAAATTGGTGTTTTAAGGTCTTCTTTTTTATAAAATCCCAAATACTCCTCCTCTAAAAACGTTACTATGTCATAACAAATACCAGCAACTTCAATCTCTTCATCATTTTTTTATTTCATTTTTTAGTAGTGGAGGGTTCTTATTATTCTTCCTCTTTAGAAATTTGGTAGGTTTACACCATGGAAAATTCATAATTTTCTTGAGGATTGGATCTCACCTCAAACACATCACATGCTTTGGTCATGATTTCTAGGAGATTTAGTCCTCTTTTGAACTCATCTTCTATTCTTCGGAGTGACACTTCTATATTTGGGTGCAGTTTTAGTAATATTGGTTAGTATTAAAGCTTCCATACTAAGATATAGATTTTCATATTCTTTTATTATATTTTTTATAAGATTCTCAAAAGCTCAATCTCCAAATGGATGTGGGCCTTCATTTTTCCTATAACTGAGTTGACAATCCAAAAACACTCAATGCATAAAATAGGACAAAAAGAGAAAGAACCTAAACAAAAATCAGAAAAAATAAATAGTGGGGTGAAATTTTTTTCTTTATATTAAATTTATAATCATTATTTCTCTTAAAACAATGCTAGAAATTTGATGCACCTGGAAGACATCATAAAAACCTCTGGTCATATCAAATTTATAAATATATATTAACCCTACCATAACTAACTATAAAATGTAGAATAGTGGTATTATGGGGTTGATACTATGAGAAAAAGGGTTATAAATAATTCATAATATTTTATTTTTTCACTATTACTAAAATTAAAACTAAACTAGAAAGCAATAAATATGGATTTGAGTCTCGATTAATAGGATGAAGAGAATAGATAATGGTTGTTGATGCTGAAAAATATGTGTTACAAGAGATATCAAGTACTGAACAGATATTTTGAGCTTAATATAGGATCAAATAGGCTCAAAATCTATATAATGTTTTAAATTTTCAAAGTATCAATCCTTCACAAAACCCTTCCCTTTGCAAAGGTCAATGGAATACTATAGAAGATTATCTCACATGAAGATGGTAACTTTCATGCAACGTATGTCTCCTCGCTAAGGTTATTAGATAATTTTGATTGTTAATATTTCCTAAAGATAGTAAATTTAAGTAAAATTATTTATCTGCCTTTGAAATTCCTAAAAATACCTCCCAAGGATGTGGCCATTGGACTTTCACTAGAAGCTCCAAATTATCAAAACTTCATCTTTCATATGCCAAAGGGGATATGGATTCCTACATTTGGAAATATTTTTTAATATCCTCTCATGAGTATTTTATAATATAATACTATAGTTGAGATGAATTTTATGAAGGTTTTCACCCTTCATTCTAGAGGAAAACCACTCTCACTTCTTAAAGTTTCACAAGATACCAATCCTTTGTGAAATCCATGGAAACCTAGACTTTAACACTAGGTAGGGCCACTATTTTTTTAAGGCCTTAACTTATCATTCTCCTTGAACTTAATGAAACCTCAATACTTTACAAAATTCAACATATAATCCATTATATGATGCCTCCTTTTATTAGACATACCTTCAAAAAAATTGAGTGCTCGATGGACCTGCACCCATTCGAACCAATTTTATTCATGCCCCAAATTTCCACATGACTGGTATCATCAACCCTTGTGTCTAGACCCTTTTCTATAAGCATTTCCTATATAGATTTAATGCTTATTTTCCCTAATAATAGGTATCCGAATGTTAGGTCCCCCACAATTCACCCAAACATGGAAGTGTTTACACCTTATGCCATCCAAAAGCACCTGTGTAGTAGACATGTAACCCCTGGAGGTGAAATCATCATGGGAAACCACTTACCTTTCCCTATAGGTATACCTAGTTACTTATACCCCTCTTATAACGAGAAATGGTCTCCCTAGGTTTAACCACCACCTAGTCCAAACTATAAGACTTTAAACTGCATAGTCTAACATCTTAGTCATATGATGTTAAACTATATGACAATTTCCTCAGCACATGATGTTAAAATATAGCCCTTCCATGTGAAATAAACATAGTATGAACCATGTATGACTGCAATGGGATGATACCTCACCTCATGTGTAGCTTCCATGCATAATCCCTTTATAATCCCATGTTGTCTCTCCTTTTATGACACAAGATTCCTTACAGCATGACGTTAAACTGCATAGGTCAGTCCTATCACATGACATTAAACTATACAATTGATTTAAATAGTTTTATTAACCTTGTATCCTAATTAGGAAAGTAGGATTACTCCCTGAGTTCCAATCCAGATAAACCTAGGATACCTCCTTGAGTTTCAATCATGATATAACAACACCTCCATTAAATATGCATGTATTCCCCCTAACAGGCAGTGACCCCGAAGTGTGATCATCTCTCTTGGGGACACACTCAACATACCACCACCCAAATTTAAGGTCCCCGCTCAACCTTAGCACCTCCATATAATGATAAAATATAATCATCATTGTACATGTCAAGCATATATGGGAAACATCCCAACAAGATTTTAAACTTATGATAAGGTCCCCATCTAAACCTATGACCATGTCCCCACAAGACTCTAAACCTATGATCATTTCTCAAAAAAAAATCTAAACCTATGATTCTATCCCCATATGATCCTAAAACTATGACCCCATCAGACACATCCTAATTCCTACCTTATACGATGAACATGATATTCTTGGGGCAATGAGCCTCGGATGAATCACAACACTAGAAAACATTACCTATTTTCTAACATGGGGTGCCTTGGGTTCCACACCTATGACATCTCATGCATGAGATACCCTCGACTCAGAAATAAGAATACTTTTCAGGTTCCCAACAAACCCAACATTTGTAGATTCCATGATGTGTCCACCATTACCTTCATCTTCGACCACATGTATCTTACCTGTCGAAACATAAGCAGCATAATTAATCAGCATCTTCCTCAATATGGCACCAAGAATAAGTTTTATGAACATGACTGAAATCTATGATTTAGGTATAGAATAGAAAAAAACTCATATGAGGAACACATGGAAGGAGGAACTAACATCCCATCATCCTGTTTCAATTAAGGAGATGACATCATCAACCATGGTCATAGAGGTAACCCACCCTTATAAAGTGGGAATTTAGGGTAGGAAAAAAGAATGTCATCACCCCGATTCACACCCTAACGAAAAGAATAAGAATTAAAAATAGTGAACCTAGTGTGAAAATATTGTCCTTCAATAGTGAGTTGATCTGTAACATTAGACACCACTGGATTTGGGCATTACCGGATCCAGATATTCGGTGTTAGGCCTCACCAAACAAATTGGTGGGCTCGACATAAAAAATTTCTCCTATAGGTAGTGGAAAATGAAGGATATTCCGTATCTCTGGTATAATACATATTTGATGTGTATTTTTCATTCCCCTTGGAGAAAATGGATAATATTAGACATGTTGGGAATCATCATCATCTAACCAGTACTGCTAACTGAATTCATGCACCCACACAGAAGTCAAGTTTTGGGAAATGTTCAATAACCAACCGCCAAAAATTATGGGGGAAGGAGAACCGATGATTTGGCAATACCACACAAATAATATTTTTCCACAATGGACACATCTCCCATAACTACCTAGAATCCTCACCCCATATCTCCCTTTGGCCTCATCCAGTGGAGGGCCATCAACACCTCAGTTCATCAGTACAAATAGAAAGGGGTCATCCTAACCAGGGGTATGGGATGTCATAAACTATAATCATTGGCACCCTATTGATGCTTATTCTCCCAAGGTCCACTTAAAGAGTAATCCCCCCAGTCATAATAGAAAATCATTTTAGGAGCATCTCCCTAGAACGTTCTAATTGATCACTCTCCTATACTGAGTAGGTAGTGGACGTATGGGTCACACCCATGGAAACCAATAACTTGGATCTACCCAAGAGGGATCCCACACAGCCATGATAATAACACTGACTGGATCCATAGGCTTATGAGCAGGTTTATCTCATCCTTTCTTCTCTAGACCTAGTCTAGAACACCCGGTGTCGACACCAAAGGAAGGTCTCTAACCCTTCCTGATAAGAGTCCTATACAACAGCTTTAGTGGCCCCTGCCACCATTAGTGCACCTAAACCATCCCTTTTAACCACTTCATGGGGGACCATATTCTTTCGATTGGTATTGAGACACCAACCACCAACTAGGTAGGTCAGGTTGAGTATCCCCATCATAAGCAGCATTTGAAAACTATCATGGTCTACCCCATGAAGAATAATATCACTATGAAGGTCTTACCCACAACACCATTATCCAACATGGAGGTCCTTCCCATGATGAAGCTTTCCCTGACTTAAATATCCATCATGTGGTAGGAGGGAAAATAGTCTTCATGGGGGGCCTACCCATATATCCAACTACAACATGAATGGAAGGAATTCATGTGACCATTGGGGTCTCATTCATGGGGAACTACCACAACACCTGAGGTAGTAAAAGTGGAAACTTCACTTCATCATTGACCTCTTAGAGTCTAAGGTGATGGACATCTGGATGGAAGCAACTCCGCCCCCTCCATCAAAATCGAGGGAAGAAACCTATCGACTGAGGTAAGCAATCCCTGAAGTCTAGGTCCATAAAATCCTTAGATCCCTCAATAGGTACTTATATGTAGAGGATTTATTCTATTTCTTCTAATGACTCTATGTGAAACCATCCCCACCACCATTGGCTTCCCTCCCATCAACCTCCACCATAGAAGTATGAGATATATCGGGATATGGGTTGGTGCCCTCAGATGATGGTGAATACTATGTTTTGAAATCAAAAGATGATGTCCTTACCGATCATATAGATGACATAGATACATGATCCTATATGGATATAGTCATAAAGTTAGCCTCGTCTTTGGAAGAAACTCTATTGTTTGAGGGATGGTTAGAATGTGTGATACCCCCTCTACCAGGGAGTCAGTATCAGAGTAGGTCTACATCACCACCACCCCAATTTTCCTAGAAAGTACCAATTAGATATTAGGGATATAAATAACAAGACTCAATCCTATATAATGAATAGGAAGAATATTTTTTTGAAATCTTATCCATTGACTAATTTTCAATTGTGTTCTAGCAAGACGCAACCCTCCATTTCACCATACTGGAGTTCCTCACTGAGAACCAGGAGGACTTTTTTCACTAGAATATTTGGGAAAAATTTAACCATCTCCAAGATCATTGGTTTTCATGCCTATGAATCCATGATCATCTCTATCCCATCAATAAAAAGTGCTGAAAGGTTGACATTGTCATGATCCTAGTGGATCAACATCTAGAAACCTATGGGTATTATATGATATTTCTTCATACCTGCATCCGGAGACTCACTATGATCCAATGAGTTATGTAAGTTTCATCTCACCATGTGAATATCAGGGGTTGGGGGTAGTATGTTTCCCTACAAATCACTCTCCTTCCACAACAATAATGGGATCATCAGACTGAACCACTCACTGGCAGTGAAAGATCATCTCCGACCTCTAATACCATGAATGTCATCATGATCAATACCTTGGATGATAAAAGTAAATAGACCTATTAAATAGGGTGTTATGGATAAAACACACCATGAGGGGATATGAATTATTAGTCAGAACTTCCTCTAGGTACCTACACTCTTCAACAAATATAGTCATTGGTCCTCGGAAGTCCCCCCAATGAGGTACTATCACCTAAAAATTGGAATATTGATAAAGGAAAAGGTATCACCAATATTTTAGACCCATATGAAAATATTACATTAACTAAATTAGATTCTAGGATGGATGTTTTTCTAAAAGATGTGGTCGGCTACAAGAGGCTCACTGACGAGCTCCTCACCGAACAATACCTAGAGTGGGACAATGTCATATGGGACCTCATACCACCTCTAGTTTAGAATCTAATATTTCTTGGATACGAACCCAGAGTTGAGGTAGGTGGTCCTATGAATTCGGTTTGGATAGAGATTGGTGTCCATGGTAAAAGAACAAGATGTGACCCACCTACCATGCATGAGCATCATGACTACCCACATATAGATAATGACTACTTTGCCTCCTAATCCAATAGGCTGGTTGAAGTAATGGTTACCAAAAATCCTCACTCTGATGACATGATATCCACTCTCATTTCCCAATTAGTGGATTTCTAGATGAAAAAATATTTAATATTGATAGAGGGGAAGCCATGACTGGAATGGTTAAATCAGTTTTTTCCGCCTCTAGAATTTAGTAATCCAAGTTTTAACCCATTCAATAGTATGGATGATTCACTATAGCTTATATCCCACTTCACCTCATAGTAAGAATTGATGTTAGAGACTCATGAATAGTAATGATTGTTCAAACTTTATTTTTTCATCTAGACCTTGGAAGGACCTACCTTTTTTGGTACATCTAGAGAGCATCGGGATCAATTGTCAATTGTAAGGATCTCCATAGGTAGTTCTTCTACCATTTTGGCCCCAAACTATGTAATACTAGAATTGTTGAACTCTAAAATTTCAATTAATGGGATTTTGAGAGATTTTATAACTTTATTTCCAGGTGGAAGGGGCTAACACACTCCATTTATATGCATCTCACCCAAGAACAACTATTGAAAATGAGCATGGATAATTTCAAATATGATATGGTACATTCCCTTATCTCCCTAATATATCCACGAGGGTTTCAAGATCATACCAAAATATCTTAAAATTTGGAATAATCCTTGTAGAGGAATAAGAAATGGTTGCAAATGTTACCTCTTATGGGTCCCATGAAAAAACTTATGAAGATAGAAATAGCCATTACTATACAAACTGAGGCCCCATAGTCAGTCTTCCACTAGGAACCTCTTTCAACAAGGAATCACCTAGAAAACTACTTCAATCATAGCCTCACTTTTAAAATTCTAACTGGGCCCCCTTCAAGGACAAGAACCTAGGAATTACTTCATAGAATAGAATAATAAGACCTAATACTTCAAGGCAACATAGGTCTGACAGTACTTCATATATGCCTTGGAAAACAACATCCTGGAGTTTCCAAAATATAGAAGTCCTCAAGAGGATGAACTCACTAATCGGGACAACCAATTTATGTATCCTAGGGTCCTTGGGAACAAAATCAAAGAGTTATTCGTCTTCAAATATTATCTCTATGACTAGGTAGATCATGGACTAGTCGAGTTCGTGATGTCCCAACATAGGTGGAATATGTATTTGTTGACCCTAAAAGTGCTGATGAAGTCCCCAAAGAATGAAAATAGGATCTGAACCAACATACATATAAGTAAAATGACTCTGTATCCCATAAGATGGTTTCCTGTTCCCAATGAATTATCTATACCCACTTGAACAAACTAGAACCTCCTATGATCTCCACACCCCCTTCATGCACCTCATCTGCACCACAACCTCAAAAATCTCTAAATAATAGAAACCAATGAATTTGGGGTAATTAGAGTGATTTGATAGTGCAAAAAACAATATCCAGAGTTTGAAATTTTATGCCTCCGAAATTAGAAGTGGCACCAAAATGCATTCTGTCGTGGAATATTCCACCGATGAAGAATAGAAATATGCCCTTGTGAATGATGGCAGACTGGTGGATCACTGCACTGTGATCAGGGGTGAGGAATTCCATGCATTCCACTTATTCACTTTTGGTTGAATCCATCCAAGGAGAGGCAGTTTCCATGAAAATAGAAAAGACTTCTAAGTCAGTATTCCATAAGGGACTTTTCATGCTATTGAGACCAAACAATAATCCTTGAATAGGGCTTTGTAGGAATATCCCTCTCAGGGAACTCCATAGAGAACACCCCCATAGCTAACCATATTGATTGATCATGTGACTTAGCCACAACATAATCATGTTCAATAGTATTTATCCAAGGTTAAATATTAGTTTTATAGTGCCCAAACTAAATCTTCCAGTCAACAGCGGAACATGGCCCATACCAACTAGACCCTAGAACCTATGCCAATGGAATCCACTATTCTTCCTATCAACGAGTGTCCCTTGACATCAAAAAACATGACCCTTTCTCAAAAGTAGTGTTTTTTTAATTGCCTCAATAGAATACATGTGATACTCTTGATCCCGGATGTGCTCCACCTATCAAAGGAGATTTATGGGGACCTCATCAAGGCCTTGAAGAGTCCTCTCCAGTTTGAGACTGAGGTAGATGTTTTTGGTTCCTAACATGTAGAGGAAGGTGAGCAGGAATAATGTCAATTCGTAATTTATTTATTTAAAGATAATGAGGTTTTCATTGTATAGGGGCATATATGCTCGTTTTATATCATATGATAGTTCAATATTGTGTAAATACATCATTTCCTAGTGGATACTGGCTCTGGGTTAAATATTATCTCAACTCAAACACTCCACAAGTTAGGTATCAAAAAATATGATCTGACTCCCTCCAACCTGACAATTTAGGGGTAATATAAGAGAAATTATAAACTACATGGAAATATTCAATTAAATACCGAATTTGGTGGCCTATTAGTAAGAACTGAGTTCATGGTCATCTCACAAGACACCACCTACACCACTCTTTTGGGAAGATCCTATCTCCATCTACATACTGTGGTCCCTTCTCTATACCATTAGTTCCATAAATACTCCCTCAATGGTCAAGTTGGGGTACTCCAGGGTGATTCTTTTCCCTTAAAATATTGTCAAACCAACTACCTGGATGTTGGGTACTACAAAAGGAAGGGAAAACAACTCCACACTGATGAGGTTGAGAATATCAACACCCTCAATGATCTAATATCCACTTCATTGTATCATTGAATAGATTTTAGAGATGTATTCATTCTACCAATCCACTGGTTGGATCCCAAAACCCAAAATTTGGGATGTTTTTTGTAGTATCCAAGAAGGCATGCTCATAGATTACCTCATACTCTTAAACGGGATATACTTAGATTTTTCTATAAATCCCTAATGTTGTGAAGTACAAAGAGGTTTTCCACATGGGAATCTATTTGTGACATTGTTTCATGTTCCAAAAAGTAGGGTTGACTCAATTTAGGTGGACTCGACATCGAGGATTTGATATAAAAGGTGGATCTCATGGTTAGAAACCATGTGATATTGGTTCATCATCTTTTTTCATTTCAATATCCATAGAAAAAGAACCCCTCATTGAGTATTATTTTTATTTTAAAGTAGATTCTAGTACCACTCCCAGATCTACATCCCCATTGGAGTCACTTCCTCCTTCTAATCCTCATGTTTCATATAACAAATATGTTTTGAATGATTCCCCTCCATCATTTTAATAGGGTTTCCCCACCACATTTAATGAGATGACCCAAGTGAATCATGAAATATAGGAATACGTGAGGCTGTCACTGATCAATATAGTCATATCACCATAGAAACAAAAATGGTACATGTATTTCTTAAAAAACACAACAATATATTATCCTATAGCTATGAAGAAAATATAGGATTTAGTCCCTTGATTTTCATTCATTTCCTTGGCCTTCCAATGGTTCATTATGGGTTTAAACAGCCTCCTAGGAAGATGCACCATTCCCATAATGTTATGGTTGAGGTCAAATCTTATAATCTGATCAGGTTCAACTTCATCAGGGAAATCTAGTACCCTAAGTGGTTGGCCAATATTATCCTAGTTAGGAATAATAATGGATAGGTCATAGTTTTCATTGACTTCAATGATCTTAACCACCATTGACCAAATGATGATTTTTCCCTTCCAGTAATATGGTTTCTAATTGATGTAGTAGCTAGTTTTTAGGAACTTTCCTTCATGGATGGGTACTTCAAGTTTAATCATATCTGGATTTCCCCTGAGGTATAAGAAGAAACCACTTTCATATTTCCTTGGGGAACCTTTTTCTAATGAGTTATTCCATTTGGTTTAACGAAATTTGAAGCTACTTTCCAGCATTCCATGCACCATATCTTAAAACTGCTCCTTAGGATGTTGGTGGAGTGTTATGTGGATGATTTAATGGTAAAATACAACCAATTTTAGAACTATATTAAGGTTATTGTAAAAGTATTCTACTTTCTATACTACCACCACCTAAAGATGAACCCATCAAAATGAATTTTAAGCATTACCTCTGTAAAGTTCCTTGAATTTTTTTCTAGGTAAATAGGCATTGAGATCAATCTAGAAAATATCAAATCTAAATCCACATGCATCCCCCATGAATCCTATGAGAGTTTTGAGGTCTCCAAGGATACTTGTCCTGTATCTGATGATTCATTGTGAATCTGGTCAAAATGTATAATCCCTTTTTAAGACTTGTGAAAAAAGTAATCACCTATCAGTAGGGTAAAGATTTTCAAGATTCATTTGAGGAAATTAAGTGATATATATTATATCCTTGGATCTTAATTCCACCTATCCCAAATAATCCTCTAGTCCATTATATGAATACCATATAATGTTTATCTGGCACTCTTATACATTAGAAGAATAATGAGGGGATGGAAAACAGCCTATATTATCTCAGTCACATGCTCCTCGACATAGAGACCAGATATTCTCCCATCAATAATAGTTTCTTCACCCTAGTCTTTATAGTTCAAAATGAAGGACACTGCAAGAAACATAATGAGATGAAACTAGTATACCACATTGATCCACTCAAATTAATTCTCAATCTCCTCATATTAACTGGTCAATTGTCATATTGGATGGTAATTATATAGAACTTTGACATGAGTTTGGTCCCCTACAAAACTATTGAGGTCCAAGTACTTCAGATTTAACAGACACACATTCAACCCCTCAGGAACTACCCCTAGATGTTGAATTCCTTGAAAAACCCATCCTCTTTGTGGATCAGGTCATGCCTTTTTGGATGATGAATTTTTATGGTTCCTACCTTAGCCTGACTGAGAGAAGCCTCAAAACCCCCATACTCAATAGGGTGGGCTATGGGATTATTTTCATCACCCATACTCAATATATTATGTTATACTTTTTCTTGTAATTGGGAGCCTACACCAATAATCAGGTTGAGTATTAGGATTTTATCACCGGTCTCAAGTTGTCTCTCAAGATTAATGTCCCTCATTTTCATTTGAAGGGATACTCCAAGCTAGTCATCAAAAATATAGATGTTATGCCTTCAAGAAATAGGAACTCATCCCCATTCTAGAGAGAACTCGTGATTTGATAGACCGGTTTCCTTCCCAATCGATAGTGTCTAATGTTACTCAATCACAGAATGGTGGATCTGATGCTTTGGAAAGCCTAGTTTCATCTCTTATGGAGCCCGATCGAGGTTTCTTAGTCATTCATTTGGTGCATCATAGGGTCCTTACCCCCTCCCCCCCCCCCCCCCCGAAACTTATGAATATAAAGACTAACAGGTTAATTAGTGATCCACCAACACTTCTATGGCATGGATCTCAAATTCTCTTATAGTCAGAGAAACAACTGATTGGATGACTCTATTCATTATGTATCTCTAACATGGGATGCTCCCACTATATAGATCCAAGTGTGAATGAATCTATTAGTGTACAACACAATTTACCCTCTAATATGGCCACAATCTAGATCATGCCCTCTATAGGTAAGGATTTGATGGAATCTTCCTTAGTTTCATTAAAGGGAATGATATCCCTCAAGTCATACAAGAGGTCTACACAAGTTCATATGGGTCCCATCAAAAAGGGTTAAAGATTCCTCATAAAATTTGAAGGATGGATTAATTTTATCCCACGATGGACTATGACTGTATCAAATTGGACAAGAGGTATCATGCATTATAGATTCATTAAAACTTCATATATAATCCACCAGAGCATCTCCACATCACCAAGTACTCCTTGACCTTTTCCATATGTGTAATTGATGTTGTGGTCCCCTACCCTCTAGGAACATATCGACAATATAGGTTTATTCTGACCACCAATGACTTATTTTCAAAGTGGGTGGAGGTTATACCACTCAAAGAGGTTAATATTAGGTCCATGATCTAATTTTTGAAGTCCCACATCATCCATATATTTGTTATTCCTCACACCATTCCCACTGACAACATATCCAACTTTTGAGATTCTGAGATGAAAAATGTTATATTGTAAGTACAAACTCTGGTCCAATCACACCTCTTTCTACCATTATTGGGCGAATGATAAGATCAATACATTCAAACAAACCTATATAACATCCTATAGAATATGGTAGGACAAAAAAAGAAGAGTTTTCATGATAATATCTATAATTCCCTCTATCTCTATTCGACGATAACCTGAAATTTTACCCAATAAACCCCATGCTCCCTATTGTGTGGGATAAACGTAATTTTACCTATAGGGGTTTTGTTACTATCACTCTATATGGTCATTTATAATCAATAGACACCGTATAGTAAAGAAGAATTTTGTTTTTCGAATTTTGAACCCCTTGAGGAAAATAGGCTCTAGGAATTTTATAACCTGGAAAGGAATCAGAATCAGTGGTGTGATCATTCAACAAAAAATTCCACCTATTCACTTTCCTTCAAGGTGATATGGTTTTGGATCTTAGGACATCAATGATGCCTTTAATGAAACTTCTGAAACTAGAACCCAAATGGTAAGGACCTTATTCCATTAATAAGGTCTACTCCAATGGTTCTTACCCATTGTTCACAATAAATGGGTAGAATCTCACACCTTCCACCAATGCTAGGTTCCTCAAGCGGTACATCATGTGATATACTAGTCTGATCATTGTGGATATAAACTACAAAGCCTAAAATCCTAGTAATGTGACATTAAACTATATGAAAACAAACTTAACACATTATGTTAAACTGTAGCCTTACCCTAAGTGATAAACATAGGGTCCATCATATGAAAAATATGAGATAAACCCTATAAGTCCAAGTTGTGTGAATTTAAAATACAAAGCCTAACATTCATAGTGCATGATGTTAAACTATAGACTTACCATGTGTGGTAAACATGGGATGACTAATTTGAAAAATATGAGATGATCCAGTAGTACGGGTAGTATAACTTTAAACTATAGATCCCAAAATCCAGGTCACATAATGTAAAATTGAACGACATGGTCTTAGATACATGAAATTAAACTAAAATATACCATACGTGACTAGAATATGATGTATTATAGGATAAGAAAGATATTACTTATATGTCAAGAATAATATGCCCCATGTAATGATCAGGAGACAACCCCCAAGAATCCTTAACAATATTCCTCGACCCGATAGTGGGCCGAGATTCCCTCATTATCTAACATGATAAAGAAAGGACAAGCTTTCCTCATGGGAGAGCCCCAAATTATACCCTAATTTCTCCCAAAAAGTACCTATGGGGATCCTTCTCATGTGAGATCCCTAGTAATGCTCCTTGACCTATCAATGGTCTATGATTCCCTCATGAACTGAAATAAAGAGGAAACAACAGGTAGCTTCTACATGTTAGCCCCAATCACACCATTACTGCTCCTAAAAGCACTCATAAATCTTCCATGTGTAATCTCAAATCACACCTTTACTACTCCTAGCATCACCCATGAAACTTTCACATGTAATCCCTTATTATACCAACATCTTGGACATATGATGTTAAACTATACCGCACCATGTTCAAAGCTATATAACCTTAAATTATAGAAAATTTCCTCAATATATGACATTAAACTATTCATTCAACATCCTTTCCATAAGATATTGAAATGTATGTTCTACGTCCCTATCACATGATGTAAAAATATGTAATGACTTGATCCCTCACTTGAGAGAGTGTCCTCCATTTCAGTGGTGGTCGTCTTCCACATTGTGTTCTTGAACTGCATGATGCTTTATTATAAACTCTAATGGTATGTGTAGTGACATATGAATCTCATATCTCATGACCATCCCAACCACCAACCAATTATGGGTTATTCCCCCTTAGTAACATTCTCAATTATTGACTACTGATTTTCACATCTAGTGTGATTGAGTGCATAGAAGAATAATACCCAGTGTATTTAACTTCCCCTAGAGCATCCTAACATTTCCACTTCCACACTTTATTCCTTACTTGGTTTGGACCATTATCACTCTCTCAATTTGAACAGTCCCCCCAAATGGCAATGGTGCCTAGTCAAAATGGCTCACCCCCATCTAGAGCACACATCTTAAAGTAAACTGATGATAAATAATGGTTATCATGTTTCTAACATGGTCAATGGTCACCCATAATTTTTCCCCCATTATTGATCAGTGTAGTTGTGGGACCTGTGTATTAAACATTGAAAATAGTAATTCCATACCCATAAGTAACCCCTATCATGGTCTAGATCCCAAAAGTCACAATTTACCTTCCTTTCCACCTCCCTTTGTTTTGGTGGAGTTTTAACAAGCCTGGTGTTATTCCCTCATGTGATTGAGCATGATGACCAAGATTGTTAGTGATGTTTGAACCTTTCCAAGATGAATTAATTAGTTCCCTTCCATGCTCTCACTTTTTCCAAGGTGGGTCCCCTCCACCCCTTGTTTCTCACACTGAGAAAGGATCATGTGGGTATAGGAGTTCTGGTGTAATTTTCTTGAAGCATGGTTGAGACACACATAATTTCTCAAATGTAATGGCATCACCATAGTCTGAACTCTATGATTCTAAACTAGGATCCTTAGTCCAATAATAATGACCTTAAATTGTGTGTAACTCATTCAAAAGGTGTTGGTGTGGTGAAAGGACTTCTCAGACCTCTCTTTGTATTGGGTTTGAACTCTTTGATTTCACATGCATCCTCTCAGAATTAAAACCACCAAATGTTCCAAGCATCATGGCCTTAAACTATGCATATCTTTTCTCAAAGATATCCATGGCACCAGGAATTCTCCATCCCCTCTTCATTTTGGGTTACTACTCTTTCATGCCACATAAACTTCTCTGAGAGATACACCCCCTTGGTCCAAGAATCAGGGACTTAAACTATTTTCAAACCCATGGTCCAAGCTCTATGACCTTAAACCGGTAGTATACATTTTTAGTTCTAGAAACATAAACCAAAATTACATTCCTAGAGTCTTATTGAATGACATTTTAAACTAAAAAATTGGTTTCTCATGCTCTCTTGAGAGGATAGCATCCTCCTCTTACAAAGTTTTCTTCTCATCATTCCATATTCTATAAAAAAATGTGTCTTGATTCTTAGGTTAGTGGGATACATAGTGATTCCCATAAATCTTGTCTCAAGCTTGGCCACAAATACTCCCATATATTGAGACTATATTCATCAACATCCCCCCCCCCCCCATCCCCTTGTTTGCAAGAAGTCTGCTAATGAATATCTTGGAAGTTTCACATGTGGTGCAAGGATACTCTGACCCTCTTTTCACATAGATTCATTGAATTTTAATACCACACAAACTTATTTGAGATGCATCTTCCCATGGTCCAATCTATATGACCTTAAACAAGAAGTGAGTCCCAAATAGTCTGATAATTATAACATTAAACTATGTGAAACTTTCCTTGGGGATATTTTATATAGCATGGAGGCTCCTTGGACTCCTCTTCATATTTAGATTTTTCTCCCTTGTTCTTCATAAACATCCCCAGATCACATTTCCCCCTTGGTCCAAGATTTATGACCTTAAACTGGTTGCATCTATGGTACAAGCATTATGAACTTAAACTATGTGTAACTAGACCCCTGTGGCACCCAATCTACATCTAGTTTTCTCACATTAGGTGTTTTAGAAAACTAATCCCCCCCCTTCCACATATTCATTTAAGAGGACTACCCCCATCTATCATTTGCCTCATACCATTCCACATTTCAGAAGTACATATGGATTGATTTCCTATTCATTGGGATACATAGTTACGCCTAGATATTCTATCTTAATTATAGCTTCAAATTTTATTTCCTCCCATTCATTTCATTAGAACCCCTCATTTCATGGTAGAACTTGTCACCTTCACACATTTTGAGGTAGTGTAATACTCATACAAAGGTGGTTTGATCTCTACAATCCTAAAATATAAACCTTGGTACAAACATTATGGACATAAAATATATTCAGTTATTAGAACATATGACCCAGAATGTGAACCTATCTAGTCTGACTATCAAGACCCTAAAATACGCAAGGAAAGAGGTACAAATTTCTATTATATTCGAACCACTTATGATAAATCTAAGCAATATTTAAACTTTCTCCCACTGAGTCAACCTTGATACTTGGGAAAAAAGAAAGGGTATAAATGGAAGAGGTTCAAAACTTATGTAATTTGTCCATGGGACCTAGAAAAAACCTAGATACTCTCGTTGTACCCACTAGTTCATGAAAAAATTAGGACCAAACCTTAACTCCATCTACCTCACTAGGTCCTCCTTGAGGTACCACCCCTTGTGTATCCTTTTAATGAATACCAGTTCTTTAAAGGTATATATTTTCATTAGTATTGGTTCACATTTCCTAGTCACATAATGTTAAAACTCATGGTGTGTCATCCTCACCATATGATGTTAAACTACGCGTTTAAAATCCTTGTTTCATGAAATCAAACTTAATTCCATTTTTTATCATTGAACAATGAAAAAATGAAGAAAACAATTATTCTATCTCCTGATAGTACTATTTCTTAGCTTCATTACCAGTCAACTACCATGTCGCTTGAGTTCCTTGATTGTTTTTTGGTAACTAGGACAATCCTCCACTAGGAAGGTGATTTTGGAACTCACTATGGTCGTTATGCTCACTCAATGTGATCAAAATCATGGTAGAGTAATCAAAAATCATTTAATTCCTTCCAAAAATTCCCATAAGTTTACCCCTGCACTTCGCATCTTCCTTGAATTGGATCCTCATCATCTTTCACCTCCAAACAGGCTCTCGTAACAGTGATGGTGCCTATCCAAAAATGGCTCACCTCCTATCTTGGGCACTTACCTCGAGTAAATTTCCCATATAATTTGAAAGTTACAATGTTTTTAACATGTTCAATGGTTTACCCTCATTTTTATGCCCATGTTCTTGGTAGTATGATAGTGGGTTCTACATTTCAAGCATGGTCCGCAGTCATCCTCTATCATTTTATCACCCCTTATTTTGTTATAATTATGGGACATCTCGATTCATGTTCTCCACCCTCCATATCTTGTTCAAGTATAAAATAACACCCTGGTATTACCTCTCTTGTTCACTTGAACATGTTGGGTAAGCAAGTCAATTGTGTATAGTTCCCCTCTCCAACCAATGCTTTGTTGGTCAGGACACCCCTGGTGGTCGATGGATCATTCCACCATAATTTTTCATCCCTTGTATGGAACTATCATATAATTAATAAATATTATATTTATATCTTGTTTCTCACATCGATAATGAATCATGTGGTCTTAGAGTTTTATGGTTGGTCATCTTGTTAATATGATGGAGATGCAAAAAAAATAGGAACACAGAGAACTAAAGAAATAACTTTTATTCCCTTAATTAAAGACAGTTATCCACTAGCTATATTCTCACATTTATTATAAAAAATAAAAAATAAATCCCCCTTCCCATGGCTCGACCTGGGTGAGGAACTTCTTCAACCTGGCTAACCTTTGTTGGGTGGCCTCGAGGGCCTACAGCCGCTTGGCCAGCTTCACTACTTCCTCTTCGGTAGTGGGGAGAAAATCATTAACTCAGATTCTCACATGGACATATTCATCCTTGTACTCAACCACCTATTATGTTGCCTTAGCAATTTTTTCCTTGTCCACCTACGTTTTCGCCCTCAAGTGATCGATCATCTCTCCTTGGTAGTGATGATGACCTCATGTTATTGTACCTACCCCTCCTTCTAAGCGAGCTCCTATTTGGACACATGGAGGGACTTGGTGACCTTATATTTATCCTCTTACTTTGATACATAAAAATATTTCCACTATGCATATTCCCTCTTGTAAATAAAGTCCCAAGCTAGGGTGTAGAGACCACAATATTACACTCTTACAATCCCTAAACTTACCATCCAATGACATTGGGATCCCACTTGGCTAGGAAGATCAACCAAAAAGGTATGGGTGATGAAGTTTTATACACTTATCCATGACCTATGATGGATGACATGTTTCTTCTCATCCAAATTAGATACATAGTCCTCAAAATCATCAGGTTATACAAGATCATATAATTAGAAGGCTTCTAGAATGTTAGTAGTAGGTTTATCCTTGGGTATCCTCTCAGACGGGTTGGGATCCATGTACATAGAAAATTTGGCATCATCCATGGAATAGATCCCAAAATCTCACTTAGGATCATCCATAGTGGGGATAGGCTTATTGGTTACTGCCTCTTCAGCTACCCTTGTTGAGGGTGCTTCTTTAATCATTTACACTAGAATTTGAATCTTCAACTTATGAAGCACTGTTATTTAGGTGAAAGGTTATTAAAGTCTAACTAATGGTTCTAAATGAAAGTAATCCAAAGATAATACTTATAGGAATCATAAATAATAGACATAAGATCAGATATGTTCACTAGAATCCTCTTTGTTGATGATGTACCTATAGAAATTTATTCCGCATTCACAAATAGATGCTTCTCGTTTAGATGCATTTGCTCTATTTAAAAGGAACAAACAAGTATGAACAGTGTGTTAAAATGTATATCCTAAAACCTCATAAGAATGAATAGGGATTTCAAATTACTATGAGATACTTGAGGCTATATATTCGCTGCCTCAACCATAGGCACTACCTTGATAATGGAAGACTGGATGCATGTGACCACAACATTGGAAAAAAGGTACTATGCCCACCCCTTAAATAGTTTTGGATTAATCATCCTCTATCAAGGGTTCATCATGAAACACCACCCCCATTATCTATGCTTTATTATTTCTACATAACTTAAAATATGGTAAGACAACAATTTGAAATGATTTAACAGTTGGCTAAAACCAAAAAAACTTGGAAATTTACTTCATCATTAGTGGAGTCTCCTCATACCAGGGAGTTTAAGAAAGTTTCAATTCCCTAAGACTCCTCAGCTAACTCCTCTCCCCTCATTGTTTCAATAACCAGCCTGTAAGATCCCAAGTTTTCCTATGAGGTATGAATGTTTTTAATTTCAGTTTAACTTCTTATTTTCAACCTAAAGGGAGTGTATAATGAGATAACATGAGTTTTGGGGATGTCTAGGGATTTTTTAAAGCCCAAAGTCTTGGTTTTTAGAAAAGGAAATTAGGACAAATGGTTAGTAGAAACTGTGGGGCCTAGGATTCATATTTTGATTAAATCATGTGAGTTTGGACATAGGCCAAAGTAGGGCCACATGGTTTGAGTAAGCTATGTCTCTAGGGGTTCACACCTATGCGAGCCACCTATAATTTTTAGAATATGCTAAATTCATGGTCGGTACATGGTTTTTCTAATTGTGTGCCTTTACCATGTGAGTGGTGGTAGGGAATAGTGGATTATGGCATGATTTTTACATGGTTTTTCAAACCATACGGGGTCTCCCTTGAGGCAGAGAAGGGTGCACGATTGGAACATGGTTTTTCCAACTGAGAAACCTAGTTTAAATGTTGGAATTTATCATTTTTTTATTAAATTTTATTAAAATCATAATTCATTTTTCTCCTCATTCCACCAGATAACATCTTGTCCTTGGGAGCTCCCTTTGAATCTCAAATAATAGGCTTGTCTCTCGAGCCATCATTTGGAGATTCCAAACACTATTTGTCTCATTAGATCTGTGTCAATAATTTCTTCATTATTATTTTCATGTTATTCATTTTTCTTCATATTGATGGAGTAATTTAGGTGTAATAAAATATGCCCTATTTTTTAGTATTTTTATCCATTCTTAATTTTTCTCCTTATCTAAACCGAATTACAAATTGATATTGGATGAGTTCTATACCATGGACCTATGGTAGATGGTATATACCTATTCCCTTATGGTTTGGTTGTTTTATATATTTTCATAGTTGTGCTTTATGCTGGAACTTCTTGTGTTACCCCTAAAATTAAATAAACATCTGGATATAATTGTTTAGAACATATTAGGTTGCCCACCTTCTATCTTTGTTATTTTTTGAGGTTGTTAGCCCCAATCTAGGCCACCCATGGGGTGTGGATTTATATCTACCCTATTTTATATCACCCAACTGGGTGAGTGTTATCTCTCCACTAATTTTGGGATCCTTTTTAAATTGAATGAAAATTGAATTAAAATTATAGGATAAGGTTGTTTCCACCTATTCATGTGATTACATATGAATAAAATGGATATATTATTTATATGGAAAATGGTGAATTGGATGAAATAACTCATTGGTTGTGAATGGTTATGAAATTATGAATGAATTAATATAATGAATTTGTAATGTTAGTGGATTCCTTGGTCTTTTATACCCTGTATCCGGATTCCATAGGATGCCAATGGATTTGATACCCCTTGGATCTGGATTTCTTGGACTCGTATTGGACATGTTCTATTGACATGCTACTTTGACACCACCCAAGTCTTTACCAAGTTTCTGTTGAGATGATCCTAGGGCTAGATGAGGATTTCTTGGTCTTCTATACCTTGGATTCATACCTTCATGGTCTGAAGCTTGATTTCTTGGCATAGGCCATTGTGGGTGTTGACACTAAATTACATGGTGAGGCTGATGTGGATATTTTTGTTATGATTTATATATATTCATGGTACTAGTATTAGATATTAGTTATTTGAATGGATAGTATCACACCATATTTTTATGCTTACAACTTCCCTTGATTATGGGATTTTGAATATTGTTCACAGGGATCCATGTTTGGCTAGATAGGATCTCATATTCTTGACTCTTTACTTTTGGTATTGTTATACATGTGATATACTAAGCACTAATTTTGTTTATATTACAAAGACTAGACTTGTTATAGAAACAATTGGTAATGGAATATTTAGTTTTATCTCACACCCTTTTGGTCCACCATTAGGTAACCATACAGACTTCATGGATGCATGTATGGATTGGTTCAAGAGTCCATTATATGATGCTTTCATTGATCATTGATTATGAGTATGGGATCACAGGACCGAGCTATTCTCATGATCATATCTTGTAACAATTCATTTTTTTTGATACATTTACTGTATTGGTTGCATGTTTCCATGTATTTTAGGATTTTTTATAGAAACATGACATGATCATCATGTTATATATAACTGTTTTTGGCTATTTATTATTATAGTATTCTGGATGTTTATCCTTTGTTTGTTGTTTAGTTATTTATATTATTCTTTCTCTATTGATTGAAATCTTTATAATGTAGATTTACACTCTAAGATGAGGTCATAGTATCCCAATAAACATACCCTAGGCCCTTGCTTCTAGTCAGCAGCCTCTAGCATGTGGGAAGGAATACTAGTGGCCATGTGACCCACCATCTTTGGGAACCGTTTAGTGTAACCCAGGTTGGGATGTTACAAAGTGGTATCATAGGTGCTTTATTTTAAATATTTACTATTTTGAGATAATAGATAAGAGATTATATTGGTATTAGAATTTGGTAATGAGCTATTCTTGGGATTAACTGGCTCATGTATAGAAAAAATCCAAATTTCCTAGAATTGAAACTGTTTTTTTTTCTTATTGTAGTTGATTTGACTCAACCATTGGGTGATGTCCCTTATGATTATGTATTTTACCATTTCTTATTGAGATGAGGGTATTCCATTACATGATTCATTTTAGGCACATTATAGGAATCACTTTACATGTATATGCCATGCCATATAGGATGAATTGCTTGACTGCATGACATTATTATGTGTGCCTTAAGTGATATACATGTTGTTTAATAAATGATTTGTAAAAGGAATTTAGAAACATTATTGGTACTTAGAGTTCCTATTGTAACCTAAATAGTTTTTTCCCACAAAGGCTACAAAAGACACCTTAAGCATCCAATTATAGCATTTTGAGTCATGGACCATTGGTCTCATGTACTAGAATGTGTTATGGTTTGGATTAAGGGGATGCTACACTTCAGTTCATAAGGTGTATGGGCCCTTACGAATCAAAATTGGTGACCCATTTGGTTAAACCATTCAAAATAATTATCAAATTCATATGAATTAAAATGAAAAGGAAATTGTGAAAATAGGTAACTTGACCTAGATTCAGATTTAGAGTGGGTAGAAGGCAGTGTCCATGATGCTTTTTACGCTTGTTCCTTTTACCCAGTCCTAGATTTAGGAGTAGGCAGAGGGGTGTGTCTTGTTTATAAGAGATCTTCAAACTATCATGTGATTTTAACTATGATCATTCTATTATCAATATTTTATAAGGCATGTGTTTAGCATTGTAAATATATGCCACCATGAATACCTCCATTCATATTCTAGGATGGTGGTGATGACCATGCTCCAGGGGTGGCGGTTCATGGGCTACTAGTGGATCCTCCTATAGTTCCAGCTGAGGCACCGGTATTAGTACTGGATATGGGTGTTGAGGAACATTTCCAACAGAGTTTTATTCACTTTATAAAGACCTTTTATGGATCCCCACAACCTACCTTATCTAAGGAAGGGCTGATGTGTGTGTTCTAACAAGAGCATCCTCCCACTTTTTGGGGGAATGGAGGTCCACATGATAAAAATATGTGGCTTAATGCTATATTTTCTATCTTAGAGCATCTAGAGAAACCTCCTAAGAGGTGAGTGAAGCTCACGTATTTTATTCTTTGGAGATCATCAAAGAACTAGTGGGATGTTTTGAACTAGGCAGGTGCACTCTGAGATATGGTTTGGAGGGATTTACAATCCAGTTTTTATGAATACTTCTTTCATGAGATATGGAGAGTGGAAAGGGCCAATTACTTTATGCATCAAGATCAGGGTTTGATGACCGTTATGGATTATTTGGAATGCTTTATAGATATTCAATGTTTTTCACTAATTTATCTTTTTGATGATTCATTGGAGGAGAGATGCTTCGAAGAAGGTCTCAAGAATTTTGTTCGATTACAGGTCAATTTTTTTTGTTGAAAAATATTAATGAAATGGTGAATCAAGTGCTTATTACTAAGAAAAACCTAAGGGGATATGGGAGTGCAGAGTATCGAATTTTATCCTCCTGACCCGGTGGTTT
The DNA here is from genome assembly GCA_963277665.1 of Viscum album. Classification (NCBI taxonomy): domain Eukaryota; kingdom Viridiplantae; phylum Streptophyta; class Magnoliopsida; order Santalales; family Viscaceae; genus Viscum; species Viscum album. The sequence goes on along the minus strand of OY728160.1, from coordinate 252,299,706 downwards.
ATCTTCTAGTAGTATGAAGAACTATTTTGAGGTTTCTTTTGAGGGGAGTAATAGACAGTTTTTTAGTACTGGTAGTGATATATTCTATCATATGTTTAGGAGGCAGGTACATATGAGGAATTTGTGTGATAGAGACCCAATAAATTATTGAGCATGTAAAAAAGATGGTGCACATACAATGATTCTATAAGGCCTTCCCTCCATCAGTCAGTGGATGGTTATTGATTTTGAATCTAGTTTCAGGACTAGAATTCATATATCTATTTAAGGTTGGGATCATGATTAGTTTCATTCATTAAGGTTGATTCATCTAGTCACTAGTTGTACTTAGATAGTATAGTGGGCCTACTTTGGGTAGTGTGTTTTTTTTTCACAGGGCCATGGTTCAACCCAGATATATTATGTACATCCTACACCTGAGGAGAAAGGAATTGGGTCATATATAGTGATAGGTATGATCTTAATATCCTTTACTCTAGTATATTCTCTTTTCGATATAAGTGCTACTCATAGCTTCATATCTTTACCTATTGTAGAGTGACTTGGGCTCGTCATTCAATTTTTTGATGGAGTTATGACTTTGGATGCTCTATTAGGGATCATAATGGAAGGAGTACACAATTTCAAGGAGTTCCTCCTTGAGATTGGTGGGTGTTACTTTATATGGAATCTTTTTGTTCTTAAGATAGTAGGGATTGGCATCATACTCTGGATGGACTATATGGTTTCTTATCAAGAAAATGTTTATTCCTACTACCATAGGGTGACATTTATATCACGAGATGGTGGATTTTTATTAACAAGGGTAAATGGGATGTCCTGGTGACCCGAGATGGACCAGACCATCATGGGATAGGTGGGATGGCATCCCAAATTAGTAGATAATATCTTGATGATCAGGGAACATGTTAGGAGGAATTTCCTCTAGTGGTTGATCATTTCATGGATGTTTTCCTGGACAACTTTTATGGTTTACCTCCTGAGAGAGAGGTGGATTTCTCTACCAAGCTAGTACATGGAGCTACACTACTATCCATTCATCCTTAAAATATAGCTACTATAGATTTGCACGAGCTCAATAGATATCTATAGAAATTGTAAGAAAAGCAGTTTATATGACCCATTACTTCTATGTGGGGTTCTCTAGTCCTTTTTTGAAAAAGGCATACCAAACCCTCAGGATATGTGTGAATTACCAAAAATTGATATACTTGATGGTTAAGAATTGGTATCCCTTACCATAGATAGATGGACTATTTAACCAGCTTCGAGGATCTTGGGTTTTCATGAAGATTGATTTCTGGTCAGGTTATCACCAGGTATGTGTTTGACCTTCATACATACCTCATACATCTTTTTATAGCATGTGTAATCTATATGATTATATGGTTTTCTTGTTAGATCTTAGTAATAAACAAATATTTTTCATGGATTCGATGAACTGATCTTTCCATCCTTATCTAGATTTTATTGTGGTGGTATTTATGGATAATATCTTGTTATATTATCATAATCGACATGGTCATTCTGAACATTTTGAGATCATTTTGGAGGCATTGAGAGAGAATTAGTTATTTGCTAATCTCATAATGCACCACTTCTGGATGGATAAGATTCACTTTCTAGTTAATATTATCTCTGATAAAGAAATATCAGTTAACCCATAGAAGGTGAGAGTTGTAGTTTCCTAGGAGTATCCCAATAACGTCTTTGACATATGAAGTTTCTTAGGGCTATCTCGATATTACAGGTGTTTCATAAAAGACTTATCATTCTTAGAATAACCTATTATGGTATTGACTAAGAAGGGTGTGAATTTTGTATGGTTATATACCTATGAGAAAACCTTTCAAGAGATTAAAGGGAGACTAACTTTAGTGCCAGTCTTAATTCTACTAGAGTTTGGTAGAAGATACACTATGTATTATGATACATAAGGTATTAGGATAGGATCATTTCTAATGTATTAGGAATGATTTATGGCATTTGAGTATCGTTAGTTGAGGCAAAATGAGAGGAACTACCCAACACATGATCTTGAGTTATCTTACATGGTACACACCTTTCATTATTAGATGTACTGTTTACTAAGAGAGCATTATTTGGTGTACATGGACCACAAAAGCCTCAAGTAGATATTTACATAGAGTGAATTGAATTTGAGATATTAAAGATTGTTTGAATACCTATATTATTTTGACTTTGATCTTACCTATGTTCCCAGAAAGGGAAATGCAGTTGTTAGTTAATTAAACATGAGGACTCAAATACATGCATTTTGTAAGGATGGTAGTGATTGGCAATTTATGGCCTAATTCAATGATATTGAATTGGAGGTAAATGATATCCAAGCCCAAAATTATCTCTCATCCCTAGAGGTGACATCCAATCTTCTAAATAGAGTGAGTATGAGAAAATTATCTAATGATAAGGTCCAAGTCTTATGGGGTAGTGTGGAAGGTGAGGACTCACCTTCTAGTTGGACTATGGGTGACGATGAAATTAGGTGTATTCATGGTTTCATTTGGGTTCCAACAGACATACGCAAAGAGTTGATGGGTTAGTTTCATGCCTTGGTTTGGGTAGTACATATTGGTGATACCAAGATGAATTATGATTGCACCATTAATACTAGTGGCTGAGGATGAAATGATAGGTAGCTGGTTTTATCATAAGGTGATTAACTTGATAGCAGGTGAAGGTAGAACACCAATGATCTGTTGGGTTTTTATTGTATTTACCCATTCCAAAGTAGAAATGGGAAGATGTTGTGATGGATTTCATGGTTGGGTTAATGAGGTTTTCTCAAGGTAGTGATTCTATATGGGTTGTTGTGAACAGGCTCATGAATGTTTCATATTTTCTACCAATCAGGGAAACCTTCTCAATAGATGATCCTAGAAGAACATCTATCTATGATATTTTGCACCTTCAAAAGGTTCCTCGTACCATGTTATCGGATAGGTATTCTTAGTTTACATCTCAATTACAGTAGATTTTGTAGAGGTATTTGGGTAAAAAGGCTCTCCTGAGTACATCATACCACCCTCAGACTGATAGTAAGTCAGAGCATATGATTCTAGTTTCTGATGAAAATATTAGAGAATACATCTTAGATTTTAGGGGCTCTTGGAAGAGGCATATACCCCTGTTTGAGTTCTCCTACAACAATAACTATTAAGAAACTATATATATATAACATCATGAGGCCATATAGATAGGTTATTTTAATCAAAATTTTGTTGGTTAGAGGTAGGAGAGGCAGCATTGCTTAGACCATGTCTCTTGTAGGAGACTCCAGAGTAGGTCTGGTTGATTCAAAAAATGGATGGTTACCACATAGTCAAGACATAAAATTTATTCCAGTCATTATCAACGACCTCTGGAGTTCTAGGTCGAGGACCGGGTCATTTTACTTATCTCACTGAGGTTAGGAAACTAAAATATTTGGAGATAGGGTATGATTTCACCATGATATGTTAGGACATTTGAGATTTTGGAGAAAGTTGGACTTGTATCCAATCAGTTGTAGTTACATTAGAGGTACCAGTCAATTCATAACATATTCTATGTATCTCATCTATTCCATTATCATTCAGACTCATCTCACACTCTGCATCCGAATGAGGTTGATTTACTGGTAGATTCATCTTTCAAGGATAATCCTATTTGTATTTTTGAAAGGATCATAAAGGATCTTTGAGGCCAATCAATTCCTCTAGTATGGGTTCTATGGTATCATGTTCATTTATAAGATGATACTTGGGAGATGTAGGCTAACATACATGCTCGGTGGCTGTAGTTATTCTTAGGAAAATCTTGACCACCCTTGGAATGGAAATTTTGGGATTAATTACTTTAAGGGTGAATACTGTAAGATACTAGGTTTTCTATGATGTAAGGATCTTTTAATTTTGGTTTATCTCCTTGGTTTTGAACTAAATGTTATTTTTAATGAGATCTCAGGAGTTTTGAGGGTGTTCGGGGCTTGTTCGGAGCCCAAAGGGTTGGTTTTTAGAAAAGTAAATTAGGTCACATGGTAAATAGAAACCATGCGACCCAGGCCACATGGTTTGAGTAAATCATGTGGGGTTGTATAGAGGATAGAGAAGGGATGTATATTTTTAGGAAACAATTTATCCCGGGGTGAACGCCCATGCGAGCCACCTATAATTTTTAGCACAGGATAAATTGATGGTCAGTGCACGGTTTTTGTAATCGTACACCATGACCATATAATGTGTCATAAGAGATAGTGTCTTATGGCACAGTTTGTATAGGTTTTTCCAAACCGTGTGCATGAACTGTGTGATGTGCCTATTAAGGAAAAGAAGGGATCATGGTTAGTTCATGGTTTGCAAAACCATGTTGCTAAACCATGTGACCTAGTTAAAATGTGGTAATTTACCATTTTCCCCTTTAATTTTTTTAAAAACCTTATTCCTTTTTCTCCAAATTCAACTACAAAACACCTTAGCCTTGGGATCTCCTTTTGAAGCTCGAATCATAGACTTGGATCAATATTCATTTCCCAGACTCAGTTTCAAACACCATTCATTTCGTCGGATTTGTAATGGTAAGTTAATCATTCATCTTGTGTTTTTATTAATTTTCTTTCATATCAACAGGGTTATTTAGGTGTTAGCTAATATTCCCTATTTTACAATATTTTCATTCGTTCTTCATTTTTCTCCTAATCTGGGACAAATAAAAGATTGATACTAAATGAGTTCTCTACCATGGACTAATGATAGGTGGTTTATACCTCCTCCCTTATGGTTTGGTTTTTTTATAGCTTATCGTAATTATGCCACATAACGAACCTTCTATAATTTCCCCTAAAATTAAATGAACATATTGATATAATTTTTTGAAACCTAATAGGTTAACCACTTAGTAACTTTTTTATCATTAGAGTTTAATATCCCCAACTTAGGCCAACCATGGGGTGTGCCTTTATATCTTCCCTATTTTATATCACCCCTTTGGGTGAGTGTTATCTCGCCACTAATTTTGGGAGCCTTGTTAAATTTAATGAGAATTGAATTAAAATTATAGGATAAGGTTTTTTCCTCCTTTACATGTGATTTCATATGAATAAAATGGATAAATGATTCTTATGAAAAATGTTGAATGGGTTCAAAGAACTCATTGGTTGTGAATGGTTATGAAATGATGAATGAATTTAGATGATTAATTGATAATGGTAATATATCCCTTGAATGAACTCCTTGGGACCTGATTTCATTGGGTTACATGGAAATTTATACTCCATGGATCCATAATTATTATGGTAGTGGATTCCATGGTCTTTTATACCTTAGATCCCGATTCCATAGGATTTGAAGGGATTTTCTACCCCTTGGATCTTTCTTGCTTAGACTCACATTATACATGCTCTGTTGACATGATCTTAGGAATCCACCCATGTCTTTAAAGAGTTTCCATTGAGATTCTCCTGGGAATTGATGAGGATGAATTTATCTTCTATACCTTGGATTCGGCCCTTCATGACCTAAAACTGGATTACATGGCATAGGATATTGTGGATGTTGACACTTTATTACATAGTGAGGATGATTTGGATATTTTTTATATGATTTATAGATATCCCTATTATGGATTTAATACATCATTTGTCAGACTAGACAGTATCACACGTTTTTTATGCTTACAGATGCTCTTATTTATGGGAGCTTGACTATTGTCCACAAGGAGCCATGTTTATCTAGACAAGATCACATCTTATTAACTATATACTTGTAGTATTATTATACCTATGATATAATTCACACTACTTATATTTATATTATACATATTGGAATTGTTATATACACCATTGGTGAAGGCCTACTGAGTGTTATCTCACACCCTGTTTGGGCTACCATTGGGTACCCAGACAGACTTCTTGGAAATAGGTAGGGATAGAGGAAAGTTTTCATTTTAAGATGATTGATTTTATCATTTATTAGGAGAATGTGATCATAATACTAAGCTATTATCATGATGCTAGATGGAGATAGTTCCTTTTTTTGATCTTTTTTTATTTTAATACATGTATTGTATCGGTTTCATATTTCCATTTATTTTCTTCCATTTTGTATAGAGACATGACATGATCATCATATTGTATATGAATTATTTCGTCTATTTATTATTACAGTATTCTAGATGTTTATCTTCTTACTAATTTTCATTGATTTATATTATTCTTCCATTATTGACTAATATGTTTACGCTATTGTGTTACACTATGACATGGCGACCTAGTCTCCCCAAAGACACACCTGAGGCCCTCACTACTAGTCAGCAACCTCTAGTGTATGGGGAGGCACGCTTAAATGAATGTGACCCACTAGATTGAGGCACTTTTTAGTGGAACCGGGGTCAGGAAATTAAGCAAAAACCCCTTGGTGAGGTCTCTAAAGGAAGGAATGAACAACAGAATCTTCATCCAGTCTATTAACAAACATTCCTTACCATGGGAATTGATTATGTCTTCCAATTCTTATAGGTACGACATTTCCTTGGTTTGAGGAGCTTAGAATCCAACCTTGGCATGACTCAGCCTAGGGATGTGAATTCCCTCATCCTAGAGGTGAATTCACATTTCATGGAGATATTTGAACTATTAGAAAATGTATCAGTCACTCTAATCATTGGGGGAGAAGGTATCATTGGGAACATTGTCACACCACAATCACTTCCCTAGAGCCATATCATGTGACCTTGGGACCACCTCAGAGGTTTCATCTTCCTCCCAATTAAATTTTTCTAGGATCCTTTATGCAGTCACCACACCTCCCTCATGAGATACACCCCGTGTATAATTGAGAACTGCTAGAGTTGTAGCCACTACCCTCCCCACTGATCCAATTATTCCTCCTCGATATGATCCACCTGCAGATGCCCCCAGCCACATGGCTATGATACCCACACCTTGGAGTCCACCTGATATATGGGACACCTAATCAAATCACTATGATACATCATCTCCCATATCTATGAATATACATGAAAGTGGGTATATGGAGAATCAATTAATGTAAGCTCATTCCTCCCCCTTCTATCAACTCAGGATAACATGTTACATATTTTTTGGAGGACCAATTGTTGGTTCTTAATGCATAATTTTGTGTACACCTTTTGGGTGAGCCTTTAGAGGCACTAGAATTTCATCGAAAACCATTATGAGGCATACAGTTGGTAGATAACCTTGCAATTGACCCTTACACCAGTACCCCAACTCAGAAGGCCAGGAGGTATGACCTATACTCCACCATGTCCACACCATCATCCATAACCATCCTTATTGGGAGGGGGAATATGGGGAACACAAAATTTTATGGTGGCATGATCCTCATGAGCATGCCAAATTTATCCAAATAAATAGGTGGACCGCTGATAATGTTGAGAATCAATGGTCATAAGTTTGTGTCAAAAGGGGAGATTGGGTTCAGGTACTCATAAACCCCCTATGTGCAGTGACCCAACCATACATAAAGTGTAAAAGTCCAAAGACACATAGAGGTTTATTCCTCTTTCTAATGTGTTATGGAACCTTACACAACTTCTCCAACACCGGTATGACTATGTTGATATGATTCCCCACCATCAATTTTTCTTCCATGATGGTCATTCTTGTATGTACCTCCATGAATTCACCGTGAATCGGAACCACCCACTCATATATGAGCATCATGATGAATCCTTCCAATCTTATTGTGGGGGGGCACAAGTTGTACACTGTACCCCCAAAGATTACATTGTCTCACCACCAGGATCACCCAATAAGAGTTATCCTTATCGTATTGTGATGAATTTGAGAACTAGTGGGTATCCCATTTTGTAACAGCCCGAGATTTTATGAAAAATATTCTTTTTAATTTTATTAATGTCTTGTGTTTTACGCTACACCAAAAGGAGCTTGCACAACAGGCATCCTTGACTTTCCTTGCATTACACGCAATCTCAACCTTCCTCGATAGCGTGTGTAGTACGCAATACTGAGTTTCACGAAACAACGATATGCTATTAAAATATTAGTAAAACTAGCTGTTATGAATAGTAATAACCACTTTTTAAATTTTAGAAATTTTAGATCTCAAAATGGACTTCATTTTTTGATTCGGAGTATCGAATTTAGCCTAAGGTGAAATTTTGGTACTTTTCGGATAACTTTCATATTCTGATGAATAGTGAAAATTACTAAATTATAATTAAAAACAACTTTTTTAATCAAAATAATTAATAGTGATAAATTATTAATTTGAGTGATTTTAAATTATATTTAGAATATATTTTTACAATTTAATACAATGTTGGTCATTGGATGTAATTTCACATTTAAACCAGACATAAACAAGTGTCAATCTTTTGATAGATATTGTTTCTTAAAAACACGCTATTTGTTTTAACAGCGGGATTTAATTATAAAATTAATTAATGAAACTTCTATGTTATGAATTTGGTAAAATAGACTTCATTTTTGAATTCGGAATATGAAATATAGCTTAGGATGAAATTTTGGCATTGTTCTGAAAAACATCAATTTTTGATGAATAGTGAAACTATTAAGTGGTAGTTAAAAAACTGAATTTTTCATAAAACTTAATTTTACCACTTCTGTGAATGGAATTTCAAAAATCCGAGAGACACGGTTGATTTCAGTAAGTAAAATGTGGTTCAATGAGATGAAAATAATTTTTGGTGAATAGTAACTTTTTACTTTTATTTACCACGGTTAAAAGTAATAGGGTAATTAAGGGTAAGAATGATATTAATATTACCCTAACACATGTCCTAATTCTATTGGACAAGTGTATCTCGACCAAAAACAACCTTAAGTGTAAAATATTATCATTTAGGCCCACTTGGATTAGATTAGGACATTTATTATTATTTAATTCAAAGAAGAGTTAAAAGAGTTAAAATCAAAGTTGATTTACTAAACCATTTTTAATATAAGGTTGTGCATAAGATAAATTCGATTGTAAATATTAATTAGAAAGATAAAAATATTTCCTACGTAATGGTATTTTATTTGTAATTTTTAGACATCAAATAATTTAATTTATTTATGACACAATGATGATGCAGTAATTATCTTATTAATGAAATATTGACATAATTGATATTATAAATACCAAAATAAATGTAATTTAAGACTTTTTATGAATTACACTAATTTTTTAGGTTACTATGATATATTAGTGTTGATTTAATCAACTTGGTTCGAACATATAATTCTGTTATGACTTTCACAAAAATCATATTTCAAATAGTGTCAAAATTGACACAAAATAGTTTTTAAATCTAATATTATATTATTAATTGTTATTTTATTCCTAAAAATCTAAGGTTCGGAAAAATGGCTTAGATAAGGATATATATATTAATAATAAACAATTTGGGGTTCGTTTGGCATGTTATAGTAAGTGTATTAACCATATAGTGTAAGAAAACAAAAAGACACGGTAAAAGTTAAATTATTTAACTTAGAGTTAAATCTAATTGATAAGGTTAAAATAATAACCTAAACTTGTCTAAATACTATTGGTTGATAGTATTTCGACCCATCCCCACTTTAGATTCGAAATAAGACCCTTTGGAACCATTATAAACCGATTTTGACATTAATATAAAATAATATTTTGAGATATTCCTAAGGTGCCCCTCTCCTCCCTTATAAAAGGGCACCTCCTCCCTCTCTTCCTCACACAACTTTGAGCCTTCAAGCTCGGCCAACCCCTGCCAAAATCTCTTCTCCACTTCCCTAGTATCATCCTAGAGGTCTTGTTCTTCTTCAAAGATCATCCTTAGTTCTTTAAGTGGAGGCTAAGAAAAGGCGCGTCAAAAAGAGGAGGTTCGGACACATACGAAGCAAATCGGACCTAAGGTAAGGGAAATATCACAATCTCATTTTTTATCCGAGGTTGTTTATACTTTGGTATTTACTGGGGTGTATTTTATCATTCACATCCATGTTTCCTCAATATGTAATATTATTTCCATTCACCTGCAATTTTTTTTTAATCCAATTTTACCCTTTGGTGTGTTTTTAGTAAAAGATATGAAAGAAATCTTTTGTCTTTTTTCATACGAGGTACTTTTTGACTTTTCTGACAAAAGTATGAGAAGAATGTTTTTTTTAACTTATACGGCATGAATGGATTTTTAAAACATTATTTCCAAGAAGCTTCCTTTACATGTTTTCAAGTTTATTTTTAATCAACTTCTTAGTGTTTATAATTGTATGACATGTTAAGAAAAGAAAAGTGTTTTTTTGAAGAAGAAAGGATATTTTCCTCAAGAATGGAGTTCAAGTGTTTTATCAAAATTATTTTCCATCTAAGATAATAAAGGGTTCTGTTTTTATCCCTATTATTACATTGATTTGATTATGTTGTGAGAGAATTATTTTTATGAAGTCATTTACCTTATATGATTTGTTTTATGATGTCATGATGTTTTTGTTACATGTGTTATGAGGTTATGTATGATTTATGATTATGTGGCACACATAAGAAAGGATTCATTATAAGATGGGTGGGACCTATATATCCCTCCAATGCATTGGGTAAAGATTTTATATCTCATGAGATAGACATGGCTGGAATGGTAGGTTATACCGGTTCAGTGAAACAGGACTGAAACGAGGGTGACTCGGTTCAAAAAGGGACTTTGTCCACTAAGATAGTCTTGGCAATGAGTCTTGACTAACAAGAAATGATTATCTATGATTATGTGTGTATGCCACAAAGTTTCATGTTTTAAGTTATGATTATTGGGACTTCATTTCACTACTATGATTTATCTCATGTTATGAAATTATGCTCTCTTTTTGCAGGTTAAGATTTCCAAAAGTTATGAATATGATGTGATTGATTTCTCTTTTGTTTACCCTTACTGAGCATTTGAGCTCACCCTTTTATGTTTTCTTTTCCCCAGGATAAAAAGAAAGGTTTTAGGTAAAAAAAGGGAAGATCTTTATGGGAGATATTGAAGATCTTTCACCACGATTAGAAGATTACGTTCCGAGTTTCCAAAGACACTAAACTATTATGATCCTTGTGTGTGTGTTTTTGTTATGTACTAAGTATTCTTCAAAAGTAATGTAATGTCCATGTACGTCAAGCTTCGGGTCTCTACATTTGGTATTAGAGGAAAGGTTTAGTCAACCTTTGGAAACTAGGATGCGAAAACGTTAGTGAGATCCCTAGAGATATTTCTATGGTATGTCTAGGGATGTCCCTAAGGTTAAGTATACGTATAGGTTATAGTACTAGAATTACGCTAACGATCATAGAATTAAACCTAAGATGTTAGATATTGAAGGTACTTTCCCTTTATTATGTTGTTTTCCCTAGCATGATTTTTTCCTCTCACACTATTCTTTTTGGGTTTTAGACGATGGCTGGAACCCGAAGGAACCGTGTTGATCAATGCAGTGGACAATGCAATGATTGCCCTCCTGAACAAACAAATGTTATGGGAGATGGAGTGCAAAATCTTATTGCTATCCTTAAACAAGCTATGAATCATTCTGGACTTCCAAATGAGCAGAGAAAGGAACAGTATTCTATTGAGTCCTTCATGAGGCAACGTCCACCTTCTTTCAGTGGGACTTCTGATCCACTTGTTGCTGAACAATGGATCAGTACCACTGAAAATATATTTTCAGTTCTTCAATGTTCTAAACATGATAAAGTCATCTTAGTAGTATATCGTTTGGAAGGTGAAGCTGGCCAATGGTGGAATCTTATCAAGAATACGAGGCCAAGAGATGAAATTGAGTCCATGGAATGGGACGAGTTCAAGAACTTGTTTTTTAGTAAGTACTTCCCTCTTATTCTTCGAACAAATATGGAGAAGGAGTTTCTTGAACTAAAGAAAAAGGATGATGAATCTGTTGGTATATACGAAGCGAATTTTACAAGACTTGCAAGGTATGCATCTGGCATTATCATTCAACCTGAAAGTAAAGTTGATCGATTTTTCAGTGGCTTAAAACCAAGTCTTCTAAGGGCATTAGCTATATGAGACTTCAGTAGCTATGAAGAAATTGTGCGTTGTGCTATCAAGGTAGAAATGGAAGTTGGTGTTACATATCCATCTCATGGTTTTGACAAGAAACGAAAGATGGAGTTTAAGGAGAAATCTCAGAATAATGGTGAAAAGAAGATGAATGTTTCCTTATGCACAAAGTGTGGAAAGAAGCATGGTGGAGATTCTCTTAAAGGGACTAGAAAATGTTTTAAGTGTGTAAAAGAAGGTCATCGAGCAGCTAAGTGTCGAAGTAATGGAAAAAGGTTTTCTAAAGATGTGAATAAAGCAAACACTGTAGAGAACGCACCACCAACACTTCAATGCTTCAAGTGCAAGGAAATGGGGAATTATGCTAATAAATTCCCTAATCCAAGGGTTAGTGATGATCAACATGAGAAACCACTAAAGGCAAAGGACAAAGGGAAGTCACATGCGATCACTATTGGCGATGTTGAATATGACAGTGATGTGGTGGAATGATTAAGTGTTTATGTAATGGGATTCAAAAATAATATTGTATCATGGAGTATTGGAATATTTATGTATTGGTCTAATGTGGTATTCAAAGTGATTGAGATATTTTTGGAAATAAGATGATATGCGCATAATGAAGGGAAAATGAGAAAATGAAATGTTTAACAGTATTCATGAGCTCATGATTGATATAAGGACTAAGTGATATCATGGTTTGAGTATATAGAATTTTGAGGATTTTGGTGTGTGGAAAGTGTTAAATTTTAACTGCATTCATGTTTTCACTAAGGTATTCAAAAGAATACATGATTAAGGACTTTGAATGTTTGGAATGTGACCAAAAAAACATATCTTATGATATATGGGGATCGACGATGGTGTTAAATCTCTGGTAATCGTTTTCACTATGTTATGAGAGTGGATTGCAGTATTATGGATAAGCCTAAAGATTGGAATGGATTATGTTGGACATAAGTTAGTATTGTTTAAGGATAGAAGTTTTCTCGATATTATTGAGGGGATGTTATAGTAATATAGTTTTAGAAAAAGGACAACCTGCAGGACGGGCGACAACCCATCGCGTCGGACAAGGATGTGGGAATCGAACCCACAACCAAAGTGTGACTGGCCTTTATCGCCTACCACTGGCCTACAGGAAGTCCCTGTTTATTAGAAACTAGTTTTATTATATTAAGCAGTATGATATATGAAGTATAAAGTCCATTTTAGGAACCATATATGATTAATCTCACTATAGATCGACTTATGTATATAATTTTTTTCTAACCTTTTGTTTGAGACAGATGGAATGACCTATCATTCTATCACATGATCTGCTAACACTTCACGAATAACAAATTCAACTTCATTTATTTAAGAGATGAAGTGGAAATTGTTAAAGGAATGAACAACAGTGAGATTGTACCAAAATAAAGTAAGTATTTATTCTAATTCAAATTCTTTAACTTTAGGAAAATGATCTTGAAAACCAAAAATGTTGTACTAGTGATCTTATATCTGATGAATCAGATGGTACCTTAGATCGTCACAAATTTATGGATTTCTGATTGCTGGCTTTTCCATAGCCATGTTCTCTACCACTCTCCATCAGAACATGATGGTTAGATTTCTCTTCCATATCCATATTTTCACCTATGTGGAAACTCAGTGATTAGTTTCTTTGGGTAACCGTTACGTTTCATACTTTTGTTTTTAAAGATTGGTTTTGATATTCCTTTTTACGATGTGGGTTTCTATTAAAGAAACTTTCGAATAGTAAACCATTTATAACCCTGACGAATTTCGAGGGCGAAATTCATTTTAAGGGGGGTAGAATGTAACAGCCCGAGATTTTATGAAAAATATTATTTTTAATTTTATTAATGTCTTGTGTTGTACGCTACACCAAAAGGATCTTGCACAACACGCATCCTTGACTTGCCTTGCATTACACGCAATCTCAACCTTCCTCGATAGCGTGTGTATTACGCAATACTGAGTTTCACGAAACAACGATATGCTATTAAAATATTATTAAAACTAGTCATTATGAATAGTAATAACCACTTTTTAAATTTTATAAATTTTAGCTCTCAAAATGGACTTCATTTTTTGATTCGGAGTATCGAATTTAGACTAAGGTGAAATTTTGGTACTTTTCGGATAACTTTCATATTCTGATGAATAGTGAAAATTACTAAATTATAATTAAAAACAACTTTTTTAATCAAAATAATTAATAGTGATAAATTTTTAATTTGAGTGGTTTTAAAGTATATTTAGAATATATTTTTACAATTTAATACAATGTTGGTCATTGGATGTAATTTCACATTTAAACCAGACATAAACAAGTGTCAATCTTTTGATAGATATTGTTTCTTAAAAACACGCTATTTGTTTTAACAGCGGGATTTAATTATAAAATTAATTAATGCAACTTCTATGTTATGAATTTGGTAAAATAGACTTCATTTTTGAATTCGTAATATGAAATATAGCTTAGGATGAAATTTTGGCATTGTTCTGAAAAACATTAATTTTTGATGAATAGTGAAACTACTAAGTGGTAGTTAAAAAACTGAATTTTTCATAAAACTTAATTTTACCGCTTCTGTGAATGGAATTTCAAAAATCCGAGAGTCACGGTTGATGTCAGGAAGTAAAATGTGGTTCAATGAGATGAAAATAATTTTTGGTGAATAGTAACTTTTTACTTTTATTTACCACGGTTAAAAGTAAATAGGGTAATTAAGGGTAAGAATGATATTAATATTACCCTAACACATGTCCTAATTCTATTGGACAAGTGTATCTCGACCAAAAACAACCTTAACTGTAAAATATTATCATTTAGGCCCACTTGGATTAGATTAGGACATTTATTATTATTTAATTCAAAGAAGAGTTAAAAGAGTTAAAATAAAAGTTTATTTACTAAACCATTTTTAATATAGGGTTTTACAGAAGATAAATTTGATTGTAAATATTCAATAGAAATCTAAAAAGATTTCCTACATAATGGTATTTTTTTTTTAATTTTTAGACATCAAATAATTTAATTTATTTATGACACAAAGATGATGCAGTAATTATCTTATTAATGAAATATTGACATAATTGATATTATAAATACCAAAATAAATGTAATTTAAGACGTTTTATGAATTCCACTAATTTTCTAGGTTACTATGATATATTAGTGTTGATTTAATCAACTTTTTTCGAACATATAATTCTGTTATGACTTTCAAAAAAATCATATTTCAAATAGTGTCAAAATTGACACAAAATAGTTTTTAAATCTAATATTATATTATTAATTGTTATTTTATTCCTAAAAATCTAAGGTTCAGACAAATGGCTTAGATAAAGATATATATATTAATAATAAACAATTTGGTGTTCGTTTGGAATGTTATAGTAAGTGTATTAACCATATAGTGTAAGAAAACAAAAAGACACGGTAAAAGTTAAATTATTTAACTTAGAGTTAAATCTAATTGATAAGGTTAAAATAATAACCTAAACTTGTCTAAATCCTATTGGTTGATAGTATTTAGACCCATACCCACTTTAGCTTCGAAATAAGACCCTTTGGAACCATTATAAACCGATTTTGACTTTAATATAAAATAATATTTTGAGATATTCCTAAGGTACCCCTCTCCTCCCTTATAAAAGGGCACCTCCTCCCTCTCTTCCTCACACAACTTTGAGCCTTCAAGCTCACCCAACCCCTGCCAAAATCTCTTCTCCACTTCCCTAGTATCATCCTAGAGGTCCTGGTCTTCTTCAAAGATCATCCTTAGTTCTTTAAGTGGAGGCTATGAAAAGGTGCGTCAAAAAGAGGAGGTTCGGACACATACGAAGCAAATCGGACCTAAGGTAAGGGAAATATCACAATCTCATTTTTTATCCGAGATTGTTTATACTTTGGTATTTACTGGGGTGTATTTTATCATTCAAATCCATGTTTCCTCAATATGTAATATTATTTCCATTCACCTACAATTTTTTTTAAATCCAATTTTACCCTTTGGTGAGTTTTTAGTAAAAGATATGAAAGGAATCTTTTGTCTTTTTTTGTACGAGGTACTTTTTGACTTTTCCGACAAAAGTACGAGAAGAATGTTTTTTTTAACTTATACGGCATGAATGGATTTTTAAAACATTATTTCCAAGAAGCTTCCTTTATATGTTTTCAAGTTTATTTTTAATCAACTTCTTAGTGTTTATAATTGTATGACATGTTAAGAAAAGAAAAGTGTTTTTTTGAAGAAGAAAGGATATTTTCTTCAAGAATGGAGTTCAAGTGTTTTATCAAAATTATTTTCCATCTAAGATAATAAAGGGTTATGTTTTTATCCCTATTATTACATTGATTTGATTATGTTGTGAGAGAATTATTTTTATGAAGTCATTTACCTTATATGATTTGTTTTATGATGCCATGATGTTTTTGTTACATGTGTTATGCGATGATGTATGATTTATGATTATGTGGAACACATAAGAAAGGATTCATTATAAGATAGGTGGGACCTATATATCCCTCCAATGCATTGGGTAAAGATTTTATATCTCATGAGATAGACATGGCTGGAATGGTAGGTTATACCAGTTCAGTGAAACAGGACTGAAACGAGGGTGACTCGGTTCAAAAAGGGACTTTTTCCACTAAGATAGTCTTGGCAATGAGTCTTGACTAACAAGAAATGATTCTCTATGATTATGTGTGTATTCCACAAAGTTTCATGTTTTAAGTTATGATTATTGGGATGTCATTTCACTGCTATGATTTATCCCATGTTATGAAATTATGCTCTCTTTTGCAGGTTATGATTTCCAAAAGTTATGAATATGATGTGATTGATTTCTCTTTTGTTTACCCTTACTGAGCATTTTAGCTCACCATTTTATGTTTTCTTTTCCCCAGGATATAAATAAAGGTTTTAGGTAAAAAAAAAGGGAAGATCTTTATGGGAGATATTGAAGATCTTTCACCACGATTAGAAGATTACGTTCCGATTTCCCAAAGACACTAAACTATTACGATCCTTGTGTGTGTGTTTTTGTTATGTACTAAGTATTCCTCAAAAGTAATGTAATTTCCATGTACGTCAAGCTTCGGGTCTCTACACATTTAGTTTGTTCATTGGATCATTCAATAATAAGTTAAACCATATCTTGTCGGGGAAATCCTTTATCCCAGTATTTTTCTACCCCTCCCCTTATACAAGGTGCAATATATCCCTTCCTATTTCTCGCATTTGATCCTAGTACTCCCCTAAATTATTGGAAGAGAAAAATTCATGAAACATTTACCCTTCTGACAGGGACCCCTACTATTTGGTAGAGGTCCCATAGGCTGACACCAACCTCTCCATGATGCATATGAAAGGTGTTGGTCCCTGGTGACCACCAACTCATCAACTTAGGCATGATTTTTTTGGTGTTGGTAGATGTGGAACTATAAATTCTACATTGGTTCATATATCCCCACTCTTTTTAAATATACCAAAAAATCATTTCTAAAAAAGAAAACGCAATAGGCCTAACCCCATTAATCTGAAAAGTTCCTACCCTGAAAAAGGTCAAAATCCTTGGTCTATCCTTAAAGAAAATCTAATAGATCCACCTTAAAGATACTCTCATACATTGGGGGAGATGTCTCTATGGAAAGACCATCTCCATTAATTGTCTTCATATTGTTCTATAAGTAATGAGTGGTGATTGATGCATGGTCTTTCACACAATGACTATATGGGACCATGTTCTACCTTTAAAACCTACAAGAACTTCTAAACTAGTGGGTGGGGGCATCTTAGTTAGTGTTAGGTATGAATACATAATCCATAAGTCAAAATCCATATAAGGGAAGATTATGGAATAACTAATAGTCATGTTGTTCCTATGATAGCATCCTACAGAGTGTGGCATGGCCTGACATGGTTTATAATATCTCCCCGATCATAATATTACCTACCATATCTCTTTTTCAAGCTATAAAAACTTTGGAAACATCAACATCCATTTCAAAGAATTTGGAAAATTCTTAAGTAGTTCTTGTGAAAATGGTTCTTGAAAGATAGAAGGGTCTCAAAATAATACCCACATGAAAGTTAGGCTTGTGAAAGATTTTGATTAATTATTGTTCATATAAGTAAACTAATTTTATGAGTGTTAAGTATTTGAGTCATGGAACACTCATGAAGGTCATTGGTTTCATGAAAATAGAGGATTGGAAAATATTATGTGAGAACCTCATATTCCCCCCCTAAGGTCACTCTTTCTATTTATAGGCATGGGTTTGTAATGCGTTTCATGAATAGAGAACCCATATCACCTTTTTTAGTGATTTTAACTTATAATTTTACCCCTATTAGTGTCAACTCCCATTCTGAGGGGGGAATTTTTTTACACTTAAAAATATGTGTTATAGGATATGTCAAGGAATTCACATGCATATTGAGGTAAATTTAGGCTAAAATAGGATCAAAATTCACCTAATGGTCTGGATTCATGAAGTTTGAATCCTTCATGAATCACTTCCCTTCGTGAAGACCATTTTAGTGATTTGAAATTTTATCTCAAGTGAAGATGGTATCTTTTTCAAAATTAATATCTCCTTACGAAATTTTTGGATGTTCCATGGAAGAAAATATTATTATAAGATGGTAATTTTTACCAAATTCGTGTATCCACCATCATAGTTATGATAAATACCTCCTTTCACCTGACATTTAAGTGAATTTGGCCTTTTATACTTCTACAAAAATCTATGAAATCACAAAAACATCTTCTTTCACGAGCTAAATATGTGATGGATTCCTATAGGTAGACATCTTTTATGAAATGCCTATCATGACTACTTGAGACTCTAAGACCATGGTGGAGATTAATTTTATTAAGGTTTTCACCCCTCACACTAGAGGAAATCCTTTGAGATTCTTAGGGTTTTTCAGGATACTTATCCTTTATGAAACCTTCACAATGGAAACTAAGACTTTACCATAGGTAAATCCACCCTGTATCGCAAAGTCCTTACCTCATGAACCCCCTAACCTTCATGAAACCCCCATCATTTGTGAAACCCACTAAATTATCCCCTACATGATGTATCCTTTCAATTTACATGCCTTTTTGAATGTTGTGTTCCCAATGGACCTATACCCATTTGAACTTTGTTCCATCATGCTCTAACCATATGCATGGTCGGTGTCATCAACCCTCATGCCTAGACCCTTTTCTCTAAGCATGGCTTGAATGGTTGTAATGATTATTTCTCCAAATCATAGGCACACTATTGTTGTTACCCCTACATGTCACATAAACATGGAAGTTTTGACACCATATGTCATCCAAAATAACCTATTAAGTATACATGTACACCCCAAAGGTGGAATCAACATGGTAAACTTTTTACCTTTATCTATGGGAAATCCTAGTCACTTATCCTCATATACTACCAGGAAATGGTTTTCCTAGGTTTGACCCCCACCTAGTACGAGTTGTAATAATTTTAACTACGTAGCCTAATGTCATATTTATTTTATGGTAAACTATACATCAACATCCTTATAAAATGATGTTAAACTATATACTTTCCCTATGAAATGAACATAAGATTCCCCATGTATGACTAGAATGGGATGATACCTCACTTCCCGGGAAGATTCCATGCTTAAGGCCCAAACCATCCCTTACTTTCACTAATTCTATTACACAAGAATCCTTACCGTATGACGTTAAAATTCATGGATTATTCCCATCACATAAACTTTTCACTCAAACTATGTGGATTTTGATCCATATATCCTAACAGGCTATGTAGGATTCCTCCCAAAGTTTTAATCCTAACACACCTAAGATGCCTCTCTAAGGTCCAATCCCTATACCTCAACACCACCATTAAATATTCATGTCTTTACCCTTGGAGATGGTGACCCCAAAGTGTAATCATCTCCCCTAGGGATACATTCAACATCCCACCACCCAAACATAAGTTCCCCACTGGACCTCGGTGTCACCATGTGATGTGAACCCATAATAAAACCAGTATGTAGCAAGTATATATGGGAAACATCCCTAAAAGACTTTAAACTTGTAACCATATTCCCACAATACTTGAAACCTATGACCATATCACCACAGTACTCTAAACCTATAATCATGTCCCTCAAAGATTCTAAAATTGTGACTATTTCCCCATAAGACCCTAAACCTATAACCCCATCAGACGCAATAAAATATATACCTCATCTGATGAACATGAGATGCCTAAGGAAATGAAACTTGGATGACTAACACCCCTAACACAAGTTACCCTATGGATTACATGGGATTCCTTGGGTTACACACCTAAGAATCCTCATGAATTAGATTCCATTGACTCTGAAATATAAATACTTTACAGGTTTCCAACACACCCAACATCCACAAATGTATAGATGTGTAAAGTGTTACCATCATATCCTACCGCATGTAGCTATAATGTCCCAACAAAAGTATCATAATTAACAGGCATCCACCTCGATATGGAATTGGGAATGATTTTTACAAATATAACTCAAATATGTTAGAGAGACCCTGACTAGGAAATGAACTCCATAGAGGAATCCATGGAAAGAGGAACTGACATCCTATCTTCTCATTTAAATCAAGGAGATAGCTTCATTAACCATGGTGGTAGAGGTCACACACCTTTGGTAAGTTGGAATATGGGGTAGGAAAAAGTTCATCATCACCCTCGATTCATATCCCAATAGGAAGCATTGGAAAACAACAGTTTTAGGGATGGTTGTTCAGAAATATAAGTCAAATCAATCTTATTTCTGAAATTATCCAATTCATTTTCCATGATATAATATCTACTCTAGACTCTCGGCATTAAAAAAAACTACCTAATTTTGTAGGTCCCTTTGTTTAATGTAACATAAAAAACATAGGCACGTTACATTTAATCTCACAGTGGAAGATGAATTTAAGGTTGGATCTCACTCCCACTCCCCTTAATTAAAATGGGTCTCCTCCTTTATACATCTTCAATATTGATATACAATAAGGAATAAAATATATAATCACTAAAAAATCAATTATAAATGATTGAAAAAATATCACAAGTCAAAAAAGAATCAAACATTAGCTACACAACCCCTTCCTCAATCTCACCCTCCCCTAGAACACCTAGAAATTCAAGACTAGTATCTCAACCAACACAAATAAACTATACATTAAAATAATTGATTAAAAAAATTAGAGCAATAAAAATGTTTCATTAAATAGTTAAGACATACATGAATTACTCTATCAACCAACATGTGAATTAAAAGTTAAAAAATAAAAATAAAAATTGGAAAACAAATTCCAAGCTATGTAGCGTCTTGGTTGAAAATGATCCTTCTCATCCACTCTATCAATTTGGATATTAGAATTTGTTTTCCCACTTTGCCTCCTACATCTTCTTAAACTTGTAATAGACCTCCTTCTCTAGGTTACATAAATTATAGGGCATTTGGGTCGGTTCACCTTTGAATAGTAGTAACCCTTCTCTATTTATAGATAATTATACTTCTATAAATGTTCCCCATTATCTTATTTTGAATAAGTATCATGAAGGAGGGGATTACCGAGTATTTAAAAAATATTTTGTTTTAATTTTATCACCAAATAATACTTCCCTTTTATAGTAAGTTTTGAGTATCAAAGAGAAAGGGTGTATAAGTTTGACTAGATGAATCAGTTTCTCTTCCATTTTATATTCTCATATGAACCTCCTTATTTTGTGGTGGATTCGGTCTTCATTAGTGTATTAAATTCCATCCTATTCAAAAATAACCCAAGACTCATCCTTCAACTTGTGGATATCTTGAGGAAGTTGTGATTTTGAAATATATAGTAGAAAACCCTATAGTGTGGAAGGTAACTTTGTAGTGCGAGCAGTGTATTAGAATAAGGGTAATGGGATTTGTATAATGATTGTGAGATTCATGTAAGGGTATGGGGTTTTACCCTTATGTATCTCAAAGTTATCATATAAGGGTAAGTATCTTTAACCTTATGTGGGTTCTGATGACCCTTGTATAGGTTTTTATGACCCATATACAGGTTCTAGATAACCCTTAAACATGGATACGGTGTAGGAATCCACCCTACGGTGTATCCACCTTCTCTATTAGAACCTAGACACTACAAAAATCGGCACCTGCACATCATAGCCTTCAATTATAAGGCACAATATATTCATAATTCTTTCTTCTTATTTCTCCCAATGGTGAAACAGGTTTTCACAACATCATGGATTCATTTCCTTCTTCCTTAACTATGTCACAGGGGATCTTCTCATGCCTCATAAAGTTTCTTCCATTATCTGAACAATAGGGATACGGTGTATCATATGGGTGATGTTGTATACTCATATCCTTTAGTTAAAACTTCTCAAGTCCCTACATTGTATATCCATGGTTGTGGAATAGGGGGTGTCAAATATCTAATGTCCCAGGGGCTTCCTTGTCACGACCCGACCCAACGGGGCTCAAGCCGCGACTCCCCAAGCCCGCCTCCAATAGGACAGGGGCTGGCGACCAGCGCCGAGTAGGCTATCACACACATGGGAGGCATTAGCCTAAGGTACCTGTACACACGCACCCAAAAACACCTCCATGCAACAGTGCCGAGATATAGAAA
Organism: Viscum album; assembly: GCA_963277665.1. Classification (NCBI taxonomy): domain Eukaryota; kingdom Viridiplantae; phylum Streptophyta; class Magnoliopsida; order Santalales; family Viscaceae; genus Viscum; species Viscum album. The sequence continues at coordinate 252,276,996 of OY728160.1, read as the reverse complement.
CTGAAAAGTAAAAGCATGCATACACTATCCCAAACCAGAGTGCAACAGCAAAAGTACAAAGGGCAAAACATGCACTACTGGAAATAGAGTATATACCAACGGTTTACAACCGTTGGTATAGGCTGGGAAACCGTTGGTATTTTCTATACCAACGGTTCTCCAAACCGTAGGGAAGTAAGGCGTGGGGAAAGATATATACCAACGGTTTTAAGTAAACCGTTGGGATAGCCCACTCTATGTATTGGTATAGGTTTACCCAACGGTTTAGAACCGTTGGGAATTCTATAATTCTCAACTTATACCAACGGTTCCCAACCGTTGGTATAGTTTTTTCCCCAACGGTTTCATTGAAACCGTTGGGAATTCTATGATTTTGATGTTATACCAACGGTTTACAACCGTTGGTATATCATTTTCCCAACGGTTTCATTGAAACCAGTTTTTTACCAACGGTTTATTGAACCGTTGGTATAATTCTTTCTCAAAGTTTACCAACGGTTTACAACCGTTGGTATTGTGTATTTCCAGAAATGTTGCACAGATGCCCCTGCAGTAGCCCCTCCAGTGCATAGACCTGCATAAAACACACCACTAAAAACACTAACAGAATTAAAACAACTAAAAAGAACACCACCTATTTGATTAGAGGCATGGTGAATAATTCCCCATTTGAATTTTCATATGACAACAATCATCCAGTATAGTTGAATCAGGGTTTCAATAAATCAAATATTATTTACACCCATTTCAATCTTCACATGACAACCACTTTAATAATATATGGTGAAAAGGTATTTTCATAGGAGTCTCATCACTTGTGACTCCATAAGTGACACACCGGGCCTCGAATTGAGGCTGGGTTGACTGGTACACATCACTTATGATCCATGGATCATTGTCCTAAATTTCAACACAATCATAATCCGTTTGATTTGTTTGGCATATGTACATAAAATATTATCCATTTCGAACAAAAGAGATGAAGTTTGGGTGTTCCCCGCCCCACGGTGAATTGGATTGAGGCAGGGTTGACTCGTACATGTCACATATGACCCATGAATCATTTTCATAAAGTTTCAATAGAATCCGAAGGCATTTGGTCTATTTCCCGTATGTCAGTTGTTGATATCACTTATAATTTAGTCCATTTTAAAGAAAAAAGAGATAGTTTGAGTGGTCCTAGACACACCGTGGCTCGGATTGAGGCGGGAATGACTCTTACATGTCAAATATGACCCATGGATCGTTTTCCTAAAGTTTCAATATCATTTGAAGTCGTTTGGTTAGTTTGGCGTATGTCAACTATTGTTTTCACTTAAAATTAAGTTCATTTTAAACAAAAGAGAGACACTTTGAGTGGTGTCGGCCACACCGGGCCTCGGATTGAGGCAAGGTTGACTCGTACACGTCACATATGAGCCATAGATCGTTTTCCTAATGTTTCAACACAATCAGAATCCGTTTGATCAGTTTGGTGTATGTATTTAAAATATTGTCCATTTTTAACATAAGAGAGACAGTTTGGGTGGTGTCGGCATCACCACACCTCGGATTGAGGCGGTATTGACTCTTACACATCACATATGACCCATGGATAGTTTTCCTAAAGTTTCAATAGAATATGAAGGCATTTGGTCAGTTTCCCGTATGACAGTCATTGATTTCACTTACAATTTTGTCCATTTTCAACAAAAGAAAGACAATTTTAGTGGTCCCAGCCATACCGCGGCTCGGATTGCGGTGGGGTTGACTCGTACATGTCACATATGACCCATGGATCATTTTCCTAAAGTGTCAACAGAATCCGAAGGTGTTTGGTCAGTTTCCCGTATGTCAGTTGTTGATTTCACTTACAATTTAGTCCATTTTGAACAAAAGAGAGACAGTTTGAGTGGTCCCGGTCACACCATGGCTTGGATTGAGGTGGGGTTGACTCGTACACATCACATATGACCCATGGATCGTTTTACTAACGTTTCAATAGAATCATAAGTTGTTTGGTTGGATTGGCGTATGTCAGTTGTTGTTTTCACTTAAAATTATGTCCATTTTAAATAAAAGAGAGATAGTTTGAGTGGTTTCGGCCACACCACAACTCGGATTTATGAGGGATTGACTCGTACATGTCACATATGACCCATGGATCGTTTTCATAATGTTTAAATAGAATCAGAAGGCGTTTGGTTGGTTTGGCGTATGTCAGTTGTTGTTTTCACTTAAAATTAAGTCCATTTTAAACAAAAGATAGCCACTTTGGGTGGTGTCCGCCACTCTGGGCCTCAGATTGAGGCAGGGTTTACTCGTGCACATCACATATCATCCATGGATCGTTTTCATAATGTTTCAGCACAATCAGAATCCGTTTGATCGGTTTGGCTTATGAACGTAAAATATTGTTCATTTTTAACATAAGAGAGATAGTTTTGGTGGTGTAGGCCACACCGCGCCTCGGATTGAGTCAAGTCTGACTCGTACACATCACATATGACCCATGTATCGTTTTCCTAAAGTGTCAATATAATCCTAAGGCGTTTGGTTGGTTTCCCATATGATAGTTGTTGATTTCACTTACAATTTAGTCCATTTTGAACAAAAGGGAGACAGTTTCAATGGTCTCAGTCACATCGTGTCTTGGATTGAGCCAGGGTTGACTCATACACGTCACATATGACCCATGGATCATTTTTCTAAAGTTTCAACAGAATCAGAAGAATTTTGGTTGGTTTGGCATATGTCAGTTGTTTTCACTTAAAATTATGCCCATTTTAAACAAAATATCATTCCATTATGTTCCCGGCATCCATGGTTTCTTATTTATAGGAGAAATACCCATAAACAATTCAATAGGCATTAACTATAATAGAATATACATTTAAGTAAACGATAAAGGAAGAAAATAATCAAGGTATCAACTACACATGTCAAAAAAACATACAAATGTGTTATTGAAAAAATGTAAAACCAACAAGAACTTAATGTGTTATATCACATAACAGCATGACTCATCCCATAACCATATTAGTAGGGTATCATGAACATGAATAACATCAACCTTGTGCCATCCTCCTACCCTACATGACCCCAACCACATGCCACATCTTATTATAGCCTTATCACATCACACCTCATCGAAAAACACTAGGGAAATCATAGTACATCTCACCTGAAGACACATGGACAATCACATCGCATCTTGCCTAAAAACACATGGTCAATCACTTTTGAAGGAAGAGTAGGGAATGTTGTACCCCACTCTCTTGGATTTTAATGATCACAATCACTCTCATAGTGATCTAATGTTGTTTCAAGTGTTCTTGTTAATAGGCATGATTTTAGGAGAAAGAAGTGGCAAAAAAAAGGAAAAGTGGACTTTTTTCAAGTCCACCGGCCAGCCGGTGTAGGACCACCGGCCAGCCGGTAAGGGCACCGGCCAGCCGGATCCAGCCCATCGGCCAGCCGGTGGACAAGGCAGAAGGGCTTGCCCTCTGCCAGGTGCCACCGGTCAGCCGGTGTCTGGCCACCGGCCAACCGGTGGGCCCAGACAGAATGGGATGTCTTCTGTCCAGACCACCGGCCAGCCGGTGGCCTCCTCACCGGCCAGCCGGTGGAACTCTTTGGAATAGTGAGACCTACTGTCTCACCACCGGCCAGCCGGTGGCCTTCCCACCGGCCAGCCGGTGGCCTTCCCACCGGCCAGCCGGTGGCTCCTGGGCAGAAGCTCTCTCCACCTTCCAAGGCACCGGCCAGCCGGTGGGCAAGCACCGGTCAGCCGGTAAGCAAAGTCAAACTAGCCGTTAGAGCTTGACCAGACTTGCCCACTTGATCCCCAACGGCTCCAAGAACCGTTGGCAAAACCTCTCAAATACCAACGGTTATACCAAACCGTTGGTATGTAAGTGTTGGGAAAACTCCAGTTTCCAGTAGTGAGGATCTTACATACTAGGATACACATCATGGATCACTATCAAAACCATAAAAACATTGACAGATCTCAAAAAATGAGTGCATGCCATCATTACCTCATAGAATTGAAAAAAGGTAAGTAACAAGCAATATATCTCACTACTCCATACTCACCCCACAACATAAGGGTCTCACATTACTAGGGAATAATTCTATCCAATACTAAATGATCTTGATCCATTTTTCATATACATATATGATTCACCTCACCAATTACTAAATATTAATAACATACAAAATTATGATTCCATTTAACTAGAGTTAAACCATCAGGTTTTACAAGGAAATTCTATATAAGTATTTGTTTACACTTTAAATAAAGAACATTAATGTCATGTTAACACTCAACATTGATTCATTAATAAATTGTATTCGAATTTTATGGAAATACCAAAATAAATTAGTGAATCAATGTACCTATAGTGGCGCACATGACCACCATGAAACAATCATAAATTTTTACAAAAACCCTAATAATTGGGAATAACGAAATCAAGAATAGAAGTATATGATTTATAAGAGCTGGAACTATATCGTTGATAAAATATAGGAGTCTAACCTGGTAGGTGCTGATCTGATGGAAGATGTGGGGATTGGGAGGTCCTTTTGCAAGGAATCGCTCCAGGAGGACATGAACTGAATGCTTCTGGAATGTGGGGAGGCCGCTGGCTCGATTTGGTATTTGGGGCTTTTTTTTCCCAACGGTTATTAAAAACCGTTGGGAATGACCAACATTTCCCAACGGTTCCATAGAACCGTTGGGAAAACAAGATTTTTCACCACTTTTCCCAACGGTTCTTAGGAACCGTTGGGAAAAACCTATCTTTCCCAACGGTTGTATGAAACCGTTGGGAAAACTATGCATTGAGGGGTTTTTCCCAACGGTTTCTATAAACCGTTGGGAAAAACAAGATATGCCAACGGTTCATTGAACCGTTGGTACACAACTGTTGGGAAAGGTCCCTTTTCCAGTAGTGATGGCCCACCAAAGAAAACTACAAAGCATGTCCAACCTGCTCTGAAGAAGGGGAACGCTGCCACAAACACCCGGCAGAAAGATCCCTCGGCACAGCTCCGGTAGACACCCCGGTCCACTCGCTCACTAAGCTCTGCCTGCTCCGGGTCCTCCTGGGACTCCGTCAAAAGGCATGTGGTCTGCACAAGACACAAACATGTGTAGACAAAGCCCGTGCAGGGGTGAGTATAAACATACTCAGTAGGCACCCCAAAAACCCAAAACCCAAGGGAGCAACTGAAAGGCAACAGTCCGCTCAACCCAGCCAGAGGGAACCCATACGAGAGAAAAACTCCATCTCATGACCATCCTCGGCTAAACACAACAAGTCAGCTCATCTCAACTCAGGTGTATGCCCATACATACACCTTGAACAATCCAGATATACTCATCTCACGCCACAAAGCCACAAGAGGTACCGACCTCATCACCAGCAACTGTCCCAACCAGGAGAGTACACCCCATGATCACTGTCATACCAGATGACACTCATCCGAGAGATACACTCCATCGGGTCCCAAACAAACATCTCAGATGCTCACCTGAGAGACCACGCTCGTCGGATAACATCACTGAGGAAACATCGTTGAAACACCATAACCACCAAACTCCTCGGATAGGGATTCGCCGCTAGGGTCCGCTAGGGGATACCAAGACCCACACCGGTATATGTAGCTCACAGATAGGGGATCACTCCCAGGGTCCGCTGGGGGATACCACGACCCGATCTAGCATACGTAGTTCTCACAGATAGGGGATCACACCCATGATCCGTTGGGGGATACCATAACCTGATCTGGCGCTCGACAGAAACTCCACACTCAGATAGAGGATCATCGTCCATATAAAGATGGTCACGACGATACCGGAACCCTATCTGGTATAACTCGCGATGTAGGGGATCGAACCGACGATGCCGCAACCCTACTGAAACCACGCGCTGAGTAGGGGATCGCATAACCAACGATACAGTAACCCTACTATAAACCACATGCTGAGTAGGGGATCCTATACCCAACGATGCCATAACCCTACTGAGCATGGCCCACCGCGTAGGGGATCATATTTCTGATGATGCCACAAACCCTACGGGGTAAACCTGCTAGATAGGGGATCGCCGCCCGTAAATAAGCGGTCACAGCGATACCAAGAACCCGATCTAGGGTAAAGATGCTAGAGGATCCACTCCGGGCCCACCAGAGGGATACCACAACTCTAACAGTTTAAACATCCCATCGAGAGGATTGAAAACCCATATGAAAGTTGTGATACCACACGAACCCTCGTAGGAACGAACCAAGGGAGAACCCTCAACCACTGCTGGTCCAAACGTCGCTAACCCGAGCGACCCGCCACAACGCCACACTGTGCACCTCCTAGGCCAAAACCGAGGCCACTATCGGGTTCCACACGGAAAAACACGCAGGATAGGCTGATTACTCGCCCGAAACAGAGCACCGATGAAAATCACACTATTCACCGTAGCTAGCTCGTGCGGGGCCCACACAACGATCCCGAAACCCATCGAGCGGATCACACCACGACGATCCCCTCGAAAAAACAAGCGGAATAGACTACTCGCTCATCCAAAACGGACACCTGGTGAAAAAGGTACATTCAATAAAGAATATAAATAATATTCACATGAAATAGAAATAATTGGGTAAAAGACTTTAGAATTTTTAAAACAATGATTTTAATGAAACCCCTATATGTATTTGTTAACCTTTGAAAAAAAATCTCATGAAAGAAAGAAACTTATATGGAATTTAAAATACCCATAATTTTTATGAAAATTTTTATAAATTATATTAATGGGAAGTAAATACACCACATAAAAGAAATAATGTGGTGAATATAGAACATATCTCAATAAAGAAAAATTAAGATGATAAAAACCCTTAACTCGGACTTCCACTTCACTGGACACACTCTAACCTCCTACATAATAACTTATATTTATTATTTATATATATATATTAGAAAAATATTTATATTTATCTTACTATATATCATTCACTTGTAATTTCATATTACCCATTTAGTAACAATATTTATATTTATCTTACTATATACCATTCACTTGTAATTTCTTATTACCCATTTAGTAATAATTATTTATTAATATGTTTTGTGTCTCTAGGTGTTTTATATTCATGGAATTATATGGGTCTTATTGACATATTTATTTCCCTTCTCAGGGAGTCCTACGCACTACTCAATAGAATATGGGTATTCCTTGATTGTAACCTAATGTTGGATTTGGTGGAAACAAATTCCTTAATCTTCCACAGTTCTCTTCAAGATCATTCTTTCATTCCATGGTCCATTATTTACACATTCATAGAATCAATATACTTTTTAAAAATTGGGTAGAGGTACTTCACAAATGGAATTAAGGGAAAAAATCATATATTTCCTTGCTTATCGAGGCACACAGGACGAACCATTTATTTCTTTTTATATCATGGGATCTCTTCCCCATGAATGTGTTGATCTTGTTAGGGTTGACTCTCTTAGGATTCACTATTATCGAACACCCTGAAATTGATTGGCCTCTTTTGTTTTTTTCTCTCTAATAAAAAATTTCTACTTTTCATGATATAACTTTGAAATCCCATGGTCATTTAATGGAAATTATGGTGATTATTTTCATATAAAGATTATAAATATCATTTTTTAGAAATCTAGATTCCATAAAAAGAATTAATTTTATTATAGAATAAGAATATGTGTATAATAATTAAATAGTCATTGAAACATGTTAAATTAGTTAATTTTACTTAATATTATTAGTATCTAACATTCCTTGATCACTCATTACATAAAAATTATAACATTGTTCTTATATGTGGTAAAACCAACTCAAAAAAAGCATATTATAATGACTAAATGAGTTTGAACATGTTATTTCATAGTGATAATATCACTATTCGAAAATATTAATTATTTTGAAAACATATTATTAAATAGATAAATCATATCTAATAAGAGGTGTATGAATAATATATATAATAAAAATCAAGAAGAAGATATCACTTACTTTGAGAGCTTGAATCACCTCTTGAATGACTTCTTGGAAATGAGAGGTTTGGGACTTCTTCATGGGACTAGAGGTTCCAAAAAGTGATAGAGGGTTATGAGGGAGATAATTTGGTCTAGTATTCAATATAAATTATAATTAATAGTGTGTCTTGGGGTGGGATAGGATTATTCCTTTTATAGGTGAGTGGCATGTCACTTTTGTAAATACTCTTAACTTTAAATAAAATAAATTTCATTTTCAAATTAAAGTGGAACCAAATTAGTAAAATTTAAAATATAAGGTAGTTAATTTGATAATAAACTCATCCAATAAATTATATATAAGGTTTTTGGAATATATATGGCATTATCACTTATTTTAACCCTCTGTTAAACATTTAAACATTTACCATGGTGACTAACTTTTACTATGGTAACTTATTTTAATGAGAAAAAATGTAATGTAACTTATTAAATAATTATATATAATGATTCGAAATTTGAAAATAAATTTACAATATTTGGTTTCTAGATATATTAAAAATTAATTTTTAATATAAGTACACATAACCCAAATAAAATGGTTTTTAGAAAAAAAAATTATTTTTAAGCTTAAAAATGAATATACACAAAAATAATATATAATATTTATTATCATGATATTTATTTATTTATTATTAAAAAAATAATGGTTTTTACTTTAAAATAAATACAAAACAAAATGGATCATTATGAATACTTAATTAAAGGAAATTCCCAAAATAGTTTTTTATTAGAATAAAATAAATCTTAAGTTCCAAAAATTCATGCATGGATTTTTAAATACAACATATTAAATTTTAAATGCATTATTTTACTCCTTAAATTAATTTTTTGTCAATAAAAATGTTTCATATATTTTCAATTCATTTATATATCAAAATTATTCCATAAAAGATACGGTATTTGTAAAAACATTATTTTTACTATTCACTTAAAAATCAACTATTTTAGAAAATTCCAAAAAATTCACCCTAAGATAATTTTGATATTATAAATAAAAATAATAATGTTTATTTTATAAAAAAATTATAAATTTTATAAATTTTTATTTTAAATATATATATATATAATGTACATTAAAAACAATTTGTTTCATCTATTATATTGGATTTTATTGTTTTATATCTCTAAACTACTTTGTTCTTCCAGGATAGATAGAGAGTATTAAGCTATGTGCATTATCATCTATCTCCTTATTCAATTATTGTATGGATGGAACATATCTTTAGGCCTTTAACTTAATAATTCCATCATCATCAAGTTTGAAATACAGAACATTCCTTAACTTATTTTATATTTATATACCTTCCTCCTATGACTTTTTGATCTTCTCATTGATGGATGGTTGAGTATAAATTTGATAAAGATAGGATTTCTCCCATTTCCTTATGATTTAAAGGTCTATCCTCTGTAAATCCATGAGTATTGGATCATTTTAAATCCCCATCATAGATAAGGTAGAAAAAAAATTTATACTCAGAGCATCATCCATCCTTTTTTTCTCTCATAGGGTGGTAATGTATTAAGAAATCATAATCCTTAATTTACTCCAACCATCTCTTTTGGAACATATTCATATCATTTTATATGAATATATACTGTAAGTTTTTATGATCAGTGTATATATCACTCCTTTAACCATAGATTTAATGCCTCTATATTTTTAAGGAAAAATTTATCATTACTGGGTCCAAATCTTGATTTGGTTAATTTTTCTCATGAATCTTCAATTATATAGAGGAATATTCTACCACCATTTCATTTTTCAAGAGGAGACATCACAATCATTTCTTTGATACATCATTGTCTATCAGAAACCCTTGTCTACTACAAGGTAATATGATTACAGGTGTGGTGACCAATATTCCATTAAGAACCTTGAAATTTTCTTCATAATCATAAATCCAAAGGAACTTATCTCTATTCAGAGTTAACTTGGTTAATGGATTTGATAGTTGTAAGAAATGTCTCATAAATTGTAGATAGTATCCATCCAATCCAATAAAACTATGAATCTCAATAATAATGGTTAGTCTAGGTCATTATTGAATAACCTCTAGTTTTTAAGTATCCATAGATATTCCCTCGTTTATGATTCCAGGACCTGATAATGATACTTTTTATAGTTAGAATTCACACTTTATAAATTTGGAATATATTTTTTCCTTCCTCATGGTCATAAACAAAATCCTCAAACAATATTAAAAGCCTTCCTTGCTCAGGGAATATATAAGAATATCATCTAAAAATACCACCACATATTGATAAAGTTAATATCTCAATACTTTATTCATTAGATCCATAAATAAAGTGGAGGGATTTTTAATTTTGAATGACATCACTAAAAATTCAATGTTTCTATGTCCCGTATAGAAGGATTTATTGGGTATTCCCTCTGTTTTGACCATTAATTGATGATACCATATTAAAGGTAAATCCTTTCTAACTATTGATGACCTCATAATTAATCAAAATAGTCATCAATATGAGATAAATGATAGTTTTTATTAATTTTGATGTTGTTAAGTTCATAGTAATCAATGCAGAGATGCGTTATACCATATTTATTCTTAACAAAAATAATATTTTAACTCCATGTTAAAGCACCAAGGAACAGGAATCCCTTATCTATATTATCTTGGTGTTTCTTCCCAAAAAACAAACTCATTAGAACCATTATGTAAGGAGTCTTTGAAATAATCATAACACCATGTATGAATTCTATTGAAAACTCAAATTTACGGTTTAGGGGAATACCTAGAAACTCTTCAATAAATACATTGATATACTCCTATATAATAGTAATTTATTCAATGTTGAGTTTCACCCCAACCATTTTATATATATACCCCCCATGGTTAGGTATTAAGACCCAAATAATGGAAGTAATTTCAAATGGGAGTTCATAGTCATCCTTGCACCAAAAGACAATCATGGGTTTATTCGAGATATGAAATATGAATTACCTACCTCAAAAATTTATATGATCTTTATTTTGATAGATACAATTCATGCCCAAAATTATATCAAATTAAACTATCATAATAATAATAAAATTTATAGGAAACACATTCCAATAAACTTATATCAGAGAGGAAGTTATAGAATTGAGATGAAATCATCATACCATTAGGAGTTCTCACTAATAATTCCATATATAATCATTGATGTGATGATGTGATACCCTTATAAAATTATCTAGATATAAAATAATTTTTAGAACCATAATAAAAAAAGAAGTATTAATAGTTCTTTCTTAATGATAATTTTACTTTTCACCACTTCATTTTTTGTGGCCCACTTCAGGGGTTGTGGTTCCATGGGCTTTCCCTTTGTCCCTTGGATTAAGATATTGAAGACTTAGATTATCATAATTAGAACTTTTATTCATTTATTGGTTGGAATAATGTTCATACTCATTGAAATTGAATAATTTTAGTTTGGGTGGTGTATTTTTTTGAGATTTCTCTCCATTAATTTTATTATCTAGCCTCTACATATCTCTTCAACATTAATTTTATTAATATCCTTTTTTTCCACACTTGAATAATTTTATTTTCCCATTAAACAAATTTCCCCAATAGTTTTTTCACATTTACAATATTAAGAAAGATTTATTTTTTTCCTCCATGGGTTGTATTACTATTGTTTCCTCAAAACTCCATTTTTATCTTCTTATCCCAAAAAATACAAGAATGATGGGATTTCCCAGTCTCCATTTCTACCTTGAGATAACATAGAACAATTTCTTAATGGATACCAAAGTCTCTTATAGCCAATTACTTTTAGAGAATTGTTTTCAAGTCACTAAAGAATAAATCAATTTTTCTTTCAAGGTCGATGATAAAATAATAAGTGTTCCATGTAAGTCTTTGTTTCGATAGGATCATTGGTATAACAGTTGATTGTGAGGTTCATAGTATAATTTCAAAATCAATCAAATCGATAGGGTTTATATATAGAAACACCCAATGGATCACACATCTGTAATGAGATACGAGTCTACTTTCCAAAGGTATACGATCGTTGGGGTTTCTTTCTAACAACACTTAGGAACACACATTGGTCAAGAGGATAGGAGGTCGGACTCATTGCACCCTATTAGGGGGGTTATTTCCTACTATGGGACTCTATTACAGATTTAATATATGTTCATGATTCTTTCCTAGATCTCAGTATGGAATGCTCGCCCTAAAAAAGTGATCAGGTGTTGACTTCCCATATATGCAAGAAGGCATCCTATCAATGACACTATCTATATATATTTGAGTTTATCCATCCTTCTACCCACTTATACTTCATTAATGAGTGACTACTTATGATTTAAATCCATATGACTAGGAAAGTTCATTTATGTCTAGGCAGATGATTGGTGTTTTTGGAATTAGGAATGAACCTTCAAGAGGAATCCTACGTGCCCCATGATAATAGGAATCAAAACCCAAATAGTTTGTATAGGGCCATATTATACATTATAATATCATGTGGATAGGATGGATATGAGGGAATTTAAGCATTGGATATTGGAGGGATTGTTTCATAGAGTGGAATACTACATATTCCATAGGTATAGGAATTAGAGTTCACATAGTTCAAATTGGTATCAGTATCGTAATTGGTACATAAATGGGTATTAAAGTGGGGATTATTCTATGAGGCTTCCCTAAGATTATTCATTTGGAATATGTAACTTTGAAATAAGATGAAATATAATCATACTTATATCTAAAAGGAGGCCCTTATTGGGGAATTCACATCATGTTAATGCCAGAATCATCGTCAGTATCTAAACTCATGTGATCCATGCTTGTTATAAAAAACAAGAGGAAGTAAAATATTGGATATATTGCATGAGAGAATAAGGTTTAATTATATGAGGCTTACACACTAAGACTACCCTGAGATAATTTATAAGGAATATGTTCCATCGAAGAGGATAGAAATGTAGTTAGGGCTTACACCTAAGTAGGATTATGATTTTAGAGATATATTGATAAGGGGATTATATAGGGTGTGAAAATAGTTGATGAAAGTTTGTACAGTATGAATATCAAAAACTAGGAAGGCCCCCTATGTATCCTGTTTGGATAGGAATTAGAGTCCTTGTAGTTAAAAATTCATTTTCCTACTCATGATCAACAATTCGTGGTTGAGATTATGGAGTCCTTGGACCTATGAGTTATAGAGTGTTGGAGGATGCTTAAAGTAATATGGTATTTATGAGAAGATAAGGGCTTATGAGATTTTAAGTGACACCCATGGGGATTATTCAGTCATGTGGGTGACCCGGAGTCATGTGATCCATGTGAAGGTAGGGTGGTCATGTACATTGTCTGGTCCATTTGGAGTCATGTGCTTCACGGGGTCTCTTTGGAGTCATGTAAATGGGAACGGGTGTAAGAAAATTCACCTTGTGTGAAGATTTTGAAGCCATTCAGATGTTCTAAGGAATAGGGTATGCAATCATGTAAAGGCAGGGTATCCATATGCTTTATGTGAACGAAGGGCGGTTACACACCTTGTGTGATCCCTTTGGACTCACGTGAATGGATACGAACATGAGGTACTACACCTTATATGAAGGTTTAAATCCATGATTGAATTCCATGACACGGGGTAAGAAATTCAATGACTGATATAGAGGCTAGGTGACCACCAGGCCTAGTTTCATGACCAAAAGGTCATCTCTCAATCACACATCCATCGTATGACCAAGAGGTGATATCATGATGAAATATTATTGTGTGCCTAATTAATTGTAATGATTTTGCATGAATAAATTTCTATCATAAAACCATCCCTCACACAGCTCATTATCCCTCTATTTTTCTCAAGTTACTCACTCATCTTTGTTATGTGGAAGACTCTTATGATCATGTGATACCTCTATTCCAGAAATTTTACTCCCATGTATACCCTCGTGTATCCTCCCATTTTAATTTATGATGGGGGGGGGTTATAGGAATATACTCCCTTATATCTATGACACTTTACATGGTGAAAAATCCACGTACTTAATCTTAAGTCAGTAAAAGGATCGTCCACATAAGTCGATGACATATCATGCACTTCATGTGATCAAGCCACTTGTCATCAGTGACGTCCTCCCCTCATCTCATGATAAAAAATGACCATGTAATCAGTCCATCATTACCAGCATCCTCAATTTCATAATCCTTTAAAGTGAATTTATTTTCATGAAATTTATCGAGATGCTTCAAGGATAATCTCATGATGTTCAAGATGGACATGTCCAAGGGCCTTCGTGTGATCAGGTCGACTTGTCCAAGGGCCATCGTGTTATCATCACAACATGTCCAAGGGCCTTGACATGATCAAGATGAATTGTACAAGAGACTTCATGTGATCATTATGAAATATCCAAGGGAAATTTCCTGATTAATTAATTGATCATGTGAAGTACATAAGTCATTCGCATGAAAAATAGTGTAACTTCTATTACGTAATGATCTCATAATTTATAGAATTTATTGCATGAATACCACAGAGTTCGTCTAGTGTTTTTATACTAGGGAACCACATGATCAATAAGTCGATCATGTGAAATGCATAAGCCCTTTGCATGACCCAATTTTCATGTCATTGATTACATGACTCCAAGGGGCATCACATTATGTTCAAGACATATATGTCCAAGGGCCTTCAACTAAGAAGGATGAAATGTCCAAGGGACTTCGTGTGATAAATACAACATTTCCAAGGTCCTTCGCATGATCAGGCCATGTCCAAGGGCCTTCTTGTAATCAGGATAACATGTCTGAGGTCCTTCATGTGATCAGGTTAACATGTCCAAGGGCCTTTGTATGATCATTCCAACATGTCCAATGGACTTTTTATGATCAGTATGACATGTCCAAGGGCCTTCTCATGATCAATGAACTGATCATGCCAAGCACATAATCCCTTCCTATGAAAATACCATAATTTCCATCATGTAATGATTCCCATCATTTATATACTTTATCACATGAATCTCATAGAGTTTTTCCACTTTTTTTCCATCAAGGATTCATGTAATCAATAAGCCAATCATGAAAACCACAGAATCCCTTTCCATGACTAGATTATCATAGTGTTGATCACATGAATCCAAGGGTCGTTGTGTGATGTTCAAGATGGATATATCCAGGGTCCTTCACTTGATCATGTCGACATATACAAGGGTCTTAATGTGATCAGGATGACATGTTCAAGGTCCTTCACATGATTAGGACAAAATGTCCAATGTCCTTCATGTGATCAGGTCGACATTCCCAAGGGCCATTGTGTTATAAATGAAATGGTCCACAAATTATGTAAGAAATTTATTTGAAAAATATCATAAAATCTATCATGAAAGGATATCATCATTTATATCCTCCATCGTTTGATCCATTTGGTGGTTTTCAAGAATTTTTCCACCAAGGCATAGAGTTGACCACATGAATCACATAATACATTCACATGACATTTATTTTTATCTAATTGATTACAATACTTGCAAAGGTGTAATTTTCATGAAACCCTTATGATGAAAAAACATCTCTAGTTATCCTTAGGTAATAGTGTGATGCTTTAAGGGATATGTGATCATGAGTCCCTAAGAGGGTCACGTGATCGCGTAACCTAGTCACTTAACCCCCATATATTCTTACTTTATTCTTTTCCCTTTTTGGGATATGATACTCATACTTTAGGTATTTTTAAATCCAATTTTTGAATTCTCATTTAGAATGTATTAACAAATCCCCCCTAGAAGTTAAGTATAGAGGAAGGAAGAAGAATTTTATTTTCTGTAAGTAAATGCCTACATGAGTCCCTTAGGCTTATGTTGGTTGGTCTTTTTGGTGTCTCTTGGTCTTTTAGAGACCTTTGGTATTCCTTGAGATGGCCTATAAATAGGAGATAAAAGGGCCAACCATTTCACTTGTGACAACCCATTTCACCTATCACTTGGAATTTTTGGAGATCTCTTGAATTTTCTATTTCACATGATTGATTCACGATATTGCATCGCATAACCCTATCGTGAGAACTATTCATGTGATCCAATCAAGTGACTTCTTCACATAATGATATTTTTCAAAAAAAACTCATGAAACCAATCCAATAACTAATAAATAGTAATTTCATTAAACCATGTCTTGGGTTACATAACATGATGTACTTGGGTGTCATGCAGTTGTATAATGTTTTACATGATTCATATGACCTTCTTATGGTCAAGTGATCTATGTGATCATCTCTTGGTCACATGATCCGTATGATCTTCCAATGTTCATGCAATTTTTGTGATCTTATCAAGGCCATAGGATCTACATGATATTATCATGTTCATGTGATATGTGTGATCTTTTCATGGTCATGTGATCATGTGAACTAGAATAGGTTATACACTCCATGTGACACTGTCTATGTCATGCACTTTTTTCATTCAATCTAATGCTTTTCAAGGTCCCAACACTTCATAATAAGACCAAATTTATATTTTCTCATATTTTATATATATATTTAAGAATGGATATTGTAGAATAAGTGGCTCTCAATAATTTTATGGTTGTTAGTACGGATGTCAATCAACACTTCATCATCCAATCATCTTAGAGGAAGTTAACACAACTAATGGGGACTAATATTTTGGATCATCCTTTATCAAATTAGTAGACTCTGTATAGATTCTTCCTCCAGAATGATGATCCCATGTTGGAATCATAATTAGGTATCATACCCATTTTCTAGATCCTAAATACCCAACATATCATCAAAGAAAATGTTTCTCACACGGGTCACTTTATCTCTGAGGATAAATGCTCTGATGAGTATATATTGAAGTTCATGCCAAAAAAATTGAAGGAGTTCATCATGAATATGAGACCAAAATCCATATAAACTGATCAATAATGAAAAATTATATCTTGAATCAAAAATTAGGATGGCTTCCCAGGTGGGATCTTCAATATGGGGGAAGATTTAGAATGAACTGGGGTTAGCCCTTCTAGGTGTGGTGTACTGCCATAGAATTTGCATCCATTATAAAACAGATTGAAATGTATGAAGATACATGAATTTCTCAAACCATTTCCTAATAAGGTCATGATGATAGAATTGGTTAGATTGTAGAATCCAGATACGAACACATTTCATCTCATGCATGGTGAGGTCGGTATTAGTCTCTAGGATGTCGAGTGAATCTATGGTGTTCCCATATTATGAGATATTTATAAAAAAATTCTCCTCTAATGTATTTCTAAGATAATGTAGAGTATCCCCCCCACCATTACAAAGGATATAATCAAGTTGGATAAAAATTCCCTCGAGAATGCCTTATTTCTGAGGGTGGACATCCATTTCAATAAATAGGACAAATTATGTTTTAAGATAGCTCGTAACAAACCTATGATCAATAATACTAAGTAATTATTTTCAAAAGAATATTTTTGGGAAGAAGGTGCATATTCTCCATTGGTTGAAGAAGGTTTTATTGATATTTGGGGTGGGTTCATTTTTGAAGTTAACTGACCCATTCAGTTAGCCAGCTTCCTAGTGATGTACCTAAGATGGTACTTGCTTCTAGTTTGAGAAAATGGTGGAGTTAGGGTATCAACGTTTATTATAGTGGTGGCCATGTAATAGGGGATAGACACTCATATGGACATTACAATGTTATCCAAACTATACCGCTTGTTGTTCTACATCTACAGGGGATCCTCCCCATATAGAATCTTCTACCCCTTCTAAGTTCTATTGGATTGGATGGGGTACCACTTATCCGAATATGAATATTTGAGTGCCCAAAACATTACTAACACTATGTTTAATCCCTTGTTCAATATATCAATGAAATCATGTCCATTTTTCTAAAGAACTGGGAAATCAGAAGCAACCTTAACTATTATGATCATTTCACCCTCATGATGTATGAGGTGGCCATCAATAGCATGACTAATAATAGAAAAGGAGACCCTGAGTCTTGAGCCTATTTGATTAAAATTTCAAAGGGTGTTCTCTCTACTTGAATTGATAGAAATATCCTCTATGACTGGTATGCACCTTGTCGATTTGAGCATAAATTTCAGTGTATTCAAATGAAATGCCTTGCTCCTTCCCACATCTAGTCAAAAAGGTACCTGTTCATGGTTCATTAATTTGGGATAATGTTTACCGAGTAGACTAAGACTAAATTACGTTTTCCCATAACTGGTACTAAGGTTGGTCTTTCCAAAGCATATGATGGCATTTGGATTCATTCACACCTGAATGGTTAATTGTCCATAATAGTGAAAAAATGATATGGGGTTACCACTAATGATTGTAAGTGAAACCAATCCAAGTCCTTGAAATAATACTTCATTAAATAGACCAATGGCACCATATATTCCTCGTAAATAGGTAATTCATTTGGAGTTATCTTCCGTTTCAGGAAAGTATCCAATCAGAAAATCTATGATGAGAAAGCTTCTTGCAGGAGAAGCATCAACCATGATGGAATTTCCCATTGTGTTCTAGTAATGGGATGATTGGAGGAAATAAAACTCATATTCGGAATACTATAAAGTGTTATGTTAGGAAAAGTTGGAGTTGTAGGTCTTTGTACAAGTCAATACTCCCATGGTCATCTATTTCAAAGATCATCTCATTGAGGTAGAGGCATTCCTATAGGGACTTGATGTGATCATTCACAATATGAAGGGAAAAATTTATTATTCTCCCCAAGCATAGAAAATGATGGTTTGTGCCACTATGAAAGTTTCAATGAATAGGAAATTTCAGTATGATTCTAGTGAAGAGGTATAGTTAGGTTTATTATCATCTTGAGATACTTAAATATACCTTAAAAATAAGATGATCTCTCATTATCATCTTCAGTATTTTAGGATGGTGGGGAAGTCCAATCACCCCTTATATCCCCATTATATTCTCCAAGAGGGATGATGGATGAGATTGACTTGGTTGATGACCAAGAGGCTAAGGATGACGGCTCCCCTAGTTAGATGGATCTAATGATGGTAGTGACTACTATCCCTAAGGGAGAATAGTCTACACCTCCATCAGTACCATCCTTGGGACCTTCAGTGTCACCTACTTCTATATATCTTTTCTTAGAGAGGATAAGTAAGAGTATGTGGGCTAAATTCTTAAAGTACTCCCAATTAGGATCAATAAGTAAGATTTTTACTTTTTTCAATTTTTTTCTTATCTTTCTCTGTGGTCTTTTTTACCACCTTATCTTGACCTTCCTGATTGTACATGCCCTTTATGATTTCTCATAGAAGTGGATACGTTTTCTATCAGGGAGAAATAAGTGTCTTTTATTCCTCAAATGGAACCTTTTTTATTGAGCACGGTTCATGGAGAGGTAGAGTTGTCTAGGGTTTTGAAAATATCATACCTAGCATCTACGACTGATGTGTTAGGTCTTATTCCTTTTGACCTGACACACATGATTGAACTCCTATAAGAGGATGATGTCAGCATATACTCATCTAATAAATTATCTATGATGGAGGCATCATTGGGATAGGATAATCATTTCTTTGGAATCTGAATTCATCATCTAATCAGTATCATGTCATATAACATTTCTTTGTGCCTACATATCTTCAAGATGGCATGCATACTATTCTGATATAAAAAACATAAGTGATTTCGCCAGGTCATCCAATGAAAGAATGCATCACATCTTCCCCTAAAGGAAGATTTAGAATGACAGATGATTCTGGTGACATGACCAAGAAGGGTATGTTTTCAAATATTATCATGATCATTGATTTTCTATTATTATTTATGTACTTATCTACTGGTTAAAAATCTCTTATATGCTTCATCACAGTATCATTTCCTCAAATATCAAGGGACTTGGATACTCCTACTTTAGGATCTCTCCTAACTAGAATGACTAGAATATAGAAGATATTTATACCAATCATATCAAAGGATATGAGCAAAAGTTCCTAACTTAGTGACTTGGTCCAAGAATTTATTTCCCATCCTGTACTAAGCTTGGTTCAAGGTTCATAGCATGAAACATTTCATCAGCAATTTCGGTGACAAGCATGGGGGGAAATCTAGAGTTTAATCTCTGATGTCCCCTTAGAGCAGCTGGAGGACCAATTTGGTTATCTCAAGTACATTTTTACCACCCTCGACTATGGGGGGTTCGACTACTAAGATATTCATGATTGGGTAAAGGAGATGGTTTCTATGATGGATTAGAAGGGAACCCTAGAGTTGAGGTTGTCAGTAGTGGAAGCCTCATATTTACCCAAAAAAATAGATGTGGCACTGGGAGAGGCTTCATAGTGTGAAACAAAAATTAAAATTCGAAAAAAATTGGTCATTATTAGGAAGGTCGATATTGAAAATCTCCAGCTTGAGATCTACAAGTCCAACAGAAGTTATACCATTTATAATATATGCTAAAATCCATATATAAAATGGTCATGGAGAAACAAAGGCTCATTGGCATGGAAGAGAAGGCCATATTTGTTGATGTTTCTATGGTGGGGGGATTATAATAGGTCATAGAGGTAAATACTGAGTTAGTTGACCAATTTCATTAATCCATAGCTTTCCTAGAGTATAAGTTACTAGAGTTTAAGTAATCCTTTGACAAAATTTTGTTGCATGCCTATAATTTTAAGAGTCTAATTTTGTTTAGGGGTTTATTTAGAGATACTATAGGTTGTAAATATTCTTTCTTTACTTTTTACTCTATTAATGAATGGATCCTTTATTTTTTCTATGTTTTATCAATCTTTCTACCTTTTATCATATGCGTGAAACTTTAGAAGCTTAATATCATAAAAATAACCAAATACATCTAGAGTTCCAAAATTACAAGAAAACCAAAAATTTGAACTCAAGTGCTTGACTTCTTTCTATAATGACTCATGTATGGCATTCTATATTTTTTTACATAACTTTTCATTACATGGTAAATATAGAGGATCTTTTAAAGTTTAGTTTCTTGGAAATATGGTACATAATACATGAAAACATAAAACATTATTCTAATACACTTTAAAGGATTATTAATAGGTTCATCCTAAGTACATTTATTGTATCTCAAAACCTGGGTACATATATCTAAGGAAATGGGTGAGCATGAGTCCCATTAAGGGAAACAATTTACATGTGATCATGAGGAATATCAATAAAAACATGAAGAATATCATTATGGCATGAGTATGGGAACATGAAACATATAATTATAAAAATAACATGAATAATAACATGGAAAGTTAGATAAAACATTTAAATTATACATTCATAATCATATCATCATGTTTTTTCACCTAGTTGTCATAAATGAAAATTACCAAGGTTATTCACCAAGGTATCGTAAAACATATCATATCTAGAGATTAAATTCTTTACGCAATGCATTGGATAAATATAAGGCCATACCCTTTATATGTATTAATTAATGTGATCCACAAAGATTTTAATCAGTCATTTCATTAATAACCCATGGAGAATAAAGAATGGGTTTCTTATCAAAATCATGGTGTTTCAAAAGTGCTTAAGGACATGATCATTATATCATTTTTAACCCATGAAAAGGTAGTATGGGTTTATTACATGTAAATATCTAAATATAATAAACAATATTTACATCTAGGTTAATACCCCTATAAAATAAATGGGGTTGGGAATTCAAAAAAATAAAATAAAAGATAATTTCTTAAGGATACGATAGAAATTCCGAGAAGTAAATTCGGCAGCATAACGCGTATAAAACGTGGTTTTATAAAAGGGTAAATGAGAGTTGAAATGGTATACCAATGACAAAACATATTTTTTATGTAATTTTATGATAAAAATGGTAATATAAGTGAGTAACCAAAACATTTATAAGACATATACAAAAATAGGTTCTTGAATTGAAGAGAAAGGAAGGATAATTACCCTACCTTGAAGAGTTACTCCTAGATCTTGAGGAATGGAACCTTGTGGGATTGAGGACGCCTTGGGGGACTTCTTAGGGGGAAAAACTACCATATATTCATAAAGCATTTATTGTTTGTGAAATGAAATGGAATTTTTTTTGGGTATTTATAGAAAAATTGAGGATTTGTTTAATAATTTCCAAATATAGGCATTCAAAATTTAGGTTGTGAAAAAAATCATGGTATTGACCATGGTTTTATAAAATTGGGTAATATTTTAAGTTATTTTAAACTAAAAGAACTAAAAATCATATTATATTGATTATTTCGTCATAGAGAAGTAAATTTTCCACAAAATAATGTTTTTAAAGAAAGAAATTCCATTTTAGACTTTGGAGAGTATCTTATAGGTTTGTATATTGATTAAAATATATTAAAATACTTTATATTAATAAAATAACATATTTATAGGTCATGTATTATGTTTAATTAATTATTACATAATTATTTTATAATTATGAAGTCACTAAAAATACTAAAAACCTCAAACTATATTTTTACTATTCACAGAAAAATAAAGTATTTTAGAAAATTATCATAAATTCACCCTAACCTAATTTTGATGTGATGATTTCAGTAAAATTCCTTATTTTATCATAATAATTCTTTAATTCTGAGAATTTTAAATTTTAATTATAAAAAATCCATATTTATTAAAAAAAAATAGCGGGTTGATAATGCATAGTCAAATTTATGACACTTAAAAATTTTCAAGGAAATTATAAAATTATTTTATCATTAATATTTAAATAAGAGTGTTTTTAACTTAATGTTTCCTTAAAATAAATATTATTCATAATACCTTAGTTTATTATAAAAATTATATCTTTTCTAAAAAGTAAAATTTGTGTCTGAGAAATCAATTTATCCAATTCCATCTCAATTAAACCTATATTTTTTATTAAGAAAAACTATTCTTAAAAATAATTTTATTGAATAAAAATTTTATTTAAGAAAAGGAATTAACTTTAAATAACTAAGGCCTTAACACAAAACCCCTTATAAAACCCGCGTATGACCTTAGGTTAAGGTGTGTGATAGTGATAAATTCATGGGGATGCTTAGCTAACATCGATTGAGGGGTAATTTCCACTAACTTGAACTTCTACTATAGGTGATTTCATTCCAGCTTCACTTATTGAAGCTCATCTTGGTATTGGTCAGGGGAGAACCCCAATGATGCTGCCTCCCTCCCAAGTTCTAATAAATGGGCTACATACGGCATGAATCTACTGGTTGACTCTATCACTTCTCCTTTCTAAAATAATATTATTTTTTTCATTTATACTTATAAACCTTAATTATAAAAATAAAATTATTACCAAGAGTATAGTTTCCAATACTAATATTGACCAATGGTCATATTTTACCAACAATAATATCTGACAAACAATCATATAATAGTTGAATATCGATTGTTATATTTCCATTTATACTCACTTAATTATTAACGAGATATGGTTTTGTTGTATAATATTAAATAACAAACATTTTTAGGAAATAAATATCATTTAAAAAGTTTGGGTCATTACATCATGGAAAAAAACATAAACACTGTTGTTGATTCTTAAGATCGGACCTTTTTCAATTATCTAGTTTGAAGGGATGGCCTAAGGTGGATGTGTCTCTGATAGAGAGAGTTATCTAATTTTTTCCTATGTCAATAGACATAGTGGGCATAAAACAATTTTTTATAGGGATGGATAATGGTCCCTACAAGCTTTTTGAGTCTTGCTTTTAGCCTGAACTTGTTTCTAATCTGTTGAGGGAGTGGCTTAGTGGTAATGGACTCATCTTTTGCTCAAGACACCCTTTGTGGGCTTTCATCCTGATAATTTTTATGCCTTTTTCATTTCATAATTTCTCAATATTTCATGGACTACATAGTATGTGTGTCCAGCAAGAAGGGACTCAAATTTTGACTAGGGATCCCTTTTCAAGTTTTCAACCTAGTGAGTATCATATATCTTCCCATTAGAAGTTTAAGTTCTTGTGCATTATACTGATGGAGTGATATAGTTTTAAGTCAAATATCTTAGACTTTATTTTTATGTAGTTTAGGGTCATATAGCTTGGACCTTATTTTTTAGTTTAAGGTCATATAGCTTATAACTTCTTCTGTTGTAGTTTAGGGTCATATAAGTTGGAGCTTCTTATATTGTAGTTTAGTGTCATATATATCAAACCTTATTTTTTGTAGTTTAGGGTCATATACAACGAACCTTATTTTACTTTTGTTTAGTTTCATATATCTTGGATCTTCTTTTTCTATATTTTATATTTATATATATCAGACCTTCTTTTGATGTAGTTTAGAGTCATATTTCTCGGACCTTCTTTTGTTGTAGTTTAGGGTCATATAGCTCATACCTTCTTTTGTTTTTGTTTAGTTTCATATAGATAATAACATCTTTAGATGATTCATATGCTTAATACATAGAAGATGAATATTCATGAATGATTCAGACCCCATGTACCCTTATTAGGGTTTTGAAGGATGAATATTCATAAAGGGTTTTGATGCCCTACATCCTTGCTGGTATTATGAAGGATGAATATTCATGAAGGGTTCAGACACATTGAATCCTTACTAAGGTTGTAAAGGATGATTATTCATGAAGGTTTGGGACACTCTACATCTTTATTGAGAACGGATCTGGTATATGGTGACATAATGTTAAAGATTTCAAACCCGCTTGGATAGTTGGATTATGTGTTGTGTAAATCACATATCAAGGAGTTAGAATTGAGGATAATGAGATGGGTTAGACAAACCATGGATGATTTTAAAACACCCTGAGGTCCCAAGTTTCGCTATAATGTTTCTAGGTCTCGTAAGAATCATAATTCCCTTCATGTAAGGACAAGATACCTCTAGTTGAAAGGGTTAAGGACCTTATGCAGATCTAAATCTTACATGGTTAAGTAGAAGGGTCTTTTATCAATTCTAATGGCTATAAAAGAGTTATGAAGATTCAAACACTTGGATAGTGATGTAGGTTATAGAAGAAAGACTATCCATGGGGGTGCTGTCACCCTAGGGAGTAGTTCTATTTATGGTCATGAATCTCAGTCCATATACCCCATGGACTAAGATCATGTGATAGGGAACATTAAAAGGTTTGAGAATGAAGTATCCCATTATTTCTTTTATAATGGGTATAGTGCATGGTAACATAACATTAAGGATGTAGAGTCCACCTAAATAGTATATTAATAGGATTGGTAAATCATGATATGGGAATATATGAGTCAATGAGGAATGGAAACTATTGGGTACCAGGTCGAAACAAATATCTCATGTAGTTAGGGAAATAGCTCATGGATTTAAGGGGGGCCTTTCCCCCATGATCAAAATATCTAATAGGCACAATCTCTAAGGAATTGAATTATTCACCAATAAATCCTAGTGGGGTGCCTGTAAATCAGTTGGTACCTCTTACCAATACACTATAAGGAAGAATAGAGAGAAATGAATCAAGTATATTGGATTTTAGGAGAAGTGTAACAACTCAAGTAATTGGTGGGTATCAACATAGACTTAAAATATAGGAAGGTGATTTATGAAAAATGAAATATTCAACAAGGGTTAAAGCACCCTAAAGGATATTTCACCACATAATTAACACATTATCAAGTTTAAGGGGTATAATAAATCATCTCTCTAAATTTTTCTTGGACCAGAGGGGTCCAGTGAGCATAGATCAGCTTTTACTAGATCCATAATATGAACCCCATGAGATTTTTACCATTTTATTTATGCTATAAATTTTTTCTAATCTCTGGATATGAAGATCTTAGAGATAAGAGACTTGAATTCTGATTAGACCTCCCTTTTTGGGTTTTCATTCTAACATGTTTTATGTCTCTTTCACTAATAGTTTAGGGTATTTTGATTTATGCCATCAGAGGCTAGAGTTTAATGTCATACAACTTTGACTATGGTACACATAGTTTATAGTAATGGTATGTGGACCTAATATCATGGGAGTGTTACAAATATCCTTATTAGGATTCCCAAGGTTTAGATTACTCTAAAACTCTTTTGAGTAGAGTTAAATCATAGATCAAGGTTCTCAAATCATGAGTAATGGTATGATACATCCATGCTAAGGATGATCTCAAATCACACTACATTGATGTGTTGAACTTCAATGTTGTAAAATATAATAAGGATTATAAGGCCCTTATTGAAAGTCCAAGATACCTTTGGTTGATAGTTTCAAGGAACTTATATAGATGCAACTCTTATACGATCAAAGGGGTGTCTTTTATCCTTTCCAAGGGCTATGGGGGGATTCCAATAATGCAAGATGATCAAGACATGAAGTGTGACTTGTAGATTGAGGATCTTAGAAATATGATGGAAGCACCTAAAGATTTGGTTGACCATGGTTAATAAGTTGTGATCCTTTGATAAGGAGGTACGATATATGATAGTCTATACAATTTAACTTCATGCAGTGGGGATGCACCTGCCATGCAGTTTAACATCATGTGACAAGGAACTAATTTTTGTGTAGTTTAATGTCATTGGACTAGGAAAATGTGAACCAAAGTGAAATTATACAATGTATCCCTAGAGACACCTTGCATTAGTTGAGGAAATTTTAATGTAGAATTCACTTTATATTTGTTTCCGACGCTTTCGTTGAGCCGCGCGCATCCGTCTGTGAGGATGCACAGCTGTTGCACCGCATTCCTGCTTTCCAAAGGTGGGTGGCATCTGTTCCTTATTTAGGGATATTTTCTCCTTGATCAAAATGGGTTGATGGGATGTAGGTTCTTCCTTCTTTTGATTCCTCCTCAGAACTCGTCACCTAGTCTGGGTCTCCCTTATAGATTTAATACGTGGTTCATGAATCTCCTTCCCGGTTCCATATCTTCATGGATGCCGGTTAATTACACTACTTCTGTTAGGACATTCCATGGGTTCCTGACATGGTAGAAACATTCGGTCGGAGTAGATGACAACATCAGGCATGTCGGGGCATCTCTGGGTGTGTGGACATTGGGGAACCTGTATTCTTCCTCATAAGAGGGCATCTCAAGGGTGAAGAACTCGAGGCATCCCACGTCGAATGCGGGGAACCATATGTCATAGGCATGTACCTGAGGTTTTCCTCATCTTCCCATGTTTAACACAGGGTATGCATCATGTTTAACGTCTTGCGAAGACGGTTACACCAAAGTCATTCCATCCGAGGTTTTCCTTGGGCATCTCATGTTTATTACAAGGTAGGTCGTGAGTTTAATGTATTATGGAGACAATTACGCCAAAGGCATGTCTTTCGAGGTTTTCCTGAGGAATCTCATGATTGTCACGAGGTAGGCCGCGAGTTTTACATCTTGCGGAGATGAAATAAGAGTGATCAGAACATCCCATAGAGATGGATCAGATTGGTACATCCCTAGGAGGGAACACCTGAAAGGTTTACTGAATGGATGGATCAGAACGCCCAATGAGGAAAGATCCAAGGTGGTGCGCCTCATGTCCTAATTAAGGGTAAGAATGATATTAATATTACCCTAACACATGTCCTAATTCTATTTGACAAGTTTATCTTGACCAAAAACAACATTAACTGTAAAATATTATCATTTAGGCCCACTTGGATTAGATTAGGACATTTATTATCATTTAATTCAAAGAAGAGTTAAAAGATTTAAAATCAAAGTTTATTTACTAAACCATTTTTAATATAGGGTTTTACATAAGATAAATTCGATTGTAAATATTCATTAGAAAGCTAAATAGATTTCCTACATAATGGTATTTTATTTGTAATTTTTAGACATCAAATAATTTAATTTATTTATGACAGAAAGATGATGCAGTAATTATCTTATTAATGAAATATTGACATAATTGATATTATAAATACCAAAATAAATGTAATTTAAGACTTTTTATGAATTACACTAATTTTATAGGTTACTATGATATATTATTTTTGATTTAATCAACTTTTTTCGAACATATAATTCTGTTATGACTTTCACAAAAATCATATTTCAAATAGTGTCAAAATTGACACAAAATAGTTTTTAAATCTAATATTATATTATTAATTGTTATTTTATTCCTAAAAATCTAAGGTTAGGACAAATGTCTTAGATAAGGATATATATATTAATAATAAACAATTTGGTGTTCGTTTGGCATGTTATAGTAAGTGTATTAACCATATAGTGTAAGAAAACAAAAAGACACGGTAAAAGTTAAATTATTTAACTTAGAGTTAAATCTAATTCATAAGGTTAAAATAATAACCTAAACTTGTCTAAATCCTATTGGTTGATAGGATTTAGACCCATACCCACTTTATATTCGAAATAAGACCCTTTGGAACCATTATAAACCGATTTTTACTTTAATATAAAATAATATTTTGAGATATTCCTAAGGTGCCCCTCTCCTCCCTTATAAAAGGGCACCTCCTCCCTCTCTTCCTCACACAACTTTGAGCCTTCAAGCTCGGCCAACCCCTGCCAAAATCTATTCTCCACTTCCCTAGTATCATCCCAGAGGTTCTGGTCTTCTTCAAAGATCATCCTTAGTTCTTTAAGTGGAGGCTAAGAAAAGGTGCGTCAAAAAGAGGAGGTTCGGACACATACGAAGAAAATCGGACCTAAGGTAAGGAAAATATCACAATCTCATTTTTTATCCGAGATTTTTTATACTTTGGTATTTACTGGGGTGTATTTTATCATTAAAATCCATGTTTCCTCAATATGTAATATTATTTCCATTCACCTACAGTTTTTTTTAAATCCAATTTTACCCTTTGGTGAGTTTTTAGTAAAAGATATGAAAGGAATATTTTGTCTTTTTTTGTATGAGGTACTTTTTGACTTTTCCGACAAAAGTACGAGAAGAATGTTTTTTTTAACTTATACGGCATGAATGGATTTTTAAAACATTATTTCCAAGAAGCTTCCTTTACATGTTTTCAAGTTTATTTTTAATCAAATTCTTAGTGTTTATAATTGTATGACATGTTAAGAAAAGAAAAGTGTTTTTTTGAAGAAGAAAGGATATTTTCCTCAAGAATGGAGTTCAAGTGTTTTATCAAAATTATTTTCCATCTAAGATAATAAAGGGTTCTGTTTTTATCCCTATTATTACATTGATTTGATTATGTTGTGAGAGAATTATTTTTATGAAGTCATTTACCTTATATGATTTGTTTTATGATGTCATGATGTTTTTGTTACATGTGTTATGCGATGATGTATGATTTATGATTATGTGGCACACATAAGAAATGATTCATTATAAGATCGGTGGGACCTATATATCCCTCCAATGCATTGGGTAAAGATTTTATATCTCATGAGATAGACATGGATGGAATGGTAGGTTATACCGGTTTAGTGAAACAGGACTGAAACGAGGGTGACTCGGTTCAAAAAGGGACTTTGTCCACTAAGATAGTCTTGGAAATGAGTCTTGACTAACAAGAAATGATTCTCTATGATTATGTGTGTATGCCACAAAGTTTCATGTTTTAAGTTATGATTATTGGGATTTCATTTCACTACTATGATTTATCCCATGTTATGAAATTATGCTCTCTTTTGCAGGTTAAGATTTCCAAAAGTTATGAATATGATGTGATTGATTTCTCTTTTGTTTACCCTTACTGAGCATTTGAGCTCACCCTTTTATGTTTTCTTTTCCCCAGGATATAAAGAAAGGTTTTAGGTAAAAAAAAGGGAAGATCTTTATGGGAGATATTGAAGATCTTTCACCACGATTAGAAGATTACGTTCTGAGTTTCCAAAGACACTAAACTATTACGATCCTTGTGTGTGTGTTTTTGTTATGTACTAAGTATTCTGAAAAAGTAATGTAATGTCCATGTACGTCAAGCTTCGGGTCTCTACACATTTAGTTTGTTCATGGGATCATTCAATAATAAGTTAAACCATATCTTGTTGGGGAAATCCTTTATCCCGGTATTTTTCTACCCCTCCCCTTACACAAGGTGCAATATATCCCTTCCTATTTCTCGTATTTGATCCTAGTACTCCCCTAAATTCTTGGAAGAGAAAAATTCATGAAACATTTACCCTTCTGACGGGGACCCCTACTATTTGGTAGAGGTCCCATAGGCTGACACCAACCTCTCCATGATGCATATGAAAGGTGTTGGTCCCTGGTGACCACCAACTCATCAACTTAGGCATGATTTTTTTGGTGTTGGTAGATGTGGACTATAAATTCTACATTGGTTCATATAGCCCCACTCTTTTTAAATATACCAAAAAATCATTTCTAAAAAAGAAAACCCAATAGGCCTAACCCCATTAATCTGAAAAGTTCCTATCCTGAAAAAGGTCAAAATCCTTGGTCTATCCTTCAAGAAAATCTAATAGATCCACCTAAAAGATACTCTCATACATTGGGGGAGATGTCTCTATGGAAAGACCATCTCCATTAATGGTCTTCATAATGTTCTATAAGTAATGAGTGGTGATTGATGCATGGACTTTCACACAATGACTATATGGGACCATGTTCTACCTTTAAAACCTACAAGAACTTCTAAACTAGTGGGTGGGGGCATCTTAGTTAGTGTTAGGTATGAATACATAATCCATAAGTCAAAATCCATATAAGGGAAGATTATGGAATAACTAATAGTCATGTTGTTCTTATGATAGCATCCTACAGAGTGTGGCATGGCCTGACATGGTTTATAATATCTCCCCGATCATAATATTACCTACCATATCTCTTTTTTAAGCTATAAAAACTTTGGAAACATCAACATCCATTTCAAAGAATTTGGAAAATTCTTAAGTAGTTCTTGTGAAAATGGTTCTTGAAAGATAGAAGGGTCTCAAAATAATACCCACATGAAATTTAGGCTTGTGAAATATTTTGATTAATTATTGTTCATAGAAGTAAACTAATTTTATGAGTGTTAAGTATTTGAGTCATGGAACACTCATGAAGGTCATTGGTTTCATGAAAATAGAGGATTGGAAAATATTATGTGAGAACCTCATAGTCCCCCCTAAGGTCACTCTTTCTATTTATAGGCATGGGTTTGTAATGAGTTTCATGAATAGAGAACCCATATCACCTTTTTTAGTGATTTTAACTTATAATTTTACCCCTATTAGTGTCAACTCCCATTCTGAGGGGGGAATTTTTTTACACTTAAAAATATGTGTTATAGGATATGTCAAGGAATTCACATGCATATTGAGGTAAATTTAGGCTAAAATAGGATCAAAATTCACCTAATGGTCTGGATTCATGAAGTTTGAATCCTTCATGAATCACTTCCCTTCGTGAAGACCATTTTAGTGATTTGAAATTTTATCTCAAGTGAAGATGGTATCTTTTTCAAAATTAATATCTCCTTACGAAATTTTTGGATGTTCCATGGAAGAAAATATTATTATAAGATGGTAATTTTTACCAAATTCGTGTATCCACCATCATAGTTATGATAAATACCTCCTTTCACCTGACATTTAAGTGAATTTAGCCTTTTTTACTTCTACTAAAATCTATGAAATCACAAAAAACATCTTCTTTCACGAGCTAAATATGTGATGGATTCCTATAGGTAGACATATTTTATGAAATGACTATCATGACTACTTGAGACTCTAAGACCATGGTGGAGATTAATTTTATTAAGGTTTTCACCCCTCACACTAGAGGAAATCCTTTGAGATTCTTAGGGTTTTTCAGGATACTTATCCTTTATGAAACCTTCAAAATGGAAACTAAGACTTTACCATAGGTAAATCCACCCTGTATCGCAAAGTCCTTACCTCATGAACCCCCTAACCTTCATGAAACCCCCATCATTTGTGAAACCCACTAAATTATCCCCTACATGATGTATCCTTTCAATTTACATGCCTTTTTGAAAGTTTGTTCCCAATGGACCTATACCCATTTGAACTTTGTTTCATCATGCTCTAACCATATGCATGGTCGGTATCATCAACCCTCATGCCTAGACCCTTTTCTCTAAGCATGGCCTGAATGGTTGTAATGATTATTTCTCCAAATCATAGGCACACTATTGTTGTTACCCCTACATGTCACATGAACATGGAAGTTTTTACACCATATGTCATCCAAAAGAACCTATTAAGTATACATGTACACCCCGAAGGTGGAATCAACATGGTAAACTTTTTACCTTTATCTATGGGAAATCCTGGTCACTTATCCTCATATACTACCAGGAAATGGTCTTCCTAGGTTTGACCCCCACCTAGTACGAGTTGTAATAATTTTAACTACGTAGCCTAATGTCATATTTATTTTATGGTAAACTATACATCAACATCCTTATAAAATGATGTTAAACTATATACTTTCCCTATGAAATGAACATAAGATTCCCCATGTATGACTAGAATGGGATGATACCTCACTTCCTGGGAAGATTCCATGCTTAAGGCCCAAACCATCCCTTACTTTCACTAATTCTATTACACAAGAATCCTTACCGTATGAGGTTAAAATTCATGGATTATTCCCATCACATAAACTTAAACTTTTCACTCAAACTATGTGGATTTTGATCCATATATCCTAACAGGCTATGTAGGATTCCTCCCAAAGTTTTAATCCTAACACACCTAAGATGCCTCTCTAAGGTCCAATCCCTATACCTCAACACTACCATTAAATATTCATGTCTTTACCCTTGGATATGGTGACCCCAAAGTGTAATCATCTCCCCTAGGGATACATTCAACATCCCACCACCCAAACATAAGTTCCCCACTGGACCTCGGTGTCACCATGTGATGTGAACCCATAACAAAACCAGTATGTAGCAAGTATATATGGGAAACATCCCTAAAAGACTTTAAACTTGTAACCATATTCCCACAATACTTGAAACCTATGACCATATCACCACAGTACTCTAAACCTATAATCATGTCCCTCAAAGATTCTAAAATTGTGACTATTTCCCCATAAGACCCTAAACCTATAACCCCATCAGACGCAATAAAATATATACCTCATATGATGAACATGATATGCCTAAGGAAATGAAACTTGGATGACTAACACCCCTAACACAAGTTACCCTATGGATTACATGGGATTCCTTGGGTTACACACCTAAGAATCCTTATGAATTAGATTCCATTGACTCTGAAATATAAATACTTTACAGGTTTCCAACACACCCAACATCCAAAAATGTATAGATGTGTAAAGTGTTACCATCATATCCTACCGCATGTAGCTATAATGTCCCAACAAAAGTATCATAATTAACAGGAATCCACCTCGATATGGAATTGGGAATGATTTTTACAAATATAACTCAAATATGTTAGAGAGACCCTGACTAGGAAATGAACTCCATAGAGGAATCCATGGAAAGAGGAACTGACATCCTATCTTCTCATTTAAATCAAGGAGATAGCTTCATTAACCATGGTGGTAGAGGTCACACACCTTTGGTAAGTTGGAATATGGGGTAGGAAAAAGTTCATCATCACCCTCGATTCATACCCCAATAGGAAGCATTGGAAAACAACAGTTTTAGGGATGGTTGTTCAGAAATATAAGTCAAATCGATCTTATTTCTGAAATTATCCAATTCATTTTCCATGATATAATATCTACTCTAGACTCTCGGCATTTAAAAAACTACCTAATTTTGTAGGTCCCTTTGTTTAATGTAACATAAAAAACATAGGCACGTTACATTTAATCTCACAGTGGAAGATGAATTTAAGGTTGGATCTCACTCCCACTCCCCTTAATTAAAATGGGTCTCCTCCTTTATACATCTTCAATATTGATATACAATAGGGAATAAAATATATAATCACTAAAAAATCAATTATAAATGATTGAAAAAATATCACAAGTCAAAAAAGAATCAAACATTAGCTACACAACCCCTTCCTCAATCTCACCCTCCCCTAGAACACCTAGAAATTCAAGACTAGTATCTCAACCAACACAAATAAACTATACATTAAAATAATTGATTAAAAAAATTAGAGCAATAAAAATGTTTCATTAAATAGTTAAGACAAACATGAATTACTCTATCAACCAACATGTGAATTAAAAGTTAAAAAATAAAAATAAAAAGTGGAAAACAAATTCCAAGCTATGTAGCGTCTTGGTTGAAAATGATCCTTCTCATCCACTCTATCAATTTGGATATTAGAATTTGTTTTCCCGCTTTGCCTCCTACATCTTCTTAAACTTGTAATAGACCTCCTTCTCTAGGTTACATAAATTATAGGGCATTTGGGTCGGTTCACCTTTGAATAGTAGTAACCCTTCTCTATTTATAGATAATTATACTTCTATAAATGTTCCCCATTATCTTGTTTTGAATAAGTATCATGAAGGAGGGGATTACCGAGTATTTAAAAAATATTTTGTTTTAATTTTATCACCAAATAATACTTCCCTTTTATAGTAAGTTTTGAGTATCAAAGAGAAAGGGTGTATAAGTTTGACTAGATGAATCAGTTTCTCTTCCATTTTATATTCTCATATGAACCTCCTTATTTTGTGGTGGATTCGGTCTTCATTAGTGTATTAAATTCCATACTATTCAAAAATAACCCAAGACTCATCCTTCAACTTGTGGATATCTTGAGGAAGTTGTGATTTTGAAATATATAGTAGAAAACCCTATAGTGTGGAAGGTAACTTTGTAGTGCGAGCAGTGTATTAGAATAAGGGTAATGGGATTTGTATAATGATTGTGAGATTCATGTAAGGGTATGGGGTTTTACCCTTATGCATCTCAAATTTACCATATAAGGGTAAGTATCTTTAACCTTATGTGGGTTCTGATGCCCCTTGTATAGGTTTTTATGACCCATATACAGGTTCTAGATAACCCTTAAACATGGATACGGTGTAGGAATCCACCCTACGGTGTATCCACCTTCTCTATTAGAACCTAGACACTACAAAAATCGGCACCTGCACATCATAGCCTTCAATTATAAGGCACAATATATTCATAATTCTTTCTTCTTATTTCTCCCAATGGTGAAACAGGTTTTCACAACATCATGGATTCATTTCCTTCTTCCTTAACTATGTTACAGGGGATCTTCTCATGCCTCATAAAGTTTCTTCCATTATCTGAACAATAGGGATACGGTGTATCATATGGGTGATGTTGTATACTCATATCCTTTAGTTAAAACTTCTCAAGTCCCTACATTGTATATCCATGGTTGTGGAATAGGGGGTGTCAAATATCTAATGTCCCAGGGGCTTCCTTGTCACGACCCGACCCAACGGGGCTCAAGCCGCGACTCCCCAAGCCCGCCTCCAATAGGACAGGGGCTGGAGACCAGCGCCGAGTAGGATATCACACACATGGGAGGCATTAGCCTAAGGTACCTGTACACACGCACCCAAAAACACCTCCATGCAACAGTGCCGAGATATAGAAACTGAAAAGTAAAAGCATGCATACACTATCCCAAACCAGAGTGCAACAGCAAAAGTACAAAGGGCAAAACAGGGCCCACCAAAGAAAACTACAAAGCATGTCCAACCTGCTCTGAAGAAGGGGAACACTGCCACAAACACCCGGCAGAAAGATCCCTCGGCACAGCTCTGGTAGACACCCCGGTCCACTCGCTCACTAAGCTCCGCCTGCTCCGGGTCCTCCTGGGACTCCGTCAAAAGGCATGTGGTCTGCACAAGACACAAACATGTGTAGGCAAAGCCCGTGCAGGGGTGAGTATAAACATACTCAGTAGGCACCCCAAAAACCCAAAACCCAAGGGAGCAACTGAAAGGCAACAGTCCGCTCAACCCAGCCAGAGGGAACCCATACGAGAGAGAAACTCCATCTCATGACCATCCTCGGCTAAACACAACAAGTCAGCTCATCTCAACTCAGGTGTATGCCCATACATACACCTTGAACAATCCAGATATACTAATCTCACGCCACAAAGCCACAAGAGGTACCGACCTCATCACCAGCAACTGTCCCAACCAGGAGAGTACACCCCATGATCACTGTCATACCAGATGACACTCATCCGAGAGATACACTCCATCGGGTCCCAAACAAACATCTCAGATGCTCACCTGAGAGACCACGCTCGTCGGATAACATCACTGAGGAAACATCGTTGAAACACCATAACCACCAAACTCCTCGGATAGGGATTCGCCGCTAGGGTCCGCTAGGGGATACCAAGACCCACACCGGTATATGTAGCTCACAGATAGGGGATCACTCCCAGGGTCCGCTGGGGGATACCACGACCCGATCTGGCATACGTAGTTCTCACAGATAGGGGATCACACCCAAGATCCGTTGGGGGATACCATAACCTGATCTGGCGCTCGACAGAAACTCCACACTCAGATAGAGGATCATCGTCCATATAAAGATGGTCACGATGATACCGGAACCCTATCTGGTATAACTCGCGATGTAGGGGATCGAACCGACGATGCCGCAACCCTTCTGAAACCACGCACTGAGTAGGGGATCGCATAACCAACGATACAGTAACCCTACTATAAACCACATGCTGAGTAGGGGATCCTATACCCAACGATGCCATAACCCTACTGAGCATGGCCCACCGCGTAGGGGATCATATTTCTAATGATGCCACAAACCCTACGGGGTTAACCTGCTAGATAGGGGATCGCCGCCCGTAAATAAGCGGTCACAGCGATACCAAGAACCCGATCTAGGGTAAAGATGCTAGAGGATCCACTCCGGGCCCACCAGAGGGATACCACAACTCTAACAGTTTAAACATCCCATCGAGAGGATCAAAAACCTATATGAAGGTTGTGATACCACACGAACCCTCGTAGGAACGAACCAAGGGAGAACCCTCAACCACTGCTGGTCCAAACGTCGCTAACCCGAGCGACCCGCCACAACGCCACACTGCGCACCTCCTAGGCCAAAACCGAGGCCACTATCGCGTTCCACACGGAAAAACACGCAGGATAGGCTGATTACTCGCCCGAAACAGAGCACCGATGAAAATCACACTATTCACCGTAGCTAGCTCGTGCGGGGCCCACACAACGATCCCGAAACCCATCGAGCGGATCACACCACGACGATCCCCTCGAAAAAACAAGCGGAATCGACTACTCGCTCATCCAAAACGGACACCTGGTGAAAAACGTACTATTCACCGAAGGCCAGCTCAGGTGGGGCCCACGCCTGAATTCCGAAACTCATCGAACAGATCGCACCATTGCGATCCCCTCAGAAAAACACACAAGATCGACTATTCATCCGCCAAAATCGGACTCTTGGTGCAAAAGCTGCGTTTCCCCGCAAACGCCAAAACCCAGCCTCATGGGGCCCGCACCCCGTTCTCAGTCCCAACACCCGGAAACCATCTCAAAAAGTCCGGCATACCATCAGGGTCTCAACGCCACTGACGGCACGTCAATCGGATGCTCCGGGTAGAAGTTACAACGGCCCGAAGTCGTAAAATAATAAAATAATATTATTTTATACGACGTTTCTAGTTCCCGGGCCACGATCACGAACCATAAAATTCTCAAAGTGAGCTCAAAAGGTCCGTCTCGACGCAAGGAGCGTGTCGCCGCAAACGGCTCGCAAATCGGAGTTTCGGTTTGCGAGTTACGGGAGTTTAAAGAACCCCCGGAAAATCCTGGCCGGACCACCGCCAGCATCACCGGAAACCACCGCGCCGCTGCCGGAATCCGCCGCGCCGCCGCCGCCGTCGCCGGAATCCGCCGCGCCGCCGCCCTGCCTTGCCGGATTCCGCCATGGCCGCCGCTGGAATCCAGGATTTCCGCCGGAAACCTTCCGGGGCCCCCGGGAGCACCCCGGTGCTCCAAAATCAGATCGGAAACATGTTTCGGAAACCTTGGGACCCAAACTATACAACCCTTATAACGATTTGAAGAAAAACAACAAATAAATGGGGTTAGGGATTTCAAAACTCAAACCGCCTACCTCGCGGGCGAAACGCCGACGTTCTGCCTCAGATCCGCGCTCCAGAGCTTCCGATGCGCGCTCCTGGAACATCCGCCGTCGAATTCCGAGCTCGTGGGCGCTTCGTTTGCTCGATTCGGCGGAGAAACGGCGAAGAACGGTGAAGAACGCCGAGAGAAACGATAAAGGGGGGGCGCTGATATTTATATCAGCCGTCCGCCGACGCCAAACCCGCCTCGGACCCGACGCCCGATGCGAACAAAAGTAAGGTCACCCCTAGGGTAAATGCGCTATTCTGAACGCAACGAAGGACTCATATTTACCATCCGAGACTCCGTTCAGAAGTTATTCGAGCCGACACTCGCCCACTAACTTCGCCACTTATTTACAAAAATGCCCCTGGTGGCGTTTCTCACCGTAGGCCCGCGCCCGCAAAGTTTACACATCGCCTAGGGTAAACGGCGCGTTCCGGACGCAACCGTGCCCTCAGATTCCAGTTCTGAGCTACCGTTTTGGAGATATCACACCCTCTCCACATGCATATTATAAAAATACTTAATATTTTTATAAAATTAATTCTGGGAACACCGGGCCTCGAAATCGCACGCTGTCTTCGCGCCTAGATCTGGAATTATTCGTAGAAACATTCCAAAGTCTGATAGGGCCAAAAACCTGAGTCGCTACATCCTCCCCCCCTTAGAACTTTTCGTCCCCGAAAATCCCTAAGCATAAGGAAAGCGACTGGACTCTCAACTGGGTCTCACACACCAGCGAGCTCACCAACAAACACTCATGCCCGAATGCATAAGTTAGAGGGAATCATCCGTCACACCTCAATACTATCCGCTTTGGGCGTCACTGACTCACCCGCACGGTTTTAATCGCGTCACCAAAAACGCGTCTCGGTGGGGGAAGGATCCCTCCTCCTCATGCATTCGAAGCATGTCGAACAACACCCACACAGGGTCTTACCAACGCCCTGAAAAAAACTCGAGCAAGCAACAAAACGGAGGGTACCCCTAAACAGTGTCTATCAAACTACTGCAGTAAGTAGAAAAGACACAAGGTGTACCTCTATCCATCTGTGGTGCCTCTGAGTCGACTGCCTCTAGGGCATGAAGCTGTCCTCGCCCTCGACCACCAGCTCCCTGATCTTGGCGGGGACTACCTAGGGGTTGGGGTGGTGGCAACTGGTATTGCCTACCACCGCCTTCGGCTGCACCAGCTCTGCCGCCACGTC
This sequence comes from Viscum album, assembly GCA_963277665.1. Lineage (NCBI taxonomy): Eukaryota > Viridiplantae > Streptophyta > Magnoliopsida > Santalales > Viscaceae > Viscum > Viscum album. The sequence goes on along the minus strand of OY728160.1, from coordinate 252,237,819 downwards.
CGCCGCCCTGCGGACCTCCTTGCTCGAGACGCTGCCTCTACCAAGGCGGTCCATCGACCGACTCCCTCTCAGCAGCACGTCGGGTCGGACAATCTCTATCAAGATGTCCCCGACCGTCGCAAGCATAACACCGCCTCTCTTGCGGCTGACCATAACTGGCCTGCGAGCCCTGTGAGCCAAGAGCCTCAGATCCTCCATCCTGGGGTCGCCTCCTGAAACGTTGGCCATGTCCAGACCCCTGAGTCTGTCGTCGGCTACCAGATGCCGATACGACTGACGAAGTCTCAGCTCTCGAGTGCCCAGCACTAACAAGGGGAAACTACTCAGCCAGAAAACTCTCCACCACCAACGCTCGCTCCAGCACTCCAGCATAGGTGGGCAGGCACAAGGAAACCACACCTGCTCAGATGTCCCTGCGTAAGCCCTGCTCGAAGGTCCGAGCCCTAAAGAACGGGTCTCGAACCATATCCAGGGAGTAGCGCGACAGGTCTGTAAACCTCGCTGAGTACTCTGACACAGTCATGCTCTCCTGTCAAAGCTACAGAAGCTCCTGGATCCGCACTGACCTCAGCGTCACCGGATAGAAATCCTCCCTGAAGAGCCGCTCAAACTCTACCCACGTGAGCGTCTCCTCATCATGGGACTGCGTCACCAAACTCCACCATCGCCCGGCAGAACCATACAGAAGGCTCGCCGCTAGGACCACCATCTGATCTGGAGGTGTCCTCACTAGGCGGAAAACTCGGGTGACTGCCTCAAGCCAGTCATCAGCTGCCTGGGGGTCTGGATCACCCCGGAACCTCAGAGGTCGCTGCCTCTGGAACTCGTGCAGCGCACTCAGCCTACGCGCAACCTCATCCTGCACTTCCGGCACAACCAACTGCTCGATAGGTGGTGGCTCAACTAGCAGACCACCTGGAGATGCAACCTCAGAACCTGCGCCCTGCTCCACAGCCACTATACGGGGCGGGTCCTCAGCACAATTCTGCTGCGGAACCCTTGCTGGCTGTCGTCGTGGAGGCATCCTGAAATACATTCAAGACGCACCACAGTCAAAGAGTATAACTAGAGAGCTGACTCAAGAAGGACAAGGAAAAACCAAAAACCCAGTCCTATATGATGCATGTACCATTATGTCCCTGCGACCAGTGTACGAATGTCCCGAGTCGAAAGGAAGGTTTTCAGAGTCCTGGTATATGGATACGTCGGCCGCCACACAAACACTGGAGTCCTTGGCCTGAAAGCCGAACTCGAAACATCCTAACACTACCGCTATTCAACCCAAACCAAGCTCACAGCTAGACCAGCTACGCTCTGAGATCCCAAAGGTGGAACCTCCTCTGATACCACTCTGTCACGACCCGAACCAATGGGGCTCGAGCCGCGACTCCCCAAGCTCGCCTCCAATAGGCCAGGGGCTGGCGACCAGCGCCGAGTAGGCTATCACACACATGGGAGGCATTAGCCTAAGGTACCTGTACACACGCACCTAAAAACACCTCCATGAAACAGTGCAGATATATAGAAACTGAAAAGTAAAAGCATGCATACACTATCCCAAACCAGAGTGAAACAGAAAAAGTACAAAGGGCAAGACAGGGCCTACCAAAAAAAACTACAAAGCACGTCCAACCTGCTCTGAAGAAGGGGAACGCTGCCACAAACACCCGCCGGAAAGATCCCTCAGCACAGCTCTGGTAGACACCCCGGTCCACTCGCTCACTAAGCTCTGCCTGCTCCGGGTCCTCCTGGGACTCCGTCAAAAGGCCTGTGGTCTGCACAAGACAAAAACATGTGCGGGCAAAGCCCATGTAGGGGTGAGTATAAGAATACTCAGTAGGCACCCCAAAAACCCAAAACCCAAGGGAGCAACTGAAAGACAACAGTCCGCTCAACCCATCCAGAGGGAACCCAGACGAGAGAGAAACTCCATCTCGTGACCATCCTCGGCTAAACACAACAAGTCAGCTCAGCTCAGCTCAGGTGTATCCCTATACATACACCTTGAACAATCCAGATATACTCATCTCATGCCACAAATCCACAAGAGGTACCGACCTCATCACCAGCAACTGTCCCAACCAGGAGAGTACACCCCATGATCACTGTCATACCAGATGACACTCATCCGAGAGATACACTCCATCGGGTCCCAAACAAACATCTCAGACGCTCACCCGAGAGACCACGCTCGTCGGATAACAACACTGAGGAAACATCGTTGAAACACCATAACCACCAAACTCCTCGGTTAGGGATTCGCCGCTAGGGTCTACTAGGGGATACCAAGACCCACACCGGTATACGTAGCTCACAGATAGGGGATCACTCCCAGGGTCCGTTGGGGGATACCACGACCCGATCTGGCATACGTAGTTCTCACAGATAGGGGATCACACCCAAGATCCGTTGGGGGATTCCATAACCCGATCTGGCGCTCGACAGAAACTCCATACTCAGATAGAGGATCATCGTCCATATAAAGATGGTCACGATGATACCGGAACCCTATCTGGTATAACTCGCGATGTAGGGGATCGAACCGACGATGCCGCAACCCTACCGAAACCACGCGCTGAGTAGGGGATCGCATAACCAACGATACCGTAACCCTACTATAAACCACATGCTGAGTATGGGATCGTATAACCGACGATGCCACAACCATACTGAGCACGGCCCACCGCGTAGGGGATCATATTTCTGATGATGTCACAAACCCTACGGGGTTAACCTGCTAGATAGGGGATCGCCGCCCGTAAATAAGCGGTCACAGCGATACCAAGAACCCGATCTAGGGTAAAGATGCTAGAGGATCCACTCCGGGCCCACCGGAGGGATACCACAACTCTAACAGTTTAAACATCCCATCGAGAGGATCACAAACCCATATGAAGGTTGTGATACCACATGAACTCTCGTAGGAACGAACCAAGGGAGAACCCTCAACCACTGCTGGTCCAAACGTCGCTAACCCGAGCGACCCGCCACAACGCCACACCGCGCCCCTCCTAGGCCAAAACCTAGGCCACCATCGCGTTCCACGCAAAAAAACACGCAGGATAGGCTGATTACTCGCCCGAAACGGAGCACCGGTGGAAATCACACTATTCACTGTAGCTATCTCGTGCGGGGCCCACACAACGATCCCGAAACCCATCGAGCGGATCACACCACGGTGATCCCCTCGGAAAAACAAGCGGAATCGACTACTCGCTCGTCCAAAACGGACACCCGGTGAAAACAGGTACTATTCACCGAAGGCCAGCTCGGGTGGGGCTCACGCCTGGATTCTGAAACTCATCGAACGTATCGCAACATTGCGATCCCCTCGGAAAAACACACAGGATCGACTATTCATCCGCCAAAATCGGACTCCTGGTGCAAAAGCTGCGTTTCCCCGCAAACGCCAAAACTCAGCCTCATGGGGCCCGCACCCCGTTCTCAGTCCCAACACCCGGAAACCATCTCAAAAAGTCCGTCATACCATCAGGGTCTCAACGCCACTGACGGCACGTCAATCGGACGCTCCGGGTAGAAGTTACAACGGCCCGAAGTCGTAAAATAATAAAATAATATTATTTTATATGACGTTTCTAGCTCCCGGCCCACGATCCTGAACCATAAAATTCTCAAAGTGAGTTCAAAACGTCCGTCTCGACGCAAGGAGCGCGTCGCCACAAACAGCTCGCAAATCGGAGTTTCGGTTTGCGAGTTACGGGAGTTTAAAGAACCCCCGGAAAATCCTGGCCGGACCACCGCCAGCCTCGCCGGAAACCACCGCGCCGCTGCCGGAATCCGCCGCGCCGCCGCCACCGTCGCCGGAAACTGCCGCGCCGCCGCCCTGCCTTGCCGGATTCCGCCATGGCCGCCGCTGGAATCCGGGATTTCCGCCGGAAAACTTCCGGGGACCCCCGGGAGCACCCCGGTGCTCCAAAATCAGATCTGAAACATGTTTCGGAAACCTCGGGACCCAAACTATACAACCCTTATAACGATTTGAAGAAAAACAACAAATAAATGGGGTCCGGGATTCCAAAACTCAAACCGCCTACCTCACGGGCGAAACGCCGACGTTCTGCCTCAGATCCGCGCTCCAGAGCTTTCGATGCGCGCTCCTGGAACATCCGTCGTCGAATTCCGAGCTCGTGGGCTCTTCGTTTTCTCGATTCGGCGGAGCAGCGGCGAAGAACGGCGAAGAACGCCGAGAGGAACTACAAAGGGGGGGGGGCACTGATATTTATATCAGCCGTCCGCCGTCGCCAAACCCGCCTCAGACCCGACGCCCGATGCGAACAAAAGTAAGGTCACCCCTAGGGTAAACGCGCCGTTCTGAACGCAACGGCAGACTCATATTTTCCATCCGAGACTCCGTTCAGAAGTTATTCGAGCCGACACTCACCCACTAACTTCGCCACTTATTTACAAAAACGCCCCTGGTGGCGTTTCTCACCGCAGGCCCGCGCCCGCAAAGTTTACACATCGCCTAGGGTAAACGGCGCGTTCCGGACGCAACCGTGCCATCAGATTCCAGTTCTGAGATACCGTTTAGGATATATCACACCCCCGCCATGTGCATAGTATAAAAATACTCAATATTTTTATAAAATTAATTCGGGGAACACCGGGCCTCGAAATCGCATGCTGTCTTCGCACCTAGATCTGGAATTATTCGTAGAAACATTCCAAAGTCTTACAGGGCCAAAAACCTGAGTCTCTACATTCCTCATTACCATCCATGGTGGAATTATGGTGTAGCGATGGTGGCTATGGCATAGTAGTGATTAAATAGTGTGTCTGAGAATAAAGTCACATGGATAGGAGTTGACTGAAACCATTATTTTGAGTGCACAATACCCGAGAATTAATCCATGTACTATATCAATTATTTTAGTGATATGGATTTTCTATATAAGATAATTTATTCCCTCTACTCAGCATCAAGTTGGATGGGTTTTAGAGGACAACCAACATCTTCATATGCCACCTCACACCAGTGAAACTCTCCTCCCAAATCTGAATAGATCTTCCTCTCATGTGCTGGTGTGCTCCTATTCTCTTTCCTATATACTCTATGCATGATTTATGCTCTTTTTACATGCCTATGGTAGTCCTTTTTGGTTTCTTGTTCAGCTTCCCCTAGGGGTAACTATGTGGCTTACCCCAGTTGAGGTTTATACTAGGTGATGGCCTATTTTTCAACTAAAACATATATAAAAATTTATTAGAAAATTATAGGATCAAAATACATTTAATTTATTTATTTATTAAAAACATTATTATAAAATATATATTACTCACAAATTAATAACTATGATATTAATATGGGTTGGAAAAATTAAAAACAAGTGACATTTATCAATTATGTTTTCAAAAATTATGCATGAAAAATTTGATCATCACTTTTTCAAGTATCACTATCAAATCCACCATCACATGTGGGTAAATTCAAATGGTGGATAAGGTTCACTTCTCATTCCCTTTAAACCTTGGTAGACAGATTCCCTTAGCGGATTGGGTTCACTCCCAATTACCATACATATTATATCATGATATATAAATCATTATCCAATGCATTTATGGGATATATAATTTTAGGCCCACCCATCACATAATAAAAACTATATATATATGTGTTCCACAAGAACATAAAAACGTTCATATTTTCACCATAGATTAATTAACTCATGGGAAAGAAATGGGTTTCATGAAAACTTCTATAAAATATAATCATATATAACCAATGGAATATAGGAGTATGGTTTCATTAGATAATGTCCCTAGTGAAACATAAGAAACATTAAAGGATTTTTAATTATATGAAAAACACCTTTATAAAATCAATAGAAATATACTTGGAAAAAAGAAGAAATATCCTTTTTGTTAATCATTAAATTGAAAAATTCACAGAATGATGGGAATTGAATTTACATTAAAAACAATTGAAAATATAAAAAAAAATATTAATAACAAAGAATTTTCATGATGTATGGAAAATATGGTCAGATGATAAACATTAAAATAATATTATTTTCACAATTTTGTAAAGAAAGACAAATGTGACCCATAAGGAAAATGTTAAAAATATTCCTTTTTAAAACGAGATTGAAAAAATAAAACATAGTTGAAAATAACCTTAAAAATAATTAGGGTACATATAATAACATTCAATAAAGAATATAAATAATATGCACATGAAATAGAAATATTTGGGTAAAAGACTTTAGAATTTTTAAAAAAATGATTTTAAAGAAACCCCTATATGTATTTGTTAACCTTTGAATAAAAATCTCATGAAAGAAAGAAACTTATATGGAATTTAAAATACCCATAATTTTTATGAAATTTTTTATAAATTATATTAATGGGAAGTAAATACACCACATAAAAGAAATAATGTGGTGAATATAGAACATATCTCAATAAAGAAAAATTAAGATGATAAAAACCCTTAACTCGGACTTCCACTTCACTGGACACACTCTAACCTCCTACATAATAACTTATATTTATTATTTATATATATATATTAGAAAAATATTTATATTTATCTTATTATATATCATTCACTTGTAATTTCATATTACCCATTTAGTAACAATATTTATATTTATCTTACTATATACCATTCACTTGTAATTTCTTATTACCCATTTAGTAATAATTATTTATTAATATGTTTTGTGTCTCTAGGTGTTTTATATTCATGGAATTATATGGGTCTTATTGACATATTTATTTCCCTTCTCAAGGAGTCCTACGTACTACTCAATAGAATATGGGTATTCCTTGATTGTAACCTAATGTTGGATTTGGTGGAAACAAATTCCTTAATCTTCCACAGTTCTCTTCAAGATCATTCTTTCATTCCATGGTCCATTATTTACACATTCATAGAATCAATATACTTTTTAAAAATTGGGTATAGGTACTTCACAAATGGAATTAAGGGAAAAAATCATATATTTCCTTGCTTATCGAGGCACACAGGAAGAACCATTTATTTCTTTTTATATCATGGGATCCCTTCCCCATGAATGTGTTGATCTTGTTAGGGTTGATGCTCTTAGGATTCACTATTATCGAACACACTGAAATTGATTGGCCTCTTTTGTTTTTTTCTCTCTAATAAAAAATTTCTACTTTTCATGATATAACTTTGAAATCCCATGGTCATTTAATGGAAATTATGGTGATTATTTTCATATAAAGATTATAAATATCATTTTTTAGAAATCTAGATTCCATAAAAAGAATTAATTTTATTATAGAATAAGAATATGTGTATAATAATTAAATATTCATTGAAACATGTTAAATTAGTTAATTTTACTTAATATTATGAGTATCTAACATTCCTTGATCACTCATTACATAAAAATTATAACATTGTTCTTATATGTGGTAAAACCAACTCAAAAAAAGCATATTATAATGACTGAATGAGTTTGAACATGTTATTTCATAGTGATAATATCACTATTCAAAAATATTAATTATTTTGAAAACATATTATTAAATAGATAAATCATATCTAATAAGAGGTGTATGAATAATATATATAATAAAAATCAAGAAGAAGATATCACTTACTTTGAGAGCTTGAATCACCTCTTGAATGACTTCTTGGAAATGAGAGGTTTGGGACTTCTTCATGGGACTAGAGGTTCCAAAAAGTGATAGAGGGTTATGAGGGAGATAATTTGGTCTAGTATTCAATATAAATTATAATTAATAGTGTGTCTTGGGGTGGGATAGGATTATTCCTTTTATAGGTGAGTGGCATGTCACTTTTGTAAATACTCTTAACTTTAAATAAAATAAATTTCATTTTCAAATTAAAGTGGAACCAAATTAGTAAAATTTAAAATATAAGGTAGTTAATTTGATAATAAACTCATAAAATAAATTATATATAAGTTTTTTGGAATATATATGGAATTATCACTTATTTTAACCCTCTGTTAAACATTTAAACATTTACCATGGTGACTAACTTTTACTATGGTAACTCATTTTAATGAGAAAAAATGTAATGTAACTTATTAAATAATTATATATAATGATTCGAAATTTGAAAATAAATTTGCAATATTTGGTTTCTAGATATATTAAAAATTAATTTTTAATATAAGTACACATAACCCAAATAAAATGGTTTTTAGAAAAAAATTATTTTTAAGCTTAAAAATGAATATACACAAAAATAATATATAATACTGATTATCATGATATTTATTTATTTATTATTAAAAAAATAATGGTTTTTACTTTAAAATAAATACAAAACAAAATGGATCATTATGAATACTTAATTAAAGGAAATTCCCAAAATAGTTTTTTATTAGAATAAAATAAATCTTAAGTTCCAAAAATTCATGCATGGATTTTTAAATACAACATATTAAATTTTAAATGCATTATTTTACTCCTTAAATTAATTTTTTGTCAATAAAAATGTTTCATATATTTTCAATTCATTTATATATCAAAATTATTCCATAAAAGATACGGTATTTGTAAAAACATTATTTTTACTATTCACTTAAAAATCAACTATTTTAGAAAATTCCAAAAAATTCACCCTAAGATAATTTTGATATTATAAATAAAAATAATAATGTTTATTTTATAAAAAAATTATAATATTTATAAATTTTATTTTAAATATATATATATATATATATAATGTACATTAAAAACAATTTGTTTCATCTATTATATTGGATTTTATTGTTTTATATCTCTAAACTACTTTGTTCTTCCAGGATAGTTAGAGAATATTAAGCTATGTGCATTATCAACTATCTCCTTATTCAATTATTGTATGGATGGAACATATCTTTAGGCCTTTAACTTAATCATTCCATCATCATCAAGTTTGAAATACAGAACATTCCTTAACTTATTTTATATTTATATACCTTACTCCTATGACTTTTTGATCTTCTCATTGATGGATGGTTGAGTATAAATTTGATAAAGATAGGATTTCTCCCATTTACTTATGATTTAAAGGTCTATCCTCTGTAAATCCATGAGTATTGGATCATTTTCAATCCCCATCATAGATAAGGTAGAAAAAACATTTATACTCAGAGCATCATCCATCCTTTTTTTCTATCATAGGGTGGTAATGTTTTAAGAAATCATAATCCTTGATTTACTCCAACCATCTCTTTTGGAACATATTCATATCATTTTATATGAATATATACTGTAAGTTTTTATGATCAGTGTATATATCACACCTTTAACCATAGATTTAATGCCTCTATATTTTTAAGGAAAAATTTATCATTACTGGGTCCAAATCTTGATTTGGTTAATTTTTCTCATGAATCTTCAATTATATAGAGGAATATTCTACCACCATGTCATTTTTCAAGAGGAGAAATCACAATATTTTCTTTGATACATAATTGTCTATCAGAAACCCTTCTCGACTACAAGGTAATATGATTACAGGTGTGGTGACCAATATTCCATTAAGAACCTTGAAATTTTCTTCATAATCATAAATCCAAAGGAACTTATCTCTATTCAGAGTTAACTTGGTTAATGGATTTTATAGTTGTGATAAATGTCTCATAAATTGTAGATAGTATCCATCCAATCCAATAAAACTATGAATCTCAATCATAATGGTTAGTCTAGGTCATTATTGAATAACCTCTAGTTTTTAAGTATCCATAGATATTCCCTCGTTTATGATTCCAGGACCTGATAATGATACTTTTTATAGTTAGAATTCACACTTTATAAATTTGGAATATATTTTTCCTTCCTCATGGTCATAAACAAAATCCTCAAACAATCTTAAAAGCCTTCCTTGCTCAGGGAATATATAAGAATATCATCTAAAAATACCACCACATATTGATAAAGTTAATATCTCAATACTTTATTCATTAGATCCATAAATAAAGTGGGTGGATTTTTAATTTTTAATGACATCACTAAAAATTAAAAGTTTCTATGTCTCGTATAGAAGGATTTATTGGGTATTCCCTCTGTTTTGACCATTAATTGATGATACCATATTAAAGGTAAATCCTTTCCAACTATTGATGACCTCATAATTAATCAAAACAGTCATCAATATGAGATAAATGATAGTTTTTATTAATTTTTATATTGTTAAGTTCATGGTAATCAATGCAGAGATGCATTATACCATATTTATTCTTAACAAAAATAATATTTTAACTCCATGTTAAGGCACCAAGGAACATGAATCCCTTATCTATATTATCTTGGTGTTTCTTCCCAAAAAATAAACTCATTAGAACCATTATGTAAGGAGTCTTTGAAATAATCATAACACCATGTATGAATTCTATTGAAAACTCAAATTTACGGTTTAGGGGAATACCTAGAAACTCTTCAATAAATACATTGATATACTCCTATATAATAGTAATTTATTCAATGTTGAGTTTCACCCCAACCATTTTATATATATACCCCTCATGGTTAGGTATTAAGACCCAAATAATGGAAGTAATTTCCAATGGGAGTTCATAGTCATCCTTGCACCAAAAGACAATCATGGGTTTATTCGAGATATGAAATATGAATTACCTACCTCAAAAATTTATATGATCTTTATTTTGATAGATACAATCCATGCCCAAAATTATATCAAATTAAACTATCATAATAATAATAAAATTTATAGGAAACACATTCCAATAAACTTATATCAGAGAGGAAGTTATAGAATTGAGATGAAATCATCATACCAATAGGAGTTCTCACTAATAATTCCATATATAATCATTGATGTGATGATGTGATACCCTTATAAAATTATCTAGATATAAAATAATTATTAGAACCATAATAAAAAAAGAGGTATTAATAGTTCTTTATTAATGATAATTTTACTTTTCACCACTTCATTTTTTGTGGCCCACTTCAGGGGTTGTGGTTCCATGGGATTTCCCTTTGTCCCTTGGATTAAGAGATTGAAGACTTAGATTATCATAATTAGAACTTTTATTCATTTATTAGTTGGAATAATTTCCATACTCATTGAAATTGAATAATTTTAGTTTGGGTGGTGTATTTTTTTGAGATTTCCCTCCATTCATTTTATTATCTAGCATCTACATATCTCTTCAACATTAATTTTATTAATATCCTTATTTTCCACACTTGAAGAATTTTATTTTCCCATTAAACAAATTTCCCCAATAGTTTTTTCACATTTACAATATTAAGAAAGATTTATTTTTTTCCTCCATGGGTTTTATTACTATTGTTTCCTCAAAACTCCATTTTTATCTTCTTATCCCAAAAAATACAAGAATGATGGGAGTTCCCAGTCTCCATTTCTACCTTGGGAGCACATAGAACAATTTCTTAATGGATACCAAAGTCTCTTATAGCCAATTACTTTTAGAGAATTATTTTCAAGTCACTAAAGAATAAATCAATTTTTCTTTCAAGGTCGATGATAGAATAATAAGTGTTCCATGTAAGTCTTTGTTTCGATAGGATCATTGGTCTAATAGTTGATTGTGAGGTTCATAGTATAGTTTCAATATCAATCAAATCGATAGGGTTTATATATAGAAACACCCAATGGATCACACATCTGTAATGAGATACGAGTCTACTTTCCAAAGGTATACGATCGTTGGGGTTTCTTTCTAACAACACTTAGAAACACACATTGGTCAAGAGGATAGGAGGTCGGACTCATTGCACCCTATTAGGGGGGTTATTTCCTACTATGGGACTCTATTATAGATTTAATATATGTTCATGATTCTTTCCTAGATCTTAGTATGGAATGCTCGGCCTAAAAAAGTGATCTGGTGTTGACTTCCCATATATGCAAGAAGGCATCCTATCAATGACACTATCTATATATATTTGAGTTTATCTATCCTTCTACCCACATATACTTCATTAATGAGTGACTACTTATGATTTAAATCCATATGACTAGGAAAGTTCATTTATGTCTAGGCAGATGATTGGTGTTTTTGGAATTAGGAATGAACCTTCAAGAGGAATCCTACGTGCCCCATGATAATAGGAATCAAAACCCAAATAGTTTGTATAAGGCCATATTATACATTATAATATCATGTGGATAGGATGGATATGAGGGAATTTAAGCATTGGATATGGGAGGGATTGTTCCATAGATTGGAATACTACATATTCCATAGGTATAGGAATTAGAGTTCACATAGTTCAAATTGGTATCAGTATCGTAATTGGTACATAAATGGGTATTAAAGTGGGGATTATTCTATGAGGCTTCCCTAAGATTCTTCATTTGGAATATGTAACTTTGAAATAAGATGAAATATAATCATACTTATATCTAAAAGGAGGCCCTTATTGGGGAATTCACATCATGTTAATGCCAGAATCATCGTCAGTATCTAAACCCATGTGATCCATGCTTGTTATAAAAAACAATAGGAAGTAAAATATTGGATATTTTACATGAGAGAATAAGGTTTAATTATATGAGGCTTACACACTAAGACTACCCTGAGATAATTTATAAGGAATATGTTCCATCGAAGAGGATAGAAATGTAGTTAGGGCTTACACCTAAGTAGGATTATGATTTTAGAGATATATTGATAAGGGGATTATATAGGGTGTGAAAATAGTTGATGAAAGTTTGTACAGTATGAATATAAAACACTAGGAAGGCCCCCTATGTATCCTGTTTGGATAGGAATTAGAGTCCTTGTAGTTAAAAATTCATTTTCCTACTCATGATCAACAATTCGTGGTTGGGATTATGGAGTCCTTGGACCTATGAGTTATAGAGTGTTGGAGGATGCTTAAAGTAATATGGTCTTTATGAGAAGATAAGGGCTTATGAGATTTTAAGTGACACCCATGGGGATTATTCAGTCATGTGGGTGACCCGGAGTCATGTGATCTATGTGAAGGTAGGGTGGTCATGTACATTGTCTGGTCCATTTGGAGTCATGTGCTTCACGAGATCTCTTTGGAGTCATGTAAATGGGAAAGGGTGTAAGAAAATTCACCTTGTGTGAAGATTTTGAAGCCATGCAGATGTTCCAAGGAATAGGGTATGCAATCATGTAAAGGCAGGGTATCCATATGCTTTATGTGAACGAAGGGCGGTTACACACCTTGTGTGATCCCTTTGGACTCACGTGAATGGATACAAACATGAGGTAATACACCTTATATGAAGGCTTTAAATCCCTGATTGAATTCCAGGACATGGGGTAAGAAATTCAATGACTGATACAGAGGCTAGGTGACCACCAGGCCTAGTTTCATGACCAAAAGGTCATCTCTCAATCACACATCCATCGTATGACCAAGAGGTGATATCATGATGAAATATTATTGTGTGCCTAATTAATTGTAATGATTTTGCATGAATAAATTTCTATCATAAAACCATCCCTCACACAGCTCATTATCCCTGTATTTTTCTCAAGTTACTCACTCATCTTTGTTATGTGGAAGACTCTTATGATCATGTGATACCTCTATTCCAGAAATTTTACTCCCATGTATACCCTCGTGTATCCTCCCATTTTCTTTTATGATGGGGGGGGGGTTATAGGAATATACTCCCTTATATCTATGACACTTTACATGGTGAAAAATCCACGTACTTAATCTTAAGTCAGTAAAAGGATCGTCCACATAAGTCGATGACATCTCATGCACTTCATGTGATCAAGCCACTTGTCATCAGTGACGTCCTCCCCTCATCTCATGATAAAAAATGACCATGTAATCAGTCTATAATTACCAGCCTCCTCGATTTCATAATCCTTTAAAGTGAATTTATTTTCATGAAATTTATCGAGATGCTTCAAGGATAATCTCATGATGTTCAAGATGGACATGTCCAAGGGCCTTCGTGTGATCAGTTCGACATGTCCAAGGGCCATCGTGTTATCATCACAACATGTCCAAGGGCCTTGACATGATCAAGATGAATTGTACAAGAGACATCATGTGATCATTATGAAATATCCAAGGGACATTTCATGATTAATTAATTGATCATGTGAAGTACATAAGTCATTCGCATGAAAAATAGTGTAACTTCTATTACGTAATGATCTCATAATTTATTGAATTTATTGCATGAATACCACAGAGTTCGTCTAGTGGTTTTCCACTAGGGAACCACATGATCAATAGGTCGATCATGTGAAATGCATAAGACCTTTGCATGAACCAATTTTCATGTCATTGATTACATGACTCCAAGGGGCATCACATTATGTTCATGACATATATGTCCAAGGGCCTTCAACTGAGAAGGCTGAAATGTCCAAGGGACTTCGTGTGATAAATACAACATTTCCAAGGTCCTTCGCTTGATCAGGCCATGTCCAAGGGCCTTCTTGTAATCAGGATAACATGTCTGAGGTCCTTCATGTTATCAGGTTAACATGTCCAAGGGCCTTTGTATGATCATTCCAACATGTCCAATGGACTTTTTATGATCAGTATGACATGTCCAAGGGCCTTCTCATGATCAATGAACTGATCATGCCAAGCACATAATCCCTTCCTATGAAAATACCATAATTTCCATCATGTAAGGATTCCCATCATTTATATACTTTATCACATGAATCTCATAGAGTTTTTCCACTTTTTTTCCATCAAGGATTCATGTAATCAATAAGCCAATCATGAAAACCACAGAATCCCTTTCCATGACTAGATTATTATAGTGTTGATCACATGAATCCAAGGGTTGTTGTGTGATGTTCAAGATGGATATATCCAGGGTCCTTCACTTGATCATGTCGACATATACAAGGGTCTTAATGTGATCAGGATGACATGTTCAAGGTCCTTCACATGATTAGGACAAAATGTCCAATGTCCTTCATGTGATCAGGTCGACATTCCCAAGGGCCATTGTGTTATAAATGAAATGGTCCACAAATTATGTAAGAACTTTATTTGAAAAATATCATAAAATCTATCATGAAAGGATATCATCATTTATATCCTCCATCGTTTGATCCATTTGGTGGTTTTCAATAATTTTTCCACCAAGGCATAGAGTTGATCACATGAATCACATAATACATTCACATGACATTTATTTTTATCTAATTGATTACAATACTTGCAAAGGTGTAATTTTCATGAAACCCTTATGATGAAAAAACATCTCTAGTTATCCTTAGGTAATAGTGTGATGCTTTAAGGGATATGTGATCATGAGTCCCTAAGAGGGTCACGTGATCGCGTAACCTAGTCACTTAACCCCCATATATTCTTACTTTATTCTTTTCCCTTTTTGGGATATGATACTCATACTTTAGGTATTTTTAAATCCAATTTTTCAATTATCATTTAGAATGTATTAACAAATCCCCCCTAGAAGTGAAGTATAGAGGAAGGAAGAAGAATTTTATTTTCTGTAAGTAAATGCCTACATGAGTCCCTTAGGCTTATGTTGGTTGGTCTTTTTGGTGTCTCTTGGTCTTTTAGAGACCTTTGGTATTCCTTGAGATGACCTATAAATAAGAGATAAAAGGGCCAACCATTTCACTTGTGACAACCCATTTCACCTATGACTTGGAATTTTTGGAGATCTCTTGAATTTTCTATTTCACATGATTGATTCACGATATTGCATCGCATAACCCTATCGTGAGAACTATTCATGTGATCCAATCAAGTGACTTCTTCACATAATGATATTTTTCAAAAAAAACTCATGAAACCTGTCCAATAACTAATAAGTAGTAATTTCATTAAACCATGTCTTGGGTTACATAACATGATGTACTTGGGTGTCATGCAGCTGTATAATGTTTTACATGATTCATATGACCTTCTTATGGTCAAGTGATCTATGTGATCATCTCTTGGTCACATGATCCGTATGATCTTCCAATGTTCATGCAATTTTTGTGATCTTATCAAGGCTATAGGATCTACATGATATTATCATGGTCATGTGATATGTGTGATCTTTTCATGGTCATGTGATCATGTGAACTAGAATAGGTTATACACTCCATGTGACACTGTCTATGTCATGCACTTTTTTCATTCAATCTAATGCTTTTCAAGGTCCCAACACTTCATAATAAGACCAAATTTATATTTTCTCATATTTTATATATATATTTAAGAATGGATATTGTAGAATAAGTGGCTCTCAATAATTTTATGGTTTTCAGTACGGATGTCAATCAACACTTCATCATCCAATCATCTTAGAGGAAGTTAACACAACTAATGGGGACTAATATTTTGGATCATCCTTTATCAAATTAGTAGACTCTGTATAGATTCTTCCTCCAGAATGATGATCCCATGTTGGAATCATAATTAGGTATCATACCCATTTTCTATATCCTAAATACCCAACATATCATCAAAGAAAATGTTTCTCACACGGGTCACTTTATCTCTGAGGATAAATGCTCTGATGAGTATATATTGAAGTTCATGCCAAAAAAATTGAAGGAGTTCATCATGAATATGAGACCAAAATCCATATAAACTGATCAATAATGAAAAATTATATCTTGAATCAAAAATTAGGATGGCTTCCCAGGTGGGATCTTCAATATGGGGGAAGATTTAGAATGAACTGGGGTTAGCCCTTCTAGGTGTGGTGTACTGCCATAGAATTTACATCCATTATAAAACAGATTGAAATGTATGAAGATACATTAATTTCTCAAACCATTTCCTAATAAGGTCATGATGACAGAATTGGTTAGATAGTAGAATCCAGATACGAACACATTTCATCTCATGCATGGTGAGGTCGGTATTAGTCTCTAGGATGTCGAGTGAATCTATGGTGTGCCCATATTATGAGATATTTATAACAATTTTCTCCTCTAATGTATTTCTAAGATAATGTAGAGTATCCCCCCCACCATTACAAAGGATATAATCAAGTTGGATAAAAATTCCCTCGAGAATGCCTTATTTCCGAGGGTGGACATCCATTTCAATAAATAGGACAAATTATGTTTTAAGATAGCTCATAACAAACCTATGATCAAGAAGACTAAGTAATTATTTTCAAAAGAATATTTTGGGGAAGAAGGTGCATATTCTCCATTGGTTGAAGAAGGTTTTATTGATATTTGGGGTGGGTTCATTTTTGAAGTTAACTGACCCATTCAGTTATCCAGCTTCCTAGTGATGTACCTAATATGGTACTTTCTTCTAGTTTGAGAAAATGGTGGAGTTAGGGTATCAACGTTTATTATAGAGGTGGCCATGTAATAGGGGATAGACACTCATATGGACATTACAATGTTATCCAAACTGTACCTCTTGTTGTTCTACATCTACAGGGGATCCTCCCCATATAGAATCTTCTACCCCTTCTAAGTTCTATTGGATTGGATGGGGTACCACTTATCCGAATATGAATATTTGAGTGCCCAAAACATTACTAACACTATGTTTAAGTCCTTTTTCAATATATCAATGAAATCATGTCCATTTTTCTAAAGAACTAGGAAATCAGAAGCAACCTTAACTATTATGATCATTTCACCCTCATGATGTATGAGGTGCCCATCAATAGCATGACTAATAATAGAAAAGGAGACCCTGAGTATTGATCCTATTTGATTAAAATTTCAAAGGGTGTTCTCTCTACTTGAATTGATAGAAATATCCTCTATGACTGGTATGCACCTTGTCGATTTGAGCATAAATTTCAGTGTATTCAAATGAAATGCCTTGCTCCTTCCCACATCTAGTCAAAAAGGTACTTGTTCATGGTTCATTAATTTGGGATAATGTTTACCGAGTAGACTAAGACTAAAGTACGTTTTCCCCTAACTGGTACTAAGGTTGGTCTTTCCAAAGCATATGATGGCATTTGGATTCATTCACACCTGAATGGTTAATTGTACATAATAGTGAAAAAATGCTATGGGGTTACCACTAATGATTGTAAGTGAAACCAATACAAGTCCTTGAAATAATACTTCATTAAATAGCCCAATGGCACCATATATTCCTCGTAAATAGGTAATTCATTTGGAGTTATCTTCAGTTTCAGGAAAGGATCCAATCAGAAAATCTATGATGAGAAAGCTTCTTGCAGGAGAAGCATCAGCCATGATGGAATTTCCCATTATGTTCTAGTAATGGGATGATTGGAGGAAATAAAACTCATATTTGGAATACTAGAAAGTGTTATGTTAGGAAAAGTTGGAGTTGGAGGTCTTTTTACAAGTCAATACTCCCATGGTCATCTATTTCAAAGATCATCTCATTGAGGTAGAGGCATTCCTATAGGGACTTGATGTGATCATTCACAATATGAAGGGACAAATTTATTATTCTCCCCAAGCATAGAAAATGATGGTTTGTGGCACTATGAAAGTTTCAATGAATAGGAAATTTCAGTATGATTCTAGTGAAGAGGTAAAGTTAGGTTTATTATCATCTTGAGATACTTGAATCTACCTTAAAAATAAGATGATCTCTCATTGTCATCTTGAGTATTTTAGGATGGTGGGGAAGTCCAATCACCCCTTATATCCCCATTATATTCTCCAAGATGGATGATGGATGAGATTGACTTGGTTGATGACCAAGAGGATAAGGATGGGGGCTCCCCTAGTTAGATGGATCTAATGATGGTAGTGACTACTATCCCTAAGGGAGCATAGTCTACACCTCCATTAGTACCATCCTTGGGACCTTCAGTGTCACATACTTCTATATATATTTTCTCAGAGTGGATAAGGAAGAGTATGTGGGCTAAATTCTTAAAGTACTCCTAATTAGGATCAATAAGTAATATTTTTACTTTTTTCAATTTTTTTCTTCTCTTTCTCTGTGGTATTTTTTACCACCTTATCTTGACCTTCCTGATTGTACATGCCCTTTATGATTTCTCATAGAAGTGGATACATCTTCTATCAGGGAGAAATAAGTGTCTTTTATTCCTCAAATGGAACCTTTTTTATTGAGCACGGTTCATGGAGAGGTATAGTTGTCTAGGGTTTTGAAAATATCATACCTAGCATCTACGACTGATGTGTTAGTTCTTATTCCTTTTGACCTGACACACATGATTGAACTCCTATAAGAGGATGATGTCATCATATACTCATCTAATAAATTATCTATGATGGAGGCATCATTGGGCTAGGATAGTCATTTCTTTGGAATCTGAATGCATCATCTAATCAGTATCATGTCATATAAAATTTCTTTGTGCCTACATATCTTCAAGATGGCATGCATACTATTCTGATATAAAAAACCTAAGTGATTTCGCCAGGTCATCCAATGAAAGAATGCATCACATCATCCCCTGAAGGAAGATTTAGAATGACAGATGATTCTGGTGACATGACCAAGAAGGGTATGTTTTCAAATATTATCATGATCATTGATTTCCTATTATTATTTATGTACTTATCTACTGGTTAAAAATCTCTTATATGCTTCATCACAGTATCATTTCCTCAAATATCAAGGGACTTGGATACTCCTACTTTAGGATCTATCCTAACTAGAATGACTAGAATATAGAAGATATTTATACCAATCATATCAAAGGATATGAGCAAAAGTTCCTAACATAGTGAATTGGTCCGAGAATTTATTTCCCATCCTGTACTAAGCTTGGTTCAAGGTTCATAGCATGAAACATTTCATCAGCAATTTCGGTGACAAGCATGGGGGGGAATCTAGAGTTTAATCCCTGATGTCCCCTTAGAGCAGCTGGAGGACCAATTTGGTTATCTCAAGTACATTTTTACCACCCTCGACTATGGGGGGTTCGACTACTAAGATATTCATGATTGGGTAAAGGATATGGTTTCTATGATGGATTAGAAGAGAACCCTAGAGTTGAGGTTGTCAGTAGTGGAAGCCTCATATTTACCCAAAAAAAATAGATGTGGCACTGGGAGAGGCTTCATAGTGTGAAACAAAAATTAAAATTCGAAAAAAATTGGTCATTATTAGGAAGGTCGATATTGAAAATCTCCATCTTGAGATCTACAAGTCCAACAGAAGTTATACCATTTATAATATATCCTAAAATCCATATATAAAATGGTCATGGAGAAACAAAGGATCATTGGCATGGAAGAGAAGGCCATATTTGTTGATGTTTCTATGGTGGGGGGATTATAATAGGTCATAGAGGTAAATACTTAGTTAGATGACCAATTTCATTAATCCATAGCTTTCCTAGAGTATAAGTTACTAGAGTTTAAGTAATCCTTTGAAAAAATTTTGTTGCATGCCTATAATTTTAAGAGTCTAATTTTGTTTAGGGGTTCATTAAGAGATACTATGGGTTTTAAAGATTCTTTCTTTACTTTTTACTCTATTAATGAATGGATCCTTTATTTTTTCTATGTTTTATCAATCTTTCTACCTTTTATCATATGCATGAAAATTTAGAAGCTTAATATCATAAAAATTACCAAATACATCTAGCGTTCCATAATTACAATAAAACCAAAAAATTGAACTCAAGTGCTTGACTTCTTTCTATAATGACTCATGTATGGAATTCTATATTTTTTTACATAACTTTTCATTACATGGTAAATATAGAGGATCTTTTAAAGTTTAGTTTCTTGGAAATATGGTACATAATACATGAAAACATAAAACATTATTCTAATACACTTTAAAGGATTATTAATAGGTTCATCCTAAGTACATTTATTGTATCTCAAAACCTGGGTACATATATCTAAGGAAATGGGTGAGCATGAGTCCCATTAAGGGAAACAATTTACATGTGATCATGAGGAATATCAATAAAAACATGAAGAATATCATTATGGCATGAGTATGGGAACATGAAACATATAATAATAAAAATAACATGAATAATAACATGTAAAGTTAGATAAAACATTTAAATTATACATTCATAATCATATCATCATGTTTTTTCACCTAGTTGTCATAAATGAAAATTACCAAGGTTATTCACCAAGGTATCGTAAAACATATCATATCTAGAGATTAAATTCTTTACGAAATGCATTGGAGAAATATAAGGCCACACCCTTTATATGTATTAATTAATGTGATCCACAAAGATCTTAATCAGCCATTTCATTAATAACCCATGGAGAATAAAGAATGGGTTTCTTATCAAAATCATGGTGTTTCAAAAGTGCTTAAGGACATGATCATTATATCATTTTTTAACCCATGAAAAGGTAGTATGGGTTTATTACATGTAAATATATAAATATAATAAACAATATTTACATCTAGGTTAATACCCCTATAAAATAAATGGGTTTGGGCATTCAAAAAAATAAAATAAAAGATAATTTCTTAAGGATACGATAGAAATTCCGAGAAGTAAATTCGGCAGCATAACGCGTATAAAACGTGGTTTTATAAAAGGGTAAATGAGAGTTGAAATGGTATCCCAATGAGAAAACATATTTTTTATGTAATTTTATGATAAAAATGGTAATATAAGTGAGTAACCATAACATTTATAAGACATATACGAAAATAGGTTCTTGAATTGAAGAGAAAGGAAGGATAATTACCCTACCTTGAAGAGTTACTCCTAGATCTTGAGAAATGGAACCTTGTGGGATTGAGGATGCCTTGGGGGACTTCTTAGGAGGAAAAACTACCATATATTCATAAAGAATTTATTGTTTGTGAAATGAAATGAATTTTTTTTTGGGTATTTATAGAAAAATTGAGGATTTGTTTAATAATTTCCAAATATAGGCATTCAAAATTTAGGTTGTGAAAAAAAATCATGGTATTGACCATGGTTTTATACAATTGGGTAATATTTTAAGTTATTTTAAACTAAAAGAACTAAAAATCATATTATATTGATTATTTCGTCATAGAGAAGTAAATTTTCCACAAAATAATGTTTTTAAAGAAAGAAATTCCATTTTAGACTTTGGAGAGTATCTTATAGGTTTGTAAATTGATTAAACTATATTAAAATACTTTATATTAATAAAATAACATATTTATAGGTCATGTATTATGTTTAATTAATTATTACATAATTATTTTATAATTATGAAGTCACTAAAAATACTAAAAACCTCAAACTATATTTTTACTATTCACAGAAAAATAAAGTATTTTAGAAAATTATCATAAATTCACCCTAACCTAATTTTTATGTGATGATTTCAGTGAAATTCCTTATTTTATCATAATAATTCTTTAATTCTGAGAATTTTAAATTTTAATTATAAAAAATCCATATTTATTAAAAAAAATAGCGGGTTGATAATGCATAGTCAAATTTATGACACTTAAAAAATTTCAAGGAAATTATAAAATTATTTTATCATTAATATTTAAATAAGAGTGTTTTTAACATAATGTTTCCTTAAAATAAATATTATTCATAATACCTTAGTTTATTATAAAAATTATATCTTTTCTAAAAAGTAAAATTTGTGTCTGAGAAATCAATTTATCCAATTCCATCTCAATTAAACCTATATTTTTTTATTAAGAAAAACTATTCTTAAAAATAATTTTATTGAATAAAAATTTTATTTAGGAAAAGGAATTAACTTTAAATAACTAAGGCCTTAACACAAAACCCCTTATAAAACCCGCGTATGACCTTAGGTTAAGGTGTGTGATAGTGATAAATTCATGGGGATGCTTAGCTAACATCGATTGAGGGGTAATTTCCACTAACTTGAACTTCTACTATAGGTGATTTCATTCAAGCTTCACTTATTGAAGCTCATCTTGGTATTGGTTAGGGGAGAACCCCAATGATGCTGCCTCCCTCCCAAGTTCTAATAAATGGGATACATACGGCATGAATCTACTGGTTGACTCTATCACTTCTCCTTTCTAAAATAATATTATTTTTTTCATTTATACTTATAAACCTTAATTATAAAAATAAAATTATTACCAAGAGTATAGTTTCCAATACTAATATTGACCAATGGTCATATTTTACCAACAATAATATCTGACAAACAATCATATAATAGTTGAATATCGATTGTTATATTTCCATTTATACTCACTTAATTATTAACGAGATATGGTTTTGTTGTATAATATTAAATAACAAACATTTTTAGGAAAGAAATATCATTTAAAAAGTTTGGGTCATTACATCATGGAAAAAAACATAAACACTGTTGTTGATTCTTAAGATCGGCCCTTTTGCAATTATCTAGTTTGAAGGGATGGCCTGAGGTGGATGTGTCTCTGATAGAGAGAGTTATCTAATTTTTTCCTATGTCAATAGACATTGTGGGCATAAATTTTTTTTATAGGGATGGATAATGGTCCCTACAAGCTTTTTGAGTCTTATTTTTAGCCTGAACTTGTTTCTAATCTATTGAGGGAGAGGCTTAGTGGGAATGGACTCATCTTTTTCTCAAGACACCCTTTGTGGGCTTTCATCCTGATAATTTTTATGCCTTTTTCACTTCATAATTTCTCAATATTTCATGGACTACATAGTATGTGTGTCCAGAAAGAAGGGACTCAAATTTTGACTAGGGATCCCTTTTCAAGTTTTCAACCTAGTGAGTATCATATATCTTCCCATTAGAAGTTTAAGTTCTTGTGCATTATACTGATGGAGTGATATAGTTTTAATTCAAATATCTTAGACTTTATTTTTATGTAGTTTAGGGTCATATAGCTTGGACCTTATTTTTTTAGTTTAAGGTCATATAGCTTATAACTTCTTCTGTTATAGTTTAGGGTCATATAAGTTGGAGCTTCTTCTATTGTAGCTTAGTGTCATATATCTCAAACCTTATTTTTTGCAGTTTAGGGTCATATACATCGAACCTTATTTTACTTTTTTTTAGTTTCATATATCTTGGATCTTCTTTTTCTATATTTTATATTTATATATATCAGACCTTCTTTTGATGTAGTTTAGAGTCATATTTCTCGGACCTTCTTTTGTTGTAGTTTAGGGTCATATAGCTCATACCTTCTTTTGTTTTTGTTTAGTTTGATATAGATAATAACATCTTTAGATGATTCATATGCTTAATACATAGAAGATGAATATTCATGAATGATTCAGACCCCATGTACCCTTATTAGGGTTTTGAAGGATGAATATTCATAAAGGGTTTTGATGCCCTACATCCTTGCTGGTATTATGAAGGATGAATATTCATGAAGGGTTCAGACACATTGAATCCTTACTAAGGTTGTAAAGGATGATTATTCATGAAGGTTTGGGACACTCTATATCCTTATTGAGAACGGATCTCGTATATGGTGACATAATGTTAAAGATTTCAAACCCGCTTGGATAGTTGGATTATGTGTTGTGTAAATCACATATCAAGGAGTTAGAATTGAGGATAATGAGATGGGTTAGACAAACCATGGATGATTTTAAAACAACCTGAGGTCCCAAGTTTCGCTACAATGTTTCTAGGTCTCGTAAGAATCATAATTCCCTTCATGTAAGGACAAGATACCTCTAGTTGATAGGTTTAAGGACCTTATGCAGATCTAAATCTTACATGGTTAAGTAGAGGGGTCTTTTATCAATTCTAAGGGCTATAAAAGAGTTATGAAGATTCAAACACTTGGATAGTGATGTAGGTTATAGAAGAAAGACTATCCATGGGGGTGCTGTCACCCTAGGGAGTAGTTCTATTTATGGTCATGAATCTCAGTCCAATACCCCATGGACTAAGATCATGTGATAGGGAACATTAAAAGGTTTGAGAATGAAGTATCCCCTTATTTCTTTTATAATGGGTATAGTGCATGGTAACATAACATTAAGGATGTAGATTCCACCTAAATAGTATATTAATAGGATTGGTAAATCATGATATGGGAATATATGAGTCAATGAGGAATGAAAACTATTGGGTACTAGGTCGAAACAAATATCTCATGTAGTTAGGGAAATAGCTCATGGATTTAAGGGGGGCCTTTCCCCCATGATCAAAATATCTAACAGGCACAATCTCTAAGGAATTGAATTATTCACCAATAAATCCTAGTGGGGTGCCTTTAAATCAGTTGGTACCTCTTACCAATACACTATAAGAAATAATAGAGAGAAATGAATCAAGGCTATTGGATTTTAGGAGAAGTGTAACAACTCAAGTAATTGGTGGGTATCAACATAGACTTAAAATATAGGAAGGTGATTTATGAAAAATGAAATATTCAACAAGGGTTAAAACACCCTAAAGGATATTTCACCACATAATTAACACATTATCAAGTTTAAGGGGTATAATAAATCATCTCTCTAACTTTTTCTTGGACCAGAGGGGTCCAGTGAGCAGAGATCAGCTTTTACTAGATCCATAATATGAACCCCATGAGATTTTTACCATTTTATTTATGCTATAAATTTTTTCTAATCTCTGGATATGAAGATCTTAGAGATAAGAGACTTGAATTCTGATTAGACCTCCCTTTTTGGGTTTTCATTCTAACATGTTTTATGTCTCTTTCACTAATAGTTTAGGGTATTTTGATTTATACCATCAGAGGCTAGAGTTTAATGTCATACACCTTTGACTATGGTACACATAGTTTATAGTAATGGTATGTGGACCTAGTATCATGGGAGTGTTACAAATATCCTTATTAGGATTCCCAAGGTTTAGATTACTCTAAAACTCTTTTGAGTAGAGTTAAATCATAGATCAAGGTTCTCGAATCATGAGTAATGGTATGATACATCCATGCTAAGGATGATCTCAAATCACACTACATTGATGTGTTGAACTTCAATGTTGTAAAATATCAGAAGGATTATAAGTCCCTTATTGCAAGTCCAAGATACCTTTCGTTGATAGTTTCAAGGAACTTATATAGATGCAACTCTTATACGATCAAAGGGGTGTCTTTTATCCTTTCCAAGGGCTATGGGAGGTTTCCAATAATGCAAGATGATCAAGACATGAAGTGTGACTTGTAGATTGAGGATCTTAGAAATATGATGGAAGCACCTAAAGATTTGGTTGACCATGGTTAATAAGTTGTGATCCTTTGATAAGGAGGTATGATATATGATAGTCTATACAATTTAGCTTCATGCAGTGGGGATGCACCTGCCATGCAGTTTAACATCATGTGACAAGGAACTAATTTTTGTGTAGTTTAATGTCATTGGACTAGGACAATGTGGACCAAAGTGAAATTATACAATGTATCCCTAGAGACACCTTGCATTAGTTGAGGAAATTTGAATGTAGAATTCACTTTATATCTGTTTCCGACGCTTTCGTTGAGCCGGGCGCATCCGTCTGTGAGGATGCACAGCTGTTGCCCCGCATTCCTACTTTCCAAAGGTGGGTGGCATCTGTTCCTTGTTTAGGGATATTTTCTCCTTGATCGAAATGGGATGATGGGATGTAGGTTCTTCCTTCTTTTGATTCCTCCTCAGAACTCATCACCTAGTCTGGGTCTCCCTTATAGATTTAATATGTGGTTCATGAATCTCGTTCCTGGTTCCATATCTTCATGGATGCCGGTTAATTACACTACTTCTGTCAGGACATTCCATGGGTTCCTGACATGGTAGAAACATTCGGTCGGAGTAGATGACAACATCAGGCATGTCGGGGCATCTCTGGGTGCGTGGACATTGGGGAACCTGTATTCTTCCTCATAAGAGGGCATCTCAAGGGTGTAGAACTCGAGGCATTCCACGTCGAATGCGGGGAACCATATTCCATAGGAATGTACCTGAGGTTTTCCTCATCTTTTCATGTTTAACACAGGGTATGCATCATGTTTAACGTCTTGCGAAGACGGTTACACTAAAGGCATTCCATCCGAGGTTTTCCTTGGGCATCTCATAATATCACGAGGTAGGCCGTGAGTTTAATGTATTATGGAGACAATTACGCCAAAGGCATGTCTTTCGAGGTTTTCCTGAGGAATCTCATGATTTTCACGAGGTAGTCCGCGAGTTTTACATCTTGCGGAGATGAAATAAGAGTGATCAGAACATCCCATAGAGATGGATCATATTGGTATATCCCTAGGAGGGAACACCTGAAAGGTTTACCGAATTGATGGATCAGAATGCCCAATGAGGAAAGATCCAAGGTGGTGCGCCTCATGGAGGGGAGATGTCACACCGTAATGGCTGATCTAAACACCACTGAGGGTGGATCAGGGAGAGTGCAGCCCACGATGAGGGACACCATGGCTTACCACTGGCTGGGATTGAACCTCTGGGAGGTTTGTTACCTACTCTGTATAGAGGATAGGGATCAAAACCCATGTAGTTCTAAGGGGTGATGAATCGGGGTGTACATAGAGGACAACGACCCGGAGACATGCTGGGTATTATGCGTGGATAGCGGCCCAAGTACCACTAGGAGCAGCGAGGAGGGTGGATGACATGATCCCATCGGGATGTGGCGGCCCGGGTAAGAATCAGGATGGATGATGGAGAATTGCATGGAGTGGAGGGGGAATGAAATGGGACCGTCGTGAATGTGACGGTAGTGTTGGTCTTGAGCCTCGAAGAGACTTCCTACGTATCCCTGTGGTAGGTAATCAAAGTCTGCGTAGTTCGATGATACTGTGGGACACCTGCGGAGGTGGCCCATGAGAATGGATGCATGGATGGGACCTAGAGGAAGTGGAACCTCCGGGTTGGTTCATGACCTTCCAGACACACATAGGCTCAAGGGAGAGATCAGGAT
Organism: Viscum album; assembly: GCA_963277665.1. Classification (NCBI taxonomy): domain Eukaryota; kingdom Viridiplantae; phylum Streptophyta; class Magnoliopsida; order Santalales; family Viscaceae; genus Viscum; species Viscum album. The sequence goes on along the minus strand of OY728160.1, from coordinate 252,210,166 downwards.
GAGACATGAGTGATGATCTTGAGCCTCATGGAGGTTTCCTACATATCCCCGTGGCAGGGAATCAAAGTTTGCGTAGTTCGTTATGGTGAGAACTGACGTGAAGGGGGTCGGAGCGACCAACGGGTGGTTGGATTGATCCTCAGGGAGGCTTTCTACGTACCATGCCTTGACATAGATCAAATTCTACGTAGTTCAAAATGGGGAATTGTCGAACCGACGTGAATATGGACCTTGGTCTGATGGTTGATGGGCATGAACCTCGTGAGGCTTCCTACGTACCATGCCTTGGCATGGATCAAAGTCCGCGTAGTTCGGGTTGGACACTAGCAAACCGATGTGAAGAGGGACCTTGGTCCAATGGGTGGTGGGCTTGAACCTCATGAGAATTCCTATGTACCATGCCTTAGCATAGATCGAAGTCCATGTAGTTCGGGAAAAAGGGCTATTGAACTGACATGAAGGGGTGTCGGAACAACTGGATGGCAGGGTCCCAACGGCTTACCGCTAGATTGGGATGCGGTTTAACGTCATGCGGGACGGGGGCGTGTCGGAGAACCGATGTGAATAAGGACCTTGGCCCAGGTGGATGGTGGGCTCGAACCTCGTGAGGTTTCCTATGTACCACACCTTGACATGGATCAAAGACCACGTAGTTCAAAAAGGATGTGGGTGTCGGTGAACCGACGTGAAGAAGGACCTTGGTCCGATGGGTAATGGGGCTTGAACCTCCGGAAGGTTTCCTACGTACCATGCCTTGACATGGATCAAAGTCCTCGTAGTTCGGGAAGGGTTTTCATCGGTGAACCGACGTGAAGGTGAACATGTGGCTCCACTGATGGTGGGCTTGAACCTCAAGAAGGCTTCATACATACCATGCCTTGACATGGATCAAAGTCCTCATAGTTCGGGTGTGGTTTCGTCAGCGAACTGACGTGAAGGTGAACCCGTGGGCCCACTGATGGTGGGTTTGAACCTCGTGAGGCTTCCTACGTACCATGACTTGACATTGATCAAAGTCCTCGTAGTTCGGGTGTGTAGTTTAACGTCATGCTGGACGAGGGGCATTTGGGGCTTACGCTCTGAGATAGCCCATGGTGGAGTTTGCTGAACCGACGTGAAGGAGATCAGGATGACCAAAAGGTGGTGGGCTTGAACCTCATGAGGTTTCCTACGTACCTTAACTTAACATGGTTCAAAGTCCCCATAGTTCAGGTTAGTCACGACGGCTTACCACTGGACTGGAATACAGTTTAATGTCATACGGGATGAGGGTGGAACCTGACATGAAGAAACGATCGGGCGGTGGGATTGAACCTCGTGGAGGCTTCCTACATACCATGCCTTGACATGGATCAAAGACCTCGTAGTTCATATGGATTTACAATTTAATGTCATGTGGGACATCATATAGTTTAACGTCATGCTAGAGGACGGCATACAGTTTAACGTCATGTTGGACGAGGGTATTGTCATGGTCAATGCTTACTATAAGCCCACATGAGTCGTGCTTGGTGTGAGAAACAAGAGGCAGTAGAGACCTGAAGATCACGTCATGAAGGGTGCGTCCGTGAGAAGCGAAGAGGGGCTTACGCATTGAGCGGCCCATGGTGCTGGGATTTACTCTAGGATGGAGGCCCGTGTGCTGTTGTGAAATGGCAATGGTGAATGGGATGGAACCTACATGAGGATGGCGATGGTTTCAGGATTGAGACTTGAAGAGGCTTCCTACGTATCCATGTGGCAGGGAATCAAATTCCACATAGTTCATATGATGACAGCTTACGGCCGATTGGGGGTTTCAATGGCTTACCGCTCGATTGGATTACAACGGATTACCGCTGAATAAGGATGTCAACGTCTTACCACTGAATGGGGTCGCAACAGCTTACCGCTGGATAAGGATTACAACGTCTTACTAGTTGATAGGATTACAACGGCTTACTGCTGGATAAGGATGTCAACAGCTTACCACTGCATAGGATCACAACGGCTTACCGCTAGATAAGGATCACAACAGCTTATCGTGGGATAAGGATCGCAACGGCTTACCGCTGGATAAAGATCACAACGGCTTACCGCTGAATAGGATCACAACGGCTTACTGCTGGATAAGGATTTCAATGGCTTACCATTGCATAGGATCACAATGGCTTACCGCTGGATAAGGATCACAACGGCTTACCGATGGATGGAGTGACAACGGTGAATGGGTCTTACGCAAATAAGTTGCTCGGGTGCGGTTAAGGACCAACAATGGTGAATGGGGATTACGCAAGGAAGATGCCCGGGTGCCGCTATGGAGCGGAAATGGTGGATGGGGCTTACGCAAGGAAGTTGCCAGGGCGCCGCTGTGGAGGGGAAATGGTGAATGGGGCTTACGTAAGGTAGATTCCTAGGTGCCGCTCTAGAGCGGCAATGGTGAATGGGGATTACGCGAGAAAGTTGCTTGGGTGCCGCAATGGAGCGGTAATGGTGAATGGGGCTTACGCAAGGATAGTGTCTGGGTACTGCTATGGAGCGGCAAGGGTGAATGGGGCTTACGCAAGGATGATGCCCGGGTACCGCTATGGAGCGGCAATAGTGAATGGGGCTTACGCGAGAGAGCTTCCCGGGTGCCGCTATGGAGTGGAAAGGGTGAATGGGGATTACGCAAGGATGATGCTCGGGTACCACTATGGAGAAGAAATAGTGAATGGGGCTTACGCAAGGATGTTTCCTGGGTGCCGCTATGGAGCGGCAATAGTGAATGGGGCTTACGTGAGAGAGCTGCCCGGGTGCCGCTAGGGAGCGGCAATGGTGAATGGGGCTTATGTGAGAGAGTTGCCCGGGTGCCGCTAAGGATAGGCAATGGTGAATGGGTCTTATGCAAGGTAGCTTCCCGTAATTTTTCCTCATGTCTAGCCACAAGGGCATCCCAACTCACTGGTGAATTGAGGCCTTCACCCATGCACTGGTGCACAATAGGGATAATTCCAAGGGGTGTTGGAATCATGCCACAGTAATCAGGGCATTAGGCATCTTATTCTTGAAGCATAAGGCATCACCTGTTTAGTGCAAGAATCATCCTATGGTTGGCACATAGGGTGTGATACAGTTTAGATTCATGTAGATAGGACTATTTGCATCTCATGCTTGGAGCATAAGGAATCTCTAGTTTAGAGTAAGAGGCATCTAATGTTAGGAACATAGGGAATACTGCAGTTTATAGTCATGTAGAGAGGACTGTTGGCATCTCATGCTAAGATAATAAGGAATCTCTTATATTGGGTAAGAGGCATCCTATGTTTGGAACACAGGGCGTACTACAGTTTATAGTCTTGTAGATAGTACTGTTGGCATCTCATGCTAGGAACATAAGGCATCTCTTATTTGGAGCAAGAGGCATCCTATATTTTTTATACAGGGATCACTACAGTTTATAGTTATGTAGAGAGGACTATTGGCATAAGGTGCCTGGGAATGGATGGTGTTGGGACTTACGCGAGGGCGGCCCTTTCTGGTTCTACCTGGCATAGGAGCCAAGTGATAGGGTTTGGAAGAGTTGTCTGAGGAATGGTTCGACTCAAGGTACTTAGGGAATTGATGATGAGAATCTCAAATCACGACATGGGAATGAAACCAAGAGGAATATGTCGACTCAAGGTGTTTCATGGTGTGTGGAGGAGTATCTCAAATCATGGTTTTCCATAGGTTGAAGGTGGGTGCGCATAGGGGAGTAATGGAAAATCCCGACATCCCAGCCCGAAAAGTTTGCGGTGCGACTCTCCATTTTTCATGGGGGTCTGTGACGGTAGCAAAGGGACCGGCCCGGAGGGCCGAAACCACAGCCCGACACTGACCCCGAGCGGGGGGGTCGGGGCGCAGCCCCCGCAGTATGGACCGATGGGCGCGAAGGTAGGATACTCATAGAGGATTGGTCTTAGAGAAGTAGATTCACAGAGAAAAGGGGATCGGGGAGCATGGGGTCTTGTAGAGCATGGCCTCACAGAGCAGCATCGTGAAACATGGACTCGCAGAGCATCATCACGGAGCATGGACTCGTGGAGAATCATCGCGGAGAATGGACTCGCGGAGCATTGACTCGCGGAGCATGGCTTCGCGGAGCATCGGCTCACAGAGCATAGGCTCACGGAGCAGCAACGCGAAGGAAGTTGCTTGCGGAGTAGGGACTCGCGGAGCAGCAACACGAAGGAAGCTGCTTGCAGAGCATGGCTTCGTGGAGCTGCTTCGCGAAAGAAAGCGGAGCTCCACGAACCGGGAGATCGGCTGCCAAAAGGGTGGAAAAATGGCCGTCCAGAGAAGGGGGGTGAGCTGGGTATTTATAGGCAAGGGGCGCCGTGAAGCAGAGCTCGCTCGGTGTGAATGGGGCTTTGGTTTCTTCGCAACGGGTCGCGAACATCAACCGGGTTCGCGGAGGGGTACCGCCTCTTCTGCTTTGCGGCGGATTCGTGAACGTCAGGGCATTCACGGAGCATTACTGCCTCTGATGCTTCACAGCGGGTTCGAGAACGTCAGGGAATTCGCGAATCCTCTCGCCTTCTTGATTCGCGGCGGTGCTTTGCAACCGCAGAGGGGGCTTCGCGATCAGGCTTCGCAAACCAGTTTTCCAGCCCAACTTCAAATGTCCATAACTCCTAATCCGTAACTCCTTTTGGGCCCTATGACCTACCAAATCAAAGCTTGAAAAATGGGATACGATCATGGATCAGGTATGGAAGCATTTGGAAAATTTTGGGGACACGTTTTCCAGTGCCAACAATATCCTTTAATAGTCTTACTAGTAGGTAGCCATATGTTGGGCCTCCTTTTTCATATATCTTACTCATGAAAAAGAAATCCATACAAAGATGTAACTCATAAATAGGCAAGATGATTTTATATTACTTGACCATTATTAAGTGGTTAAAGGTATTTCAAGGTTTACTAGAGATTAGGGAATATGTAATTTTCTATAGTTTTTATTACATTGGGTTTCTTCATGTATCTCGTAAGGGTAGGAATTATTCCACAAACAGATCTTTCAATGAAGTCCCCCTGCATAGATCTAACTCATATTTGGGAAGAGGAGGACATTTTATGTTTGATTTTGAAACTTAGCCCAGGATTTGGGATCTGAACATCACTATGTATCCTATGATAATAGGATTCAAGCCACATATAGTTCTTATAATGACTCCCTACGTAGATCTAACTCGTATGCAGGGAGGGGGTATTTTTTATTTCCTTTTCTTGAGTGCGCCTTGACACAATAATTGGCTAAAAGGGTTCTCAATGTAAATCAATATCATACATAGATAAAGGGAATTTCCATATTCTTTTCTAGTATGGGAATGAAAAATTCCACCTTATCACAAACATATGGATAGAGGCCACATATCCTTTCATGGATTTGGATCTCATATTAGAAGTGGGTCCCAAAAGATAGCACACTTTAATAAGTTTTATGTTTTGTAGGATGAAAGAATGGGATCACCAAGAGGAATGAATAAATCATGTAATTTGGGTATTCATAGGAGATTAATACCCTGAAATGAAATGGTATAAGAATATAATTTTAGAATATCTTTTGACAATGAGTACAGTGCACAAATATATAACATTGAGGGTAGCCTAATCTTCTTGAATATTTTGGTTATGTGATGTGTAAATCATAACCAAATAATATATGATTCAATGGGAGGTGGAGACTAATGGGTATAAGTCAACCATTTGTAATGGAAGAATATCATATCACACACAGTTAGAAAAATATCTCCTGGATTTAAGGGGGGACTCTCCTCTGGTACTAAAACATACACCAGGAAGAATCTCTTAGGCATTTTGTTATTCACCAGGGAATCCTGGTCAGTTCCTTTCAAATTAGACAATCCTTATTACCATTATGCTATAGGGGAGAACCAACAATACCTGGGATTGAAGTCCATGGTGTTCCAATAGAAGTGTATCAACTCAAGGAATGGATTGGTATTAACTTGGATACCAAATTCATAAAGTTGTTTCATGGAGAAAGTAATAGTAAATAAGGGTTAAATCACCCTAAAGAATAAACCAATTTGTATTGAACGCATTTTTAGGGTTAAGAGATAAGACATGAAACTCTTGAGTACATAATCATCAGGAGGGATAATCCTCCCAACATAAAGAACTCATTTCATACAGTTTAACATCATGAGGCAAATATGGGTTCCCCAATATTTGAATAATATGCACCTCAATAATTCTATTGAGAGTGACTTTCCAAGTTCCCTGAGATCACATGATTCATGATCTGTGTAAAAAAATAAGAGAAAACTAGGAAATCTATTAAACCAAACTTGATTGCATGAAAGGATACATACAGGGGCATTCACATTTTTATGTGAGTAGGGTTTATGCACATATTTGGTTCTCATTAAGGAACATAGTTAAAAGTAATGAAGATTTGTGGCTAGGACTAAAATATATTATTCATGCTTCACTATGTACCCTATGAATATGGTAATCAAGCCACATGTAGTTATTATATATGGTATCTATATAGATCTGACTCTTACATAGAGATAGGGAGTTTTAATTTTTGCATATATCTAACTCATGTATAGTGAATTACCATTGAATATAGATCCTAAGTTAATAAATAATGAAACCTAGGGTGGTTGAGGTTTTGGTGCTAGGATAAGGGTGAAATTATATTGTCTTGATGTAGATTTGTTGGAGAAAACCTAGTGTAATCTGATAAACCACTCCACCATGAACATTTTCCATAGATATGGCTCATATGTAAAATAGGTCAAGTCCCACAAGGTAAGAAGATGCGTGATGTTTAATGTCGTGTGACTAGGAAGTGTACAATATAGTTTAATGTCATTGAGTAAGGATATTTTCATGCAGTTTAATGTCATATGACTAGTACCTAGTTGTCCTATAGTTTAAGTTCATGGAACAAGGACCTGGGATGTTTTACAGTTTAACATCTTTCTACAAAGACTTAATAGGTTTCACTATTTAACATCATGTGATTAGGATGTGTTATGTGCGGTTTAATTCCATGTGGTAAGGATGCCTTTTGTGTAGTTTAACATCATGTGGTAAGGATGTATAAATGTTGTGTAGTTTAAAGTCTTTTCACTTTGAATTTTGGTATGACAGTAATTATAAAAAGTATTTATTGATGAACCATGAATTAGTGGAGGAATAACTTGTTCCCCATCCACTATGGATAATAATTAAGATCCATTGGAATAGAACTTATGTATGATGTAAGGTCCTTCCCACTTGGGTTATAGCTTTGGGGGTTTATTCCCTGGTATCATCAATGTTTTGGGAACCAGTACCAATTCTCCTTAGAGTAATGAGATGAGGTGGACCTTTTTGGTGAAGGATCATGTAGTCTAGTTCTGATGGACTTTGAGGTTATGTAATGTACACAAATAATTTTCATAGATTCATTCTAACTCATCAAGACACTTTATTTATTGTTCATCCCCTGAGATTTTTCCATATATAGTAGTTCAGAGTGAGTGAAACTTGTCTTCTATGGGTAATAAAAAATTATTCCATAAACTAGTGAGTATGGTTTCTCTTGCATGGTAGTGTGGGTTGTGATGAGGTAGGATCATAAATCATACATGATCTTGTCTGGACAAGAATTATTGTATTTTTTCTCTATTTTATAGATTAAATTTCATAGATACTTATTTAAGACCTCTATCTTCCCATTTTACACTGCATGTTAGCGAGATGAATGGTTGGAATCGATGTTGCACTCTTGATATAGCTTCTTCAACTCATAGGAATAGAATTTGGTTCCATTGTACATCAGCATTTTTCAAGGAAAACTGAATCTGGTAATGATATAAGAATTCCTGAAGTTGATGATATTCTTTATCCTGAATTTATTGAGGGGTGTGGAATTAAACCTTATGGAAAAGAATTCAGTAGTAGTAAGGATGTACTTAAAATAATTATCTATATCTGGGGAATATATCACCATGACATCCATTCCCTATATAGAAAATATCTAGGAATATTTAGCTATGTGTAGTAACTCTAGGGGTCGATGGATAAAGTTTTCATGTATATAAGATACATGGAACTTATTGTTGAACTCCACGCAATATTATATCATCATCTTATATAATTAACTAATCCTCATAATTTGGTGGGAGATCATATTTCCAAACTAGTGAGCATTGTAGGAGGTGGTATGGACATCCTTCATGATATCATAGGTCTCTCCTTCTACAATTCATCTAAGGAGGACTCCATCAAAGCCTCATTTATATATAGATTTCTATTAATTTGACTCTTATTGAATGATAAAGTTTTCTGCCCAACAATGAATCTATTTTCTTTTAGATCAATTCAATGGGAGGTTCCCATTTTAGAGGTAATTTATTATGGGATATATCCATCCTATAATGGATATCAACTTATCATGTCATGAGGAAGCATTGACCTAATTGATTTCCTCCATGTAGATGATTATGACTAGTGAGACTAACCTTCAGTGTGTGATGATAAAACTATATCATCTTGGTCAAGATCAGCCAGGACTATAGATAAATTATCTAGTGTGTCGGCATTAGAATTATGTGATCTAGGGATGTGATATAACATTGGATCAAAAGGTAACTCTTCTATCAGTACCCTCATATATCTGATGAGAGGGTTCAATTATTACTTTTTAATTTCATATTCACCATTGATCTATTTAATAACTAGATCTAGGCAACTTTTTACATTTAGATAGCTGATATGTAGCTATAGGTCTAGTTCCAGGCCTACAATAAGAGCTTGGTATTTTGCCTCATTATTAGTACTGCCTTCAGACAGTGAGAAGTAGTCTAGAAAAATTGACTTGTCCGGGGGGAAAATAAAATCCATAGACCAACCCGATTAAGCTTTGAGTTTTCCATTTTCCTTCTAATCATACTTTAGGAGGCCTGGTAAAAATACATCTCCCACATTTGGGGATGCAAAGGGCATCGAAAACCTCTTTTTCTAGAAGTTTGGTGTCCACTATCATGTTTTATTGGACATGATCTGAAAAAAAGATATTATTTGGTGCCTGTATTTTGATTGATTTATATGAAATGAATTGAATGTAATAATGTTTCAAGATAATCACCCATTAGGCCAAAAAAACCAGTTAATATAGGACAGTTGAGAATATACTTGAGCGGGTTGATATGAGAGACCAAGTGGACTTTATGATGTTGTAATTAATGCCTCATCTTTTGAGCTATGAATATGGGTGTGAGGTAGTTATTATCGATATTAGATTATTGGGTATCAGTATTTAGCATCATATGGTTAAGATAGTAAATATTTTTTTCATTTCCCGTATCATTTTTATATACAAGGATTTCATTGGTTGATCACTCCATACTAGCCACATATAGGATGAGTAGCTACCCCTCTATCGGTGGAATTAAGACCTGTGGATAAAAAAGGTACTAATTGAGGTTCTTGAAATCTTATTAGTATTATTCATTTTTAAAATCAATATAAAATTTTCTTAGGGTGGATTTTTTATATTTTTTTGAAATGATTTGTTTTTCATTTAATAGTCAAAAATATTGATTTTTGTAAAATTATCATTTCTTCTCATTAGATAAAATAATTTAAATTCCAATTATATATTGGATTTGGTCTTAAAGTTACACATAATCCTTTTTATTTATAATAATCTAATTAATTTTATTTTAATCAAAAGAAATCTTGATTTTGGTACTAATCTATTTTTATTCTTAAAAACGCATTTTTTCTAAAAACTATTTTTTTATGTATGTAATTTTTTTCATTTTAATTAATTAAAATAACAACTAATATGGAATTATTTAAATTAATTTATAGATAACATATCTATATGTATGACTTTAAATTCATATAATGAATATTACTAGTCATAGAGTTAATGTAAAATCATATTTTCATTGAAAAATGTATTTTTTGGAAAACCATTTTTGTTATGCTTTGTAACATAATTATAAAATAAATTTATTCCACTTAAAGATGTTTTATTTAGTAAAATAGATTCCATATTTTTAATTATTGCAATTAATATTATTAAATAAGTTAAACTTAATTATTTTCATAATTAATATTACAAATGGTAAAAATGCATCACCATGGTAAAAGGGTAAATCAGATTAACCAAGGTTAAAAATAAGTGATATGGGCACCATTTTTCGTCTTAAATGTTATTTGATGAAGTTATTTATACCCTTATCACCTTATGATATATATTTATTTTTTATGGGACACTTTTCCATGAAAGTGACCAGTATGATAATTTAATTAAACAAAAAGACAAAATGTCACTCTCTTATTTTTAAAAATTCTCTTATATGTTCACATAGGGACAAAAGAAAGTTTTGAATGAACCTTAATTTTTATTTTCAGAATAATGAAATTATTTTCATGATGGTAATATATTTTAAATTTTTATTAATTATATAATTTCCTTAAATTCTTATGCAACGCCGACACAATATTTCTTCAATTAATAGAAAAATAAAATAAAATATTTTAAAAACATTAAAACTAATATAATTTGATTGATTTATAGTGTTACAAAAAAAATTTAGATATATATGACATATTAGGGATGTATTTAAACAATATATTCTAATTTAATATTTTACATGGTGTCTTTAATGTCAAATTAAATAAATAGATCCAAAATTAACATTAATGATATATATTAATAAATAATATTTTATAAAATTATTTAAAATTCATAAAAATATAATATTCATCCAATTTAAGGTAATATGGTTTAACATATCAACCATGGTCCAATTAATAGTCGTTTTTATATTTATTATAACATTCTTACCCTTTAATATTGAAATAGTTATTATCGTGGTTAAGGTTAAAATTGGTTATCTAAGGGGTTAAACCAAAAGATAAGGTATAAAACACCACTTAAACCTATTAAACTTTATTGGATGATATTATTTAAGCCAAATAATATCTTATCTTTTAATATATGGAAATTTTGAATAAAATTTATAGAGAACTACCTTTCTATATTTTATTCTTTTAAGAAATTCTAGAAGTGCTCCTCCCCTCACTTATAAAAGGGTACCTCCTCGTCTCTTTTATTAACACTTCAAAAGCCTTTTGGTTCATCAAATACCGGCCCATATAAATTTATTAATTCCATTACCATGAAATATTGACCCTTTTTTAATTATAAAACCCTCCTAGGAAGGCTTTTTGTGCAAACCTAAATAGGCGGTTTGAAGAAGAGGTGTTGTTCTTAACTAAGAGTTTTTGTTTTATTTATTCTCCCACATACTTATATATTATTTAACCATGATGATATAATATAATAATTATATATCATATATTTATATTTTATTATGTTAATTTCATCACCAACATCCATCTTTTATTCTATAAAATGGGAAATGAAATCGTTGATCGTGTGTACGGTGGACTACCTCCTCGCAAATTGATGTAATTCATTTTTCATCACCACCTCTCATGTGTAGATATAATGGTATATTTAATGTATATATGTTATATTTATGAAATAATTATACTTCTATAATTATAATATCACATCTACCTTCTTTAAATCCCATCAATTGGAAAATAAAAATGTTATTTGTGCGTACATGTGGACTACCGCCTCCACGAAGTGATGAAATTCGTTTTTCATTTTATTTTAAAATGGTTGGTAATAAGGATATATTTAATTAATATATATGATATATATGATATAATAAATATTTTTTAAGGGTTAAATATTATCTACCTTTATTTTTTCCATCCTTTAAAAAAATAGAAACAACGTTCATGCGTACGTATGACCTACCATCTCCATGAATGGTGTATTTAATTTCTTTATATCTTACTTTTTTAGATGACTATAGATATATATACAATGAATATATATGATAATTATATCTTTATTAAAATCCTTAATATTATTTAACCATGATGAATGTACAAATACCAAAACTACCAAACCAAAACATATATAAAAAATGAAGTAGTTATCACACGAAATGGTGATTTTAATAAATAATTATAAATAAACAGGTGATAAAAGGTTATAAGTAAATCATATATGGTATGATATATATGATTATTTTAATGGAATATATTTATAATAAATATATATTTATTATAAATTACTTTTATAAATGTACGATAGAAATCAAACCTGAGGTAAGGGGTTTCATAATTCAATTTCTTTTCATTGGGTTATATTACTTCTTCATTATCTTTGGTATTATAAGATTATGAGTATAATAAAATTTTATTATTTATATTATATTTAAACTTTTTTTATATAGAATTAATTTTGATGAACATAATCTATTCAATGATTAATACACAATTCAATGGTATGATCTTTATAAGATATTTCATCTCAACTTCCACTCTATTGAGACATATATGGTGTTATGCACCAATTTTTTTATGAGGTGTATCTAATTCCCCTTTGATATGATATATCATGATTAACTTTATATTCTTGTAATTTAATGTTTCATTTTAAGCTATCACTTTCATGGGGGTTATGATTCAAAAGTTACCAAAGTGACAAGGGTTTATTTCACAATCTCATTTTAATTAGGATTGTTTATGATATAATTTCCTTTTAAGGAAGTTATTTAATAATTTTATAATAAACCCATTTCATTTAATTATCCTATGGTCACTTCTGAAAATTAAAATGTTCCTTCCATTTTCCACCCTTTAAGTACTGAAAATACTGAAATTGTTTTCTTAACTAAAACTATCTTTATTTATCTTCAGTCTAAAAAACATTTTCTTCCATGTTTGTGTTTTCTAAAAATTCACTCAATAATGTTTTTAATATTATCCTATAATTTTTTAAATTCATCTTTACCTGTGATTTAATTTTTACAAAACTTTCTAAAATGAACCTTCTTATAATTTTCTGAAAGATGCACTTTTTTCTTTTTACCAAAAATATGAATGGAATCTTGTTTTAACATACTCGGCATGAATATAATTTCTTGTCATCATGATTCCTAAATGATTTTAAGATTACTTTAAAAGTTTTCATGGTTACTTTCAAAGGAAATGTATTTCCTAATATTCTAGAATTTTTTATTTTTTAAAATTGGACTTCGAAGTGAAAAGGATATTTCCCTCAAGAATATTTTTAATGATATATTTATGGTATTTCCATTCATCAACAATAACCCTTTTGTTATCCACTAGGAATATATTATTATGATATCATCCTTATTCTTTCTTCGAATGGGTTATGATCAGTTTTCCTAGGGAATTTATTGAAATTATGTATTCTAATTCTTACTATAAGAATATTTTTTGAATAATAAATGTTGATTAAGTTGTATTGTTTATTCATATGATGAAATAATTGGACTTATTATGTGATGGGTGGGTCCCGAAATTCCATAGCCCCTAGATGTATCAATAGGTATCATGAGAAAAACTAGTTTGTGTATTTTTCAAAGGTCTTACATATTTATTTAATATTTCTTTTCATGAGGCCTTGAAGGTATGTTTAGGACATCCATCATTATAAAATCCATCATTATGAGATTTGTAATTGATCTCTATGTGATTAGTTGAATAGTCATGATATCCATGCATAAGTTTCAATATCAAGTGATTATTTATATAGAATTATTTGACAATCATTTAATCCTTCCATATTATTCTATGTTCTCAAGTTATTGATTGAATGGAATTTTTTTTCAGTAATTCACTATGACATATTGATTATACATTATTTATTATATGATAGATTCCCCTATTTGTGTTTCCTTACTGAGCATTTTAGTTTTACATTATTTTTTTCCATTCCCTAAGATATGAAAAGGATTCTTTGAATGAGTTCAATGATGAAAAATATTTACCCTCACTGTGTTTTTTATTTTATGTTTTCAAATATAATGTGATATTCAAGTATGTATCTAGTTTACCAATTCTAGTAAACTATTCATTCCTTTGGTATACGATTATTTTTATATAATTTCAATGTAATAAAGTAGCCACTATCTCTTGGATACTAGATTCTGAGTCTTTAAAGTTGGTATTAGAGAATGTTTATTAGAAACCTGAGGAATTATATTTAAGAAAACATATATTAGGGAACATAACCCTATGATTGGATTTAATGATAAGTCTAAGTATATAATAACATCCAAAAAAATTTTAACGTACAGATTATGTGGTGTTCCTTTAAATACATCTCTGTAAAGATACTTCATGTGGACATGGTTTTGGCACAGATGAATCTAGGGGTAATAACCCCAAAAATTATTGGTCGAGTATATCTCATCCATAATTCTGATGTACGGTGAGTGTTCCTTTATTATGAACCTAGTTTAACACTCCAAGGGGATATACTTAGGTTAATTCACATTTTCTTTATAAACCATCATAATGTATTTGAATAGATGATGATTGTGGATGACCTAGGTTAAACAAAAGGCTTCATAGATTGAAAAGAAGGTGTCATAATTTAGAGATACTATAAATGATTTTTCATAATTATGATTATTGTTTCTCATACCATGATATTTTGTTTTTTTCAATGACTGGAACTGGGAGGAATGGTGTTAATGATGAATTTTATGGACAATATGGTGATTCTGAGAAACTAAATGAGATGATGACTAAATATATTTTGATTATGAATAATCATTTATAATGATATATTATTAAAAACCTATACTTTAACCTATTATCATACTCACCAAATAAGATAAGTATAGATTCCTCTAAGAGAATGGGTGGTGGAGACCATCGAGAAAATAAGGCTAAATTTCCTTCATTTTAGAAATATAGAAATAGACACCTAGGATAATGTCTTAGAGAAAAAGAAAAATGTTTTATGTGTGGAATATAAGGGTGTAGAGAAATGAATTATTGAAGAAAAATGAGGAGTTCAATAGAGAGAAATAAATTTCATCCTAGATATCTTTTTATAGTTCTTTTTCTTAAATGTGGGGAACCTGGGAATTATCTAAGTCAATTTCATATTCTAAAGGTTAACTCCTAGACCAAGGAAGGGCATATGTTATACCAATAATTGAAGTGAAGATATTTAAGTATTTATGCATTGGGATTCGATAATTATATTGTAGAAGTATTTTTATTAATGGTATTTTGGTTATAATAACCATGAGACATCTAAGGATTATTCCATAGTAGTTTACTTTAAGGATTGTAAAGAATATGTAGAATGGTACTGATAACCGAGAAAATTGTTTCAAGGTAGAGTGATATTTTATGGAAAACACATGACTAGGGGAAATATATCCATTAATATGTTCCTGATGTTGAAGTAATAATGTTTATTTGGGATAAAGAGATGATTTACATTAATTAAGTAAATCATATAATATTGGTGACCTTGAAAATGATTAGTGATTTGGTGACAAAGTAATTTATGATGGAGTTTAATTCATTTTTAAATTCATGGAATATATTCTACAATCTATGATTTTATTTATGGAATAAGGATATAGTTAAATTTGGAATCAGTTATCGTTTTATTTAGGTTTTATGGTGATCAAGGTATTCAAATATTAGGTAGGTAGCAATAAGAGTTACTTTATAATGTTTGAGGGATTAATGTTAAGTAGATTTTTTATATTTAGTGATTGTATTTATAAATTTTTTAATTTTTAATTTAATCAAACATATTTTGGAAGTTTTTTTATCGATAAATACTTATGGAATATATTAAGTTGAACTTTGGGTGTTACTGTTGAGGTTTTAGATATTAATGTATTATATTGGATAACGAGTGATAACAATCTCAGTTTTGGAAAGTATTTAGAGACATATGGATAGAATGTTCACTTTTTTAGGGATATTATATTCAATTAAAATTTAATTTTAGTGATTAGGGAATAAAAAACCATATTGGATATTCATATCTTGGAGCAATAAAGGAATTAGAAATTGATTGAAGCATCACAAAGGGATGAAATTGTTCAATTAAGTATATTTTATGGTGTTCTATATAATGATAGAAATATAATCCCTAAACTTTACCAAAGGATCTTCAAATAAAAAAATTATACATTTACCTTCATTTATAATGAATCAATGGCCTTTTCGCCCATCATAGATTTATGGCTTTGTGGTCATTAACTTTATCCTAAATATGTTCTCTATCAATCGCTATTAGTTCTCCGGAATTAGTTTTCTCCTCCATGTGTAAATTTTCACTTCCCATTAATTTTATCTTATTTATAAACCTAGTTTTGTGTTATTCTAGATTACCTTTTTATTTCCTTTTCCCTCTTTCTAATAGGATGTTTTATTAACCCATTTTACAAAGTGGGTTTTCAATAAAGGTAATTTTAAATATAAAACCCTTGATTGTCGAGATAAAGTTCAAATTACAAGTATTAAATTTATTCAATGTGGGGAGAATGTAACACCCTGATATTTTTAAAACAATAACATTATGTTTAATAACATATATGACACACAACACCAAGTTTTAATGACTCATAAAATATATTATTTAAATATGATCATTATAACCAAGAAGTTGAATTGAATGGTAAAATAGGATTAAATGCATTATTAAATATACATAAGGGACCCAATCAATAAAAATTTATTTATTAATTATTAGGAAAAAAGCACATAATTTTTAGAAAAGTCATTTTATGCTTCAAAAACACATTTTCTTCAAAAATGTTTTTTTTTTGCGTGGATAATATAATTGTTTTCCAAATTTTAGTAATGGTGTTTTATAAAATTTATATCATATTTTAAATCATAATATAAAATTTATTTTAGGGTGAAATGTTCATATTTTTCTTAAAATATTGGTTTTTCAGTGAATAGTGAAAAATATCAATTTTTGTAACAGTGTCATTTCTTTTCATTAAATCATGTAATTTAAAGTATGATTATATTTTGGAGTTGCTATTAAAGTTAAATATGATCCATTTTATTTATAATAATCTAATTAATTTTATTTTAATCATCAATTTTTCTGACTTTGGTATAAATTTATTTTTATGCTTAAAATCACATTTTTTTCTAAAAACTGTTTTTAAGTGAATAAAGTTTTCCCATTTTAGATAATTAAAATAACACCAAATGAGATATTTTTTAAATTAAATTTATATATTATATATATTTATATTATTAAAATTAATATAATAAATAATACTAGTCATACAGTTAATGTAAAATCATCTTTTTTGTGAAAAAAGTGTTTTATAGAAAACCATTTTTCATCATGCTTTGCGGGATACTTATAAATTAATTTGTATCACTTATAGATATTTAATTTGTAAAAATGTATTCCATATTTTGAATCATCATAATTATTATTATTTAATATTTCTGGATTAATTGTTTTCATAATAAATAGCAAAAAAATTAAAAAATTGTCACCATGGTAAAAGGGTAAATCGGGTAAACCTAAGTTAAAACTAAGTGATAAGGCCACCATATTTAATCATAAATCTTATTAAATGAATTTATTTCAACCATTATCACCTTATAAACTATATTTATTTTTATATTTAATACTTTTTAAGGAAAGTGACCTATATAATAATTTAAGTAAAGAAAAAGACAAAATGTCACTCTCTTTTAAAAAATATCTTATGTCACAGAGGACAAAAGCAAGTTGTGAATGAATATTAATGGTTATATTTATAATAATATTATTATTTTCAATATGGTAATTTATTTTTAGTTTTTATTAATTATATATATACCTTAAATTCTTATGCAAAGCAGACACAATATTTATTTAATTAATAGAAAAATAAAATAAATGATTTTAAGAAAATTAAAAGTAATATAATTTGAGTGAGTTATAGTGTTAAAAAAATTTAAGATACATATTAACTATTAGGTATGTTTTAAAATAATATATTTCAATTCCATATTTTTCTTAGTGACTTTAAAGTAAAATTAAATGAGTAGTTCTAAAATTGACATTAATGATATTTAATAATAAATAATATTTTATTAAATGATTTAAATTTCATAAATATATTATCTTCATCCAAGTGAATTTAATATGGTTTAAAATATCAACCATGGTATATTTATTATCCATTCATCTATTTATTATAACATTATTACCATTTAATACTGAAATTGTTGTTACTACGATTAAGGTTAAAATAGGTTAACTAAGGGGTTAAAAAAGATAAGGTTAAAAACAAAAATTAAACCTGTCAAAATTTTATTGGTTAATGTTATTTTAAAAAAATAATACCTTATATTATAATATATATACATTTGGAATCAATTTTTATATAATGTGCTTTTCATATTTTAATCTTTTAAGAAATTCCAGAAGTGCCCCTCCCCTCACTTATAAAAGAGAACCTCCTCTTCTCTTTTCTTCACACTTAAAAAGAATTTTGGTTCAGAAAATACATAAGAAAATACCTTAATTAATTACCTTAATACTTCTTAGAGGGATTTTTTTATTATAAAATCCTCCAAGGAAGGATTCTGGTGCAAACCTAAATAGGAGGTCCGAAGAATACGAATCATTCAGAATCGACCATTTTTGTTTTATTTCTTCTCCCATATCCTTAGAATATTATTAAAAAATATTATATAAAAATATAATTATATAACATATAATAATATTTTATTATGTTAATTTAATTACTGAAATCTATCTCCTCTTCCATTAAATGGGAAACGAATCAATCGATCGTGTGTATGGTGGAATACCGCCTCACGAATCCACGTAATTTATTTCCCATCACTGCCCATCACAGCTAGATATAATGATGGATTTAATGTATATACATGATATTTATTAAATAATTATGCTTATTTAATTATAATATCCAATATAACTTATTACCTTTCAATCTGTTCGAAAATGATAATGTCATTCATGTGTACGTGTGGATCATCACCTCCACGAAGCGATGTGATTCATTTTTCATTTTATTTTGACATTGATGGTAATAAGGATAGATTTAATGAATATATATTATATATATTATATAAATATTATTATTTAAAGGGTAAATGTTATTTACCTTTCTTTCTTTCCATATATTTAAAAATATAAACAACGTTCAAGTGTAAGTATGGCCTACCGTCTCTATTAACAATATAATTCATTTCTTTATATCAAAATTTTATAGAAGAATATAAATATATATAAAATTAATATATATAATATTTATATAATTATTAAAATTGTTGATATTATGTAACTAGGATCCAAGGTAAGTACCAAAACTACTGAACCAAAACATACATAAAAATGAAGCGGTAATCACCCGAAATAGTGATTTTAATAATGAATTGTTAATAAATGGGTGATAAATGGTTATAAAACATAATATATTTTATGATATATATAATTATTGTTATATAATAGATTTATAATAAATATATATTTATTATAAATGATTTTAGAACATGTACTAAGGAAGTCTGACTTGGGGTAAGGGGTTTCATAACTCAATTTCTTTTTATTGGGTTATATTACTTCTTCATTAAATTTGATATACTAAGATTATGTGTGTAATGAATTTTGATTATTTTATGTTGTATTTAGAGAAATTTTATGTGTATTTAATTTGGATACACATAATATATTCATTTATTAATTCTCACTTCAATGGTATGATCTTTGTAAGAGATTTTGTCACAATTTCCACTCTATTGAGAACTATGTGGTGTTGTGAACCTATTTATTTTTATGAGGGTTTATCAACTGGACCTTTGATATGATATATAATTATTCCATTTATATTCGTGGTATTTAAAGTTTAATTTTAATTTATCTATTTCATGGGGGTTATGATTCAAAAGATACTAAATTGGTAAGTGTTTATTTCCCAATCTCATTTTAATCAGGATTGTTGCTGAGGAAACATCGGGAGTCGCAACAACTGAATAGGTTTTTAGATGAAGAAAACATAGAAGAAATAAGTACACATGACACATATATTTATGGGGTTTAGGAAATTATCTTTATATCCATGGAGAGGCAAAAAATTTACTAGTTTCAACAGCACAAATTACAGAGTGTATCAGAGCTTCACACACACAGAAACCCTTGTCTGAAATGGGCTGATAAAGAAGATGAAACACTGTTACACCAACCACATAGAAATTAAATTGTGAAATAGTGAAAGGTGGCTGGAAGTATGCATATCTATAGTACTACGGCCACCCAAGTCAAAGGTGATATAGTGGCCGGTAGCTAGAAGACCGCAAAGCTACAATAGTCATGCTAAAAGCCTGCACTGTTATAGTGCCATATTGGTGTATGTTGTTTGGGTCTACTATAGTTATTCATAGTTGTTACAATTCCCTATTGATTTATTCCGTTCAACTCTATTATAGTCGGTTAGAGTTGCTATAGTGGCCAACAGTTGGAAGCTCAACCTGCGAAGTTTCATCCGGGTACATAGTATGGGCCGGAAGAATTTGGCCCAATCATTATCCAGAACAGATTAGGAAACACTAATCCAACAATTGTTTATTCTTGAATTTCCTTTAAATAAAATTATTTAATCATTTTATAATAAAACCATTTAATTTAATTCCCCTAGTAATATTTTTTAAAATAAAAAATTTCTTTTTATTTTACACTCTCTAATTACTCAAAATACCAAAATCATATTTTTAACTAAAACCATATTTATTCATCTATTAGGTTGAAAAAAAAATTTCTTCCATATCCATGTTTTAAAAACTATTTTTAATAATGTTTTCCATATTATCCTATAATTTTTTAAATTGATTTTTACCCATGATTGACTTTTTACAAAAGGATTTAAAATTAATATTTTTGTAGTTTTTCAAAAGATAAACTTTTGACTTTTATAAAAAAATTGAAAGGAATAATTGCTTTAAAATTACTAACAAGAATAGAATTTATAACTATCATGAACTCTAAATGATTTTAATCTTCCTTTAAAAAATTTCATGGTGATTTTCAAAGGAAATTAATATCTTAATATTCTAGAAGTTTTTTGTTTTTAAAAGTGGAATTCAAATTGAAAAGGGAATTTCCCTTGAAAATGTTTTTAGTGATCTCTTTATTGTATTTACATTCATAAAAAATCATTTTATTCTATAATAGGGATATATTGTAATGATATCATCCCTATGATTTCTCTGGAATGATTATGATGAATTTTTCTTGGAAAAGTATTCACATTTTTAATGTTAATTATTCCTGTATGAACTATTTTTGAATAATCCATGTTGATTAGTTTGTATTGTTTATTCATATAATTAATGAATTGGACTTATTAAATGATGATTTGGGACCATAATTACATAGCCCCTCAGTGCATCAGTAGGTCTCATGAGATAAACTATTTTGTGTATTTATCCAAGGCCTTACCCATTTTTGTATGATGTCTTAGAATGAGTCATTGATGGTATGTTTATGATATCCGATATTATGAATTCCATAATTATTAGATTATTTATTAATGTTCTTATGATTATTTTAATAGTTATAATATCTAAGTATTAGTTTCAAGATCATGTGATTATTTATATTTCATTATTTAATCATTATTTATTCTTACCATATTATTCTTCATTATCAAGTTACTGATTAAATGGAATGTGTTTTTAGTTATTCACTACGACATATTTATTATGTATTATTTATTCTATGATAGATTCCTCTATTTTCATTCCCTTGCTGATAATTTTTGTCCACCATTATATTTTTTCCTTTCCTTGGGGAATGAATAAGGAATATTTGAATGATTACAAGGATATAGGATATTTACTCTCTCTATGTTTTTTATTTTATGTTTTTAAATGTAATGTGAGATTCAAGTATGTATCTAGTTTACCAAGACTAAAAAACTATTTGGTCCTTTGTAATATGATTCCTTATATATAATTATAATGTAATAAATTAACCACTAGATCTAGCCTACTAGATTTAGGGTCTTTACTGTTGGTATTAGAAGAATTTTAGTAGAAACCTTGAGGACTAGATTTTGGAAAACATAGATTAGGGAACATGAACCTATGACTAACGTTGATGATAATTTAAAGTATAGGATAACATTCTAAAGTTTTGGTAAGGTGGAGATTATGTGGTTTTCCTAGAAATAAATCCATATCTGGATACTACAGGTGGATTTGGTTTTATAATATATGCATCTAGTGGTAGTAACTATCAAAAGAGTTCATTGAGTATATCTCTTCCATCATTCTGGTGCACGATGAGTGTGCCCTTACTGTGCACCTATTTTTACACTCCTGGGGGATATTCTTATGTTAATTCACATTTTATTTATGATCCATCATGAAGGATTTGAATATATGATGATTGTGGATAACCTAGGTTAAACATAAGGTGTCATAGATTGATGACAAGGTGTCAAAATTTAGACATCCTGTAAATGATATTTTGTAATTATGATTATTATTTCTCAAACCATGATTTTTGTTTCTAATAAATGGATAAAATCAAGAGGAATGACTTTAACTTTGAATATGATAGATAATGAGGTGATTATGAGAAACTATATGGGTTGATGACTGAAGATATTGTGATTAATCTTATTCAGTTATCATGATATATGATTAAAAACCTATACCTTTACCTAATATTGTCCTCGCCAAAGAAGATAAGGATGGATTCTGCTAAGATCTTGGGTTGTGGAGACTATAGAGGAAATAAGGTTAAATTTATTTCATGTCATAAATATAGAAATATACACCTAGGATAATGTCTCAAAGGAATGGGAAATGTTTTATGTGTGGAAAATAAGGGTAAGGATCAATTAATTACTGATTAAAAATGAGAATTTCAATATAGAGAAATAAATTTCATCCTAGATATCCATTTATAGTTTATTGTATTAAATGTGGTGAACCTCCGTATTATTTGAGTCAATGACCTTTTTTAATGGTTAACTCCTAGACCAAGGAAGGACCTATGATATACCAATAATTTAAGTGAGTGGATTTAAGTATAAATGTATTGGGATTCAATAATTATATTGTAGAAGTATTTTTATCAATGGTATTTTGGTTATAATAATCATGAAACATCTTAGGATTGTTCCATAGTAGTTTTCTTTAAGTATTTGAAATCATATGTTGAATGATACTGATGACCTAGAAAATTTATTTAATGGTAAAGAGATATTTTATGGAAAACACATTATTAGGGGAAGGATATCCCTTAATATGTTCCTAATGTTAAATTAATAATGTTTAGTTAGGACAAAGAGATGATTTACATTGATGAAGTAAATTAGATAGTATTGGTGACCTTGAAAATGATTAGTGATTTGATGATAAAGTAATTTATGATAGATTTCATTTCATTTTCATATTCATGGAATATATTTGATAAAATATGATTTTATTTAAGGAATAATGATATAATTAATTTTAGAAGTAGTTATATTTTTATTCAGGTTTTATGGCGATCAAGGTATTAAAATATTTTTTATGTTACATTAAGAGTTATTTTATAGTTTTTAAGGGATTAATGTTAAATTTATTTTTGAAATTTAGTGAAATTACTTATAAATGTTTAATTTTTTAATTTGTTCATATGTATTTTGTAAGGTATATAAGGATAAATACTTATGTAATGGATTAAGTTTAACTTTGGGTGTTACTGTTGAGGTTTTAGAGATTAATTTATTATATTTTATAACTTGTGATAACCACTTTATTTGGTAAATATTTAGAGTCATATAGAAAGAATTTTCAATCTTTTATGGATCTTATGATCTATTAAAATTTAATTTTAGTGCTTCATGCATAAAAATTCATTTGGGATATTCATTTATTTAAGAAAGAAATGAAGTAAAAATTGATCAAATCACAACCAAAGTTTAAAATTGTTCTTATAAAGTAAAAAAGATATCAAGTAAATATATTTTCTGGTGTTATTTATATTTATAATAAAATAATACCTCAAATTTAGGTAAATGATATTGAAATAAAAATTTTATACATTTACATTCATTTCCAATTAATCAATGGTATTTTCCCCCATCATAGATTTATGGATTTACATTCATTAACTTTCTCTTGACCATATTCTCTATCACTCTTTATTAGTCCTTTCATGTTAGTTTTATCCATCATTTCCATATTTTCACTTCTCATTAATTTTATCCTACATGGAAAAATAGTTTTTTATTATTCTAGATGTCCTTCTTATTTCCCTTTACCTCTTTCTAATATAAAGTTTGATTAACACTTTTTATTATGTGGGTTTTCAACAAAGGTATTTTCAAATATCAAACCCCTTTTTGGTAAGAAAAAGTTCAAATTATGATGATGAAATTTATTGAAGGTGAAGATAATGTAACATCCTCATATTTTTAAAATTATAACATTATATTCGATGGTGTAAATGACATGAAAAACCAAACTTAAACAACCCAAAAAATATATTATTTAAATATGATAATTATAAACTATAAGTTGAATTTGAGGATAAAATAGGATTAAACACATTATAAAATAAACATAAGGGTCCTAATAAACACAAACATATTGATTAATTCTTAGGAAATGAGCACACAATTTTTAATAAAGTCATTTCATGCTTCAAAAATGTTTTTTTATTTCTTTTTATGAATGGATAATATAATTAATTTTTTCAACTTTTAGTAATTTTATTTTAAAAAATGATTTAACTTTTTAAATAAATATATCAAAATTATATTAGGGTGAAATTTTCATAATTTTCTAAAATATTTTTTCCAGTGAATGGTGTAAATATAGATTTTTGAAAAACTATAATTTCTTGTAATAATCCTCCCATTCCCATTGGATTGATAATACAATGAATCATTATTATGCCTTAAGCGACATCCCCAAGACGCAAAAGGATGGAAATAAATGCTGAAGGTTTTCAAGTGCAAGTAGGGGTAGATTTACCCTTTCAAAAATAAACCACTAATCAAACAACCACAACCAAACAATCATTATATAATGCATGATAAAAACAAGATGACACAAACAACATATTTATAACAAAACCAAACCAAAAAGTACTACAGTGGTATACAAAGAAACTATCAAAGAAAATAGTAGAAAGATAACTAATTACTCTAAGATGACCAAAAGACTCCATGATCTACAAGCTCCATGCTCCAATATCACTAAATATCCCACGTATCACGTCGTGGTGCTAAATGCGTGTGATACTTTACATTTACCCAGGTCCTAGAAGAAAACATTTATAAAAGAACCAAAGTTCCAAAGTAGGAGTGAGTATAAAACTCAATAGGCTTTCCCCAATGACTTCCCTACTCATTCCACTGGGATATAAAGGTTATCTACATTTATATAAAATAGTTGCTATAAAACAGTTTACCAAAACAGTTTATAATTAAATATAAAGAAGTTCCAAAATCATTTAAAACCAAAAAGGAAACAAGTTATATTAAAACCAATTCTTCTAGAAATTCATATTCCCAGAAAAACAACCAAACAAGGATTTAAAACCATTTCTAATTAACATTTTGGTATAACCGTTTCATTACACTTATTCACGCATTCAATCACGCAAGCTTCGTTATGACAGTTTTTTACTCATGAGTAGTCTCTCATTGATCTACCGTGTCATCACATGATACCTATACCCCATGTGATGTTACACCTTTGGCCCCAAGAATAATTTCACATTCTATCCAAGCCTCGTAAATGTGATCTACACACACACCAATATTATGCCAAAACCATTTCAAATAACTATTTCAAACCATTTTAATAAAACCATTTTTTATTGAAACCTATTTAGAAAAACCAATTAAAATCACCCATTTCATCTCAATTAAATTATCCATTTTATAGAAAAACCTTTTGATCAAATCCATTTACCATTATTCTAGAAAAATCCCATCTTAAAATCATGAATCAAACACTTTAATCAAAAGACCCAATTGCCCATATTTTCCACAACCATCACCATAGATGGTTTTTATAAATCATAAATCATCCAATTCATAATAAAATCCACATAAATAAATAATTTTAAACCACTCCATTCTATTATACTATGAGGATTCGAGATTGAAGCCACTTGACTCAACCGTTTTGACGAAAACTGAAAATGGATGAAGAACACTTAAGAAAACCGGTGTGATTCTCCAAGAAACCACCTTAGATCTATTATCCTACCAAAAAAATACCAAATATCAATATATTTGGCATCCAAAATATTATTTATAACCATAATTTGTGTATATCTAATAAACTTATAGGATGGGAGAAGTAGATCTAAGTAGATCTAAGAAAACGTGGCAAGAACGCTGAAGAACCGCACTTACCACAAGAATTAGGCTTGAAAAATCCAAGGGAGGGATCCAAATTGATTCAAAATCACTTGGTAAATGTTCTATGACCTCAAATGGAGAATAATTTCAAGTTAGGCCCACCAAGGAGAAAAAATGAGGGATTTAGAGAAAAAATGAGTGAGATACTAACTCTGCGCATGGTTAGTTTGCACGGTTAGACAAACTGTGCGCTAACCATGTGTTAGATAATATCTTTTGGAAACCCTCGCATGGACTCATCACATGGTATCCCAAACTATGCACACACCATGCCGATGTTACTACCTCAAAACTGCTATTGTGAACTATTTCTTCTTAGATTTCCACACGGTTTAGACAAATTGTGTGCAGCCCATGCACATCCCCTTTTTCCCAAAAAACTTATTGAAGGTTCACCCAAATCTCCCATCCTTCACCCTTACACTATATAAACATAAAAATCACTAATTAAAGGTTACATACCATAAATCAGGGGTGCTAAATTCTCCCCATAATTGTTCTTTCCATCCTCATAAAGTAGAAAACCATCACTACCCTGCAAGAGTTTTGGCCATTTCCATTTCATTTCCTTCTCACGTTCCTAAGTCTCTTCTTGAATCTGACCTCAATTCCATAAAACTCACACTAGACTGATGCTTTTTCCATGAAAAACTTTATATTTCCTATCCACAATCCATATAAGAATATGTACCAATGAAGCATCTATCTCTAGGTCAACATGATCCCATCTAATCACATGGTTAGGATTAGGCTGATACTTTTTCAACTGAGATACATGGAACACATTATGCATTATACTGAACCACGATGGAAATTACAATAGATATTCCACCTCTCCAACCCATTACAGTATCTCAAAAGGGACAATATATCGAGGGAATAAGTTTTCCTTCTTCCCAAAATGACAATGTCTAATCCTTGGAGAGATCCTGAAGAAAACATGATCACTCATTGCAAACAACAATGGTATTCAGTGATGATCTGCATACAATTTCTAAAGACTCTGAGTCGTCTCCATTCATTTCTTGATCAACTGAATCTTCTCCATTGTTTCTTGGACAAGGATCATCCCAAATAGTGAAGTCTCACCTATTTACACCCAACATAGTGGAGAACGACAAGGACACCCATACAATGCTTCAAAAGGATCCATATGTATTGAAGCCTGATATCTTTTATTATATGAGAACTCCACTAAGGGTATATTATCTTCTCATAAGCCACCAAAATCCATTATAGAATCCCACATTATATCTTCCAAAGTTTTTATCATCATTTAATATTTCTCATCTATCTGAGGATGATATGCCATACTCATAGTCAACTAAGTCCTAAGGGATTTCTATAAGTATTTCTAGAAACGAGATGTGAACCTCAGATCTCTATCTGACGTGATCAAAACTGGTATTCCATATCTCTTTATCACTTCTTGGATATAGATTTTGGATAGATCCTTCATTTTATGAGTTTCATGAATAATAATGAAATGGGTCAACTTGGTAAGTTGATCCACTATCACCCATATGGCATCATGTCTCCAAACCATTCTTAGGAGACCTTTAACAAAATCTATTTCTAACTACTCCCATTTCTACACTAGGATTGGTAAACCCTAAAACATACCTACTGGTCGCTGATTCTTTTCCTTAACTTAATGACAATTTAAGCACTTTTAAATGAACTCAGCCACTTTCCTTTTCATGTTGCTCCACCAAAACAGCATCTTCAATGCCTTATACATATTATGTATTTTTGTATGTAAATCCCATCTCAAATGGTGGTAATTAAGAATAATTTGGTCTTGAAAATCCATAGGTACAACCATCCAATATCTAAACCACAAAACCAAACACCCGTCAAGTTTCCATCCCTCAATGGTCTCCCCACCATTGAGTTTTGAACTCATAACTAGTCATTATGCATCACATGTTTGTGCTTCTTTGACCATCTTTACCAAATCAGGAACCACGGAGACTGAAAATAAAACCACAACCCCACCTTGGTCTTCAAATTCCACATTCATGTCAGGTAGGACCAACATCAACTATCATTCATCTGAAGCTTATTTTTTCAGTTGTTCATATAACTTTCTATTAAATGCATAAACCACCAAATTACCTATTATTAGTGTATACATTAAGTCAAAGTCAAATATCTATAGATACTTCATCCATATCCTTTTCCTTAGAATCAAATACCATTTTGATAAAATATTTTTCAAGATTTTTCAGTCCGTGAACTCAATAAATTTCTCACCAAAGAGATCATGATTCCAAATCTTCTAAGCATAGACAACCGCAGCTAACTCCAAATCATGTGTTGGGTAATTATTCTCATGCACTCTCAAATTACTTGAACCATAAGTAACCACATGTTATCCTTGCATGAGAACACATCCCAACTCAGATCTTAAAGCATCATAGTACACCATATACCCCTGTCCTAATTTTGGAAAAATCAAGAGAGGTGTTGATGTAAGATGATCATTCAACTCTTGAAAAGACTTTCATAATTCCTCGGTTCATCAGAATAGAATGTTATTATTTGTCAAATATATCATAGTTGAATCTATTCGTGATAATTCACACAAAAATTATTGTTAATAACCATCTAGATCAATAAATATTCATATCGCAAATACATTCTTTGGTGGTTGTCATGAGATAACAACTTGTATCTTTTTTGTATCGATAGAAACACCTTGTTTAGAAATTACATAGTTGAGAAAGCATACCTATTGTATCCAAAAAACACACTTTGAAATTTTGGAATACAAATAATGATCTCTCAAGATTTACAACATTGTTGTCAATTGTTTCTCATGATGATCCTTTGTCCTTAAATATACCAATATTTTATCCACAAACACCACAACAAAATAATCCAGATATATCTAAAATATTTGATTCATCAATTCCATAAAGACCTTTGGTGCATTATTAAGACCTAAAGGAATGACTATATATTCATAGTGTCCAAATCTTCTTCTAAAAGATATCTTCAGAATATCTTCCTTACGAACTCACAATTGGTGATATCCTGATTGCAATTCAATTTTAGAGAACCAATTGGACACCCTAATTTGATAACAAATATCATCAATGCATGGAAGTGGATACATATTATTTATCATATCTTGGTTAAGCTTATGATAATCCACACATAGCCTTATAGTTCCATATTCTTTCTTCACGAAAAAGACTGGTGTTTCCCACAGAGACGTTCTCGGCCGAATGAAACCTTTGTTTTCTAGCTCTTCTAACTACTCTTTCAGTTACTTTAACTCTGATGATTCTATCCTATAAGATTAAAGGGAAATATGACCGGTCCCTAAAAGGAGATCAATAATAAACTCCACTTCCCTTATAGGTGGTAAACCTAAGAATTTCTTGGTAAAGACATTTGGAAATTTGTATATGAATATGGAAAACTGTTATCCTCAATCACTTCCATCGATTCCAAAGTCAACGCCGCCAACTAGTAAGAGATCATTTCCAATAATAGTTCCAACAAACCCATTGAACCTGTATTTACAATTATTTGTCCTCTGGAGAGATTCTTGGAATTTTCCTCAGTTATGAAACTAATTGTTCTTCTATAACAGTCGATGGGAGCCTTGAACATTTTCAACCCATCCACACCAAATATTACATCAAATAAATCCCTCTCCAAGACCTAGAAGTCCCATTTCTACTCAACTTCATCAATAGTTATAAAACATTCTCTACACACAAAGTCTTGATGTTCTCTTTCACTGAGAGGAGTTTTAAGTTGAATCACAGAAGTCATAATCTCAAGTTTTAAACTTAGAAAATCAATCGCATGATAAGCAATGAAGGAATGAGATGAAACAACATAAAACAACACTTTCATAAGGGTAGAATTCAATAGAATCATACCACTCACCATAGATAGTCCAGACTAATCATCTATAATAATCTGCTCAAATTCATACAATTTCTTTGTCGCTGCACTCTGCTCCTTATTTCCTTACTGAGGTTGCCCTTACTGATGAGTCATGGTGTTCTGAGAATCACCATGTCTGGCTATGATCTACTAATGAGTATGATTTTTTGGCCTTGTCCTATTGAATCATACGATGCTTGTGGTGCCTGAGAAGTGTCTCGAGAACCTATCCTCGAAGCACTATGACAATATCACTTAAGATGTCCAATATTATTGCAATTATGGCATTCTCTAGGTGGTGTTGTACACTCTCTCTTCATGTGGTCAAAGAAACCACATTGGAAACATCCCACTGGGATATTTGGTCATGGAAAAAGGTTCACCGATCCAACCGTCTGATTTTGTGTCCTTATCCTACCTTGGAAATAGGTGTCCCTCTTTCACTTTCTCCCAACATTAGAGTTCTCACCATTTCCTGTAGGTATCATCATACTTCCCCCTCCCATAGAAACTTAGATATCATTTTTATCCATTGTATCTCTATTCAAAATATCTATATAATACGTAATACATAACACCGCAATCTTTGATTGAATCTCATGCCTTAGCCTTGATTCGAAAATGTGTGCCTTCAAGGCCGCACCCACCACAAATTCTGGTGTAAAGAACACTAAATGATGAATTTATCCACATATTCTATGAAATATAGATTTTCCAACTTTAGTATAAAGAATTTCGCAGTTCGTTAGATCATGAATGTGTGAAGATAGAATTGTTTATTAAACAATTCTTCAAGATTCTCCCAATTAAGACCTAGATCCAGTTTAGCCTACACCACTAGATCCCACCACTATTATGAATGATCCTCAAGTATATAAATATCCATATTTACTTTCAACTCTGATTTTGTTCTAATGAAATTGAATCTATGATTCATCATATTCAGCCACACCTCAACTTTTGCAGGTTCAAAATCACCCCAGAATATGGTTGGATTCTACTTCATAAATTGGATGGAATGATCCACATTTTTTTGTTCATCCCTCTAGTTCCCTATATCCACATCTTGAAATTCTTGAATGATACTTTGAACCAGCTCTTGGTTCACCTATGGCTTAAGTGAAATCATATTCTCTGAAGCTTCTTCCAGTTGGTTTCTATGATGCCTACCGGGTGTCATTTTCAAAACCAACAACAAACTCTATAAGTCTCACTCTCTAGCAACTGATGTCTTAGAATTTCAAATTAAATCACATCAATTATCATATAATTTATATCCAAAATCAACCTCTTCCACATTCAATCATTTTTGATAAATTCATTCCTACTTTTGAAAATCAAACCATTTTCAAAGTTTACAACCATGCTTTTTCAAAGTCATTTGTTTGAAAACAATTTACACATTTTTCAAAAATTTACACCATTGCACAAAATAATAAATCATTACTCCAAATGAAATATTAAATCCCAATGGAAATTCATTCCTTTAAAATACATTTCATGCTCGTCTCATTGGCTAAACCCATGACAATGAGATTCCAGGATCCTGTAACTATCTCTAAAACACCTATGTACCCAACTCCCCAGTAACTTGAAGTTCAGCATAAAAAGGATAGCTATGCATTTTTATGATCTACATTTCAAGTCCCAAAATTCTTCCTCCTTTATAATATCACAACCCAAGTAATAGGTAAGAATGAATTTCAACTCCAATATCACGAAACTGAAGACAACTTGTTAGGCAAGGACCGAACAAGCTGATACCATTTATGATGATCCACCCATTCCCATTGGCTTGAGAATACAAAAAATAATTACTAGGCCTTAAGCGACATAACTAAGATTCCAAAGGATGGAAATAAATACTGAAGGGTTTCAAGTGAAAGTTATGGTTGATTTACCCTTTCGAAAATAAAATAACAACCAAACAACCATTATATGATTCATGTTAAAAACAAGACAATGCGGCCATCATATTTATAACAAAACCATTCAAAAGTGTACTATAGTAGAAGAAAAAAAACTATCAAAGTAAATAATGGAAATATAACTAAAGACTCCAAGATGACCACAAGACTTCATGCTTCACAAGCTCTATGCTCTAACATCCCCAAACATCCCATGCATCATGTGGTGGTGCTAAATATGTGTGACACTTTACCTTTTCCCATGTCTTTGAAGATAGAATCTGCAAAACCACTAAAGTTCCAAAGTATGGGTGAGTATAAAACTCAGTAGGGTTTCCCCAATGACTTTTCTACACATGGTACTAGGATAGAAAGGTTAGAAACATTTATATAAAATAGTTTCTATAAAAAAATTTCCTAAAAAATTATAACTAAATATAAACTTGTTCCAAAACCATTTAAAACTAAAAAGGAAATAAGTTCTATTAAAACCAATTTTTCCAAAAAGTAATATTCCCAAAAAAACAACCAAATAGGTCTTTAAAACCATTTCTCATCTACATTTTGGCATAGCCATTCCATTCCACTTATTCACACATTAAACCATGCATGCTTCGTTATGAAAGTTCCATACTCATGAGTGGTCTCTCATCGATCTGCCATGGAATCACCTGATAATTATACCCCATGTGCCCTTACACCTTTGGAACTGATAACAAGTTCATATTCTAATCGGGCCTCACAAATGTGATCTATACACTCACCACTATTTTGCTAAAACCATTTCAAACCATTTTAATAAAACCGCTATTTTATTGAAACCCAATTAAACAAGCCAATTAAAAACATCCATTTCAACTTAATAAAATTAGTTCTTTTATTGAATACCCTTTTGATAAAATCTATTTATCATTATTCTAGAAAAATTCCATTTTAAATATTCATTTTAAAATCAAGAATCAAACACTTTAATCAAAAGAACTAATTTTCCATATTTTCTGCAACCATCACCAAAGAGGGTTTCTAGAAATCATAAAGCATCTAATTAAAAACAAAATCCACACAAAGAAATAAATTTTAAACCATTCCATTCAGTTTTACTAATAAGAGTTGAGAGTGAAGCCACTTCCCTCAACGATTTTGACGAAAACCGAAAACGGACGAAGAACACTCAAGAAAGCTGGGTTGATTCTCCATAAAACCGCCTTAGATATCTTATCCTACCAAAAATAAGACCAAATCGCATCATATTTGGATCCAAAATCCTAGATCTACCCATAATAGGTGTATATCTGAGAAACCGAGAGGAGAGAATCTAAGTAGATCTAATAAAATGTGGCAAGAACAGTGAAAAATGGCACTTACAGTAAGAATAGGGCTTGAAAATACCATGGGAGGGCTCCAAATTGATTCTAAGTCACTTTGGAGAGGTTCTACTAACATAAATGGAGAAGAATACTGAGTTAGGAAAGCCAAAAGTAAAAAATGATGGAGTTAGAGGCAAAAAAAGTGAGATTCTATTTTCTAGGATATAACATTAACTATGTGCACGGTTAGTTCACACAGTTAAACAAACCACGTGCTAACTGTTTGATATATAGTTCCTTATGGACACCCTCAAATAGCCTCCTTTCATGGTATCCCTAATCATGCACCCATCATACCAACGTTACTGCCTCAAAACTACTACTACACACGGTTTCTTTTAGGTTTTTCTTATGGTTTAAACAAACCGTGTGAAGCCCGTGGGAATCCCTTTTTTTCTAAAAAAACTTATGTAAAGTTCACCCAACTCTCCCATCCTTCACCCTTACACTTTATAAATATAAGAATCAAAAATTAAGGGTTACATACCAGAAACTGGGGGTACTGCATTTCTTTTCAGTAAATTGAGTAATTTAAAGTATGATTATAGTTTGGATTTGATCTTAAATTGAAATATGTTCCATTTTTAAATTATAATATAAATAAATTTTATATTAATCAAAAATAATAATGATTTCAATATAAATCTGGTATTATGTTTAAAAACATATTTTTTTAAACTTTTTTTAAGAGCATAATGTTTTTTCATTTTAATTAATTAAAATAACACTAATGAGAAATTAATTAAATAAAATTTATAGACTATATATCTATATATATGAATTAAAATTCATATAATGAATATTATTAGTTATATAGTTAATGTAAAATCATCTTTTCCTTGAAAAATGCATTTTTCATAAAACCATTTTTCACCATGCTTTGTAGGATACTTATAAAATGAATTTATAATGGTTATATAGATTAAATTTATTAAAATGTATTCAAAATTTAGAATCATAATAATTAATATTATTTATTAAGGTTAAATTTATTTTTTGCAACAATTAATAATAAAAATAGAAAAAAAATTGTCACTACGGTAAAAGGGTAAATCGAGTTAATCTAGGTTAATATTAAGTGACAGGGCCACCATTTTTCATCTTAAATACTATTGGATTCATTTATTTAAACCCTTATCACCTTATTATCAATATTTAATTTTTTATGGGACACTTTTCCATAAAAGTTACATATATAATAATTTAAGTAAAGAAAAAGATAAAATGTCACTCTCTTGCTTTTAAAAAAATCTTATGTGTTCACATAGGTACAAAATCATGTTGTGAATGAATATTAATTTTTATTTTAATAATAATCAAATTATTTTCATGATAGTAATTTATTTTTAATTTTCATCAATTATATAATTACCTTAAATGCGTATGAAATTCCAACAAAGTATTTTTAAAATTAATTGAAAAATAAAATAAATGATTTAAAAAAATATTAAAATTAATATAATTTGAGTGATTTATAGTGTTAAAAGAATTTTTTAGATGCATATTATATATTATGGATTTTTCAAAATAATATATTACAATTATATATTTTCCTTGGTGTCTTTAATGTCAAATTAAATTAATTATTCCAAAATAATTATTAATGATATTTATTAATAAATAATTTTTTATTAAATGATTTAAAATTTAAAAAAAAATGTATTTAGTAAATTTAATGTAATATTGTTTTAAAATATCAACCATTTTACATTTATTAGACATTTTTTCTTTTTCAATTACATTCTTATACTTTAATATTGAAATAGTCTTTACCACTATTAAAGTTAAAATAGGTTAACTAAGGTGTTAAACCAAAAGATAAAGCTTAAAATGCCAATTAGACCTATCCAAATTTTATTGGTTGATTTTATTTCAACCTCAAACTACCTTTTATTATAATCTATATCCATTTTCAATCATTTTTATAGATATTGTCCTTTGCTATTTTAATCATTTAAGAAATTCCAAAAGTACTCCTCCCCTCACTTATAAAAGGAAACCTCCTATTATCTTTTATTTAAACATAAAAATCATTTTTCTTCTGCCAATAAATTCCCAAATACCTTTATTAATTCCATTCTCATTTTCTAGATTCATTGGTTTGATTATAAATTCCTCTTACGAAGGATTTTGGTGAAAACCTAAAGTGAATGTCTGAAAAAGAGGTATCATTCTTAACTGAGAATTTTTGTTTTATTTCTTATCCCACCTCATTAAAATATTTTTCAGCCTTGATAATATAATAATTTAAATATATTACATATAATTAGATTTTATTATGTTAATTTAATCACCTTAATTCATCTCATATTCCATCAAATGGGAAACGAAATCATCGATTGTATGTATAGAAAACTACCACCTCACGATCCAATGTAATTTTTTTTCCATCACCGCCTCTCACAGATGGATATACTAATGTATTTAATGAATATATACGATATATATGACATAATTTTACTTTGGTAATTATAATATCACATCTACCTTCTTTACTTCCAATAGGTTGGAAAATGATAATGTCATTCATGTGTATGTGTGGACTACCACATCCACAAAGTGATGTGATTCGTTTTTCATTTTATTTTGACATGGATGGTATTAAGGATATATTTAATGAATATATATTATTTATGATATAAAAATTATTCTTTAAAGTTTAAATACTATTTATCTTTTTTCATTACATCTGTTAAAAAATGGAAACATCGGTCATCTGTACATATGGTCTATTGTCTCCATGAACGATGTAATTCATTTATTTAACTCTAAATTTTGTGGATTAATATAAATATATATACAATGAAAATATATTATATTTATCTCATGATTAATATCCTAGAGATTATGGAACCACGATAAAAGTAAAAGGACCAAAACTACCAAACTAAAATGTAAATAAGAAAACAAAGCAGTAATCACCTGAAATAGTGATTTTAATTAAGAATTGTTAATAAAAAGGAAATAAAAGGTTATAGATAAATCATAAATGGAATGATATATATTATTATGGTTCTTTAATATATTTATAATAAATATATATTTATTATATAGGAGTTTAGAACATATATGAAGGAATTTAGACATGAGGTAAGGGGTTTCATAACTCAATTAATTTGCATTGGGTTATATTACTTATTCATTATATTTGATATTATAAGATTATGTGTGTAATGAATTTTGATTATTTTATATTTTATTTCCACTATTTTTATGTGTATTTACATTTTATATACATAATCTATTCATTTATTAATTATCACTCAGCTCATTTCCAAACAATATTATTCATGGCTTCTATGGGCTTGAAAATGATTAATAAAAGGTGAATATAAGGATAAAGTGTTAAACAAAAGATAACTCAATCATATTAAAAGTAATTATGTTCAATCATAGATTTTATAAGATGTAAATAATGTTCTATAAGAGAACATGCCTAAGTCTCATAAGAAATATACTTTAGAAGGAATGCGGAATATTAGGCTCAAAGGATGTCTTGGGAATGATAAATAAGGGTTGGGACAACTAATCATGGAAATTTATATGAATAATCAAATAAATTAATGGAAATATCATAAATTCAATTCATAGAAAAATAACAGAAAAAATTCATTTATAAATATTAACATTCTCCCTAAATCTGGATTTACAAAATCCCAATCCACATGATCATCTCTACTAATTATTTTACCCATTTTTCTCATTCAAATTAGTTGAAAAATAAATTTAAAATCATGGAATAACAAGTATCATAAGCAGTTTATGTATCTTAGTCTAGTTGATTAAAGAAAGAATCAAATGTGGGCATGTAATTTATAGTTAAAATCTTTAAATAAATTAAATGTAGGGAATACAGTAGAAAATTATGCAATTGAAATTCTTACTCCCCTTTATAATTATTTTTAAAACTAATCAATAAAAGTTATTCTTGCATCAGATTCATGATGTGTATGGATTTCACAATATGTATTCTCTATATTTAAAGATGTGAATGGGGTTCATGAAATGCATTGGTCCTACATCTTCTTCTTATTCTTACTACTACTTGATTCCTATTTGGGTCTTGATAGTCTTGAAAATTAAAAATAAATAGGTGAAATAATTTTCCATTAATAATTAATTTTGAAATATTTTTTGGTGATTGCATGTGTGCCTCTAAAAATAAATCAATATCCTAAAAAACATAAGTTGCCTCTCAAAATATATTTTGTTTGATGTAGTTGTATCGACATTACCACATTCATATTCATCTCATTTGATGGATCATTGTAATTATTTAACTTGTTGAGGGTCTATAAATGGTCTTAGTTGCATTCTATCCACATAGTTCAGTCCTTTTCCTCCCTTTTTAAACAGATTAACTCTTCCTGATGTATCACTTTCTTGATTTCTATTGAGTTGATCTACCATTTTTTCCTTAATCATGAAAAACTAAATGGAAGTTCATGTACCATCCATACCTATTATCCCTTCACAAACACGGTGGATTCAATTTCTCTTCTAGTGCAGTGGTTTAAAACTTCATCCTTCCTTTTTTTCTCATTATATTTAATTTGTGTATCCTTTATTACAACAGTATCTACTTTTTGTACTTCTTCAGCTTGAGTGATTTATTCAAATTCAAATATTTTGTATTCTCTAAACTAATTGTCTTATCTCATATAAAAAATATTCATTTCTTGATGGATATTGAAATTTACTTGTTCATAGAAAACTCTCAGATAGAGTTCTCTACTTTATACATCAATCAGAGCTCACCTAGTAGCTAAAAATGGTCTCCCTAAAATGAGTGGAGTCTACTCCTCTTCTATATCTAGAACTAATAAGTTGAAGGAGAAGTATAATTTGTCTAATTTGATCATAATTTCATCAATTAACCCTTGGGGTAATTTTCTATTGAATCTTTCAACTAAAGTGAAACTCTTATGGGATCCAGTCCTTCTAGTCCAAGGATTCTGAAATTAGTGTATGACATGATGTTGATACTCTCATTGAATTCATATAATGATTTTATAAATTTATTATATTCAATAAATGTAGGGATCAAAAAACTACTTGGATCTTGCTACTTCTTAGTTAGGTATTTTCAAACCATCACCGAACACTCCCATGTGAGTGTAATTATGCCAAGTTCCTCTAGCTTCTTCTTATTGGTCACCATCTCTTTCATGAATTTTTCATAGGTAGACATGTTTTCAAGATCCTCTACAAATGGAATATTAATATTCAATTTTTTAAGTTGTTAGAAAAACTTACCTTTTTATGTGTTGATCTTCTCTTGTGCCATTATTATGGAAAAGGTAGTCATGGATTTAATTATAGTGGTTCTTCTTTTTATTATTATTTAACAACTTGTTCCTTTCTCTTTTCAACCTCTACTTTATTTTCTTCTTGCACTTCACTCACTTTCGGATTATCCTAAGTCACTTTTCTACTCCTCGTAGATATGAATTTCAAATCTTCTTGTGGATGCACTTTAGGGTATCCTAAAAGTACTCTTATTGGTCTATCT
This sequence comes from Viscum album, assembly GCA_963277665.1. NCBI lineage: Eukaryota > Viridiplantae > Streptophyta > Magnoliopsida > Santalales > Viscaceae > Viscum > Viscum album. The sequence continues at coordinate 252,171,216 of OY728160.1, read as the reverse complement.
ATTAGATTCTCAGTGATTTTTTATACTTGTAATTCGAGGTTCTTAAGTTCCTCCATTTGTTACCTTAAATCTTCCTCCATATCTTTTGTTTATATAATTTTATCTTTTGAATAGGATGTTAATTATTTAATAGAATCACTTATTGAAGTCATGAAAGTATCCAAATTATCCTCCAATGTGTGGACTTGGATCATCAATGAAGGACCTTTGGGTGATTGTTGCTTGTACTCGTATGCCCTTTTTTCCCTTGTTTTTACATTTTTTGTGACTTCCAACCCTAAAAATTATTACCATGATTATAATTATCATAATTTACATCTTCTTTATACTTACCTTGGGGTTGTTGTTGTTGTCCAATCATCATGTACATTTTTTTAGGTATTTTATCTATGCTACCATCTAGTCATTATTGTTATTGATCATGTCTATGTCTCTACATAGAGTCATTTTTCCTTTCCACTATAATTTTTTTCTCACCATTTCTACTTGTATTTTTTATCTCTCCTTATGCAATTTATTCATCAGTGATCCTCTAGCCCTGGTATACAAAATCAGAATGTTTCTCTGTGGAAAACCCTTATAAAACATCTAGATTAATATCCATTGTTCAATACTATGATTGGGTAATTTGCGAGTCATATCTTTGTATCATTCCAAAAAAGTGTAAATAGGTCCATATTTTAATTGATTTAAGTTTATAATGTTTACCCATATGTCCATTTATTTGGATAGTGGGAAGAATCAGGTGATAAATTTTCATATAAGAACATCCCATGTAGTAATAGAATGTGTAGGTAGGATTTGGATCAAATCTTGAGATTTCTATAATAATGAAAATTGAAATAGATGGATCCTTACCACATCACATGAAATATTCTAGAATTTGAAGGTATCACAAAGCTCTAGAAAGATTCACATTCGTGATTTCAAATCTCCATGTGGTAGTTCGATGAGTTTGATATTGTTTGAGATCACCTGGATGATTGCAGGTTTGATCTTGAACGGATTCACTACAATGGGAGGTTTTAAGATTACTAGTTGCAATCCCATGTTCAATTGTCACCCATAGTCAGCGAGTGTACACACCCCTGGACCTCTTTTATGAACTCCTCTTATAGCTAGATATTTCTTTTCACCTGCCATGGTTGTAATGAATTTTCTATTTAGAGTGTGTTAAATATAGAGATTGGACTTGATAATATATTTTCATTTTTCTCAAGTATTGTAATTATTCATTTAATGGTTTAAAATATGAAATTTCATCACAAAAACACTTCCATAAACAAGGAAAATAAAATAAAATTTAAAATTTAAAATTATTCTAAAAACTAACTACAAATAATCCCTAGAAACGGTGTCAGTTTTAATAGGTCCTAAGGGCATCGTTATTTCCCTATAGGTATAATCAAATTAAAAAATTAACAAAAACATAAACTATGCTACTTAATTAATTAAAATATAGTATTAGGAAAGTTCAAGTTCAAACCTATAGAGACAGTGAAATTATTTAATTTAGATTTTCAAAATAATTGATTTATTTAAATTGAAGAAAGAGGAAGAAATAAACTTTGGTTTTGGGAAAACATTTAGGAAAGTAAAATAAATAAGTAAAACACATCTAATTGGTTGTTTGGAAATCATATTTGAAGTCATATAAGGGTATTGTAGTTTCAGGGTTTATGTATAATTGGTTTTTATAAATTAAGTTTATTAATTCATTTTTGGCATCACATTCGATATTATGTGAATCCAATGGTCATGTTATCCCCTCCTCAACATGGTGATTCCCATTTTCCCATGGTTTTGTAATTCGGTAATTGTAAAATCATTTTTGTCTCAATGCCATATTTAAACCCAGTTTCCATGAATGTGACAATGGTTATGCCTTAATTCGGGGTAACTAGTTGTGCAATTTTAAATATTCTTTCAAATTAAATTATTAATGGTAATGATAAAAATACAATAAATGTATTGGAAGTTTATAATCAAACTAAAGTAACCTAAATACAAGAATAATAATAAGAAATAGATCCAATGTCACATTCCCCCTTCAGATACATAACCCTTGCACGAGTCGGGTTTTACCCCCTCATCCTAGTGAAAGGGAGTAAGTGACAAGGATTAAAGAAAAATAAGACCTAAATAAAGTAGAGATGAAGTGTGGTGGAGTACCTTGCATAACACAGCTTTTCGCCCCATGATTTGATCTTTAGAGTCCTCTATCTAGAAGTAGCACAACACTCTATTTAAATAACTCCATAGAGCTCCATTTACATTTAATTTTCCATTAATATGGCCCCTTATGAGTCTCGGGTCAATCTTAGGTAAAAATAGAGGTCTTGGTAATAAATAATCCATTTATGATGAAAAACCCAGTTAAAACTATTGAATCTGAGAAAATATAATAACTTTAAGTTCTTATAATATTTTCACACCCTGTAATGTTTTCACATCATAAACTAGATTCACATCCTGTAATGGATTCATGTCCTATAATGGTTTTATTTATTGAATTGAATTAAATCATTGTAATGATTCCAGGCCCTGAATTTCTAGTTTCCAGCTCATGAAGCTCTGTTTCACCCTGGTTCATCCATTTCAACCCCTAGAAGCATCATATCATCATCAGTAATCATTCGAAGCCATATTTTAGTGGAAATAATGGTTTCTTTTGTATTCTTTTTCTCATTTCACACAAAACATTTAATCCTTACCAATATGAAAAATTTTGTTAAATAAACAGGAAATAATTAATCATTTAACTCATAAAAGTATTGTATTTTAATACCAAAATGCATGCATTAAATGTGTGTATAAAAATAAATTAAGTGTGCTGACTTCATAAGGTGATCATCTATAACCCAAATAGGATTATGGAATTTAGATGTTTTGGGGAGTCCAATGAAAAAATACATAGTGATGTTTTCTCATTTCCATTATGGTATGGGTAATGGTTGTAACATCCCCTTATACTTCTTTCTCTTAGCCTTAACTTACTTACATAACAAGAACTGAGATACATACTCTGCAATATTTCTCTTCATACTATCCCACCAGAAATATTCATTCATATATTTATACATCTTTTAACTTCTAGAATGAATAGATAATGATAAACTATGAGCTTCGTCTAATAGCTCTAACTTCAAGTACGGTATTGATAGGACACATACATAGTTCCTTAACCTTGTCATTCCATCGCAATCAAGGTTGAACTTAAGAACATTTCTCACCTTCTATTATAGTTCAACATATTCCTTTTATGCCTCTTTAATCCTCACAATGATATATATTTCAACACACATTTTATCAATATAAGATTCCTCTCCTTCCATAATGATTTCCAAATCCATCCTTTGTAAATATAAGAATATTTGATCTTTTATAATCCTCATCATAGATAAGTTATCAAGATCCTTTCAACTCAAATCATCGACCATCTTGTCCGCATTCCTTGGGTGGTAATGAATTGAGTAGTAATAATATTTAATCATATCCAATCAACTTCATTGGAACTTATTCAACTCTATCTAACTGAATATATTCTATAAACTTTTCTGATTGGTATATATATCACACCTTTCTATATAAATATAATTTCACCATATCTTTAATGAAAAAATTGCCATAGTTAATTATAAATCGGGATTTGGTTAATTTTTCTCATGGACCTTAAATTTTTAGGAGGCATAAGCTATAACCATATCATTTTTCATGAGGATTCATTTGATTATATTCTTTTATGTATCACTATAGATTATAAATGTAACATCCCAAGGTTTTCTAAAAATAAATTGAAAATGCTTGAAATTTTGTTTAAGGTACATATTTATAAGTATCCTTTAAACATAATTTTATTTCTTCTATATTTTGAATTTCAAGAAACTGTCATCTACAATTGTGTTCAGTATGTTATTTAGAGTCTGATGGAACAAACTTGTTTTTTTGGTGAATAGTAACATGCCCTTATGAATAGTAATATGAATAGTAATATGACCTCATGAATAGTAAATAATATTATTATTTTATTTTCCCATGGAAATAGGATAATGGGATCTTAATTAATTTTCCAATGTCACATAAAACTAATTGCACTTCAATATTGTTATTTTTCGAATTAACTGTGACCTTATTTAAAAATTAAATTAATAATATTTAGAAAATTATTTTTGAAAAATGGAGTTCATTTTTGAATTCTACACATCGAAAAATCGTTGGGGTAAATTTTTGGTATTTTTCTGAAACTCTTGAATTTTCGTTGAATAGTGAAATACGGTAAAATACCGTATAATCAATTTATCAGTAAAAATGCACTATTTATGACATCATAAGTGATGAAAGGCCACTTGCTTTGAAGGCACAAGATATTATCACTATTTAGGGCCACTTGATTTGATATTATTCATAGTCTTGATAAAAATATTATAATAATAATTAAAATAATCTAAAATACCTCCCCTCCTCCACTATAAATACCACCCTCACTCCCCCCTTCCTCCCACGCCTCTCAAGCCTTGAGAATTGTCTAATTTCTGCCAATTTCCCTCCCCAATATTCTTCCCCACGTCCTAGAGCTTCTGGTCTCACCAAAAGACCAAAATCAAATCCCTTAAGAAGGATCTCAAGGAGAAGAGATCAAGAGGTAAACATCCTCTTTCATTTTCATTCTTTTCTTCCATTTTATGTTATTCTCTTCCTTTTCCTTTATATTTTGTTGGGATATTTCATTAAATATTTCCCCTTACTGTCCAAATTTTTTATGATTGATGACATATTCCATTCCTCTCATCAATCTTGTTTTTATGAAATTTTAAGAGACGCCGTTAGGCTGCCGAATTTTTTGTAAGAAATTTCTCATGTTTTCTTTATTTCATGATTCCTTCCTATTCATTCTTCACCCCATATTATCCAAGAGGCATGAAATCTCCAGGATCATGTATATTCTGGATGTTGTCATGTTTATGGAAAATTACAAATCATTATTCCTCTCCTCTCTCACTTATTTAAAGAATCAAAAAACATTGTCCATTTGTGTCGAATTGCTGATATCGTGGATGCTGTATTTTCAATTTCCATTAATTCTTTCAAGTATGGTCATTAAACCATTTATATGGGTGAACCAGGTTATAATATATGTTTTATGACTCATATAAGGTTCTGGAATTCTTTTGTACTCATGATTCAAATTTATAAGACTAAATGAGGTTGTAATTATCAAAGAACCACTTAAATGACCTAAACGAACATAATTAATGTTTTAACTTATAAATCATCATCATATAAAGCACCAAAGTGATAAATGGTATAATTTATGGTACTGTAAATATGTAAATACTACTCCATTCCAATTCTGGAGTTTCACTTCCAATCAAAAAGAACGATTCATCATGAACCGATCGTAAAAATCACAAAAGAACTCACCCAAAATAATGCAAGGAACAAAATACTAACAATTAAGGGGTGAAATGAGGTTATGAAATGACCATATAAGATGTTATAAACATGAACATGTTTCTGTCAAATACTAATAACACTCTTTTAACCATTATACAGGAGTTTTAAACAATTTTTAAGTAAGGCAATCCCAAGGTAAGGGTTTCTTCATCTCACTTCCATTTTTGTGAGATATTCCGTAATCACTATTTTTACTTTGTATGGTGTGTGTATACTGCCCATTATTGTCTCATATCATGAATATATTTATTTTTATGATATTCAATTTATCATTTGACAATCATTAATTTTGGATCATACAAATCAATTGATTACAAAGTTGTAAGGGGTTCCTCGTCTCACTTTCATTTTTGTGAGATTTTAGTCGTTCGCCGCTTATTTCTTGTATGTGGAATTTTTGTACTGTAATTCGATATATATAATAACATGATTCTCTTTATATTCATGTTATTCAATGATCCAATTGATATTTATTATGTTCTGGTCATATGATTCGACCGATCACATTTTTGTAAGGGAATTCTTAACCCGATTTCCATTCTTTGGGTTAACATTCTACTTTATAATTTATGTGCTATTTAAATTGTTTGTGTGATGGGTTTTGTTTATATTATGTTTCACTATGTGTATTTACAGAGTATATACATATTACATCCACTCTATTAAGCCTCACTTCAAGTATATGATGTTTATAAGGGACTTTTCTTCTAAAATCCTCTTTTAAAATTCTGTTTTATAAGATTCAAAGGCAATGTTTTTATGCTATTATTAATGTTGTATGATTATGTTTTGGTTATTGGGAATTGTTTATGATGAAGGGTGGGACCTATATTTCCCTCCAATGCATTGTGTATGAGTAAGTTGGAGGTCGGCCGTATGGTTACTCCAAGTGTAACTGTGATGGTTACACAAAGTAAGGTAGCCGTGAGGGTTACAAATTTTAAGGTAGCCAAGATGGTTACAAGATTATGTAAGTAATGCCCCAATATACCTCTATGATTATAATTATGTTTGTGTGGATCTTGTGTAAATCTCATGTTACGCTATGTAAGATTTTATGGGTGGAAAGCATGTCTTTTGAAAATGTTTTCATACGTCATGTGTATTCATGGACTAATGTGATTTTTCCTTCTTTTTCATACCTTACTGAGCTTTTGTGTTCATCCCAAGTTTTTAAATGATTTTTCACAGGTTAATGATGAGTAATACAAGGAAGGAAGACATGTTAAATGTTTAAGAATTGTCAAGGAGTCTTTTTTTATGTTTTAATGTTTTATATTCTGAGGAAAATGGAAACTTATTTTATGGTATCCACTATGTAACAATGTGTAATGTTATGAATGTTTTGTCTTAATTCTCTAAAGCTCTGAACTTGAAAAGATCCTCAATGTAAAATGAAGTGTTTTCTTGATTAAATTCAATATTATGTATGAAATAAGTGCGGGTCCTTATAGTTGGTATCAAAGGATGGTTTAGATAACTTTAGGGGTTAAGGTGATGCTAATAGAATACCATAAATAATTTTCAATCTATGTTTAATTTGTTATAGCATTTAAAGATTACCATGTTGCTTCATCTAAGAAATTTTTGTTTAGAATGGTTGTCCGCATAAGGAACATGGATGCTGAAGAGGATAGGCACCGACAGAATGACATCCTTCCTGATCAACAGCCCGGAATGGTAGGGATTGGAACCGAGCAGTTTGTGACAGTAATGGCTCAGCTAACGCAGGCAATAAATGGTGGTGGCATCCATGCAAGAGGAAAAATAGAGGTACCCCAACGGAACATGAAAGTGGTGGAACATTTTATGAGACAACATCCTCCTACATTCAATGGATCTTCTGACCCAGTGGCAGCAGAAGGATGGATTAAATCCCTTGAAAAGATATTTGATGTTATGGGATGTTCGGACAATCAAAAGGTAAGTCTTTCCATTTATCGTTTTGAAGGGGAAACTGATCAGTGGTGGTCAATGGTAAGGAATATCAGGGGTAGAGAGGATTTTGATGCCTTAGTGTGGGATGAATTTAAAAGTCTTTTTCTTGAAAAATATTTTACTAAGGTGGTGCGACTTAGAATGGAGAAACAATTCCTTGAATTGAAATAAAAGGAGGAAGATTCAGTGGCTATGTATGAGGCGAACTTCACCCGACTGGCGAGGTATGCTCCAAATCTTATTCTGGATCTCGATAGCAAAATCAACCGCTTTTACTCAGGATTGAAGCCAAGGTATCGAAGGGCGTTGGCCTCCCGTGAATTCAAAAGTTACGAGAAACTTGTCCGATGTGCTGAGAGGGTAGAGATGGAGTTTGCTGACGATCACATGCAATTTGGAAACAAATAGAAGAAGAGGTCCAATTGGAAAGAAATGGGTAAGAATCAACCAATGAAATCTGGTGGTAAGAAAATACAGTTTCCAGTTTGTGAAAAGTGTGGCAAGAATCACCCTGGGGAATGTCTTATCAAAACTAGGAAGTGTTTTAAATGTGGTAAGTTTGGACATATGGCCCGAGATTGCAATGAAAATGATCCAAAGACTAATACTGATAAGCAAACTGTAAAGTGTTTTAAATGTGGTGAGATGGGTCACTATGCAAATTCCTGTCCAAAGAGGGATCCAAATGATGCAAAGAAGCCAGACTACAAGCAGAAAGGTGTAGTGAGATCCTTTGCGACTACGTCAGCAGATGTTGGGCCATCCAATGAAGTTGTATCAGGTACTTTGTTTGTTCACTCAGATTTTGCTAAAGTTTTGTTTGTTACGAGGTCTACACATTCCTTCATCTCTGAGAAATTTTCTAGTAAATTGGAAATATCACCTCAACAAATGATACCCGAACTTTTTGTTAAAACACCAGGGGAAATGTTATAGCAAAGAGGAATTATAAGAATATTTCTATTGTGGTATGTGGAAAGAATTTACCTGCAAACCTTGTTGTTTTACCCTTAGTCGAGTTTGATGTTATTCTGGGGATGGACTGGCTTTCTGATTATCATGCTAAGATTGACTGTAGAGCTAAAAAAGTTGTTTTTCAAAAAGAGTTTCAGTTTGTATACAAGAATGAACCCATACAATTTATAACATATCAAGAAGCTGAGAAACTACTGAAATATGGAAATGAAAGTTATCTGGCTCATATTGTTGAAAACAAGGGAACTATTCAAATTAATGATGTGCCAGTGGTAAATGAATACCTTGATGTTTTTCCTGAGGAGTTACCCAGTGTCATACCTAAACGAGAAGTCGAATTCACAATTGACTTAGTTCCTGATGCTAAGCCAATTTCAAAACCCCCATATCGTATGGCTCCAATAGAACTTCTTGAATTGAAAAATCAGTTGCAGGATTTGCTTGTCAAAGGCTTCATTTGTCCCAGTACTTCACCATGGGGAGCCCCTGTTTTGTTTGTTAAAAAGAAAGATGGTTCCATGACACTTTTCATTGATTATAGAGCTTTGAATAACATCACTGTTAAAAACAAGTATCCTTTACCTCATATTGATGACTTGTTTGATCAGCTCCAGGGAGCTCAGTACTTTTCCAAGATTGACTTGAGATCCGGATACCATCAGCTGAAGGTGAAGGAGAATGAAATCCCGAAAACAGCCTTTCGTACTAGATATGGGCATTATGAATTTGTTGTTATGCCATTTGGGTTAACTAATGCACCTATTTTATTCATGAATCTTATGAATAGAGTATTTCATGAGTTCTTGGATAAGTTTGTGGTTGTATTTATTGATGACATTCTGGTTTTTTCTAAAAATAAAGAGGAGCATGAAAAACATCTAAGGGTTGTTTTACAAACTTTAAAAGAAAAGAAACTATATGGAAAATTCAGCAAGTGCGATTTTTGGTTGCAATAGATTTATTTTCTTGGGCACATTGTAAATAAGGATGGAATAACAGTTGATCCTGCCAAAACAAAAGTAGTTGAGGAATGGCCACGAACCACAAATGTTACAGAGATTTGTAGTTTTCTGGGCTTAGCAAGTTATTACCGAAGCTTTGTTAAGAACTTTGCATGGTTATCTAGCCAAATAACTAGGTTAACACGGAAAGGGGTTAAATTTGTTTGGACAGAGGAATGTGATGTTTGTTTTCAGGAACTAAAGAAGAGATTGGTGAATGCTCCAGTTTTGGCCTTACCTTCCCGGAATGGTGAGTTTGTCATCTATAGTGATGCTTATTTGAAGGGACTTGGTTGTGTTTTGATGTAGAATGATCAGGTAATTGCCTATGCTTCGAGACAACTTAAACCTCATGAGCTGAATTATCCCACACATGATTTGGAATTGGCAGCTGTGGTTTTTTCTTTGAAAATATGGAGGCATCATATTTACGGAACCAAATGCCAAATATATACTGACCATAAAAGTCTTAAGTATATATTCACTCAGAAGGAATTAAACATGAGGCAGAGAAGATGGCTAGAACTAATAAAGGATTATGACTGCACGATTAATTACCATCCTGGAAAAGAAAACAAAGTAGCAGATGCCTTAAGTCGGAAAAATCATGCATCATTAACCATGCTACGTTTGGAATGTGATCCCTTGATTAATGATTTGATAAATTTTGTCTTAGAAGTTGTTGGTGCATGGAATATATCTGTTTTGTTTCAGGTTTCAGTGCAGTCTTCGTTGTCAGACAGAATTATGAAAGCGCAGAGGGAAGACCGTGAGCTACAGAAAAAGGTAGAATTGGTTAAAATGGGTAAGTTTCCAGAATTTAATCTTGATAAAGATTGTGTTTTAAGGTTTGGAAAAAGGTTGTGTGTGACTTGTGATTCCCAACTGAAGAAAGAATTGTTGTGTGAAGCTCATAGTTATCCATTTTCTGTTCATCTTGGAAGTACTAAGATGTATAGAGACCTTCGAGAGTATTACTGGTGGAATGGGATGAAAAGAGATATTGCTAATTTTACAATGAAATGTTTGACATGTCAGCAGGTTAAAGCAGAGCGGCAGTTACCGAAGGGGATGCTTCAGCCTTTGCCAGTGCCAGAATGGAAATGGGAGAATATATCCATGGATTTTGTGATGGGACTACCAAAGACTTCTCGAGGTAACAATGCGATATGGGTTTTGTTGATCGGCTAACAAAGTCTGCTCATTTTCTTTCTATTCGAGATAAAATGACATTAGATCAGCTTTCTCGATTGTACCTCAAAGAGATTGTCAGGTTACATGGAGTTCCTCTTTCCATTGTGTCTGACCGAGATCCCAGGTTCACTTCTAAATTTTGGAAGGGACTTCAGAAGTCTTTGGGCACAGAGTTGAATTTCAGTACATCTTTTCATCCTCAATCAGATGGGCAGTCAGAACGAACGATTCAAACTTTGGAGGATATGCTTCGAGCTTGTTCAATGGAATATCAGGGAATTTGGGATCAGCATCTTTCATTAGTTGAGTTTTCTTATAATAACAGTTTCCATTCCAGTATTCAGATGGCACCTTTTGAGGACTTGTATGGAAAGCGGTGTTGGACTCCTGCGTTTTGGGATGAAGTCGGTGAAAGAAAGTTGATGGGGCCAGAATTAGTAGAAGAAGTGGCTGAGAAAGTGAGGATGATCCAGCAACACATGAGGGCAGCTCAGAGCAGGCAGAAAAGTTATGCAGATAACAGAAGGAAAGACTTCTCTTTCAAGGTAGGTGACCGTGTTTTCCTTAAAATATCTCCTTGGAAAAGTGTGATGTGTTTCGGTAAGAAAGGGAAACTAAGTCCACGGTTCATCGGTCCTTTTGAAATCTTGGATAAAGTTGGAACAGTTGCATACCGCGTAGCTTTTCCTCTGAGCTTATTTCAGGTACACAATGTTTTTCATGTTTCGATGTTGAGAAAGTATGTTCCAGATTCATCACATATCTTGAGGCCGGAAGCATTTCAGCTGGCAGAGAACATTTCTTTTGAAGAAAAACCGGTTCAGATTCTTGATCGAAGAGAACAGGTATTGCGGAATAATGTAATCCACCAGGTAAAGGTTTTGTGGAGAAACCACATGGTTGACGAAGCAACATGGGAGTCTGAAAATGCTATGAGGGAAAAATACCCTCAGTTGTTTAATAAGTAAATAAAATTGCGAGGACGCAATTTCAAGAAGGTGGGGATAATGTAACATCCCAAGGTTTTCTAAAAATAAATTGAAAATTCTTGAAATTTTGTTTAAGGTATATATTTATAAGTATCCTTTAAACATAATTTTATTTCTTCTATGTTTTGAATTTCAAGAAACTGTCATCTAAAATTGTGTTTAGTATGTTATTTAGAGTCTGATGGAACAAACTTTTTTTTTGTGAATAGTAACATGCCCTTATGAATAGTAATATGAATAGTAATATGACCTCATGAATAGTAAATAATAATATTATTTTATTTTCCCATGGAAATAGGATAATGGGATCTTAATTAATTTTCCAATGTCACATAAAACTAATTACACTTCAATATTGATATTTTTTGAATTAACTGTGACCTTATTTAAAAATTAAATTAATAATATTTAGAAAATTATTTTTGAAAAATAGAGTTCATTTTTGAATTCTAAACATCGAAAAATGGGTGGGGTAAATTTTTGGTATTTTTCTGAAACTCTTGAATTTTCGGTGAATAGTGAAATACGGTAAAATACCGTATAATCAATTTATCAGTAAAAATGCATTATTTATGACATCATAAGTGATTCAAGGCCACTTTCTTCGAAATAAAATGATATTATCACTATTTAGGGCCACTTTATTTGAGATTATTCATAGTCTTGATAAAAATATTATAATAATAATTAAAATAATCTAAAATACCTCCCCTCCTCCACTATAAATACCACCCTCACTCCCCTCTTCCTCCCACACCTCTCAAGCCTTGAGCATTGTCTAATTTCTGCCAAATTCCCTCCCCAATATTCTTCCCCACGTCCTAGAGCTTCTGGTCTCACCAAAAGACCAAAATCAAAGCCCTTAAGAAGGATCTCAAGGAGAAGAGATCAAGAGGTAAACATCCTCTTTCATTTTCATTCTTTCTTCCATTTTATGTTATTCTCTTCCTTTTCCTTTATATTTTGTTGGGATATTTCATTAAATATTTCCCCTTACTGTCCAAATTTTGTATTATTGATGAGATATTCCATTCCTCTCATCAATCTTGTTTTTATGAAATTTTAAGAGATGTCGTTAGGCTGCCGAATGTTTTGTAAGAAATTTCTCATGTTTTCTTTATTTCATGATTCCTTCCTCTTCTTTCTTCACCCCCTCTTATACAAGAGGAATGAAATCTCCAGAATCATGTATATTCTGGATGTTTTCATGTTTATGGAAAATTACAAATCATTATTCCTCTCCTCTCTCACTTATTTAAAGAATCAAAAAACATTGTCCATTTGTGTCGAATTGCCGATATCGTGGATGATGTATTTTCAATTTCCATTAATTATTTCAAGTCTGGTCATTAAACCATTTATATGGTTGAACCAGGTTATAATATATGTTTTATGACTCATATAAGGTTCTGAAATTCTTTTGTACTCCTGATTCAAATTTATAAGACTAAATGAGGTTGTAATTATCAAAGAACCACTTAAATGACCTAAACGAACATAATTAATGTTTTAACTTATAAATCATCATCATATAAAGCACCAAAGTGATAAATGGTATAATTTATGGTACTGGAAATATGTAAATACTACTCCATTCCAATTCTTGAGTTTCACTTCCAATCAACAAGAACGATTCATCATGAACCGATCGTAAAAATCACAAAAGAACTCACCCAAAATAATGCAAGGAACAAAATACTAACAATTAAGGGGTGAAATGAGGCTATGAAATGACCATATAAGATGTTATAAACATGAACATGTTTCTGTAAAATACTAATAACACTCTTTTAACCATTATACAGGAGGTTTAAACAATTTTGAAGTAAGGAAAGCTCAAGGTAAGGGTTTCTTCATCTCACTTCCATTTTTGTGAGATATTCCGTAATCACTATTTTTACTTTGTATGGTGTATGTATACTGCCCATTATTGTCTCATATCATGAATATCTTTATTTTTATTATATTCAATTTATTATTTGACAATCATTAATTTTGGATCATACAAATCAATTGATTACAAAGTTGTAAGGGGTTCCTCGTCTCACTTTCATTTTTGTGAGATTTTAGTCGTTCACTGCTTATTTCTTGTATGTGGAATTTGTGTACTGTAATTCGATATATATAATAACATGATTCTCTTTATATTCATGTTATTCAATTATCCAATTGATATTTATTATGTTCTGGTCATATGATTCGACCGATCACATTGTTGTAAGGGAATTCTTAACCCGATTTCCATTCTTTGGGTTAACATTCTACTTTATAATTTATGTGCTATTTAAATTGTTTGTGTGATGGGTTTTGTTTATATTATGTTTCACTATGTGTATTTACAGAGTATATACATATTACATCCACTCTATTAAGCCTCACTTCAAGTATATGATGTTTATAAGGGACTTTTCTTCTAAAATCCTCTTTTAAAATTCTGTTTTATAAGATTCAAAGGCAATGTTTTTATGCTATTATTTATGTTGTATGATTATGTTTTGGTTATTGGGAATTGTTTATGATGAAGGGTGGGACCTATATTTCCCTCCAATGCATTGGGTATTAGTAAGTTGGAGTTCGGCCGTATGGTTACTCCAAGTGTAACTGTGATGGTTACACAAAGTAAGGTAGCCGTGAGGGTTACAAATTTTAAGGTAGCCAAGATGGTTACAATATTATGTAATTAATGCCCCAATATACCTCTATGATTATAATTATGTTTGTGTGGATCTTGTGTAAATCTCATGTTACGCTAAGTAAGATTTTATGGGAGGAAATCATGTCTTTTGAAAATGTTTTCATACGTCATGCGTATTCATGGACTAATGTGATTTTTCCTTCTTTTTCATACCTTATTGAGCTTTTGTGCTCATCCCAAGTTTTTAAATGATTTTTCACAGGTTAATGATGAGTAATACAAGGAAGGAAGACATGTTAAATGTTGAATAATAGTCAAGGATTCTTGTTTTATGTTTTAATGTTTTATATTCTGAGGAAAATGGAAACTTATTTTATGGTATCCACTATGTAACAATGTGTAATGTTATGAATGTTTTGTCTTAATTCTCTAAATCTCTGAACTTGAAAAGATCCTCAAAGTAAAATGAAATTTTTTCTTGATTAAATTCAAGATTATGTATGAAATAAGTGCGGGTCCTTCTAATAAACCCTTCACCACTATTGGTTAGTGTAAGCATAGGTGCACTGACTAACCTTCTCTTTAGTTCCAAGAAATTTTCCTCACGTTCATCTATCCAAAAGAAATCGGCTCCCATATAAGTTAACTTGGTGAGTGTATTATATAATCAAGATAAATTTTCTACAAATCATTGATAATATTCAGCCAAACTAAGAAAACTATGGATCACATTCATTGTAGTTGGTCTAGGACAATATTTAATAACTTCCTTCATTGATGGATCTATTGATATACCCACTCTTTAGATTATATGACCAAAAAATGAAACTTTTTATATCCAAAATTCACACTTCGTAAATTTTTCATTCAACTTCTCCTTCCTTTGGGTCTTTAGTACAATCCTTGTGTGATCGTCATGCTCTTCCTTTCTATTGGAATATATAAGAATGTATTCTATATATACGATCAAAAATTGATCAAGGTAATCTCTAAAGTACCTATTTATTAAATCCATAATGATATTGGGGGAATTAGTAAGACCAAATTGAATCACTATATATTCATAGTTTCCATACCTTATATGAAATATTTTCTTTAGTATATCCTCCTCATTGAACCTTAATTAATGATATTCAGGACAAAGGTCAATCTTGGAAAATTATTGAGCTTTGTGCATTTGATCAAACAAGTCATGGATGTGGGGTAGAGGATAAATGTTCTTGATAGAGATCTTGTTAAGTTACCATTAATCAATGAAGAGTTTTATTGATCTATATTTCTTCTTAACAAAATGAATACTTCCACCCCATGGTGACACACTTGGATGAATGAATCTATTGTCAAAAAATTTATAGATTTTCTTCTTCAATTCCTGCAACTCAATTGGGTCCATTTCATATGGAGTCTTTTAAATAGGTGTAGAACTAGGTATGAGTTCTATTTAAAACTCATAATAACAATTCAGTGGAAGACTAGGAAACTATTTTGGAAAAACATCAATAAACTCCTATAAAATTGTCATAAATTTGATGTTGAGTTTATCCCCAACCATCTAAGATAAAAAACCCCTTTATAAAAAGAATCAATACCCATATAATGGATGAGATTTCCATTAGAAGTTCATATTTATCATCATACTCATAAATTATCATAGGATGGTTCAAAATGTCAAATATGACTTCGCATCCTCAATAATTATTGTGTGCTTTATGAAAATAAATCCAATCTATTCCTAAAATAACATTTAATTCATCTAGAGGGAGAACAATGATATTTCCAAGAATAAAATTCCCAAAAACTTTAATCGGATAAGAATCATAGAATTGTGAGGTTATTATCATACCATTAGGGGTATTTACTGCTAATTCAATATCGAATCATTGAGGGTGGGAATTAAAATTCCTTGGGACTTTTCCTAGTATACGGGAATTCATATAACTAAGCTCAAATAAGGTAATTTAATATTTGATCTTACATATTAATACCTTAACTTCATCATTTTATCTTTAATCCCTTAAATCCAAAAATGGTTTGTGTGACCATCAAATATCACTAATCAGAGTGATTGATCATGAAAAATCATTCATAGGATGTCTAAATCATAACATCTTCTTTTCAATCTATGATGCCTTAGTTTCAACCTTGGTCATCCATAATCATCATTTATTCCAATTCTTTATAATGGTTGGTAAATAAAATATGAATTAACCCAAACATATCCCCCAGTACTGTCAAACTAGGTGTGTAGTAAGGGCACACTCACTGTGTACTTCAATGATAGATGATAAATACTTGACCAACTCTTTTATGGGTTATTACCCTAGATGAATCTGTACCAAAAACCAAATCCTTGTTTAGTATCCATATCGGGATGTTTTATAGGAAAAACACTCCTTTTATTTACCATAACTTAGTATATTATCCTATACATAGGATTATCCTAAGGGTCTTTACAAAAAATTTCTCACCCAAGTTTCCAAAAGTTTACTAAACCTTTCTCTAATACTAGCTATAGTAACCCATACTTTTCATAAGTAAATATTACATATTATTATATGAATATTTATTACATAATATAACAATACATTCTATCATCATATAGGTCTAGTGCTTTTGGAAACTTGTATTCATAAACAACTAGTTTGTAAGTAAACTACATTATATCCCACTATGTTTTTCACCACTACCACCATTCTTAGACATATCATTCCTAATACCTTTATTCATAACTTGTATAAAAGAAACATAATAAAGGGTGAGCTCTTATTCTTAGTAAGGGTAAACATGGGAGATATCAATTATCACTTAAACATAAGAACATATAAGAACACAATATTGAGTCATGGAATAAATCCTGATAGTTCATAAGACATGAATCATAAAAGAATCAAAAAACATGATCCATGACAGCTTAACATTAGCATAAGACATACTTTTTTGGCATACATATAACCATATAAAATAATTTCCTTTGTACTCAAGGCTTAATTATGAGACTATCATAGTGGATTGGGTTTACTCCTTAAACCATCAGAGTATTCAAGGTTCACTCTCAAGACTATCATAGTGAAAAGAGTCTCTTACTGAACTGGGTTCACTCTCAAGACTATCATGGTGGAAAGATTCCCTTTATAAACTAGGTTCACTCTTTATTCTAGTCATGTTTATCTCATGATATATTCATATTTACCCAATGCATTGAAGGGATTTATAATTCTAGGCCCACCTACCATATAATGAAAACCGTATATATGTGTGTCACAAGATCATAAAACATTCATCATATCATAACCTGTGAAAAGGAAATAGGTTTCATAAAAAAATTATCATATCATAACACATGGAAAAGAAATGGGTTTTATAAACATTTCATCATTTCATCATTTCATGACCCATGGAAAAGAAACAAGTTTCATAAATGTTTCACCATTTCGTCATGGAATAACCTATAGAAAATAAATGGGTTTTATAAATATCTTTTCATCATAATAATAAAAAATATAGATAAATAATAATTATGGTATAATTATATTATATCCCTAGTAAAACATAATTAACATCAAAGGATGTTATCATAAAATAAAATTACTTTAAAAGATCACTTGGAATATTTCTTAAGAAAAATAACTTTTTCATTTTGAAATCAATCCTATAAAATCTACAAATTTACCAAATATTAGATAAAAAAATTATTATGAAATAAAATTATAAAATTTTGAAAAATATATTCAAAACACTAAGCGGTTATGATGGAATTAAATTCCGTTCATGTTGTGTACGTTAAAACAATGATTCTTTTGACATTTTTAATAAAAGGTCAAAATTACCTCATTTCAAAAAAACAAAAAGAAGATTCCTTTTTAAAAAATTATAAAAAATTAATCATGGGTAAAAATGACTTTAATAAAAAATAGGATAATATTAAAGACATTCTTGAAAAAAAATAGAAAACATAGACATTGAAGAGAAAGGATTTTCACCTGAAGAGAAAAATAAAGTCATTTTTTCCATAAAACATTATTTCATTTTATTCAGTACTTGAAGTGAGGAAAATTAAACAAAAAAATGTATTATAAATAAATAACTATAATATAATAAAATTCATAATATTTTTTAGAGGTAGACTATAATATTCCATCATCAGAAACTTAATCATAAACAATCCCAATAAATAGTGAGATTGTAACATTAAAACCCTTACCTCAAGTTCCACTTGCTTTAAAAGTACTCTATCATACTATATAATAAATTTAAATTTATTAAAATTTTATACCATAATCATTTAAATACTTATAATATCATATATTATCTCTTTATAACATTTAAACACCCATTTATAAATAATCCTTTATTAAAATCATCATTTTCAGGTGTTAACTATTTTGTTTTTCATAAAACTTTTGGTTCGTTAGTTCCGGTATTTGTATGTTGATCATAGTTACATCATATACATAATTTTAATCATCATATAAATATAATATATATACATTATATATATATATATATATTTATTTATTTATATTCATCTATAAAATTTAGAGATAGAAAAATTAATTACACTGTTCATGGAGATGGTAGGCAGTATATATGCATGAATATTGTTTTCACTTTTATAGGGATGGAAAGAAAGAAATTTAAATAATAATTAACCTTTATAAAATAATTAATATATCATATAAATCATATATATTCATAAAATATATCCTTATTTCCATCTATGTAAAGTATAAATGAAAAACAAATCACATCTCTTCGTGGAGGTGGTAGTCCACACATATGATCAAGCGACATTGCTATTTTACAACGGATTGTAAGGTAAGAAGGTAAATATGATATTATAATTATAGAATTATAATTTTTTATTAATTATAATATATAAACATTAAAACTTTCATGATATTCATTCTTAAAGTATGGTGATTAAAAATGAATTTTATCGTTACGTGGAGACAATAATTCATACGTGCGGACGAGAAATACTTTCGCTTCCCATTTGATGGGAAAGAGAGTGGGTAATGATTCCTTTATAATCATAATAAAATTTAAGTATATTTAGGTTATTTATTTTATTATTTTATGATAAATACAACATATTTATAGTAAGTAAAATAATAAGTAAAAAAGTGGTCGATTAAAGCGATTACCTATTCTTTAAAAAAACTCCTTTAAATCTCCTATTATAGATCCTAGGGTTAGTATTTTGGGAATAATATAATCTATAAAATTTGTATAAGTATGTTTATAACATAATTTTTTAGTTTCATGTCAATATATAAGTCTCAAAATTGTGTAAATAAGATAAAGTAGGGGTGTCATTTTATAAGTGGGGGTGGGGCACTCTTAGAATTTCTTATAAAATTAAAATATATAAAAAATTTATTTCTCAATAAATATGATTAAAATGGATATATATTTGAATATGAGGAATTATTTGGTTTAAATATCTTCAAAAAAATAAAAAATTTAAAAGTTTAAGTGGTTTTTCAAACCTTATCTTTTGGTTTAACCCCATAGTTAACCTATTTTAACCTTAATCGTGGTAATATCTTTTTCACTCTTAAAGGGTTATAATTTTTCTTATAATGTAAAAATTGACTCATAAATGGAAAATTGATGAAATTTTAGATGATATATTATCCACCTTGTCCTATTTAAATTTTTTAAGAATTTTTAATTAATTTATTAAAATATTATTTTCAAAAATATCATTAATGTCATTTTGGACACTATTCGTTTAATTTGACACTAAAGACACCAAGGAAAATATGGAATTAATATATAATACTTTAACATAACATGAATATGTTATATTAATCTATAAAATTCTTTTAACACTATAACTCAATTAAATTTCATTCCTTTTAATATTTTTAAAACCATTTATTTTATTTTCATATTAATTAAAGAAAAATTGTGCCAGTGTTGCATAAGCAATTAAGGTAATTATATAATTATTAAAAATTATAAATAAACTACCATCATGATAATAATTTTAAAATTATAAAAACTATTTTTATTCATTATAAATTTATTTTTCCTTATGTGTACACATAAGAGATATTTAAAAGTAAGAGAGTGACATTTTATATTTTTCTTTGCTTTAAAAATTATATAGATCATTTTCATGGAAAATTGTCCCTTAAACAATTAAATTAGAATCTTTAGGTGATACGGTACTTAGTTCCTTAATCCAATAATAATTAATATGAAAAATTATAACATTAACATTTATTTCTAACCTAGGTTAACTCGATTTACCCTTTACTAAGGTGATAAATTTAACCACAATTACTATTCATAAAAGGAACTCTGGGAGTGAGATTTATTTTATATTATTTAATAGGATCTATTACTAATTATTTTATAGTTTTTTAATCAATTATTCCCTTGGTCTTCACCATTTTCTTCCTCCATGATCTGGAGTGGACTTATTTCCTCAATTCCTTTTTCAATAAATATCCAATTTTCAATCAGTCTCTTCATAATGCCTAAAAATAAAAGGGGATGATTTTCCAAAGTTATACCTCCTGATTAAAAATATTGAATCCATTTTTCACAATTAAATTTCTATAATTAGTAGAAATTAATTTTAAAATAAGTGTGAAAAGTGCGATGAAAACCGTTTTTTAGAAAAATATCTTTTTAAGCATAAAGATGGATTTATTTTCATCCCATTCCAAGAAAAAAGAATTATATGAATTTAAAAAAAATATATAGAATATATAACATATAAATTTCATTAAAATAATACAAAAAATAGTGATAAAATTATTTTATTAAGATAAAAACACATCATGCGCTTAGAAATAGTTTTTCTAAAAAACATCACTTTTACATACGAAGGATTTTCATTTTCATTTATAATCAATTTATAACCAATGGATTTATTTTATGCATGTGTAAATCATAAAATTTTAATAATTTAATTATTCCTATTCATACCCATAGATTAATATCTATTCTATAGTTATGTACTATATTATGGTTCATTTAGACTTGGGATTGAGTGTATCATAAGCTATCGAATAAATAAAATTATTTGAAAAGAAATATATCATAAAATCTCAAGGTGTTAAATTTTACCTCAATTAAAATGAATTTAAACCTAAATATTATATCACTCTAATAAAAAAATTGGATATCTCTATTTCATCACATTCTTAGGTTCCCAAGTATCTTCTTTTGAATTTTTGATTTCTCTAGAGAACTTTAATTGGGTGAGTAGTATTGCTTCGTAGAACTTTTCATCTATGACCAAATATTTATATTATTTATTATTTATAGTAAATATCATTATCCAATGGTATAACCTTTTATTTTTTACATTTTAAGGATCATGTAAGTACTTTCTCAAGATAGATACATGGAACACATCATGAACTTGAGAGAGTTCTGGTGGAAGAGCTAAGTAATAAGTTGTGGTCCCTACTCGTTTAAGAATCTCAGAAAATAAAATATACCTAGGGATTATCATTCTTTTATTTCTAGATTTAATAACCTAATTCTGTGGATAAATTCATATTAATACCTTCTCACCAAGTTTAAATTCTATATAAAGTTGCAGATATTCAACATAACTTTTCTATAAACTATAAATAGCCTTGATGTGCTTCTGAATAGATATAACTTTCCCTTCCATTTCCTCGGTTATCTTAGGTCTAAATATCTTTATTTATTTAAATTTATTCCATCGCATTGAGTTATACACTTCTTTCTATAGAGGGATTAATAAAGATCAATCTAAATGATTGATATAAATCTATTATTATTTGAAAACTATACTAGAGGAAGGTGTTGATCCCAACCAGCTTTCAAATCCATAGAATAAGATCTCTATATATACTATAGGGTTTAAATGGTTCAATAAAACTGACCATATATCTAATGATGATATGTCTTATTGATGCTCAAATCTATATCCAAAACATACTGAAGACTTTTCCAAAACATCGAGTTAAAATCTGATATCCCAATAAAATACAATTGAATATGGTACTCCATGAAACATTACCACTTCCTTAATGTATATTCTAAAAATTTGATCAAGAGATAAATCTTACTTAATAGCAATGAAGTGTTCTAACTTCATAACATGATAGACAATAACCCAAATAGAATTATAGCCTTTAGACATTTTGAATATTCCAATGATAAAATCCATGGTTATGTTTTCCCATTTCCATTATGGTATGGTTAATGGTTGTGACAACCCTTTATACTTCTATCTCTCAACCTTAACTTTCTAGTGTACCAACCACCGAGATACATACTCTATAATATATATCTCCGTACTTTCTCACCAGAAATATTTTTTCATATCTCTATACATCTTCATAATTCCAAGATGAATACAGAATGATGAACTATGAGCATCATCCAAGAGGTCCTTCTTAATGCATGGTATTGATGGGACACATACATGGTTATTGAACCTTATCACTCCCTCACATTAAAATCCAGAAAATTTCTAACCTTCTTTTGTCATTCTAAATATTCTTTTTATGCCTCCTTAATCATAACTTGTATATATGTTTGAACACTCATTTGAGAAAGATAATATTCATCTCCTTTCATCAAGATTTCCATTTCCATCCTTTGAAAATACAAAAATATTGGATATTTTTTAATCCTTATAATAAATAAGGTATAAATATTCTTTCAACTCAAGGAATTGTTCACCTTGTTTGCTTTCCCAATGTGGTAATGTATTGAGAATTCATAATCCTTAATAAACTCTAAACATATTTTTTAGTGCATATTCAGCTCTTTATAAGTGGATATATACTTTAAAATTTTATAATTAGTATATATAACACACATTTCACTATAAAGATAATGTCTCCATATATTTAATGAAAATTTTACCGTAATTAACTTCAAATCATGAGTTGGGAATTTTTTCTCATGAACCTTAAATTGTCATGAGGCATAAGCTATAACCATATTGTTTTGTATGATGATTCATCTTAGTCCCTTCTTCAAAACATCACTATAAATTAAAAATCATTCTCCACTCCAAGATAGTGTAAGAATAGGTACATTCACTAACATTCTCTTTATTTCCTTGAAATATTTTTCACATTCATTTATCCAAAGGAACTTGGATCCCTTCTAAGTTAACTTGGTGAGTGGATTAGATAGTCACGATAAGTTATCTATAAAGAATTGATAATATGAATACAAACCAAGAAAAATATGGATCTCAGTCATAATGGTTGGTTTGGGACAATTTTCAATAACTTCTATTTTTGATGGATCCACTGATATACCCTCACTTGAGATTATATGACCCAAAAATGAAACTTTGTTTATCTGAAATTCACACTTTGTAAATTTTTATTATAGTTTCTACTTATTTAGGGTATTTAATACAATCCTCAAGTGATCTTCATGCTCTTCCTTGATATTTGAATATATAAGAATGTAATATATAAATACTACCACAAACTGATCAAGGTAATATCTAAAGAATCTATTCATTAAATCTATGAAGATAGTGGGGTAATTGGTAAGACCAAATGGAATTTCTATATATTCATAGTGTCCATAATTTGTAGGGAATACTATCTTTGGTATATCCACTTTATTGACCCCTATTTGATGATATTCAGGATGATGGTCAATCTTGTAAAATTATTGATCTCCACACAATTCATTAAAAAATTCATCAATAAGGGGTATAGGATACTTATTATTGATAGTGATCTTATTAAGTTCTCATTAATTAATGAAGAGTCACATTGATCCATATTTCTTCTTAAAAAATGAATAAGTGAACCCCATGGAGACACACTTAGCCAAATGAATCCCTTTTCAATATTTACTTGAATTTTATTATTTAATTCCTACAACTCAATCAAGGACATTCTATATGGACTCTTTGAAATAGGTGTAGCACTAGGTATAAACTCTATTGAAAACTAAACTTCGTGATTTGGTGGAAGACTAGGAAACTCTTATAGAAAAACTTCAAAAAAACCCCACATAATAAGTTTATATTTGAATTTGAGTTTCTCCCCAATCATATGAGATAAACACCCCATTTGAATAGAAATCAAGACTCATATAATGAATGAAATTTCATTTGGAAGTTTATGTTTATCATCACATTGATAAAAGATCATAGGTTAGTTCAGAATATCAAATGTGAGTTCTCTTTCTCATAAATTGATTTTCACTTTATGTAAATAAATACAATCCATTCCCAAAATAACATTGAATTATTCTATAGGGAGAATAATGATATTTTCAGGAAGAATATTCCTATAAACTTAAATTGGATAATAATCATAGACTTATGATGCGATCATCGTACTATTAGGGATATTTAATGATAATTAAACATTTAATCATTTGGGTATTTTCTTAATATAAATTAATTCATATAACTATACTCAAATAGGGTACTTCAATATTTGAGATTATATGTTACCACCTCAACTTCACCATTCTATTTTTAATCACTTAAAAACAAAAATGGTTTGAATGAGCATAAAACATCACTAAACAAAGTTATTTATCATGAAAAATCATTCATAGGATGTCTAAATCATAACACCTAATTTTCAATCTAGGAAACCATAGGTTTAACCTTGTTCATCCATGGCCATAATATATTCAAATCCTTTATAATGGTTCATAAATAAAATGTGAATTAACCCAAGAATCACTACGGGAAAAAGGAGTTTTTGCGACGGGTTATTTGCGACGGGGGTATTTTCCCGTCGCAAATAACCACTTATTTGCGACGGGGGTATTTTCCCGTCGCAAATAACCACTTATTTGCGATGGGGAAATATCACCCGTCGCAAAAGGCTTGGCGCGCAAAGTAAGCCAAACCGCGGGAAAGTTATTTGCGACGGGTGGTTACCACCCGTCGCAAATAACCGGCGGTGGTAAAAACTATTTGCGACGGGAATATACCCCCTGTCGCAAATAGTATGTCGGCAGGTTAATATTTGCGACGGGTCCCGTCGCAAATAACTATTTAACCGTTGACCGTGATAAATGCGGGCTCAAGTATTTGCGACGGGACCCGTCGCAAATAATCTAACCTATAAATACCCCCACCCGTTTTTTTCCATTCATTCTCAACTTCTCTCAAAACTCTATTTTTAGAGTTCACAGTTTCTTAAGTTTAATTTTTATTTCCAGATTTGATATTGATGTCTTCAACAATTATCGGAGATCAACCTCAGATCAATTTTAAAGGTATTTATTTTCTGTTTAATTTAATATTTAATTTAAATTTTTTATTAGTTTTATTTATTTTTAATTAGTTGTAATTTAATTGTGTTTATATTGTTTTGTTATTTAATAAATTTAAATTATTAGTATTAATTGTTCATAGTTAATGGTAATTAGTAGTAATTAATAATAATTAGAAATAATTAATAATAAATAGGAATAAACCTCCCCCATGCGCGCATTAACCTTTACAACTAAGCCATTTCATTTTTTTATACATTTAATGATCTATCTATATATATATAGTTATATTTATTCGTATATTAATATAGATTTATATTAATATAAATATATTTGGTTATATAAATATATATATATATATATATATTTATTCGTATATTAATATATATTTATTCTATATATATATATATATATGTAGTTATAAGTTTTTATTTGTATATTTATTTATATATTAATTAATATATATTTATAAGCTTAGTTTTAAATAAATTTATAAAATATGGGTTTTTATGTATATGTATAAATAAATAAATAAATAAATACATACATATATACAATAGATATACACACACACACACACACATATATATATATATGTATAGTTATGAATGAATACATAGGAATGAGGGGGTGAAAATCCACCGAGAATGTTGAAATGGCTATAACTTCTAATTTGTAAGTCCGTTACAACTCCACAACCAGTCAAATCGAAGAACATGAAACGATCTTCGATATGATATGTGGTACAGGCCAAACGGACATCCGGATCGGATGTTATAGCCATTTGAATGTTTAAACGACCATAACTTCTAATCCAGAAGTCCATTTCAGCTCCACAATCAGTCAAATCGAAGAACATGAAACGATCTTCGATATGATATATGGTAGAGATTTATCGGACATCAGGATCAGAAGTTATAGTTGTTTAAACGGTGAAAAACCGGGGTACCCTGACTAAAAACTCAGTTTTGGAGGCCTTTTGGGCCTTTTTTGGCCTTGAAACAACCTTGGAACCCGTCTGTAGCGCTGTAGAGCTCATCGCAGGCTTCGATTTGATATGCTGTGGAGCTCAAACGGAGTCACGGATCAAAAGTTATGGCCGTTTGAAGTTTGGGTTTCATTTTTAACTTATTTTCCATCTTTCATTAATTTTTTTATTTTTTTTATATTCAATGAGTTATTAAATGACTATTAACTGATAAAAATTACATAATTACTAATTAAAAATATTTTTTAATTTATTTTATAAGCCTCTTTTACTGAACATCTTATACATTCATATTTGATTTTCATTCCTTCTTTCTAAAACATATTTAAAAAATAAATATTATATTTATATCAATATAAATAGGTTTATTGATTTATATAATAATAAATAAATTTTTAAATTTTTTTTTTAACTTTTTTTATTATTATTTGCGATGGGAATATATTCCCGTCACAAATACCCGCTTCGAAGCAACCATTTGCGACGGGAATATGGCCCATCGCAAATACTTTTTGCGACGGGCCAATTTCCCGTTGCAAATACGTGTTTTTGCGACGGGCCCGTCACAAAAAAAATTAGTTACGACGGCGTTTTCTGCAACGGGCGATTTGCGACGGGGCCCCGTCGCAAAAGGCTATTTGCGATGGGATCCCGTCGCAAATGACCCGTCGCAAATATCTATATTTCCCGTAGTGAATATCCCCTGAGATTATCGAACCAGGTGTGTAGTAATGGAACACTCACTGTGCATTGGAATTATGGACAAGATATACTCAAAAAACTCCTTTTTGGGTAATTGGATGGATGGGTTATTACCCCAAGATTAATCTATTCCAAAACCACATCCACCTATAGTATCTAAATAGGGATATTTTTCTAGGAAAATGAAACTAATTTTCTTTACCATAACTTAAAAAATTATTCTATACATAGTATTATCCTAAGGTTATTTACTAAATCTTTTTCATCCTAGCTTCCAAAGTTTTACTAAACCTTTCTCTAATAATAACTATAGCTACCCATACATTTCATACATAAATATTACATATAATTAGATGATTATTCATTACATAACATATTGATCCACACCAGAATCATATAGGTCTAGTGCCTTTGGAAAAATGGATATATAAACATATTATTCATAACTAAACTGCATCATCTCCCACTTTGTTCACCATAACTAGAACCCTTATTAAACATATCATATATAATAGCTTTCTTCATAACATGGGGAAAGGAGACATAAGAAAGGGTGAGCTCTGATGCTCAGTAAGGGTAAATAAGGGAGTTATCAATGATCACCTAAACATAACATTAGCATAAGATGATAATATTGAGTCATGGAATAAATTTTGGCAGTTCATAAGACATGAATCATAAAGGAATCAAATAACATGATCCATTAGAGCATAATATTGGCATAAGACATAGTATTTTTATATACACATGAGCATGGAAAATCATTTCCTTAGTATTCAAGGATTACTTCCAATACTATCATAGTGGATTGGATTCATTCCCCAAATCATCATAGTTTTCAAGGTTCACTCCCAAGACAATCATAGTGGACATAGTCCCTTATTTAACCGAGTTCACACTCCATTTTATTCCTATTATTCTTATTATATATCCTTCTTTACCCAATAAATTAGAGGACTATATAATTTTGTATCCACTAATAACATAATTAAAACCATACATATGTGTTCCAAAGGATCATAAAATATTCATAATATCATAACTCGTGAAAAAGAAACAAGTTTCCTAAACATTTCATCATAGCATAAACCATGTAAAATAAACGGTTTTCATAAACATTACATCATGGCATAACCCATGGAACAAAAATAGGTCTCATAAACATCTTGTCATCATAATCATAAACCATATAGAGAAATAATAAGTATGGTATCATTAGATAATATCCCCATTAGAACTTAACTAACATCGAAGGATGTTATCATAAAATAAAATTCCTTTAAAAGATCACTTAGAATATTTATTAAGGAAAATAAACTTTTACTTTTGAAAACACTTATTTAAAATCTAAAAATTTCCCCAATATTAAGGAAAAAAATTTCATTGAAAATAAACCTGTAAAATTATAAAGGACGATTAAAATATTTTAATGGTTATAATGGTGGGAAATCATGTTTATGTCGTGTACATTAAAATAAATATTCCCTTCACATTTTCGGTAAAAGGTTAAAAGTACCTCATATTGGAAAACAACATAAAATATCTATTAAAACATTTTTTAAATAATAATTAATGGTAAAAACTAAATTAAAAAATCATAGGATAATATTAGAAATATTATTGAAATAATTTTTAGAAAACACATCCATTGAAGAGAAAGGATTTTCAATAAAAGAGATAAATAAAGTCATCTTTTCATTAAAAATATTATTTTGGTCTCTTGAGTACTTAAAGTGAGGAAAATGAAAAAAAATGTATTATAAATAAATAACTAGAGTATGAAAAAATTCATGGGATTATTGAGTGGTAAACCATAATATTTCATCATCAAAAACTTAATCATAAATAATCCTAATAAATAATGATATTTAAACATAAAACCCTTACCTAGGTTTCAAATTTCTTTGAAAGTGGTCAATAATCTTATATAATAAATTTAAATTTATTATAATTCTATAAAAAATAATTTACATACTTATAATATAATATATTATCCCTTTAAAACATTTCAACACCCATTTATTAATAGTCCCTTATTAAAATTGTCATATCTGGGTGTTTTTTTCATAAGAATTTCCGTTTGATAGTTCCAATATTTGTACTTTTATCATGTTTAAATCATATAAATAATGTTAATAATGATATAAATTTCATATATATTAATTATATATATATATTAATAGTCACCCATATTAGTTATAAATAGAAAAATTAATCACTTCGTTTACAGAGACGGTAAGTCGTACATATGCATGAATGTTGTTTTCGCTTTTCAACGAATGGAAGGAAAGAAAGATAAATAATAATTTAAATTTATATAATTATTATTGTATAATATAAATAATATATATTTATCAAATCCATCTTTATTAATATCCATGTAAAATAGAAATGAAAAATTAATCACATCACTTCATAGAGTGGTAGTCCACTCGTAGGCATGAGTTATGTTATCATTTTACAAAAGATTTAAAGTTAACAAGTTAGATATTATATTATAATTAAATAATAATACTTATTTCATAATTATAATATATAAACATTAAACAATCCAAAAATTCATATATAAAATATGTTGATGAAAAATGGATTGTCTTGCTATATGGAGACGGTGAGTAGTACGTACGCATGAGCGATACTTTCACTTCCAATTTGATGGAAAATATAGTGGATAATGGTTTTTTACAACTAATAATAAAATATAATTATATTTATGATAATTAATTTATTATTTTATGATAAATATAACATATTTATTGGATTTAAAATAATAAGTAAAAAAATTGATCGGTTAAGGCAATTACATCTTCTTTGAAAGAACTCCTTTAGATCTCCTCTTAATGATCCTAGTATTGGTATTTTAGAAGTAAAAACACCTATATAATGTATATATTGATTTATATAAGATGATTTTATAGGTTTTTTTATTTATAAGTCGCAAAGTTTTTTAAAGAAGATATAGGAGGTAAAGGAACACTCTTGGAATTTCTTAAAAGATTAAAATATAAAAAATAAGTAATTATCTAGACAAATGTTTCTAAATTGACATAGATAATAATATAAGGTAATATTTTTTTTGAAATAAATTCAATAAATAAAAAATTTATGTGTTTATTTGGTATTTTAAACCTTATCTTTTGGTTTAACCCCTTAGCTAACTTTTTTTAACCTTAACTGTGATAACGTGTTTTTCACTCTAAAAGGGTTATAATTTTACTTATAAGGTGAAAATTGGATAATAAATGGATAAGGGAAGACATTATAGAACATATATTATCCTTTTTTTCTTATTTAAATATTTTTATGTTTTTTAATTAATTTAATAAATAATTACTTTCATAAAATATCATTAATGTCATTTTTAACACTATTTATTTAATTTGACACTAAAGACGCCAAGAAAAATTTGGAATTAAAATATAATATTTAAACACAATATCAAAATTTTATATTAATATATAAAATTCATTTAAATCTATAAATCACTTATATTTTATTACTTTTAATATTTTCAAAATCATTTATTTATTTTTTTATTAATTGAAGAAATATTTTGTCGGTGTTGCATAAGAATTTAAGGTAATTATATAATCACTAAAAATTAGAAAAAGTTAACATCATAAAAATAATTTCATAATTATAAAAATAACTATTAATATTCATTCAAAACATTCTTTTTCTCTATGTGAACACGTAATATTTAAAAGTAAGAGAATGACATTTTGTATATTTCTTTTCTTTAAATGTTATATAGTTCATTTTCATGAACAAGTGTCTCTTAAATAATTAAATTTGAATAATAAAGTGATAGTTTTAGAATTAAATTCATCCAATAAGAATTAAGAAGAAAATGGTGACCTTAATATTTTGTTTTAACCTAGGTTAACTCGATTTACCCTTTACCAAGGTGATAAATTTTATCATGGTTACTATTTATAATGCCTAAAAATAAAAAGGGGACTATTTATCAAATTTATAAATATTGATTCCAAATATGGAATCCATTTTTCACAATTCAAGTTCTATAAGTGGTATAAGTTTATTTTAAAATAAGTGTGAAAAATGCGATGAAAACCCTTTTTTAGAAAAAAAAATACATTTTAAGTATGGAACTGAATTTATTATTATCCCATTCCTAGGAAAAAATAGATGCATTCTAAATTTTTTTATTGAATATATAATATAAAATGTTCATTAAAATATTTCACCAATAGTGATCGGTTTAATTTTTTAAGATAAAAACACATTGCGTACGCAAAAACAGTTTTTTTTAGAAAAACATCTCTTTTACTTACAAATGATTTTTATTTTCATTTATAAACCAAGTAATTTATTTTATACATGTGTAAACCATAAATTTTTCATACTTTAGTTAATTATATTCATATTCACCAAATTAATGTCTAGGTTATAATATTATACTATATTATAATTAATCTAGAATCGAGGTTGTGTGTATCACAAGCTATTGAACAAATAAATTTATTTGAAAAAGAAACATATCATAAAATATCAAGGTGTTTCACATAATATGTCCACGTCAATACATGAAGTGCATGATATATTTTTCTATATCCCTCTTTCCATCGATGGTTTAAAAGATACGATTTTTGAAATTGGGTGGGGTAAAAGTGTCACCCACCCATTTGGTGTATGGATTCCTCTTGAATTATACAGGGGCATGTCACCCCTCCATAGATTTCATCTAATTAGATAGGGACTCAGTGGTGTTGAGGAGTTCCAAAGGTACCACTATCTAGACTATCTCCTTTACATGGGGAGTGGATGAGGCTTAACTTGGTTTCCCAAATTTCATTTCATATTGATTTTTAGTTCATGTTGGGGCCATACGATCACCCTGATAAGGAGGTGGTTGTCACCATAATAGAGGAAAAGTTCATTTTTCCTCAATTCCCATGTTTATGTAAACTAGTTTTTTATATCTAGAGCATGTCTTATACTCATATTACCCCTTTCATGTGGATTAAATACCTCCTTATGAGTGGGAGTAAAGAAATATGTTTCCTATTAAATGTGATACCCAATGAGAATATTGCCCCTAAGTAATTCCTCATTGAGTCATTTGAGGTTGTATATCTCACTCTCGTATTATGCTAGTTGTTCTTAATTTCAGATAATTTTATCCCTTCTAGGTATTAAGTATAATATATTCATGCATTTCCCATTTTCCTTCATGTAATTTCACTGAGGATGTGTAAAGTCATAATTTAAGGGTGCTAGGTTCTAGTTCCTCCTCTGTTTTCATATAATTGTAGCCTATGTTTGTGCATTAACATCATCCATCTTTAAGGGTACCATTTTTTTAGTATGACCCTCTATGTTTGTAGCTTGGTCCATATCATTTTTTAGATTGATGGTGATGATGTTCACTAAGGTATAATAGGAGACAATAGTCACCCCGTCATTGAACAATTAATAGGGAAGCTTTGTATCACCCATTTTCCCTTTAAGAGTTACATTGGAGTCTTTATGCTGGCTTTTAGTCTTGTTGGGTTGTCTTGGATTATGGACATTGAGGGGTTTGATTTTATTTACCAGGTGCTCCCTTGGTTTTAGACTATAAATAATGACCATGAGGGAGTTCCAAACATGCTTTCAAAATAGGCCATATATTAAAGGGGTTTTTCTTAGGGTGGGAGGAATGACTGGGATGTCAGTCATTGGTATTTACCACCTATCATGGAAAATACTAATCTCTTTTGGTAGGATGATAAAAATGACCTCATCCCAACAATATAGGGTTTATTCAAGGCATCCATTGGTACATTTTGAACCCTTCATTGAGTTTTTGATGATTCCTAAGATGGAGGATGAGATAAAACTTCCACCATACCTATGAAATGGGGTTGATTTGGAGCCACATATTATTTCTTTAAGATTTTCTTAGGGTTTTATGACCATGGGAAGAGGCAGTTGTTAAAATTTCTACATCCCCATGGGTTGGGTTTTCTCTTGGATGGATACCATCATGATCTTTATTATTTGGTGTAGTTTTACTCATGCATGGGTCTGTTGCAATGCTTACTCGTAATGGGAGTCACTTACTATGGGGATATTTTGGTTAGTCTAAGACTTTGGTTGCCTCATTTAAGATACATTCCCCTTCTATCAAGAGGCATGGATTTGGAGGCTGTTAGAGGCCCTCTCTCTCTACTCACTGCACTTTTGCATTCTCAACATGGAGGTGCCTCATTGGATTAACAAAATGACTTGTGTGTTGGTCTTATGATCTCTCCCATGGTTTTGATATTACATGATACCATATCTGGTAGGTTATGGTGTCTTGGGAATGGAGTGAATTGTAATTATTTGTACTTTCCCCATCCTTGGATACGAACATCTTAGGGTTTATAGTTATTAATTACCAGTGAGTTGTTAGGATATGAAGGTAGGCATGTTGTAGGCTTTTAAGTGTCTTTCTAAACATAGGTTTTGGTTCATGGATAAAGTGTCTATGTCTATATAACAATAGACTGTGTTTAGTACTTGTAGGTGACCCTCATATTTTTGATAATGGAGGTGTCCAGCCTTCAACCATTGAAAGGTTACCCACATGTTTTGACATAAGTAAGGCATACACTCCTCTTTTAGATCATATAGAACTTCTTAACTGAAAGTGGTGATGGAAAAGCATATTTGGAAGGTTGTTTTTAGATAACTCTTTCCATATATCCATTTCGTCCTCTTCTTTATTAGATGAATATTCCTCTACCTAGTCGGACAACCGAGGTCACTTATCTAGATTTCCTACTAACCAAGGTGAGGTGTTTCTGGTGGTTTATGGAGCACTATATATGGTTAAACATAGTGTTTTGAGAACATTATATGAAGGTCCCCTTAAAAGGGGTGATTTACTTGTCTGGATGAGATATCATTGTAGGGAGGTGTAACGACCCAATCATTTATGAATAAAATTAACTTTATTTTAATGTCTTGTGGATATATAAAACACATGAACTCTTTCTTTATAATTGGTTATAAATGACCATTAAGTATAATCACCATTAATAATATAGCTATCGAATAATGATCACACAACTGATATAAATATAAGGTTTAAAAATAAATCCTTTTGATATAGATAAAGGAGAGGATGGCCTCATCCAACAGACTCAGACCATGTTAATCTCATTTGTCAGAGCTCAAAAATGAGGTAGTGTCGCTAGGATTTTCTCTTTACCAAGACCAAGTCAAGTTATAACATGTTAATCTTGAATAGAATCACCTACAGGAGAAGTTCAAGTTAACAGAGATTACCACCCGGGCGATATTATCTGAGCCACCCCAAGAGTCTGTCATCATTGTACTTCTTACCCTTAGGTCTTATGCGGGTGTTATAAGGGGTTATATAAAAAATTATTAGTTACTTATTGTGTAATCCCTTTCTATAAATAAAAGTATCATTCCATTAATTTTTTATGGGAGTAGTCTTTCTTACAAAAATGATGAATTTGATAAATTTCTTTTTCAGGTAAAAATGGTACTTTTGAGAAATATATACATTATTTTATTAAAATATGGTTTTTATTAATAATATTAAAAAAAAAATTATTGTAAATGATTATTATATCATTTCTTTATCTGTAAATGATTAGGTAATCAGTTTGATAAGAGTTATATTTTTATATAATAAAACAGTAAGTATAATTTTGAAGAATTTATTTTAAGTAATTAAATAATTTTTAAAATAATTAATACTTTAATAAAATATTATTATAATATTACTTTTGTTAATAATAAATGGGTATATTATTTTTATGAAGTCAAATGTAATTTTTATTAAGGTTTAAAAACTCTTTTTGTCAAAACCCATCAATATTCAATAAATATCGGTTCTCTTTTTAAATGTAAAGATTAAAATATTTAAAAAATTATTTAAATAAAATTAATACTATTTTTGGAATTAGCTCGTCGAAATTATCTAATGGTAAATTTTTCATAATTTTCTGAGACAGTCGAATTTTTAGGTAAAAATTAAATAATATATAAATATATAGTGTGTTTTATGACATCATAATGACCCAATAGTGATAAAATAAATACCGTAAAGGGATATTTAACCAAATCTATGTTTTAAATTTAAAATAATATGATTTTATATTTATTTAACTTATTTTATAATGTCTTAGTGAATCCTCCAAAATGTATAATATATTTGGTGATTTTAAATTCATTTCCTTGAGAGAGTGACTCACCTGCATATAAGAAAGGGAAATATTTTAAAATCTTTGGCCATTTTCCTAATAAAATGATATTTTCCAATCCCCTTTTCCAAAAACCATGGGAAAAACCATGGTTTGGTTTGTGGTTTTGAATATTTTAGTGTGTAGTGTGCAAAACCTAAATAATAAAGAATTCCCCCCTCCTTTCCTATATAAACCCACCCAAGCAATCATTCATCTTCACTCAAACTTCTTTAAGATCACCCTCTCTTTTCTCTCCACTCCCTAGAGTCCTCCCAAGGTTCCCCCAAACTCTCAAAAATCCTCTCTCAAGCCTTTTGGATCACACATCCAAGTAAGGGTTTCCTTGGTAGTGTTTGATGTGGCTTGTGGTGGTGGAAATTGGTGTCGAGATGACAGAAAGGTGATGCATATGATGGTGAGGATGTATAGCACTCATTGTAGCTAGTTATCTTTGGTCGAATCATGGGATTTAAGGTGATTTGGTTCATTTTGAATTTTGAAACAGGTTGCTTTTGGCAGGGTGAATGATTTTTTGGAATTTTTATTTTGTAATGCGTATTTTGTAAGGGTGTGACTTGATGCTGCTTGGTTCCCACTTACCCTTAAAAGTGGTTTTTCATAAAATAAAAAAATGGATTGTGGTCATTTTTGTCAAAGTTTATTATATTATTATACCCCTTTAATTTTTAAATTTAAAATGATAGGGTTTGTTTTCTCACCTCCCACATACTGCCCTTATTATGTTTTAATGATGATATACCCCTTTCACTCTCATTAATCCCTCCCATGTACACATGTTACCATGTCGAAATTCCGTAAGGGATTTCTCTCTTATCATTTCCATTCAATAATTTCTTTTATATTATGCATTCTAAAATTCCATTTCATATATTGGGATATTATTCTCCATGATCCCCTTACTGTCCATTTTATGTCCAAATTATGAGATACCCCTTTTTCTCTCATCAACCCATTTTATAAATCCCCATGTGATGTCGTTATGCTGCCGAAATTGCACTGCAGTTTTCCATACCAAAATCACCATGTAGTGAATACTATGCTCATTTCTCTATCAAGGTTATTCACCTTTATGAACATATAATTATTGATTATATAATTTCATGAATTTATTTTACATTCCTTTATCATGTAATAAATTATGATGTTGAATGAATCCATGTTATATGATCTATGTGACACACTTAAGCATGAGATTAAAATTTTCATGAAGGGTCACCCTGATAGCACTCCAATTCATTGGGTAATGTTTAGTGTCATGATATGTCATTTTGGAATAGGGTTTTACCGAATTCATTTATAGTACTTTTTTCCATCATATTGGGATAGGGTTTTACCTAATTACTTTATGTTTATGATGCAGTTTTTTAAGTTGTTTCCACATTTCCATGTTATGATAATCATGTTATATCATGCTTTTATATTCATGTTTATCTTGTGTTCCATTGATTTTCTATTTCCTAACATGTAATGTATTCTTTATTTCATTCCTTGTTTACTTCTTACTAGGCTTTTAACTCACCCTTTTCTTATGTATATCCTCAGGTTATCCCATGAAATGCTAAGTACGAAGGAATTTAGTAGTCATGTAAAAGAAGTTTTCAATAAAGATTTCATATTTTATGTCTTAAGTTGACATGTAGTGTTCTTAATCCCCAAATACACTAGACCTATTGATCTTCTTGGTTGTATTAAGTGAAATTATATGTAATAAAACATGTTTAATTGTGTAATAAAGATGAAATATTTTTTAGTTAGTATCAAAGGATAGGTTTAGTAATTTATTATATTAGGATTAGAAAACCCTAGTGAAATCATTAGGGATAAGACTAAGTATAATAAAAACATCCTTAATTTTTTTTGGCTGTATAATAAGTTGTTTATCAAGAAAATACATCCCTAGATGGATATGAACAAGTAGAGGTGGATCTGTCATAGATGTATCTAGGGGTAAAACCCGAAAATAGATCTTTGAGCTGGACTCGAATGGAAATTTATTCATGACAATGAGCCTTGATTAACTCTTTGTTCGACACTCCTGAGGTATATGCTTTGTTAAATTCGTAATCTTAGTATGAACCATTATTATTGGAGCATGAAAAAAATCCCATAAGAATATATGTTAGGAAATAGATCATGGATAACTTAAATTGAAGCCTAAAAATTCATAAGTTAAGGAAATAAATGTAATTTATAAGTTATCCATTTTGTAATTAGATTGCTCTTTATGTGTTTAATAGTTTAAAATACTTAGCCCTAATTTTTCTTTTATTCTATCCAATGTCCAGTAATAGGAGGACTCTAGAAAACAACTGATGTGGAGATCAATGTGATTAC
The DNA here is from genome assembly GCA_963277665.1 of Viscum album. Classification (NCBI taxonomy): domain Eukaryota; kingdom Viridiplantae; phylum Streptophyta; class Magnoliopsida; order Santalales; family Viscaceae; genus Viscum; species Viscum album. The sequence continues at coordinate 252,133,570 of OY728160.1, read as the reverse complement.
TATTATAATGACATGCCCAATCTGATGGGAGAAGGAATCACAAACTTTTTCATGATAATATCTCAGTTAACTCAAGTTTTGAATATAAACATGGGTCAAGAGGAACTTACAACACCCTAATAAAGAACAAGTCATAATCGAGAGCTTCATGATAAAAATTCCTCCTACTTGAAATGGATCATATGATCCCTCAATCATCGAACAATGGATCAACTCTATTGAGAATATCTTCACCATCCTTTAATATTCTGAACAGGATAAGGTTCTTCTGGCTGCTTATCGTATGGAGGGTGAAGATGATCAATGGTGTACATTGATAAAAAATAAAAATCCTAAGAAAGTGATCAAATAAATGGGAAGGAAGTATTTTCAAAAGAAATCGATAAATATTTTCCCCACACCCTCCGTTTTAAGATAGAAAGAGATTTCCTTGCACTCAAGAAAAAGGATGAAAAATATGTTGGGCGTGTGAGGAAAAATTCATCAAACATTCATGATACGCCTTTGGTTTTGTTGTTACGCCCAAATGAAAGGTTGACCACTTCTTTGGGGGATAAAACATAGCCTATGGAAAGCCCTAGCGATCCGTGACTTTGACAGATATGAGGAGATATTATGATGTGTCCTCAAAGTCAATATGGATATCGTTGAATCTTATGGGTATCATGTGGATAAGAAGTGGAAAGTGGAATTTAATTTTTTTATTTCGATGGAAAAATACAACAGTTCTAAGAAATTCCAACATCCCACTTTCCAAAGGTATAGAAAGAATCACCCTATAAATTGCCTAAAGTGAATTAGGAAATGCTTTAGGTGTAGGAAGGAAGGGTGCCAAGCCATCAATTGCGGAAAAGAAAAAACCACTACTGCGATAGAGGAAAGGAATTCTCTGTTCAATCCTCAACACATTCTTCATTGCTACAACTACAAAGAACAAGGTCACTTTGTGAACCAGTGCCCTAAGCCAATGGTTTTTAGAGACAACCAACAACCTCCAAGGTATAAAGGGTGAGTTTTTTCCATCACTACTACAGAAGAGAATCCTAATAATGAAGTGGTGAAAGGTACGTTGGTTATTCATTCAAGAATAGTGAACTTACATTTTGATTCTGGTTCTAAGCATTCTTTTATATCCCAAAAGTTTATAAGAACAATCCAAACACCACTAAAAATCATGGAAGTAGATATGTCGATGAGAACGAAAAATGGGGTAATTATTTCATCCCATGAATATAATTCCTCCCCTATCACAATTTGTGGAATGAACTTCCTGGAGAACCTCATTATACTTCCCTTTGTGTAATTTGATGAAATTATTGGCAGGGATTGGCTTTCCCTATACAGATCCAACATAAATTCTCACGATAGGGAAATAACTCTCCATATGGTGAATCAACCCCCGATTGTATACAAGGGAAAGGATGAGTATAAATCATCTATTGAACCATCATCTCAAGCATGGATATTACTTCATTATGATCACACATATCTATCTCAGATGATTGAGTCTAAGGAAGGAACCATAATCAAAGATATACCTATCATGAAGGAATTCGTTGATGTGTTTCCCAAGGAATTGTCTGGTCTTCCTCCTAGAAGAGATGTTGAATTCTCTATTTATATTATACCTAGGGAATTAATAATATCCAAGAATTTGTATATAATGGATGTTTTGCAGCTTGAGGAACTAAAGAAACAGCTATAGGATAATCTAGATAAAGGGTTTATATGCCCAAGTGCTTCACCATAGGGTGCATCAGTCCTCTTCACCAAGAACAAGGATGGGTCAATGCATCTTTTCATTGATTCTCGTGAGCTCAAAAAAATCATGAATAAAAAATTATCTTTTTTTCACGAATTGATGACTTGTTTAATCATATATGTGGAGAAAAATACTTCTCCAAGGTGGATATGTGGTCGGTATATTAAAAAGTAAGGGTGAAGAAGGAGGATATTCTCAAGACTGCTTTTTGTACAAGTTACGGGCACTATAAATTCAAAATAATTCCTTTCAGACTCACTAATTCTCCAGAAATCTTCATGGACTTGATGAATAGAGTCTTTATATATTACCTCAACAAATTTTTGGTAGTCTTTACAAATGATATTCTAATATAATCCAAAAACAAGGTGGATCGTGAGGGTAATCTAAGAATTTTACTAGAGACCTTTCAAAAAAATAAACTCTATGAAAAGTATAGCAAGTGTGAGTTCTGGTTTAAGGAAGTCTTATTATTGGGTTATATCATAAAAAGAAATGGGATATCTATGGATCCTTTAAAAATAAAATAAATTGAGGGATGGATGAGTGCAACATCTATGAAGGATATCCATAGCTTCTTGGGGTTAGCTGGATATTATCACCGATTTGTGAGAAATTTATCATGATTTTCAAACCCTCTTACCAAGATAACTCTGATGGGATTCAATTTTTCTTGGAATTATGAATGTGAGGAAATAATCATGGATTTGAAGAAGTGTCTTATCACTTCCCATGTTCTCACACTACCCACAAGTGGGTAGCTTTTTTGTAATCTTTAGAGATCATTTGATGAAGGGAATGGGTTGTGTGTTGATGCAGAATGACAAAGTCATCATCTATACCTTAACGAAGTTGAAAATTCATGAGAAAAACTATCCCACTAATGATATGGAGTAGGTAGTTGTGATCTTTGCATTGAAAATATGGCGGCATTATCTCTTTGGGGAAAAGTGTGAAATATATATGGATTAAAAAATTCTCAAATATATATTAACACAGAAAGAGATGAACATGCACCAACAAATATGATTAAAACTCATCAAGGATTGTGAATTCTAAATCCATTACCACCCTATGAAAGAGAACAAGGTGGTGGATTCTCTAAGTAAAAAGGACCTAGCGATTCTATCATTGATGATAATTGAAAAGGATCTAATCTTTATATATTTGATGAAGATAGACATGGTAATCATAAACAAGGGAACATCATCAACCCTTTCACAAATTATTTCTCAACTATATCTTTTGTAAAGGTTAAAGTATGCTTAAAAAGATGATGTGGGAATTTAAAATAAAGTGGAAACTATCAGAAAAGGTAAATCCTTGGAGTTCAATGTTAATGAAGAAGGAATTTTGAGATTTGGGTGAAGATTGTGTGTCCCATCAAATCTAGAGTTGAAGAAATAAATTTTGGATGATGTACATAGTTCTTATTTCTCTATTCACCCAAGAAAAAAAATGTATTGAGATCTTTGAGAAAATTATTGGTGGGATAACATGAAGAAGGATATCATTGAGTATACATCAAAGTGCTCAGTATGTCAGCAAGTGAATACTGAGAGGAAGAAGTTTAAGGGGATGATGAAACCATTACTCATACCAACATGGAAATGGGAAAACATCACCATTGAATTTGTCACTGGACTTATAAATAAATCCAAAGGAAACATTGTTATTGGGGTTTTTGTGGATTATCTTAAAAAGACATCACATTTCATTACAATTCTAGAGGATTTATCATTGGATAAACTGGCACCTATATACATTAGAGAAGTGTTAAGGCTGCATGGTGTACCACTATTGATTGTATTTTATCGAGATCCAAGATTCACCTCTATGTTCTGGAAGAGTCTCCAACATGCTCTGAATACTGAGCTTGAATTTAGTACAGATTATCAACCTCAAACTGATGGCCAATCTAATCATACTATCCAAACAATTTAGGACATGTTCAGAGCAAGATCAATGGACTTCAAAGGAGGATGGGATCAACATCTTACTTTGGTTGAGTTCTCTTACAACAATAGTTTCTACTCAAGCATCCAAATGGATCCTTATGAAGCCCTTTATGGGAATAGGTGCATAACACTGACATGTTGGGATGAATTTGTGGAGAGAAAACTTCTAGGCCCAGATATGGTTGAAGAAATGGTGGAGAAGGTTAAAACTATCCATCAGAACATCAAAGCTGCTCAGAGTCAACAAAAGAGCTATGCTGACAACCATTGACGAGACCTAGAGTTTGATGTTGGAGATTTGGTTTTCCTCAACATATCTTCATGGAAGGGGGTGATGAGATTTGGGAATAAGAGAAATCGTTGTCTAAGGTACATCTTCCCTTTTGAGATCCCTGATCACATCAAAGAAGTGGACTATCGACTAGAACTCCCACCAAACCTATCTCAAGTACATGATGTATTCCTTGTATCACTCTTGAGGAAGTACATACCTATCTCATTGCATGTACTCAATCTAGAGGTTGTATCATGGATAATGACCTATCTTATGAATATAATTTGATGAATATCTTAGATTTTATGGAAAAATTTATACGAAATAAGAAAATTCCCCTCTTAAAAGTGTTGTGAAAAAACCAGAAGTTTGAAGAATAAATATGGGAATTGGAGGAAGTGATGAGGTAGATCTTGTAGAGACCCGAAGCATGATGTACATAGATATTACATTACTTTTTCGGAATACTTAATACATAACAAAAACATACACACAAGTACCATAATAGTTTAGTGTCTTTGGAAACTTGGAACGTAATATTCTAATCATGGTGAAAGATCTTCAACATCTCCTATAAAGATCTTCCACTTTTTGTTTCCTTACCTAAAACCTTTATTTTAATACTGGGGGAAAATAAAACATAAAAAGGGTGAGCTCAAATGCTCAGTAAGGGTAATCATGGATAAAATAAAACATATCATATACATTTGAACATAAAAACATGAACATAATGTTTAAACATCAAAAGCTTGATAAATGACATAAAACATGGAAGTACGTAAGGAATAGATCATAAAGAAACATTAATAATGATAAAATATCATGGGAATAAAACATGTAATTATGGAATCCATTAAGAACATGTATTGATTTACATAGTAGCCAAGGCATTTCTGTCAAGACCATCTTAGTGGACAAAGTCCCTTTCTGAATCGAGTTCACTCCTCGTTCCAGTCCTGTATTACTGAACCGGTTTAACTTGTCATTACATTCATGTCTATCTCATGAGATATAAATCTTTACCCAATGAATTTGAGGGATATATAGGTCCCACCCATCTCATAATGAAATCATTCTTACTTGTGCCACAAACTAAACTTAAAACATTCATCATAACCCAAAGAATAAAATGGGTTTCATAAACATCATTCCATCATCACATAATCCATATAAAATAAATGGATATAATTTCATAATAAGAAAAGTGAAACCATGTAAATAATAGAGACATTATACTTGAAACATACACATATGAAATAATGTCATCATAGATGAAAAATGGTTTTGATAAAACACTTGAAATGAATTCTTGAGGAAAATATCCTTTTTTCTTCAAAATAATTTTCTTTTCACAAAATGTAATGAAATTTTAAAAGAAAAGGAATTTGTTGAAAATATTCATGTAATCTTTTTGAGGAAGCTTCCTGAAAAAAAGGCTTTATAAAACCGTAAAAATCCTTTCATGTCATATACGTTAAAAAAACATTCTTCTCGTACTTTTGTCAAAAAGTCAAAAAAGTACCTTATAGGGTAAATAAAATAAAGATTCCTTCCATACCATGGGGTAAAAGTCAAAATGGGTAAAAAGGACTTTAAACATACATGAAAACACTTTTATAAAACATGGACATGGACGATAGAAATACCCCCAGTAAATACTTACGAATAAGCAATCTCGGATAAAAATGAGATTTGCAAAATTATCCCTTACCTTAGGTCCGATATGCTTCGTACGTATCTGAACCTCCTGTATAATAATTTAAATAATATCATTGACCTATTACAGAATCATATTCATTGTTATTATATCATATATGTTTCACTTATGACTTTATATTACCCGTTCTTTTGTAAATTTGATGTTAAAGCAGCGTTTTGGGTAAAATCATTTTATTTATAGTATGTGTTTCGACTTGTCGTTCTTGATATTATTACTTATATCCTATTTTAAATAATTCCAGAATGTAAAACATGATTTATATATAATATATATTCATCATATACATATATATTATAGATCGATAAAAGGAATGAAATACACCATTCATGGAGACGGTAGGTCGTACGTACACATGAATGATGTTTTCGTTTCCCTTTTGAATTGAATGGAATTAAGTAAATGACATACATATAAATATATATACATAAATCTAGTATCATTATTATGTCTAATATTTCATTATTATTCATTATATATACTTTATAATCATTCATGAATGGTTAACATGGAGAGTGAATCTCATCGCGTCGTGGAGACGGTAGTCCGTATGTACGCACGGGCGATGATATCATTCCCAAGATTGTGGAATTGTATTTGAGTGTATGTAGACTATTTTAGAATCAATATCACTTTAAAATAATCATATATATTTATTTATTTGAACCATTATACCCATCCAAGTAAGGTGGTGATGGAAAATAGATTACACCACGGCGTGGAGACGGTATTTCGTACGTACGCACGCGCGGTGATTTTGTTTTCCGTAGGATGGATAGATGGTGAAATAGGGTTGTTTAATAATTATAATAACATATCAGTATATGAGTGATACTGATGTTATTACTTCATAATGAAACAACCTAAGAAGAAGAAGTGGAAGAAGAAATAAAGTTGAAAGAATCGGTAACGGACATTACCTCTTCTTTGAAGCGCCTCTTTGAGTCCTCCTCTTAGGGCACTAAAATTGGTCTTTGAAGAATACCAGGACCTCTAGGATGTTTCTAGGGAAGTGTAGAAGAGAATTTGGTAGGGGTTGGCCGAGCTTGAAGGCTCAAAGTTGTGTGAGGAAGAGAGGGAGGAGGTGCCCTTTTATAAGGGAGGAGAGGGGCACCTTTGGAAAAACTAAAACTATTATTTTATTATAAAGTCATATTCGGTTTTAAATAGCTACAAATTGATTTATTTCTTAGATAAGGTGGGGATGGGTCGAAATACTCTCATCCAATAGAATTTATACAAGTTTAGGTTCCTATTTTAACCTTATCATTTATATTTAACATTAAGTTAGATAATTTTACTTTTACCGTGTCTTTTGTGTTCTTACACTATAAGGTTAATAAACTTACTATAAAAAGCAAAAATAACCCCAAGTTGTTTATTATTAATATATATAACATTATCTAAGTAATTTGGCCGAACCTTAGATTTTTAGGAATAAAATAACAATTAATAATATAATATTTTTTTTAAAAACTATTTTATGTCAATTTTGACACTATTTAGTAATTGATTTTTGTGAAACTCATAACAGAATTATTAATTCGAAAAAAGTTAATTAAATCAATACTAACATGTCATATTAACCTCGAAAATTTGTGTAATTCATAGAAAGTCTCAAATTACATTTATTTGGGTATTTATAACATCAATTATGTCAATATTTCATTAATAAGATAATTACTGCATCATCTTTGTGTCATAAATAAATTAACTTATTTAAAGTCTAAAAATTAAAAATAAAATATCATTATGTAGGAAATATTTTTAGCTTTCTAATGAATATTTATATTCTAATTTATCATATGTATAACCCTATATTAAAAATTATCTACTTATTAAACTTTGATTTTAACTATTTTAACCCTTCTTTAAATAAATTAATAATAAATGTCCTAATCTAATCCAAGTGGTCCTAAATGGTCATATTTTATTCCTAAGGTTGTTTTTGGTCGAATTAAACTTATCCAATAGAATTAGGACATGTGTTAGGGTAATAATAATATCATTTTTACCCTTAATTACCCTATTTACTTTTAACCGTGGTAAAAAAAGTAACAAAGTTATTATTCACCAAAAATTATTTTCATCTCATTGAACCACATTTTAGTCCTTGATATTAATCGTGTCTCTCGGATTTTCAAAATTCCACTCAAATAAGTGGTAAAATTATGTTTTATGAAAAATTCAGTTTTTTAACTACCACTTAGTGGTTTCACTATTCATCAAAAAATGAAAGTTTCCAGAAAAATACCAAAAATTAGGCCTAAGCTATATTTGATATTATGAATTCAAAAATGATGTCTATTTTACCAAATTCAAAACATATTAGTTATATTAACTAATTTCAAAATTAATTCTTGTCGTCAAAACAAATAGTGTGTTTTTAAGAGATAATAACTATCAAAATATTGACACTTGTTTATGTCTGGTTTAAATGTGAAATTACATCCAATGAACAACATTGCATTAAATTGTAAAAATATATTATAAATATCCCTTAAAAACACTCAAATTAATAATTTATCACTATTAATTACTTCTATTAAAAGGTTGTTTTTAATTAAAATTTAGTAATTTTCACTATTCATCAGAAAATGAAAGTTATCCGAAAAGTACCAAAATTTCACCCTAAGATAATTTCGATATTCCGAATCCAAAAATGAAGTCCATTTTGAAAGATAAAATTTATAAAATTTCAAAAAGTGGGTATTACTATTCATAACGGCTAGTTCATAATAATATTATAATAATATCTCGTTTAGTGAAACTCGGTATTGCGTACTACACACGCTATCGAGAAAGGTCGCGATTGCGTGTAATGCAAGGAAAGTCAGGGATGTGTGTCATACAAGCTCCTTTTGGTGTAGCATACAACACAAGACATTAATGAAATTAAAAAGAATATTTTTCATAAAATCTCGGGGTGTTACATTCTACCCCCCTTAAAATGAATTTCACCCTCGAAATTCATCGGGGTTATAAATGGTTTACTACTCGAAAGTTTCTTTAATATAAACCCACATCGTAAAAAGGAATACCAAAACATATCTTTAAAAACTAAAGTATGGAACGTAACAGTTACCCAAATTAACTAATCACTAGGTTTCCACGTAGGAGAACATAGGTGAAAATATGGATATGGAAGAGAAATCTAACTGTCATGTTCTGATGGAGAGTGGTAGAGAACATGGCTATGAAATATCCAACAATCACAAAGCCATAGATTTGTGATGATCTAAGGTACCATATGATTCATCGGATATAAGAGCACTAGGACAATATTTTTGGTTTTCAATAAAGTTGAAAATTTTGAATCAGAAGAAATACCTACTTTATTTCGACATAATCTCACCGTTGTTCGTGCCTTGAACAATTTCCACTTCATCTCTTAAAGAAATGAAGTTGAATTTTTCATTCGTGAAGTGTTAGAAGATCATGTGATAGAATGATGGGTCATTCCGTCTGTCTTAATCAAAAGGTTAGCAATAGTTATATACATAAGTCCATCTATCGTATATCGTTCCAAAATGGACATATACTTCATCTATCATACCACTTAATAAAATAAAACTAGTTTATACTAACCAGGGACTTCATGTAGTCCATTGGTAGGCGATAAAGGCTTGTCGCACTTCGTTTGTGGGTTCGATTCCCACAGCCTTGTCCGATGTGATGGGTTGTCGCTCGTCCTGCAGGTTGTCCTTTTTCTAAAACTACATTACTATAGCATCCCATCAATAATATCGAAAAAAGCTCTATCCTTAAACAATACTAACTTATGTCTAACATAATCCTTTCCAATCTTTAGGCATATCCAAAATACTATTGTCCAATCTCATATTATAGTGAAAACGATTACTAAAGAGTTCATATAACAAGCATGTTAATACCATCATTGATCCACATATATCATGAGATATGTCTTGTTGGTCACATTCCAAACATTTGAAGGCCTTAATCATGTATTCTCTTGAAAAATGAATACCCATTGAATCTTAGTGAAAACATGAGTGCTGTAAAAAGTTAACTCTTTTCACATACCAAAACCTCAAACCATGATATAACTATTTCCTTATATCAGTCATGATCTCATGAATACTGTCAAACATTTAATTTTCTCCTTATCCCTTCATTATGCGCATATCATCTACATTCCAAAAATATCTGAATAACCTTTCATTGATACTGGTACCATTAATCATACACTTTCAAAACTCAAGGAAAGACAATAGTGTAACAATCCTTAGATGTCTCTTTATTCTATAGTACCATGATATAACTTATACAACATTACACTTGATAAACATGTAATCATTCCACTACCTTGTTAAACTATTGACCGAGCTTCAACAATTCTTTCATCTCACATATCATTTGTAGTCTCTTCATCATCATCAACATAAATACTACCCATACGACCGTACTGATTCTCTTCATGAGACTTTCCCTTAGGGCATTGGTTTTCATAATGCCCGTACATTAAACATTTAAAACATTTAACCATTGTTGATGTCATAGAAATACCATTATCCTCATCCATGGTGTTAACTGAACCTTTTCCTTTGCACTTACTGGCTTTGTGTACTTCTTTTCCACACCCAAAGCATCTTCCAGTTCCCTTGAAACAATCTCCCTGATGCCTCTTCCCACATGATTTAAATGAGGGAAATTGAACTTTCTTTCCTCTACGATCATCATTAAACTCCATCTTTCTCTTATTATATGAGTCGGGAAACTTACCAAAGTAGAGATTATTTATCATATTATGAGATTGCTGATTAGGCATAATAACAATGTTTGGACTTCCAAATCCCGTTTCATTTGGTTTCTCATGAATAATATCATTCCATTGTCCGTCATATCCTCAATTATCATGAATCTTCATGTTTCCTTCCATTTTCTAAAACCTAAAAAGAATAGTGTGAGAGGAAAAAATCATACTAGGGAAAACAACATAGTAAAGGGGGAGAACCCTCAATATCTAACATCTTAGGTTAAATTCTAAGATCGTTACCGTAGTTCTAGGACTATATCCTATACGTATACTTAACCTTAGGGACATCCCTAGACATACCTTAGAAATATCTCTAGGGATCTCACTAAAGTTCTCACATCCTAGTTTCCAAATGTTGACTAAACCTTTCCTCTGATACCAACTGTAGAGACCCGAATCATGACGTACATAGATATTACATTACTTTTGCGGAATACTTAATACATAACAAAAATAGACACACAAGGACTGTAATAGTTTAGTGTCTTTGGAAACTTGGAACGTAATCTTCTAATCGTGGTGAAAGATCTCCAACATCTCCCATAAAGATATTCCACTTTTTGTTTCCTTACCTAAAACCTTTCTTTTAATCCTGGGGGACAATAAAACATAAAAAGGGTGAGCTCAAATGCTCAGTAAGGGTAAGAATGGATAAAATAAAATATACCGTATACATTTGAACATAAAAACATGAACATAATTTTGAAACATCAAAAGCTTGAGAAATGACATAAAACATGGAAGTACGTAAGGAATAGATCATAAAGAAACATTAAAGATGATAAAATAGCATGGGAATAAAACATGTAATTGTGGCATCCATTAATCACATGTAATTATTTCTATAGTAGCCAAGTCATTACTGCCAAGACCATCTTAGTGGACAAAGTCCCTTTCTGAATCGAGTTCACTCCTCGTTCCAGTCCTGTATTACTGAACTGGTTTAACTTTCCGTTCCATCCATGTCTATCTCATGAGATATAAATCTTTACCCAATTAATTGGAGGGATATATAGGTCCCACCCATCTCATAATGAAATCATTATTACTTGTGCCACAGAATAAACTTAAAACATTCATCATAACCCAAAGAATAAAATGGGTTTCATAAACATCATTCCATCATCACATAATCCATATAAAATAAATGGATATCATTTCATAATAAGAAACGTGAAACCATGTAAATCATAGAGACATTATACTTGAAACATACACATATGAAATAATGTCATCATAGATGAAAAATGGTTTTGATAAAACACTTGAAATGAATTCTTGAGGAAAATATCCTTTTTTCTTCAAAATAATTTTCTTTTCACAAAATGTCGTGAATTTTAAAAGAAAGGTATTTTTTTGAAAATAGTCATTTAATATTTTGGAGGAAGCTTCATGAAAATAAGGCTTTATAAAACCGTAAAAATCCTTTCATGTCGTATACGTTAAAAAACATTCTTCTCGTACTTTTGTCGAAAAAGTCAAAAAAGTACCTTGTAGGGTAAATAAAATAAAGATTTCTTCCATACCGTGGGGTAAAAGTAAAAATGGGTAAAAAGGACTTTAAACATACATGAAAAAACTTTTATAAAACATGGACATGGATGATAGCAATAACCCCAGTAAATACTTACGAATAAGCAATATCGGATAAAAATGAGATTTGCAAAATTATCCCTTACCTTAGGTATGATATGCTTCGTACGTATCAGAACCTCCTGTATAATGATTTAAATAATATCATTGACTTATTACAGAATCATATTCATTGTTATGATATCATATATGTTTCACTTATGACTTTATATTACCCGTTCTTTTGTAAATTCCATGTTAAAGCAGCGTTTTGGGTAAAATCATTTTATTTATCGTATGGGTTTCGACTTGTCGTTCTTGATATTATTAATTATATCATGTTTTACATAATTCCAGAATGTAAAACATGATTTATATATAATATATATTCATCATTTACATATATATTATAGATCGATAAAAGGAATGAAATACACCGTTCATTGAGACGGTAGGCCGTACGTACGCATGAATGCTGTTTTCGTTTCCCTTTTGAATTGAATGAAATTAAGTAAATGACATACATATATATATATAAATAAATATAGTATCATTATTATGTCATATATTTCATTATTATTCATTATATATACTTTATAATCATTCATGAATGGTTAACATGGAGAGTGAATCTCATCGCGTCGTGGAGACGGTAGTCCGTATATACGCACGAGCGATGATATCATTCCCAAGATCGTGGAATTGTATTGGAGTGTATGTATACTATTTCAGAATAAATATCACTTTAAAATAATCATATATATTTATTTATTTTAACCATTATACCCATCCAAGTAAGGTGGTGATGGAAAATAGATTACACCACGGCGTGGAGACGGTATTCCGTACGTACGCACACGCGGTGATTTCGTTTTCCGTAGGATGGATAGATGGTGAAATAGGGTTGTTTAATACTTATAGTAACATATAGGTATATGAGTGATACTGATGTTATTACTTCATAATTAAACAACCTAAGAAGAAGAAGTGGAAGAAGAAATAAAGTTGAAAGAATCGGTAACGGACATTACCTCTTCTTTGAAGCGTCTCTTTGAATCCTCCTCTTAGGGCACTAAAATTGGTCTTTGAAGAAGACCAGGACCTCTAGGATGTTTCTAGGGAAGTGGAGAAGAGAATTTGGCAGGGTTTGGCCAATATTGAAAGCTCAAATTGGTGTGAGGAAGAGAGGGAGGAGGTGCCCTTTTATAAGGGACGAGAGGGGCACCTTTGCAAAAACTAAAAATATTATTTTATTATAAATCCATATTCGGTTTTAAATAGCTCCAAATAGATTTATTTCTAAGATAAGGTGGGTATGGGTAGAAATTATCTCATACAATATAATTTAGACAAGTTTAGGTTCCTATTTTAACCTTATCATTTAGATTTAACATTAAGTTAGATAATTTTACTTTTTCCGTGTCTTTTGTGTTCTTACACTATAATGTTAATAAACTTATTATAAAAATCCAAACGAACCCCAAGTTGTTTATTATTAATATATATAAATTTCTCTAATTCATTTGGCCTAACCTTATATTTTTAGGAATAAAATAACAATTAATAATATAATATTTGTTTTAAAAACTATTTTATGTCAATTTTGACACTATTTAGTAATTGATTTTTGTGAAAATCATAACAGAATGATTAATTCGAAAAAAGTTAATTAAATAAATACTAACATGTCATATTAACCTAGAAAATTTTTTTAATTCATCAAAAGTCTCAAATTAAATTTATTTGGGTATTTATAACATCAATTATGTCAATATTTCATTAATAAGATAATTACTGCATCATCTTTGTGTCATAAATAAATTAACTTATTTAAAGTCTAAAAATTACAAATAAAATATCATTATGTATGAAATATTTTTATCTTTATAATGAATAATTATAGTAGAATTTATCTTATGTATAACCCTATATTAAAAACTATCTACTTATTAAACTTTGATTTTAACTATTTTAACCCTTCTTTAAATAAATTAATAATAAATGTCCTAATCTAATCCAAGTAGGCCTAAATGGTCATATTTTATTCCTAAGGTTTTTTTTGGTCGAATTACACTTATCCAATAGAATTAGGACATGTTTTAGGGTAATAATAATATCATTTTTACCCTTAATTACCCTATTTACTTTTAACCGTGGTAAAAAAAGTAAAAAGTTACTATTCACCAAAAATTATTTTCATCTCATTGAACCACATTTTAGTCCTTGATATTAACTTTGTCTCTCGGATTTTCGAAATTCCACTCATAGAAGCGGTAAAATTAAGTTTTATGAAAAATTCAGTTTTTTAACTACCACTTAGTGGTTTCACTATTCATCAAAAAATGAAAGTTTCCAGAAAAATACCAAAAATTAGGCCAAAGATATATTTGATATTATGAATTCAAAAATGATGTCTATTTTACCAAATTCAAAACATATCAGTTACATTAACTAATTTGAAAATTAATTCCTATCGTCAAAACAAATAGCGTGTTTTTAAGAGATAATAACTATCAAAAGATTGACTCTTGTTTATGTCTGGTTTAAATGTGAAATTACATCCAATGAACAACATTGTATTAAATTGTAAAAATATATTCTAAATATACCTTAAAACCACTCAAATTAATAATTTATCACTATTAATTATTTCGATTAAAAAGGTTGTTTTTAATTAAAATTTAGTAATTTTCACTATTCATCAGAAAATGAAAGTTATCCGAAAAGTACCAAAATTTCACCCTAAGCTAATTTTGATATTCCAAATCCAAAAATGAAGTCCTTTTTGAAAGATAAAATTTATTAAATTTCAAAAATTGGGTATTACTATTCATAACGGCTAGTTCATAATAATATTATAATAATATCTCATTTAGTGAAACTCGGTATTGCGTACTACACACGCTATCGAGAAAGGTCGCGATTGCGTGTAATGCAAGGCAAGTCAGGGATGCGTGTTGTACAATCTCCTTCTGGTGTAGCATAAAACACAATACATTAATGAAATTAAAAAGAATATTTTTCATAAAATCTCGGGGTGTTATAGAGTTTCCCTCATCTATTTTAGTGTGGGAAAAGAAAATTTGAGGGTGAAATTTCTTAAAGGGGGAAGGTTGTAAAGACCGATCATTTATGAATAAAATTCCCCTTCTTCTAATGTCTTATGAATACAAAAAAATCATGCACTCTTTTTTTGTTATTATTGGGTTTAAATGACCGTTAAGTATCATTATCGTTGATAATATAGATGTTGAACAGTGATCACACAACTAATATAAATATAAGGTTTTAAAAAAATCCTTTCAACACAAACAAGGGAGAGGATGGCCTCATCCAATAGACTCGGGTCATACGAAGCCCATTTTTTGAGCTTAAAAGGGAGGTAGTGTCACTGGGCTTCGCTCTTGACCAAGCCAAAGGCAAGCTTCAACATGTTAACCTTGAAAGGAATTGACTATGGGAGAAGTTCAAGTTAATAGAGATTACCATCCAGGTGATGTTATCCAAGCTACCCCAGGAGTCTATCACCATTGCACACCTTACCCTTATGTCTTATATAGGTGTTATAAGGGGTTATGTAACAAGGTATTAGTTAATTATTATATAATCAATTTGTATAAATAAAATTATTATTCTATTAATTCCTTTATGGGAATAGTCTTTCTTAAAAAATGATGAATTTAATAAATTGATTTTTTGGGGAAAATTTGTAATTTTGAGAAATATATACATTATTATATTAAAAAATGGTTTTCATTAATAATATTAAAAAACAATTCTTTTAAATTATGATTATATCAGTTCCTTATCTGTAAATGATTAGGTAACCGGTTTAATAAGAGTTCTATTTTTATAAGATAAAATAGAAAGTGTAATTTTAAAGAATTTATTTTAAGGAATTACTGAATTTTTGAAATAATTAATATTTTAATAAAATATTATTATAAAATTAATTTTATTAATAATAAATGTGTATATTATTTTTATGAAGTCAAATGTAATTTTACTTAAGGTTTAAAAATTGTTTTTTTCAAAACCCATCAATTTTCAATAAATGTTAGTTCTTATTTTAAAAGTTAAAATTCAAATATTTAGAAAATTATTTATATAAAATGAATATTATTTTTAGAATAAAGATGTCTAAATTATCCAATATTTAATTTTTCATAATTTTCCGAGACAGTTGAATTTTTGGGTAAAAATTAAATTATATATAAATATATATTGTGTTTTATGACATCATAATGACCCAATAGTGATGTAATAAATACCATAAAAGGTATATTCTACCAAATATATGTTTTAAATTTAAAATAATGTGATTTTATATTTATTTTACTTATTTTATAATGCCTTAGTGAATCCTCCAAAATGTATAATATATTTTATGATTTTAAATTCATTTCTTTGAGAGTGTGACTCACCTCTACATAATCATGTGAAATAATTTAATATATTCTGACATTTACCTAAGAAAATAATATTTTACACTCCCCTTTCCCAGAAACCATAGGAAAAACCATGGGTTGGTTAGTGGTTTTGAATATTTTAATGTGTAGTGTCCAAAACCTAAATAATAAAGAATCTTCCATCCTTTACTATATAAACCCACCCAATAACTCATTCATCTTCACTAAAACTCCTTTAATATCTTCATCTATCTTCTATCCACTCCCTTTATTCCTCCCAAGTAACCCCCAAGATCCCAAGAAGACTCTTCCAAGCCTTTGGGATCACACATCCAAGTAAGGGTTCCTTCCTTTCTCATTTTTGTCCAAGTTTCCTTATATTGTTATACCTTTTTAACTTTTCAATTAAAAATGATGGGGTATGTTTTAAAACCTCCCTTATACTTTTCTTATTATTTTTTAATGATGATATACCCATTTCACTCTCATTAATCCCTCCCATTTACACATGTTACCATGCTGAAATTCCGTAAGGGATTTATCTCTCCTCATTTTCATTCAAGCATTTCTTTTATATTATGCATTCTCAAATTACATTTCATATGTTGGGATATTATGATCAATGATCCCATTACTTCCCATTTTATGTCTAAATGATTATATACCCCTTTTTCTCTCATCAACCCATTTTATGAATCCCCATGTGATGTCGTTGTGCAGCCGAAATTGCATCGCAATTTTCCATGCCAAAATCATCGTGTAGTGAATACCATTCCCATTTATCTATCAAGGTTATTCACATTTATGTAGATATACTTATTGATTATAGACTTTCATTTATGTATTCCACATTCCTTTATCGTGTAATAAATGGTGATGTTGAATTAATCCATGTTATATGATCTATGTGGTACACTTAAACATGGGATTAAAATGTTCAAGAAGGGTTCACCCTAATAGCACTCCAATTCATTACGTAATGTTTAGTATCATGATACATCATGTTCAGATAGATTTTTACCTAATTCCTTTATAGTAATTTTTTCCATCATGTTGGGACAGTGGTTTACTTTATTCCTTTATGTTTATGATGCAGTGTTTTAACTTATTTCCACATTTCCATGTTATGATAATCAATTTATATGATGCCTTTATGTTTATGTTTCTCTTATGATATATTGATATATCTATTTTCTAACATGTATTTTATTATTCATGTTGTGACTTTTTTACTCCCTTTCTAGGCTTTTTATCTCACCTTTTTCATATGTATGTCCTCAGGTTATCACATGAAATGCTAAGTATGAAGGAATGTTGTAGTCATGTAAAATAAGTTTTCAATAAATATGTTGTATTTTATGTCTTAATTTTTCATGTAATTTACCTAATCCCCAAATACACTAGACCTATAAATCTTCTAGGTTTAATTAAGTTAAATTTTATGTAATAAATCATTTTTAAGTGTGTAATAAAGACTAGGGTTATTATAGGAGGTCATCCATGGAATATGTCAAGGGTAGGATCCCTATAATTCATCTATATACTATCATGAGGAGGAATATCATGGTATTTTTCACCTTATACATAAGATAAAGAGTCTTTATACCCTTTAGGTGTTATATATATATGTTTTATGTCCTCAAGGAAACTATCACCGAGTAAAGTAGGAATACGAGCCTCATCCTACACTATGGCTAGAATACATTGACCTTCCTTTTAGGGTTGAGCAGAAATATGAGCCTACTATGTGGTAGTCACTGTAATATACTGATAACCATTTTTTTTTTGAAAATATGAACCTAATTACAAGAATCTAATTAATTATACTGGTGAGATTTTGTATCTTTAGCAAGAATATGAGCCTGCCTTTGGGTGGGTTCTAGAATATATCGGTAAACCATGGTTGAACCAGGAATATAAGATTAATTCAAATATGAATTACCCTTCAGAATATGCTAATGAAACTCTAGAATGGGGGAAGGAATATGTGCCTCCCCCATATAGCCTTTGAAGGATACTAGTGTAGTCTTTCATTATCAGAAGTAGGAATATGCATCTAGATCATATAAGTTATTGGAATATACTGAGTATCTTTTCTATAACGGATACGAGCCTTCCCTAGGGTTATTATCAACTAGGTTGAAAAACCCCAATAAAATCAAGGATATGATCCTAGTCTTATAAATTTTAAATATTCCACTGACTTTCTTCAACAAGAATATGCACCTATTCTGAGGTGATTTTCAAACTAGGATGATGAACTCTAGTTGGGTCAGGGATATGAGTCTAGTTCTATATGTCTTTCCCTTTATCAAAATATGCTAATAATATTCCTATATGGGAGAAATAATATGTTCTTTCTCTAGAGTATCCATCTATTCATGCAGAACATGCCGATATACTGACTTTGATACTAGAATAAGAATGTGTGCATGTCCTTATATCATTTTCAGAATATACTGACAAAGCTCCTACATCACTGTCAGAATGTACTAGCACTTCAAAAGCGTGTATGAAGGTACACATTCCTATGAATTCTTAGTCTCTAGGACATACCAGTAGAAATATTCAATGGAAATGGGGATATATTCCCACTCATATCCTCCTAATTCCACCAAAATATGTTAATCATCTTTATGCATGGTTGTTGGGATAAGTTTCTTTCACATGATCATTACCATGATATATGGGAATACATGGTTTGGTAGATCAAGTATATGATCCTACTAACTAGTTTCCATGAAAATATACTAATAGGATTCATCATTGGAGGTGGGGATATGATCCTACTCCCTTTTTTCTATAGCTTTCTGTATCAAACAAGGTCTAATTGGTGCTTGGATATGAGTGCCCATGGTGGAAACTTTTCAAATAGGGCCCTCAGTAGGTGACTGAGGGGCTTTGGCAGGATAATGCTAGTGGAGATGGCTGACATGATCCCTTTTAAGTGGCTCCTAAACTAGGATAGAGTCGTGGTTGACTCCTTGATCCACCTTCCTATGGTGAGGTATGTGTTGACTTTCATACTCTACAGATAGGCTCCAAAGCGATTAGAAGTGGTGGCGGGAATTGTTGGTTTCATTACATCCTTCCTTTAGTGAGTTTAACTTGCAGGTTTTAGTTCATGTATTCCCCTATGTTTTTTCATTGAGGGTTAGGATCGTATCATGTCAGTGGTACTCCCTGGCCATCACATTTTCCACCCAATAGAGAATGCATTGAGTGGGTGACTTTGTCTCACAATCCTCAAATTTTGTTTCCATATTTGAGGTCCTAAAATGTTTTCTTGATGATTTCATGGCTTCAATTCAAGGTGTACTTTGTGATAACAGTAGCTATAATCTCAAGGACAATAATAAATAAGTTCACCGATCAGTATAGAAATGCAAGTAAGAAACATGCTTAATTAGTTATGCATGGTGAAACCTTTTGATTATTCTTATTATTGATTTTTTTCATTTTTTTGTGGGGAGTATTCACAAAAAATGGCATTGGGTATGGGAAACCCAATTTCATTTAATAATTAAAATATTCACATCAGGTTCACCATTTTTTAATTTGAAAAGATCTTTATCATGATGTTTTATTTTAAGGGCTTAGTATAGTTTCACGATTAATCATATTTTTAGAGTTTATATATAGAAACACCCAATGGATACCCCATCTACAATGAGTTATGAGTCTACTTTCCAAAGGTAGGCGGTCATTGTGTTTTCTTTCCATTAACACCTAGGAACTCACACTGGTATAGAGGGTGGGTGGTCGGTCTCATCACACCCTATTGGGGGGTATTATTTCCTACTCTGGGACTCTCTTATAGATTTAATATATGTTTGTGAATCTTTCCTAGATATCATTACAGGAATGGGTACCCTAAAAATGATTGGGTGTTGATTTCCCATATATGTGAGAAGACGTCCCATCAATGACACCATCTATATGTATCTAAGGTTCTCTATCTATATAACCATTTCTACTTAATTAAAAATGAATAGATTATGCTTTAAAACTATATGACTGGGAACTCTAGAGTTTATTATCATCTAGGGATGTGATTGGTGTTTTGAAATTGGTATTGAACCATCAATAGGCATCCTACTAATCCTATGAGAATAAGAATCAAATCATACATAGTTCATATAGATCCATACCATGAATTTTAATTTCATAATTATAGTGTGTAATAAGGGAATTTAAGCATTGGATATGGAGGCTTGGTCCTTAGAGAGTCATCCTACGTATCCAATAAGAAAAGTAT
Source organism: Viscum album (assembly GCA_963277665.1). Classification (NCBI taxonomy): domain Eukaryota; kingdom Viridiplantae; phylum Streptophyta; class Magnoliopsida; order Santalales; family Viscaceae; genus Viscum; species Viscum album. The sequence continues at coordinate 252,112,843 of OY728160.1, read as the reverse complement.
CAGATTCTATGTAGTTTTTATTGGTATTGGTGTCGTAATAGGCACATCGGTAGAGATTAAAGTATTTATTATGAATATGAGGATTCCCTAAGCTTATTCATAGGGAATATGGTGCTTTAAAGTAAGATTAGATTTAACAATATTTATATCTAAAAGAAGTCCCTTATTAGGCCATTCACATCATTATAATGGCACAATCATCACCATTATATAAGCCCAAATAATCCATGATTAGTATGAGAAACAAGAGGTAGAAAAATATTGGACACATTACATTATAGTGTAAGATTTAATTTTATGGGGCTTACACACTAAGTATTACCTGAGATAATTTATTAGTAAAATTCCCCTTCAAAGAGGATAGGCTTGTGTTTTGGGAATAAACCTTATGAATATTCCCATTTTGGATATATCTTGGTACAAGGCTTACACATGGCGTGAAAATATCCAATAAAAGTATGTCTGTTATAGATATCATGGGCCTTAAAAAGGTTTCTTGTGTATCCTATTTGGATAGGAATTAGATTCATCATAGTTTACAAGCCCTTTTTCTATTAATGATCAAGGATTCATGGTTGGGATTATTGATACCTTATCCTTATGATTTATGGAGTTTTGGAGGATACTTAAAGTAATATTTCCTTTATAGGAGTATAAGGGCTTAGAATATCTTAAGTGACACCCTAGTAGAATCATGCAGTCATGCAGGTTTCATGCGGTCATGTGCTCCGCATTAAGGAAGGTTGTTTACATGCTTCGCATAATCCATTTGGTGTCACTCACATCACATAATCTATTTGGATTCATGATAATGGGAAAGGGTGTGAATAAATGAACCTTTCATGAAGGTTTTTAATCCATGAAGACATGCCAAGTCATAGGGTATGAAATTGCATAAAGTTAGGGTAGTCATGTGATTTTTATGAATGAAGGGTGGTTACACACTTCACATGGTCCCTTTGGAGTCATGTGAATAGACAAGGATGAAGGTTAATACACCTCATGTGAAGTCTTTGAAGCAATGTGTTCACTCCAAGGCATGAAGTATGAAATTATGTGAATATTGGGGGGCCAGCTGACTGCACAACATAGTCTCATGACCAAAAGGATGTATCACAATCACACATCTATTGTATGACTAAGAGGTGATATTGTGATGGAATACCCATCATGTGACCAAGTAATTATCTTGTGTTCACTTGAGCAAGGTTTATCATGTGATCAACCCCCACGAAGCTCATTCTCCTTCTATTTTTATCAAGTTATTCACTTATCTTTTTTAAGAGGAATCTCTTGTGATTTCATGATCCCTCCACTCTAGAAAGTTAGCTCTCATGTGTATTCTCTTGTCCCCTCTCCTTTTCTTTGCCCATGGGGGGGTTATAGGAATCTCCACCCCTATATCTATGCCACATTACACTATGAACAAGCCATGTACCAAGAATTATTTTAGTGTAAGTATTATCTGCATAAGTTGGAAATGTATCATGTGCTTTGTGTGATCAAGTCACATGTCACCAGCGATATCCTCACCTCATCAAGTGATAAAAAGTGGTTGTATAATCAGTTATTCATTAATATCCTCCTTAATCATGTAATCCTTTTACATGAATTGAGTATCATGGAATCGATCATTAGACTTCAAGGGGGTTTCACATGATGTTTAAGACATACATGTCCAAGGGACTTCACGTGATTCGGTTGACATGTCCAAGGGCCTTCACATTATCAGCACGACATGTCCAAGGGCCTTTACATGATCAGGTTTACATGTCCAATGGCCTTCGTGTGATCAAAATGACATGTCCAAGGGGCTTCACATGATTTATGAATTGATCATGTGAAGTGCATAATCCCTTCACATGATAAACAATGTGACTTTCATCATGTAAGGATATTATCATTTATAACCTTTATCACATGAATCCCATAATGTTTGTTTATAGGTTTTCCACCACATTATCATGTGATCAATAATTTAATCATGTGAATTTCTTAATCCCTTTCCATGACTTGATAATCATGGTGTTGATCACATGAATCCAAGGGTTAATTGCATTATGTTCAAGATGGAAATGTCCAAGGGCCTTCATGTGATCAGGACAGTATATCTAAGGGCCTTTTCATGAACAGACTGACATTTCCTATCACACCCAAGTTTTTGTTTTCATCTTTTGTTCTAGTTCAAATTTGGATCTTGGTTTTTCCCTCAAGTTTCAGTTGTGACGAGTTTGAATTTTGAGATGATATTTTGTTTATTGTTGGTCCTGAAGTCATTCATTAGTTTCCTATAATATTTTTTTGTGAGAAATGTATGTTTTTGGGTTAACATCATGAGTTGCATGTTCATCAAATGGTTTTCAAACCGTGAAACCTTCTCTAGTAAACCATGTGACCTATGGCCATTTTTTGGGCAGTGGAAAACCGCACGGTTAGTGCACATTTTGTTAACTGTGAAGGTTAATCATGAAATATGTTCCTCTTAGATAAAGGGATGCATGGTTTCCTCACAGTTGGTAAAATCATGTGGGAAAACCATGTGCGATGTTCAATTCATAAAAAATATGAAAATTATGGTTGTTTCCTCTCAGGATTTAACCCCAAATCCCTCCTTTCTCACCTCATTCGAGGTTCTCATCCCTAGATGCCTCCCTCTCCTCCTCTTTTCTCCCTTTTCCTCCCTTCCTTTGGTGTATTTGGGGTGGATTCTTCAAGGAAACATTAAGTATGTGATTTATCCCTTGGTTTATTCCTTCCTTCTAGGGTTTCTCCTCCTCTTTTTTGGGGTTTTGGTTCTCCAATAGGTTGGGTGGTCAATTTAGGGTCGAATATCATTCTTTAGGGTTTAATATTGATGTTTAGTGTTTGATATTTCCTTTCTAGGGTATTATGGTGGTGTGGTTGTGGTTTCGCACCAACTTCTGGATGCTTCCAAGCTTGAGGTAGGTGGTTCAGTGCTAAAACATTATTTTATAGTTTTTATAATATTACTTGAGTGTTTAAATATGTTCTATGGTTTATGTTTATGGTGAAAAAGTTTTTTTTAAGGGATTTGATATGTGTATGGATTGAAAAGTTTTTTTCTCAAGGAAGGTGTATTTCATGTGTGAACCCTTGTTGTGCTTCTTGAAAGTCTTTTATAAATTATGAAATATGATTAACAAATTGTCCAAGTGGTGCAGAACATGATTTAAAATGGATTTGGTGTGTGTTTGGATTAAAAATATGTTTTAGGTTTTAAAAATGGTGGTTTATCATGTGTGTTATATTTTTATGTTTATGCATCTATGAAAGTGACGTGTTATGGGATATGTGGAATGTAAATTGAGCACAAAGGTAATCCTACGTGACTTGGTGGGCGGACTAGGACTAGTATGCTAGTTGGATCGGAAGGGCTGAGTCCTGATTCTTTCTAGCGGGATTGATGACACAATAATAATTAAAATATAATAGTTGGATACTGCTAGAATTTTGGATATATTCATCTCTAGTGGCTCATGCATGAGTACGATGATCAGTGTGCTTTCTATACCACATTTAACTAAGATATGAGGTTCCTAGTGTCCCATTTAGTTAGTGCCTATAAGGATTTCCCATGATGAGGTTCTATTTTTTATATTGCTCTTACTATCATCATATGTTCCACTTGGTTGGTTACTTCAAAATAAAATCATGTTTTCTTTTAAAATGTTTTCCATAAAAATGTTTCATGTTTTTTTTATAAAACATTCTTGTTATCTTGCCTTATAATGTTTATAGTATGGAATATCTTTATTGGGTGGAATCATACTGGGATTTGTATCAAACCCTACTTACACCTTTGGGCGTAAGTAGACTTGGTTATGTTTAACATATGTAAATTCAAGATGTTTGGAGATGGTGGTTCATGATGCTAGTGGTTTTCCCTTCAAGGTGTTCTGGTGGTGATTTGGGGATGATGCTCCTCTTGTTTCATGGTGGTTTTTGGGATAGTGTCTTGTTCCCATTTATTGTATCCATTTTGGTCTTGTTTAAATGTTGTAGACATTGAATCTGAAAATTGTTATGCCATGTTTGGTTTTGATTATTCAGTTTTGGTTTATTTATTATAGTTGGTTGTTTATGATCATTGATATGGTTTAAATCATTCCCAGGTTGCATTGTTGATACCAAGTAACTTTTTATCAGCTTGTGGGGATCGATAATGCCCTTCGATCTATGCCACGAGCTGGGTTGAGTATCGGATTGGGTGGTACTCTAGCTTAGTTCATGAAAAAATGGTTTCAAAGGGAGTCATGCTCTTTTTGGGTCATGTTATTTCGGGAAGATTTTAGATATACCTAAGCTAGGATTTTTGGGACTTGATGTTCTAGTTATGAGTGGGATTTTTTCCTAGCACACCTCAAGACTGGACTCAAGTTTCCATGGGAAGTTAGGTTTCTTTTGTTTTCTTTGGTCCTTGTAGGTTGTTTGGTGTTTGGGAAATGAAAAGAGAGTTGGTTCAATGGTCTCAGTGAACTTGTAGGGCCTAGAAATCCATGTGCCGCCGAGAAAACGGTCTTATAAGACTCTCAGTGATGTTGGTGTTATTGGCGTATGGCCTCCAGCCATATGACCAATTCCCCCACCAACACTAGTTTCCTCTTGTAAATTGATTTGTGTCCTTTTAGGATCCAGAAAATTATTTCAAAAAACCCTTTTTTAGAATTGTGAAAACTATATTTTAGAAATAGTAATGCTTTAGAAATAGTAATGGTTTGGTTCTGAGAGTATGGAAAATGAGTTTTCAAAATCATTTTGAAGGAAGTTTTAGAAAAGTGTATTTTTATAAAATGATTTTTGAATAAATGGAAATTATTTCATCGAGATTGAATTTTCACAATAAAAAATTTAAGGTTTATTGAAATTGATTGTTTGAAAAATATGAACTATTTCAAGGTGGGTTTTGGAAATCTATTTTAAATGGGGTTTTTTGAGCAATCAAAAATATTTTTAATGGGATAAATTGTAATTTTGGGATAGAATCTATGGGATTTTATTTTGAGAAAAGCTGAAATGTTTTGGATTGAAGTGTGAATATTGAAAATGGTATTCTATTTAGTAGCTAGGGATCTTTTGAAAAAGTTTTCTTAAATTTTTAAATGGGAATTAAATTGTAAATTTGAAATTTTGGGTTGAATGTTTTGTTTTGGAAAGAGTAAAAGTTTTGTTTTAACCTTTGGTATTTCCATGAGTGGCCACATTCATGTACATATGTAAAAATGTGAATGGTTGATGAACTAAGATGATGGGTACCTAGTTTGGCATGAGAATATTCATGTGTGGGGCTCTGTGGAATACCATTGGTGAGTGTGAAACCCACCAAGCCTGTTTTCTTTTTAAAAGTTCTTTTAAAAAAAGGTGTGATGTTTTGATAACCAGTGGTCATGTGGTGTGTCTCTTTGTGATTTGGGAATGTTGTCTGCAAGGTGTTTTGAGTTTTATAACTCTTCATGTTTGAATGGGGTTTCAAGTTTGGGTTATTTTAGATGATTTGTTTTGATATAATGGTTTGTGCGATCTTTTGAGAAATGTTTTTGGGAAGCTTTTGAGTTGGTCCCCATGTGTTCTCTGTTTTTTTGTGGTAAATTTTGAATAATAAATTAGTTTGACCAGGATCTCAGTTTCCTTGTTGGATAGTGTACACCCCCCATAAGATTCGATGCATATTTAAGGTGTGACCTTGGGTAGTTCATCGTTGAAATACCCTCCAGTTGATCAATCCATAGACTTTATTCTAGAGTCTCAGAAGTTGAATCCACCTCTCCTTCTTATTTAAGTGAATCCTCTCAAAGAAAAAGAGCAGATGCATAAAATAGAAAGAAGTTGTAGCTTCCTTGTGTTTCCTGGGTCATTAAAGGTGAATTTTTCCACCTTTATGCTTCAATATTAGGCCTGTAAGTGGTGAATAGAATTCTAAAAAGGGTAATGGAAAGAAACCTAAAGTTGTTGGTAATGGTTGAGGTATTAAAAAGTCCTTTTAATTTTTTATTAGTTTCTCTCATGAGTAGGATCATGAAGTGCCATTAGTGTGGAAAGTCAATTCATAAGAATCCATTGTGTCTGAATATTTTGAAGACCTAACGTACCTATGGATGTGAGGGTCACTTTAAATGGTCCTATTAGTGTGTCCTCATGAAACTTCATGGGGATAGGTCCACCTCTTCAAAGAAACACCCCTGCCCGTTTGTAGGAGTTGTGGGAAATTTAGGACTCAGTTTAAAGTTCCCTTATTTTTAATGCTTCTTTGGTTGTTATGGTCATGTATGGTGGTATTTTATGGTGTTGTTTTCTATTTAAATTGAAAAGGTGTATGTTGTGGATCCTTTTTAGAACTTCTATTTTAATGGGTGTGTGTTTTTATTTTAGAAATCACATATTTCTCCATTCAAAATGAAGGTTTATTCTGTATTTTTGTCGTTTTGGCTATTTCTCATTAGAATGAAATAGGGTGATGTGCATGAATCTTCTAAGTCCTTACCTTGGTGAAAGTTCTATGTTGTAAATTGTGAGTCTCATGGGGTGTTTTTCTCTTTTGGTTCTGCCTATAATGTTATGTTGTTTCTCGTGAAGCCAACTAAATTATATTGATCTAGGATTGTTAGTTTCTGACTGTGAGAAAAGAGATGCTTCAAAAATTAAGGCTCCATCCATAGGCACTGAAGTAAATCTTAAAAATATTTAGGAACCTTATGGGTGTTAGGGACCTTGGTATAGCTTTTATCTTTAATGCAGGAATAGAGACAGTTTGAGTTTCTTAGGTGGTCGTTACATCTTGAATGGTCCCATTTTGTGGAAAGGGACATAGAGGCCTCATGTTCTCATTATGGATCATGTGGTTTGGAATCCCATATTTGGTTGTGAGGAGGCAGGGTCATCTTGTGTTGCTGAAATTCTAGTGGTTGATCTTTCTGGATGTGGATCCCTATTTGGTTATCCTTGTGTAGTTGGTCTTCATGAATTGGTTTCAATTATATCCCATCTCAAGGGTGGGTGTTTTCCTTGTTGAGTTTTCTTATCCTAGTGGAGGGGTTTTTGGCTCGTGTTTGTTGGCCTTTTTGGAGATTTTTTGGTTAGACCATGTCAGGTTTCCCATGTCATTCTATACTAGTTGGTTAAGTTGGTTGGTTCTTATGGTAGGAAGACCCACCACGGGTCTCTCTGAAATATTTCTTCTGGAGTAAGTCAGTGGTAGTTCTTTTTAAATGGTGGGGAGTCTGTTCGGGCCTCCTCCTATTGATAATATGGTTTAGTTTATAGTTTTATCTTGGAAGTGGGTAGTCTCTCAAGGGTCTATTTAATTTTTAGTTCCTCCCTTAAGTAAGTGTTGGGGTTAGAGTGCACCCAGTGGTTTTTTTGAATTAAGGTTGTGGAAGTGTTCATCGAGTACTGGTTTTGGTTTATTTTTTCGTATCAGGTAAGTGGTTTTAGTTTTATTAAGTAATTTTTGAGTTGGATCTATAAGTTAAATTATGCAGTTTTGATAATTCATTTCCTTTTTATTGATCAACTGGATTTGTTGTGTGTTTTTTGGGGGAGAAGGTGTATGGTGGAGAGTCCATTCTAGCCTCACGAGTTAAATCTTGTGAATATTTTTTTCCATTCATGGTGTTTCTACATTATTCTCATAAGAATTTTGCTGGAAATATCTTTTAGATGTGGAGGAATATAAGTTTTTGTTTTGGGATCAAGCCTTGTTGTGGATTTCTGGGGATGAAAATCTTTATGGTGGGGATAATTGTCACACCTAGATTTTTGTTTTTATCTATTGTTCTGGTTCAAATTTGGATATTGGTTTTCCCTCCAATTTTTGAGTGTGAAAAGTTTGAATTTTGAGATGATATTTTCTTTGTCTTTGGTCTTGAGGTCGTTAATTAGTTTCCTCTAGGATTTTTTGGTGAAAAATTTAAGTTTTTGGGTTAACAACATGAGGTGTGTGGTCAACATACAGTTTTTCAAACCATGTGCCCTTCTCCAGAAAATTGTATGGCTTATGGATATTTTTGGGAAGTGGCCAAATGCATAGTTAGCGCATAGTTTTTGAACAGTGTGGGCTAAAGTTTTAGTGTGTTCCTCTTAGACAGTAATGGGAACATGGTTTCTGCATAGTTTGGAAAACCATGTGTCCAAACTGTGCGTGATGTCTGGGTCATTAAAAATATAAAAATTATGGTTGTTTCCTCTCAGTATTTAACCCCAAATCCCTTATTTATCGCCATGTTTGATATTCTCAACCCAAGGAACCTCCCTCTCCTCATCTTTTATCCCTTGGTATCCCTTCCTTTGTGGATTTGGCGTGTATTCTTCAAGGAATCATCAAATAAGTGATTTCTCCCTTGGTTTCTTCCCTCCTATGATTTTTCCTCCTCTTCTTTGGGGTTTTGTTTATCTAACAAGTTGGGTGGTCAATTTAGGGTTTAATATCATTATTTAGGATTCAATATTGATTTTTAGTGTTTAGTATTGCCTTTATAGGGTCTTTTGGTGGTGCGTTTTCAGTTTTACAGTAACTTCTAGATGCATCCAAGCTTGAGGTAGGTGATTTTGTTCTTAAAAATTATTTGATGGTTTTTATATGCTTGCTTGAGTGTTTAAATATGTTCTATGGTTTATGTGTGTGGTTCTAAAGGTCTTTTTTAAGGTATTTGATATGTGCATGACTTGAAAAGAGTTTTTATCAAGTTAATTGGGTGTATTTAATGTGTGAACCCTTATTATGCTTCTTGAAGGTGTTTTATAAATTATGAAATATGATTAAAAAATTGTGAAAGTGGTGTGAAACATGTTTTAAAATGGATTTAGTGTGCTTTTGGATTCAAAAGATGTTTTGGGTTGTAAAAGTGGTGGGTTATCATGTGTTTTAAATTTTTCAGTTTATGTATGTGTGAAAGTGATGTGTTATGGGATATGTGGAATGTGAATTGAGCACAAAGGTAATATTAGGTGGCTAGGTGGGAGGACTAGGACTAGTATGCTAGTTGGATTAGTAGGACTGAAACCCAGTTCTTTTTATAGGGATTTATGATACAGCACTAACTAGACTATGATGGTTATAGACCACTAGAATTTTGGATAGATTCATATCTAGTGTCCTGTGCACAAGGATGATGATCATTGTGGTTTCTATATCACATTTCACTGAGATACGAGGTACCTAGTGTTCCATTTATCTAGTGCCAATAAATATTTTCTGTGACATGGTTCTCTTTTGAGATATTTATCTTATATTCATAATATGGTGCACTTGGTTGGTTACTTCAAAAGAAAATAATGTTTTCCTTTAAAAATTTTTCCAAAAAAAATGTTTCAAGTTTTTCCTTTATAAAATGTTCTTGTTATCTTGTATTATAATTTTTACAGCATAGAATCTCTTTTTTGGGTGGCATACTACTAGGATTTTTCTAGCACCCTACTTACACCTTTGGGTTTAAGTAGAATTGGTTATGTTTGACACGGGTAAAGGAAATATTTTTAGAGATGGTGGTTTAGGATGCCAGTGGTTTTCCCTTGGAGGTGTTGTGGTGGTGACTTTAGAACAATGCTCATCTTTTTGTATGGGGTTTTTTGTATAGTTTCATGTTCCCATTTGTTTCATCCCTTTTATCCTTGTTTAAATGTTGTATACATTTAATATGAAGATTGTTATTCCATGTTTGGTTGTGATTATTCAATTCTGGTTTATTTATTATAGTTGATTGTTTATGATCGTTGATATGGGTGAAATCATTCCCAAGTTTCATTGTTGATACCCAAAAACTTTTTTCCAACATTTGGGGATTGGGAATTCCCTTCGGTCCATGCTACAGTTTGAGTCAAGTGTTGGATTGGATGGCACTCTGGCTTGGTTCGCAACATGTCCAAGGGACTTCATGTGATCAAGTTGACATGTCCAAGGGCCTTCGTGTGATGCCTAGAGAATGTTGAGAACATAAATTCCTTGATGCCTAGTGATTCCTAGTTTCATGATCACATGGTATTGAGTGTCATGATTCATTAGCCTCATGGATAATCTTGGATTCTTCTGACACATTGATTATCCATCTAGAAGAGAGATGAAGTAGGTATAGTTGGGGGTTTATGGCATCTTAGTTAGTTCATGACTGCTTGTTTTTAGATTGTGTGTTACTATATTATTTACATGCTTATTATTATTATGTAATACACTTGTATACTTGAGAACATCAGGTTAAGGATGAATTGGTGGTGTCTTACTAAGCCTTGTACTCACACCCTACTCATACATTTTGGTGTGCTTGTAGATTTCATTAGGGATTCAGCGAAGGGAAAGGGCCATGTAGCAGACTGCTGAGTTGAGGAGTGTAGATATGGTGGTGGGCTAGGACAGACACCAATGTTACCAATTATTTATCATTTTTTTATCTACTTTATTTACACGGGTTTTTCTTCCCACTTTAGGAGCTCCATAATTTTTATAAAATGTATGCCATTTTTATCTTTACACATGTTTACTCTGATCATTTATTATATTGATTATTTTTTATTATTGATCCTATGACATGATATTGAGGGTATAGTCTCCTCACATATAGACTCAGGCCCTTGCTTCTAGTCAGAAGCCTCTTTTCTATGGAGAGGCACTCATGAGGTCACATGTAATTCTAGATTGGACTTGGTGGTTTGAGTCGGGATGTTACAGATATGTACAAGGGACTTCTTGTGATCAATAATCTAATCACACAAAGCATGTAATCCCTTCATGTAAAAAACAATATAAATTCTATCATGTAAGGATCCCTCCATTTATATCTTTTATTTCATGAACCCTTCATCATTTTTCCATTGCTCATCCACCAAGGCATCGCGTGATAAATAAGTTGGTCATATGAATAACATAATCCCTTCATATGGCCCAATTGTCATGGCATTAATCGCATGACTCCAAGGTGGCATCGTGTGATGTTTAAGATGGACATGTCCAAGGGGAATCGTGTGAACAATAATCCAATCATGTGAATCACATAATCCCTTTACATGATTTGATTTTCATGGTGTCAATCCCATGACTCCAAGGGGGCCTTCACATGATCAGGTCGACATATACATGGGCCTTCATTTGATCAGGTCAACATGTACAAGGTCCTTCATGTGATCAATAAACTTATCACACAAAGAACATAGGCCCTTCACATGAAAAACAATGTAACTCCTATATTGTAAGGATATCATCATTTACAGCCTCCATCGTGTGATTCATTCATCATTTTTAAGTGTTTTTACACCTAGGAATCACATGATCAAGCGAAGCCAATCACATGAATCTCAGAATCCATTTGCGTGACTTTCATTATCATGGAATCAATCACATGAATTGCTGGGGGGAATCGATGCAGAACCCTTATCATGAAAAAAATTTATCTGGCCATCCTCAGGGCATCACATGATTCTTCAAGGGTTATGCATTCATGAGTCTCTATTAGGGTCATTCAATCACGTAATATAGGTTCTTAACCCCCCATATTGTATTTATTTCTTCTTTTCCTTTTATGGGAAAATGATACTCGTGATTTGGGTATTTTTAACTCCAATTTTCCAATGCTCATTTAGGGGTCATCAACAATCTTGTAAAGCTACTTCATATATACTAATTAAAGGTTTTTGTTAGAGTATAATAAAAAATATTATAAGAATAAAAATAAATTAAAACCCATTTTTGAGGATCTTCATGCAAGATAATATGAAATATGCAATAAACATGAAATTAAGAACATGTTGTAAATAAGTGTATCATACACCAAAGAGAATCTACAACAACATCACATGGGTTTGATAAATATCACTAAGTGGAAAAATAATTCCACCTCTGTGGATTATCCATAGGAAAATATGAATTGCATATAGTACATACATGATTCTCCTTTATCCCAAAATTTTCTATAATCTTAGTATGTAAAGGAAGAATAAGAAATAGAGTAATGGGTTCAAATAATTTTGTCCAAGCATAATGGAATTCCTTATACACTTTCATACTGTGGTAGTTGTTAAATAAGAAATTAAGGATAATCCTTGATTATCCTTTCATTTATTTATGTGATAAAACACATAAATAAATACCATGTATGGTTCATGTATCATATATTTGAATGTGAGTCCTGCCAAACAGTTCATATCACGAAACAGTAAAATAAATAATAGATAAAATGGGATAATAATCAATGATAACATTTTATCATTTTAGTTTCATAGAATGATATACCATGCATGAAAATAATAATTTTCATGATATATATATATATATTTTATATATATATACAAGACTTTAGGGAATATCTATTTCAATCTACCACTTGCACTAAAGCCTACTAGATTTTTCTGTTATTTTACCTTATATTGTATCGTATACAATAAATTTTGAAACCATATCCAAAACTCCTTTTGAATATATTCCAAAAATCCTTTTGGTTATCTTACAAAACACTTTTTGAAATTTATTATTAAAATTTCCTTGTATCACATCATATTCAATATCATGTGAATACCAATCCAAAACACTTTTGGATTAACTCTAAAACAATCTTAGAGTATCTCTCTAAGTCAAACTCAATCCCCATTTAGTCAACTAAAAAGTGTGATCTTGTGGTTCTTTATAACGTTGATAAAAAATATGAATCTATAAATACATATATGTAAGAAAAGAGTGGAATCTAGAAAAACATCAATGTTACTCAATCTATAAAGGGATCTGGCATGATCTCCATCAAACACACATATCTTTATACCTATTTCCACTAGTCTATATCATATGAAAATGTGAATTCTAATATTTCCCCTTTGTTCAAGACATCTAGTGATCATGGGACACATATCATGTTAATACCATATATCCAACTCATCGGTTCTTGAATCTATGATTGTAGATTGAACTAATTGATGAATAAATCACATTTCATTCATCTTTCTAGCTAAGCACATCACATTTCCCTTATATATATATAATATCTAAGAGCAACCACACACTCCCACAATCTATCTCAATCGAGGGCCCTAATGTCATACTCATCATACAAGAGGAAAAATATGTTTTTATATCATATGTGTTATTATATGTGTTTATAATATTTTTATTTAAAAATAAGAGTTTATTAAAATACATCATCGATGGGTGGTAGGAACACATTACCACTAATTTTAAAAGTTATTTGGATAAACACTTTTATCTTGGATAAAATATTTTTATCCATATATTATTATCAAAACATGTTTTATAAATTTATTAATCATAGACCATTTAATAACTGCTATTTATTATCAAACATCTTTTATTATCACATAAGACAAATGATATGAAGCCACGCATATTTTACATAGACTTTTTTGAGCTTAATAAAATCCTTTATATTCATATATAGAAACTATTTACTTCATGAATATAAACTACAAGCTCAAACAACTATTCCTTTGATTTTGAACTCCTGTATCTTTAAAACAGTTAAAAAATATACATTTGATATCATATACCTTTCAAAACTGAATAATTAATTTCTATAACATCCATACCTGACATAGACATTCTATGGAGTCTCAAAAACTCCTTTAGGTATTCTGAATAATCCCATCATAAGGAATTGTTATTCCTCCTTACTAACAACCCTAGATTTTAATGACCTTGATTAGATTCTTAAAGAAAAATTGTGGAACATTTTGACTGACTTTTCTTCTTTTGATTTGAACTTTTACCCACTTGTACTATCCATACAATACCAGAATCCAGACATCATATTCCTATTTCAACTATTCTCAAAACTTTGAGAATGTCAAGTAAATTTTTATTGAATTCAATAAAATTGTTGGAACATTTACATTGATGAAAATAGAATAAATTCCCAAACATGAAAAATAAAATTTTCATCTAAATCCATTGAAACTTTGAATGAAGCACTTTATGCTTCCATAAGTATCTAGATTCACTGGTTAAACAATTTCAAAACTTGGTTACTAGGGAAGAAATTATTCTAACACATAGAATTTTTCTTAATAATGTTTCTTAGATCACTAAAATTTCTTAATAACCTTTATTAAGTTTCCAGTCTAAGGATTAGCTTATATTAAGATTCTTTTTATCAAGTCTTTTATCATAAAATTTATCTTGATGATGATGACGATATTATCAAAAATAAAATCTTTTATCAAATGTGTATCATGTATTATAACAACTCAATAAGTAATTTTATTAAATGGGATTCCACTAAAATGATTACCCCTTTTTGAAAATTCTCCATAACCATTAGTAGTCTAAGATCCATATATCACTAAGAAATGAGTCTGTTATATCATTCATCTCACTGCTTAATTTTTTAGTTAGGAAATCATTACAATAATATCATATATGATTCTTGGATAGTGAATTGTACAACCCTTTTTCTAATCATCATATGGATAAACTCAACTCTATTCCTCTGGTATCCAAACCTTTAAGGCTTCCTAGATAACTGTTACCCAAATAAAACACCAAAAATAAGCAGACCAAGGACAATACAGTGGAACCCAAATTTGGAATGAAACTACCTAGTTGGATGATTGAGGTCTTGAAAAGTTTCACTTTGAATGGAATCTCACACTTAGTATTTTAAGGGGATTTTAATATCACCATATTATCACATGTAATTCCATTTTATGTATGCATGATTCTAGTAATTTAGTTTGGAATCACGTTCTCTCTACTAAATCAATATGTGTAAAAAATATTGATTGTGTAACTCTTTAAACTACCCAAAAGTTTGCATTGCATACCCAAAAATAGAAGTCACACATATTCATACATATCTAGATGCATAATAAACATAACATACATTAACACTTAATGTAAAGGTTTATAATAACATGATATTGAAAATATCCACAAGATTAAGCCCATAATAATAGATAGTCAACCTCATTCAGTTTCCTAGACAAGCCACCGGCTTCCAGGTAAGTAGGTAGTCCAAACCCAAGTCCCTATACCCAGGGATACTTTACTTTAGTGATAATTCAATTCATCATAACTTTATCTATTAATATGAAAAAAAATATTCAGTAACTAAATTCAAGTTTGTAACTTCAATTACAAGCTGATTTCAAGGTATATGAAAAACAAAAATAATTTTCATACATATCATGTAATGTAAGTCTCTACCCTAGAAGAAGTTTAACATTTTAAACTAAATAATACACAATATTCACATTTATTAAACAATTTACTAAGCATGAATATAGCAAGGAATAAACTTTTAAATATATAAGCAATTCAAATATTTAAACATGAGATGAAAATTTATGAACAATTAAAAAATAAAATAAAATTATAAACATTTTATAATTTTATCTCTAACATTTTGGATATTTAATAATTATGAATATAGAAATTTTATATTCATTCCAATATAAACTCTTTCATGTTTATTATATGGAATTTCCGTTTTAAATATATGATATTTTATGAATTATAAACAATTTGTAATCCAATTTCTATCATGTAAACATTTTACATCATCTAAATATCATATAAATAATCATTATTTAAACCTTGATCATATCAATCATCAAAATATTTTTTATGTGGATTAAATAATATCCAAATAAGGCTTGTTTTAATTTTGAACAATTAAAAATAATTAATTATGAACAATTTATAATTTAAATATAAACATGTTATATTTTGGCCTTTATTTCATAATTTATAACCCTTTATAAATTATTTCTTAAAATTTATAAATAAACACTTTTATTTATATATCATAATAACTCACATATAATTTGTAAAAGGTATTTCAAATATTAAAATTTAATATTTGGGAAAAATAAAAGTTTCATAAACATTTATTTAATTAATTATAATTCATTTATAATTAATTAATTAATTTATAAACCCGTTATAAATTGAATATTCATAATATACCTTTATATGATATGTAAAAAAATTATAAATAAAATAGTCTAAACATTTAAAAAAACTTTTCTAATTACCCTTATGCAGGAACTCTTTCATGCGTGAAGGAAAGATCACTCTACCCTTATGAAAACCTTCTGTGTAAGAGTAATCCAATTATATAGCCCATGTATAAAGGTAATTCACTCCTCAACTTTATGTAGATTAAATTTATCACTGTAGAGACCCGAAGCTTGACGTACATAGATATTACATTACTTTTGCGGAATACATAATACATAACAAAAACAGACACACAAGGACCGTAATAGTTTAGTGTCTTTGGAAACTTGGAATGTAATCTTCTAATTGTGGTGAAAGATCTTCAACATCTACCACAAAGATCTTCCACTTTTTGTTTCCTTACCTAAAACCTTTCTTTTAATCCTGGGGGAAAATAAAACATAAAAAGGGTGAGATCAAATGCTCATTAAGGGTAAGCATGGATAAAATAAAACTTACCATATACATTTGAACTTAAAAACATGAACATAATGTTTAAACATCAAAATCTTGAGCAACGAATTAAAACATGGAAGTACATAAGGCATAGATCATAATGGAACATAAATCATGATAACATAACATGGGAATAAAACCTGTAATTGTGGCATCCATTAATCACATGTAATGATTTCCATAGTAGCCAAGGCATTGCTGCCAAGACCATCTTAATGGACAAAGTCCCTTTCTGAATCGAGTTCACTCCTCGTTCCAGTCCTGTAATACTGAACTGGATTAACTTACCGTTCCAGCCATGTCTATCTCATGAGATATAAATCTTTACCCAATGCATTGGAGGGAGATATAGGTCCCACACATCTCATAATTAAATCATTCTTACTTGTGCCACAAAATAAACATACATCGTTCATAATAATCCAATAAATAAAATGGGTTTTATAAACATCATCACATCATCACATAATCCATATAAAAGAAATGGATATCATTTCATAATAAGAAAAGAGAAACCATGTAAATCATAGAGACATTATACTTGAAACATACACATATGATAATAATTTCATCTTAGATGGAAAATGGTTTTGATAAAACACTTAAAAGGAATTCTTGAGGAAAATATCCTTTTTTCTTCAAAATCATTTTCTTTTCACAAAATGTCATGCAATTTTAAAAGAAAGGGATTTTTTTTGAAAATATTCATGAAATATTTTGGAGTAATCTTCATGAAAATAAGGCTTTATAAAACCGTAAAAATCTTTTCATGCCTTATAAGTTAAAAAAAACATTTTTATCGTACTTTTGCCGGAAAAGTAAAAAAAAGTACCTTGTAACGTAAACAAAAGAAAGATTCCTTACATACCATGTAGTAAAAGTAAAAAATTCAAAAATGGGTAAAAATGACTTTAAACATTCATGAAAACACTTTTATAAAACTTGGACATGGACGATTTCAATAACCCCAGTAAATACTTACGAATAAGCAATCTCGGATAAAAATGAGATTTGCAAAATTATCCCCTACCTTAGGTCTGATGTGCTTCGTACGTATCCAAACCTCCTGTATAATGATTTAAGTAATGTCATTGAGTTATTACAGAATCATATTCATTGTTATTATATCATATATGGTTCACTTATGACTTTATATTACCCATTCTTTTGTAAATTCATGTTAAAGTAGCGTTTTGGGAAAATCGTTTCATTTGTCGTTCGTGTTTTAACTTGTAATTATTCATATGATTACATAGATCATGATTACTTACATCCAGAATTTAAAACATGATTTATATATAATATATATTAAGAATATACATATATATATAATAGATCGATAAATGGAAAGAAATACACCGTTCATGGAGACGGTAGGTCGTACGTACGCATGAACGTTGTTTTCGTTTCCTTATTGAATTGAATATAATTAAGTAGATGGAATAAATATATATATATACATAAATCTAGTAGCATTATTATGTAATATATTTCATGATTACTTATTATATATACTTTATAATCATTCTTGAATGATTAACATGGAGAGTGAATCTCATCGTGTCGTGGAGACGGTAGTTCGTACGTACGCATGAGCGATGATATCATTCCCAAGATCATGGAATTGTATTAAAGTGTATGTATAATATTAAAGAATCAATATAACTTTACAATAATCATATATATTCATTACTTTCACCATTATACCCATCCAAGTAAGGTGGTGGTGGAAAATAGATTACACCACGGCGTGGAGACGGTATTCCGTACGTACGCACGCGCGGTGATTTCGTTTTCCATAGGATGGATAGATGGTGAAATATGGATGTTTCATACTTATAATAACATATCAGTATATGAGTGATACTGATGTTATTACATCATAATGAAACGACTAAAAAAGAAGAAGTGGAAGAAGAAATAAAGTTGAAAGAATCGGTAACGGACATTACCTCTTCTTTGAAGCGCCTCTTTGAGACCTTTTATTAGGGCACTAAAATTGGCCTTTAAAGAAGAAAAGGACCTCTAGTATGTTTCTAGGGAAGTGTAGAAGAGAATTTTTCAGGGGTTGGCCGATCATGAAGGCTCAAAGTGGTGTGAGGAAGAGAGGGAGGAGGTTCCCTTTTATAAGGGAGGAGAGGGTCACCTTTGGAATAACTAAAAATAATTATTTTATTATAAAGTAAAATTCGGTTTTTAATAGCTCCAAATTGATATATTTCTAAGATAAGGTGGGAATGGGCATAAATTATCTCATCCAATATAATTTAGACAAGTTTAGGTCATTATATTAACCTTATCTTGTAGTTTTAACTCTTAGTTAATTAGATTGACATTTACCATGTCACTTTGTATTTTTATATTATATAGTTAGTAAACTTACCATATACATCCAAGATACCCCCAAGTGGTCCATTAATGATACACCTATCATTATATAAGTATCTTGGCCTAACCTTAGATTTTTAAGAATATAATAACAATTAATAATATAATATTTTTTTTAAAAACTATTTTATGTCAATTTTTACACTATTTGGTAATTGATTTTTTTGAAAAACACAACAGAATGATTATTTCAAAAACAATTAATTAAATAAATACTAAAATGTCATAGTAACATATAAAATTATTTTAATTCATAAAAAGTCTCAAATTACATTGATTTGGGTATTTATAACATCAATTATGTCAATATTTCATTAATAAGATAATTACTCCATCATCATTGTGTCATAAATAAATTAAATTATTTAATGTCTAAAATTTATAAATAAAATACCATTATGTATAAAAAACATTTAGCTTTCTAATGAATATTTATAGTAGAATTTATCTTATGTATAACCCTACATTAAAAATGATTTAGTTATTAAACTTTGATTTTAACTATTTTAACCCTTCTTTAAATAAATTAATAATAAATGTCATAATCTAATCCAAGTGGGCCTAAATGGTCATATTTTATTCCTAAGTTTGTTTTTGGCCGAATTACATTTATCCAATAGAATTAGGACATGTGTTAGGGTAATAATAATATCATTTGTACCCTTAATTACCCTATTTACTTTTAACCGTGGTAAAAAAAAGTAAAAAGTTACTATTCACCAAAAGTTATTTTCATCTCATTGAACCACATTTTAGTCCTTGATATTAACCGTGTCTCTTGGATTTTCAAAATTCCACTCACAGAAGCGGTAAAATTATGTTTTATGAAAAATTCAGTTTTTTAACTACCACTTAGTGGTTTCACTATTCATCAAAAAATGAAAGTTTCCAGAAAAATACCAAAAATTAGGCCTAAGATATATTTGATATTATGAATTCAAAAATGATGTCTATTTTACCAAATTCAAAACATATCAGTTGCATTAATTAATTTAAAAATTAATTCCCATCGTCAAAACAAATAGCGTGTTCTTAAGAGATAATAACTATCAAAAGATTGACACTTGTTTATGTCTGGTTTAAATGTGAAATTACATCCAATGACCAACATTTTATTAAATTGTAAAAATATATTCTAAATATACTTTAAAACCACTCAAAATAATAATTTATCACTATTAATTATTTCTATTAAAAAAGTTTTTTTGAATTAAAATTTAGTAATTTTCACTATTCATCATAATATGAAAGTTATCCGAAAAGTACCAAAATTTCACCCTAAGCTAATTTCGATATTCCGAATCCAAAAATGAAGTCCATTTTGGAAGATAAAATTTATAAAATTTCAAAAAGTGGGTATTACTATTTGTAACGGGTAGTTCATAATAATATTATAATAATATCTTGTTTAGTGAAACTCTGTATTGCATACACGCTATCGAGGAAGGTCATGATTGCGTGTAATGCAAGGAAAGTCAGGGATGTGTGTTGTGCAAGATCCTTTTGGTGTAGCGTACAACACAAGACATTAATGAAATTAAAAAGAATATTTTTCATAAAATCTAGGGGTGTTACATTCTACCCCCCTTAAAATGAATTTCTCCCTCGAAATTCCTCGGGGTTATAAATGGTTTATTACTCGAAAGTTTCTTTAATAGAAACCCACATAGTAAAAAGTAATACCAAAACTTGGCTTTAAAAACTAAAGTATGAAACGTAACGGTTACCCAAATTAACTCATCACTGGGTTTCCACATAGGAGAACATAGATGAAAATATGGATATGGAAGAAAAATCTAACCATCAAGTTCTGATGGAGAGTGGTAGAGAACATGGCTATTAAAAAGCCAACAATCATAAAGCCATAAATTTGTGATGATCTAGGGTACCATCTGATTCATCGGATATAAGGGCACTAGGACAACATTTTTTTGTTTTCAAGATCATTTCCCTAAAGTTGAAGAATTTGAATTAGAATAAATACTCACTTTATTTTGGTAAAATATCACTGTTGTTCATGCCTTGAACAATTTCCACTTCATCTCTTAAAGAAATGATGTTGAATTTGTTATTCATGAAGTGTTAGAAGATCATGTGATAGAATGACGGGTCATTCCATCTGTCTCAAACAAAAGGTTAGAAAAAGTTATTAAATATACATAAGTCGATCTATAGTGAGATTAATCATATATGGTTCCTAAAATGGACTTATACTTCATATATCATACTTCTTAATATAATAAAACTAGTTTCTCTAAACAGGGACTTCATGTAGGCCAGTGGTAGGCGATAAAGGCCAATCGCACTTCGGTAGTGGGTTCGATTCCCACAGCCTTGTCCGACGTGATGGGCTGTCGCTCGTCCTGCAGGTTGTCCTTTTTCTAAAACTACATTACTATAACATCCCATAAATAATATCGAAAAAAAAGTTTTATCCTTAAACAATACTAACTTATGTCCAACATAATCCTTCCCAATCTTTAGGCTTATCCAAAATACTGTTGTCCAATCTCATATTATAGTGAAAATGATTACCAAAGAGTTCATATAACAAGCATGTTAATAACATCGTTGATCCCCGTATATCATGAGATATGTCTTGTTGGTCACATTCCAAACATTCTAAGTCCTTAATCATGTATTCTCTTGAAAAATTAATACCCATTGAATCTTAGTGAAAACATGAGTGCTGTCAAAAGTTAACTCTTTTCACATACCAAAACCTCAAACCATGATATAACTATTTCCTTATATCAGTCATGAGCTCATGAATGCTATCAAAAATGTCATTTTCTCCTTATCCCTTCATTATGCGCATATCATCTTTTTTCCAAAAATATCTCAATCACTTTCCATGGTTACCGGTACCATAAAATTATTGAAAACCACAATAGACCAATACATAAATATTCCAATATTCCACGATACTATATACAACATTATTTTGGAATCCCATTATATAAACACTTAATCATTCCACCACATCGTTGTCATATTCAACATCGCCAATAGTGATCGCATGTGACTTCCCTTTGTCCTTTTCCTTAAGTGGTTGCTCATGTCGATCATCACTAACCCTTGGATTAGGGCATTTATTAGCATAATTCCCCATTTCCTTGCACTTGAAGCATTAAAGTGTTGGTGGTGCGTTATCTGCAGTCTTTTCTTTATTCACATCATTAGAAACCCTTTTTCCATTACTTCGACACTCAACTTCTCTATGACCTTCTTTTCCACACTTAAAACATTTTCTAGTCCCTTTAAGACAATCTCCACCATGCTTTTTCCACACTTTGAGCATAAGGAAACATTCATCTTCTTTTCACCATTATTCTGAGATTTCTCCTTGAACTCCATCTTTCGTTTCTTGTCAAAACAATGAGATGGATAAGTAACACCAACTTCCATTTCTACCTTGATAGCAAAATGCACAATTTCTTCATATCTACTGAAGTCTCTTATAGCTAATTCCCTTAGAAGGTTTGGTTTTAAGCCACTGAAGAATCGATCAACTTTACTTTCAGGTTGGATGATAAAGCCAGATGCATACCTTGCAAGCCTTGTAAAATTCGCTTCGTATACACCAACAGATTCATCATCCTTTTTCTTTAGTTCAAGAAACTCTTTCT
This sequence comes from Viscum album, assembly GCA_963277665.1. Lineage (NCBI taxonomy): Eukaryota > Viridiplantae > Streptophyta > Magnoliopsida > Santalales > Viscaceae > Viscum > Viscum album. The sequence continues at coordinate 252,090,427 of OY728160.1, read as the reverse complement.
CCATCTTTGTTCGAAGAATACGAGGGAAGTACTTATTGAAAAATAAGTTCTTGAACTCGTCCCATTCCATGGACTCAATTTCATCTCTTGGCCTCGTATTCTTGATAAGATTACACCATTGATCAGCATCACCTTCCAAACGATATACTGCTAAGATGACTTTATCATGTTCAGAACATTGAAGAACTGAAAATATCTTTTCAGTGGTACTGATCCATTGTTCATCAACAAGTGGATCAGAAGACCCACTAAAAGAAGATGGACGTTGCCTCATGAAGGACTCAATAGAATATTGTTCCCTTCTCTGCTCATTTGGAAGTCCAGAATGATTCATAGCTTGTGTAAGTATAGCAATAAGATTTTTCACTCCATCTCCCATAACATTTGTTTGTTCAGGAGGAAAATCATTGCATTTTCCATTGCATTGATCAACACGATTCCTTCGGGTTCCATCCATCGTCTAAAACCCAAAAAGAATAGTGTGAGAGGCAAAAATAATTCTAGGGAAAAAAACATAATAAAGGGGGAGTACCTTTAATATCTAACATCTTAGGTTTAATTCTAAGATCATTACCGTAATTCTAGGACTATAACCTATACTTATACTTAACCTTAGGGTCATCCCTAGACATACCTTAGAAATATCTCTAGGGATCTCACTAAAGTTCTCGCATCCTAGTTTCCAAAGGTTGACTAAACCTTTCCTCTGATACCAACTGTAGAGACCCAAAGCTTGACATACATTGATATTACATTACTTTTTCAGAATACATAATACATAACAAAAACAGAAACACAAGGACCGTAATAGTTTAGTGTCTTTGGAAACTTGGAACGTAATCTTCTAATCGTGGTGAAGATCTTCAACATCTCCCATAAAGATCTTCCACTTTTTGTTTCCTTACCTAAAACCTTTATTTTAATCTTGGGGGGAAATAAAACATAAAAAGGGTGAGCTCAAACGCTCAATAATGGTAATCATGGATAAAATAAAACTTACCATATACATTTGAACTTAAAAACATGAACATAATGTTTAAACATCAAAATCTTGAGCAACAACTTAAAACATGGAAGTACATAAGGCATAGATCAAAATGGAACATAAATCATGATAACATAAAATGGTAATAAAACATGTAATTGTGTCATCCATTAAGCACATGTAATGACTTCCATAGTAGCCAAGGCATTTCTTTCAAGACCATCTTAATGGACAAAGTCCCTTTCTGAATCGAGTTCACTCCTTGTTCCAATCCTGTAATACTGAACCGGATTAACTTACCATTCCAGCCATGTCTATCTCATGAGATATAAATCTTTACCTAATTCATTGGAGGGAGATATAGGTCTCACCCATCTCATAATGAAATCATTCTTACTTGTGACACAAAATAAACATACATCATTCATAATAACCGAATAAATAAAATGGGTTTCATAAACATCATCACATCATCACATAATCCATATAAAAGAAACGGATATCATTTCATAATAAGAAAAGAGAAACTATGTAAATCATATAGACATTATACTTGAAACATACACATATTAAATTAATGTCATCTTAGATGGAAAATGGTTTTGATAAAACACTTGAAAGGAATTCTTGAGGAAAATATCCTTTTTTCTTCAAAATCATTTTCTTTTCACAAAATGTCATGCAATTTTAAAAGAAAAGGATTTTGTTGAAAATATTCATGAAATCTTTTGGATTAAGATTCATGAAAATAAGGCTTTATAAAACCGTAAAAATATTTTCATGCCGTATAAGTTAAAAAAAACATTCTTCTCGTACTTTTGCCGGAAAAGTCAAAAAAAGTACCTTGTAACGTAAACAAAAGAAAGATTCCTTACATACCATGTAGTAAAAGTCAAAAAGTCAAAAATGGGTAAAAATGAATTTAAACATTCATGAAAACACTTTTATAAAACTTGGACATGGACGATTTCAATAACCCCAGTAAATACTTACGAATAAGCAATCTCAGATAAAAATGAGATTTGCAAAATTATCCCTTACCTTAGGTCTGATGTGCTTCGTACGTATCCAAACCTCCTGTATAATGATTTAAGTAATGTCATTGAGTTATTATAGAATCATATTCATTGTTATTATATCATATATGGTTCAATTATGACTTTATATTACCCGTTCTTTTGTAAATTCATGTTAAAGTAGCGTTTTGGGTAAAATCGTTTCATTTGTCGTTCGTGTTTTAACTTGTAATTATTCATATGATTACATAGATCATGATTACATACATCCAGAATGTAAAAAATGATTTATATATAATATATATTAATAATATACATATATATATAATAGATCGATAAATGGAAATAAATACACCGTTCATGGAGATAGTAGGTCGTACGTACGCATGAACGTTGTTTTCGTTTCCTTATTGAATTGAATGGAATTAAGTAGATGGCATAAATATATATATATATATATACATAAATCCAGTAGCATTATTATGTCATATATTTTATGATTACTTATTACATATACTTTATAATCATTCTTGAATGGTTAACATGGAGAGTGAATCTCATCGCGTCGTGGAGACGGTAGTCCGTACGTACGCACGAGCGATGATATCATTCCCAAGATCGTGGAATTGTATTAAAGTGTATGTATAATATTACAGAATCAATATCACTTTACAATAATCATATATATTCATTACTTTCACCATTATACCCATCCAAGTAAGTTGGTGGTGGAAAATAGATTACACCACGGCGTGGAGACGGTATTTCGTACGTACGAATGCGCGGTGATTTCATTTTCCGTAGGATGGATAGATGGTTAAATATGGGTGTTTCATACTTATAATAACATATCAGTATATGATTGATACTGATATTATTACATCATAATAAAACAACTAAAAAAGAAGAAGTGGAAGAAGAAATAAAGTTGAAAGAATCGGTAACGGACATTACCTCTTCTTTGAAGCGCCTCTTTGAGACCTCCTATTAGGGCACTAAAATTGGTCTTTGAAGAAGACTAGGACCTCTACTATGTTTCTAGGGAAGTTGATAAGAGAATTTTGTATGGGTTGGCTGAGCTTGAAGGCTCAAAGTGGTGTGAGGAAGAGAGGGAGGAGGTGCCCTTTTATAAGGGAGGAGAGGGGCACCTTTGGAATAACTAAAAATATTATTTTATTATAAAGTCAAATTCGGTTTTTAATAGCTCCAAATTGATATATTTAGAATCTAAGGTGGGGATGGGCCGAAATCCTCTCATCCAATAGAATTTAGAAAAGTTTAGGTCATTATATTAACCTTATCTTTTAGTTTTAACTCTTAGTTAATTAGATTGACATTTACCATGTCACTTTGTATTTTTATATTATATAGTTAATAAACTTACCATATACATTCAAGCGACCCTAAAGTGGTCCATTAATGATACACCTATCATGATATAAGTATCTTGGCCAAACCTTATATTTTTAGGAATATAATAACAATTAATAATATAATATTTGTTTTAAAAACTATTTTATGTCAATTTTGACACTATTTGGTAATTGATTTTTTTGTGAAAATCATAACAGAATGATTAGTTTGAAAAAAATTAATTAAATCAATACTAACATGTCATATTAACATATAAAATTATTGGAATTCATAAAAAGTATCAAATTACATTGATTTGGGTATTTATAACCTCAATTATGTCAATATTTCATTAATAAGATAATTACTCCATCATCATTGTGTCATAAATAAATTAAATTATTTAATGTCTAAAAATTATAAATAAAATACCATTATGTAGAAATTTTTTTAGCTTTATAATTAATATTTATAGTCGAATTTATCTTATGTATAACCCTATATTAAAAATGATTTATTTATTAAACTTTGATTTTAACTATTTTAACCCTTGTTTAAATAAATTAATAATAAATATCATAATCTAATCCAAGTGGGCCTAATTGGTCATATTTTATTCCTAAGATTGTTTTTGGCCGAATTACACTTATCCAATAGAATTAGGACATGTGTTAGGGTAATAATAATATCATTTTTACCCTTAATTACCCTATTTACTTTTAACCGTGGTAAAAAAAGTAAAAAGTTACTATTCACCAAAAATTATTTTTATCTCATTGAACCACATTTTAGTGCTTGATATTAACCGTATCTCTCGGATTTTCTAAATTCCACTCACAGAAGTGGTAAAATTAAGTTTTATGAAAAATTCAGTTTTTTAACTACCACTTAGTGGTTTCACTATTCATCAAAAAATGAAAGTTTCCAAAAAAATACCAAAAATTAGGCCTAAGCTATATTTGATATTATGAATTCAAAAATGATGTCTATTTTACCAAATTTAAAACATATCATTTGCATTAATTAATTTAAAAATTAATTCTCGTCGTCAAAACAAATAGTGTGTTCTTAAGAGATAATAACTATCAAAAGATTGACACTTGTTTATGTCTGGTTTAAATGTGAAATTACATCCAATGACCAACATTGTATTAAATAGTAAAAATATATTCTAAATATACTTTAAAACCACTCTAATTAATAATTTATCACTATTAATTATTTCGATTAAAAAATCTTTTTTTAATTAAAATTTAGTAATTTTCACTATTCATCAGAATATGAAAGTTATCTGAAAAGTACCAAAATTTCACCCTAAGCTAATTTCGATATTCCGAATCCAAAAATGAAGTCCATTTTGGAAGATAAAATTTATATAATTTCAAAAAGTGGGTATTACTACTCGTAACGGCTAGTTCATAATAATATTATAATAATATCTCGTTTAGTGAAACTCAGTATTGTGTACACGCTATCGAGGAAGGTCGTGATTGCGTGTAATGCAAGGCAAGTCAGGGATGCGTGTTTTGCAAACTCCTTTTGGTGTATCGTACAACACAAGACATTAATGAAATTAAAAATAATATTTTTCATAAAATCTCGGGGTGTTACAATCACACTTCATAAGGGTACAAATGATACTAACTTTACATGAACACTTCATGCAATGGTAGGTATTGATCTACCTTTAGAAAGCCTTTTGGCATTATTGTGTAAGTGTAATACCTTCACGTATCCAGCTCATGTAAGGTTATGACCTTTACATAGCTCTTTTAAATCAATAATTACCTTTACATAGGCTCTTGTGTGTAGGTAATACATTGGGTACCTTTACACAATCAGTGTTCTATGTAAGGGTAAATTACAAAAAACTTTTATGAAACTTTCGGAAAACCTTGTTTACCCATACCTGAACCCCTTCATGTAATGGTAAGCCACAGGTTACCTTTATGTAACCATTCACATATAGGTATCACCCCATTCATCCTTATGTATTTGATATACATAAGGGTATTTACTAGGTTGCCTTTATACAACCCAGCTGCATAAAGGTAATACCTTAGTTAACTTTACATAGCCCTGCTACGTAAGGGTAAACCGTCTTGGAAAATGAATTTCTAGAAACTCAAAATATTTCTTTGTCTTTAGTTTCTTATTCATTTCATTGTAATATTTAATAAAAATTATGCATGAACTTTCTTCTGATACCACTGAAGGGTTTTTTTGGAGTCTATTAACAATTATTAGAAGAAGTGGAAGTAATTAAAACCCCTTTGTTGAGGATCTCCATCCAAGATAATATGAAATATGCGATAAACCTAAAATTTAGAACATGTTATAAATAAGTATACCACACACCAAAGAGAATCTGCAACACCATCACATGGGTTAATAAATATTACTAAGTAGAAAAATCATCCCGCCTTTGTGGTGTATCTGTGGGTCTATCTAAAACACATATCATACATGAAAGATTATCCTTTCTCCCATGATGTTCTAGAATTTTGGCATGAAAAGGAATAATAAGAGAGAGAAAATGGGTTCAAATAGGTTCATTTAAGAATAATAGAATGCAAAATAAACTATCATTTCATATAAGTAGTTCAATGGGAAATCAAGGATGATCCTTGAGTATCCTCTGATTTATTCATGTGATGAAACACAAGAATAAATACCATGGCCAGATTATATATCATATACATGAATGTGAGTCCTCCCAAACATTTCATCTCATGAAATGGTATAATAAATGGTAGATAATATGGGAGAATAATAAATGATAATATTTTATAATTTAAGTTTCATAGAATGATTTACCATGCATAAAAATTATAATTTTCATGCAATATATATATATATAACGATTTATGGGATGTCTCTTTCACTAATAGATTCATCATTCTTCTATTTTGACTCAAGGAATTATCTCTCCATTTTAGTGAAAAGATTTTGGGGAAATAATTATTCAAAAATACCTTATTAAACTCATCCCATTTTATGGAATAAATTTCTTCATCTTACCTTGTATTCTTTAAAAGATACCAATATTGATCAACTTCACCTTCCAAACGATAAACGGCTAACACAACATTTTCATGCTTCAAGCACTGAAAAATAGAAAATATATTTTCTATTATAATGATCTATTTCTATGAAATTAGTGGATCATAAAAACCACTAAATGAAGATGTACATCTTCACATAAAAGAATCAATAATGATTTGTTCTTTCCTTTTCTTATTTGGAAGTTCAGCATGATTCATGTTATTATTCATTACTTGTGAGAGTTGGTTGAGCATAGACATAATATTTTTCATTTAATATCCCATATTATTTGGTTTCTCATATGTATGGTCTTTTAATTGGTCATAACTTTCATTGTTAAAAGAGCGAGTAATCATATGATAAGTAAAATCATTACAAAGATATCCTAAATCAAGACACCTTCTTTCAACCCATAATATTTTAAGTTCTTCCTATATCTATTTTTTTATCATTAGTTTTTTAGGTTATATAATATTATTATTCATAACCTAATCCCTAAAAATAACTAAACACTACTTTGATACCAATGTAGGTGACTAGAATCATAACATGCATGAATATTACACCATTTTAAATGAATATTCAATACATCTCATAATAATTCACACCCTATAACCTAAAGGTTTAGTGTATTTGAATATTAGATACATAATCAACTCATTTTACATCCATTCTTCAACATCACCCATAAAAAATCTTTGAAAAAGGCATCCTTCTAGACATATCATACTTAACACCCTTTTTTATAACATGGGGAATAAAAACATTAGATATTAGTAAGGGTAAACATGGGAGATATCAATTGAATATAATAAGTATGAAAAATATTAAAATAATGGTATGATAACATAATTGGGTTAGATTAACATAATATATAAAAATCAAAACCAATAATTCATAGATCATAAATCATAAGTCATTCCATAAGGCTTTGGCATAACATAAGATAAGAGTCATAAGACTGCATAAACATGATTCATTGGTCAATAATATTGATCCATGCGAGTATAAAATAGTCATAAGAATATATCATAAAAGTTTGGCACATACATAAGTATAGATTATCATTTCTTTTATCAAGTATCACTACCAAATCATCATCATATAATGGATAGAGTCTCGTAGTGGGTTGATCTCAGTCCCCATTCCCTTTAAAACTTCGTGGAAAAAGTACCTTAGTGGGATGGGTTCACTCCCCATTACCTTATATATTGTCTCATGAGATATAAATATTTACCCAAAACATTGGAGGTCTATATAATTCTACTACCACCCATAATATAATAAAAACTATACATATGTGTGCCATAAAAACATAAAAGTGTTCATAATTCCATCATAGATTAATTAACTTATGGTAAAGAAACGATTTTCATGAAAAATTCCATAAAACATAATCAAATGTCATCCATGGAATTAATTTGGAAGGTTTCAATAGATCATGTCCTCAATGAAGCCTAAGAAAAATTAAAATATGTTGACATAGATGGAAAAAAACTTTATAAAATCATTAAAATATACTCAAAAGAATAATAAAATTTTCCTTTTCTTTTGGTAACTCTTTAAAACAAAAAATTCACATAATAATGTGAATTTAATTTACTTAATAAAACCATGAAAACTTTAAAATTAATCATAATAATTAACAATGGTCATGAACGTGGTAAAATTTTATCCAATAGTAAATGTTAAAAAAAATCCTTTTCAATGTTTTGTAAGGAAAGTTAAATGTGGATCATATAAAAAAGTTAAAAAGTTTACTTTTTAAAACTTTAAAAAAAATTAATCGTATTTAAAAATTACCTTAAAAATTATTTGGTTATATATAAGAATATTATTTAAATAATGTAAAGTATATGAGCATAGAAGAGAAATAGTTAGGTAAAAAACTTCAAAACTTTTGAAATAGTGATTTTAAAGAAAACCCCTTACAGATTTAGTAACCTTTGAATAAAAATATCATGAAATATAGAACCTTATATGGATTTTTAAATCTATATAATTTCCATGAAAATTTTCATAAAATAAATTCATTGGTAGAATATACACTGCACAAAATAAATAATGTTTTGAATATAGAATATATCTCAATTAAGGGAAATTGAAATGAGAAAACCCCTTACCTTAAACTTCCTCTTGGTCAAACATGATATAACATATTGTATAATAAATTTATATTAATTATAGATATATATATATAAACCATATTTATATTTATATTATTAGATATAATTTACTTATAATTTCTTATTTCTCATTTAGTAATAATTCTTTGTTAATAATTTTGTGTTAACTATTCAGTTTTCCACCCATGTTCTGATTTAGTGATTATGTTCCTTGCACCTTGGTCCTGGTTTAATAATATTCTGAATGTTCAAGTAGGTTTATATCATGTTTTGAATTTATTTATTGATTCCCATGGTCATTTTATGGAACTTATGCTAATGATTTTCAGGGAAAGATTAAAAATGTTGTTTTTTTAGAAATTTAGATTCCATAAAAATAATTGATTCTATTAATGAATAAAGATATGTATATAATCATTATAGAATCATTAAAACATCTTTAATTAATTAATTTTAAATAACATTACCATTATAGAACATTAATTAATCATTTGTGACATAACTATTATAATATTGTTCATATGGGTGGTAAAACCAATCCAAACAAGGGTATGTTATAACATTTGAAAAAGTAAGTACATGCTATTTCATAGTTATATTATCAATTTTATATAAGATTAATGATTATAAAAAATATTAAAGTAATAAATTGGATTTTATAAAATTCATATGAAGAATATATAGAAAAAAATCAAGAAGAATATATCGCTTACGTTGAGAGATTTAATATTCTCTTGAAGGTCCTCTTGTAAATGAGAGGTTTAGAACTTTTTATTGGGACTATAGGCTCCCAAAAGTTATATTATATTATGAGGGAGATAATTTGGGTAGGTATTAAATATATTTTCAAAGGAATATTATGTTATGATGTGGGGAGAGGAGGTGTCATGTTATAAGTGATAGGGGTAGAACTTTTATAAATACTCTTGAAATTAAATAAAATAAATGTTATTCTCAATGGAAAGTGGAACCAGATTATTAAAATTAGAAGATAATTTAGTGAATTATAGAATACACTCAATGAATCAATTTTAGGTAAGTTTTTTGGGATATGGTTTCCTTATCACATAGTTTAACCCCATGTTAACCATTTAAACCTTTACCATGGTGTGTAACTTTTACCATGGTAACTTATCATTATGAGAAAAAATGAAATGTAAATTACTATATAATTTGAAAATTATGATTCTAAATATGAAAACCAATTTAAAATATTCAATTTCATAGGTTCTAAAAATTAATTTTTAATATAAGTACACATAACATAACAAAAAATAGTTTTTAGAAAAATGCCTTTTTAAAACAAAAAAAAAATCTACACGGAAATAATGTATAGTATTGATTCCTATTACATTTATTGATTTATGATTAAAAAAATAATATTTTTTTATTTTCAAATAAATTAAAAATTTAATCTATCATAGTTAATACTTGATTAAAGGAAAAGGACCAAGATAGTTTTTTATTAGAATAAAATATAACATGGCTTCTGAAAATTCAAGAATAGATTTCTAAATCCAAAATATTAATTTTAAATGCATTATTTTACAAATTAAATTAATTTTTAGTCCATAAAATGGTTTCATATATTTTTAATTTATGATTATATCATAATAATGTCGTAAAAGTTGGGATATTTGTAAAAGATTCATTTTCAATATTCACTAAAAATTCAAATTTTTTCGAAAAATCATAATGATTAATAATATAATAAATTTAATATGATGAATCCAAAAATTAATTTTATTTTATCAAAACAAAATTCTAAAATTTAGGAATTTATCTTTTAAATAAAACATATATAATATATAGTAAAAATAATGATTTTAAATAAAAAAAATTATTCATGAATAATGAATATAGGAATCTTTATAATTAACTAATTATTTCTTGAGTCATACTAATTGATTTTAATAATCATTAATATATTTTTAACTATAAATTTTATTGATATTATTTCTTAAAATTAGTAAATTTAATTAAAATTATCAATTTATAAAACTATTTCTTTAAAATCAATTTTGTTTCCTAAGTGAATTAGAATATTTTAATTCTAAAAGAATAATTTTTTTTTATAATTATATTTTCTATAAATATATTGTAATGTGTTTCATTATATATTGTATAAAGAATTATTCTCTTTAGTTTTGTGTTGCATACACCACAAGCTATCAAGCATGTTAAATTTATTCAAAAGGGAAATACAAACTAAAATCACAAGGTGTTACAGAGTAAAAGGGATTATATTACATAGTGGAAATTCATAGGAGGGTGTTTTCATTAAAACATTAATTTATTTCTCTATGGGTTCCTTGATGTTTTTCTAGATTATAATCTTGGAAATCATGCTATTTAGCCTAATGGTACTAAGAAAGTTACCTAGAGGTTCATATACCAAGTGTATCTAGAACCTCAATTAAATTTTATATGCATTTAATATTGGAATAAATATTATTCTCAATTTATATGGAATAATAATTATTCATATTATGTTGATCACATAAATATTTATTAAACAAATAATATAGTGATAATTATTCATTCTCTACTCACTATAACTAAGACACATCCAACACCCATAGTGTTTAGTCAACCCATAGGCCCTTACCTGATTCTATCCTCAAGGGGCTGTTTAAAAACTCATATCATAGCTTATATTATAATGATATCTTTTAAAATAAGTACCATCCCAACCATCACATGCTAATCTTCTCAACATCCCCATATTATGTCCTTGGTAATTTTCATGACCCTCTCTAGAGATCATCTCACATATCCCTTAAGAGAGCTCTCAAGCATATCTTCTAGAGGAGACCTCTCTCTGGCACACCATGACTACTCTCAAAGGAATCATTCCACATTTAGAACATTTCCAAATACCCACTCGAACCTCATGAGAGTGTTCCCTATCATGAGTGAGAAGTATGGTTACCTCACTCATAGTACTAGTCTTATGCCTCTAATTTATTCCCAATTTGCTTTAGTAAACTAACCTAGGATTATGCATACCTCATCACAAGGCCCATGGACCTATCTCAGCTTGATTGTGAATTCAACTAGAATCTACAACCCTCGGAAACATAGTTGTCGAGTGATCCCATTTTCCATAACATCATTTAAGCACCAGATCTAAACCTAGGGTTTAAAACACTCATATCTCTTTCTAATATGATAATATATTTAATTTTATCCATACCCCTCAAAGGTCCATGTATTAATTAGCACATATTTATAATTAATCCCCTAGTCATTAGTGATTGAGGCATCAAGTCGATATTAAAGGGTTTTTTGTGGCCCTTATCACTTCTTTTCAATCAATAGGTTCTCACTAACAATTTATTTAATTTAAAGGTCAATCTCTCATATGTGACAAGGTTTCATATCAAATACTAAATAAAAAAATTCATATATCATAGGGAGATATTAAGGGACCACCAACCTCATAAATAGAGTTACTCCCCTTAATCAAGCCAGGTCATCACTCATCCAAGCTCTTATCAACACACGAGGTATTATCTCAAGCCAGTACACCAAAATAAATTTATTATAACATTTTATAATTAACTTTTTAGTTAAATTAAAATAGGAATAATTTCCTAAAAAACTCACTAGTCTATATCACCACTTTGAAAACATGACCAACCACACATAAAAGGTTCTTAGCATACTCCTGACACCATCCCAATAAAAATTCTTATCAACTGGAACCCATTAAATCACAAATTACATTCAATTTAATCAAAATACCTAGAAAATTTTATAGGGTGACATAACTCAAGTGAAACAATAAGCAATTACATGTTCTCATCTTCTTTGGATATCCTCTAGCTAATCCACATTGAAGATTCATTCTATCATGACAATCCAACCATGATCCAATGGTATCTTCAATGAAAACCTAACCTAATGACATACAAATAAGCAAGATTTAGAGAGAAACAAGAATGGAGGGAGGATGAGGAAGAGACTTACCCCAAATCACTACTAAACACGTTAGAAACCACCCCTAACCAAGGATAATTGAAGGAGTGAGTAAGGGGGGATGGATATATATTTTAGTCGTGAGAGAGAAGAACAAAGGGAGGTAAAAACATAAAATCTAAGTGAGGGAAAAATAGTGAATTCCCACTTTTTATGAATTCTTAGTATCTGCATGTTTTACCAACCTGTTTTTCGACCATGTAACTCACAATACCCCAAGTCACACCCCCTCAAATGATTTGGTTACATGGTCTACAAAAACATGCACCAACTATATAGCTTACTCTAAAACATTACAACATTGTATATAATTTTTCTCACATAGTTCTACAAAAAATTTTGCAAGTCATTCACCTCAACCCCAAGTGAAAACTCACCCCTCATGGTTTTCTTTATAACTCTTCACAGTTTTCCCTAACTATTTGGTCACTATTAATAAAGGTAAAACCCCTTCAAAAATCCAATTTCAAGTCTAAAACTCCTTAAATTCACTCTAGATCCCAAAATCTCTCTTAGTCCTCAATCTATATCCACAAATATCTCTCTAAAATGCTTCAACTCTCATAATTCCAATCTGAATCCTTATTCTCAAAATTCTCCCTTATCCGAGACTAGAATTCAAATTCTCTCTAAATTTGACAACCCATAAAGAAATGGATATTAATAACCTCTACATCATAACACATCTCATACCAAATAAGTATCATTGGTCTTTCAACCATCAAACATTACCTACCTCTATCGTCAATTCACAACTAACTTGTGGAGTCATATCCTATAATGAAGAACATCATTTTTTGTGCAACTCCAAACATCAAATCATGGTATTTGATCCATGGTGCTCCCCACTATAGGAATTGTCTATCAAAAAATCAATTCTTTTGGTCTATTTACATGATCGATATGATTTATATCTCACAAATTCTAGTTTCATTAAAATATTAGTTAGTCACCTTCTGGATGACTTTTCTTGAAAACACTTAGCCACACTAGTCAATGTGATATCTCATCACCTAATCATGATTCATAAATTACTGAATGCATCCTAAAATCATCCAAACACCCACACTAATTTTTTAACCCTATACTCAATTTAATTCCTTGTTTGGATCACCAATCAACTACACTAGACATTATACTCTCACCATAAGCACCAGTGCACCTCTGATCTAACTCACTCTCAGATAACACCCAATTCCATCTTAAGACCAATGCTAACACACAGACTCTATCCAACATAGAATTTGAATCCTATTTCTGATACTTACTAAGTAACCATATGAAATTTGATCTACCAACCCACTGGAATCTCAAATTCATTTCAATTTTTTACTAACCAGTCTCACGACACCCATGACCCAACCATAATGAGGGTCATACGCCTAAGACCAAAAAAAATCCCCACTATAGAAGTATCATTATTATTTTCCTACTAAATATAAATGTTGATCTTCATATCCCTTGATCCTTCCACTACCGCACATAATGACTAGGTGTGACCTTCCCACTCATACCCAAGATCCAACAAAAAAAACTAATCATTACCCATTCCAGACTCACCAGGAAATCCATCCTTATAATTCACTGAAATTATATCTACAATGAGGGTCACACCCTCCAATGTCCAATATAATTCTCCTTGATATATGAATTCAATTATACTACTCCTTAGGCATATCACCCGACTAATTTTTAAAATCACATGTGTGACGCTTCTCTCGATCCACATTCATGCCTCCCTGGGAACCCATGTCAAGGAAGAATCTCAGATCGACTGTACCATGGGAGTCAAATCTATCTATGATGTAACCATAATTATAGAGGAAAAAATTATCATTCTCATCAAAACATAGGGCCGACATTCCTTCAAGTATCTCACTGATCACATAGATTCTTATACTACACGTGGCTTCCCACTGATCCACAAACCAAAAAAGTATTTTGCATTTCCAGAAAACACTTTCCCTCCCATATCAATGATTTTCCCAAAAAAATCATGCCAACCCCACCCTCCTCTCTCGAGGTAGAGTGATCTTCCAAGAACCCTATCATGGGTTCTTGCCTATTATTTATATCAATCTCACCAAAATACAACAGGTGTACACTCTTGTATCACCCAAACACATAGCCCCATTCATGATCCCATGAGTCACATCTCATCTACCCAAACTCATTACCTAAACCTTGACCATACTCCATTTTATGTCAATATAATCTATCCAAAATCACCTTTATGATTCCTTTACAACAAACTCAAGTAATTCCACTCATATCAAGTCCTGCCACATTATCACCTACCACATGGGTATTGTCCCAAAATAAAAAGTGATGACCCACACTCTATCCACCCTACATTTTTTCATCTAGGGTTGTGATATATGATACATAAGGCATATCCATGCCTACACCAAATATCGGATATCACTTCTCATACATCAATCTCAGACACTAAACATCTACCCAAACTTACTATCTCTAAGGCACTTACAATTATACAGTAACCCCTCTCTCAAGTTACCTTCATATATCAAAAATCATCAAAATAATAGTAGTAAAATTTTCTTCTTTCTAGTCATAACACCTGGATCACCAATATTTTGAGTCACATCTCTAAGTAACTATACTCTTTGATGTGGACCATGAATTTCAAAAAAATTGTCTATTATTCATTGAAAATTCCCCCTAATTTAATTAAAATCCAGGTAATTAATTCACTTTTTGGTTACTTTGAGAATCTAGATGTTGTTGGAAAATGGACATAGACTTGGGTTTTAATTATTTATTTAATTTTTGAATTCAATGGTGAATCCAAATTTTGATTTTAATTTTAAAATAAACATAGTTGATTCAATCTATAATTAAATGGATTAATATTTGAGTTATAATAGTTTATTCATTTTTTAATTAATTTAAAATCCATAAATTGAAATTTATTTATAAAAAAAATTGATTTTTTAATTTGGAAATCAAAATTATAATTTTTTTAGAATTTGTTTTAAAATTTTACACTGAAAATTAATTGAATTTTTTAAAAATTTAGTTTTTAATTGATTTACAAAAAAATAAATTATTTTTTTTTTGGATTTTTTTTTCATTTTTTCAAATTAATTTTAATCTAGAAATTGGTTTCACTAAAAAAATATGCTTTGGTGAAGCTTCCAATATACTACCATCAGCTCTACTATTGATGGAAATTTTTGAAGAGAGAAAATCCACTACAGTTGGTCTGCTACTACTACTACTCCCTGATATTGTTAAAAGGTATAAGTCTTATAATGCCACCAATTTTTGATATCATTGAGTCAATTACTGAAAAATAAAGTTTCTACTACTTCTATGGAATTGTTACCATTAGAGTAAAAATATTTTCTACTATTGGCCTAATTTAATTCCCCTCATATCCCATTCTTTCACTATTAGTATTATTCCACTACCACTCCCTTATTTCTTCTACCATTTCACACATTCTTACCACCATCCCTATTACTAGTCCATTGATATCATTGATATAAAAATATATACCACTATTGTTCCTTCTATCTCCACCTCTTTGCAGATCCTTTGTTTTTCTACTTCCACCCAGCCTACTTACATTCCCTAACTATCCAATCTTTCTACCATCAGAAACCTTAATTATACTCCTCTTCCACTGCCTCTTTCTACCACCTGCATTTGATACTGGTACCACAACCCCTATCTCCTCCCCCAATTCCAAAAGATGTTGACCTGATGTCATGGTGCCCTGATGAATCTCCACCGAAGAAAATTCAGATCCTTGAGTTAAAGAAGATCCACTCTTGATCTCGCATTCCAATCCCAATTCTATATCCCAAAGTGACAACCAAACCCATAACACTGGTACCATAAAAATTATGGTGATTTCTTATACCAAGTGAAAGATATGTCTTAAATATTCTTACAAAAACATAAACCCAAGCTCAAAATAATCCCTAGTTATTCTTAATGATTTTTAAGAGCACAATCGAAGGTATAGAATATTTTAGTTTGGAGATTCAAGTGATGACCCTCAGAGTTGTACATATGGAAACCATCCAAGAAAAGTAGGAGCTCGTATCGACACTAAATGTGAGGAAGAAAAAGTTTTATGTCTATAAATATGTGTATATTCCTAGTTAGAAAAATAATCAGCATCTACCGACTGTAGCTTAGGAGATCTCTATTTCTACTGCTTATATTTTTAAATTATTTTTCTACTAATGTTACATGAAATTATATTCATCTTCTTTCATTATATTTTTTATTTAGTATTCTTCACCTTTTTTATTGAATTTGATCTCTTCAAACTCCATGAAACTAGAGTATTAAACTGAGGGCATGAATTTATAGGGGAGGTCCATAATTACTGGAATCCCTTTTTTTAATTTCTAAATTTTTTATTCAATTGAGATGAGTCATATAAGGTGATTCAATCTTGGTTTGATGATCATTCACTTTATATAATGATATTCATGTCTCACTACAACCTCTAATAATTAATTCTCCCTCCCTTATTATGGTTCTCTTCATACATAATGTAATGGAGGGAGACTGGGATATGAACAACAAACAATGGAGTTTTGTGTAGTTTTGTGATTTTCCTATTATTGTGGCATGATCATCATTTAAACCCATGGATAAGGTAAAATTCAATTTACTTAGGATATTCCAAAGTTATATGGGATTTTAAAATTCTTAGTAGTGGATAGTGATGTATGAATGATATTTATTTCATTATCAATTAGATGATAAAAATGTAGTTGGATAATAAAGGTTATTAATGGAAAACCCCATATTCATACCTTTCCTACTAACATCTGTTTATGATATTTTTCTACTTTATTTTAATTTTTTAAATAACACACACATTATAAAACCTTATTCATTTCTTACTGACTTGTTGTGTTTGTTGTTTTTTTTACATCCATAGAATCAAAATCACAAAAATCCAATTTTGGATTCTTTAAAAATTAAAAAAACAAAACAAATATTAATAAGTAATTTGGAATTGTGAATAACCATCCCACACATGATCCTTGGGAAATTACCTTGGTCATCCTCATGTTGTATTCCAATTTTTAATAAAATAAAAAAAAAATAGACCATGTCCTGTAACAACCACATGATCACTCTCCTACTTAACCTATAACCCATGTCTCATAGGGATCACTGCTCACTAGGAAATATATCTACTCTCATCTCAGTCATAAGGAAACTTATGTTCCAACACACACATTATAGGGTATACACATATACATATCAGGCATCACATTCCAAGTTAACTACCCACTCTCAGTCACCCATCCTCATCGAGAATCTGTATGCATGACTGCCCCCTCAAGGACCATGTCACATCTAGGTGCATATAACAAAAATCATCATATGATGATTTACATCAAGTAAAACCATTGACACATTGTTTGATTAAGTATAATTTCATTGAGAAACTTTACGTGAAAACACAATATTGGTTATTATTTACACATTAAGAAACTAAACCAACATCAAAATCACCCATAAGGGGTCCAATACTAATGAATATGATGCCAATACCAACCCATAAAGGGTCATTATACATCCCTATCATGAAGGGATTGTATATAAATCATCAAAGAAAATCTCTCTGTAATATTGGAATGACCTATCATCATAAGAAATATTGTTTTTTATATGAGTATAAATCTTCCAAAATGTTATATAGGAAAATTCTATATAAGTTTTTATCAACACTTGAAATAATTTAACCATCCATGATCAGTGATATCAATCCCACACAAGTACACAAATTTATATGAATACTATATGAAAAAAAATTATTCTAATTGGCTAAGAGATAAAAAATAATTATTATCTCAAACACACACATAATTATTGAATAAATATCTTAATAGTATCAATGAAAACCAAGAATAGAAGTCACATGCCTCTGGTAACCTAGAATTCTTACCAAAAAGGTGTTTGTGATGAACCAGTCCAAGATCCATCAAAAACTCTAACATTTCCTTATTCCCCATATATTATACCCCAAATAGTAAGATAATAAAAATATTCTTTGATACCACTTCATAATGTCTCTCAGCCAGAGACCCGACACTCACCATAGTCTTAGATAGAGTCATCCTGAAGGAATCAAGAACACCTCTTTATATGATAAAGGTGTTTAACTATCATTTAGGGTCTATGTTGTCACCATGGGGAGACTATACCCTTATATCAGAGTAAAACAGTGGAAATAACCAATAATAATCCATAATAAACCATCAGAGTGTGTGGAATAAATAAACCAACCTTGTTATAAAAAATGTACCAAATGAAAGAATAGAGTTATATATCCCAACTGATCATCCATTAATCCAACCAAATATACAAAATTAATAAAAGAATAAAAATAAAAAGAGTCTTTATTACTATCCTAGAGCCTCATCACATACCATTCTCCAACCCCTAACAGGTTTCTTCAACCCAATCATGAAACATTAGTCCTCTTCCCAACTTGAACCTATTGACATGAGATCTAATTTGGTGCCAAATTGTTAGGGATACCTGAGAAAGATTTAATTAAAACTTTATTGGTCACCACCAATGTTTTCCCTAACATAATTAGAAAATAATTGCATAAACATGTGATATGCTCAAAATAAAAAAATAAATTATAAAATAGAAATAAAATAATTAATATCAATCATAAGGTCCTCTGGTGATACATGGGATCAATCATGATTTTTTCTTCTAGTTTCAAATGTCTTTGAGAAAGTCACACAGTCATTAGGAACTTGGGGTCATACCTTCTCCTCACCCTGGAAAAATATATCCCACAATCAAGAACCTAAGGGAAAAATCTACTCACCCTAGAATCACATTACATATCATCAAAACCCCAGTGGAAGATACCCCCTTCCCTATAATCATGTAACATGTCACATCATCAAGGACCCAAGGGCATCCCTGCTCCCCACCCTAGAATAATTTCACATCATCTGAAACCTAGGGGCACAACCACTCCCCACCTAGAAAAATCTATCACATTATCTTGAACTCAGGTTCACATACACTCTTCACCCAAGAAACATAAATCATAACAGAGATTTAGCACCCTGCTCTTGAGCTATACATCACATCATCCTCACATGGGTTTTACCTCAATCAAAATTTTCACACATTTCTTAGGACGGACTCTTAATCAAGTAACCTAGACTCACCACTCGAGGTCTGGATCACACCTCAAAGTAGCTATCCTCATCTATCCTGCCACATAGGTTTATTCCCTCAAGACCATATTGGTAACACAACCTCATTACGTTGAACCTGTAAACATCCTCATCTATCCCACTTATCCATCCATTAGGGTAATTTATACCCATACTAGTCTTTACTCACTAGAACTAATCCATATCCAAAACCCAAAATGTTCTATAAAACTATAGGCCATTACCTGATCTTAACCTTGAGAGGTCAGTCTAAAACCTCATCCCATGCCCTGTATTATAGCACAATATGAAATCTAAGGACCATTTGGCTATCTCACACTAAGGTTATTTACATCCCCATTTAAAGTCCTTAGAAATTCTCATGACCCTCTCTAGAGACTATCTCATATCTTCCTTATGAGAGCGATCAAGTACATCATCTAGAAGAAACCCCTATCCACACACCACAACTAGTCCCGAAGAACACATTATGCTCTTGGAACACTTACAAATCCCTACTCTACCTTCATGAGGATGATCCCCATCATGAGTGAGACATGCAGTTGTCTTACCCATCATAATAGGCAAATGCCTCTCATGTCTTCCAAACTAGACTTAGGAAACTGACCTAATCTTATATGTACCATATCACAAACCCCAATGAACTATCTCAAACCACTTTTGAATCAAACTGATATCTTCTCCTCTTGGTGACATATTATTTGGGTGATCCCATTCATCATGACATCACTTGAGCACCTTCTTTGAACCTAGGTCTCAAACCACCCTATATCTTGGTCCATTATTTTCATTCATTTCATTTAATACATACCCATCATGGGTCTATGCATTAATTATCACATATTTACAATCAATCTCTTAGTCATCAGTAGTTAAGGTAATAAGATGGTTCTCAAGGGTCCTATGTATCCCTTGACACTTCTATTCTATCCATAGGTGTTAACGAATAATTTATTTAATTTAAATTTTGATTACTCATATGTGACAAGACTTCATATCAGATGCTACATAAACAAATTCATATACCATAGGGAGATATTTAGGGACCACCTACCTTATACCTAGAGTTACACCCTTTAATCAAGATCAACTATCACCGCCCAAGCATGTTTAAGCCTTATCCAAGCTCATATCAACACAAAAGCTCTAATATTTAGCCAAAACACCCAAATTATTTAATTATAACAATTTATAATTAATATTTAAACTCAATTAAAATAATCATAATCACCTAAAAACTCACTAGATCATATCACCACACCAAAACCATTACCAACTGCACCTGTAAGGTTAGTCGCATACTCTTGACACTATCTCAAGAAAAATCCCAATCAAATGGAACATATTCAATTACTAATTGAATCCAATTTAATAAAAAACCCTATAAAAAATTTTAGGGTGACATACCTTCAGTAAAACAATGAGAAACGACATGCATTAATCCTCCAAGGACATCCTCTATCTAAGACACACAGAAGTACCATTATATTGGAATGACTCAACCATGCTCTGATAGAATCATAAATGAAACCTTAACCTTAATACATCCAAATTAGATAGATTTATAGAGAAACAAGAATAGAAAGAGGAGTAAGAAGAGACTCACCCCAAATTGTCACAAAACATGCAAGAAACCACCCCTAACCAAGGAAAATCAAAGGAGGAATGGAGGATAAATCCCCAAATTGGTGATCAGAGAGAGGAATAAATATAAGGCAAAACATAACAATTAAGTGTGGGGGGTAAATTCCACTTTCTAAGAATTATGTGAAGTCATATGGGTTTTCATACTACTTACCAAACTATTCACCAACTGTGCAGCTCACACTACCCCAAGATGAACCCCCTTAAACAGTTTGATTGTACAGTTTACCAAATTATGCACCAAATGTGCATCTTCCTCGAAATAATTTCAGTATTTCATGTGGTTTTACTTTCATTATTCCCCCTAACTATGTAAAATTCATGTTTCTTAACCCCAAGTTAAAACTCACCCTTCATGGTTTTCCCTAATCATGTGGTAACCATACATAAAGGAAAAACCCCCTTCAAAAATTTAAATTTTAAGTCCAAAATTTCTAAAATTCACCCAGGCATCTAAAAACACTAATAGGACTTGATCAATATCCAGAAAATATTTCCTTGAGATACTCCAAATCTCAAAATACCAATCTAAATAATGATTCTCAAAACATTCCCTACTCTAGAACAAAAATTCAAATTACCTTTTAATTTTATAACCCCTAAAAATGTAGGTATTTATAATGTGATTTTTATAAAAACAAAAATATTATCTTAGAACCTATATTTTTTCCATTATTCAATCCTAAACTTGTTCCCAAACACCCTAGACATATCAAAACCATAAAGTAGAGGATTGAGAGAATATGAGCCTCTATACAGGAGGTTGGAGATGGGTTGTCAATAATGGGGTTGGGGATGGGGTCACTAACATGGAGTTGGGGAAGGAGTCATCTAAAGGGGGTGGGGAGGGGAAAATGGTTTGGTGATGGGTCACACAATATGTATGGGATTGATAAACCAGTACTCGTATTAATGTATTGGGAGTTTTCCTCACAAACAAGGACTTAGGGATTAATCATCAATAAAGACCTTGGTGAAGTAATAAGGATCGTAAGGTGATGATCAATTTCCATTAGAGAGGTTATTAAAATAGTTTTCAAGTGAGGAAACCAAACATATAAATATTTATCATGAAAAGTAAAAGTTGATCTTTAATAGAAGCATCTTTTAGAGAATGAAGTTTATGTTTATAATGTGTTATAAAATCAAGAAATGAAAGTAAGAGGTTGTCTAAGTTGTGATTGTAAGTATTTCATCCCTTGAATAATTTTCATTAGTTGTGTTTAATGATCAAGATGAACATCAAAACCATTTTTTCCCTGTATTTATCTAAACATTTAATTATCGAGTTAATATTATCAATCAAAAAATATTAAATAATAAATAAAAGATTTATATGAGTTACATATATTCATATAAAAATTAATCATAACATGAATTATATCATCATCATCGTTATTTTTATTTTTATACTCACTCTTATCTATATTATTACATATTATATAATTAAATTTTTATATAAGTTATATTTATTATCACACCATAATTTTTCTATACATGTTTTCACTCCCTTACCATTAACATTGTGTTTGGTGAGATTTTAGTAAAATAAAAGAAATGATTTGATAATTTATAAAAGAAAAAAAATGATAATCTATTCTCCCCTTATATTTAGATTAATAATTGAGTAAAATAAAATAAATTATTTAAATTTATATTCATCTAGTTTGATTAAATTCATTAAGATAAAATAAATTATTTTATGTTATATAATGAAAATAAGGGAAATATTATAAATTTTAAAAAATGGATTAACCTATATTAGAATTTATTTTCAAATCACCTTGATTATGGTATAATTTAAAAATATATAGTGTGAGAGGAATGTGCTTCTTCTTATTTATGGACCAATAATTTCCCTCTATTGAATTTATAGTCATAAAATGATGGAAATAAATTTACCCCCTATTATCATTTATTTTATTCTCAAATCACTCATTCCAAACTCCCTCAAAACATATTTTTATAAATTTTACACTTTTTTGGTGAGATTTTAGTAAAAGAAAAGAAATGATTTGATCGTTTATAAAATAAATGAAAAGAATCTCATTTTTCCTCTTATATTTGGATTAAAATTGAGTAAAATAAAATAAATTATTATAATTTCTCTTCATATTGTTTGAATAAATTTATTAAATTAAAATTAAAAAATATATTTTGTGATATATAATGAAAATAAGAATAATATTGATTTTTTTTTAAGATTAACCTATTATGAAATATTATATGTGTGTATGACATAATAATGATAATGACTCCTCATTTACCAATACAAACCTTCACATGTACAACCTTCCAAATTCTCCAACCTTTTGGAATTATAACCATTGGATTGGATATGAGATATAGAGATTTATCTCATTCTTTGATTATAATCTCATTCACCCATTATATATGTGTGTTACTATGTCAATGGAATAAGAACTTCTCTCCATGTATGATTTCTCTCTACTTATTTTCTACGTCTTTTACATTACCACTTTTCATTTTCTATCATCATACTAATTATTCAATGAACATTTTTTTAATAATATGCTTCACCTATGATCAATCACACATTTCTAGTTTCAAAATTCCTCACAGTTTCTATAAATGTTCAATTAGTTTCACAACATGTTATTAGCACAATCATCTTCGCTGAATTGTATATTGTGAAAATGTTTCCTACATCACTATAATTAACATAAGATAATTTTTACATGAAAATTATGAGTCTTATTTTCAATATCATATATTTTATAGTTATTTTTCCCCTTATTATAAATTTGAAAAATACATGAATTATTTTATTAATATTTTGTTATGATAAAAATATTGATCTCTTCAAGATCAATGAGGAATCTATTAGTATTATGAAGACTCTTCTCATGTTAAATTATTTTTATCAGAAGGAGTAAATTCAATAAACTCTTTGGAATAATATGTTCAACGGTAGTAGGTCTTTTAGTGAGTAGAAGTGATGTTTTTAGAAGTTCGTAAACATCTGATGTTTTCTTAGTGTGATGGTCAGATCCACTGAAAGGATCATCATGTGTAGTTATCACCAAAAGGAAATAGTGAGAATTTGAATCAATATGATAATGAACTTTTAAATAAAATATTTAGTTGTTGGGAACACTATTGACTTACCAATAATATCTATTCAAACCAAGGAAAGCTATAGGGAGTTAGCAGTTGCATGGGGAAATAGTTGGGTGCCCGAAAATGTAGGAAGGCAGTCCTACCAGATGATTAGAACAAACCCTCTATATCTAGTAATTGGACCATATTATTGAGGTATCGATCATTCATATGATTTAGTGATCTATGTGATTTCTTAGTCATAAGAGGTTGTAACTTTTCTCTTCTGTTTAAATGAATAATTATGATGCTTCTTTCCATGGATATAGGATGAAAGTTCAAACAATGTAAAAAAATTGTTTTGTCCTTTTATATTTTTTCATTATATTTTAATGTTTTTTGATTGTTTGGTTAGTTGGAGTAAAAGGATTGAGTATGTTCAATTCAATGTAGTGACTAGGGTGAAGTTTCTTCTTCCTGGTTTTGGTATATTGATCTTGTGAGCATCACTTTTAGTAACCTATTTACACCAGTGTTGTAATGACCCAAAATTCTATCAATGAAACTTCCATTTTTATGATTATTTAATAAATCAAATAAAATCACTTAGATAACACAATAAATTCTTTATAAATGAATAATGAATAAAATAATAGTTCTTTCTAGAAGTTAAGAAACCTATACTGATGAAATTGTAACTTGACCTTAGGAATAATAATATGGCCCTTATGAATAGTAAATTAGCCAAATGAATATTAACCTCACCCATGAAAGTATAAATAAAATTTATGCATCTCATAAATGAAAGTATGATATAATTTTATCATAGTATAAGTAAAAAAATTATTAATTATTAATTAATAGTTGGTATTTTTTTAAGTCATAAATATTTAATTACAATTTTATAATTAATATAATTATTTAAAAGAAAATTTATTTTCATAAAATATATTCATATATTAATATTTTTTTGTCTTGTGATCTTAAGATGATTTTATTATAACTTAGTTAGTTTTTAATAGTGTTATAAAATCAGTTATAATTTTAAAAACTGTATTTTTTGAGTAAATGATGATTTTAATTAAAAATTAAATTTATCATAATTAGAAAATTATTTTCATAAAATTGATTTTATTTTCTAATTATACATGTCCAAAAATAGTTAAGATTAATTTTTAGTATTTTTCTAAAAATACTTGAGTTTTTTGTGAATAGTAAAATATGATAATTTACGATAAATGTTAAATATATGTATTATTGACTCACAGGTAATTTATGGATGATTTAATCCCATAATATAGAACCACAATTCATTATTTTAATATATTTTATTATAATTCTCAAATTATTCATAGTCTTGATCCAAAATAATAAAAAAATGAATAAAAAATTCAAAAAAACACCTCTCTCCTCCACTATAAATACCACCCCATCTCTTCACACCTTCCAAGATTTGAGACTTATCAAATTTCTACCCAATACTCTTATTAATCCCCTGCCCCAAGTCTAGGATCCTTTTTTATCAACAAAATACTAAAACCAATCCCCTTAAGGAGGTTCTCAAGGAGGATAAAATCAAGAGGTAAAAACCTTTTTCTTTTTCTTTTAATTTCTTTTCAAGTTCTTTTCTTTTATTATTCTATCCTCAAATCCCCTCATCCAAATATAATGAAAACTCCATTTCATTACATGTACTGTAATTTTATTATGATAATGTAATAATCCATCATCAATCACGTTATTTACCTTTTCTTCTAAAAATTGAAACATTGTCCATGAGGTGTTGTTTCATTGCCTTCAAGGATGATAAGTTTTCATTTTACTTCACCATATTAAAGGATATTCATAAAACCATTTTAATGGTTGAAACATATTGTAAATTTTATATTAAAAATTTTTTATGTTCTGTAAGTAAAATATTTACATAATACTGAATGATAAAAAAATGAGTTCATTGTGATCTAAAACTGCTTAAATTAATCTAAATGAATATCATTAACATGTCATATAATGATTCATCCTCATATATGGGAAAAAATAATATATAAAACCAATTAAATTTTTTTTATGTTCATTAGTAACCTATATTTATGATTTGGGATAATTATACCAATTTTACATAAACTCCAGTACTTATAAACAGGCGAACCAATCATGAAAACTAAGAAAAAGAATGATCCACAATGATGAAATTAAACACTATAACTAATAAATAAGTCCATAAATTAACTTAATTAAACTATAATGAATCAAATATATATATAAGGTTATTAATTAATTAATTAATGGATTTAATTTTATTATTCAGGACATTAAGATCAAGTACAGAACACATTCGTACATAAGGTCAAAGATTATCCCTGAATTTCCATTTTTCATTTAGGTTTCTCTTTCTCTATATTTTCCCCAATGTAGTTATTATTTGTTTTTTTAATTCTTATATATTATATTTATATGTTCCAAACTCATATATGCATATCATTTCATCTTTTCTTTATAGGAAAATACATTCTTTACAAAGTTCCCTTCTCAATTCTTCCCGACAAGCAAGCCCGATTAAAGGGAACTTCCTGAATTCTTACTCATTTTAAAATACCATCCATAATTTATTTTAAGAATCCATTATTTTTATAAAATCAATAATTTTTTCATTAAAAACTATATTTTTTTATTTCTGGTTTTATATACACAATTATGACAAATACAAGTTATTTTTTCAAAAGAACTCTTCTTTGCAAAGAAAAAGGGGTATTTATCTCAAGAATTTATCCATGATTTTATTAGAGTATTTTAATTTATTTCAACACATCTATTGAATTTTATGATTTATTGAGATTTATATCTTATGTTTTTCATCTATCATATTTTATTAAATGGTTTATTATTATTTTGACTATGGATGTGCTATCTTGATACCATTCATCATACTACTTAGAATGGTTAGTGATTATGTTTACAAATTTGGGAAAGTTATTTAAATATCATATATATATATATATATATTGTTTATGTTTAACCCCATTCATATGAGGAATGCATTTGACTTAGTAAATTATGGGTGGGGCCTACTATATCCCCTCTATGCATCAGTAAATCTCATATGACACACTAGACTCATTTTTTACCCATTATGTATGTTGTCTTGGTCGATGCCTTGATGGTATGTTTATGATGTCTAAAATTATGCATTAATTCATTATAAAACTATTAATTGATAATCCATGTAATTATTTGACTAAAATAATATCCATGGTTACGTTTTATTATGGAATAATTTAATCATCTTTTATTCCTGTCATTTTATTCTCAAGATTATGTTTTAATGACATGTGTTTTTAGTTATTAATTATTCCTTGTTGTTTATATTATCTTCTGCTGTATTACTTACCCTTAATGATAATCTGAGCTCACAACTTTCTTAGGTTTTATTTTTCCCCAGGATATAAAGATGAATATTATGAATGACATACAGGGATAATCTAGGAGTTATGGATTTTTCCAATAGAATTTCTATATTTTATTTCCTTTTGAGTTGATATGTAAAGTTCATATATGTAATCTAGATTCAAAAAATACTAAAATGATTGGTCCTTTGGGATTCTATTCTCTTACCTATACTAATGTATTGATATAAGAGACAGAATCTAGGATACTAAGGTTGGGGTCTTTATAGTTGGTACCAGAGAAAGTTTTGTAGAAACCTTGAAAACTAGATTTAGAAAACATAGATTAGGGAACATAAACCTAAGATATACTTTGAGAATAATAATATAAGAATGTTCTATAATTTTGGAAAGATAGATATTATGTGGTTCTTCTTAGTAATACATTCATTTCTGGATACTACATGTGGATGTGGTTTTGGCACAGATTTACTTAGGGGTAACAACTCTCACAAGTTCTCTTGGGCCTGACTCAGGGTAACCTGGTACACAACAACAAGCCTTACTACACACTTGGTTTGGCACTCTTAGGGAGATATGATTAGGATAATTCACATTTTATTTACAAAACATTATAAATTTTTTAAAATTAAATATTTCCTTAAAGAAATCATATTTATGATTATGATATTACTTACGCATATGGTTTCAATTTATATTAAGTGTTTTTCTAGTTCAAGATTATGCATTATGATTCATAACCTAATTTAGTGTATGAAATTATTTAGAAATGGTTCCTAGTGGTAGGAATGGAAACTTTGTCAACACACTTATACCGTGTATATATTTCCCTTCTATGTAAGATAGTGATATTGGTACTAGAGATGCGACTGGTGATGAGCAACATATAACTTTACTGGGAAATATAACTCAAGTTATGGACAATAACCTTACTCATATGGAGCATCTGGATCTAAAACATGTAGTATCAATGTTAAACCACTTATGTGACGGTATCCTCCATCATTCATTGGGACTACAAACCCATTTGTGGCGGAGGAGTGGATAAGTTCCTTAGAGAAGATATTTCACTCTTTGGGGAGTAATGAAAGGTAGAAGGTTATCATAGTAGTGTATCATCTATTAAGAGATGTCTATAAGTGGTGGTTATTAATTTAAAACACAAAGGAGGAGGGATAAATTTCAAATATGGAATGGAATGATTTTAAGGAAATTTTCTTGTAAAAATATTTCCCTCGTAAACAATGATCGGATACGGAGAGGTAATTCTTGAGTCTAAGACAGAAATATAATGAAAACATTTCCAAGTATGAATCAAACTTTACAAGGTTATCAAGGAATTTTTGGGACAATATATGTAATTTAAGGAGCAATATTGATCGATTTTTTGATGGTTTAAAACCATTCCTCAAAATGGTATTGGTCTCCTAAAATTTCTCATCATATGAAAACATGTTCTCATGTGCTATCAAAACATAAAAATAACTCTCAAAGTCTTATGAATTTAAAGGAAATAAATATAATAAGAGGGATTTTTAATACTCTATAAAAGGAAATAAGGAAAAGGGGAAAAGGGGAAGAGTTGATTTTCCATCCTATGATAATTGTGGGAAGAAACACCATGGTACTTGCCTAAAGGGTATGGGTTTTTGTTAAAAGTGTGGTGAAAAAGGCCACCAAACCCTTGATTGTAAGTGAAATAATGAAGCTACCAATTTTCAATGATATAATTGAAAAGATATAAGACATTGTATAAATGACTGTCTTAAGCATCAAGGAAACTTTCCATAAAGAAGGCCGAGGGAGAAAGGCTAAGCTTATGCAGTCAGAACTATTGAGGTTGAAATTCCTAATGATGGTGGTAGGTACTTTAATTGTTTACTCAAACTTATCCAATTATTTTTTTGATTTTGGATCATCGAATTCCTTTATATCTTCCCAATTTTCCAAGAAAATTAGACATTTTCTTTTGATTTAATAAAGTATTTTTTAGAAAAAAAAACTCACAAGGGAAGTATCATTGCAACAAAATGTGTCGTTTAGTTCCCTTTATGACACACAATTGTGCTTTAGTTTCAAACCTTATTTTTATACCTATAGTTTAATTTCATATAATACTCGGTATGGACTATATTTAAAAATATGATGAAAATGTCTATTGCAAGAAGAAGGAAGTCACAATTTGTAAGGAAAATATAGAATCCCTTATCTTTAGATAAAAAACATCATCATATAAATTGTATCTAGATCCACCTTCAATAGCTCTTCTAAATGAAATTATTAGGGAGAAAGATAAAACATCATCTATGGATATTCAAATTTAAGATGTACCTATTGTTAAAGAATACATTGATTTATTTCCAGAGGATTTACCTAGACATCCTCCAGAGTGATAAGTTGAGTTCTCTATTGATTTAATTCCTCGTGGAAGAATTATATCAAAGACTCCCTATAGAATAGCCACTGTGGAATTAGTAGATCTAAATAAATAAGTAGAGGAATTGAGTAATAAGTTATTTATTTTCCTTGGTGTTTATCCATGTGTATCCTTTGTTATCTTTTTCAAGAAGAAAGATCGATCCATGAGGTTTTTCATTGACTATAGATAAATCAATGAAATTACAATAAAGAACAAGTATCCCCTTCCTCTAATTAATGATTAATTTGATCAAATTCATGGATCTTAATACTTTTTGAAGATTGGACTTTGATCTGGATATTATAAGTTGTGTTTGAAGAAGGAACATATTCCAAAGATAGCATTTTGAAATAGGTATGGATATTATGAGTTTATAGTAATTACATTTGGACTTACTAATTCACCCTCTATTTTCATGGTTCTAATAAACAGAGTTTTCAAAGAATATCTTGAGGACTTTGTTATAGTTTTTATTTATGATATATTGGTATACTCAAAAATCTACGAAGTCCTTGAGAATCACTTTTGGATTTTTATAAAGTCTCTAAGAAGAAATGAATTATATGGGAAGTTTAAAAAGTGTGAATTTTAGCTTCAATCAGTTTCTTTTCTTGGTTATATCATCTCTAAGGATGGAATCTTAGTTGATCCTGTGAGGACAAAGGTGGTTTAGGAATGGCCTACACAAACGAACATAACCGAGGTACGTAGTTTAATTGGTTTAGTATGTTACTATCAGTGTTTCATTAATAATTTTTCCCGATTAGCTAACCCATTAACCAATATTACTCGTAGATGGGTTAAGTTCGTATAGATGAAAGAATTTAAATAATTTTTTGAATAATTTAAGAGGATATTAGTGAATTCTCCGATCGTGACTCTACCATTAATAAATGGTAGATTTGTGATTTACAGTGATGAATCAATGAAAGGACTATGATTTTTACTTATGCAGAATGATAAATTTATTTCATGTGAAAAAAGGTAGTTAAAAACTCATGAATAGGACTATAAAACTCATGATATTGATTTAGAAATTTTTATCATTGTTCTAAAGATATGGAGACATTATCTCTATGGAAAAAAGATGTGAGATATATACAAATCACAAGAGATTGAAATATATCTTCTCACAAAAATAACTCAATATGAGGTAAAGATGATGGATTGATCTACTCAAGGATTATGATTGTTCAATATACAATCACCCAAGGAAGGAGAATAAGGTATAAAATGCATTGATCAGGAAGGATCATGGATTTATGATCAAAATGAGAATTAACAAGGAACCTATTTACATGGATCTAACAAAGATAGATATGGGAATTATCAAGGAAGGTAAAACATTATTACTTTTTCAATTAGTTTCCCAACCATGTTTATTGGAAAGGATTAAAAGTTCTCATTCTAATGATGATAATCTTCAAAAGAAAATTAAATTTGTGAATGATGGGAATTTGGAAGACTTTGATTATGAGGATATAATTCTGAAATTTGGTAAGAGACTTTGTGTTCCCTCTTTAACTTAGTTAAAAAGAGAATTATGGGATGATTCCCATTGCTCAAATTTCTATAAACACCCTAGTAACACTAAGATGTATAGAGATTTGAGGGAACATTTCTGCTGGGATAATATGAAGCATTAAATTACTGCTTATATATCAAGATGTTTAGTTTGTAAATAGGTGAAGGTTGAAAGACAACACCCTAGAGGATTCATGCAACCTCTGTTTATTCCTACATGGAAATGGGATGATATAACCATGGATTGTTTCACTGGATTACCAAAAAAATATAAGAAATAATGATACAATATGAGTGATTTTTGATTAAATTACCAAATCTTCACATTTCCTTGTTATAAAGAAGTATTTTCCACTAGATAACCTTGCATGACTTTATATTAAAAAAAATTAATAATTCATGGAGAACCTCTCTCAATTTTGTCTAATTGTGCTCCACGATTTACATCTAAAGTATAGAAAAGTCACCAGAAATCTTTGAATGCTAAGTTTTATTTGAGTACTTCTTATCACCCTCAAACTAACAGGCAGTAAGAAGGTATGATCCAAACTTTAGAAGGCATGTTGAGATCTTTCTCACTTTACTTTTAAGGTATGTGGGATCAGTATTTACCTTTGGTATAGTTTTCCTAGAACAATAGTTTTCATTCTATTATTCAAATGGAATCATATGAATCATTGTATGGAAATAGATGTCGTACACCAACTTGTTGGGATGAAGTTGGTGAAAGGAAGATTGTGGACCCATAGCTTATGAAGGACAAAATAGAAAAGGTAAAGACTATTCAAACCCATATCAAAGAATCTCAAATTAGGCAAAAGATATATGACAAAAATTGAAGGAAGGATTTGGAATTTCAAGTGGGAGATCATGTTTTCTTAAAATTATCTCCATTGAAGGGTGTTATAATATTTGGTAAGAAAGGGAAATTAAGCCCTAGGTACATTGGTCCTTTTGAAATTTAGGATAGAACTAGAGTTGTGTCTTATCATTTTGGAGATGAAGGGGGGTCGGGCTCTACTTTTCTGCCAGGGGATATCTCTCTAGTCCGGACTCCAGTCGTCTTGAGAAACAGGTATGAAAGGCTGGCTGAGGAGGCTGCACTGGTTGAGGAAGGTCAGGACAACAGGGGGAGCACTGATGGTTTATTTTTGGAAGGTCGGATTATGGCGAATGTTCATCCAGAGTGTGAAGATGGTGGAGGGGAATCTGAATGCGACGTGATCTGTAGAAGTTTCTCAGAAGCAGAATCTGGTTCGAGGAGTATCAAGAGGAAGAGAAGAAGGAGGGGTAGGAAGGATTACTCCTCCTTACCTCCTCCTATGAAGACCTGGTCAGCAAAGAAAATTTTGGTGGAGAAGCTGGAAAAGGAGATCATAAAGTTTCCTGGACAGCATGATCTTTCCTTGGACTTGGTTTTAAGTTTGGATGATGTGGTATCAGAGCAGGTGTTATTTCTCAATACTTCGGAAGAGGATGCAGCCAAGATGATGGGTAGGAATCTTGAAGTGGATCTTAATGAGGAGCAGTACATTTGGGTTGAAAAATAGGACACGATCCTGGTTGGAGGTTTCAATAAGGGGTTGATCAGACTTGAGGAGTATATGCAGGTCTAGAATAAACTGACTTCTTCCTTTGAAGACCTGATAATGGGGGATACACTTCTGCAGGTATCTAATTTATCCTGGAGGCTGTTTAGAGACATTGACTCGGGTAGACTTCAACTGATTTTCAATGACTCTATTTTACTTATTTCCTAACTTATGCTTTGTTGAGTTACCGTACTTATTTTGTGAGGAAAGTTGAAGGGTCGGTTTGGCTCAGATGGGCTAGATCATGATGCTTCTTCCTCTGCAGGCCATTTGGGATGTGGTTGATACAGATGGATGGCTTGCCATCGGGAGGGACCATGCTTGCATGGGATCGTCGAGTGGTCCTTCTTTAGAGTTAGCGGTTTTTTCTTATGCTTGGATGAGGTTGTTGCTGATTTTATGTTTGTCGTTGTTTGATGCTTGTTGAACTTATGGTTTCTCACTTTTACCTCAAAAGTGTCTTTCTTAATAAAAAAAATAATTTTCAGTCAGTCAGTCTTATCATTTTGGAATTTAGCTTAGCCTTTCTAAAGTAAACAATGTGTTTCGCATCTCTTTGTTAAGGAATTACATGTTAGACCCAATGAATATCCTCACTTCTAAAGGAAAAGATTTTGAACCTGAGTTATCTTACTGTGAAGAGCCTATCTAGATTCTGGAAACTAAAAAATGGGTTTTGAAGAATTGGATGGCTCAGCTAGAAAATGTACTTTGGAAAAATTATAAAATTGAAGAGGCGGTGTGGGATCCTAAGGAACTTATGATGAAGAAATACCCAAATATTTTTATGAGGTTATATTCTTGAAATTTCAAGGACAAAAATTTTACAGGAGGGGAGAAAGTAACGACCTAGAATTCTATCAATGAAACTTCCATTCTTATGATTATTTCATAAATCACATAAAATCACTTAGAGAACATAATAAAAACTTCATAAATGAATAATTTATGAAATAAGAGGTATTTTTAGAATTTAATAAACCTATACCAATGAAATTGTAACTTGGCCTTAGGAATAGTAATATGACCCTTAAGAATAGTAAATCGACCAAATTCATAGTAAATTCACCCATTAAAATATAAATAAAATTTATGCATCTCATAAATAAAATTATGATATAATTATATCATATTATAAGTAAATAAATATTTTAAAAATTATTAATTAAAAGTTGGTATATTTGTAAATCATAAATATTTAATTACAATTTTATAATTAATATAGTTATTTAAAATAAAATGTATTTTCATAAAATATATTCATATATTAATATTTTTTGCCTTTTGATTTTAATATAATTTTATGAGACCTTAGTTAATTTTTCAAAGTGTTATAAAATCATTTATAATTTTAAAAACAGTATTTTTCGAGTAAATGATGATCTTAATTAAAAATTAAATTTATCATGATTAGAAAATTATTTTTATAAAATGGAGTTCATTTTTTAATTATACACATCGAAAAATGGTTAGGGTGAATTTTTGGTATTTTTCTTAAATACTTAAAAAATTTGTGAATAGTAAAATATGATACCTTACGATAAATGTTAAATACATAAATTATTGAGTCATAGGTGATGTATGGATGATTTAAGCCCCCAATATTGAACTATACTTAATTATATTAATATATCTTTTTATAATTCTCAAAATATTCATAGTATTGATCCAAAATAATAAACCAAATGAATAAAATATTCAAAAAACACTCATCTCCTCCGCTAAAAATACCACCCCTCACCACCCCTTTTCCTCACACCTTCCAAGATTTCATACTAGTCAAATTTCTACCCAATAATATTCCCAATTTCCTACCCCATGTTTAATATCCTTTTGTCTCAACAAAATACCAAAACCAATCCCCTTAATAAGGTTCTCAAGGAGGAGAAAATCAAGAGGTAAAAACCCCTTTCTTTTTCTTTTAATTTCTTTTCAAACTCTTTTATTTTATTATTCTCTCCTCACCTAACCTCATACAAATATCATAAAAACTCCAGTACATTAAATATACTATAATTTTATTATGCTAATTTAATAATCGATTATCAGTCCCCTTATCTTATCCCTTTTATTCTAAAAATGGAAACATTGTATGAGATGTGTTGTTTCGTCGCCTTCAAGGATGACAAGTTTTCATTTTCCTTCACCATCTTCAAGGTTTTTCATAAAAAAATTTAAATGGTTGAAAAATATTTTAAAATTTATATTAAATTTTTTTTTATGTTTTTGAAGTAACATATTTACAAAATACTAAATGATAAAATAAAACAAGTTTGTTGTGATCTAAAACCGATTAAATTAATCTAAACGAATATCATTAACATGTTATCTAATGATTCATCCTAATATATAGAAAAAAAACAATATATAAATCTAATTAAACATTTATATGTTCATTAATAACATATAATTCTAATTCTAGAGAATTATACCCATTTGACATGAACTCTATTACTTATAAACAAGTGAACCGATCATAAAAACCAAGAAAAAGAATTCTCTTGAATGATGAAATTAAACTCTATAACTCATAAATAAGGACATAAATGAACTTAATAAAACTATAATGAATAAAATACATGTATAAAAGGTTATAAATTAATTAATTATGGATTTAATTTTATTATTCAGGACATTAAGGTCAAGTGCAGAACACATTCGTACATAAAGTAAGGGATTCTCCCTAAACTTCTATTTTTCATTCAGGGTACACTTTATCTATCTTTACCCCCAATGTAATGCTTATTTATTTTTGTTTAATTATTATATATTCTATATATATGTTCCAAAGTAATATATTCAAAT
This sequence comes from Viscum album, assembly GCA_963277665.1. Lineage (NCBI taxonomy): Eukaryota > Viridiplantae > Streptophyta > Magnoliopsida > Santalales > Viscaceae > Viscum > Viscum album. The sequence goes on along the minus strand of OY728160.1, from coordinate 252,054,268 downwards.
CATTTCATTTTTCTTTTTATGGTTAAATACATGTTTTATAAGGTTCCATTCTCAATTCTTTCCGATAAGAAAACATGATTAAAGGGAACTTCCTGATTTCTTACCCTTTTTAAAGTACCATATATGATATGTTTTAAGACTCCATTATATTTCTATAATCACTAAATTATTCATGAAAAACTATATTTTTTCATTTTTTGTTTTTATACAAACAATTATGACAACTACAAGTTATTTTTTCAAAAGAACTCTTCTTTGCATAGTAAAAGGGGTATTTCTCTCAAAAACTTCTTAATGATTTTCTTAGAGTATTTTAATTTATTTTGAAACGTATATTAAATTTTATTCTTTATTGATATTGATCTATTATGTTTATCATATAACGAATTTTATTAAATGTTTTATGATCAGTCTGACTGTGAATGTGTTATCTTGATACCATTCACCATACTACTCAGAATGGTTAGTGATTATGTTTACAGATTGGGGAAATTTATTTAAATTTCATATGTATATGTTGTTTATTTTTAACCTCTTTCATATTATTAGTGTCTTATACTTAGTAAGTTTTGGGTGGGGCCCTCTATATCCCCTCAATGCATCGGTAGGTCTCATAAGACAAACTAGATTGGGTTTTTACCCATTATGTATGGTGTCTTGGTCGAGGCCTTAATGGTATGTTTATAATATTTGGAATTATTTATCCCATCATTAGGAAACTAGTTATTGATAGTCCATGTGATTATTCGACTAGTAGAATATCCATGTTTATGTTTTATTATGTAATTATTTAATCATCTTTTATTCCTTCCATTTTATGCTCAAGATTATGTTTTAATGAAATGTGTTTTAGTTATTTACTATGCCTTATTATTTATATTAGATTTTGATATATTACTTACCCTTACTGATCATCGGAGATCACCCCTTTATTATTTTTTATTTTTCCCCAGGATATGAAGATTAATATTATGAATGAATTTTAGAAATAATCTAGGAGTTATGGATGTTTCGAATGGAATTTATATATTGTATTTATTTTTATGTTAATATGTAAAGTTCATGTATGTAATCAAAATTCCAAAACTAATAAAACTATTGGTCCTTTGGTATTCTGGTCTTATATTTATTCTAATGTATTAATATAAGGCAGTGAAATAGGGCTAGTGGGGTTGGGGTCTTTATAAGTGTGGTATTATGGTACAAAATCCTGATGTTTGGAATACATGAAGGATTCTAAAAAACTAATATTAGAGAAGTGGTATGGTTTTCTTAGAGGCATAGTAGTTTTCTTGGCAACAACTGAGGTAACATTCTCATATTTCTCAAACATTCTTTCTATTCAATAGAAATTGTTATATCAGAAGTGGATGAAATCGGAAGATGGTAAGGTTCATATTGAAAAATTCAATGGGAAGGATTTCAATTACTAGAGGATGCATATATAATAATATCTCATCCAAATATATTTGTAAGTTCCATTAAAAGGTGAAAATTTATAGAAAATAGAGAAAGACTAATGGTAAAAGCATGATTGGAAGGCTTTAAGTGTTTTCAGGATGACCTTAGATCAGAATTTATCTCTAAACATTTGGAATAAGAATAAAATAGTGAAGTTAATGGGAGACTTGAAAGTCATGTATGATATTCCTACAACACTCAATAATGTGTGCCTAATATGATGACTATTTAGTATGAGGCTATCAGAAGGAATATATATAGTTGATCATGTGAATGATTTTAACTTTATTTAATGATAGATTTAGTATATGAAGGTAAAATTTATAGATGATGTTTAGGTGATTTTATTATCATCATCATTTTTTGAATCATGGGAAGAAATGGTAACAGTTGGTATGTTACTCAAGCACAAAAGGTGACTTGATATTCAAATATTTATGAGACTCGATTTTGAATAAATATATCCATATGAGGGAGACTCAAGCACCCTCTGAAAATGAATTTAGTATGGAGGTAAGATGGTTCTAACCTCATCAAACAAGTCAAATATAGTAAAATGATACATTAAGGGAGAGGAGTAGATGTAAATCCACTAGAATCATCCCAATGTGTTGGCATTATGGTAAAAGGGGTTATCTCAAGAAAGATTTTTAGGTGTGCAATGGAAATTTTCATATCACAAACCAAACCAATGGGGCCCACCTAGTCAGTGGCAAGCTGGGTGTGAAAACCCCAAGCCCACCTCTAATAGGATAGGGACTAGAGACAAGCAGTGAGAAGGCATAACTATAAAGGGAGGCCTTAGTCTAAGTACTTGTACACAAACACACATCCATATCTATGAAAAAGTTTAGAGGAATAATTAAAGACTAAAACATATAGAGTACAACCATGCATGTAATAAACTCTAAGTAATAAATTAGAGTATGAAAAAATAAAGTCAAGTAATAAAGGGTAAAAATACATGACCAACCAGAAATGAAGTCCCAACCTAACAAAAACTAGATAAAGTAAAAACTGAAGATATATCATCTCTTGATGTCCAATTTCAACCACCAAACATGACCAATGCACCCAAGTATCACTATTATCCACTGATTTAACCACTTATATACTTATCATCTGTATAAGACATGAAACATGCAGGAAAAGTCCATTAAATGGTGATTATATACATATCTAGTAGTAAACCCTGAAAACTGTAAAAGAGGAAATAGAAAGATTCAAAAAAAAGTCATATCAACTCATAGAAAGAAGGAAATAAAACCATATATATATTCTCATAAAGAAACCTAGAAGATAGAGAAAGGGTATCTCTATCTCCATAGCCCAGTTAAGGATTATGAGTTAGCCTAAAACTCCAAAGGTCTATCTCTAATTCTCATCATCTCACGTATCCATAGAATGAATCTCTATGGAGAACCTACACCTCACCACTTCACTTTATATTCTGAGGGGGAACAATCTACATTAAAGGACATACACTATAGTGTGATAGGTGGTGTCACTCACTTAATAGAGGACTTTTTCCATGGTGTTATAGCAGTTCCACTCAATAGATAGGGGACCCACACCCTAGTGTGTCAAGGGGCTTCCACTCAGTAGATAGAGGACATGCTTCCTAGTGTGTTAGGGGGAACCACTCAATAGATAGAGGATTCTCACACTAGTACATCATGGGGTTCCAATCATTAGATAGAGGAATTTTTCCCTAGTGTGTTATTGGGTGCCACTTAGTAGGTAGAGGAGTATGGGGGACCCAAACCCTTGTGTGATAGGTGGTTTCCAACCTTGGTGTCTCTTTAATGATCTTGACTGATCACTATTATCGGTCAAGAATCTTCTGAATAATAATCACTCTAACAACGCCTCACATCATATCTCAAAAACTAATATTAAGGATACCATCATGTTTTACATAGAAAATAACTCAAGGTAAGATACACAATATCCAAAATCTGTGTCTCGAAGAAGGATATACAAAAATTATAAGTTTTTTGGAGAAGAACCTAGTGTGTATGTGGGGTCACACAGCATGTGTCCTCACCTTTTCATCTGGGTGTGTTCTCACTTATACATGAATTTGGAATTCATGTTGTACTACAAAGAATGTAAAAGATGTATATGGAATGTCTCAACCACCTAGGGCTTACCCATATCCTCCCAGTCCGTGCACGTGTACATCTAATCGTGCCCATGTAATTCAAGTCATGCCCATTTAATATGATTGTGTCTGAGTACCAGGTCATTCCATGTACTCCTAGATAATACCATGTGTTTGTATATGTCCATAACTATGTACTCATGAATTATACATTGATCCTTCATCATAGGGTCACATGGAATGTATGTTGTCATACACAACGTGTGATGTTTATCTCCGCCTGAAACCCTATCCACCACATCTAGGGGACCACATGGTGTGTGTTCCTTCAGGATACATGGCGTGTAGTTGGGTTTTTCACAAAAATTGAATTTCTCCCCAAAGAACCCACATCATCCATTTCCATTTCCATCCATTCCTAGTTGACCACCCAAATCCATTGAAATAATAAGAACCACCATCGACCATCGATTACCGACCTCTGGTGGTTGAAAATTGGAATTTCAATTGCCCGCACAGGAGTCCATCATGTTTCCATCATCTATATAGATATAAAATCCATTAAGAATCACCTAAATCCTACATATAAACTCAATCCATCCACAAACCATTGATCTATACGTTGTGCATACAACCACTAAGAATCTGGGGGTTCAATCGTGCTCGAATCCGTCCTGACAATGTCAAACCCTGACATCATGGGCCAATGATAAAGAATACAAAGAACGATGGGGGAAAAGAAAAATAACTAGGTGAATACATCATTTTCCAATTCACTCAGGTAAAATTATCAGAAAGTGGGGAAAATAGGGTTGTAGTATTATACAGTGAATAAAATTAATAAATGGGTTCATGTGAAGAATAGAAATTACCAAAAACAAAGTAGATAATAAATCCATGATTAATATTTATTAAAAGGGAGGAAACCAAATATAACAAGACATACCTCAATTTAGGATCAATCATTAGTGAATATTTTATTCTCTAGTGATGAATAAGGTCTGATAAATTTATTTTTTTCCTCTTGATTCACCTTGATCTGATCGTTGATCTGCATCCTCAGGTTTACCAATGCCAATGAAGAACATTTTCCTCCTCTAATCTTCCCAGATTTATGTATCTAACCCTAAATAAACATCATAATGATGTATTTATAGAGTATTAGGCAAAAAAATCATTTAATAAAAAAATAAAAAATAAATTATTTATTTTATTAAACACACCAACCAACGGTCACCTCCCATGGAACATTTGACACCGACTAGCCTTAGGTTGCACTTAGGGTAAACCTTATATTCTAGAATCAACCATGGTCTTATATTTACTATCTAGGGTATTGATAAATAGGAAAAAAAATTAAACAAAAATTATTTTGATACATGTATTAAAATATGTTAATATTTTTAATATATTATTTTTGGGGTCCCAAGACACCCAAACATCACACTGACTTTGAGGGAAAATCCAGATATTGAAATATAAATATTAAAAGTAATAATCCCAAAAAAATAGATTCATTATATTATAAAAGTGAAAATTCGAGAGATATAAGTTTTGTTACATAAATTGGATAGAGTAGTGAAAATATACCTATGAATGTCAACAAATCAATTCATTCTTGGATTATAGATTCTAGAGTGTCTTACCAATCCACTGGTGAAAAAGAATTTATAATTAATTATATATTCAAAATCTTTTGAAAAGTGAATCTAGTGAATTGTGAAGCTCTTGATATCATGGTAAATTTATATGTCAAAGTTTTGTCAAAAAATGGAAGTTTTCTTATGTTGAAGGAAGTTCTTTATATCCATGGGCTTTGAAAGAACTTGATTTTGGTCAGATTGTTAGATGAATCTATATATGGAATGATATTTTAAAATGGAGCGTGAAAAATCACTCAAGGATCTCTTACCTTATTTATAGTTTTAAAAGATGACACATTTTATTTGACTATAAGGGTAGCAGGAACTACACTTATTGGGAATTCAACAATTGGAAACTCATATTTGTGGCACTGATGACTTGGGAACCTCAATTAGAAAGGTATGAAGACTCTGGAAGAAAAAGTCATATTTTAGTTAAAACATTCAAACTTCATAATTTCTGAGATTATAATACTCGTTAAGTAATGAAAGTTGAGATTTAATCTAACTATAAGAACACCAAAGTGTCTGAAGTTAGAGCTTGTGCATATGGATGTATAGGGACTTTCCCTAATAAACTATATCATAGTTTCATAATACTTTATGAAATCCATTGATGAATATATGAGGAAAAAATAAATATACTTCTTGAAACATAAATATGAAGTTTTTAGAGTGTTCGTGCAATGGAAATATATGGTTGAAAGGGAAATGGGATGTAATATCAATGCTAAAGATTAGACAATAGGGGTGAGTTCACCAGAATAAGTTTCCAAAACTTCTACAAACACAGAGGCGTTAAGCATGAGAAAATTGTACATATAATTCCTAAGTAAAATTTCATAGCTTAATAGATGAATCAAACATTGATAAAAAGGGTGAAAGGTATGAAGTTGCATTCCAAAATTTCCAAGGTGTTTTGGGTAGAAATAGTAAGTACTACAACTTACTTGATCAATCAGAGACCCTCAACACCAATGGAAAAAATTTACCATAATCTTTATGAATAGAAAAGTCACCATTTTTTTCTCACCTCAATGTTTTCATAATTATAGCCTATGTACGTATAGATATAAAAGATAAAGATAAGTTAGAAGCAAAATACCATGAATTTTTTTCCACATGCTATGAAGATGAATAACTTGGTTTTCGACTTTTGGATGATAATAAAAGAAAAATCATTAGAAGTATAAATGTGTAGTTCAATGAAAATAATCTATGGATAGATTGAAATTTTAAGGTAAATAAAGTTAAAGGAAAAGAATCAACTTCAATTTAAATTGATCTGAATAGAGGTACCAAAAGATCAAAAAATCTTATGAGTTTAGATAGATCTTAGTCTACCAGAAGTACACAAGTTCTAGAAGGAAGCTAAAGGGGTGGCACATAAGGTTTTAGGATGATAAAAATGAAATATATACCTAAAATATTAAGAACTTTTGAGGCTTTTTCTATATTTCAATAGGATAAAACTATGGAGGTTTTAGATTAGGAAAGAGAAGATCCACAGAAAAAATTAAAAAAATCAATAAGATTTAGATGATTGATATAGTGGTATAGAGCTAAATTTAATTTCATACTTTTAATGGATGTAGTAGAACTATAAATCCCATAATAATTGGATACCCTTGGTGATTTTAGTGATTGGTAGTTGTATGTGTATAAATATTTGAATTCAATTCATGCAAATAATAGCTGGGAGATAATAGATTTACCCGCTGAAAAAAGGGCACTTGAAAACAAGAGGATTTTCTAGTTAAAATATGAAACATATAAAAGTAAAATTTATATGGTGAGGATAGTTTTCAAGGGATATTATAAGGAGGGAAAATACTTTTCTGAAATATTCTTTCCAATAGTAAATTATATTACCATCTGAACTGTGATCAGATTGGTTTCTTCTAAAGAATTATATCTAGAGAAAATAGACATGAAGAAGTATTTTCTTCCTAGAGATCTATATTATGAAATCTACATGAAGTAACCTATTGGTTTTATGGATAAACGGAATCAATACTTGGTGTTTAAACTCAAAAAATAAAGTCTTTATGGGTTAAAAAAGTGTTAAAGAAGTGAAACCATAAGTTTGACTCATTCATGGTGGAAAATGATTTCATGCAGAGAAAATCTAATCACTATTGTTACCAAAAGAAGTATAATTATGGAAATTTCATCATTCTACTATTTTATGTAGATGACATGCTTATGGTGGGTCTATCAATTCAATGTATTTAGGATTTAAATAAGGGTTTTTGGAAGAAGTTTAAAATTAAATATATCTGAGAAGTGAGGAAAATCTTGGGCATAAATATTGAGCGAGATAAGAAGACTAGAAGTTTGGTTTTATCTTATAAATATTATGTTCAGAAGATTGAAGAAAAGTTTTTGATGATCAGATGAAAAACGGGTTTGACACCTCTTATCAGTCACTAAAAACTTTTGAAGGAACAATCATTGTATAGAAAAGAATAGGAAAATAACATGGTGATAATTCTATATTCATTGACAGTTGGAAGTCTCATGAATTTCATAGTGTAAACTCAAACAGACCTTGCCCATGTAGTGGGAGTTGTGAGTAGGTCCATTTCAAATCTAGGGAAAGAACATTGGGAAGTTGTGAAGTGTATCCTGAGATATTTCAAAGGAAAGGAAGATATATACCTTTGATTTATATATGATGATTCATTGGTTAGATATGTTGATTAAAACTTTATAAGAGGCTTGGATTCATGAAAAATAACAACTAAGTATGTCTTTACCTTTGGTGGAATAGCAATCAGCTGAATTTTGGGGCTATAATCAGTGATTTCACTCTCCATGATAAAAGTGGAATATATTACAGTAATGTAAACAATAAAGGAAATTGTGTGGTTGAAACATCTGGTTTAAGATCTTGGAAGTATCCATGAAAGTGAATTTCTCTACTATGATAGTCATAGTATGATAAATTTGTCCAAAAATCAATATTTTCATGTCATGATGAAGCATGTTGATCTGAAGTACCATTACATCTATAAGTTTCTTAAATATAGAGTTTTAGGGTTGTGGATGATATCCAGACAATAGAATTTTGAGATATTTTAACCAAGACTTAAGTTCAGGAGATCCTAAGGCAATATTGTGCCTCAATTGGACTTGGGGGAATAGAATTGAATCAAGGTGGAGCACTTCATGTAGTGGAAGTACATCAGGTGATGTTTTTCAAAGTGTTGAAGGATATTGTGAATTTTTTGAATCATTCTTAAAGTGGTATATTATTATGATTATGAAGACTATTCTCATGATAAAGTATTTTTATTAGAAGTAATAACTTTAGGAAACTCTTTGGACTTGTTTTTTCATCAGTTACAGGTCTTTCTGTGGGTGGTAGTGAGGTCATCAGAAGTTTGTAAACTTTTGATGGTTTCTTATTGTGATGGTTAAATCTACTATAAGTATGTTCATGTGTTGTTATCACTGAAAGGTAATAATGATCATTTGAATCATTATTATCATGAACATTTAAGAAAAAGGTTAGGTGTTGGGAATATTATGAACTTACCGATGATAGTTAGTCAAACCAAAGAAATCTATAGGGAGTTAGTTGTTGAATAGTTTAATAGATGGGCACCCACAAATATATGAATTTGGCATTGCACCATAAGAAAAATGGATATTAGTGATGGTTTTTTGTCTTTTTGTGGTAGTATAAATCATTATTGATCCTTTTCTGATGGTTTTTTTAAATGAAACATTTAGCACTATTGTGAATTTAACCATGGTATTTTTTTAAAATTGGTAGTTGTTCTCTAGAACCACTGTGGAACCTAAATTTTCATGTGGTTTCAACCACCATAAATTAATTAGTATTACCCTATTTTTTATATCGACCCATACTTTTCATACATAAATATTACTTTTATTAGATGAATATTCGTTACATAACATAGAAATCCATTCTATAATTGGAAAGGTGTAGTGCCTTTGAAAACTCAGATACATAAACAACTGGTTCGTAAAATATATACATCGTCTCCTAATTAATTTTTCACAAATTTAACACTTATTATACATGTCATACTTTAAAACATCCTTTATATCCTAGTGAAGGTAAACAAAAGAAAGGGTGGTCTTAGATGCTCAACAAGGGTAAAAAAGGAATATATCAAATATCACTTAAACATAACATGATCATAAGGGTATAATAACATGATCATAACATTTGAAAACTATACCATGTATATCATAGATAAAAATATTGAGTTATGTAATAAATCCTGGTAGTTCATAAGACATGAATCATATAGGAATCAAATAACATGATCCATGAGAGCATAACATTTTCATAAGAGATAAGTTTTTGTTATACACATAAACATAGAAAATAATTTCCTTAGTATTCAAGGTTTACATACAAGACTATCATTGTGGATTGGTTTCACTCCCCAAACCATAATAGTAGTCAATGTTTACCCCCAAGACTATCATAGTGTAAAAATTACCTTACTGAACTAGGTTCACTCCCCTTTCTAATCCTATTTTTCTCAGGAGATATCTATCTTTACCCAATGCATTGGAGGGATATATAATTTCAGTCCCACCAGTCACATAATGAAAATAATAAAGATTTTTTCTACAATATCATAAAATATTTATCATATAATAACCCGTGAAAAATAAATGGGTCTCATAAACATTTCATCATGGCGTTACCCATGGAAAAGAAATAAATTTCATAAATATTTCATCAATTCATCATAGCATAACCCATGGAAATGGAGTGGGTTTCATAAACATTGTGTTATCATAATCATAAAAAATCCATATATATAATAATGATGTTATAATTGGATCATATCCACATTAAATATTAGGTAACATCAATGGATTTCATCTTAGATAAAAAATTCCTTTAAAATATCACTTAGAATATTTCTTGAGGAAAATACCATTTTCACTTTGAAATCACTTATTTAAAATCTACGAATTTCCAAAATATCAAGAAAAACATTTTCATTAAAAATAACTATGAAAACTTTTAAAGTAATATTTAAATCATTGATAGTCCATGATGGTGGGAAATTGTGTTCATGCCATGTACGTTAAAACAAATATTCCTTTCACATTTTAAGCAAAAAGTCAAAAGTACCTCATTTAAGGAAAAAAGAATCCTTTTAAAACATTTTATAAAAATTCAATCATGGGTAAAAATGAACTTAAAAATCATAGGATAATATTAAAAAAATTCTTGAACACATTTATATAAAACATGGATATGGAAGAGAAAGGATTTTTGACTGAAGAGAAAAATAAAGTAATTTTATTCTTAAAAACATTTTTTAATCTCCTGAGTACTTAAAGTGATGAAAATGAAAGGAAAAATGTATTCTCAATAAATAAACAAAGGAGAATATAATTAATTATATTATTGAGAGGTAGACCAAAATATTTCATCACCGGTACTTAATTATAAAAAATCCTGACAAACAATGAGATTGTAACATAAAACTCTAACCCTGAGTTCCAATTGCTTAAAAAACACTATAACCTATAGTGAAATAAATTTAATTTTATTATAATTAAATAAAAAAATCATTTAAATAATTATAATATATTATATTATCCCTTTATAACAATTTAATTCCCATTTATTAATAATCTATTATTAGAATCTCTATTTCTGGGTGTTAATTATTTCTTTTTTTCATAATAATTTTAGTTAGATAATTCTATTTCTTGTAATTAGATCATGTTACATAATATATAAAATTTTATTCATGATATAAATATTATATATATTCATTATATAAATTTATATTCATCTATAAAAGTTATAGATAGAAAAATGAATTACATCGTTCATGGAGACGGTAGGTCGCACGTACGCACGAACGTTGTTTTCACTTTTTGATGGACAGAATAAAATAAAGACAAATAATAATTCACCTTTATAAAATCATTATTATATCATATATATTCATAAAATCTATCCTTATTACCATCCATATAAAATATATATGAAAAATAGATCACATTACTTCGTGGAGGTGGTAGTCCACACGTACACACTATTGAGCAAGTGTTGTTTTCAACAATACTCTATCTTTTTATGATGATTTTGATGTTCACAAATACCCTTATTTTTTATTCTAATGATTTAATTTGAGTATATTTTAGGAAATTAATATTATTTATTTCTCTATTTTTGGAATATTATTTATGCGTTTTTATCTGCGTGGAATATTTGAAAAAGTGTTCAAAAATCATTTTTAGCACTTTAGCGTGTTCTGGAAACACTGTTCATGCTCTACGTGTTTATAAATCACTTTAGAATGTTTTTGAAACACCGTTCATACCCTACGTTAAGTAGCACAGTGTAGAGAAAGAATCTGTTGTTTTACTTTACATATTATCAGAAAAGTAAGGTTAAACAACCATGTGTTATCAACAAAGTATGGAAGAATAACCATACATTTGGAAGGAACCTTACGTTTGGGATATCAGAAAAGTATGGAATTTTATGTTTGTTTTTCAAAATTATAGTTCATCAACCTTAATTTTGTAAACAACCGTACGTTTGATTAAAAATTATGGATCATGAACGTTACGTTCTGAAGTAGATAAAAGTATGGATCATATACAGTACATTTGAGAGTTGAAGATAAAAGTATGGATGATCAACCTTATATTTGAGATCAATCATAAGTTTGATGAATGGATCATCAAATCTTACTTTCCTGATCAACCATACATTGTGAACCTTACGTTCAGAGAATATATGCTATGCAATTCAACCCTACATTTGGCGTCAGATATTCAAACACGACTTTATCGAGTAACAGTCATTATGTGGATTATTAGGCTGATTTCCAGCCAGATTAAAAGCCTAAGTCTAATGCACATCTTTGACTGATTCAAAGGATTGATTTAAGAGGATCTTTTCATGGCGAATTTTAAGGGGAGTTAAGACTTCTCTGTTGTTCAAACTTTTGAATATTGCGATTCTAAAGGCGAATTTTGTGGATCTACATTTAAAAGAAGAATGCATGTCTTTATTCTATATATACCTGTATTATTTTGTATTTTAGAGAGAGAGGAGAATCATAGAAAATAAGAAAAATATATATCAAGCTCTTGAGTTTTTCATTGCTACATTTTACAGAGACATTCAAGTTTTAAAGATCTTTTGTCACTAGTTACGATCAAAGCTTTGTTTTCTAAAGAAGAAGAAATACGATTGAAGATTCACTGATTCTACATCGAATATGTTTTGTAAATTGACTGTTGTTAAAGTTGCAAATTATATTTCAAGATATACTACAACCGGATTGACTCAGAACTACTCTTACCTGAATAACATCATTTTTGAAAATCAATGATCCATCGACTATCAATTGTGTGTTGTTGCAATTGTGAAGAACAACAGGAAAGTAGGACCAGTTAGTGAAAATCAACAAGCTCGTGGAGTATAGAGTTAGTGGAGTGAACTAGGGGCCTTCTATTCCCCGAACCACTATATATCGTGCGTCCTTTAATATTTATTTCCCACTGCTTAATCATTCTGATAAAGTTAAAATGAAATATCATGATTTCACAAAGAAATTGTAATACATACAATTCACCCTCCCCCCCTATGTATATTTGGTATAACTCGATCCAACAATTGGTATTAGAGGTGGTTCTTTTGATAAAGCTATAACAATCTGAAAGTTTTTGGATTGTACAAATCACAATGGATGATACGTGAGAGGGTATGTCAATGGTTCAAGCTCCCAACTTCAACGGTGAAAATTATGGATGCTAGAAATCAAGGATGATCATTTATTTAAAGAACCTTGGATAGAGAGTCTACTCAAAAATTCTAACTCCCTATGTGATTTCAGAGAAACCTGAAACATGGAGTACTGATATAGAAGCAGAGTTCGACACAAACTCGAAAGCTATGAAAGATATATTCTGTGGTCTTGGACCAAATGAATTCAATAGAGTATCTATGTGCCCGACAGCTTATGAAATGTGGCAGACGATTGCAGTTGCCTATGAAGGAACTGACAATGTCAGACCGATGAGGTATGCCACTACAAAATTGAAATTCGACACATTAAAAATGTTTAAAGGATAAATTATCACCCAGATGAATGGAAGGCTTACAGAAATTGTTAATAACATCATTTCCTTGGGAGATCCTATCAAACAAGCAGATCAGGCCCTAAAAGTACTGAGAGTACTACCACCTAGATGGAATAGGATATCAGCTGCTATTAGGAAATCCACACCAGTAGAAGATATTATAATGAGAGAGTTAATTGAAACTATTATGATGTATGAATATTATATGTAAGATGAATCAAATGAGAATAAATTTTTAATCAAAAAGGAAAATACTGCTTTGAAGGTAACATCTTAAAAGAAAATAAGAAAAATGAAGAATGAAATCAAAGTTAAATTAGAGAAGTCTGGTTCATCTGATTCAGATGTGGAACTGGCTCAGCTGGCCAGAAAGTTCAGTAAATTCTACAGAAAGAAGAAAGGATTTAGAAAATCCTTTAAAATGGGTGAAAAATAACCAAAGGAATTCAGATGCTATGAATGCAAAAAAGATGGGTCACATTAGACCTGACTGACCACAATTAAAAGGAGAAAAGAAGAAGAAATTTTTCAAAAACAATGATTATGAACAGAAAGAAAAAAGAGCAATTAAAGCTACTTGGAGTGTTTCTGAAGACTCCAGCAACTCATCAAAGTCTTACTCGGAAAAAGAAGAATCAAATTTGAAATCAAACATGTGCTTGATGGCAGAAGATGATGAGGTACAATCTTACTACTCATCTGATTCTGATTCTAGTTCTAGTTATTAAAATAATAAACTTATAGCCTACTGCAATATGCTAGAAGAGAAATGTGATTCCTTATTTAAGAAACATAAATCATTGAAAAATATTCATACTGATGTCTTAGGAGAAAGAGACACTCTGCTAAAACAACATCAAGAGTTAATTGAAAAATATAACTCATCAAACACAAATTGTACAGATAATGAAACTAAAATAAAAATATTGCAAACAGAAGTAGAAACATACAAAAGTGTCGCTCTTATTGTTACAAAATGAGAAAATACACTAAATTAAATACTTGGAAAGAATGTGATTAAAAAGGAAAGATATGGAATAGACAGTAAAGCTGAGAAACCAAAATTGTATAAGAACTATTTTGTCCCAAGTACAAAAGGTAAAATTGTTAACTACTGTGGAACAAAAGGTCACATGTCTAAAAACTATTATTTAAGGCAACCAAAAATAAGTGGGATTAAGAAATCCTTTGTTTCAAGTAGTTTATATGATTCTATTGATTATAGAAAAACAAATAAAGTCTAGATTCCCAGGTCTTTTCTAGCTAAAACTACTGGACCCAATAGAATATGGATACCAAAACAAATATTTATTTAAATTCCATTGGAAGAAGCAGGTCACAAAATCCAAACTGAAATATGGTATATGGACAGTGGTTACTCTAGGAATATGTGTGTAAACTCATCAAATTTCAGAACTCAAACTCAAAAGGATGGTGTTCTTGTCACATTTGGTGACAATGCCAAAGGTAAAATTAATTGCATTGGAACTGTTGTAGATCCAGAATTTGTCTCAATCAATAAAGTACTCTATGTACAAGGATTGAAACACAACCTGATAAGTATCTCTCAACTCTATGATGATGGTTATTTTTTGATTTTTCTAACAACTGTTGTTCTGTTTTTAAAGATAAATTGCTTAAATTTAGAGCACCCAGAACTGATAATGTTTACACACTGGACTTAAATTCCTTGTGTAAACAAAAAGTAAAATTCTTAACTACTAAGATAAATGAATCTTGTATATGGCATATAATACTTGGAAATTTCAATATATATGCTTTACATAAGTTATCTAAGAAATAATTAGTTTCTGATTTGCCTAGTCTCAAATTTGAAAGTGATAGATTCTGTTATGCATGTCAACTTGGCAAGTAGCACAAATCATCCTTCAAATCTATTAACAAAATTTCTAAATCTAAACCTCTAAAACTTATCTATATGGATTTTTTGGACCTTCAAGAATAGAAATCTTGGTTGGTGAATTTTATGTATATGTTTTAGTTGATGACTATTCCATATTTACTTAGATTTATTTTCTAAAATATAAAAATGAATCTTTTACTATATTCAAAAGTTTTTGAAAATCTGTTCAAAATAAAAAAGGTTTTAAAATAATTTCATTAAGAAGTGATCATAGTGGAGAATTTTAGAATCTAGAATTTAATTCCTTTTGATCAAATATGGGTATTAAACACACCTTCTCTGCACCAAGAACACCTCAACAAAATGGAATTGTTGAAAGAAGAAATTGGTCTATTCAAGAAATGTCTAGGAATATTCTAAATGAATAAAGTCTTCCTATATATTTCTGGGTAGAAGTTGTAAGCACAACATTTTATCTAATGAATAGAGTTTTAGTCAGACCAATTTTTAGAAATACACCCTATGAACTCTAGAATAACAGAAAACCTAAAGTAAATTACTTTAAAGTTTTTGGATGCAAGGTTTACACCTTAAACACCAAGGATAATCTTGGTAAGTTTGATCCCAAATCTGATGAAGGCATTTTCTTAGGATATTCTACTAATTCCAAATCTTATAGAGTTTTTAATAAAAATTCAAGGATTGTTGAAGAATCAGTTCATGTGAAATTTGATGAATCTGATCCCTTTGAGAAAAGGAAAGACCAAATTGTTGAATCTGACTCTAATTATAACATGAGACTTGAGAACTTAAAAGATGACTTTGAAAAATATTTAAATGAAATTCATTCCAGTTCAGAAGGAAATGACATTAAAGAACATAACAGTATACTAATTAGAAAGTCTAGAACCCTAAAGATTCTCCCATTAGAAACTGTTATGTAAGACCTAGACACTAGAATAAAAACTTAAAGAAATGTAGGAAATATTATTTAATTATCTACCTTTATATCCCAATTAGAACCTAAGACATTAGAATAAGCCTTATTTTATGAAATTCGGATGATATAAATACAAGAAGAAATAAATCAATTCAAGAGAAATAAAGTTTGGAATTTATTTGAAAGATTTCAGAACTATCTAGTTATAGGAACTAAATGGGTCTTTATAAATAAACAATATGATCAAGGAATAATAACTATAAATAAATAAAGACTAGTAGATAAAGGTTATAATCAAGAAGAAGGTATAGATTATGATGAGACCTTTTCACATGTAGCTAGATTAGAAGCCATTGGGATCCTTTTAGACTATACATCTCATATGAACATTAAATTGTTTCAAATGGATGTTAAGTATGACTTTTTAAATGGTTACTTATTAGAGGAAGTTTATGTTGAGCAACCTCCTGGTTTTGAAAACTCACAAAAACCAGATTCAGTTTTTAAACTTACTAAAGCTCTTTATGAACTTAAATAAGCACCTAGAGATTGGTATGAAACATTAATTTCTTTTCTTTTAAAAAATGATTTTACTGTTGGGATGGAAGATCCAACATTTTTTAAGAAAATTGTTAACTCTAATATTTTATTGGTTCATATTTATGTTTATAATGTAATTTTTTGGTTCAAAAAACAAAAAAAAAACCTTTTTCATGAGTTTTAAAATTTAATGCAAAAAGAATTTGAAATGTGTGTGATGGGAGAATTAAATTTCTTTTTAGGACTTCAAATTTATCAAAAAGTTTTTAGAAATGTTTTAAATAAAAGAAAATACATTACTAATTTACTAATGAAATATGGACATGAAAACAGTAAGACATATTCAACTCCTATGTGTACTAATATAAAACTTGATCTGGATAAAATTGGAAAATTTGTTGACAAAAACTTATATAGAGGTATGATTGGTAGTTTATTATATCTTACTACTATCAGGCCAGATATAATGTATTTAGTATATCTTTGTGCTAGATTTCAATCTGATCCTAAATAATCTCACTTAAGTGTTGTCAAAAGAATTTTTAGATATTTAAAAGGAACTATTTTTCAATCTCTTCTCTATCTAAAAACTTCTGATTTTAATTTAATTTCATATTCAGATGCTGACTTTGGAAGCTGCATATTAGATAGAAAAAGCACCTCAGGGACTTGTCACTTTTTAGAAAAATATTTAGTGTCATGGTCTAGTAATAAACAACACTCAGTTTCCCTATCAACAGCCAAGGCAGAATATGTATTTGTAGGAAGTTTTTGTGCACAAGTTTTGTGGATGAAAAACACTCTTATGGAATTTGGACTAAATTTTAATAATACACCTATTTTATGTGATAATACAAGTTCTATAAATATTTCAAAAAACCCTATTAATAATTCTAAAACTAAGCATATTGATATTAGACATAATTTTCTAAGAGATCGTGTTCTTAAAAAGGATATATTCTTAGAATTTGTAAGCACTAAAATTCAATTAGATGATATTTTTACTAAACCATTTCCCACTACTAGGTTTGATTTTATTAAGGGAAATCTAGGTTTATTTATTTTTAAATTAATTTTTTTAATTTTAAATTACTTATTTTTTTAATTATTTTTTTATTATTATTACTTGTTTTTAGAATAATTTAAAATTATGTTTGTACGGTTTTCATTTTTTTCATGTATGTTTTTTATTTTAAATAATGTAATAATTACTATGTGCGTAATGGAAGGGGAATCAAGGCTATCATAGCCTTTTCAAATTCTGAACCATTAATTTTCTTAAAAAAATCCTTCAAAACCCCGAAAACTTTTACCGCTCTTCTCTACCCGTACCAGAACCTTCAAAACCCTAGCATTTCAAACCTTCATAAATCTGTGACAACAATGGCTAAAATAAAAAGGACTGATGATCCAAAAACCAACAATGCCAAGTGGCAATGCTTGGAAGGATGAAATATTTTTTAAGGAAAAGTGATCAATCTGGAATGGTTTTACCAGATGGATCTGATGCTGAGGCAAGTCCTAGCATTTCAGAAACTCAAGCAAACCATAAATAGAGATAATACATAGTTTCTATATGAGGTGTAACTTCATTAATTTTTTTAAATCGGTTCATTTCAGTCTGGGAGAAGATGAAGATTCAATAATATCTAATATCGAGGAAATAGATTTGTTGATTTCTTCTGTGGAGATAGCCAAAATTCTTAACTTCCCTCATGAAGGAGTTTTCCATTTTGATTTAAATAATATCGGTGATAATTTCCATAAGTCTGAGGACATTATGTATTTTCTGTTTGGCTCTAAAAATATAAGGAATATGTTAGTGAAGGATCAAGATCTTGACCAGAAGATTTTAGTTAAATTTGTGCAAACAGGTATTGCACCCAGAATGTCAGAGATGGAGAAAATGTTTCACCCTAATATGTACATAATGTTTCTATTTATGAGTGATATTAAGTTGAATTTTCTGAGATATATGGTGATATATCACAATTATTGCTTCCAATCAGAAGCGAGGATGAACTTTTATCCCTATGTAAGGTTCATTTCAAATATTTTATTTAAGAAAGATATGATATGGCTGGTGGATTCCTAAGTGATATGCCACCATAGAAACATATTTAATGCTGGAACACTGAGGAAGATTGGTTTATTTTGGAGCACAATAAAAGGAAAACTAATACCTGTTAGAGCATAAGAAGAACAAGAGAGTGCTCAGGAGCTACCTACAAAATCAAAAGAAGGAGTAGTTAAATCTAGAACCAGTAGAGTATCAAGGAGGATAAAATTTGAATTTATTGATACACCTATTGAGAGAATTCAGGAAGGAATTCAACTTAACATAACTAGAGTTACTCAAGTTTTTTATGACCCTGTTGTGGCATCAAATATTTCAACTACTGGAGATTTGTTGAGCTACAAGTTTGTAAGAGAAACTATTATTAGAGAGCTTAAACATGGAGCTATTTCTCAGAATGAGGTGACTCCTCAAGTGGAATAGGAAATTTTTCCTCAGGTAGAGGTAGAAGTATAGGCAGAGGCTACATCTAGAACTGACCTTAAATAATCTATTCAAAAGGAAGTTGATTAAGAGGAACCAGTTCTAGAAGATGATATCTTAGAATAATTTAATGAAGATGATGCTCATGAAGAGAAACCTCTTGCTGATGTTTAGATTCAAGAAGAAAATTTTTCTGAGGTTCATATTGAACTGTTGAATAAAAAATTTTCTGTGGATGAGTCAAGGAAATACTCAAAGGAAAAATCTTTAGAAAATCCAATTCAGAGAGAGAATGTAGAAACATCTGATGCACAATCTTTTCCCTTGGTACTGATGCATAAAATTGAAGCTAAAACTAAGAATCAAGCACAGGGTGACTCTAATTCTGTGAATGAAGAAGTGGAGAATTTGTATAGAAATTTAAATAGAGCTAAATCTAAAAATGTTTCCTTAAGAAGAGCATTAGAAAAGGAACATCTGAAATTTCAAAGACTGAAAGCCAGTTCTTTTTCTAAGTAAGAATTTGAAAATTTCATGAAATAAATATTGACTAAAGTTTCAAATCTCAAATCTAAAATGGTGATAAAGTCAGATTTACTAGATTTTAAATCTTTCATGGAGAAACAATTCACAGTTTTCAGAAATAATGAAGCCAGTACATCAGGTACTTCACCTAATCTGATCAGAAGATTTCAGGCCATTACAACTGTGATGGGAAATATGAATGACAGACTGCAAGACCTTCAATGCAATAGTGCTCCTTTATCTATGTTATTGGACAATTAGAAGTTTCTTATTGAGTAGTTGACTTCGAATAAACCTAGAATTAGAGATTTTCTAAATCATTACACTGATAAGTTAACTCTTTTTATGGAGAAGGAAGAGAGGCTACATGAGTTCTTCAAAGTCAAATTGATTGAAAATCTTCATCTGACTTAAGAAGAAAGAGATCTCATTATCCAGTTAGGAGATAGAATAATCAAAATATTGCGGACTCAGTTAGCAGAAATCAAGGAAGTTATTCAAATAAGATGAAACTTGTCTCATACCTTAACCCAACCTTGATTCCTATTTTCATTCATGTACTTTTACTATATTTTCAATAAAATATTTCTATATTCTATGTTTATGTGTTATTGGTTTGTTTTACTGTATTGTTCATATTAAAGTGCCACTAATCCAACTTCAAATATTGATAAACAGTTTATAATATCATTTAATTAAGTTCAGTGCTACATTAAAATGTGTTATATTCCTAATTCCATCATTCTTTTTGATATCACAAAAAGGGGGAGAAATTTGGATAAACACAACATTTTATTTTAAGATTTTAAATCTTTTATTGGGGGAGAAATTTAATTTGAATAAACAATTTGTAAGTGTTATCTCTTTGAGAGAATTTGGATTTAAATTTTTTCTTTTAATCTTTTACTTAGGGAGAGAAAATACATTATATTTTACTTTATAAAGGGGGAGAAATTTTAAATGTTTTCTTTTATGTGACTATGGATAACACAATGTTTACTTCTTGATGAAATAATTTAGTTAAAATTAAATATTGTCTTATCTTTGAAAAATTATAAACTATGTGTAATTAATTTTGTAAGTAAATTTCATTGGTTATTTCATGGGTTTAGTGATCATCAAAAAGGGGGATATTGTTGAGTAAGTGTTGTTTTCAACAATACTCTATCTTTTTTATGATGATTTTGATGTTCACAAATACCCTTATTTTTTATTCTAATGATTTTAATTTGAGTATATTTCCAAAAATTAATATTATTTATTTCTCTATTCTGGAATAATATTTAAGAATTTTTATCTGCGTGGAATATTTGACAAAGTTTTTGGAAATTGTTTTTAGCGCTTTAGTGTATTATGGAAAAACTGTTCATGCTCTACGTGTTCGAAAATATCTTTAGCATTTTCTGTAAACATTGTCCATACCCTACGTTAAGGAGCATAGTGTAAAGAAAGAATCGGTTGTTTTTCTTTACGAATTATCAGAAAAATATGGTTAAACAACCATACGTTATCAACAAAGTATGGAAGAAGAACCCTATATTTGGAAGGAAACTTGCGTTAGGGATATCAGAAACGTATGGAATGTTATGTTTGTTTCTCAAAATTATGGTTCATCAACCTTACTTTTGTAAAAAATCAAAAGTTTTATTGAAAAGTATGGATCATGAACGTTATGTTCTGAAGTAGAGAAAAGTATGAATCATATACCATATGTTTGAGAGTTGAAGAGAAAAGTATGGATGATCAACCTTACATTTGAGATCAACCTTATGTTTGATGAATGGATCATCAAATCTTAATTTCTTGATCAACCTTAAGTTGTGAACCTTACATTCATAGAATGTATGCTATGCAGTTCAACCCTACGTTTGGCATTGGATATTCAAACATGACTTTATCGAGTAATGGTCTTTATGCGGATTATTAGGCTGATTTTCATCTAGATTAAAACCCCGGGTCTAAAGCACGTCTTTGACTGATTCAAATCTGTTTATTTATGATTCAAAGGATTGATTTAAGAGGATATTTTCAAGGTGAATTTTAAGGGGAGTTATGACTGCTCTGTTATTCAAACTTTTGAATATCGTGATTCTAAAGGTGAATTTTGTGGATCTAAATTTAAAAGGAGAATGATCATATTTATTCTATATATACATGTATTATTTTGTATTACAGAGAGAGGGGTGAATCATCGAAATGAAGACATATATATATCAATCACTTGATTTTTTCAATGCTACATTTTACAGAGACATTCAAGTTTTACAGATCTGTTGTCACTAGTTACGATCAAAGCTCTGTTTTCTGAAAAAGAAGAAACACGATTGAAGATTCACTAATTCTACATCGAATATCTTTTTTGAATCGATTGTTGTTAAAGTTTTGAATTATATTTCAAGATCTACTGCAACCGGATCGACTCATAACTACTCTTACCTGAAGAATATTATTTTTGAAAATCGACAATCCATCGACTGTCAATTGCATGTTGTTGCAATTGTGAATAACAACTAGAAAGTATTTCAAAGAACAAATACTCTTTTACTTTGAGTGACCAGCTTCTCATACTAAGTTGTGTGTTAAGTTTTGTGTATGAACAAGAAGTATTTGTTTGGCCTTAAAGTTGTAAATTTTTCAACTACCTACACTCAGTTGTAGAGTGGTATGTTGATAAGAGGACCATATAGTGAAAATCGCCAAGCTCGTGGAGTAGAGAGTTTGGTAGAGTGGACTAGGGGCCTTCTATTCCCCGAACCACTATACATCGTACATCCTTTTCTATTTATTTTCCGCTGCTTAATCATTCTGATAAAGTTAAAATAAAATATCATGATTTCACAAAGAAATTTCAATACACACAATTCACCCCTCCCCCCCCTGTGTGTGTATATTTGGTATAACCTGATCCAGCACACACAAGCGACATTTTCATTTTCCAACAGATTATAAGGTAATAAGGTAGATATGATATTATCATTAAATAAGTATAATTATTTCATAAATATAATATATTAATATTAAATTTATTAAAATAATCATAAATAAAATATGGTGATAAAAAAATAATTGTATCGTTACATGGAGATGGTAAGTCGTACATACGCACGAGCAATGCTTTCACTTCCCATCTGATGGTAAAAAGGGTGGATAATGGTGGTTTCATAATTATAATAACATTTTAGTATATTGAGTATATTGAAGTTATTATTTTATGATAAATACCACATATTTAGAGTATGTAAGAGAATAAATAAAAAAGAAAGTGATCGGTTAATGAAATTACTTTTTTGAAAGAACTCCTTTAGATTGCCTCTTGAGACTCATAGGGTTGAACTTTTGAGAATACTAGAACCTATATAATTTTTATAATTATTTATATAAGATAATTTGGTAGGTTTTTGTTGAGATATAATTCTCAAGGTGGTGTAAATAAGAGAAAGGAAGGGTTCCCTTTTATAAGTGAGGGGAGGGGCACTCTTGGAATTTTTTAAATGATTAAAATATAAAAAGGCCATTATCCATCCAAATGATTCCAAATGGATATATATACTAATATAAGTTATTATGTGGTTCAAATATCATTAAAAATGAAATTTTTATAAGTTTAAAAGGTGTTTTAAACCTTATATTTTGGTTTAACCTCTTAGATAACCAACTTTAACCTTAACTGTGGTAATATATTTTTCACTCTTAAAGAGTTATAATTTTACTTATAAGTTGAAAATTGGATCATAAATTTCCAAGGTATAACATTTTAGACCATATATTATCAACATTATCATCTTTTAATATTTTTATTATTTTTAAATAATTTAATAAAATATTATTTTCATAAAATATCAATAATCTTATTTTTGACACTATTCATTTAATTTGACTTTAAAGACACCAATACAAAGATAGAATTAGAATATAATCCTTTAACAAATAAATAATATGTTATATTTATCTATAAAGTTTTTAACACTATAAATCACTCAAATTACATTACTTTTACTATTTTTAAAATCATTTATTTTATTTTCTATTAATTGAAGAAATATTGTGTCTTTGTAGTGTAAGCATTTAAGGTAATCATATAATTACTAAAAATTATAAATAAATTACGATAATTAAAATAATTTCATTAGGCTCAAAATTACTATTAATATATATACCAAAATTTTTTTCCCTATGTGAACACATGAGAGATATTTAAAAGTAAGGGAGTGACATTTTGTATTTTTATTTGATTTAAATATTATATATGTCATTTTCATGGAAAAGTGTCCCACAAATAATTAAATTTTGATCTTAAGGAGTTAAGGAGAGAATTAACTTAATAAAAAATAATTAAGATGAAAAATGGTGACCTTAACACTTAGTTTTAACTTCGGTTAACACAATTTACCCTTTATCGTGGTGATAAATTTTACAACGACTACTATTCATAATGAAAAAAAATAAAAGGGGACTATTTACCAAATTTGGAACTTATCACTAAAAATATAGAATAAATTTTTAAAAATTAAAATTATATAATTTGTAGAAATTTATTTTAAAATAAGTGTGTAAAACGCGATGAAACCAATTTTTTAGAAAAATACATTTTAAGCATAAAACTAAATTTATTCATATCTCATGATAAGAAAAAAAACATTAGATGAATTTTAAAAAAATATATTGAGAATATAATATATAAATTTAATTAAAATTGTTCACTAATAGTGATTAATTTAATTTATTAAGATAAAAACACATTGTGCGCATAAAAAAATTAGAAAAACATCTCATTTATTTTCAAATGATTTTTGTTTTCATTTATAAATAATAAGTAAGAAATGAATTCATTTTAGACATATGTAAACCATATTTTTTTTAATTTAGTTAGTCATATTCATACCTTCCAATCCAATGACCAGTTGATAATTGGATCATTAAATAATAATATTTTAATAGTATATTGTGGTTTGTTTAAACTCGTCGTTACGTGTATCACAAGCTATCAAAGAAATTAATCATTTTAAAAAATATATTTTTTTTATAAAATATTTTTGTGTTTCATTTTTGTCATTATTTATGGTGGTTGATAACATCATATATTCTTTTTAGGAGGTTAAATTTAAAGTGTCTAATTTTCCTTATATAGCGGTGGTTCAAACCACCGCTAATTGTTTTCACAATGGTTAAACAGATTTCAGATCATTTAGTGGAAGTTTTTCAGTGCATAGTGGTTGTTCTAACCACTGTTAAATGAAAAATGGTGATTTTTCAAGATGAGTAGTAGTTTAAACCACCATGGATAGCAAAATAAATTCAGAAATCTGGACCTGTAATTCAAGCTCCTATACCAAAAATTCAAAACACATAATTACAAAAACATATGACAAAAACAAATAAAATTAACATTATAAAAACAAATTAAACTATATTACAACATTTTATAGACATAAAAAATATTAAATAAATCATATGTGCATTAAAACAATCCATAATTTCATTAAAATGTCATATAAACCAAAGGATGCATTGATATAACAACAAGTAACACATCATAGATCATCAAGCATTGCATCAGTGTTACTATAGCTACCTATAGATGATAAATACTCCTCATCCTGAAAAATTATATCCTCTAGTTCCTAAAATTACTGAATTTAAAAACATAAATTAAATTATGTTAAATAATAATACAAAAAATATTAAAAAAAAATTACCTGTTGAGACTATCATATCACAGATTCAATGGCATCAATAATACTCCCCACTGTGTCCCAAAATAAAGTAAACAAAACATCCCCCACTATAGAAAACCTCTCATATTGAACTCTTATACACGACTCCTTATATACTTTGTTCTCAAATATCACATTTTTTTCTATGATGTTGAATCCTGACCACTACTATGACCTGAGGTAGGAGAAGTCATCATAGTGAATGGTGCTGAAGAACTACCAAATATTCATGATTGGATGGTCTATAACTCATCATATACACATAACCTAGATGCTCATTTCCTATAACCCAGGAATTAGAATCACTATGAGATGTCAACGATGACTGTGAGATATTTTCATCCCATGCCTCCTAAATTTTAACCCATATATTAAAGAATATAAAATTATAGTGTTATGGAAAAATAAAATATTAATTAAATTAGTTTATCATTATAAATTGAGCTTGTTCACTCACATAACTCTTGTTTGACTTTTATGCACTTGGAACCACATCTCATTATGTCCAACCTGATGAACAGCCTCTAAATCATATATCATTAAAGTAGAAAATCCCTAATTATAAAATCTTAATAAATTAAAATTGAACACATATATATGTTATAATGATTAAAAAATTAATTTTTCTATTATTATACTTGCAAAAATATTCGACCCTACTATGTGTGGGATTACTTGTTTCTCTCTACTAATAGAGGTTTTCTTATAAATTTCCTAAAAAATGAAGATCTATTAGTATAAAATTTAATATGACTAAAAGAGGTAATATGATTTAGAAATTAAAAGAAGTCTAATTTCACATTATAAAATGCCTTATATGAATCAATAGACATCTTATCCATAAAATATTACCATTGCTCTCTAGGTATCCCTTCAAGTACCTTATCACACATATATTAAATACTTAATGAGTTTTCACTGAAATCACACCATAATATATACTTGAAATATTTTCATTTTTTCCCAAGATTTTTAAACTCCATTGATGGAAAATTGCATCATTTGTATCAAAATGAAAAACATACTATAAATAATATATGAAAAATTAATAGACCAATAATTTTTATAATAATATCAAATTAATAAACAATTAATATATATTTATTTTCATTTACCTTTACTTTATTATTGAAGATATCATTCTTCCATTTTATTGGAATATGCCTTCAATCAAGATATGTAATGGGGAGGTTCATTGGATCAGATGCAAAATAACCTAAAAACTACCCATATATGGATCTATAATCAATCTTAGGAAATACAAAATAGAAAAAAGGCATAGAAAAATTTAAATTATATATCCTATAAACATATTTTATTTCCATATTTGTTTCTATTATTTTGTTATTTTTATCTGTTAAACAAATAAATTCAATAGTTAATATAAATATGAAATGAATAATGTGTTCACCAATGGCATACATACCAGTAATGGTCACCCACAAATACCATCATGATGTTATGGGTAAAAAAATATGAGCAATCAAGTCATTATCATCTATGAACCAACATGATATCCCAACGGTTACTTCCACTAGCTCTCTATCAGTGGGAATTGTGCTTGTAGTAGCAAGTGGCATACCTGATGGAGTCAAGACCATCACTGGTGGTGTATTATCATATGAGTTTGTAGACCGGCTATGATTTTCATACCATTTAGTTCTTTTCATTTTTTCTAATAAATAAATAGTGAAAGCAGTGAAAACATTTGAAAAAGACACAAGACAATAATGAAATTTAAAATTTAAAATTACAAATGTAAAAATTTCAAATAATTTATGGGTATTTAAACAGATGATTTCATGTTTAAAACTACTAATTTATTTTATAAAAATTTAAAAATTATTATATACAATAAACAATATGTGAATTTTTATTTTATACTCATATCATTATTTTATACTCATTGAAGGTGAAAATGAAATTAATTTACCCCCATACAATTAACAGTCAAAGTTGACTTCATGATTTTTCAAGCATAACTATTGTGCAAAAATATATGATAGAAACTATATTAAATAATTAATCACCCTTTTATAATAATAATAATAATAATAAAATTTAATTAACTAAGATAAATGATAATTGAACATATTTCATTCAAAATTGATTATCATCATCCACCATTAACATGATTTCTTCATCTTCACCCTCTCTTGCTGGATTGATAGTTTGAATGCTATCATGAAAAAATAGATCAACCACTTCTCATTAGAATGGTAAATTATCAGTAAAACATTCTTCAACGTCATCACCCATATCATAAAAGTCTCTCAGTTTCACATGGACTACAACACTCCACCCTTCATTGATTCCATCATCAATATAACATACCATTTTAGCTTATAAAGCCAAAATATATAGATCATTTTCTTCACACTCACCGTTATCAATCAAATGATTTAAGTTTTCATAAGTAAACTAAAACAAATCCATCATTATACCTCTATGAAAATCGACCCACTTGTATTTAAACAACATAACAGAATAGTTTCTAAGATAATTTAATTCAATAATGTTAATCAACTTTTCATGATACCCTATATCTACAAATTTTGTAAATATGTCTGTGGTTTGTGTTTTCAAACCTTCTTTATGACAAGATATACAAAACTAGAAACCATTAATATTATAGGCATTGTATCTCCAAGATTTCATCAATGTCCCTTGAGATAAATATTTCAAATCATCATAAAATTCAGATAGATTGTAAATATTCATGATATATAATAATGGATACAAAATATTAGTATTTATAAAAGATAATTATCAACATATTATAAATAAAAAACTAATTTGGAACTTACATGACATGAAAACTAATAAATAATATATTTATTCCAAGCTTTTTTTATTTCTTTCTCATTTTGAGTTCAACTCTAAAGTCATCTCTTTGTTTTTGTCTTTGATTATTCAATCAAAGGTTCTACAATATCACTATTTAGTATAATAAATCATTATGATTGTATGAACTCTATATGAGTTAGTGAAAATGGGGATATCTTTCTAACTAGATAACCTAACATTGGAATTATTATTGATTTACTACATGACTAAATATAATTTGAGTTATTTTTAGCACTTACAACTCAATTGAATATTTTCTCACTCTGATCCAAATACCTCAAACAAAATGTGATATGATCTTCAGCCAAGTAACCTTCAACAATAGATACTCCATGTTGATATTTTTTCTTCACATAAGACTTGAAATGACTAAATAATCTAATGAATTGATACATAATAAACCTATATTTTATGAGTTGTAAAAACATAATTCAATAATAAGGAAAATTAAAAACACAATACCTCTCTATGGGATACATTCATCAATAGTTTATAGGTCCTCTGAATTTATATTTCTTGAATAAATGCACTATAAAATGAATCATCTTAGTGAAAATGATGGGTTAAATATCATATCCAAGTGAAAAGTTTCCTTAAAATTATTTTTTGTAATTTTTCAAGATCATAAAATTTTAAATTTTTCTTACAGAGTTGTCTAAAGAACATGTAAAAATCATTTACGACGGCTAATATTTTATCAGGTAAAAAGTTATGCAATGTTAATGGTATCAGCTGCTCTATTAAAATATATGATTCATGAATTTTTAGTCCATGTACCTTAGGATTCTTTAATTTAACACATCAATAAATATTACTATAATATCCATCAGGTACTTTCATATTTTTAAGTCTTCAAAATAACACATCTTTTTCATGGTTTTTAATACAAAAATTGTTGTAGGATACTTCCCATTATCATTTTCCCATATATCACATTTTATATTAATTTATTATAAGTATTTACGTGCATTAATATGATCCTTCATTTTTCTATCCCCATTAAATATTGTAAAAAAAACATTATCACACACATTATTCTCAATATGCATAACATCAATATTATGATGTAAAATCTACAGTTTACAATAAGAAAGTTTAATAAATATACTTTTTTCTTCCATTTTCATGTTCCAATTCCATCTGATATAGTCCTAACTCTTTTCCCACCATTGTTCAACTGATAGTATTCTTCAAACCCTATAGCAACACAAGATAATTATGTCAAAATTTTGGACCCATGTAACATTTTTGGAGGGGGCTCAAATCAGTTTGTCCATAAAATCATGACTTATTAAATTAAAACCTATGAGATGCATCAAATAATTGATGATGAAACATAAAACACCATTTTTTACTATAAGGAAAACTTTTAGATTTAAGATCAAAGTTACAAATTAGAGATTCTAGAACAATATGAGTATTCCAACCAGAAAACATTTCTAATGTCTTGGAAGTCATTGATGGTCCATAAGAGATCAGCATGCATTTTAAACATTTTCATCATTAATGAATCATATATATCCACACTTTTGTCCCATAATTGTTGTAATTCCTACATAAGAGGTTGAAGGTGTACATTGATATCATTTCCATGCATTTTTTTCCTATAATAACTATTGAAATAATTTAAGATGTTTTTTCATGCAGATCCAAGGAGGATAATTATGAAGGATCAAAATAATTTTCCATATACTATAACTGGTACTTAAAGTCTCGAATGGATTAAATATATCAATAACCAATCCCAAATGTACAGTCCTAGGATATATAGATAAATTTGGATATAAATAATCAAAATATTCCCATGTTTTTTAATCTCTTGGATGACATGTTAACCCATCATTTTTTTTTCATAGAATTCCATCATCTAATTTTTGGTTTTATATGATTTAAATAATCTTTGTAATCGAGTTTTTAGAGGAAAGTAATGTAAAACCTTCTCATGGTTTTTATTTCTCTTCTTCTTTGAAGTAAAAAGTTCATTCAGTCTTGAATCATTATTCATTAATTTCCATCGACAGTTACATCATCTTTTACACTCCTATATATCTGAATATTATCCCCAGTATAGTATACAATCATTGGGACATGCATGTATCTTCATATAATTAAGAGACAACTTATTAATAACTTTATTCATCTCATAAAATGATTTAGGGATTTTAGAATTACGAAAATCATTATGTATGACTCTAATATCATGTAAATTTCTTTATTAGTAATTTCACATGAACACTTGATATGGTATAATTTCAATAGAAAAAAAACCTTGAATAATTTTCACACCCCTCGTACAACTCTTGATTTCCATATTCTATAAGTTTATAAAATTCTTTTGATTATTTAGTTAGGTTGTACCCTATATTGATATCCGCAAAATCAATATGAGAATCTATTGACATGTTATGATCTTAATTTTTTTTTTGTTATGCCCAAATCCTCAATAATTATGTTCTAAATTTCATTCTCGACTATTGGGATAGTAACTTGATGATTATGATGTGGGAAAAAGACTAAACTTTCTATACTATTCAATTCTTCATGCCAAATCCATCACACATATCTAGTAGGAAATTGTTTCAATATCAAGTTTTCATAAAATTCATCTTTTTTCAACCATCATATTTTTTTTAAAAGGCAGTGACATGAATTGTTCACCAAATTCATGCCCCAAAAAAATTATTAAATTCAAAGAAAATAAGTACAATCCTGAGGTGTAAATAACTTACACCAGTAGGGATTGAGGGAGAGTAAAAGTCGAATTACCAAGAAGAAGAAAAATAAAACTCAAGAAGCATAAAAAAACCGAAAAGCCTTGTCAGCAGTTAGACCATGATCTCCATAAGGTGTAAATGTAGTCCAATACTAGCAGGAATCTTGTAGATTACGTTGCAGCAATCAAGAACCTTGGCTACAGTAGAAGAAACACCACAATCTCAATATCTATCAAGAATGAACAGAACTTGATCTTCCAAACATCTTGAAGAAAATCAGAACTTCATTGCAAATCCTAGAAAATACATCAATGAAATCCTCATATCAAGCAATACCAAGCATCACCCAGCTATATTATGCACAAAATGATGATATTTTCAAGCATCACACATCACCCTCCATAATAGTTTTCAAGCAACACAAAACATCCCCCAAAATAATTGGGGGTACTGTGAACATTCAATTCTGTCATCATCCATTCCATGAACTCCAAAATTAGTTGTATGGAGGGGTCCAAGAATCCAGAAGGTATCTTAAGATCTAGAGGTAATCTTGATAGAATGAGTCATCAACCCCCCCCCCCACCCCCTCCATCTGATTCAAGGATTACAAAGTAGAGGAAAACATCATCACAAATTCCCAGCGAACTGCATTTACTGATCCAGAAGTAACAAAAATCAGGGTTAAATGCGAACTCATAAATCTAGAATAACACTCATAAAGAGAGCATAATACTTGAAAAAAAAGGATAGACTGATCTTCCAAAATCGCAGCAAGCTGTTTGCTGCTTCATCTCCGCACCAAGAAAAAAGAAGGTCGTGATAAACCTGCTTCTGGGAGAACAGTCTGAGTTGCTTCTCCCCGCACTCATGAAGACCATAATAGCCTCATATAGGGAAAAAACCAATCAACAGTGGAATCCCTAACATTAGTTCTACTTCTGGGAGAAAATAGTCTGTGTAAACTTCAACCATTATATGAAATTACAAGTAGGATATAAAAATTTAATTCTTCCATCGACGGATTCATTTTTAATTGAAAAATCTAAAAATTTATCCAACCCTTTAAGATATTAAGGTGTATTTCAAGGTAAATTAATCCATGTTTTATCCATTTTTATGTTGTTACAATTAATAAAGAAGTATAAAACATATTAGTAAAATGAAATTATGTTTAAAATATAACATATGATTAATATAACACTCTTGTGAAACTAATAATAAAAAAATAAAATCATAATTTATTATAAACTATAATAAAAAAATTTCATGGTATATGTTCTCTTTTAGAAAGATAGTTCACAAAGTCAAATATTAGATGAAAAAAATAACATAATAATTTTAGATTCAATTATATCATTGAAAAAAATAAAATAAAAACTAAATGAATAATTATAGATCCTATTAGGTTAAATTTTGTTTTAATACATTCCATAAAAAATCAAAAAAATGATAAACATATCCAATTCCAATTCCAAATATACATGAATATAAATGACTAAAACAATTAGTGAATTAATACATGAATAGTGAACAAAAGTACATTAGTAGTTGAAAATTTCATAACATATCAATACAATCTTAAAGTCATTCTCATACAATAGAAATATAAAACTGGATATGATGATTCATATTAATAGAATCAATATTTCAAGAATATATTTTCCAAATTTAGGATTACATAACTGGAATGATTGTGACATAATGAATTGATGAAAAAAATCTATACACGAAACAAGAAACAACATCAATGAAACTAAGCAATAAATCTATACATTATGGTTTTTATGGATAGGAATGAGGGGAGGATAGGATTTACACATGAGTTGGTGTTAGGATAGAGAGGAGGGGAGGGGAGGGAGATTCTAGGGGAAGGATCAAGGTGATGGGATGGAATTTTTGTGAGATGAAGCTAGGATTTAGGGGATGGAAGAGCATCATTGAGGGGGGCATCAGCTGTGGTGAGATTAAGGGGAGGGGGAATTAATGGGATTTAGGATCAAGGGGCATTGGTTGAGGTGACTTGAGGGGAGGGGGTATCGGTAGTTAGTATGGGAGGTGGAATTGATGGTTAACAAGGGAGTGGGGAATAGGTGGTTTTAGAGGAGGGGAGCATCAAGGGGAGTTTAAGAGGAGGGGATCGGGGGGAGTTTCAGGGGAGTAGAAAGGAGGTCAGCCATGGTGAATTTAAGGGTTTATTGGAAATAGTTTTAATTAACCGCCGCTAAAAGTAGTTTTGGAAATAGTTTATTAAAAAAATACCACTAATAATTTAATAATAATGGTTTTATATAAAGTTCTGCTAAAAACTCAGTACATATTTTATATCATATAATCGGTAGCGGTTATTAAAAACCATCATGAATAAACTCCCGCAATTATCTAAAATTATTATAGTACTAATAGATGATCGGGTGGGACCCTCTATATCTAGGGGTGGAACCACTTTGATAAGGTGTTTATATTTTATATGAGTTAGTGATCTATGTGGTTTCTTAGTCACAAGATATTTTAACATTATACTTTTGATGAAATGAAGAGTTGTGACGCTTCTCCATATAGACGTAGGATGAAAGTTTGAACCACGTAAAAACCTTATTGTGTCCTTCTACATGATTTCATTCTCTTTTCATGATTAATGAATATTTTTTGAGTTTTATTAAATTAATTGAGTAAGTTTAGGACAATACAATTATTAGGGTGAAGATACTTCTTCTAGGTTCTGATACATTACTCTTGTGAGGATCCACTTTTGATGACCTATTTCTACTAGTGTGGTCTTTCGATGGAGAGATTCTAGTGTCTATAATTTTTAAAATATTATTAATAGACTCAATAATATCAAATTATAATTTATTCCTATAAAACCCAATTTTTCATCTTCATCTTATGTTTTGGTTTGTTGGGAATCTCGATCTTTCTCTTGAGTTCCATGTGTGGCGGGGGTTAAATTTTGAAGTGTTTACTTGGATAGTTTTTATCCCATGGTTGATGCTCAGTTTTTTTTGGAGTTCCTAGAGAAATTTTGGGATTCTTTTCTTAGAAGTGTCATGTTCATGGTTGGCATGCAGTTTGGTAAACTGTGCAGACAAACACAGGTAACTGTGCGGCGGGTGTTGGTTTCGGGCAGAACCAACCGCACGGTTTGCACACGATAGGTGAAATCATGCAGGGTAGTCATGTGATCGATCTTCTCTCAAATATTTTTGAACTCATGGTTTTTTCATGGTTCAGTAAGTCATGCGGCCAAACCATGTGAGTTTCCCAGGTCTAAATTTTTTTGATTTCCTTCTTCTACCCCTTTCAGGATTTTAACCCAAAATGCATCATTCCTTATTTCCCTAGTGCATGAGACCCTAGGGAGGCTCCTCCCTCATTATCCAATCCTTCACCCTCTTATTTTGGTGTAGATATATGGTTTATTCAATTATTTGGGCTAGATCTTCAAGGTATTTCCCCTCCTCTCTTCTCCCTCTTCCTCTTTCTTTCATTTTTTCTTGAGATTTATTCTCCTATGGTAATGTCGACCTAGGGTTTGTTTTTCTTTAGATTTATGTTGGTGGTTTTTTGTGTTTATGGTTCCTCTTCATAGATCTTGTATTTTGGAACCCTCGTGGTGTTATTCCGGGTGTGCGTTGTTGATATTCCATAGATTTTAGGTAGGTTTCCCTTGCACTTGCCTTTTTAATTTAAGAATCTTTGATTTCATGCTTTTTTCACCTCCATTATATTCTAAATATTGATGTGTAGACTTTGAATTTTTTTTTGGTTGTGAAAAGTGGTGTTTTATTCCTTTTTATGTGATAAATATATTTTTTTGTTAAATATTTCACACCATGTGTTCGATGAAATTCCAAGTTGGATTTGGTGAGTAATTCGTGGTATGTGAAGAATGGTTTGGCTTTGTTAATAAATATGTGTCATGCGAAATGATGAATTTGGGTTTCTTGAAATATTTTCAAGTGGTTTTAATCTTAAAAGAAGAGTGTATTTGGATTTTAAAATAAGTTTGACATGTGATAATGGATTTTGGCCCGTTTGAAATTTTAATAAAAATGGATTTGGTTTGTAAATGTGGTATGAGTTTCTTAAATGAATTTTTTTATAAATGGTTGTGAAATGGAAAATGGTGTGTTTACAAATTTTGGAAATATGGTTTGTTTCTTCTAAAAATGATGGTTTTTTGAAAGGGTCTGGAGGCCTGTTGGGTACTTTTGTGAAAATAGTGAAAGTTTTTATTACAAAAATGGGAGATCCTTGGTATAAACTCCTTTGAGATCTATTTATTCCATGGAATGAGATCGATCCTTGGAGTGAATCGGGTGATGCATGTTGTTGAATTAATATTATATATTCATGTGATTTGATGCTCAGTTGGAATCGGTTGGCTTTCCCCTTTATACATGAGACATGGGAAGCTAGCATAGTGAGATAATTTTTTGAGAATGATTGCTGCACTGGCTAGATTACACACTAGCTAGTGGCCCATAGTTGGTGGATGTATTGGGTTTATTGCTATGGGATTTTCTCCTTAGTCGGTCATGAGTTAGGGTGGTTGGGAGTGTTTAGGGTTATTTGATCTTCATCATGTGAGGCATGCTTCAAGGGATGGGTCTCATGTATTATTATGTTATGGATTTTTCATTATCTCCCAGGTTCATCCATGTCTATTGGAACTTAGTAGCTTGTAGTGATTATTAAGATATTTGGTTACTCTTGCGTGATTATTTCCATTTCCCTTGTTGTATGTTTTTTGTTCTTGTTTTTTTAACAATGTGGTCCCTTTTTGAAAGTGATGAAATGTTCTAAATAATTTTTGTGAAAAAGGTTTTGGAAATGTTTCACACCCATTTTATCCCTTATAAATGAAATTTCACCCTTCTCCTTTAAAATGCATATGATCCCTCCTTGGTAATAAAGTGTGGATTTGAGTAGTAAAAAGGGTAATAGATCATATTTTGTTTTCAAGTAAAATGTGTAGAAAATATTACTTTTATATATTGTATTTAAAACTTTAATTTGATGTTTCTTTTATTTTAAAGGAAGTGCATTGGGAATAGATTGTTCAGGCATGCCTACTGAGTTTTAATACTCACGCCTATAATTCTTTCTTGTTTTTAACTTTTTTTGCAGGTTTTCAACTTGGTATCGATTGTCATGGGTGATGGATGGGTTTAGTATCAAAGGGTGAACTACGAGGTCACAAGAAGATATTATACTCATCAGGTTTAGTTTGTTCATTGTATAGTTTGTTTTTAGTTTTACTGTATTTCTAACTTCGTATAAAATATGTTCATTTTGTATGTTGTATGTATATACATTGGGATGCTTTGTTTATTTATTCCATTTATTTTATTTTTTATTGGGTGAAATAATTCCCTTTGTTCGCTCTATTAATTCCCGAAACAATTTTTCAACCTGTGGGGATCGATAATACCCTTTGGTCCATGTCACGGATTGGCTAGGTGACTGGTTCAGGGTCGGCCCAGGTTGGTTCGTAAAAAATAGTATCATAGCAAATCGGTTCTTTATAGGACCTTTCTTTTTAGATAACCCTTTACTACTTTGGGATTTTAAGGTATATGGATTAGGATTATTAGGACTCAAAAGTTAGTAACAAGAATTATTTCATGAACCCTTACTTGTTTTGATCCTCGAGTTTCCATGGGAAGTCTGATTTTATTGGTTTCTTTGGTCCTCATGGATTTTTTGGTGTTTGGGATGCGAAAAGGGAGTTGGGATTGTGGTCTCCGTGGGCTCGCAGGGCTTGGAAATCCATGTGGAGCTAGGTGCATAGTCATATAAGGATCTCATTGATGGTGGTGTGTTTGGCATATAGTCACCAACTATATGGCCAAGTCACTCATTAACACTAGATTCTACCTTGTGAGTTACTTTGAGTCTTCCTTGATTCTAAAAATTATTTTGAAAAAATCTTATGTTGAAACTATGAAAACGATGTTTTAGTGGTAATGTTTGGGTTTTGGAAAGTGGGAAAAAGTATTTTTAGAAATTAATTTGTGAGAGACTTTAGAAAAAAATAATTTTTTATAGAGTGGCCTCTTGGGGTTAAAAATTTAAATTATTTAATGAGATTAGACTTTTATAATAAAAACCTAGGGTTTATAGAAAAAAGTTGTTTTAAAGAGGATATTTGTTTTGAAATTTTTTTTAAATGAAAATGAGTGGGATTTTAATCAAATAGTTTTTGATGAAATGATATTTAACGGGATACCGTAAAATGTTTTAAATGAAATGAATTAAATTTTTGGATGGAAATCCATGGGATTTTACTTTTGATCATGGTGGGATGGATTAAAGCATGGAATCTAAAAATGGGTTTTAACATGGTGGTTGGTGAGCCTTTGGAAGGTTTCATGAAATTTTTAATTGGGTTGAATGATTTGTTTTGGAAAATGAGGATTGCTTTAGACTTTGGTGTTCTCATGGGTGCTCACATGCATGGTTGTATATGGAAATATGAATGGATACCCGGTATGGCATGTTTGATGAGCGCCTAGAATGGAACTGAAACATGCATGTTAGTGGGACTCTAAGGAATACCAATGGCGAGTGTACAACCTACTAAGTTTTTTTAAAATAAAAAATGTTTTCAAGAATAAATTTTTGATGTTAATAGTGGCTTGTTTTCCTATGTTCAAAGTTTCTAACCCATGCAGTGTTTATGATTGGGGATCTTTATTGATGAGTTGACTTTAAATTAGTTCTTGTCTTCATTTTTGTCCATCATTTTCCCCCATAGTGCTACAATGGGTGATCATGGCACATCAATGGGTGATTCCCCATTAGTAGACTTACTAGATGATTAACCTAAGGATTTGGTTATTGACTTTAAAAAGCTAATTTTTTCTATCTTTTATGGTCAAAAGGAACCTATTGAAGTGGAATAGTGGATGTTAAATATCTAAAGGAACTTTATCCTCATTGAGTTTCTCAAGTTTTTGAATGTTAAGTTTGTAACTTTCATGCTTGAAGGTTTGTCATGGAAGTGGTGGAATTCGGTATCTCAGAACAAGCCTCGTGAAGATCTTACTTGGGAGTTATTTAAGGCTTAGTTCATCCATCAGTATTTTTATGATAAAGAAAGGGTGAGAAAGGGGATGTAAATGTGTTCTTTTTAG
Organism: Viscum album; assembly: GCA_963277665.1. Taxonomy (NCBI): domain Eukaryota; kingdom Viridiplantae; phylum Streptophyta; class Magnoliopsida; order Santalales; family Viscaceae; genus Viscum; species Viscum album. Next base: position 252,016,165 of record OY728160.1, on the reverse strand, counting down.
AAGGGTAATGAATTAGTGTTGGGGTATTTTCATTGTTTTTGGACTTAGTTCCTTACCTTATAAATTATGTCATGGACGATCCCATAAAGGCTTGACATTTCGAGTTTGGGATTTGTCCTAATCTTCAGTCGAAGGTGTTAGAGTTTATTCTTACCACTTTTTTCCAATGTGGTGAGGTAATCTATTCATGTTGAAGCTATGATGGAGGGAGTTCTTGAGGCAAGCTATGACATGTCAAACTGGGATTTGTTTAAAGCTTCTTTTTCATGAGTATCCTTCCATTTTTAGGGGTTCCTTTGTTATGGAAGTTGTTCTGGTGGTTTTTGTGTGTTTGAAATGTAAGGTAATGTTGTGAGTCTTTTAATGAAATCTTGTTTTCAGTGTAAGTGTGGTTTTCATTTCTGGAATTCTAGTTTTTCTTTTTATCAAAGGGGGAGATTCATGTTCCTTGTTGGGGCTATCAATTCTTGACTATGATACAACAGATGATTAAAACATCATAGATCTAGGAATAGGCCTCAAAGTGAAGCTAGTGAATGGTCAAGAAACCACTAGGGGTGTAGGGAGATTTGGCTCAATTCTTGTCTCCTCCATTCAAGAGTGGGTGGTCTAAATATTATTGTTTTTTTCTTCCATTTTAGAGGATTTTTTGTTGTCCTATGTGGGAAAGGCCTAGTTTTGTCCCATGTTGAATTTGTGTTTGGCCGGTGCTGGTTAGTTATTAATGGTGGGGAGACCCACTACGGGTCTTGTTGAGTTTTCTCTTAATAAATCATCTTGGTTTGTTGATTTTTGAGAAATTGTCTCGGTTTGTTGTTCTATTTTGGGAAAGAGGCATAAGTTTTTTTTTGTTAGTGAGTTATATGTTCATGGTTCAAGAGGTTGGATCACGTGGTTATGGAATCCTTAGATGTTGATTGATCACCTAGAGAATTTTATGGCTTTCCATGGGAAGAAAGCATTAATGGTGGGGAGAATTATCACACCAGGTTTTTCATCTTCATCTTATGTTCGGGTTCGTTGGGAATCTCAGTATTTCTCTCAATTTCTTGGAGGGACTTGTACACGTGTCACTCAAACAACAGTCAGTTAGAAACAGAATGCACGACACTATTTTATAACTATAACAAGAGTAAGTAAAATAAGGTTGATTAACCAAATTTATTTTTTGGAGTCTAAGGAAAAATAAAATTTGGAGTCTAAGAAAGTTAACCTTCGGAGTCTATATTACAAGGATATTTGGATTTTGTTTTTCAAGGAATTTGGAATCATAATTCTATAGACTTTGGAGTCTGGATTCTAATGAATTCAGAGTCTTAATTCTAATGAATTCAGAGTCTGAATTCTAAGGAATTCAGAGTTTTAATTGTAAGGAATTCGGAGTCTAAATTCTAAGGAATTCGGAGTCTGAATTCTAAGGAATTTGGAGCCTGAATTATAATGAATTTGGAACCTGAATTCTAAGGAATTCGATACCTGAATTTCAGAGAATTCAGAGTCTGAATTTCAGAGAATTTGGAATCTGAATTCGGATCCTGAAAACAGAATACGCTATATCAAATTAATTATAGAATTCCGAAATTTTAGATGTGAAACCGAATTTTTCACTTAGGCATAAAAAGAGTTATATTTAGAGAGACTAAAATATGAACAATGAAAAATAGGTAAGAATAAATTTCCTTGGGGAAGGAAAATTATCCTTGTTAATAAAAATCTTAGAAAAAATGAAATTTTCCTTAAGATAGGGTGTTTATGATTTTCAAAACATGAAGGAATGGAAAAGTCACAAGGAAACCTTATTGACTCAACAATCTCCCCCTTTTTGGAAAGAACAAACATCCTTACGAAAAATAATATAAGGACTTAGAAATTTTATGGGCTTGTAAATAAAAACTTATCTCCATTTACTTATGGATCAAAGTGAATACGACTAACTCCCCATTAGGCTTTGGAAACCCTAAGGATCGTATTCTGAATTTCTTGAATGAGTTTTTTCATTTTCTTGCATATGAAAATCTTCATGATGAAAACTCTCCCTTAGATGAACTCCCCCTTACTTGGGGAAATTTCTTCTTTACTAAGTATTCTTTTTTGACATTCCTTTCTCCCCCTTTTATAATTTTCAAAAAGAAATATAGGGAATGGAAAGGAAAATATGGTACCTGAAATATTAGTACTGAACAACCAAAAAATATGAAGAGAAACTAAAAATATATTATATTCAAAAGAATTTGTACAAGGAAAGAAATAAAATAAAAGATCAGATTTGGAAAATATTATCCTTCCTTCTCCTTCGGCTTCAGCTTCTTCACTATGGTTTTTAAATTCTTGATCTCCTTGTGATCCTCTTCTGCACGCTTGATCAAATGATCATGATCTTCTGTTTTCTTCTCTAAGGATTTAATTTTCTTTTTCTGAGCCTTAATATTTTCTTCTTGGTCCCTCAAAACTTCTTCTTGCTTAGAAATCTTCTCTTCAATCTCAATTATAATATCCCTTTATCTCTTCCAATTCATGGCCATAGAATTTATCTTCCCATTCAGATCCTTAACTTCTTGCTTCCGAGAAGTCTTTTCAAGAGTTAGATTTTCCTCAAAACTATTAGTGAGATCCTTGATCTTCACATCTTCGGTGTCAAAAGAATATTTGACACTGTCTTGAAATTCATCAAATATTATCATCTCTTCTATTGTATTACTTGAAAAATTTTCATCTTCTTGCAATATCTTTTATGAGCCTTGTAACCAATGAGAAAGGTCTTGAAGTCTGCCTCGAGACTGACACATTTATCCATCACCATGGATACTAAAACCGATTTTTGATTTAACATATGTTGAAGCATCTGACATCTTGAGTCTATACTAGGGAATATTGTAATAGTCCCAACCAGCTTCTTCAAAGATTGAACAATAAAGTCATGGCCAAGAGAAGATGATTCTGAATCTGAGACTTTGGTTGGTGAAGATTCTTTGTTAATCTTAGCAGCCTTCCTTTTTGATGAAGCACCCACTTCTTTCTTCTTTACCACAAATTTTCTAGGTGTATCAACTATCACATGTTTTCCCTTATCGTCTTTCTAAATGACTTCTTCTTGATTAGGTTATTCATGTTCACTATCTAATAGCTAAACAATTTTATCTTCATCAACTTCTTCCTTCTCGGATCCTGCCACAACATCCCTTGGGTGAATGAAATCATGATTGTTAATTTCATTTTCAAACAACTTATTCACTTCTTCCTCAACCTTCTCATATTTTCTTGGGGTAGAAAGTTTTTAAGACTTGGCTTCAGAAGTTTGGATTGATAATTTCTTAGAAGGACTCTCTTTATCATGATAGTCTTATAATTTCGTTATTATGTATTCATTATCACCACTACCTTATTCTTATTCTTCTTCCACTTCTTCTTCTTACACTATTTCTTATTCTTGATGTTGTTCCAGAATCACCAATTTCTTTCCCGGAGTCTATGGTAAAGGTTCTATCAAAAAACATTCTGGTACTGGAATTTTTTCAGATGCTTTATCAGCATCTTTGAGAAGTGATTGTACTATCTCATCATCCAATATCTTCTTCTTTTTCTTCTTCTCTTTTTGTTCCTTTTCAAGATTCTCAGTAGTCTTTTCCTTCAATGCTTTTTCCTCATTAGGGTCCAATCCAAACTTAGGCCCCCCTTCCTTCCTATTCTTCTTAACTTCTCTCCACTTAGCCACTACCTCATCAGGATAAGTCTTTTACTTCTTTGGATTTGGAGGTGTTGAATGAGTTTCCTTAGCCACTGGTGTTGAGTCAATAAGGTTTTCCTTATGACTTTTCCATTACTTCTTGTTTTGAAAATCACAAACACCTTATCTTTAAGGAAAATTGCTTTCTTAAGGAAAATTGATTTTATAAGGAAAATTGCTTTCTTAAGGAAAATCGCTTTTATAAGAAAAATTATCCTTATCATATTTTCATCCATATTTTTCTTAAGTATGAGTTTCGGATTCATTTTCTCGGAATCATTGAAACTTTGATATAAAGCATTCTGTTTTAGGGTTCGGATTCTGGACAATAACTATAAGGAAGTTTCATTCCGAATTCCGGATATGAACTCTGACTAAGTTCTATTCCATATTCAGGATACGAATTCTGAAGAAGAATTCTCATTACGAATTCTGATGATGAATTCTCATTACGATTTCTGATGACGAATTCTCATTACGAATTCTGATGATGAATTCTTAATACGATTTCTGATGACGAATTCCTATTCCGAATTCTCATTCCGAATTCACCTATTAAACAGAATCTGATTATCATTGTTTTATACACTCTGAATTTATTCACTCCGAACGTTCACTCCGAATTTTTCATTCCGAACCTTTATGTTAGATTTAAAACGATGTCGTATATTCTGTTGCACTTACTTTGTTATAAAACGATGTCGTCTGTTTTGTTATAAACTAACCGTTGTCTAAGTGACACGTGTACAGGTCCCTCCGAACTTTAAGGAAAATATGACTGTTGGAGAAGGAGCCGACCTTACCTATAAATAGGATCTCATTTGAAAAAGCTGACAACGGATGGATGAACAATTTGGACTTTCTGCATACATGCTGTTGAAATGATTTCTAGAGAGAGAGTCTCTTATTAACTCTCAAAGCTTCGTGCGACTCCGAATGTTGGTGATTACATTCGAGGGCTTCCAGGGATAGGAAGACAGAGGTGCCGACTACTTTAAAGATCGAGGGCTTTCTTGCTGAGAAAGACAGAGGTGCCGACTACCTTAAAGATCGAGGGCTTTCTTGCTGAGAAAGACAGAGGTTACCAACTACCTTGAAGTTGAGGGCTTACGGGGATAGCAAGACAGAGACTCCGATCTTCGTATCGAGGGCTTACCCTGGTGTGGGTAAGACAGGCTTGCTTGAAAGTATAAATCAAGGGACCTTTATCCAAGGTTGTTGGATACCCTTCTCTTTGGGATAAAAGACTATTATCTTGTTACTAGTAGTTTTACTACTTGTCTTTATTCTGCTGCAATTTGTATCTTAAGGAAATTATAACTTTCTTATACTTTCTTACTTACGCTGATTCATTTAGATTCTATACGCTTTAAGGTAGAATCTCATTTTGTAACTTTTGTTAAGTTTCAATTTCCGGAATCATATTTCCGGAACCTACTTTTGGAATCACTTTCCAAGTTCAGTTCGGTGTTAGAGGTGTTGTGAATTTACTTAGTTTAACTTCGTTAAACTCAGCCCTTTCCTTTTCTTAAGGAAGCTCTAGTTATTCATAACTAACTTTAAAGGTTCCAAAAGAATTTTTAAAGTATACAATTCACCCCCCCCCCCTCTTGTATATTGAGCATCTCATATTATATTTCGATCCTACAATTGGTATCAGAGGTTGGAAACCTCTTACTCTATACCATTCTTACATTTGGTATCAGAGCCAAGGTTACTGAAATACTTGTACTCACATACAAGTTTTTCTTGCTCACTTTTTCATTCCGAACTTTGTCATTCCGATTTATCCATTCCGAACTTTTCTCATACCGAACTTTGTTATTACGAATCTTTGCTACTAAAAAGTTTGTGTACAAAGTTATTTTTAGTATGACAGGAATTAATGTTGGATCAATTGACAATCTGAATCCTACAAGGCCACCAATCTTCGATGGTAATGACTATGAGTACTGGAGAGATCGTATGAAGACATTTGTTATCAATACTGGAGTAGACAACTTTGTGATGCTTACTGGTGATTATAAAATTCCTGACAAGGAAGTCAGAACCTTTACTAACCAGGAGAAGCAAGAATATCAACTCAACTATAAGGTACGCAACACTTTACTATGTTCAATGACTAGAAATATATATAGCCAAATTTCTTCTTGTAAAGCAGCTAATTGTATATGGAATAAGTTAGAGGTTACACACTTTGGGACTTCTAAGGTGATTGAGACTAGAAGAGCTATGCTTAGAGATGAATATCATGGCTTCAATTTTCCTTATGGAGAACCTATCTGTAAAGTTCAACAAAGATTTATGACTATCGTCAACAGTCTACAATCTATGGGAGAGAAAGGTTTAGATGATGAAGCTCTTGTGGACAAGATAATTGATATTATGCCCAATGAGTGGGAATCCAAGAGAACAGCTATAGATGAGAACAGGAAGGTCACTCAAATTACTCTTGATGAATTATTTGGAACTCTTCTACAACATGAAACAAGAATGAAGAGAGATGCTGACAACATCAAGAAAAAGAATGGAAATGGTACTGTTGCTTTTACTACAACTTCGAATCAGATGAAAGCTAAGACTCCTGAGAGAGTAACCAGATCCAAGTCTAAGAAAGTCATTTTCCAATCCGAATCTAGTGAGAGTGAAGTTTCAGAAAATGAGCTAGCCAATCTTTCTCGAAGGATGAACAAGATAGCTGGACAGATAAACTTTCAATCCAAGTATAAGAAAAAGGATAGGAAAGATAAGAAAGATGGAGAAGTAACTTGTTATGAATGCAAAAGAGCTGGACATATTAGACCAGATTGCCCTATGCTCAAAAAGAAAGAAAGGAAGGAAAGACATTCAGACAGGAACAGGAAGAAGTATTATAAAGCCAAAGCTAAGAAAGTTCTGAAAGCTAATGACACCTGGAGTGCCAGTGGTGGTGACTCTTCAGATGAATCTTCTGAATATGAATCTTCAGGACAGAAGAATCTTGGTCTTATATCCAGATTACCTATTGATAATCATTGTCTTATGGCTAAGGTACGAAATTCTGAATCTTTGACCAATGTTTCCTTAAATCCCAATGATAGTAAGTATTATAACTCTTCTAATGAAGAATCATCTTCTGATGAGGAAAATACTTTACCTACTTATGAAGAAGTCTCTAGATTTGCTGAACTTCTTGAGATTGAGAATTCCAAACTCAGTAAGAAACTTGATAAGGAAAACTCTAGGAATTCTATTCTTACTAAAGAAATATCAGATCTTTCTAAAGATCTTGATAAGAAAAATGCTGATTTTGAAAATATTTCAAAAAATCTTGAGGAAGTTCTGATAAGAACAAACTTTCTAAAGAGTTAGAAAAAGTAATTTCTAATAAAAATATTTTCGAGCCTAACTCTAGCTCAAAAACTAATGATTTTGAGGATAAAAACTTGGTTGCAAAACTCAAGTCCGAAATTTTTTCCTTAAAGAAATGTTTATCAAACTTTACCCATGGTAAAGAAAATTTTGATAAGATGTATTCTCAAATACGAACTTTAAGAAATAAATCTGGATTTGGTTATACCCATGCAAAACCTATTTTCAGTAACAATTACTTTGTTCCTCAGAGTGCCCCATTTTGCACTAAATGTCAATGTGGTGATCACTGGGAAAAAAATTGTTCCTTAAACAAAACCCAATCTCTAGGATTTCACAAAGCTTATTTTTCTAAGAAAATGTGGGTTCCTAAAATTTTATTGTCTGGAAATCTCGGATCCAAACAAGTTTGGATTCCGAAAGTCTATTTTTCTTCTTGATTTCAGGAAAATAAAGAAAGTTCCAGCAACAATACATGGTACATGGATAGTGGATGTTCCCGGCACATGACTGGTAACAAAAGCTTTTTTGAAAAGATTATCAAAATGAAAGGAGGAAAGGTAACTTTCGGAGACAATGCTAAGGGAGAGATTGTTGGTATTGGTAATATAGTTCTTTTGGGTAAAACTTTGATTTCAAATGTTCTTTTTGTTAAAGGTCTTAAGCACAACCTCATTAGCATAAGTCAGTTATGTGATGAAGGTTACCTTATGAATTTTAGGAATGATAAATGCTTAGTTCACAATTCCAAGGAAGAATTTATTCTCTCAGCCAACAGGCAAGAGAATGTTTACACCTTAAACTTAGAAGACCTAAGAATCCAAGATTTACCTTGCCTAAGTGCAATGGAAGATCATTCTTGGTTATGGCATAGAAGATTAGGACACTGTAATCTTAGGAACCTATGTAAACTCTCTAAGAAGAAACTTGTTAAGGATCTACCGGAGCTTAGATTTGATTCTTCTAAAGTTTTTGATCCTTGTCAATATGGCAAGCAACATAAATCTAGTTTTAATTCAATCGGTGAAGTCTCAACAACTGATGCATTACAGTTGGTGCACATGGATCTTTTTGGTCCAACACAAACTGGAAGCATTGGAGGCAAATACTATGTGTTTGTTATAGTTGATGATTACACTAGATTTACTTAGGTCTATTTTCTAGCAAAAAAATCTGAAGCTTTTTCCTATTTCAAAAGTTTTAGAGCTCAAGTTAAAAATGAGAAAAACCTTCCATTGAAAACTATTCATAGTGATCATGGAGGAGAATTTCAAAATTCTGATTTTGAAACTTTTTTTAGTAAGAAAGGTATTACTCACAATTTTTCAGCACCTAGAACTCCTCAACAGAATGGTGTAGTTGAAAGAAGAAATAGAATTCTTCAAGAGATAACTAGAACCATGTTGAGTGAATATTTTATTTCTAGACATTTATGGGCTGAAGCTGTAAGTACTGCTTGTTATACTATAAATCGAGTTTTGATTAGACCTTTTCTTAATAAAACTCCTTATGAGTTATGGAATGGTAGAAAACCTAGACTTTCCTACTTCAAGGTTTTTGGTTGCAAAGTATTCATTTTGAACACTAAAGATAACTTACATAAATTCGCACCAAAATCAGATGAAGGGATTTTATTAGGTTATTCCACAAACTCTAAGGCTTATAGAGTTTTTAATAAAAATACTTGTACTGTTGAGGAAACAGTACATGTAAAATTTGATGAGTCTGATCCTTTTGTTTTTAAAACATCTCAACTTACATCTTCGGATGTGTTTTCAAAAACTGATTGTCAACCTTTGATAGAAGAACCTTCTGATAAGGAAATTGTTCAATAAGATACTTCTGAAACATTTACCCCAGAAGACTTTCTACCCTATGTTGATGAACAGGTTTTACAAAACCCAAATCAGGTGTTTCTTAATAATCATCCCAGTGATAGTATCATTGGTGATGTAAATCAACCTGTAAGGACTAGAAGTTCCTTAAGAAATGAAATAGAACATCTAGCATTTCTTTCCCAATTAGAACCTAAAATCACTGATGAAGCTTTAGGTGATGATGATTGGATCAAAGCAATGCAAGATGAACTAAATGAATTCGAAAGGAATAAAGTTTGGACCTTGGTTGAAAGACCTAAAGAAACTTCTGTTATTGGAGTAAAATGGGTTTTCAGAAATAAATGTGATGAAAATGGAATCATTGTTAGAAATAAAGCTAGACTTGTTGCTAAAGGCTATAATCAGCAAGAAGGAATAAACTATGAAGAAACCTATGCTCCAGTAGCTAGACTCGAATCTATCTGTATTCTACTTGCCTTTGCAGCATTCTTTAATTTCAAACTTTTCCAAATGGATGTGAAATGTGCTTTTCTTAATGGTTATGTTCAAGAGGAAGTTTTTGTTGAACAACCTCCTGGCTTTGAAGATACAAAACATCCTGATCATGTTTTTAGACTTACCAAAGCTTTGTATGGACTTAAACAAGCCCCATGAGCATGGTATGATAGACTCACTGGATTTTTTCTTCAAAATAACTATGTTAAGGGAAATGCAGATCCAACCCTTTTATAAAGAAAGATAAGAAAAATGTTTTGATTGTTCAAATTTATGTTGATGACATTATATTTGGTTCAACTCAGCAATCTTTGACTGACTCTTTTGCTAGTCTAATGAAATCTGAGTTTGAAATGAGTATGATGGGTGAGTTAACATTTTTCCTTGGTTTTCAAATTTCTCAAAAACCAGAAGGAACCTACATATCTCAACATAAGTATATTAAAGATCTTCTTAAAAAGTATGGTTATGACAACACTAAGAGTATAAGTACTCCTATTGGTACCTCAAACTCTTTAGATCTTGATGGAGCTGGGAAACCAGTAGATCAAACATCTTTTAGAGGTATGATTGGAAGTTTACTTTACTTAACAGCTAGTCGACCAGACTTAATGTTTTCAGTATGCTTATGCGCAAGATATCAATCCAATCCTAAGGAATCTCACCTAAAGGAAGTAAAAATAATTTTTCGCTACCTTAAGGGAACCATGGATCTAGGATTATTTTATACTTCTGGAAATGATTTTGTTCTAAAAAGCTTTTCCGATGCTGACTTTGGTGGATGTAGAATGGATAGAAAGAGTACATCCGGAACTTTTCATTTCTTAGGAGATTCATTAGTTTCTTGGTCCTGCAAGAAGCAACATTCAGTTGCACTCTCCACTGCTGAAGCTGAATATGTAGCAGCTGGAAGTTGTTGTGCACAAGTGTTGTGGATGCAACACACACTCACAGACTATGGCTTGAGTTTTACTAAAACTCAAATTTTGTGTGATAACACAAGTGCCATTGCCCTAAGTAAAAACCCTGCACATCACTCTCGTGCAAAACACATAGATATTAGGCATCACTTTCTTAGGGATCACACACTTAAAGGAGATATTATTCTTCAGTTTATCGGAACGCAAGATCAACTTGCTGATATATTCACAAAATCTTTGCCTTCTGATAGATTTGAATATATTAAACAGAAGTTAGGAATGATAACCGTAAGGTAATCTTTCTTAATTAACTTTCTGCTGAAAAAATCTCCTTACAGTAATAAACTCCTTTTCATAGGAGGAGTACATTTGGTTGTTTAAAAAAGTTTTTCAAAATTTGTTTTCAAACTTTTTGGAACAAAGATTTCCGGAATGAAAACTTCCGGAATGAAAATTTTCCAGAATGGATATTTTCGTACAGAATACTTCTGGAATGAAAGTATTCGTATTGGAAATTTCCAGAATGAAAAACTTTCGTACTGGTATTTTCATAACGGAACTTTCGTACTGAATCTTCCATAACAAGTCTTTTATTTACTTTTTCGTATTTAGTTTTTCGTATTGAGTTTTTCGTATTGAGTTTTTCGTATTGAGTTTTTCGTATTGAGTTTTTCGTATTTAGTTTTTCGTATTTAGTTTTTCGTATCGAGTTTTTCGTAGTCATCTTTATATTACCCATTACGAATAACTTTCCTAAGCTAATCTGAAAGGTATGATTTCCTTACTGAAGTATTCGTAATCATATTTTACTTGCTGGCAGTTTCTTATATTTTGTTTTTGGATTTTAGATTTCTTAATTCTTTGTTTTAATAAAACCTCAAAAAGATCGGATTCGAGCTCTCAACCGTCAGATTTGATCTCAGTTCATTCTAAACTGTTAGATCAATCGTGGAAGGTGAACGGTCATCCCATTGCCTATATAAAGGGGACCCAATTTCTTGTCCCACATCGGTTTCAAGATCTTGCGTCCTGAAGCTCTGACTCTCCGATTTAAGGCCGTTCCGAACCACAGTTTTCTCCGCTCCGAACTTCAGTCTTCTCCGTTCCAAATTTCCCAGAGAACTTCAGATCCGAATGTCTGCAGAGTTAGCATCTCAAGAAATGTCTTCAACCAAGCCTATATCTCAGTGGTTAGTATACAGAGAAAGGTTAGTTCATCCGACTTTCTTCAGCAACTATGATTCTGTCATCTCAAAGAATATCAAGTTAAATGGATGGGAGGATGTTGCGGTATCTAAAACCGGGAATCAAGATGAAGTTTATTCTGATTTGCTTGTTGAGTTTTATGAGTCAGTTGCTTTCTTCGAGGAAGATAATAGAGAGAAATTTTCGTTCAAATCGTATGGCAAGACATATAAGCTTTCTTACACCAAGGCTGCAAGCTTGGTAGGGTTATCTTATGAAGGTGAAGCTGAATTTATTTCTCACGTATTTCTGGACTCCAAGGGTAGCTTCAACAAGGAAAAAGCCTTAGAAACTCTCGGATTGGATGATGACAAGGCTCTGAAAATTGCAAGCCTATCTACAAACTTCCGGATTCTGGAGTTATGGGTGCAAGGGCTTATTGTACCGAGAAAAGGTGATAAGGATAGCTTGAAGAAGAGTGAGATATATATCTTAGATTTCCTGATAAATCTAAGGACGTTTAACTTAATGAAGCATATTCTTCTTAATATTGAGAATTTGAAGAAGGGGAATCTGAGAGCTCAGATCGTAATGTACCCAGCAATATTATCAAATCTCATAGTTCGGTGCCTAGAATCTTTCAATGTAGCTTGCAGTTCTAAGCCGAGAGTTTGCAAGATCATGCTGCTTAGTGATGGCACGCTTAAAAGAATGAATATATCTTTTGACAAGAAGTCTGGGAAGTTTATTGATCTACCTCCACAAGAAGAAGTAGCTCCGAAATCTGCTGATCCAGAATCATCCAAGCCAGCAAGGAAGAGAAAGCTGAAAGAAGTGGAAGAACAAGGAGAAAATCCCAAGTCTAAGGAATTCCACTCCGCACTGCCAAAGCCTAAGAAGAAGAAGACCTATCCTAATGAGGTTATTACAAAGTGGAGAGCTGACAAAGAGAAGAGGAAAGAAGGGGATCCGCAGTTCGGATTGGACCCTGCGGAAGCTAAAGCTTTGAAGGAGAAAGCTGCTGATGAGCTTGAGAAACAAGCTAAGGAAAAGAAGCTTAAGAAGAAAATGTCAGAAGCTGAGGCAGTCCAAGCGTTGTTGAAGTTCAATGAAATGGTTTCAGCAACAATTCCAGTTCCGAGAACTTTTTCCCTGGAATCTCTACCTGAGACTCCAGGAAGAAATCTTGTTGCTTCGGAAGAGGCTGTTTCCACAAATACTGAGGAAGTAGAACAAGTGGAACAAGTTGAAGAGGCTGTTGAAGGAAGTGGTGAGACAGGAGATGTGCTAAAACAGGTAGATGAGTACAAGGGAACTCCTTCGGAACACTTATCACTCCGGACTTCAGAAGCTGAATCTTCGAAGTTACTTACTCCTGCGATGGAAGAAGAGAAAGGAGAAGAAGAAGTTGCCTATCATGGAGAAGAAGAACAACTTTTACATGATATTGCTCAGATGGGAAACGTAGAGGTTGGTGTTCAAGAAGTTGCTGATGAGGAAGATTTGGTTGTTCAAGTTTCTGACAGTGAAAAGAAAACTCCGGAACAGGATTCTATTCCGGAAAAAGATAAGGGAAAGAAAATTCTTACCGAGACTCCGAGCTCAGTAGTAAGAAAGAGGAAGGAAGCTGGTAGTTCTTCTAAGAGGAAGTTGGAGCTTATTGAGGAAGAAAATTCTCCTAGCAAGGTTTCGGATTCGGAGTCATCCTCGTTGGGGCATGACTTTGTTGTTCAGTCCTTAAAGAAGTTGGTAGGAACCATTCCAACCTTCTCTAGTATTGACTCTAGATGCCAGATGCTCCAACATGCGTTGAATCAGAAAACCGACTCCATATCGATGGTTATGGATAAGTGTGTTGAGATTGAAGCTCAGTTCAAAACATTCTTTGTTGGTTACGAAGCTCATAAAAGATCTTGTAAGAGGATTACAAGCCGGTCGAAGAAGAATGTGGAAGAGATGAGGTTGCTTGATGAGTTTCAAGATAATGTTAAGGATGCCTTTGAGACCGAAGACAAGAAGATTAATGAGCTGACTGCATCCTTCGAAGAGAAATTGACAGAGGAAAAGAACTTTCAGATTCAGGAAGTGAGAGATCTGAATGGAAAGCTCAATTCCGTTAATCAAAGTTGGAAATTTGAAAGGGATTATCAGATCGAGTTTGAAGAAAGGATGAAGGCTCAGGAAGAGAAGATGAAAGCTCAGGAAGAAAAGTTGAAGGCTCAGGAAGAAAAAATTGAAGCTCAGTCAGCAAGAATAGTCGTCTTAGAGAAGCAAGCAGAGGAAGATCACAAAGACTTAAAGAAGATCAAGACGATTCTTAAGGGGCTAATGTCGAAGGAGAAAGATCCGAAATAACCAATCCAATCTTTTTGTTGTATTTTTTTCCTTTGTTTTCGAGATTCCAATTTTAATGAAAGTTGTACTTGTTGTTTCTATTGTTGTCATTACTAATTTTTCAGGTACTTTGTTAAGTTTTTCCATTCCCTCCAATTCTTTTTGAAAATCACAAAGGGGGAGAAGGAAAAGATCCTTAAGAAAAAGAGGAACTCTAATAAGAGTTTATCAAATGGGGAGAAAGAAAAATACCCAAGGAAAAAGAACTCTAATAAGAGTTTGTTTAAGGGGGAGTTTTTCTTAAAGAAGACCTTCTTATGAAACATCACTCCGGAAATATGAATACAATCCTTAGAGTTTCAAAGCCTAAGTGGGAGTTAGTCGTATTCATCTATATCCTTAAACCGAGGGAGATAAGCTTTAATGTGTTTCTTTCTTCTTGGAATAGCTTTTTCGTAAGGATGTTTGTGCTTTCCAAAAAGGGGGAGATTGTTGAGTCAATAAGGTTTTCCTTATGACTTTTTCATTCCTTCTTGTTTTGAAAATCACAAACACCTTATCTTTAAGGAAAATTGCTTTCTTAAGGAAAATTGCTTTTATAAGGAAAATTTCTTTCTTAAGGAAAATCGCTTTTATAAGAAAAATTATCCTTATCATATTTTCATCCATATTTTTCTTAAGTATGAGTTTCGGATTCATTTTCTCGGAATCACTGAAACTTTGATATAAAGCATTCTGTTTTAGGGTTCGGATTCTGGACAAGAACTATAAGGAATTTTCATTCCGAATTCCGGATATGAACTCTGACTAAGTTCTATTCCAGATTCAAGATACGAATTCTGAAGAAGAATTCTCATTACGAATTCTGATGATGAATTCTCATTACGATTTCTGATGACGAATTCTCATTACGAATTCTGATGATGAATTCTCAATATGATTTCTGATGACGAATTCCTATTCCGAATTCTCATTCTGAATTCACCTATTAAACAGAATCTGATTATCATTGTTTTATACACTCTGAATTTATTCACTCCGAACGTTCACTCCGAAGTTTTCATTCCGAACCTTTATGTTAGATTTAAAACGATGTCGTACATTCTGTTGCACTTACTTTGTTATAAAACGATGTCGTCTGTTTTGTTATAAACTAACCGTTGTCTAAGTGACACGTGTACAGGTCCCTCCGAACTTTAAGGAAAATATGACCGTTGGAGAAGGAGCCGACCTTACCTATAAATAGGAGCTCATTTGAAAAAGCTGACAACGGATGGATGAACAATTTGGACTTTGTGCATACATGCTGTTGAAGTGATTTCTAGAGAGAGAGTCTCTTATTAACTCTCAAAGCTTCGTGCGACTCTGAATATTGGTGATTACATTCGAGGGCTTCCGGGGATAGGAAGACAGAGGTGCCGACTACTTTAAAGATCGAGGGCTTTCTTGCTGAGAAAGACAGAGGTGCCGACTACCTTAAAGATCGAGGGCTTTCTTGCTGAGAAAGACAGAGGTTACCAACTACCTTGAAGTTGAGGGCTTGCGGGGATAGCAAGACAGAGACTCCGATCTTCGTATCGAGGGCTTACCCTGGTGTGGGTAAGACAGACTTGCTTGAAAGTATAAATCAAGGGACCTTTATCCAAGGTTGTTGGATACCCTTCTCTTTGGGATAAAAGACTATTATCTTGTTACTAGTAGTTTTACTACTTGTCTTTATTCCGCTGCAATTTGTATCTTAAGGAAATTATAACTTTCTTATACTTTCTTACTTACTCTGATTCATTTAGATTCTATACGCTTTAAGGTAGAATCTCATTTTGTAACTTTTGTTAAGTTTCAATTTCCGGAATCATATTTCCGGAACCTACTTTTGGAATCACTTTCCAAGTTCAGTTCGGTGTTAGAGGTGTTGTGAATTTACTTAGTTTAACTTCGTTAAACTCAGCCCTTTCCTTTTCTTAAGGAAACTCTAGTTATTCATAACTAACTTTAAAGGTTCCAAAGGAATTTTTAAAGTATACAATTCACCCCCCACCCCCCTCTTGTATATTGAGCATCTCATATTATATTTCGATCCTACAATTGGTATCAGAGGTTGGAAACCTCTTACTCTATACCATTCTTACAACTGGAGATTTTCCTTTCTCTTCTGGTTCCTTAAAATTCCTCTTCTTTCCACCTTTATTAGAAGTTTCAGCCACTTCCATCTTTTTTTATAGAGTTTCAACTTCTGCTTCTGGCAAATTATAAAATTCTCCGGATTGACTATTAAAGCTAATCATTAGAGTATCATCACTAAAAATCATTACCTTACCATTTCTCGGCTTAGAACTGCAAGGAATCATGAAAGACTGAAGACAAAGAACAATAATCTTTGAAAGAATGGTTGGATAAATGATAATATGAGACTTCATATTTCCATTCTTTATATTCTCAATTGTAACCAAGATATGCTTAACCAGGTTTATCTTTCTTAGGTTCACCAGGAAATCTAGAACATACATATTTCTTTTCTTCAGAGTATCCTTGTCCCCTTTTTTCGGAATGAGAAAACCTTGAACCCATAGCTAAATAATCCAAAGATTTGTAGAGAGATGAATAATTTTCAGAGTCTTTACCTCTAAAAGACCAAGACAAGATAGATCCTTTTTCTTGTTAAAATATCCTATTTCATCAGGTAGCTTGTGTGAGAAAAACTATGCTTCTCCCTTATAAGGAATTCCTATCAGATTTGCTGCCATGTTATAAGAAATAGAATATGTCTATCTATAGATCTTGAAAGAAAATTTATCTCTTCCTCCTTCATTGAAAAAACTAATTGTCTCATAGAATTCAACCAGTAATTCCAGATACACCAGATCATGTGGTCTTGGTTTTGATATACATACACTCTTCCAACTACTCAGCTTGATATTCTTAGAAACAATGGAATCATACTTGGCATAAAAAATCGGATCGACTAACCTTTCTTGGTAGATCTACCACTCGGAGATTTCCTGTACAGTTGAAATTTCTTTCTAAGAAGAGGCTTCAACAGACATTCAGAAGTAAGGAAACTTTAAAGATCTAGAACGTCTTTGAAAACAAAGGCAGAGCTTCAACACACAAAGGCTTGGAGTTCGATGTGGGATGACTATTAGGGGTTCTTTATATAGGAAATTTAAGTGATGGTTTAGCTACCTCGATTGATCCAATGTTTGAAAGCTTCTTGAGAATATCTAATGGTTGATATGATAGCCTAAGAAGGATTTTGATAGATTCCAATCTTTTGAGGTTTTTAAGAAATACATTCGGATTTAAGGAAAAGTGAATCCGAAAATTTTGAAAACAAAAAGAGAATTCCAACAAGTAAAATATGATTATGAAAACTTAGAAAAGAAGACATACCTTTCATATTTTCAGGAATATTATTCGTAATGAGGAAAAATTATTTTTGAATAAACTTAGATTCCAAAATTTTGATAAAAAAATTTACTATGAAAATTTTTATTATGAAAATTTTAACTACAAAAATTTTGATTACGAAAATTTTAACTACGAAAATTTTGATTACGAAAATTTTAACTACGAAAAAAAATGACTACAAAAATTTTGATTTCTAAAATTTTAGATTACGAAAAAATTTCGACTATCAAAAATCTTAGACAACAAAAAAAAATTAGACTACGAAAAAATTTTAAACTACGAAAAATTTTAAACTAACAAGAAAATGTACTCCCCTTATAAGAAGGATTTTCTTACTGTAAGGAGATAGGTTTCAACAAGAAATTAATATGGAATATTACCTTATGATTATCATTAATAACTTCTGTTTTATGTATTCAAATCTATCGGATGGTAAAGATTTTGTGAAAATATCAGCAAGTTGATCTTGCATTCTGATAAATTGAAGACTGATATCTCCTTTTTGTGTGTGATCCCTAAGAAAGTGATGCCTAATATCTATGTGTTTTTTACGAGAGTGATGTGAAGGGTTTTTACTTAAGGCAATGGAACTAGTATTATCACACAATATTTTTGTTTTGATAAAACTCATACCATAGTCTGTGAGTGTGTGTTGCATCCACAACACTTGAGCACAACAACTTCCAACTGCTACGTATTCAGCTTCAGCAGTGGAAAGTGCAACAGAGTGTTGCTTTTTTCATGAACAAGAAACTAATGAATCTCCTAAGAAATGATAATTTTTGTATGTACTTTTCCTATCCATTCTACATCCACCAAAGTCATCATTTGAAAAACTTTTTAAAACAAAATCATTTCTAGAAGTATAAAAGAGTACTAGATTCATGGTTCCCTTTAAGTAGCGAAAAATCCTTTTAACTTCCTTTAAATGATACTCCTTAGGATTTGATTGATATCTTTCATATAATCATACCGAAAAAATTAAGTTTGGACGACAAGCTGTCAAGTAAAGTAGACTTCCTATCATACCTCTAAAAGATATTTGATCTACTGGTTTCCCAGCTTCATCAAGATCAAGTGAATTTTTGGTACCAATGGGAGTACTTATACTCTTATTATTGTCATATACATACTTTTTAAGAAGATATTTAATATAATTATGTTGGGATATATAGATTTCTTCTAGTTTTTGAGAAATTTGAAAACCAAGGAAAATGTTAACTCATCCATCATACTCATTTCAAACGCAGATTTTATTAGATCCGTAAAGGAATCAGTTAAAGATTGCTGAATTGAACCAAATATAATGTCATAAACATAAATTTGAAAAATAAAAACATTTTTCTTATCTTTATTTATAAAAAGTTTTGGATCAGTATTTCCCTTAACATAATTGTTTTGAATAAAAAAACTTGTAAGTCTATCATACCAGGTTTTTGGGGCTTGTTTAAGTCCATATAAAGCTTTGGTAAGTTTAAAAACATGTTTAGGAAGTTTTGAATCTTCAAAACCAAGAGTTTTTTCAATAAAAACTTTCTCTTGGACATAACAATTAAGGAAATCACACTCATCATCCATTTGAAAAAGTTTGAAATTAAAGAATGCTGTAAAGGAAAGTAAAATACGAATAGATTCAAGTCTAGCTACTGAAGCATAGGTTTCTTCATAGACTATTACTTCTTGTTTATTATAGCCTTTAGCAACCAATATATCTTTATTTATTACTATGATTCCATTTTCATCACACTTATTTTTGAAGACCCATTTTACTCTAATAACAGTAGTTTCCTTAGGTCTTTCAACCAAGGTCCAGACTTTATTCCTTTCGAATTCATTTAGCTCATCTTGCATAGCTTTTATCCAATCATCATCACCTAAAGCTTCATCAGTGATTTTTGGTTCTAATTGGGAAAGGAATACTAGATGTTATACTTCATTTCATAAGGAACTTCTAGTCCTTACAGGTTGATTTACATCACCAATGATACTATCACTGGGATGATTCTTAAGAAACAACTGATTTGGGTTTTGTAAAACATGTTCATCAACATAGGGTAGGAAATATTTTGGGTTAAATGCTTTAGAAACATTTTCTTGGACATTTTACTTATCAGAGAGATCTTCTATCAAGGTTTGATAATCAGTTTTTGAAAACACATCTGAGGATTTAGGTTGAGGATGTTTAAAAACAAAAAGATTAGTTTCATCAAATTTAACATGTACTATTTCTTCAACAGTACAAGTATTTTAATTGAAAACTCTATAAGCCTTAGAATTTATAGAGTAGCCTAAGAAAATTCCTTCATCAGATTTTGGTGCGAATTTGTATACATTATCTTTAGTATTCAGAATGAATACCTTGCAACAAAAAACCTTGAAGTAGGAAATTCTAGGTTTTCTACCATTCCATAACTCATAAGTAGTTTTATTGAGAAAAGGTCTAATCAAAACACGATTTATAGTATGAAAAACAGTACTTATAGATTCATCCCAAAAATTTTTGGCTACCAAATATTCACTCAAAATGGTTCTTGTTATCTCTTTAAGAATTCTATTTCTTCTTTCAACAACACCATTTTGTTGAGGTGTTCTTGGTGCTGAGAAGTTATGAGTAATGCCTTTTCTACTACAAAAAGTTTCAAAATCAGAATTTTGAAATTCTCCTCCATGATCATTATGAATAGTTATCAATGGAAGGTTTTTCTCATTATTAACATGGGCTATAAAACTTTTGAAATAAGAAAAACTTTAGATTTTTTTGCTAGAAAATAGACCCACGTGAATCTAGTGTAATCATCAACTAAGAAAAATACATAATATTTTCCTCCAATTCTTCCAGTTTGTGTTAGACCAAAAAGATCCATGTGAACCAACTATAATGCATCAGTGGTTGAGACTTCACCAACTGATTTAAAACTTGATTTATGTTTATTTCCATATTGACAAGGATTGCAAACTTTTTAATAATCAAATCTAAGATCTGGAAGATCCTTAACTAGTCTTTTCTTAGAGAGTTTTCATAGGTTCCTAAGGTTACAGTGTCCTAACCTTCTATGCTATAACCAAGAATGATCTTACATTACACTAAGACAAGGTAAATCTTGGCTCCTAAGGTCTTCTACGTTTAGTGTGTAAACATTATCTTGCCTATGGGCAGGAAGAATAAACTCTTCCTTGGAATTGTGTACTAAACACTTGTCATTCCTAAAATTCACAAGGTAACCTTCATCACATAATTGAATTATGCTAATCAGGTTGTGGTTAAGAACCTTAACAAATAAAACCTTTGAAATCAAAGTTTTTCTAAGAAGAACAATGTTACCTATACCAATAATTTATCCCTGAGCATTATCTCCAAAAGTTACTTTTCCTCCTTTTGTCTTGATAATATTTTCAAAAAAGCTTTTATTACCAGTCATGTTCCAGGAACATCTACTATCCATGTACCATGTGTTTTTGTTGGTACTTTCTTTACTTTCCTAAAAATAAAAGTGTTAGAATTTCAGAACCCAAACTTTCTTGGATCCAGAAACTTCAGAAAGATAAATTTTTGGAATCCATATTTTCTTTGAAAAATAAGCTTTATGAAAACCTAAATATTGAGTTTTGTTTAAGGAACAATTTTTTGCCCAATGCCCACCACACTGACACTTAGTGCAGAATGGATCACTTTGAGGAGAAAAATAATTGTTACTAAAAATTGGTTTTGAATGAGTATAACCAAAACCAGAATTATTCCTTAGAGGTCAAATTTGGGAATACATATTATCGAAATTTTCCTTACCTAAGTTAAATTTTTACAAACACTTCCTCAAGGAAAGTATTTCTGACTTCAGTCTAATAAATAAGTTTTTATCCTCAAAAACATTATTTTTAGCACTAGAGTTAGCCTCAAAAACATTTTTCTTAGAAATTACTTTTTCTAGTTCCTTAGAAAGTTTATCCTTCTTAGAATTAACTTCCTAGATGTTTTTTGAAATACTTTCAAAATCAATGGTTTTCTTATCAAGGTCTTTAGACAGATCTGATACTTCCTTAGTAAGAATAGTAATTCTAGAATTTGACTTATCAAGCTTTTTCTTGACTTTATAATTTTTATTTTCAAAGAGCTTAGCAAACCTATATAATTATTCATAAGTATGTAAAGTATTATCTTCATCAGAAGAAGATTCTTCATCTAAGGATTCATAATATTTACTATCACTATAATTATAATTCAATGATACATTGGTTATTGATTAAGCATTGTGTATCTTGGCCATTAAACAATGATTTTCAATAGGTAATCTGGCTAGTAAACCAAGATTCTTCTGACTAGAAGATTCGTACTCCGAGGATTCTTCAGAAGAGTCACCACCACTGGCACTCTAGGTGTCATTTTATTTCAAAACTTTCATAGATTTATCCTTGTATTACTTCTTTATATTCCTCTCAAATGCTTTTCCTTTCTGTCTTTTCTCTTAAGCACAGGACAATATGACCTTATATGCCCTGGTCTTTTTCATTCATAACAAGTAACTTCAGAGTCTTTATTATCATTTCTTTCCTTCTTCTTGTATCTATACTGAAAGTATTTATTCCCAACTATCTTGTTCATCCTTTGAGCAAGATTAGCTAGTTCATTTTCAAAATGTTCACTTTCACTTGATTCGAATAAAACAGTGACCTTCTTCGATTTAGATCTTGTAACTCTCTCAGGAGTCCTGAATTTCATATGATTTGAAGTAGTTGTAAAATAAACACTTCCATTTCCATTCTTCTTCTTATGTATATCAGCATCTCTTTTCATTCTTGTCTCATGTTGAGTAAGAGTTCCAAAAATCTCATCAAGAGTAATCTGTGAGACTTTCCTATTCTCATCAATAGTTGTTCTCTTTGATTCACACTCATTAGGCATGATGTATATAATCTTTTCCACAAGTGCCTCATCATCTAAACCTTTTTCACCCATAGATTTTAAAATGTTAACTATAGTCATAAACCTTTGTTGTAACTTACAAACTATTTCTCTATAAGGAAAGAAAAAAACCATGATACTCATCTCTAAGTATAGCTCTTCTAGTTTCGATAACTTTGGATGTACCAAAATGAGTAACATCCAATTTATTTCAAATACAATTTGCAGCTTCACAAGAAGAAATCTGTCTATATATATCCCTGGTCATGGAACATAACAAATTATTACATACCTTATAGTTTAGTTAATATTATGACTTTTCTTGATTAGTAAAAGTTATGACTTCCTTATCTGGAATCTTGTAATCTCCAGTAATCATTACAATGTTTCCACTACAGTATTAAGTACAAAAGTATTCATACAATCTCTCCAATATTCACAATCATTCCCATCAAATATAGGTAGTCTAGTAGGATTAATATTGTCAATCGAACCAACATTCATTCATGACATCTCAAAGAAAATATCTTTCCACAGAAACTTATTAGTAATAAAAGTTTGTAAACAAGGATAAAAAAAATCCTAAGCAAGGAAAAATAGAACAAAGGAAAATTGAGCAAGAAAACTTATATGTGAATATAAGTATTTCAGAGACCTCCTCTGATACCAATTGTAGGATCAAAATATGATGTAGATGCTCAATATACAAGAGGGGGTGAATTTTACACTTTAAAAATTCCTTTGGAACCTTTAAAGTTGGTTATAAAGCTTTCTATTGTTTAAAAAAGTTAAACAAGGTAAATTCACAAGACCTATTAGTTATAAAAACTTGCTAGATTCTGGAAATATGGTTCTGGAAATGAAACTTAAGAAAAGTTTACAAGGAAAAAGATTCTACCTTAAAGTATATAGAATCTTATTAATCAGAGTATACAAGTACAAGAAAGTATAAGATATTTATACTTTCTTTATTAATCAAAATTCAGCGGAAAACAAACTTGCAACAATACAAGTAAAAAGTAAGAAATATTTTTACCCAAAGAGTAGGGTATCCAACAACCTTGGATAAAGGTCCCTTGATTTATAATTTCAAGAAATTTTGTCTTACCCACACTAGGGTAAGACCTCGATAAGAATATCGGAGTCTGTCTTGTTATCCCAGAATGCCCTCCAACTTCAAGGTAGTTGGAACCTATGTCTTCCTTATCAAGGAAGTCCTCAAACTATAAGGTAGCTGGCACCTTTGTCTTCATATCCCCAGAATCCCTCGATTGTACACAGCAATAATCGGAGTCGCACAAAGAAATCTGAACAAGATTTTCAGTACACAAAAAGAATGAGAGTCTCTCTCTCTAGAAATCACTTCAGCATGTAATCTCTAGAGTTGTAGAACAGTCAATATGTAAGTGTTGAGATCATTCAAATGAGATTCTATTTATAAGTGAATTTCAAATGGTTGGATCCCTCCTCCAATGATCATATTTGTCCTTGAATTTCGGAGGGACCTGTACACGTGTCACTCAAACAATGGTTAGTTAGAAACAGAATGCACGGCATTGTTTTATAACTATAACAAGAGTAAGTAAAATAAGTTTTCTCAACCAAATTTATTTTTCAAAGATTATGGAAAAATAAAATTTGGAGTCTAAGCAAGTTAACCTTCAGATTCTATATTACAAGGATAATCAGATTCTGTTTTTCAAGGAATTCGGAATCAGAATTCTATAGACTTCAGAGTCTGAATTCTAAGGAATTCAGAGTCTGAATTATAAGAAATTCATAGCCTAAATTCTAAGGGATTCAGAACCTGAATTCTAAGAAATTCGATACCGCAATTTTAGAGAATTAGGAGTCTGAATTTTAGATAATTTGGAGTCTGAATTTTAGAGAATTCAGATATTGAATTTCAAAGAATTCGGAGTCTGAATTTCAGAGAATTCGGAATCCAAATTTGGATCCTGAAAATAGAATACGCTATATCAAAATCCTTATAGAATTATGAGATTTTAGATGTGAAACCGAATTTTTCACTTAGGAATAAAAAGAGTTAGATTTAGAGAGACTAAAATATGAACAATGAAAAACAGGTAAGGATATATTTCATTGGGGAAGGAAAATTTTCCTTGTTAAGAAAAATATTAGGGAAAATGAAATCTACCTTAAGATAGGGGGTTTATGATTTTCAAAACATAAAGGAATGGAAAAGTCATAAAGAAACCTTATTGACTCAATAAAAGTGGCTATCGCACGGTTGTAACATGGTTTGGTAAACCATGCGGTCAAACCATGTGAGTTTCCTAGATCTAAAATTTTATGATTTACCTCTTCTACCACTTTTGGGAATTTAATCCAAAACACCCCATTCCTTATTTACCTAGTGCTTTCGACCCTATTAAGGCTCCTACATTATTCTCCAAGCCTCCACCCTCCTCCCTTGGTGTAGATATAGGGTTTCTTCAAGGTTCTGGCTAGATCTTCAAGGTATTTCCCCTCCTCTCTTCTCCCTTTTCATCTTTATTTCATTTTCTCTTGAGGTTTTCTTATCTTATTTTCATTTCATCCTAGGTTTTGTTTTTCCCTTGATTTATTTTGGGGTTTTTTGTGTGTTTAGGGTTCCTATTCATAGATCTTGGATTTTGGAACCCTTGTGGTGTGATTTCAGGTGTACATCATTGATGCACCATGGATTTGAGGTAGGTTTCCCTTTCACATTCCTTTTTAATTTAAAAATATTTGATTTCATGACTTTCACACATCCCTTGTATGATAGATATTGATGTATTTCCTTTGAAATATTTTTTGGGTGTCCAAAGTGGTTTTTTAAGACTTGTTATGTGATAAATAGAATTGTTTTATTAAATATTGCACACCATGTGTTTGATAAAATGCTTGTTGGATTTTTTGAGTAATTCGTGGTATGTAAAGAATGGTTTTGGTTTTTTTAATAAATATGTGGATTGTGAAATGATGACTTTGTTTTTCTTGAAAGATTTTCAAGAGGTTTTAAGTTTAAAAGAAGTGTGTATTTGTATTTTAAAATAAGTTTTACATGTGATGATGGATTGTGGCATGTTTGGAATTTTAATAAAAATGGATTTGGTTTGTAAATGTGTTATGAGTTCCTTAAATTAATTGTTTTATAATTTTTTTTGGAATGGAAAATTTTTTGCTTAAACTTTTTGCAAAGATGGTTTGTTTCTTCTAAAAATGATGGTTTTTTTAAAGGATGTTGAGGCCCGTTTAGCACTTTTTTGAAAATGGTAAAATTGTTTATTATAAAAACCTCTATTGGGTGATCCTATTTCTTTATTTATATTTAATAGATGGGATGTCCTTTTTGGGGAATCCTTTTGATCTATTATGAGAATGGTAGATCCTTAGTATGGACTCCTTTGAGATCTATTTGTTCCATGGAATGAGATCGATCCTTTGGGTGAATCGGGTGATGCCTGTTATTGAATTAGTATTATATTTTCTTGTGACTGGATGCTCAGTTAGCATCAATTGGATCACCCCTTTATATTTGAGACATGGGAACCTGGCATAGTGAGATATTTTTTGGAGAATGATTGTTGCAATGGCTAGATTACGCACTATTTGGTGGCCCATATTAGGTGAATATATTGGGTTTATTTATATGGTATTTTTACCTTGGTCTATCTTGAGTTAGATTGGTCGGGAGTGTTTAGGTCACTTTGATCTTCATTGTGTGAGGCATGATTCTAGGTATGGGTCTCATGTATTAGTATGTTCTAGATTATTCATGATCTCCTAGGTTTACCCATGTCTATTGGCACTTATATCCTTATAGTTATAATTTAGATACTTGGTTACTCTTGCATGTTTATTTCCATTGCCCTTATTGTATGTTTGTTGTGCTTGTTTTTTTAATAGTGTGGTCCCTTATTTAAATTGATGAAATTTTCTCAATAATTTTTGTGAAAAATGTTTTCGAAATGTTTCACACTCATTTTCTCTCTTATAAATGAAATGTCACCCTTGTCCTTTAAAATGAATATGATCCCTCTATAGTAATAAAGTGTGGCTTTGAGTAGTAAAAAAGGCAATGGACCATATTTTGTTTTCAAGTAAAAATGTATAGAAAAGCTTAATTTATATATTGCATTTTAAACTTAAATTTGATGTTTATTTTATTTTAAATGAAGTGCATTGCTAATAGATTGTTTAGGGATTCCTACTGAGTTGTAATACTCGTGCCTGTAGTTATTTCTTGTTTTTAGCTTTTGCTGCATCTTTTCATCTTAGTATCAATCCTTGTGGGAAATGGATGGGTTTTGTATCGGAGGGTGACCTTCAAGGTCACATGGAGGTGTTGTAGTCATCAGGTTTAGTTTGGTCCTTGTATAGTTTGTTTTCAATTTTGTTGTATTTCTAGATTTGTATAAAAGATATTTAATTTGGATGTTGTATATGTATATATTAGGCCACTTTGTTTATTTTCTCTATTTATTTTATTTATTATTGGGAAAAACCATTCCCTTTGTTCACTCTGTTGATACCTGTTATTAGTTTTCAGCCCTGAGTATCAGGAACACCCTTTAAGCCATGTCACGGATCGGCTCGGGTGATCGTTTCAGGGTAGACCCAGGTTGGTTCTTGATAATTCCCATAAGTGAATGTGATTGGTTATTATTGAAATAATGTTTATAACTGACAAGTTTGATATCATGACAAGCATTATTCATCATATGAATAGATGAAATGACACCACCAAAAGTGGTTGAATGATGAACATCATGTACATGTCAAACACCGATGTATCGAAGTGAAATTCACTAATCATGACATGGACTATGAAATTTGACATCTATTATATCTTTGAGCACCCTATAGGAATCTAACATGATTATGATATATAAATATTCATGATAGGTATGATATTTATTTTTGTATTTTTAAATAAATATAGATTTGTTTTATTTAATTCCTATTTCATTTTATTTCTTATAAAATACTTGAAAAAGTGTTCATGAAGAACAACATAAATATATTTTATTGATATTAATCCCCTAAAGTGGATGAAAATGTTGATTTAGACATTCATGTTATTTCCATGAATATGACATAAACCTCGATCAAATAATTTTATTTTTTTCTCTAAAGTGGATGAGAATATTTATTAAAAAAATATTTCATTCCCCAAAGTAAATGAAAATATAATTGA
This sequence comes from Viscum album, assembly GCA_963277665.1. Lineage (NCBI taxonomy): Eukaryota > Viridiplantae > Streptophyta > Magnoliopsida > Santalales > Viscaceae > Viscum > Viscum album. The sequence continues at coordinate 251,988,828 of OY728160.1, read as the reverse complement.
TTTTATTTTAAACTAAGTTCAGGTAAATATGATATTTTTTTATGATCATTATGCCTTGTTTGTTTTTGAATAAAAATAAAACTAATAATCATAATATAATCACTATAAATGGATTGAGGGAGATAAATATTTAAAATTTATAATGAATTTTAATAATATTTATAAAAAAGCACATCCCTGAAGGACGGTATAAAAATAGTGACCATTGACATTATGTTGAGGAATATTTTCCATCTATTAATTTTTTTTATTATAGAATCAATATCAAGAAAAATTATTATTTATCATGTATTTATATATTATAAATATCATCTTGTGTAATTGGTCTGATTTTATCCTATAGAATGTATATTATTCTACTTATAGTTAATATGCAATATTATAGAGTTACATAACTTTTATAATCTGTTATATCTTATGAAAATAATTTTAACACCTGAAGTGGTTAAAATAGTGGTCATCATGATAAATAAAATTAAAAAAATTATACAAGATGGTCATTATTGATAAATCATGAATTATCATTCATGAATCACATTATTCAATGAATAAATGAATTCCCTAAAGTGAATGTAATTTTAATTCCTTTTATTTCATTTCTTGAAGAGAATTAAAATTATTCATGAAAATTTTGATATGGTTTATGCTACTCATGCTTGAAATTTTATCATGAATATTTGAAAATTGTAAAATTTGATCAAATGATTTCTCCTTCATTTGTTGAATTGAATGTTATTATAAAAATTATTTTATAAATTATAAATTATAATAATGACGTGGTGTGTGTTGTGAATCTAGAATATTCTTCCATGTTGTTCTTGCACCATCTTTATCTACCTTAAAAACCTAGGGGATCCTCTTCCCAGTAGATATATTTAAACAAATTGGACCAAAATATACAAAACGTAAAATATTAATTGGGTGATGGGCCTAACCCATTATTATTATATTAAAAATTCATTAATTTATTATCAACCACTAGAATTTTAAATTATAATAATGATAAAAAAAAGAGTATTTTAGTTTTTCATTACGTACCATGAATGTGTTAAATATGCACACTGAAAAAAAATACTTATGATTTGATGTAAGTATATCATGAAAAAAAAAAATAAGTGTTATTTTAATGCTTAAAAGGAACTCATAGGTGTTTATTATTAATCATATTTCTTGAACAATTAGTATATGCTCATGTAAGTACATTTATCAGTAGTGTAAATTAATCAAAGTCCCCATAATAGCGAATATATTCATACCCAGTGGTACAAAATTTTCAATAATGATTTTTTATATATGAAATCATGATGAAATATATATTTAATTAATGATATTGTTTAATTTGAATATCATATAGTGACATCGGATAATGGAAGTGTCAAATACCTCAATATAACAAGCATCTATTATCAATAAAAAAATTTTAGAGAATGTTTTATGTATAATTGAATCAAATATGGTAAACCAGAAGTTTGTTAATCCTAACACATTAAATACATGACATGATTATTTAGGTTTTCCATAATTAATTATAATGAAAAATATTGATACAAGTATACATGAGTGTCAATTTTTTGATAAAATAGTAGACATCCATCAGGGGGAGAGTAATGAATTTATTTAATAGACACGTGTCTATGAAATTATAACTTAGAAGATAATTATTCATTCTTGTTATGTTATTATGAATTCCCGTATATAATGACTTACCATAAGTTTCCTATTATTAAGTTAAACTATATATATCATCACTAGTTATTTTGGAAGTAAATTTTTTATATTTAGGTATTAATTATGGACTATATATGGGTGAACCCACCTACCATGTGAGTCATTTAAATATTTTATGAAATATGCATCTAGTAAATGTTCATGTGTGTTATTATTTACTAGTGAGTATACATCTCATGAAATTCATGTTATCTAAAATAAATATTGATCATTTCATACCATATATAAAATGGTCCATTATAACCATTGAAAAGATGCTCACAACCCTTATATAAACAATTCAGTTGTAAAGTGTTAAAAACCAATAGTTTGATTATACACACTAGAAGTTTAGTTCTCATGGTTATAAAAAATAATTTTTCATCACTATTATAAAGTAGTAAATATATTTTTCCTTGAAGAGGAATATTAATGTATCAATAACAGTATGTATTTTTGGATATTTTTTATCAAGTGACATTGGAAACAAATAAATCATGAGATATCATTAAATGTTATTGTTGATATATTTATATTTTTGAATACTTTAAAAACTCATAAATGGAAATTTATTTTGAGTGATGTAGACATAAAAATAATTATCCAAGAGAATTATTAAACAAACATTTTATGTGTTCAAGTTATAAAGTTTTGGATTGGTTATCCAAACTACTGAGATTATTGAATACTAATGGGATTATTATAGGAAATATAATTCCTTATAAATTTGGATATTTATATATTTGGATTGTATATTATTGATGTTTTAATTGTTTATATATATGGTAAAATTGATTACAACATCTACATATGAAACCTTGAAGGGTTCAAAATTATTAAAGCATATTAAATTTTATAAATGTTTCACCAAATCTGTAAAATTACTTTATGGGTTAAAATAAATACAAAATATATTATATAAAAATTCATAGAAGGAATAATATAAAATTTATTTTATCATACCATGGTTTATATAAATATATTTATTTATTCACCATACTATCAAGGTGTTTTAAAAAACATCAAATCGTCCTAAGAGTTTCTGAAATCAATGAATTGTTTGATCACAAAATTATAAGAAATGTCGTTGTATTTTGAATCAATCATCCAGAAGATGAAATATTAAATTTGGGAATGAATTTACATATTCATGAAAATACCCTTAATAAAAAACTAAATATATTATTTCAAAGAGTGATATATTTTATACATGAGTAGATGATGAAGAACATATTTTTCCCCTAAGGATTAAATATAAATAAAAAATTTATTTATCCCTAAAGGATAACCATGTGCATGTGAATATATACCTTGATAAAGTTCCCTTATACTTGTATAATCTTGAGTTTTATTTTTTTAAAAATTAATCAATTAAATGTATGATAAATAAGAATATATTGGCTACCATTATACACAAAAAGAAGAGTTTATCTCATATTGGAAAAGGAAGTGAGAAGGTTTCCCATATATTTAGGTAAAGAATCTTTGAGTTTCTACCATATAAAATACATAGAAAAATAAAAAACATAATATTATTATTGATCTTAAATTCATGTCAAATACAAGTACTAATACTATAGAGTACTATCTAAAACAGTTTAGATAAGTTTGAGAGTGAAACCGGCTAGTGGGGAGATTCTAAGCTAACTAAAGAAGTGGAGAAACCATCCAAGGATTACTATGTATTAATGATACTAAATATTGAGTTGAATAACTCTTGGATAAATTATTGGGAATATTTTATATTTCTTTAATTCATTTAAAGTTTCTTAGAATTAATTTAAAGGATTTTAGAATTTATAGGTCTTAAATAACTTGACAGATTCCATTATCGTAAGGATGAACCTTGTCTTGTGTAAGGATCATATCTTATGATTCATAAGGATGATCTAAAGGTTCATGTAAATATCATCCTACATATGGTGAATAAAAATGTTAAAGTCATGATTTGTGTAAGAATCATCCTACTTCTATGTAAGCATCATTTATTATTGCGTACGCATGAAGTCTATTTTGCATAAGCACAAAACTACTCTATTTAAGCATCATTTGGATATGTAGGTATGAATCCTTGACTGAATAACGATCATAAAATATGTATAAAAATAATATATGTAGTAATAAACCTTTTTAGGGATGATTTAGTTTTTCATAAGCATGAACCATCTTGTATAAGCATCATGCCTTAGTGAAATTTGAAAATGTTGTAGGTTGAAAACAGAGTTACCAGATTTAAAATATGAAGATGAAAATTTATAGTGATGATTAAAAAGAAGATATTAAATGTTATAAATATCTAAAACACCTAAAAGGTTATGTGATTTAAGCCTAAAAATTTTGATACCTGATCTTCGATTCATGTAGAATAAGATTAAAGTAAGAATAATTTTTGAGAGACTTTTTCAATCCTAAAATCTAAGTTTCCAATGTTTAATATTCGAATGAAAATGATGTTTGGAGATATTGAATCTATTATTTTGAGTTATAAATATCATAATTTTATCTATATCCATGATTAAATCATGATTTTGATAAGATCACATCGATGATTTACTTGATAAAGAAAAAGAAACTTTGTTGGTTTTCAAGAATAATGCAGATGAAGTTAAGCCAATGATCAAGTTATTCTTAACATATTAAATCATTATGATCATAGATAAATGAGTGAGTTATTGACCTTCATAACTGAGATAAGGTATATAAATCTGGGATAGAAGGAAGAGAATTTACTCAAGCCTAAAATTGGATAAATTCTAGTTTTCATGAATTTGGAAGTGAAGAATTAAGAAGATGCATGTGTTGAACTCCAATGATTAATCTATAACAAAAGATCTTGTGATTTTAAAAGAAGGAAAAAATATTTGATCCAGAAGTTATGAATTATATGACTAAAAATACATTTTTTTTCTAAAAATACAAGTTCTTTCAAGATGATATGAGGAGATCCACAACATTATTATTACTACAGATTTGATGTAGTCCTTGAAGAATTTGTTCTTTGTGAAATTGTCGAATTATTTTTAAAAGATGATAATGTCAAGGATATTTTTATAGAAAATATAGAAAACTTATTTAGTCAATATGAATAAGGGATAAAATAAAATAAGGGAACTTCGAGTATTTTTCTAGAGACACCCATCTGTTGCATTAAAAAAAGGAGATGTGGGAAATTATGGGTTACTTCATGTGAAATTGGTTTAATTAACTTAAATGATATCTCCTATTTATTTCCATTTATGGGAATTTAATAAAACCTTATAAAAAATTTGGGTAGTTTTATAATTTATAGAGAAGAGAAATAAAATTAATGTTATATAGGGTGTGTTGGATGTGTTATTGTATGTGATATAGATGTGTGTGTTGAGGGAATAAATTCCTCTCAAAGAAGAAGCTGTGAGTTAGTAAAGTGGTAGAATAATACCTCTTGAGGAAGAAGAGATAAATTTTTCAAACTAGTAATGAAATAGATAATTAGTTCGGTTTTGAATAATATGAATAGGAAAATAATAGAAAGAATATGTTGACTAGTTTTACCTAAACAGAACTAGTGAGTCGAGGTGGGTTGAGAAATAAGAGAATAAGAAGTGAGTGAGCAAGAAAAAAACCTGAGATTCAATGATTTATATCACCAGGAAATATTTTTAGGATCTTTTAATTTCTTTATATATTCACCAGGTAAGATATCTCTTGGGGATGCATTCTTTAGAATCTTATTTGAGAGTAGACAAAATTAAATTTTAGAATAAGAACCTAAAAGTTAAGTGGTGAACAAAGGCTAAGTTGCATGAGCTATGTTTGTAGTCATTAAGGCAGTCGAAGAAAATTTTTACTGAGAGAGAATATCATAATTTTTGAGTTTAGATACATCCTTGGAAAATTTTTTATCTACTTCAAAGGGGATAAGGAATATTAGAAGACCAACTGGTGTGATGCTAGTTTAAACACCATGGAAGGTAGTATAAATATCCCTTCACTTGTGTAATCTAGTGGAGTATTTTTCACATGCATACTATTTTTAACCTCTCACTAGTGTAATATGGTGAGAGAGTGGGTTAGTATAAAAACTACCCACTTATATGGTAATTTATAAAAATATTATATTGGGAAATATAGGACTTGGATAATAATGAGAATAATAAGGAGTAGGTTTTCCACATCAGGCCCAAACCTTATAAAAATTCTGCATGCTTTACTTTCTCACTTTATTTCATTTCATTTGGTGTATGTGGTTTGGGTGAAAAAAATAAGATCGTATTGATTATTAACTAACCATATAGGTTTAAAAAACTAAAGGGGTCTAAGAATTAAAAAAATATTTTGAATTTGGTAAAAATTGGACCACACCATCGGTCCATTGGGACTTTCAAGTGGTATTAGAGCTTAGGTTTCCTCTGATTTGGATATATTATTCTATCACAATTTAAGTCAGATTATAACAACTATGTATTATTGGTGATTATTTTTTTTCTAGTGGTTATACTGTAACTACATGAAGTGTGCATTTAAATATTTCTTAAAAAGGATTCATAAGTTCCTCAGATGGAAGATTCATCTTCTATTCTCTTCAAGGAATATTTAGAGGTCTCAGAAAATACCTTAAGAAAAATGAAGAATAAAGAGAATAAAAATATAATAAAGGGTTCAATAATGAAGTAGTAAAAACCATTAGCTATTGGTAATTAGAATGGTGAGTGTTTTTCAATTAAATCTATTGTAGATTATTCTTTTAGGGAATATAGTACATACTGTGAAGAAGCCAAATTCAATGAGTTGCTTGATGAATTTTATTATAAAATCAAATAATTTTTGAAAAAAGTTCTAATTGAGTTAGTAAGATAAATATTTTATTATATTAAGGAACTTTATGGTGATAAGTCATAAATATAGGAATAAGTTTATGCAATGGAAGAAGCATTAGAAAAAAAAAGTGAGTTGTTGTATCACTCTCACAAACATAGAGAAAGTCAAAGAAGAAATATTCACACTTTTCAAGGAAATAATTTCAATGGATAAAAAAGAGTTACAAAAGTTTTAATGTGATAAATAATTGTTTAAAAAGGTTAATAATAAGGCGTTTTATACATTGTATAAGCTTCATCAAGTCTCTATGAATTTAAAAAATGATCAATTGAAAGTAAAGTCCAATAGGATAAAGGAGTTGGATTGTTCTTAGTAAGAGACAAACAAAAATCAAGAGAATTATCTGAATAATCTGAATAAATATTATAAAGATATGGTAAATTCAATTCAAGATCATAGATACATGCTCAACATTAAATTTATAGAGTTGGATATCAAGAAGAAAAATCTAGAAAGTACCCATACATAATTCTTACAATCTATTATAAGAATAGTTGCTACCATAAGAGATTATAATAAGATCCTTACCTATAAGCAGACTCAAAATGGTTATAATAAGGGTTATGAATCATCTATTTATTAGATCTCAATAATATATTGGAAGAAGGTTCCCCGCAACACTAAAAAATGTATTTTTTCTAAATCTATTTCAATTAAATGTGTAAATTTCAAGTCAAGATATTTACAAATGTGGAAGGAGAAAAATTACATTAAATTGACCACACCATAAAGTGTGAATATATCCATATAAAATAAAATAAACTCTCTAAAACAATCTCAAAACAATGGTGAACCATTCTAAAAATAGTAAGGTATACAGTTTAGAAAATCTGGAAAAATTGCACCTAAAGTGAAAATAAATAGATTAATTGGGATATATTGGTATTTTTGGAAGTTTTTGAATAGGGATATTGAATTTTGGAACAACATGTCAAACTTTTGAGATTATATAATCTCTGAAGTAGGAAAGAGAAATTTTGAAATACAAGGGAAACCTACTGGTTCAAAGTAGACATCACAAAATTGAAGAAATTTTTCCCTGAAGAAGAAATTTGAATACTTTTAAATTTTCTATTAGTTTTTCAAAAAATGTGTACATTTATATGAGTATTATTTATATATTCTATCTTGTTTCAACTCTTTTTATAATGATAATATAAGGCCAAAACAACAGGTCAAGAATCAAAGGAAAATAAATAAGTCTTCCATGAGGAGTAAATCAATGAAGAAGACTATTGAACAAACTCCTCTTAAGAAGTCAGTGAAAAAGGTTTAAGAGGATTTCACCAAAAATAAAATATTCTTCTATTATGGTAAGAGATCCCACATCATGTACCATTAAAATATGTTCATTAATTTCAAAGTAAATGAGATCATGTTACAGTCAAAAAGGGAATCCATCTAAGATAGAGATAAAAGGATTGGATTGGTTATATACATACCTAAATAAGTGTTTGAGATGATACCTAATAATGGTATATTAAATGCTATAAATATGTGTATGGAAGCTTAAAAAGGGTTGGAAACCATGATAACAAATGCATGACTATTACTCCAGGTCAAAATAATCCATTGAATATAGAGGGAAAAGCGCTACTAATTATTATAATCAATAAAGAAAATAAAAAAGAAGGATTCAATACTAAAGAAGATGTATGTTCATGTTTCAAAAGAGTGTTTAAGAATATGGACAAATCAGTTGGAAATGGATAAGAAGTTGGATTAAGAAGAAAATAAAGAGTGTGCTCTATTATCTAAATTCAAGACTCTAAATCCAACTAAGAATAAAGTTGAATAATTTAATAATTATATTTTGTATCATGGTGAAAATATTTGAAAATTCAAAAATAATTAAGCATGAAGTGTGTTATACACTTTATATCTTCAAGAAAATGAATTTATGGGTTGAGAAATAAGTCTCAGTCTTGCCTCTACAACTAAGGAGATTATAGAAGTCCACCTTATACCTATATAAATATACTTTTAATGACATAATAGAGATTTAAGGTTAAGTCTATTGAAAATAATAACCTAATGGGGGAGCTATCAAAAATGAACAAGCTTCCATAGTTTAATCGCTTACTCATGAATTTCGAATTTTTGACATCCCCTTCAAAAATGAAGAAGGGGGCATGATTTTCATTCTCTCGTCACTATTTTGATGTATATTTATTATGTTTATCAAGGAAGAGTGATTTTATAACAAAATGGAGTAATAAATAACTTTCACTTGAAATTTTTTAATTTGAATATTCAATTTATTTTAGGTTCATGAAAATTGTTTAAAATTAGTTTGATCAACCCTTGAATAGTGCAAGTTTTAGTTAGTTACACATTCAAGTGAGTAAATAGACATATTTGTTGTTTAAATTAATCATTATTGTTTTCTAAATCAGGTTTTCCCAAGTAGACTTATAGTTAGTTGGTCGATGGAAATTTTATAAGAAGAATGTTGAATCAACATTCTCTCATAAATTTATAGGGAACTTAGAAAATGGATGAATAATAAGGGGAGAAGATTTATTTATCAAGAAAAAATATGAGAATCCTTACCTTGTGATATCAATAAATGGGAAGAATAAACTTTAAAGGCACCCAACAATGTTAATAAGGGGAGAACAACTGCCCCTCATTTTAATTTGTTATCAATAAGTGGGATAGATAAGTTTCATTGAATTTGGAAGTAAAATGGTATTGACAAAATATCCAAGGGGGTGAAGTGCCCTTGGATTTGGAGAATCTTGAGTATTATTTTTTTCAATATAAAGTATTTAAATATTTGCTAATAAGAAAAGTGTGGTTTACATTATACATGCAAAGGATATTTTATCTCATGTTAGAAAATGAAGTGAGAAGGTTGCCTCTAAATTTGGGTAAATAAGCTTGAAGTTGTTGTTATAGGAAATGCATGGTAAAGGAAAAAAGCATCATACGAGTGTTGAGATTAACTTCATTGGAATTAAAAGTACTAAGGATATGTAGTACTGTCTACAATATTTTAAGGAATACCGAGAGTGAATTTAGCTAGTGGGGAGATTATAAGCGAGATAAAGAAGTGAATAAACCATCCAAGGTGTACTAAAAATTAATTCTATTGAATATTGAGTTGAATAACTCTTGTATGAAGTATTTATAAGAGTGGATATGTCCTCAAACAATTTAAAGTTCCTTATAATTGATTTGAAGAATTTTGGAATATATAATTCTTGAAGAATACGGAAAAGTTTAGAACTATAAGGATTAAATTTATCCTACATAAGGATCATATCTTATACTTTGTAAGGATGATATTTAGGTTTTTTAAATATCATCCTACCTTGGTGAATAAAAATGGAAAATTCATCATCTGTGTAAGCATCATCCTACTGCTATGTTAGTATCATTCAATGTCGTGTACGCTTGAAGTCTACTCAGAATAAGCATAAAAATACTTTATGTAAACCTCATATGGGTATCTAGGAATGAATCATTGTTTGTGTAAGGATCATACCATCTATATAGGAATTAATATATGTACGTATGATTTGGGTTATATGTAATCATAGACCATTATATGTAAGAATCATGCCTTATTGAAATTCAAAAATGCTATAAACTGAAATAAAGAGTTTCCAAATTTAAAATATGAAGAAGGAAAATTATTTTGATGATTGAAAATAAGATCCTAAGTTTTTTCAATATAATAAAAACAAAAGGGTATATTATTCAAGCCTTAAAATTATGATATATGGTATTCAAACCATGGAGAATAAGATCAAAGCAAGAAGAATTTTTTAGATAATTTCAAGTCTGAAATCTGAGTTTATATAATTGTATATTTTAATAAAAATTATGTTTTAAGATACTAAAATAGTGATTTATGGTTCTAAATATCATTATTTTATTTATAGTTATAATTCATTCCTAAGTTTGAGAAGATCAAGTGTATGAATTACTTGATAAAGAAAAATAAACTTCATAGGTTTTCAAGAATGATGTAGATAAAGTTGAGTCAATGCTCGAGTTGTTCTTAAAATCTTAAATTATTGTGATTCAAGTTTAATAAGTGAGTTACTGATATTTATAACTAACATAAAGGAGATCAATTTGATATTTATTGATGATAATTTACTCAATTATATAAATAGATAAATTCTAGAATTTATAAATCTTGAAGTGAAGTATTCAGAAGATGCATGTGCTAAAATCCAATGATCAATACACAAAATAACTTTTGATTCAAGCTTGATAATAATGAATAATATTTTATCTATAGGTGTTAAAGGTTATATCTATAAATACATGTCATTCTAAAAATACAAGTTATTCCAAGTTGAGATGAGGAGATCCACATCACTACAGTTATTACTGTGTATTTGATGCATCCCTTGAAAAAAGTGTTTTTTGTGGAAGTGTATAATGGTTTTGATAAGATGATAATACTAAGTTTTCTATAAAGAAAACCATAAAAACTTATTTAGTAGAGATTAAGAAGAGAAAAAATAAAATAATGGTGATTCATGGTATTCTGATGGAGACACCCATATGTTGTGTAGAAAAGGGAGAGATATAAGAAATCGTGGGTTACTACATGTGAAATTAATTTAATTGACTAACATAATATCTCCTATTTATTTCTATTTATGGTAATTCAATAAGACCCTATAAAAAGTGTAGATGGTTTTATATTTCATTTATATATAAAGAAAAATAATGTTGAGAGTGTGTTGGATGTGGTATTGTGGGTGTTGTGGTTGTATGTGTTGAGGGAATAAAATCCTCGTGAAGAATAATTAGTGAGATACTTGACAGGTAGAATAAGATATATCAAGGAATAAGATATCAAGTTTACAAATCGGTGATGAAATAGATAATCTATTTGGTTTCAAAGAAGAAGAAGAGAAAGAGGATTGGAGGAAAATGTTGACAAGGTTTTCCTGAGCAGAACCGATGAGTCGAGGATGGTTGAGAAAGAAGATAGGAATAAGTTAGTGAGAAAGAACATACCTTTATATTTTGTGAGTTATATAATCAGGTAGGATTTTTATAAGTTGTTCATTTCTTTAAATATTCTCTAGGTAAGATATCTTTTTGGGCTACATTCTTGAGAATCTGAGTTAAGAGCAGCCATCATTCAATTTTATAAGAAAAACCTAAAATTTATGCAGTGAATAGAGGTTGGGTTGCATGATTTTTACTTGAATAAATTAATGAATTCAAATAATATAACATCCTAAGATTTTATATATATTCCTTGTAAATAAATTTGAATTATTTTATAGTTTGTTTTGCATGCAACCCTAAGTCAAAATGAACCACAATATATTATGGCATTTATAACCTAGATGTTGGACTGGTGGGTAGGAATAGGATTAACCACATTATGAAATATATATATATATATATATATATTCCTTAATTAAAATGTATTTATTAATGCCTAAAAATAATCATTAAATTTTAATAAAATCATTTCATGATTAAAATACTTATTTTTCAAAGAATTGTATTTTTCTACATATCATGTGTTTTTATATGTTTACTATTTAAAAATTATGTTAATAAAATTTATTGATAATTTATGAATAATCATTCATACATTATTTATCTAATGGTTACTAATTAATATAGAATCATTTTAAGGTAAAAAATAGTTATTTTTCAGAAAACTATTTTTATGTGTGCAGTGTGTTTTTATGTTAATAAATTAAATCAATCACTACTGATGTATAATTTTAATAAAATATATATCATATATTCAATAAAATACTTTAACATTTGTATAATAGTTTTTACAAGTAAAATAATAAAATTAAACCAAGTTTTCTTCTTAAAATTTGTTTTTCTAAAAAAAGGTTTTCGTTGTGTTTTTCATGTTCATTTTAAAATGAACTTTTTTACATGTATAGGAATTTAATCTGATAAAATGGTTTCCATATTTGGAATCATAATGTAAATTTTTTTAATTATTCTAATTTCATTTTTTTCATAATTAATAGTAAAAACATTAAAAATTTATTACCATGGTTAGGGTTAAAACGGGTTTATCGGGGGTTAAACTAAAAATAAGGGTAAAATTGTCATTTAAACTTTTCTGAATATTATTGTTTGGAGATATTTAGACCTTATATTATCTTACCTTTGAATTATTTTCTATTTTTTTCTACTTTCACTTGAAAGTGTCTTTATATTATTTAAATCTTTTAAGTAATTCCATGTGTGTCCCTCCCCTCACTTATAAAAGGGAACCTCTTCTCCTACCTTATTCACAAAAATTTAGCCTTTTATATCAGCTAATTTATACCCAAAAAAATTAATATCTTCTATATATTCATTCTTGATCTCCCATTTTACCCTAATACCATCCTAAAAAGGCTTAATATTTAAGCCAAATGAGGACTCTCGTAGAAGAGGTAATCGTCTCACCCAACTCTTTCAAAGTTTATTTCTTATTTTACCTTCTATAAATATATTGTATCCATACAAACATAATGAATCTAGTATTATAAATATACTAATATATTATTATTATTATTATTATGGTAAAATTGTAGCTCCTCGACCCGAGATCCACTAAGGTGGTGCCCCGAGTCAGTTGGCCACTAGGCCTCAAGCGTGCCTCCCAGTATGCCAGAGGTTTCCGAATAGCAGCAAGGGTCTAATGGAGGTAAAATGGGGAGAATATACCCCCTAGATAAGTAATAAATACAAAATAATAAATAATAAATAAATTTATCAGAATAAACAACAATTGATTATTAATAATAAAATAATGAGTGGTCATGCATGAACATGCCATAATTCACAACAACAAATATACAACAGATATAGATAAACAATATATAAAGAAAAGATAAAAGCCCCAAAGTCAATCTCCATGAGAATACTAAGTTCAAGCTCAGTCTTGTGATCCTAATCTCCCACACACATACATAACTGCACAAGTATAAACTGGGAATCTAAACCTATAGTCATAAGGTCTTTCCAAGTACCAATCAATGACCCAAAAAGGGTGTGAGATATACTCAGTATGCCACCACAAATAGTGTCTATAACAAATTCATTCTACAAATATAGGCTATAGAAGTGTGAAAATAAAATAGAAATAAATCTATAAAGATAAGTGATGAAATCTAGTCTATGAACACATGTTCTAAAAAGTAATCAATAAATGAAGGAAATTGTATACAAGAGTAAATTATTAGCTATGACATACACCAGTATATCGAGTATCAAGAAATTATGGAATATACTAAATAATCATGTATCAAACCTATGAGGTCTTGGAACTAGGGTCATTGACCAAGGAATCCTCTTTCATTCCATGCAGGTCATCTATAGTAAACTTAGTGAAATGTATTCACAAACCACACCATGACTATTTAAGTAAAATAGGGGAAATTTGAATTTTTATTCTTGGGTGTATTTCAAGGGTAAAATGGTAATTTATACTACTAATATATCTTAGATAATTTTTATTACTACTCCTTTGGTCCCAAAATTGGGTCTTTACCCTGGGATAGGAGTTTGGTGAAATTCTAAGCCATTCAAATTTTGGCTGAATATTTAATATTTAATTAATTAATTATTATTCATTCACACATATTCATTTAGTGATATATTATATTTGTAATATTGGATATGAATTCTGACTTTTTTGTTGAGTTTAGGATGGGGGTTTTTTCCTAGGAGGGTTAAAACCTTGTCTCAGGCATCAGGTCTGGGTCGGGCCCCATTTTCCCCTCTCTCCTCTTTTTCTTTTTATTTTATTTTTCTCCTTTACTCCCTTGGTGTGTCACATATTCCCCCCCCCTTGGTGATTCCTCATTCTAAGATACAAGAGAGGTATAGAAGATAGAGAGATAATAGTGAGATATGGAGAAGGAGGTGTCGTCGTGGAGCTCGGGTTGTGCTAGCTCGTCATGCGGGTGCTGTAGAATGTGGATCAGATCAAAGATTAGATGGTTTCCACCTAGAGGTAGTCCTTTTTAATGTTTCCATCATAAATACTCATATATTAATTGTTTTTTATTTTTAATCTTTCTTTTGGGTTGTTGGGGACCCCTATAGGGTCGATCTGGTGGTTTCTCGGTGAATCAGGGTGTTTTGGGGCATTCAGAGGGATTTTTATTCGTTAAATCCCAACCACACGGCATGTGGTTAGTGAACATGCATCATTTTTTCATTCTTTTTTGGGAATATGAAGTTTTTAGAAGACATACCATGTACATTAAGTACACACAGTGTAGTAGTGCTTGGCCATGTACCTAGGTATGTGGCTATGTATATGGGTAAGTGAAGTTTGGAAAGTACACACTGTGTACTCCGGGTACATGCCATGTAATAGTACTTATCCATGTGGGAATGTACTTAGGTGGACACCCATTTTAGTGGTACATCTCCAGACCCCATGTATGACCTATCCATGTACCAATACATTGTTAAACCTCATGTTTTCTCTATCCATGTAGAAGTACATGTCCAAGTATAGCTTTGAGAGTACACGCAGTGTACTCAGAAATACACAATGTGTAATTTTCTAAAAAAAGGTTTTTGGGTGTCTTTATGCACTAGAGTCAAAATTGAACTTGTGATTAGTTCATTATGATTATTTTTTCATGTATATCACAATGGGGGAATCCTTTCAGTGTTTAGAGTTCGTATGGATAGTGTTTTGGATTGATATAGATTTGTAGGAGGATTACTTTGGGTTTTCGGTTCTAGATTCTTTATGGGGTTGGGTTGTATGTTGTGAAGCCCATGTGAGGGTTTTCTCTTGTTGATCCCCTTGTATTTAGGATTCTAGGTGAGTTTTCTTAAGGTTCTTTGGACAGATTTCAGGAGGTGAGATTGAGTGTTTTCATGGAAATATCATTAGTTCAGTTGTTTGAGGTTTAGGTCCGGTCACCTGAGGTTAGAACTATTGGGAGTCTTTGAGGTGGTTTGACATCATGGGATTTCAAGTATGGATGGGTGTCATTAATTAGTGTTTGAGATAGGTTTGAGGGACCTATTTTGAGGAATTCCCTTCCGGGTGAGGTGTTGCTTAGGGTTTCCCTTCTGGGTGGGTGTTCTATGGGTTTAAGCTTAGAGAACATATATGGTTCCTTTGAGTGGGCTTGGTTATAGGTTTGGTTTTTTATATAGGATACCCTTTTAGGTTTTCCTACCTGAGCTATAGTTTTCTAGAGGATACCCTTGTAGGGTGTCCTGTTTGTGTTGAGGTTCTGGGAACCGTGGTGGGTGCCCTGTGTTAGTTGTCCTGTGATATGGTTGGTGCCGGTTTTAGCAGTTTTGGTTGGAGGGTACATGTGGTAGATGACCATGTGGCTTGATTAGTGGCTTGGATTTTTGAGGTTGTTCTTGTTTAAGAATTTTTAGAGATAAGACCTTTTGGATATTATTGGAATTGGCATTTTCCCTGAGATTGATTTTATTTCTCTCCTCTACTGGTTGGTTGGTTGATATGATATGGTGATAGGGAGATAATGGATGGTATGGATTAGTGAAATTTTTTTATATTGGATATTAGGTCTAGGTTTAGTGGACCGTGGAGGCTATAGCACTCATGGGTCTTAGTTTATAGGTTTGGTGCCTACTTAGGTAGCATGAAGATGTGATGACAGGTTCATTCACCCATTAGGTTATGTAGAAATTTTGGGCATGGTAGTGTACCCTGAGGTCGATAGGGAGTCTCTAACAGTAGTTTAGATCAGACCATTGGAGTCATAGTTCCTAGTATATAAACTTGGTGTTTTGATTCCGAAGATGATATCCTAGATTCTGGAATGTGTACTTGTCCTTGCATTGGACTTTGGAGCTCCTTCCTGATTAGAAGGATTCACTTGATGTTGTGGTTGTGTGGTCCATTTTTGTAAATTCCTCTGAATGGTGCTAGAGAGAGGGTATTTTTACATGTGGATGTCATACTAGAAAATAATTTTTTATATTTTAATTTTTTTATCCATTTTTTCTATCCTTTGTCTATATTTTATGTTGGTATTAATGTTCAGTTAGGCTGGACATGATTCATATTACATGAGCATATTATGATAGCAGATATTAGGACCACCATTGGGGGTGGCCTACTGAGATTTTTTTCTCACCCCTTACGTGTGTGCCTCAGTGTATGTGTATACCTCATGTCTACTTTCAGGTTGAGCATATGATTTAGTGGATCAGGTGGAGGCCCAATGTTGCATGTTTGAGAAAATCCAATCATGTGGATTCTTTATTTCACACTAGAGTTGTCCATCCATCATAGATACTGGGTATGTGGTTTGGCTTGAAGTAGTAGTAGAGCCTTGTGTATTTATTTTCCTTTATTTTTATTCTGTATTTGGTTGGCTCAGTGGGTGAGCAGTGTTTGTGTTCCTTGTCCTTGAGTCTATATACAACATTCTATTTATTACATTTATTTCAGTTATTTATTTTTTATGAATAATCTTATGTTCATCGATTTGTAGATGTTTAGTTTATTTCTTCCATTACTACACTCTGATATGAGTTTATAGTCTCCCCAATGTATCCTATTAGGCCCTTTCTTATATTCTGTAGCCTCTGGAATATGGGGAGGTATGATTGAGGCCTTGTTGCGGGTTGGATCAAGTGTCAGGTCAGGTCGACCTAGGATGGTTCATGACACAATGGTATCACATCATTCTTTTTATTTGTCTTACTGTTTGGGGAGTTGGTAGATAGTATATTTATGAATATTTCAAATCTTGTGATAGATACCATATTGGTGAGTCATGAACACCTATTTTAGTTGTAAGTCCAAGTTATCGGGGTTCTGGGATTGTTTCTCTTTGTTTTCACTATTATGGTTCTATGATTTCCACCATGAGTGATATGCTTGTGTTTTTAGACTTTATGATTTCTGAGTTTTTGGATATTGTCTTGATAATAAGAGTTCTTTATTCATTCATCATTCTAGGAACATAGGATGCATATTCCTAACTGTGTGTGTTTTTACTGACAATAGATATTCAGTTGTTAAAAGTGTAAGAAATTTTTTATATGGTTTTTTCTCTTATAAGTACTTGGTGGAATTATGCTCAACTAAATAGTAATTTTTATTGGATAATAGGTCATGTGGATCTCTTGGAGATATGTTCTATAGTGGTAGATATGTATTCCCTTCATCTAGGGATGCATGGAATCCCTTACGGGTTGGTGCATGATTTTTGTGTGCCCCGCTATTAGTGTTGGTTTCTCGATGAAGTAAAGGATTCCTGGGAGATTTTTGGTTGGGGTTTAAGTTTCCATGAGGTTATGGTATCCTTGATAAGTTTTTTGGTGAGTCTGGGGATTCCTAGGGCGTGTGTGGTGGAGCATTGGGATTGATTTTGGTCTATTGGTTTTGTTGTTGGATTCATGGTTTTATAGAAGGTTGAGAGGGAAGGTTTGGTTGGATACCTAGCCCTATTGGTTCTTATTGAACTTTGGGTATCATACTAGGAGTGTGGTTTGGTTCTTGTGGTTTTTGGATATACACCCATGTGGAGGTTGGTCATATTGGTGGATCTTGACATGAGGTAGATGCCTTGTTTCAGAAGAGGAGTGTCGAGGGTTCTCTAGTTTTTTGGGACTAGCCTACATGTAGAGCATGTCCAGTGGGTTTAGGCATGTTATCATAGGTTATTTATATCATGGATCATTTGATCATGAGTGTTTTTAAGAGGGTTTTCAAAGGATCACTTTTATTTGATAAGGAGAGTGGTGGCTAGCATGGATTTTTTTTTTTGGAGAAATCCTTGTTGAGTAAAGGCATGTGAATGTTGGTTAGGTGTAGTGTCGGTTCGGCTATGTGGGTTTTGTGAGAGTTATTTTAGTCTTGAGGAATCCATATGTTGGGTAGTGAACCATTGGTTTTTATAGTTTGTGCTCCTTGTTTTAAGAGGTTCGTTGGTCATGGGGTTGTCATTCCTAGTGGTTTAGGAATGGGTGGAAGTTGGTGTTCCATGTTGACATTCTGGTGTTAGCGGTTTGGCCACGTCCATCCACTACATTTGGTAGTGGAAGGAGCATGGGGTGTGAAGTTTTTTGCTTGGTATATGGGTGATGATAAGGATACTCTTGTAGTGGAGAGCATCAGATTAGTCATGGTTGAATGCCCCTCATGTTGGGGGTGTCATTGGCACTGTGAGACCAGTCAGTGGGTTGTCATGGTAGTGTTGGAAGCATAGATGTTTGGGGTGAAGGTTAGTAGTTGGTTAACCAGAAAGGCTTCTCAGGGGTGAAAATCATTTATGGTGGGGATCTTATCACAAACCGCATCGTGACCGTTTAAGTGAAATAGGGTAAATTTTAATTTTTACTCTCAGGTGGATTTTGAGGTTCAAAATGGTAATTTATTTTATTATTATATCTTAGATAATATTTTTGGCCACTCTATTGGTCCTAGAATAGTGTGTTTACCCTAGTAAAAAAGTTTGTTTTAATTCCGAGATGCTCGAATTTTGGCCGAATATTTAATATTTAATTAATTAAATATTATTCATTTGTTCATGTTCATTATAACGACCCACACTTTTCATACATATATATTACATCTAAATTGATGAATATTAATTACATAACATAACAAAACCATTCCAAAACCATATGGGTTTAGTGTCTTTGGAAACTTGGAAATATAAACAATTGGTTCATAAAAATCTATATCATCTCCCCAAATTTCTTCACATCTAGAACCCTTCTTAGATATATCCTACTTTAAACCTTTCTTCATAACCTAGTGAAAAGGAAACATAATAAATGGGTGATATCATATGATTGGTAAGGGTAAAAAGGGAGATATCAATCATAACATAAGCATAAGGGCATAATAATATGAGCATAACATTTGAAAATTATAACCTACATATCAAATATCATAATCTTGAGTCATGGAAAAAATCATATAAGTTCATAAGACATGAATCATAATAAATCATTATCCATGAGAGAATAATATTGTAATAAGACATGGAATGTTGCATACACATAAGAATAGAAAATAATTTCTTTAGTAGTCATGGATATTTTATAAGACTATCATAGTGGAATGGGTTCACTCCACAAACCATAGTATTAGTAAAGGTTCACTCTCAATACTATCATAGTAGACAAAGTCCCTTATTGAACTAGTTTCACTTCCCATTCCAGTCATGTCTTACTGAATCAAGTTCACTCCCCATTCCAATCTTGTCTATCTCATGAGAAATAAATCATTACCCAATGCATTAGAGGGAGATATAGGTCTCACATATCACATAATAAAAAACATACATATTTGTTCTATAAGAACATAAATCATTTCATCATATCAGAACCCATAAAAATAAATGGGTTTCATAAACATTTCATCATAGCATAACCCATGGAAAAGAAATGGGTTT
Source organism: Viscum album (assembly GCA_963277665.1). Lineage (NCBI taxonomy): Eukaryota > Viridiplantae > Streptophyta > Magnoliopsida > Santalales > Viscaceae > Viscum > Viscum album. The sequence goes on along the minus strand of OY728160.1, from coordinate 251,968,900 downwards.
CATAAATATCATTCCATCATAAACATAAACTAGCCATAGAAAGAATAAAAATAGTATCCTTGAATCATAACCCCAATAGAGCATAATTAAACTCAAATAATGTTATTTGAGATAAAAATGATTTTTTTAAAGGATCACTTGAAATAATTCTTAAAGAAAATATTATTTCTATTTTGAAAACATTTTTTTAAAATTAAACTCAATTATAAAAGGAAAAAATTTCTTTAAAAATAAACTTTTAATATTGTAAAGGAATCTTCAAGTCATTAAGGCATCATGACGGTGGAAAAATATACTCATGTTGTATAAGTTAAAAAAACATTCCTTCCATATTTTTGTTAGAAAATGAAAAAATGAATATTTTCAAAACATTTTTTAAAAATCCAAGCATGAGTAAAAATTAATTTAAACAACCATAATAGAATAGTTAAAATATTTTCAGAAATAATTTTAGAAAACAGGAACATGGAAGAAAAGGGGAGTTTTAAGGGAAACTTTAAAAAAACTAAAAGAAAGCCTCATATAAATATCATATAATTAAAGTGATAATTAATAAAATGAATACAACATAATATAATAAAAATTCATACCAAACATAATCCTAACATGTAATAATCAATGAATTAGAAGTTTAACCCAATGAATGGAAATTGAGTTAAGAAATCTCTTACCACTTTGTAATCAGTTGAATCGTATTCCCCATAAAAGTAATAATTATCAAATGAAACATTTAATAATATAAATATAATGAGATTCATGATATGATATATCCAAGGGTAGTATATACACCACACATAAGAAATAAGTGGTGAATAAGGAATGTATCACACAGAAGTAAAAGTGAGACGAGAAACCCTTACCCCATGCTTCACTTTAGTTTTTTGTACTTTAACCTCCTATATAAAGGTTTAAAAAATGTTATTAATTAATTAAAGAACCATATTCATATTTATAATACCATATATGATACTTTTTACCATATTATCACCCTTTCATTAATAATATTTCATTATTTTCATTGTTTTGGGTGTGTTCGTTTCATGGTTTTATGGTTGGTTCACTTGTGTATAGTTATGGATTTTCTTGTAAAATGGAAATAAAACTCCAAAAGTGAAATTAAATGTTATTAATGAACTTATATAAGTTTAAATTATCCCATATATCATTTTTTTCTTACATTAGTATGATTAATTTGATAAAATGTTAATGATAAATGTTTACTTTATTTTGGCGGTTTTTCCAACCATAACGAACTAGTTTCATTTTATTTAATAATATGTTTCTATATTAGTTAGAGAATATTAAATAGGTTATAATATACCAATTAAAATATTATTTAACCATAATAATAATTTTATGATAATCCTTTTAATTTAGTAATAGAAAATTAATAAAATCATTATCTACGGAGACAGTTAACCGCCATAATTTGGACAATGGTTTCGTTTATTTAAATAAGAGGGTGTAATAAAAGGGATGGATATAATATATTCAATTAAAAATATAAAATTAAAGTATATACATTATAATTGAGTTATTATTCCTTTATGGATGAATTATATGAGGATAAGGTAGAAAAAGAAAAGAAATTATGAGTGGTTGTTTGAGAATGTTACCTCTTGAATATCACCTCATTGAAAGATCCCTTAAGAAACTTGGAATTTGTATTTGAGTGATACTAGTAGACCTTGGAGATGGGAGAGTGGGTATTAAATTTTTTGGAAGATATTTTAATAGGTTAAAATCTTTTTATGAGTAAGGTGTAGGTGATGGGTGGTATTTATACTTGAGGAGGTGTGGTTTTAAGTAATTAAATAATGATTATTTTATATTTAAAGCCAACCACATTTGGGTGAAAATAATTTAAATGAATTTTGATGATAATTAATGTTTTAAGGGATGTTTAAGTTTTATAAATACATCAAACACCCATTTAATATTTTAGTTTTTAGGTATTTTAAGTTTTTACCTTTTTAACATTAACCCACTACATTATTTTACCTGTAATGCAGTAATTTTTTTTACCATGGTAAATTTTTTATGCCAAAAAATAAAAAATGACCTTATAACCTAATTCGTACCACATGATTATAAATATGGAATACATTTTTAAAAATTCAAAACAAAAAATGTTACAAAATTACATTTAAAATTAAACTGTCAAAACGAAACTAAAATCAGTTTTTTTGGAAAAATGTGTTTTTAAGCCCAAAAATGTGCTTATACCAAAATATGGTACAAATGTTTTTTTAAATGTAATTAATTATATTATATATAACTAAAAATTACTTAAGTTAATTTAATATAATTTTAAAATCATAAAATTAATTTTAAATATAAAGAAAATGAGGGTTTTATAAAAATCGGTATTTTTTACTATTCAATGAAAAATTAAACTTTTCATAAAATTATAAAAACTTAATCCTAAGATAATTTTAACATGATGAATCCAAAAATGATTTTAATTTTATCAAATAAATTTTCTGAAAGTTTTAAAAATTTATTATATTTATTTTCTCATAGAAAGTAATATAAATTGTTTTTTGAAGAAAACGTATATTTGAAGAACAAAATTACTTTACTAATGTAACGCCCTGACCCCAGTTACCCAAAGTCGGTTCTTTATTACATAAAATTGGCATGATTACAAGGAATCAAGTACCAAAGGACCGATCAGTTTAGTATTCTTGGAAACAAGATACATACATAAGTTCAACATTACAACTTGAAAAGATATACAAAACTAATTTATTCCATTAGAAACATCCAAGCCTCCTAGATTATGCATAAAAGTCACTCGTAACTAACTTTTTCATATCCTGGGAAAACGAAACACAAGAAAATGGTGAAATCAAACACTTAGTAAGGGTAAGAAATACAGCAGAAGATAACATAAACATTAGGCACGTTGAATAATTCAAAACATATGAATTTACAAATAATAAACATCAACACTTAATGGAAGGAATATGAGCTGAGTAAATAATGCCATAATAAAACATAGTCATGGGTGTTCTACTATTCTAATAACCACACGATCCATCAATATTATTTTTATAATGAAGGAATGTATAATTCCGGATATTCTGAAACATTTTGTCAAGGCCTCGGCCAAGACGTCTAAAAATGATTAAGGCCTCAGCCAAAACCATATATCAAAAATTGGGAAAGGCCTCGGCCAATTCCAAGTCTAATTGTCTCATGAGACCTAACAATACATAAAGGAGCTATATCTGGTTCCACCCATCACTTACTAAGTCCAATACATTCCTCATATGAAAGGGTGAAACATAATCTAAACATTCGTATTAAAACTAGCATACGAAATGTCAATATTTAAATCACAAACCATGAATGGTACAGTAAAACATAGATCAATTAATACAATATGGATGATTTTATTATGATAAATCAACCATAATAAAGAATAAAATACACTAAATGATATTGACATAGATGAAAATAGTCATTAAAACTATTTGAGAGAAATATCACCTTTTTTGTGAAAACATTTAAATGTTGCACTATTTATCAAAGAAGTCATTTAAAAGAGATTTTTGAATAAAAGTGTCTCATACCACTATGAAAATTTTAAAAGGAATTTTAATTTTAAAACATTAATGTCCATATAAATCAATCCTTAAAAACATTTTTAAAATATGGACATTAATGATAAATATTTAGAAGAATAAATTTTTAAAACATTTAAAATGATATTTTAGTTAGAGAGCTCCTAACCAAATAAGAGACGCTTGAATACAAGTAATTAAGTAATAACATTAATCAAAATATTATAATATCACGAGAATAAAGGGATTCATGATATAATATGTCAAAGGACAGTATATACACAATTTAAAAGTGAATTGGTGCATAACGATAAAGAGGTCTCAAAGGAATGTAAATTGAGACGAAATACCTTATAAAGACTGTATCCTTAGATTAAGGATAAATAAATGAAATAATTATGTGGGAAAAATATAAATACACTCAATATAATTGTATATTCAGTGTAAATCAATCAGATTACATTCACATATATTCTTTTAAAAACAAAACCAATGACTTTGATGTTTAACTCAATGAATGGAAATTGAGTTAAGATTACCCTTAACAAGTTTATATCAATAGAATGTGAATTTATCAATGGAGTGATTATGTGTATCAAAGTTATATCCACATAAAGGGGAGTTTAAATTACTACATAAATAATAAATAGTGATTCCACACATAATCTTGGAGTAAAATAATCAATAAAGTATTCGTAAAGTCCAATGAGTGGAAATTGAAATTTGAAATTCCCTTAGCGATTTGGTAACTTAAAAAACATACACCCCATGAAATAAGTATCATACAATAAAGATTTAAATACCCATAAATTAAATTATATTACACAAATAATAAAATCATGGGCAATACATACACCACACAAAAGGAAATAGTGGAAATATAGCATGAATCTCACGGGAATAAGAAGTGAGATGAAAACCCATTACCTTGTAATTTTCCTTGGTCGAGGGTATCTTAACCTCCTATATAATAGTTAAATCATTGTTATTAAATTATAAAATAACTACATACATAAATATGATATCATATATGATCTTCTAATATTTCTATATTAATAATATTTTAGTATTATCATTGTTTCGGGTGTTAATTGATTCATTTCATTTATATATTTTGTTATGTAAGTCATGTTTGTTATGGATAGGATGTATTTGATTCATATCCATAACGATATTATGTTATTAAATATTATTTTTAATAATCAAATGAAAATTATTCTTGAATAGGTACAATGGGGAATGAATCTCATTGCGTTCGTGGAGACGGTAATCCGTACGTACACACGAACGCTACTTCCATTTTTTTATTTTAAAAGGAAAGAAAACCAAATGATACATAGGCATATTATTATTCCAATATAATATAATATTTTATATATGTTATTTATGTTTATTAACACCATAATTTATACGTCCCATGTATGGTATGAACGAGTCATATCACTTTGAGGGGGCGGTAGTCCGCACTTCCTCAAATGAAATTATCGTATATATACAACATGAAAAGAATAAGGGTATGCTATAAAATATAATTAAATAATCTTATAGATAAAATAAATATCATAAATATCATATATAATTACAGTTCCATCATAATGGAAACCATAATAGGTGGTAGTAGAAGATTGAGCAATCATCGTTTCGTGAGACAGTAATAAAGCTATTTTAGGGGCTAGATAAGTAAAATAAAATAAAAAAACTTAAGACGGGATGTTACCTTTAAATCGAGTAACTCACTTTGGTTTGAACCAAAAGGCTTCCTTGAAGTGCCTTATGCCTAAGTTAAGGATTCTAAGAGAAATAGAGGGATGTAAGGATCTTATTTGGGCAGATTTTGGACGAGCCAAGGGTCTTGAGAGGTGTGAGATATGAGTTAGAAGTGAGGGATTTTTATAAGGGGGAGGAGGGGCTCTTTAGGAAAGTTTAAAAATATTATTTTATTATATAATTATTTTCAATTTATAAAGTTCCAAAACTAGTTAAAGTATAATATAAGATGACTCATGTTATAAATAAAATCATCCATTAAGAATTTGACAGGTTTTGGATATTTTTTTAATTTTTTTAATCTTATTTATTTAAATTATTTATTATTGAGGTAAACACTGCATCATTATTGTGTCATAAATAATTTTATTTATTTGATGTCTAAAAATTATAAAAAAAATAAAATTATGTAGGAAATTTTTTTATCTTTAAAATTAATATTTATATTCTAAAATATAACTTATATAACCCCATGTAAAAAATATTTTACTAAAAGATATATGGTTATGTCATTTTTGTCTTCACTTTAAAATAATTAATATAAAGTGTCACTATCACTCTCAAGTGGCTCCATGGGGTCTCAAAATCGACCCAAGGATGAATATGGTCATATATTTATCAACCAATAGTAATATGACATATGTTAGGTTAATTTAATATTATTATAATATTATTTTTTACCCTTATTTACCAGATTTACCCCTTTAACCACGGTAAATAAAATATTTACTGAAGTAAATATTCATAATGTCTAAAAATAAAAGTAACATATTTACACAATTTGGACCTCCTGATTCAAAATATGGAATCCATTTTTCCAAATTCAAAACACATAAGTGGAATAAATTAATTTAAAATTAATTCTCATTGTCAAAACAAAGAGTGTGTTTTTAAGAAATAATAACTATCAAAAGATTGGCACTTGTTTGTGTCCAATTTCTAAGTGAAATTACTTCCAATGAACAAAATTATATTAAATGGTAAAAATATAATATAATTATACTTTAAAACCATTCAAAAGTATAATTTAACACTATAAATTATTTTAATTAAAAAAGATGTTTTCAATTAAAAATTAGTATTTTTCATTATTCATCAAAATATGAAAGTTATCAGAAAAACACCAAAATTTTATCCAAAATAAATTTGTATGTCCTGATTCTAAATAAGAAGTTTATTTTTTTCAAATTTAATATAAAAATGTGTCAAATATTGTATTTAAAAAGGGTTCTCTATTAAAATGCGGTAAAATTGTATTTTTTGAAAAATACTTCTTTTATCTGAAAAATTGAATTTGTTCTTATATTATGTCTAAAAAACACATAATATGGATTCTAAAATTATATGGAGTATATAAATTTTAAAATTCAGTTAATACTATTCATAACTACTTTTTGAACGGCTAGTTTGGTAAGCTGTGGTGCGCTCAAACTCGATGTCGCACGTAGCGCAAGCTATTGAATTACTTTAAAGAAAATAACTTACTATGAAATATTAAGGTGTTATATTATTCCCCCCTTTTGTAAATTTTGTCCTCGCAATTTTTAAAATTGGGCTTTCGAACTTCATTTAAAGTCCCACATCGTAAAAAGAGTTAATTAAACAATCACTTTAAAAGAAAGAAAGATAAGTACAAAGGTCACCCGAGATAACCCATACTAGGATTCCATATAAGAAAACATGGATATGGAAGATAAAAAAAAGTGTCAAGTTCTGATGGATAGTGATAAAAAACATTATCAGGAGAAATTTAACAACAAGAGAACTATAAACTTGTGATGGGATAAACGGTCATTAGTTTCCTAGTAGGAAAAGTAAACAGACCATGTTTTTTTTGTTTTAAGTTCCATTTCATAAAGTTGAGGAATTTATTTATGATATTTACTAAGAACATAAAGTTATATACTTACTTTTTAAGTAAAGTTTCATTATTTAATAAATTTCTACCACTAACTCGTCTTTTTCTTCAAACGATGAGTATTCAAGATGACTTGGTTACACCTGAAGTGCTAGAATCAACTTCTAAAGAATCACATGATCTACAAAGGATAAACTATATATTTACCTTGTCTTTAGAGATTAACCAAAACCAAAATGGTTAGTACAAGATCAGATGATCCCCAAAAAGGATAATCCTTTAGAGAAAGAAATATTAATTGTAATTTCTAAAATTAAACCAACAATACCCAAAGTTCAATAAATACCATTCAATAAACAATTGTCTTTAAAATCCTTCAATATAATCTAAACTAACATTGAAACCCAAAACTTAGAAGAATTTTATTACGTAGTCTTCCACGTTAAATTGTATCTCCAAATAACATCGACTACTCTTAAAGTTTCATACTTAAAAATAATTAACCTAATCACATATTCTCTATGATAGGTTAATCATTTCCATAAATAACCCAAATCACTATAAATCCATAATAAAAACATAGATAAAAATCCACCATTACTCCTCAAATGAAATCCTATAGTATTCTATTTTTCTTAGGCATATAGTGTTCCCAACAGAGCGAACGTCTTCCAAAATAACATTTATCACTTAATCACTAAATAATTTTCCTATACTAAGGATATCCATTTGATAAGACATTAGATCCCAAATCAACTTATTATTGATTAATAAAATCATTTAACTAAAAAAATAAGCCACACTAATCAGGGACTTCATGTAGTCTAGTGGTAGGTGATAAATCCCAATCGCACTCTAGTTGTGGGTTCAATTCCTACATCTTTGTCCAATGCGACAGGTTGTTACAAAGTCTGCGTGTTGTCCTTTTTCAGAAACTATATTTTATAAAATTCCCAAAATGAGATAAATTCTTCAAAATAACTATAACATAATTTCACCACAAATGTTATCTCATACCTCATATTTTCATCCCAAAATTTAATAACATGTAATTGCATCAAATTTAAGGATCATATAAACCCAAATGGTTATTTATAACTATATCAACAATAGAAAAGATAATTCTTCCTAAAATAGAATTTTCACATAACAAACTACAGGGTTACACATACAAGAGAAAAGTCTTTCAAAGTAATCCCATCAACAAAGAGCACTAATGCTTTTAAACATTTCACCATCCATTTATTTCCACATAGGTTCTTCCTTGACCAAGAGGTTATCCTGTAAAATAGGGCATTCACTCAGGTAATTATTAGGTCCCCTACATTTACGGAAAATGAATGTAAATGGATTCTTGGGATCATTTTTATTTTTTTCCATAGTACTCTTCATTTTTCCTCATAAATTCTTTACTTTATTTCCTTCTTTCCCACACATAAAGCATTTATTTGTTCCATTGAGACACTTACCTAGGTGTCTCCTTCCACACTTACTACATGATGGAAATTGGGCTTTCTTTTCTCCAAGGTCTCCACTGCTAGAGATCTTATCATTCACCACCTTTCTCTTCTTTGTTGAGTCTGGGAGTTGGTTAATATATATGTTGTTGACCATATTTTTGGAAAACTGATTCAGTGTGAACACGATATCTTTTACACCTATCGTCATTCCATTTCATTTCTCATTTCCACCACCTTTCCCACCTTTTACATCATGTCCAATATTACTATGACTTCCTTGGAATCCAACCATTGACTAACACAAGAAATCATATTGTGAGTCATAAAATAATTTAGATAATATCATAACACCTTATTTTCAATCTAAAACACCTTATAATTAACCAAGGTTATTTATTCTCTTCTTATATTAAAATCCTTCAAATCAGTTTGTAAAGAAAATGTGAATTATCCTAAGCATATACCCTAGGAGTGTCGTAACCAAGAGTACAGCAAGGTTTTTTTTCATGTACCATGATACCCTGGGTCAAGCCCGAAACTCCTTGTTAGTGTTTTCACTCCTAGGTACATCTATGCCAGAGCCGCCTCTACCTGCTCGTATCCAGACAGGGATGTTTTTCTTGGAAAATCCACATAATATTTACATTACCAAAAAATTTGGATGTTTTTCTATACTAATCCTCAATGTCTATCTTAGGGTAGTGTGCTCTAATAAGAGTTTATCTAAATCTAGTTTCCAAGTTTTTTATTAAACTTCTTCTGATACCAACTGTAATGCCCCAACCCTAGTTACCCAAAGTCGGTGCTTTATTACATAACATTGGAATGATTATAAGGAATCAAGTCCCAAAGGACCGATCAGTTTAGTATTCTTGGAAACAAGATACATACATAAGTTCAACATTACAACTTGAAAAGAAATACAAAACTAATTTATTCTATTAGAAACATCCAAGCCTCCAAGATTATGCCTACAAGTCACTCATAACTAACTTCTTCATATCCTGGGAAAATGAAACATAAGAAAGGGGTGATCTCAAACGACCAGTAAGGGTAATCAATACAGTAGAAGATAACATAAACATTAGTCATGTTGAATAATTCAAAACACATGCCTTTACAAATAATAAACATGAACACTTTATGGTAGGAATATGAGCTGAGTAAATAATGCCATAATAAAACATAGTCATGGGTATTCTACTAGTCAAATAACCACATGATCCATCAATATTATTTTCATAATGAAGGAGTGTATAATGTCGGACATTCTGAAACATTTTGTCAAGACCTCGTCCAAGACGTCTAAAAATGATTAAGGCCTCGGCCAAAACCATATATCAAAAATTGGGAAAGGCCTCGACCAATTCCAAATCTAATTGTATCATGAGACCTACCGATGCATCTAGAAGATATAGAGGGCTCCACCCATCACTTACTAAGTCCAATACATTCCTCATATGAAAGGTTGAAACATAATATAAACATTCGTATTAAAACTAGCATACGAAATGTCAATATTTTAACCACAAACCATGAATGGCATAAAAATAGCACATCCTCAGTCAAACATAGCTCATTTAATACAATATGGATGATTTTATTATGATAAATCAACCTCAATCAAGAATAAAATATACTAAAGGATATTGACATAGATTAAAATAGTCATTAAAACTATTTGAGAGAAATATCCCCTTTTTCGTGAAAACATTTAAATGTCGCACTATTTATCAAAGAAGTCGTTTAAAAGAGATTTTTGAATCAAAGTGTTCCATACCACTTTGAAACTTTTAAAAGGAATTTTAATTTTAAAACATTAATTTACATATAAATAAATCCTTAAACCCATTTTTAAAACATGGACATTAATGAGAAATATTTAGAAGAATAAATTTTTAAAACATTTAAAATGATATTTTAGTTAGAGAGTTCCTAACCAAATAAGAGATGTTTGAATACAAGTAATTGAGTAATAACATTAATAAAAACATTATAATATCATGAGAATAAAAATATTCCTGATATAATATGTCAAAGGACAGTATATACACTATATAAAAGTTAATTGGTGCATACCGAAAAAGAGGTCTCAAAGGAATGTAAATTGAGATGAAATACCTTATAAAGACAGTATCCTTATATTAAGGATAAATCAATGAAATAATTATGTGTGAAAAATATAAATACACTCAATATAATTTCATATTCAGTGTAAATAAATCATATTACATTCACACATATTCTTGTAAAAACAAAACCAATGACTTGGATGTTTAACTCAATGAATGGAAATTGAGTTAAGATTACCCTTAACAAGTTCATATTAATGGAATGTGAATTTATCAATGGAGTGATTATATGTATCAAAGTTATATCCACTTAAATGGTAATGGAAATTACTACATAAATAATAAATAGTGATTGCACGCATAATCTTGGATTAAAATAATCAATGAAGTATGCGTAAAGCCCAATGAGTGGAAATTGAAATTTGAAATTCCCTTACCGATTTGGTAACTTACGAAACATACACCCCATGAAAGAAGTATCATACAATGAAGATGTAAATACCCATAAATTAAATTATATTACACAAATAATACAATCATTGGCAGTACATACACCACACGAAAGGAAATAGAGGCAATGTAGCATGAATCTCATGGGAATAAGAAGTGAGATGAAAACCCCTTACCTTGTACTTTTCCTTGGTCGAGGGTATGTTAACCTCCTATATAATAGTTAAATAATGGTTATTAAATTATAAAATAACTACATACATAAATATGATATCATATATGATCTCTTAATATTGCCCTATTAATAATATTTTAGTAGTATCATTGTTTCGGGTGTTAATTGATTCGTTTCATTTATATGTTTTGTTACGTAAGTCATATTTGTTTTGGATAGGATGTATTTGATTAATATCCAGAAAGATATTATGTCATTAAATATTATTTTTAATAATCAAATGAAAATTATTCTTGAATGGTTACGATGGGGACTGAATCTCATCGCGTTTGTGGAGACGGAAATCTGTACGTACGCACGAACGTTAATTCCATTTTTTTTTAAAAGGAAAGAAAACCAAATTATACATAGGTATATTATTATTCTAGTATAATATAATATTTTATATATGTTATTTAAGTTCATTAACACCATCCTTTATGCGTTCCATGTATGGGATGAATGAGTCATATCACTTTGAGGGGGCGGTAGTCCGCACTTCCTCAAATGAAATTATCATATATATACAACATGAAAAGAATAAGGGTATTCTATAAAATAGAATTACAGAAGAGTATAGATAAAATAAATATCATATATAATTACAGTTACATCATAATGACCACCATAAGGGGTGGTAGTAGAATATTGAACAATCATCGTTTCGTGAGGCAGTAGTTCGCCGTCCACAGAAACATTATGTTCTATACCCATTAAATGGAGGTGTGGGTAAGTGTAGTTCAAATAATTCTCATAAAAACAACATAGTATATTTAGGATACTGGTTTTTTTATAAAATAAAGTAATAAATAGATTTTAGGGGGTTGTATAAGTAAACTAAAATAAAAGAACTTAAGAGGGGATGTTACCTTTAAATCGAGTAACTCCCTTTGGTTTGAACCAAAAGGCTTCCTTGAAGTGCCTTATCCATAAGTTGAGGATTCTAAGAGGAATATAGGGATGTAATGATCTTATTTGGTAAGATTTTAGATGATCCAAGTGGCTTGAGAGGTGTGAGAGATGAGTTATAAGTGAGGGATTTTTATAAGGGGGGAGGGGCTCTTTAGGAAAGTTTGAAAATATTATTTTATTATATAATGATTTTCAGTTTCTAAAGGTCAAAAACTCATTAAAATAGAAGATAATATGACTAATGTTTGAAATAAAATCATCCAATAATAATTTTACAGGTTTTGGATATTGTTTTAATTTTTATAATCATATTTATATAAATCATTTATTATTGAGGTAAACACTACATCATTATTGTGTCATAAATAATTTTATTTATTTGATGTCTAAAAATTATAAAACAAATACCATGATGTATTAAATATTTTTATATTTCAAATCAGTATTTATATTATAAAATATAACTTATATAACCCCATGTAAAAAATTTTTTACTGAAAGATATATGGTTATGTCATTTTTGTATTCACTTTAAAAATAATTAATATAAAGTGTCACTATCACTCTCAAGTGTCTCCATGGGGTCCCAAAATAGACTCAAGGATGACTATGGTAGAATATATATCAACCAATAAGAATATGACACATGTTAGGGTAATTAAATATTATTATAATATTAATTTTTTACCCTTATTTACCGGATTTACCCCTTTAACCACAGTAAATAAAATATTTACTGAAATAAATATTCATAATTTATAAAAATAAAAGTAAACTATTTACATAATTTGGACCTCCTGATTCAAAATATGGAATCTATTTTTTCAAATTCAAAACCCATAATTGGCAGAAATTAATTTAAAATTAATTCTTGTTGTCAAAACAAAGAGCGTGTTTTTAAGAAATAATAACTATCAAAAGATTGACACTTGTTTGTGTCCAATTTCTAAGTGAAATTACTTACAATGACCAAAATTAGATTAAATGGTAAAAATATAATCTAATTTTACTTAAAAACCATTCAAAAGTATAATTTAACACTATAAATTATTTTAATTAAAAAGGTTTTTTTCAATTAAAAATTAGTATTTTTCATTATTCATCAAAATATGAAAGTTATCTGAAAAACACCAAAATTTTATCCAAACAAAATTTTTATGTCCTGATTATAAATAATAAGTTTATTTTGTCAAATTGAATATAAAAAAGTGTCAAATGTTGTTTTTAAAAAGGGTTCTCCATTAAAATGCGGTAAAATTTCATTTTTTGAAAAATACTTATTTTATCTGAAAAAATTAATTTGTTCTTATATTATGTCTAAAAAACACATAATATGGATTCTAAAATTATATGGAGTATATAAAATTCAAAATTCAGTTAATATTATTCATAAACGCTTTTTGAACAGCTAGTTTGGTAAGTCATGGTGCACTTAAACTCGGTGTCACGTGTAGCGCAAGCTATTCAATTACTTTAAAGAAAATAACTTATTATAAAATCTTAGGGTGTTACAACTAAAAATTAAGTGTTTAATTATTAAGAATTAATTAATACATTAAAAATGAGTTGAAAATTATATATTTCATAATGTGGTTAATACTACTCATTCCCTCCAATTTAACATCTAGGTTATAATGGTCGTGTTAAAATAATAATATTTTGGAGTTCATTTAATCTCAGTGTTCTATGAAAAGTAAGCTATCGAAGAGATTAAATTTATTTTAAAAGATACATACCATAAAATCTTGGGGTGTTACATTCTAACCCACTTAAAATGAATTTAACCCTTGAAATTTATTACTCGGGTATGAACATATAAGGATACCTCTGCCTCATCACATCCTTAGGTTCCCATGTGGATTCCTCAAATTGGTAGTTTTTATATAAAACTTTAACCATTAGAGTGGTCTTATTTTTTAGAAATTTATTTCTACAATCTGTAATCCCTACTAGTTATTCCTTATAAGAAATATATTTCTCCAACGGTATAACCTATTATTTTAGTACATGTGAAGGATCAGGTATGTACTTCCTCAGGAGAGATACATGGAACACATCCTGAACTTGGGATAGATTTAGTGGAAGAGAAAATAGATAAGACACCATCTTAATATGATCAATAATTTCAAAAAATTGAATCCTCACAATTTGATATTGCACTTTGAAAATTAAATGTGTATATTTGAAAATTTATTTGTGGGAAACTCATGTCATAAAAAGGATCAATAAAAATTCCTCTTAAAAAGAGGGAAAGTAAAAGGTGAAGATCGCCATAAAACTAGGATTCTAATTAGTATAATATTAGGGGAAAGTGAAAATATAGAAATAGAATATAATTATAACTATTAAGTTCTGATGGAGAATGATGGAGAACATGGTCATTATAAGGTTAATGACCACAAATTCATAGACCAACTAAGTCTAAAAAAGATCATTGATATCATAAGTAATGATGATAATATGATAACATTTTATTTCAAAATCATTTGAGAAAATATACTTACTTGATTTCATCTCATAAGTAAAATCTCACTCTTTAGTTATTCCTTGATCAATTTCCACTCCATTTATTACTCTAAGAAATTAAGTTGAAATTTTAATTCCTAAAGGACTAGTGGGTCATAAGATCCATAATGGGATGGAAATGTATTCCTTATGTCTCTAGTTATTATAGAAAAAATGATTATAAAAGGTTATTTGATATTCATAAATATTCATCTGGTTAATTAATACAATAATCTCTAAAACCTCTTCCAAAATTCAATATAAAAAAATGTATAAATGGTTACACTTATGAACCTTCCAAAAAATTAAAATCTAAGACATTCGAATGAGGTTCACTAAATTTTAAAAATACACTTATAATTAATACCCTAAAAAACTTTATGTGGCACTTAATTGTCACACACCAAACATGTGAAGATCATTATCATGTCTTCTCTTGAAACATGGTAATAACCTGAATTTCTATAAAACCTTAGTTAAAACATTCATTCTTTCAAAACTTAACTCTTTCCTCATACCATAAATCCAAAAATTCTATAAAATCTATCCATAAACCACCTTGTCATTATATTTTACTAATCATTTCCAAGGTCATTAATACTATCAAAAATCTATTTATATCATTATTATCCCAACATAATGCAAAAAAAAGGTTATCTTTCCCTTAATCATGTGTTCTCTAAAAATATCACATTACCACCTCAATCACTTTTCATGGTTACCAGTATCATTCAGCATATACTTTCAAATACTTGAGGAAAAACTATCGTGTAACAATCCTTAGATGTTTCATTATACCATAAAATTACTTCTACAACATTATTCTTGAATTCCAATACATAAACACTCAATAATTTCAATTTCTTATTAAACCATTAACTAGGATTCATCATTTTATTCCTTAACACTTCTTTTACCACATATTTCATTAGTAGTCTCTTTATTATTAGTAATATAACAATTACTCATACAATCTTGTCGATTCTCTCCATAGTCTTCCCCTAAGAGAATCGATTTGTATAATGTCCATACATTCCACATTTAAAACATTTAACTGTCAATGATGACATAGGAATACCATTATTATTGTCTATTTCATTAACTGAACCTTTCAATTTTCCTTTACAATTACTTTCTTTATGACCTTCTTTTACAAACCCAAAGCATCTTCTAGTTCCTTTTAGACATTCTCCTTGATGAATCTTACCACATTCTTTACATGAGGAAAATTGAACTTTATTTCCTATATGGTCACCATGAAACTCCATATTTCTATTATTATATGGGTTAGGGAACTCATAAAAGTTGATATTATTGATCATATTATGAGAGTGTTTATTAGTCATAATAATAAAGTTTCACCTTTTAACTATCATTTCATTTGTTTTCTCATAAGGAAGATAGTTCCATTATCCATCACATTCACCATGAAAATGAATCCTCATGGTTCCATCCATTATCTAAAACCCAAAAATCATAGTGTGAGAAACAATAATCATACTGGGAAACCACATAATCAAGATAAATTTCTTATAAAATTGCAATCTATGACACCTTAGGTTTAAATTAGGTTATTCATGATCATTACCAAAACTCTAGAATTGTAACCTAGACATACCCTTAGGGTTCTTACTAAGTTTTTTTCATCCTAGTTTCTAATGGTTAACTAAACATTTATCTATTACCAACTATAACGACCCACTCTTTTCATACATAGATATTACATATAAATATATGAATATTCATTACATGACATAAAAACCCGTGATAGAACCATATGGATTTAGTGTCTTTGGAAACTTGGAAACATAAAAAACTGGTTCATAAAAATATATATCATCTCCAAAAATTTCTTCACATCTAGAACCCTTATTAGAAAAATTCTACTTTAAACCTTTCTTCATAACCTGAGGAAAAGGAAATATAATAAAGGGGTGAGCTCAGATGGTCACTAAGGGTAAAAAATGGAGATATCAATCATAACATAAGCATAAGGTCATAATGGCATAAGAACATGAACATAACATTTGAAAATTATACCCTAAATATGAAAGATCATAATCTTGATTTATAAAATAAATCATAGAAGTTTATAAGACATGAATCATAATAAATCATGAGATGTGAGGGAATAATATTGGTATAAGATATGGAATGTGGCATACACATAAGAATAGAAATTAATTTTCTTAGTATTCATGGATATTTTCCAATACTATCATAGTGGAATGGGTTCACTCCCCAAACCATCTTAGTAGTCAAGGTTTACTCCCAAGACCATCATAGCAGAAAAAATCAATTAACTGGTTTCACTTTATGTTCCAGTCCTATCTTACTAAACTAGGTTCACTCTCCATTCCAGTCATATTTATCTCATAAGATATAAATCATTACCTAATGCATTATAGGGAGATATATGTATTACCCATAACATAATGAAAACCTTAAATATGTGTTCCACAAGAACATAAATCATTTCATCATATCATAACCCATAAAAATAAATGGGATTCATTAACATTTCATCATAGGATAACCCCTGGAAAAGAAATAGGTTTCATAAATATCATGTCATAATAAACATAAACCAGCCATATAAAGAATAAAAATAATATCCTTGAATCATAACCCCAATAAATCATAAGTAACATCAAATAATGTTATCTGATATGAAAAAAAATAGTTTTTTTGAAAGATCACTTGAAATAATTCTTGAGGAAAATATTCTTTCTGTTTTGAAAACATTTTTTTAAAATATCATGAAATTATAAAAGGAAACATTTTATTTGAAAATAATTTTGTAATATTATAAATTAATCTTCAATTCATTAAGGATTCATGATGTTGGGAAAATATTCTCATGTCGTATAAGTTAAAAAAACATTCCTTCCATATTTTTGTTGGAAAATTCATAAAGAACCTCACTTAGAAAATGACAAAAATAATCTTTTCAAACCATTTTTTAAAAAGTAAAACATGAGTAAAAATGATTTTAAACAATCATAAGAGTATAGTAAAAAAATTAGAAAACAGAGACATGGAAGAAAAAGGGAGTTTTAAGGGAAACTTTAACAAAATAAAGTCCTGTATAAATATCATATAATTAAAGTGAGCATTAATAAAATGAATTTATTATGTGTATCAGCTATAAATACACATAAAAAAAGTATAAATAAAACATAATATAATCAAAATTCATCCTATATATAATCCTAACATGTAATAATCAATTAAGTATAATTTTAACCCAATGAATGGAAATTGAGTTAAGAAATCCATTAACATGTTGCATTTAGTCAAATCATATGCCCTATAAAAGTAATAATTATCAAATTAAACATTGAATAAAATTAATATAATAATATTAATGATATGATATATAAAAGGTCATTATATACACTACACACAATAAATAAGTGGTGAATAAGGCATGTATCTCATAAAAGTAAAAGTGAGATAAGAAACCCTTAAATCATGATTCCATTTAGTTTTTCTTACTTTAAACTCGTTTATAAAGGTTTAAATAATGTTTCTAATTCATTATAAAACCATATTTACATTTATAATACCTTATATAATACTTTTATAACATACTACCACCCATTCATTAATAATATTTCATTAATTTCATTGTTTTGGCTGTATTCGTTTCATGGATTCATAGTCGGTTCACTTGTGTATAATTATGGATTTTCTTCTAAAATTGAAATAAAACTATATAAGTGAAATGAAATTGTATTAATTAGCTTAAATAAGTTTAAATATTCCCATATATAATTTTTATTTCTTACATGAGTATGATTCATTTGATAAAATGTTAATGATAAATGTTTAGTTTATTTTGGCAGCTTTTCTGACCATCACAAACTAGTTTCGTTTTATTTAATATTATGTCTATATATTAGTTCAAGAACATGAAATAGGTTATAATATACCAATTAAAATATTATTTAATCAAAATTACACTTTTATGACCATCCTTGAAGGTGGTAATTGAAAACAAATAAAATCATTATTCACAAAGACGATTAACCGTCATAATTTGGATAATCGTTTCATTTATTTGAATAAGAGGAGTTAATAAAAGTAATGTATAAAAGATATTACATTAGGAACATAACATTCCATTATATACATTATATTGGAGTTATTATGCCTTTATTGATGAATTATGTGAGGATAAGGTAGAAAAATAAAAGAAATTAAGATAGGTTGTTTGAGAAAGTTACTTCTTAAATGTAACACCCCGTCCCTAGAAGCCCAGAGTCGGTGCATTATTACGTATCATTGGCATTATCACAAAAGATCAAGTCTCCAAATATCGTTTAGTTTAGTAGCCTTGGAAGTACTAGATAAATTCATAAGGTTTACATTACATCATAAAATAGAAAACTACAACAATGTTGTTACCATAGACAACACTGATATCCCATAGACTGTCCCTGTAGGTCAGTAATAATATACTTATTTAAATCCTGGGAAAAATAAAACATAGAAATGGGTGAGATCAGATGCTCAGTAAGGATAAAAATATAGTGAAAACTTTCATAAATAAGCATAAACATTTAAGGAAATGTATAGAACTAAAAAAAGCCTTTTAAACTTGAACTTCTGCATAATATGAAAAAAAATCAAAATAATGTCATTTACTTACTCACATAGATATTATACTAGTCAAATAATCACATGAAATATCAATAGCCACTTTCATAATGATGGAATGCATAATGTCAGACTCTAATTTCTGTGTCAAGGCCTCTTGCCAGGACATAGGGGCTAACTGTAACCGGACCCAAACCCAGAGAGCCTATGTAACTGGACTCCATCCTAGAGAGCCTTTATAACCGGACTCCAACTCGGAGAGCCTCTGTAACCGGACTCCATCCCGGAGATCCTCTATAACTAGACTCCATCCCGGAGGGTCTGTTGTAATCGGACCCCAACCTAGAGGGCATGCTTTTACCGGTCCCCAACCTGGAACATACTAGTCCAATACATTCATCATAAGAAGAGGTTGAAATGTAACATAAACATTCGTATTAAAACTATCATAAAAAATGTAAATACATTATCCTTAAACCATGAATGGTATGAAATAACACATCCACAGTCAAACATATCACAAAACATTCAATACAATATGGAAGTTTTGTATCATAATAAATCAACTTCAAATAATCTTATAATCCATCAAAGGATGTTAAAATAGATGAAATCAAAACATTTTTTTAGAGAAATATCTCTTTCTATTTTGAAATCATTTAAGAGTCACATAATTATAAAGGAAACATTTATTTTGAAAATATTTTTATAAGCTTGTAAGGGAAGCTTCGACGATGTTATAATGGCGGAAAATAGCCACACCCACCGTATAAGTTAAAAAAACATTCTTACCTTAATTTTGTCAAAAAGGTCATAAAGTACCTTGTTTGGAAAACGACAGAAAGATTCCTCTCAAAACATTTTATAAAAAGTCAAACAAGGGTATAAATGACTTTAACCCATAGTCTAGTAAATAGTAACAATGTTTTGGAATACATTTTTAAGAAAAATATATGTGGATGATAAATAGGTCCCAGTATATAATTACGTATAAACAACCTCGGATAATGAAGAGAATGTAGAATTAACCCTTACCTTGTACTTTTCCTTGGTTGAGGGTAGGTTAACATCCTCTTCTTCGAGTTCTTCCTTTTAATTTGATAAAAAGGGCCCCTTAGATTGGATTTATAACAAAAGGAAGTCCTCTAGGATGAAGGGAGGATAGTTGAGAGGGTATTTGGGTAGGGGTTGGCTGAGACAAAAGGCTTTGAAGGTGTGAATTATAGAGAATGGGGAGTGCCCTTTTATAAGAGGGGTGAGGGGAACCTTAGGAAAAACTTAAAATAGTATTTTATAATAAATTCATATTCGGTTTATAATGGCTCCAAAGTTACTTATTTTGAGGATAGGGTGGTAATGGGTCTAAATACTCTCAACCAATAAGTTTTATACAAGTTTATATTACCACTTTAACCTTATCATTTATATTTAACTCTAAGTTAAATAATTTAACTTTTACCGCGTCTTCTTGTATTCTTACACTATATAGTTAATAAACTTACTATAAACTGCAAATATGACCCCAATTGGTTCATTAATGTCATATATATTATTATATAAGTCTTTTGTCCGAACCTTAGATTTTTAGGATCATTATATCAATTAATAATATAATATTTGTTTTAAAAACTATTTTATGTCAATTTTGGTATTTGTTATTTTTTTAAATCATAACAGCATTATTACATCGAAAAAAATTCATCTAACCGGCCCAAACATGTCATATTAACCTCTAAAATTAGTGTAATTCATAAAAAGTCTCAAATTACATTTATTTGGATATCTATAAAATCAATTATTTTAATATTTCATTAATACGGTAATTACTGCATCGTCATTGTGTCATAAATAAATTTATTTATTTAATGTCTAAAAATTATAAATAAAATACCATTATGTAGGAAATAGTTTTATCTTTATAATTAATATTTATAGTTGAATTTATATTATGTATAACCATATATTAAAAAAAATTAGTTATTAAACTTTGATTTTAACTCTTTTAACTCTTCTTTAAATAAAATAATAATAAGTGTCCTAATCTAATCCAAGTGGACCAAATAGGTTCATATTTTATTCCTAAGGTTTTTTTGGTCTAATTATACTTATCCAATAGAATTAGGACATGTGTTAGGGTAATAATAATATCATTTTTACCCTTAATTACCCTATTTACTTTTAACCGTGGTAAATAAAAGTAAAAAGTTACTATTCACCAAAAATTATTTTTATCTTGTTGAACCATATTTTACTCCTTGATATTAACCGTGTCTCTCAGATTTTCAAAATTCCACTCACAGAAGCGGTAAAATTAAGTTTTATGTGAATTTGTAAATACTCCTAGGAGGTGGGTAAAAGATGGTAAAAAGTTCAATAAAATTTTTATATATCTAAAATTATTATAAACTGACTCCAATGAATTAAATTGAACTTATATAGGTATTATGTATCTATTTTGACCTAAAATAAGTTTAAATAAAATAAAAAATTATTTAAATAAAAAATCGGTTTTAAACTATGACTCAGTGTTTTTCATTATTCATCAAAAATTGAAGGTTTTCAGAAAAATACCAAAAATTCACCCTAGGCTAATTTTGATATTCCTAATCCAAAAATGAAGTCCATTTTGAAAGATAAAATTTATAAAATTTTAAAAAGTGGGTATTACTATTCATAACGGCTAGTTTACTTTTTGTGGTGTGTTAGAACTCAGAGTTGCGTACAACACACGCTATTGTATTATTCAAAGAGAAGCATACCATGGAAGCTTGGGTTGTTACATTCTCTCCTCCTTCAATAAATTTTTTCCTTGCAATTTGAAATTTTTCTTCGAAAATACAAGATTGAAAATAGTAAATACCATTGTGGGAAAACCCACATCAAAAATTGGGTTAATAAAATTTAGTCTTAATAAGAGGAAAAGGGGAATGAAAAAGTCACCACCAAATTATGATCTCGATTAGAAGAACATTGGTGGAAATTAGAGACACATAATTGGAAGAAAAATTTAAATATTTATAGGGAGTGATTGAGGTCATCAATCATAAACAAGTGTAAAATTGAGGGCCTCAAATCCATCAATCTATGATGATTTAAAATATCACCAGTTCAACAAAATATAAGGTATTAGGATAACACATTTTTGGTTTTAATATCCCTTCCCTAAAGTTTAAGAATTAATTTATTCATATAATAAGAGAAATATATATATATATATATATATATAGTTGACAAGTAAAGTTTCATCATTCAACTAATTTCTACCACAAACTCATCTTTCACTCCAAAAGATAATAGAACTTAAAAAAATATTCTATTTATCATATTCGTATAGGGTTCCAAAAAATGAATTTATAATTCACCTATCAGACCCTTTAAAAAAAGAAACTACATTATACAATCCAGGGACTTCACGTAGTCCAGTGGTAGGTGATAAATCACAATCGCACTATGGTTGTGGGTTCGATTCCCACAGCTTTTTTTGACACGACGGGTTGTCACACAGTCTATGTGTTGTCCTTTTTATAAAAATCCAAAAATAACCTTAACAATAGTATCAAATTTCAAACTTAATCCATTCCAACCTTTAGAATTATCCAAAATACTTCTATCCAAACTCACAGTCCAAAATTTATAAGGAAGGTAAACACAATGAAGATCCTTTTTTCCACATAATAACATGTGAACACATTAATCATGCATTCTTTTAAAACACTGAAACATACTGAATTACCATAAAACCTTATTGATTACATTCATGATCCCTTATTACTTATAGAATAGTGGATATACTTCTTATATCCAAAAATTTTTTAAACTCCAACAATGATGGAATATACAAATCATTAATCAGTTTCAAGAAAGTCAAGAATATCCAATATAATTTATCCAAATCAACCATCTCTTATTCCAAAATCACAACCTCATTATCAGAACCATATTAAGGATTACCTTTCCTTCAACCATGTATTTTACAAAAAGTATATCTTACTATTAAGTCGCTTTTCTTATAACCATATAATCTCAAATCCTCAATAAAATAGTACTGCAGTACAATCCTTATATACTCTATAATTATTCTAACATTTACATCATTAATACAATACTCAAATGACATAGTACTTTAATAACAATGTAAGAAATCTAATCATTCATCTTCATCTTTGGTAGTATCATAACTTTATTATTATCCAATAGTAGCATTTGGGGTATACTCTGATGATTTGGACATTGATTCGCGTAGTGTCCCAACTCCTTGTAGATAAAGCATTGTACATTTGAAACATTTTTCTTACCCTTGAAATCACGTACTTGGTGTCCTTTTTCTCCACACTTATAACAAACTCTCATTCCCTTCAAGCATTTACTAAGGTGATTCTTTCCACAGTTATCACATATGGGAAAATCCTTCTTTTCCCTCTTCCCTTTATCCATCTTTCTCTCTTCCATCCTTTTCTTATCTTGCTTCCCTTCAAAGACATAGGACTCAAAGAATTATTTACGTATCTTATTAACACATGATATTATTTCTTCATATGTTGAGAATACATGGGAGACTATTTCCTTTTTAAATGTTGGCTTAATACCGTGAAATATATGATCCTTCTTACTCCTTGGATCATACATATTGTTGGAGTTCACATTACTTCTATTGGGATCCATTTCTATACAATGGAATAAACTATATTAGTTTATGAATCGAAATACATAATTCCAAACTTGTAAAACACTTAACATAAATTGAACAGTTTATGGATATAATCCATAATCATAAAAATGTTTTCTTTGAGAAAGTATATACTCATAAACCCTTCATAATGGTTTGTAAAGAAAATGAGAATTATCATAAGCATATCCCCTAGTAGTTTCATAACCAAGAGTGTAGCAAGGCTCATTGTTGTGCACCAGTTCCCATTCAAGTCTAGCTCAAAGCGGTGTTTTCGGGTTTTACCCCTAGGTACATCTGTGTCAAAGCCGCCTCTACCTGCTCGTATCCAGACAGGGATGTATTGCTTGAAAAACTCATAAAATCACTACAATACCAATATTATAGGAAGTTCTTCTATATTAATACTCAAAGTCTATCTTAGGGCTATGTGCTCTAATCAGAGTTTACCTAAATCTAGTTTCCAAGGTTTGTACTAAAATTCCTCTGATACCAAATGTAACACCCCGACACCAAAAGCCTAGAGTCAGTGCATTATTACGTATCATTGGCATGATTACAAAAGATCAAGTCTCAAAAGATCATTTAGTTGAGTAGCCTTGGAAGTACTAGATACATTCATAAGGTTTACATTACATCATAAAATGGAAAACTACAACAACATTGTTTCCATAGACAACACTGAGATCCCATAGACTGTCCCTGCAGGTCAGTCATAATATACTTCTACACATCCTGGGAAAAATAAAACATAGAAATAGGTGAGATCAGATGCTCAGTAATAAAAACAATATAGCGGAAACTTTCATAAATAATCATAAACATTTAAGGCAATGTATATAACTAAAACAAAAGCCTTTTAAACATGAACTTCAACATAATATGGCAAAGATAAAATAAAAATAATGCCATTTCCTTTCTCACATGGATATTATACTAGTCGAATAATCACATGAAATATCAATAGCCACTTTCATAATGATGGAATGCATAATTTCGGACTCTAATTTCTGTGTCAAGGCCTCGTGCTAGGACCTAAGGGCTAACTGTAACCAGACCCAAACCCAGAGAGCCTCTGTAACCGGACTCCATCCCAGAGAGCCTCTGTAACTGGACTCCAACCCGGAGAGCCTCTATAACCGGACTACATACCGAAGAGCCTCTGTAACCGGACTCCATCCCGGAGAGCCTCTGTAATCGGACTCCAACCCAGAGAGCCTCTGTAACCGGACTCCATCCCGGAGAGCCTCTGTAACCGAACTCCATCCCGGAGGATCTGTTGTAACTGGACCCCAACCTGGAGGGCTTACTTTTACTGGTCCCCAACCCAGAACATACTAGTCCAATATATTCATCATAAGAAGAGGTTGAAATGAAACATAAACATTCTTATTAAAACTAGCATACAAAATTTCAATACATTATCCCTAAACCATGAATGGTATGAAATAACACATCCACAATCAAACATATCACAAAACATTCAATACATTATGGAAGTTTTGTATCATAATAAATCAACTTCAAATAATCTTACAATCCATCAAAAGATGTTGACATAGATGAAATCAAAACATTTTTTTAGAGAAATATCTCTTTCTATTTTGAAATCATTTAAGAGTCACATAATTATAAAAGAAACATTTATTTTGAAAAATATTCTTATAAGCTTGTAAGGGAATCTTTGACGATGTTATAATGGTTGAAAATAGTTGCACCCACTGTATAAGTTAAAAAACATTCTTACCTTAATTTTGTCGAAAAGGTATAAAGTACCTTGTTTGGAAAATGGTAGAAAGATTCCTCTCAAAACATTTTATAAAAAGTCAAACAAAGGTATAAATGACTTTAACCCATAGTCTAGTAAATAGTAATAATGTTTTGGAATACATTTTTAAGAAACATAGATGTGGATAAAATAGATGTACCAGTAGATAATTACATATAAACAACCTCGGATAATGAAGAGATTGTAGATTTAACCCTTACCTTATACTTTTCCTTGGTCGAGGGTAGGTTAACCTCCTCTTCTTCGGGTTCTTCCTTTTGATTTGATCAAAAGGGCTCCTTAGATTGGATTTATGACTAAAGGAAGTCATCTAGGATAAAGGGAGGAAAGTTGAGAGGGTATTTGGGTAGGGTTTGGCCAAGCCAAAAGGCTTTGAAGGTGTGAATTATAGAGAAGGGGGAGTGACCTTTTATAAGAGGGGTGAGGGGCACCTTAGGAAAAACTTAAAATATTATTTTATAATAAATTCATATTCAGTTTATAATGGTTCCAAAGTGACTTATTTCGAGGATAGGATGGGGATGGGTCGAAATCCTCTCAACCAATAGGTTTTAGAGAAGTTTAGGTTACCATTTTAACCTTATCATTTAGATTTAACTCTAAGTTAAATAATTTAACTTTTACCGTGTCTTCTTGTATTATTACACTATATGGTTAATAAACTTACTATAAAATACCAATAAAACCCCAATTGGTTCATTAATGTCATATATATTATTATATAAGTCTTTTGACCGAACCTTAGATTTTTATGACCATTATATAAATTAATAATATAATTTTTTTAATACTATTTTATGTCAATTTTGACACTATTTGGTATTCATTTTTTTTTAAATCATAACAGCATTATTACTTCAAAAAAAATTCATCTAACTGACCCTAACATGTAATATTAACCTATAAAATTAGTTTAATTCATAAAAAGTCTCAAATTACATTTATTTGGATATTTATAATATCAATTATTTTAATATTTCATTAATACGGTAATTACTGCATCATCATTGTGTCATAAATAAATTTCTTTATTTAAGGTATAAAAATTATAAATAAAATACCATTATGTAGGAAATACTTTTATCTTTCTAATGAATATTTATAGTCTAATTTAACTTATGTATAACTCTATATTAAAAATGTTTTAGTTATTAAACTTTGATTTTAACTCTTTTAACTCTTCTTTAAATAAAATAATAATAAGTGTCCTAATCTAATCCAAGTGGACCAAAGAGGCTCATATTTTATTCCTAAGGTTGTTTTTGGTCGAATTATACTTATCCAATATAATTAGGACATTTTTTAGGGTAATAATAATATCATTTTTACCCTTAATTACCCTATTTACTTTTAATCGAGGTAAATAAAAGTAAAAAGTTACTATTCACCAAAAATTATTTTTATCTTATTGAACCACATTTTACTCCATGATATTAACCGTGTCTCTTTTATTTTGAAAATTCCACTCACAGAAGCGGTAAAATTAAGTTTTATATGAATTTGCAAATACTCCTAGGAGGTGGGTAAAAGTCGGTAAAAAGTTCAATAAAAATTTTATATATCTAAAATTATTATAAACTGACTCCAATGAATTACATTGAACTTATATAGGTATTATGTATCTATTTTGACCTAAAATAAATTTAAATAATATAAATAATTATTTAAATAAAAAATCGTTTTTAAACTATGACTCAGTGTTTTTCACTATTCATCAAAAATTGAAAGTTTTCAGAAAAATACCAAAAATTCACCCTAGGCTAATTTCGATATTCCGAATCCAAAAATGAAGTCCATTTTGAAAGATAAAATTTATAAAATTTTAAAAAGTGGGTATTACTATTCATAACGGCTGGTTTTCTTTTTGTGGTGTGTTAGAACTTGGAGTTGCGTACAACACACGCAATTGTATTATTCAAAGAGAAGCGTACCATGGAAGCTTGGGGTGTTACATTGAATATCACCTTCTTAAAGAACCCCTTAAGAAACTTGAAATTTTTGTTTGGGTGAGAATAACAAACTTTTACATGTGGAGGGTGGTTAGAAGTGTTTTTGGCTGAGATTTGAAGAGATTCAAGGCTTTTGAGGAGAAATGGGGTGGTGAGGGGTGGTATTTATACTTGAGGTGGGGTGGTTTTAAATGATTAAATAATGATTATTTTATATTTAAATCCAACCACATTTGTTTGGAAATAATTTCAATGAATTTGGATGGTAATTAATGTTTAAGGGATGTTTAAGGTCGACAAACATATAAACCACCAATTTAATGTTTTAGTTTTTAGGTATTTTAAGGTTTTACCTTTTAACTTTACTTTAACCAGTTGCATTGTTTTACCTATACTACGGTAAAAAAGATTTACCATGCCAATTTTTTTGTCTAAAAATTAAAATGACCTTATAACCTAATTCAGAATTCATGATTCCAAATATGGAATTCATTTTTAAAAATTAAAAACACATAAGTTTCCAAATTAAATTTAAAATTAAACCATTAAAACATAATGAAAAACAGTTTTTTTGGAAAAATATGTTTTTAAGCACAAAAAATGTAATTATACTAAAATAAGGTACAAATATTGTTTAAATGTAATTAATTAGATTTTATATAACTAAAAATTACTTAATTTAATTTGATATTAGTTTAAAATAATAAAATTACTTTTAAATATAAATAAAATGAGGGTTTTATAAAAATCGTTATTTTTTACTATTCGTTGAAAAATTAAACTTTTCAAAAAATTCTAAAAAATTAATCTGAAGATAATTTTGATATGATGAATCTAAAAATAATGTTCATTTTATCAAATAAATTTTACAAAAGTGACAAAAAATAATTATATTTATTTTCTCATAGAAAGTAATAAAAAACACTTTTTGAAGAAAACATATATTTAAAGAACAAAATGACTTTACTAAAAATTATGTGTTTATTTCCTAAGAATAAATTAATACATTAACAATGAGTTATAAAATTATATATTTCATAATGTGGTTAATAATATTCATTCCTACCAATTTAATGGCAAGGTTATAATGGTCGTGTTAAAATAATAATATTTTGGAGTTCATTTAAGCTCAGTGTTTTGTGCAAAGTACACTATCAAAGAGATTAAATTTATTTATAAATATAGATACCATAAAATATTGGTGTATTATATTCATTCAGTGATATATTTTGTTCAAAGTGTCAGATATTAATTCTAACTTAATGGTTGAGTCTAGGATGGGGGGTTTTGCCTAGGCAGGGCATAACCTCATGTCAGGTGTCGGGTCTCAGTCGGGTACCCTTTTATTCTCTCTCCTATTTTTCTTTTTCTTTTCTTTTTTCTTTATTTTCTATTTTTTCCTCTTATTTTTTTCTTTCATCCCTTGTTGTGTCATGTACACCCCCTTGGTGATCCCTTCCAATACAGAGGAGAGGGAGAGGAGAGGGGGAGAAGAGGGAGAGGGGGAGAAGTAGGTGCTGCCGTAGAGCTCAGGTCACATCGGTTCATCATGCAAGTGCTGTGAAACATGGATCAGATCTAATTTTTGGCAGTTTCCACCCAAAGGTAGTTTCTTCTTAATTTTTCCACCATAAATCCTTTTATAGTAGTTTTTTTAAGTTTTAATATTTTTTGGGGTTGTTGGGGACCCCTAGAGGGTCGATCTAGTGGTTTTTAGGTGAATTGGGGAGTTTTGGGGTGTTTAGAGGGATTTCTATTCGGGAAATCCTGATCACACGACATGTATTTGATGAACACAAGTCATTTGTTCTTATTTTTTTGGGAAGATGAAGTTTTTATAAGTACACTCCATGTAGTAATACTTGGACATGTACCTGGCCATGTGGTCATGTGCATGGGCATACAGAGTTTGGGAAGTACACGCCATGTACTCTAGGTATAATCTGTGTAGTAGTACTTGGCCATGTGGCCATGTACTCGGGCATATACCCTATGTAGTGGTACATGACTAGACCCCGTGTATGACCTGGTTTTGTACTAGTGCATTGTTAGACCCCATTTTTTCTCTATCCATATAGAAGTACATGTCCAGGTGCAGCTTTGAGAGTACACATCATGTACTTTTCTAAAAAAAGGTTTTTTGGGTGTCTTTGTGCCCTGAAGTTAGAATTGGAATTCTGAGTAGTCCATTATGAGTGTTTCTTCACATATATTACAGTGGTGGAATCCTTTTATTTTTTAGAGGTCATTTGGATGGTGTTTTTTACTGATATAGTTTTTCATGAGGATTCCTTTAAGGTTGTGGTTCTAGAATCCTTACGAGGGTCGGGTTGTGTGTTGTGAGGCACATGTGAGGGTGTTCACTTGATGATCCCCTTGGATTGAGTATGTCATGTGAGTTTTCTTTAGGTTCTTTTGATAAATTCTAAGAGGTGGGATCGAGTGTTTTCTTGGACAAGATCGTTAATTCAGTTGTTTGAGGTTTAGGTCTGGTTGCCTGAGGTTGGGACTAGTGGGAGTATTCTAGGTGGTTCAACATCATAGGATATCAAGTATAGTTGGTTGTCATTGATTATTGTTTGAGATTAGTTTAAGGGTTATATTTTTATTAATTCGCTTCTAAGTGAGGTGTTCCTTGAGTTTTTCCTTTTGGGTGGGTGTTCTATGTGTTTGAGCTAGGGTACCAGCTATGATTCCTTTAAGAGGGCTTGGCCGGAGGTTTTGCTTTTACTGTAGGATCCCCTTGTAGGGTGTACTTCCTGAGCTATGGTTTGCTGAAGGATTCTATTTTAGGGTATCCTATTTGTGATGAGGTTCTGATAATCATGGTGGTTGCACTATGTTGGTTGTCTTGTGAGATGGTCGGTGTTGGTTTCAACAGTTTTGGTTAGAGGGTGCAGGTGTTAGTCGACCCTAGTGCTTAAGATATGTCCTTGAGGTTTGAGGATATTATTGTTTAGGAATTGTGAGATAGTAGACCTTTGGGATATTATTAGACTAGGAATTTTCTCTGAGATTTATTTTCTTTCTCTACTCCGCTAGTTGGTTGGTTGTTGTGAGGAAAGGATAGGGAGATAATGGACGATATGGATTAGTAAAACCACCTTATCTTGGATATTAGATCTAGGGTTAGTGGACCTCAGAGGTTGCGGTGCTCCCATGTCCTATTTTATAATTTTTGGGCCTACTCAGGTAGCTTGGTGATGCACTGATAGTTTTGTTCACCCATCATGTTTTGTAGGACTTTTGGGCATGGTAGTGTACCCTAAGGTCGATAGGGAGTCCCTACCACCAATTTATATCATACCATTGGAGTCCTAGTGCTTGATAGATGCACTTAGTGTTTCAACGCCTAGGATGAGATCCTAGGTTCTAGAATGTGTGTTTGTTCTTGCATTGGACTTTGGATATCCTTCTTGACCAGGCATAAACACTTGATATTGTCACTACATGGACCATGTTCAGTAATTCATCTGGTTGGGGCCAGAGTGAGGGTAGTTTTACCTGCGGGTTTTAGACTAGAACCCAAGGTTTGTTGTTTTACTTTTTTAATCCTTTTTTATTTATTTTCTATATTTTTTTTATCTTTTATGCTAGGATTCACGTTCGTCTAGGATGGACATGATGCGTGTTTCATGTACATGTTATGACAATAGATGTTAGGACCACTATTGGGGGTGGCCTATTGAGATTTGTTTCTTACCACCTTTATTTGAACCTTGGTGTATGTACAAATGTTATTTTTTCTTTCAAGATGAGAACAGGATGTGGTGGATTGGAAAAATTCCCAGTGTTTCATGTTCAAGAAGAGCTGCTTGTGTGGAGTGTTTGGTTTGCGTTGGAGTTTATCAACCTTCTTGGAGACCAGGTATGTGATTTGTCTTGCAGTTATAATTGATCCTTGAGTATTTATTTTCCTTTATTTTTATTCTATATGTGGTCAGTCTAATGGGAGACTAGTGCCTGTGTGCATTTTCTTTGAGTTTGTATGTAGCATTCCACTTATTATAGTTATTTCATTTATTTATTTATTTTAAGTGCACTTTTATGTTCATAAATATGTATATATTTAGTTTATTTCCTCTATTACTGAACTTTTATCAGAGGGTATAATCTCCCCCATTGTATCCCCTTAGACCTGTTCCACTAGTTGGTAGCCTCTAGCATATGGGGAGGCACTCTTAAGGCCTTGTTGTGAGCTGGACTGGGTGATGGGTTGGGGTGACCCAGGTCAGTCCGTGAAAATGTAGACCTACATGGGCCAGGACCCAAGGCTATTGAACAAGGAATCCTCTTCAAGCCCGTGAATCACATCCATATAAAACTCAGTATAATATAGACCTATTAGGGATATGACACAAGGAAATTGACCATGGTGTCCTCCTTGATTCCATGGAGCACATCCATAGAAAACTCAGTAAATGGTTCCATACCATGTTATGTCACACTAGTTTCATACCATGCAATCCAATTCAACATAATTCATATAATGATTTAATGGACCATGTTAGTGTCCATTCCCATATTAATTTAATTTATCACATTCAATTCTTAATTTAATTCACATACAAGGGATAAGTAGGAGGTCCAAGTTAATGTCCTTGCCATTTCATTAAATAACTATATAATTATCATGATTTAAGTGATTTTAAATTTAATTTAACATCTCCCATTTATTCCATTTCATCTCACCATTAATTTATAAATAAAAAGTTTTTACAATAGGAAGTTAACCTTTAACAACTCATTCCATTTCTATTCGACTCCCATTAATAATTGGTGAGCTCAACTCACCCCAAGGGTGGAATAATCATAATAACAAAATGAACCCACCTCAAGGGTGGTTCAGGTTGAGTTTTACAACCTAAAACCTTGAATAAGGGTGAAATAACATGTTTAAATCATGGTTTAAACAATCAATCTAAATATTTAATAATTTAAGGAGCAACGCCCAGAAAATCCAGTGTCCGGCACTATGGTTCAAGCTATAAAACACCAATAACTTATGGTAAAAGTTATAGAATACCTACCCCATGCTTAAGAAATTATACTCATCCAATACCATGCCTTATTTCAAGATATATGATAGAAATTGGAAGAATTGTAAAAATCCCTACAAATAGGGCAAATTATTTCACATAGATTTAGCATTCCATACAGTGATACAAATGAAATAAGAAAGAAATAGGGGTATTAGACTTAGCGAGAGGCTTCCAACGCACCCAACGGTGATTAAATAAGACCAAGATCATAGAATATTCGCCAAGAGAAGAGGGGGGAAGGGTGGTTCATGTATGAGAGTCTTCCTGGGAGGGAGAGGAAGAAAAATGGGATAAAATCCATTAATAGGTGGAGGAGAAATTTAGTAATTTTTACCTTTTAAGTGGGGTTCTTGGTTAGGCCACATGGTTTACCTAACTGTGTTCTAATCATTCATCTCACACTATCCAAGATACATACCCCTCATAGTTAGGTTGCACGGTTTGGGATAACTATGAGCCAACCATTCAGTGCTACTGATTAAGTGGCACTAACTATGTGGCTAGGTGCATGGTTTAGAAAACCATGCGCAGGTTGTGGAACCACCTCTGCAATTTACTGTAGAAATTATGCATGTTCATGTGCCCCACCTTTCGTAGTTTAGAAAACCATGTGACTCCTCTTACAAAGCCTCGTGATTTCTCCTGATGGGCTACATGGTTTTAAAAAATCGTGCACACAATTTTGTTTCTCTCAGAAAGAAAGATTTCAGATCCCAATACTCCTGAAACTCATCCAAACTTATGAGATACCTCTCAAACCTTAAACCTTATCCAAAAACAAATCTTATGAGTGTTCCAACTCTCAAAATTATGTTCTGAGACTTAGTCTAATATTTTTCCCATCCGCCAAATGAAAAGTTCAATTTCCTTTAGAAATTTCAACCAGTTCAAAACATAGGACACTACAACCTCCCCACCATAGAACTTCTCATTCCTAATAAACCTTGGGGAATAATGAAAACATCACTTAACCTACTTGAGTCATTAATTTTTGTTCAACAAGTCATGTTTCATTTTCGAACACCCAATTCACCTTTAAGCATCACTTACATTATATGGTGCATAATCTATTAAAATTTGGTCCAATGCTCATATTAAAGACTAAAACATCAATTAAATTCTTGCATGATCTTGTATAACCTGATACATAATCACTCCATCATCTCTTAAATCATTCTTCTTATGGATCTCCCCACCATAGGTTCTAGTTTTAAACAACCAATTACAAGTCACGGTACTCCCACCATCAAAATTGCCTACTAAAACATGTCTATAGTGTTCCAGAGATACTCCTAGCACATTTATTAGATTACACATGAGGAACCCTCTCTGGGTCCTTGGTTTGATCCAAATTTTCAAACTCTAATTGACAAATCACTTACAGGTTGCGCCATATTTTTCTTTAAAAATCATCGATGGACCCTTAAAATTCACCTATCTCACCATGATGGAATGATAAATACAGTTCTTTACTGACCAAATCCAATTATTTGAGATAATTTAATTTAAACTGCATCTAGTTGACTATTTTCAATATGCTTGGATCTTACAATTGATGTGTCACCAAAATCAGATTTCCAAAGCCTTATCCCAAAGCATACTAAGATTGTTCTGAGAACGCTCGCCAAAGTCCATACCTGACTTCTGGTGACATCTCTTGGTTGAACCATCTCCCAAGAAAAATCATCACCATGCCTAAGTATTACCCCCGACACTAATCTTGATCTGGTATCCATGGATCATTACAAAGTTCTTCAGGCTCAACACCCACATTCATATTTCACCCAAAACCATAATCAAACCCAAACCTATAATTTAATGATTATTCTATCCATATATTTTTTAATTTAATTAACGACACATGAGTTCCAATCCTACCATCACATGACTAACCTATTGATTTCATATCCCTTATCACATGAGGGGTGTCAAACAGCAACCGACATCTTTATCCACACCTTAGGATCATACATGACATTGATTTTAACAAAAAAAACTCACTGATTACCAAATTCTATGCCCCATTCATCCTAGAAATATGCCTATCATGGCTAAGGTCCTGATTATCTTCAAGCTCTAGCATAAACGTCAACTATCACCCATTTACACTTCCAGAGAATAGTCTAAAAGTGATCGCCAAAATTAAATCATAACAAGGGTCATCACCCTCTAAAGGTAAGTGGTGCACTATACACCACTTGCCTTATCTTAAAACCACTCCTTAATTGAAACCCACAAGGAGTCCCTTTTGTTAAACCATAACATCTATTTAAATAGGTAGCTTAACATATATCTAATTCTCTCTCAGCTTAATCAGTGTGATGTCAAGATATTGGGCATGTTCACCTCTAATAAGGTGTGCACTAAGATTCCAACAACATGTGTGTATAGCTCTCATGAGACATTCTCTCATCAAAATAGGCCATACCTTCCTTTATTTATCACCTAACACCACATCTTCCAACCATGCATGTCAAGGTCTAGCTAGAGTTCAATCATCTCATGATTACTATTTTATTCTCAAATTATCCCTCATCCCAGGTACATCATTTAAATTTACTGAAATATCTAGGTCACCATACTCAAAATCATCACTTTCTTGCAGACCATATTTCCTTGGATCACACCTAGTTTTTCACTGATGTTCTATTTTAGTAGTTACCACGTATAAATGATACAAATTAATTTTTTCATAAATAGTGGGTGTACTATCTCATATCACCCATTTCAAAACTCATATCACATTATCGATATTTGTCCATCGACATAATCTAACCAACCATGATACATGAAACATCAGTTTTCATTAAGCTATAATTTCCCTTGGGGATCCTCTTCAAAATCAAGAATCTTACCTTTTCTATAATTTATCAAATGATGGCATACCTCACAATATCATTTCCAAGAAGAAATCTTCATTCATGGAACTACTGTTCAATCGGGTCAGGTATCCAAATGGTCCCACCCATTAAAATAAATCTCTATAAATAATCACTCAAGGTGATTTCAAAAGAAAAAGAATACCCCTTCCTGAATTGAAATACTCAAGCATCTACCATGAATCAGTCAATAAATGATCATAAAATGAAGATTATTAAAAAAGTAAAAACATAGTCTCGGATCAACCTCTTTTGCAAGTTGTCCTTAATAGAATAATTTCATCAACCTGCTAGGGTGTAAGTCAAAGTGAGGGAATTTGGGTCTACCCACCTATCCCTAAGGTCTCTAGAATGGTAACCACATCCCATTTTTGGGAATCAGTCACTTGGCATCTAACACGCTTATAAATACTCTTTTAGAAGAGGTTAATCTAAAACTAGTGAGGAAGAATTGACCTAAAAGGGTCAGAATCTATCATTATAGGAATATTGGCATCACTTGACAAGCAATGGGATACCAAGACCTGATCATATTTGAGCATCTGAATATGGGATTTTTCATTTAAAGGTTTAAATTATAAGGATGAGGAATAAGATTTTCCACTCTCCAGGTATCCACATTCGGTAATACTCTTCTGATATTCATCTTACCAGACAACCACCCATATTTGGGGGGTGTCATTTCTTTAACTAGAGTCCTACATAGGACAACTGGTACCCAAACAACATCTCACATCAGAAAACTAATATAAATCATTTATCAATGCTTTAAGGTCATAAGACACTATTATAACCAGGCTAGCTCCTTACTTACACAAGGAATTGAACCTAAAACATGGTCACACCTGAAAAGATCACTATCCTTACCGCCTACCCTCTAGATCTAATGCAACCTAGGCAGAAGTCGTCAAAGTTCCACAACAATGATCATGTTCTCATTTAGGGTAAATCTCATGGAAACATTTAAAATTGACCCCTACAAAAGGTTCCTTACAATAAGAACCTCCAAAAGATTCAATTTTAAGGCATTTAAATGATGTTCATTTAAAAAAGTTCATATACCAAGGTTATCAAGTACCAGTTGTTAGAGTAACTATACCGTTTACTTTATTTATCTGAAAAAAAATTCAAAATTAGGAAAATTATCTCATAAATTACTTTCTAACCCATTTGTTCAATTTAATAGTTTTTAAAATTTGATCGGTTAAAGAAAATTTCAATTTCCAATCTATAAAAAAACACTATTTAGTTTGTAATTGTCATTTTAATTAACTAATGCCTCATAATAATTGTTTCCTCTGTAAATGGGGATGACCTCGATTGTTTAAAGGTTCAAACATTCCAAGAAGTTTCTAACGGGTTAGTTCATAGAACCGGAAACATCCAATGATTCTATATCCATTTGGACCTACTTTCCAAAGGTAGGTTCTCATTAGTTATGGACCGATGAGGCTTAAGAATTTGCATTGGTTGAGAGGATGGGAGGTCGGACTCATCACACCTTTTTTAGGGGAATTATTGTCTACTCCGGGGCTCTCTTTATAGATTTAAGTTATGTTCGTGAATCCTTATTAAATTACCAAGTATGAAAATGAGTTTTCCTTTAGATCTGAAAATCAATGATTAGTATGTAGAAGATTTAGAGAATCTTTTATATGTATTTTAGGTTCTTCATTGATAGAGAATCATCTGTATTTTTTTAGAGATTCTTAGTCAATGATATCATTCAACACATTATATAGAAATCTCTTGGTCATTATGATAACCATACTGGTTTTAAAGCTACTCAGCAGAGAACTTGAAGTTTATTGTCATTCAGAAGGACATAGATTATTTCAGAGTTGGGATTGTACCCACAGATGGGCTACCTACATATCCTTTATTTTTAGAAAAGGAATCAGAACCCACTTAGTTCGAGTAAAGAAGTATGAGGTTTATGTATGATTGATGGCTCAAAGAAAGGTTTCATAATTACTTTTACACTCTAAGCTCACGTGAGTCATGCTCAGTGTGAGAAACAAGAGGTATTGGTAAAACCTGACAATTGTGCCATTATAATAAATGATGTGGGGATTATGTATGTATGACTTCCCAAATAGATGAAGATTAGGATTTACTTCAGGGAAGAAACCCGGGAACAAGGTCCATAAAGGTATATGTGCTTTATGTTGATTTGGATACTTAACTTAGGACTTATTCCTGAGAAGGAGGCCCAAGTTAAAGGGACTTGAGAATTGGGGCTTACTCCTGAAAAGGAAGCTCAGGTTAAGGGGAATTATGAAAACTAGGGCTTACTTCTGAAAATGAAGCCCATGTTAAAGGGATTTGAAAACCAGGGCTTGCTTTTAAGGAGGAGGCCCAGTTTAAGGGAATTTAGAATTTGGGAACTTGGGGATTACTCCTAAAGAGGATGCCCAGATTTGGGAATTTATGATTGGGGCTTACTCCTAAGGAGGATATCCATATTTGGGAATTTGAGACTGGGGCTTACTCTTGAGAAGGAGGCCCAGGTTAGGGGACTTGGGGCTTACTCCTAAGGAGGATGCCCATTGAATAGGGAATTTGGGGCTTACTCCTAAGAAGGATGCCCATATTTAGAGAACTTGGACTGGGGATTACTCCTTAAAAGGAGGCCTAGGTTAAAGATCCTCTCATCTTAAAGGATGAGGTTGAAAGAATGAAATCTCTAACCTTAGTGGCATAAAGATATGTAAATCACTAGGTTTTGAGAGATTTTCCACATAATTCTTTTCAGATAAGGAATCCAACCAATAAATCATGCCATGAATGGATTTGAGGAGGGTTTTGAAGGCTTAATCTTGAAGAGGAGAGGTGGATTTGAAGAAAGCAAGTGAAAAGACAGGAGGGGCACCTAAAAAGAGAGAGGCGCACAAGTCCTGCGTGGGTGTGCAAGTCCTGGTCACGCAAGTATACCTGCGTGACACATGGGTACTTGCACGACAGTCAACCCTTCGGGAAATACTTGGGCGATACTTGGATCAAGCCCTTAGTATTATCCCTAGGGGATTCCAGAAGAGTGGCGTGCAAGTTTTGTTGAATGGATAAGGCGGCGCGCAAGTGTCTTCATCTCCCTTAAGGTTTAGACACTTAGGCGTGTAGGTGTTGATGAATTTCA
This sequence comes from Viscum album, assembly GCA_963277665.1. NCBI lineage: Eukaryota > Viridiplantae > Streptophyta > Magnoliopsida > Santalales > Viscaceae > Viscum > Viscum album. The sequence goes on along the minus strand of OY728160.1, from coordinate 251,930,030 downwards.
ACACTTAGGCCTTTTCTCCCCTCTTTAGATCTTCTATTCTAGGTAAGAAATTACCTTAGAAGTGTTCGGAAGCTTCGAGAAGAGACTAGGGAACCGGGAGATCAAATCTGAGTTTCTGGAATTTTTCATCCCTCAAATGGGGGGGGCCCATCAGGGGTATTTATAGGCTTCTGAAGACCCCAAGCGATAATCAAAGAGGGTGCGCAAGTCACCTACGTGACCACTATGTGGCGTGCAAGTATACTTGCGTGACTATGAGGAAACTTGTGTGACCCAAGTGGGAAGGAATCCTTGTTCATTCCTTTGTCTATTTTTGATGTTTCTTCAAAGGATTAATCACTTTGGACTATGGTATTTCACTTTTTCAGTCGTTAGACTCTATGACGGAAAGGAGCGTCAAAAAAATTCCCCCCTCAGAGTTGGATCCGAAAGAAATGAGGATGTGACTCTGAGGTAAAAGAATAAAACCAAGGAACATGTGGCGTGCAAGTGCCGAGCGTGCAAATGGCGGCGCGCATGGGTGATCCGCGCAGGCTTCGGCGCACAGAGGTGCGGCCTTGCCTATATATATGATGCCGTTCCTCGTGCAAAGCACTGAATCTGAACGCTTCCGAGCTCTTGTCGCACAAGTTTCCTTCGTCGCGCAAGTTACTCTTTTTTCCGCTGCTTCCTTTTGTGTCACGCTGCTGTAGAGGTATTTAGACTTGTGCGGTAATACCTGCGCACCAAAACTTGCGTGACACACTTATACTTGTGCGCCAACTTTGGGACTTGCGTTCCTTAATGCCTTAGCCATTTTTTCACTTTTCTTCACAAATTTTTTGAAAAATAAACTTAATTAAGAGTTAATTATTCAACCTTTGTGCAGATTCAATGGCTCCTAGAAGAATCAGAACTGTTGATGAATTGGCTAGGAAGCGAATTGATGACTTAATGAATGTTGTTGGTCATGATTATTATATTGTCTACAAAATCACTCTCCCAGATTTGGATAAGTATTTGAATAAGTATCATCATAACTTTCCAGATAGCATCTACTTTCCTTTGTATGGTTATGGTCATCTTCAAGATGTCAACATTCCAGAGGCAAAGAACTATCTCCCAATTTCTTGGTTTCAGAATTACACCAATTTTGCTTCAGAAAATATCTCAAGTGGAGGAGTTTTTGTAAATAATGTAATAGTGAAGAAGGCCTATATAATGCATCATAGTCCTTGTGCGCCAGATCTGAAACCTCACAAGCCCGAGTTGCAACCACATTGTTATCCTTCAATCTTCTGAAATTCTCAGATGGATCAATCCAAAGGCTAGAAGAAGAGTTGGGACTTCCGTCCTGGAGGAGGTGTGAAGCCAACTTGGATGTGGGCATACTGGGTATGAAAAACCTGTGCAGAGTTTGTCGAGGATTTTAAAGGAGCTGCGATATATGAAGCTGTCTAGGTTGGGCAGACATATGTCTACAGAAATGATGAGTTTGTGCCGGAGATAATCATCCATTGGAGCCCAAAAAACAATTCTTTCCATCTAAATCATAGAGAAGTAGGAATCAGTTTGTGGGATGTCCACAAGATCTCGGGGGCTCCAATTCTGGGTGACATGTATGATGAATTTATCCCTCCCAAGGCGACTTGGAATGATTCGGAGAAGACCCCGGCTTTGGCTCGGGAATTATTGAAAATATTCCACAAGCTTAAGAGTTTAGAGACCTCCCTAACTCATTCTAGAAAGGATATTCATCCAGAGGAGTGGATGAATATGTTTCTTACCAAGAAGCAGGAGAAGGAGCCGAAGGAGAAGGGGCCGAAGGAAAAGGGGCCGAAGGATAAGTGGCCCACCTATACTCATCCTACTACTTGCCCCAGAATAGAGAATAGGGGTGCTCTTGGCACATTTTGGCCGACCTTGGAAGTGGGATAATTTGAGAAATGGGGTTATGAAGTAAATAATAGAATCCCAAAAAAGACCCGTTTGGCGGGTTTCTTAGCCTTGTGGATCAGTGTTTATCTTCTGTCAGTCAGGAATTCAAAGGGAGGCGTCAGGCCAGGGACCTTCATTGTGACAGCCAAGTTGGTTGAGAAGAAAATGGTTGGGTTAGACACCCCCATTTTGGCGAAGATTAATATAATCTTACTCCATGTTTTTATGGGTAAGTATCCTTTGTGAATAGAGGGACCATTCCAAGTTTTGTGGGGATGGATCGCCACTCACTTCAGGACATATAATGTACAGAACAGAGTACAGGTTCCTAGAAGTTCCTTCAGGCCATCAGTGTAGGCATTTTCTGGAATTGCTCCATTAGCCCTTGACCCCTATGATATAAAGGTGAGAATGAGCATGTATAAGGAATTCAATTTCTTTCCTTATGGAAATCCGCCAACCAGGCGGTTTGTTGATGATGGAACAGCCAGCCTGGAATTGAGGGCATACATGTTGGCCTGCAGAGATGGTGTACTAGCCACCAGGATTGATGGAGAGATTATATGCGAGGCCTATTCTCTATACATATTTTCACGTCAATTCAAGTGTTTGCAGCAGACTGTTGTATCTCCCCCTATGCATGTCAGGTCAGAGCAGCATCTGATGGTTGCCCGACAACTATGGTTGCTGACATCTATGGAGAGGACCAGGGCAGTGTTTGATCTACCAGTTGATAAAGCGGTAAGTAACTTGACTACATGGTATGCCGAGAACTAGATAGCATCATACCGTAGAGGGGTATTGAATCACCTGGTTTATCAGGTGGGGAAAAGGAAAAGAACCATAGAGAAAGAAACCCTTCATCTGGAAGGTGATTCTTCTACACCACCTGGAGCTGATTCGCCAGATTCCCAGGATGGGGATGATGAGGCACAACATGCGGCAAAGTGGCCTCGTGCCTGATATAATCCACCTGTTAGAATCAAAAGACCCACTCCATCAACTCCTAGTGAGTTACTTCATTGGGGCAATTACATCACCATTACTTTATAGAGAAACAAGTCTTATTTTCTTATTCTCTATCTGTAGTTGAAGGAGCTGGGAAGAAACTGAAGTCTAAGGTTGTATGACCCTCCTCACAGCCTTCTGGTACACATACTGAATGTCTATGACCATAGGTTGTCCAGACATGGCGGAGTTTATACTGCGGTGCTGAAATTGCCTGGATGGATTTGTGCGAGGGTCTACACCTCCCTGGAATAGGGAATCTTCTGGCTTCTACAGATATCTATTACAAGGATAACCCCGATGAAGTGCGGGCTTACATCAGATAGCTGGAAATGCTCATATATGCCACCAATGATTCCATTCTTGTCACCAAGCGGGTGAAGGAAATGATAGATTGTGGCACTACTGAGGGGGCTGGTGGTTCTGGAGATGAGGAGTGGCACGATTACGTGGCTCCTGAAGATGTAAGTCTATTTCCTTATTTGCTTTGCAACTTGATTTCAGTCAAAGATTTGTTACTCAAGAAAATTATTTTCTTCATCCTGCAGCTTGCAAAGAAAGGAACTGTTGAGGTTCCTTCACCACAGTATAGCCCTGGTGGTACTGCCATTGGGGCTAATAAATCTACTCGCGAGTCGGGCGAGATATCTTCAGGCCAGAAAGCCATGGATGAGGAGTTGGACATGGATTTTCATTCTCCAATTCATGTACCAGTAAAGGAGACTCTTAACACTCCCAAAAAACCAAAGAGACAAAGGCATCGAAGGAAGAAGTCCACAACTAAACACTTCATCAGTAGTGTTAAGTCCTTCGGATAATCATGAGTCTTAACCCATGAAAAGGTTTATAATACTTCTTGAGATTTCAGGGGCTTATTCAATTTCCCCTCTGAGGGAGAGTACTGACCCTCCTTTGAGGACCACGGAGGGTACTGGTGAACAATCACAAGTTCAGGCTAACTTGGTTGCTCCTGGAGAAGAGCCAACGTCTGTTCCTAGTATCCCTCCTGCTCCTGTTGCAAGGAGAGAAGAGTCTTATTCTGTTAAGTTAACAATGCTTCATAAAATGTTGAATAAAACATCAACTAACTTCCATTCTATGATACTTTGGGTTCAACCCCTTCACTAGATCTTTTGGCGGCCATTGCAACTGACGCCACTATTTTATCTGAAGATGCTCTCCATGGTCAGAGGTTGTAGGATGAAGGTCGCCAAGAAGACATATCGAATGCTCCCACTGGTGAGATTAACCAGGATTATGAGATAACATTGGATGAAATTATGGAACTTGGTGCATCTTTTGAAGATTTTTTAGATCATGTTAAATTACCATGTAATTTAGAAGATTATGGACGTGAGTGTTATCCTTCGTCCTATTAAAAATAACTTCTTATTACATCTCTGATCATGATCGGTTAAAATGTGAAGTTCTATCTAAGAAATCTACTGAACTGCCAATGCCTGAAGGGGGTACAGAAAACCCTATTATTGTAGAGACATTAGCTCAAGTGGAGCTTAACCTGGTAGAGCTTCCTGAAACTCATCCTGAAAATCCTGTTGAAGCTAGGAAAGATGAGGATGAGTCTTATCAAGTTGTTGATCTACCGTTGGGTAAGAGATAAAAAAAAATTTACTGTACTTAATTTTCAAGACAGCCAATAAACTTTTTTTATTCTTTGAAACTAATCAAAGCTTTGAATTGATTATGCAGGGCCATCAATTTCAGTGGCTAGATCTGGAGGTGAAGCTTCAGCCTTCGCCCCAGCGGGAATAGAAAGTGAAGTAACACAGGTCAGGGGGGAAGGAGCAGAATAGGGCACTTCCCTAAGTGCATTAATCTCGGATTACATTCCTCCCTATGATAGTGATGTTGAGTCAGACCCGGATATACAAAAGGTGCTCCAATTTTCACAACGCAAGGCATGGCAGAGCATATGGAAGATCATATCTGAAGTGACTCTAGAAGATATGTCATCAAAGATTCCCCGACTATCATCCATTTTCGTCATGTTGGGACTTGGCGGTTTTGGATATCAAAAGATCCATGCCGCGGTGAAACAAGTCATCTTAAGAAGGGAGCTGGAGAAAAAGTATCATCAAAATTTGACCAGGGTGAGGTTGTCAGTCAATATCAGCAAATTTGAGGTTGTGGTATCTCGATATGAGGTTGATTATGCTGCCAAGTTGAAGGATATGAAGCATAAGTTCAAAGAGAAAGTCGTCCAGTAGATGCATCTTCAGCAAAAATTAGATGTTGTTACTGGGGAACTTGACCAACTTAATAATTCACTGGAAGGAGCTCAAACGAATGGTATGAAAGCCATTGCAAATTCCAAGAAAGCACTCCATCAAGATGAAAAGAGTGAATTTGGTCGAGTGCATGAGCTTCAAGTGGCTTCTGATGAAGCTCGGGATGCTATAAATCAAATGAAGATTTATGTTAATAGCCTTTTGTAATTCTTGGAAAAGATAAGAGAATTCAATCTATGGATGTCCTTATAACTCTTGTGCATAAATGAAGAATAATTTCATCTTCAATCATTTGTTCATGCATTTTTTTTGCTACCTGCTTTAAATTTTACCTAATCCAATGGGCATAGTAAACATAGATTGATTTTTTCTAGGATTATTATAAATAATCCTATAAGCTTTGAATCTTTTAATTGCTCAATGTTACCTAAATCATACAAAATGTATGTTTAGGGAGTTGGGACTTGACTTTTGTTCAGAGTTCCCTTATCTTTTGTGGGAAGTTTAAAGTCATGCACGTTGGACATAAAAAAGGATAATGTTTAATGTCGAAATAGCTTTGACCGAATGGATTAAAATTGACTCAATTACTTGACAATTTATCTGAAACATATTACCACACTCAAGTATGAGGGAAAATATGTAAACTACGACTTAAGAAATTTTGAATCTGAGGGATGATATGAAAAAGGGCAAAAAGGAATTAGAAGAAGTAGTTCCCAAGAATGAAGTTACCATTATTTAACAAACCAGTTACGGGGTTGAATTATGCAGGTCCACCTAAGGGCATTGGCTGCATAGTCAAATAATAGCATCTTTTGGCTGACAAGTCTGTTATGTAGACTATTTATGCAAGGCCGCCTAAGGGCACGTGCTGCATAGTCAGGCAAAAGAACTCTCAGAAATTTACTTTTCTACTGCTAAAAAACCAATGGAAGTTTATGGAGATTCAAATTTTCCAAAGCATAGAGTTTGTTGTATGGAGAGAGGTACTTGAATATGGAGAAGATATTTCCAAACAAGATTGTCTAAGAACTGGATGAATGTCACTCCTATGATGGTCTGACCCAAATGTGGGTAAGGGAAATATAAACCATAGACTTGAATACTTTCAGATCATGAAAAAGAACATGGGACAAATATGTTAAGGATGGATATTTTTGTGGATCCCTATATATTGTTGTTAAGAAAACTAAGGACAAAAAAGGTTTTATTCCCAAGAATTAAGTTACCATTATTTAACAAACCCGTTAGGGGGTTGAATTATGCAGGGCCACCTAAGGGAATTGGCTGCATAGCCAAATAATAGCATCTTTTGGCTGAAAAGTCTATTATGTAGACTGTTTATGCAAGGCCACCTAAAGGCACGTGCTGCATAGTCCGGAAAAATAATTCTCAGGTATCGGACATTTTGTGACCAGAAGTCAAGAAAAGGGTTATGGAGATCTGGAAATATTTAAGGTTAGGATTATAACACATAAAAATGGGCATTTTTTCAATGCATGTAAAGATACACATACCAATGTTAACCATAATCATGTTGTGGCTGGGTCCTGAATTGAGATACTGGACTTCACTACGTATCCCATAAGGATGGAAATAAAGCCATACATAGTTCTTGAAATACAGTTTAACATCATGTGGGACGAAAGTGTGGGAAATCTTAGTTTAGGGTCATAGAGCTCGGACCATTATAAGGAGTACACAGTGTGTGTTTTCATGGGGGGACTTTTCAGCCAAGGGACTGAAAGTGGGATTTGGGGTTAGGCCCAAAGACTTGGGGCTGGATTCGAGGGATGCTTGAATGTTCCTACGTATCCCATAAGGATGGTAATCAATATGCACATAGTTCTTGAAATACCCTTTGTAAAGATCTGGTTCGTACAAGTGAAGGGTGAAAAGGTGACTTTAGTGCAATGATGGTTTGACCCAAGATAAAAGGTTCGGGCATTGCCTATGTATGCACATAATCTTGGAATATAACATGATTGGAGATCAATATAAATAATTATTCCCTCTCAAGTGAGGGTATCAAAGAATTTTGTTGTTTATTATCGTATAGGACAAAAGTGTTGTACAGTTTAACGTCATATAGCAAGGACAAAGGTAAACCAATATGAAGATATTGATTCTGGGGGTGGTTTCACGAATCAACATCATATGAGATGGAAATGAACCGATGTGAATAGATTGGTTTTAGGCTTGAACCTCGGGAGGTTGCCTATGTACCCAGCCTAGAAGGCAAGGATCAAAGTCTGTGTAGTTCAATTAAATAATTAATTGGTGATCAAGTTGTTTTTGAGAACAATGACCTAAAAATGATGTTGGGACTTACACATGGTTAGTGTCCCAGAGAGGGTGTTATGGTTGAAGTTTACTCTAAGCTCATCTGATTCATACTCGGTGTGAGAAACAAGAGGTAGCAACAACCTTAACGATGCACATTTTAATGTCATGTAGGACATATGAAGGGACTATGCAGTTTAAAGTCTTACAGTGAGGACTATTGGTGCTACACAGTTTAATGTCATGTAGCAGGGACAAAATACGGTTTAACATCATGTAGGACGTATTAAGGGACTTTGTTCAGTTTTACATCATGTAGGATGAATGATCAGTACAGTTTAACGTCATGTAGGACAAATATAGGGACACATTTTAATGTCATGTTGGACGTGAACACAGTTTTGCGTCATGTTGGACAATAAGGGTGTTGTACAGTTTAGCATCTTGTAGCTAAGACGATGGGGACAATACAGTTTAACGTCATGTTGGAGGAAAGGGGGACTATGAAGTTTAATGTCATGCAGTAAGGAAAAAATACAGTTTAACGTCATATAGGATGTATTAGGGACTTTTTCACAGTTTAACGTCATGTTGGACGATGGTGCGAATAGTTTAAGGTCATATGCATAGACCGGCGATGGTGCAGTTTAATGACTTGATGGACATAAGTGACTATGCAGTTTAAAGTCTTGCAGCAAGGACAACATAGTTTAACGTCATGTTGGAAGAGAGAAATGAAAATAGTTTAAGGTCATATGCATGGACCGAACTGATGTATTTTGTGTTTATACAAAATACTTCTTCAGAAATCTGGCATTGGTTGGAGTAGTGATGAGTTCTCCATCCATTGAGATTAAAGAATAAGCTCCATTAGAGTAGACCTTATGTATTGAGTAAGGTCCTTCCCATTTTGGCTCAAGTTTGGGAGGTTTCTTTCCTGGTATCATTAGAGTTTTGAGAACCAATACCAATTCTCCCTGAATGAATGAACGAAGAAGAACTTTTTTGTTGAAAGCTCGTGCTATTCGATTTTGATAGACTTCTAAGTGGTGCAGGGTGCACAATATTTTCTCATCTAATCATTCAAATTCATCCAATCGCTTTTGAGATTTTTCATCTATAGATGACTGATCACAAATTGATACTCTGAGCGAAGGTAATTGAACTTCAATGGGCAAGACTGCTTCTTTTCCATATACCAATGAATATAGAGTTGACCACGTTGCAGTGCGGGTAGTGGTTCGATAAGCCCATAAAGAATGAAAGAGTTTATCAGGCCATGACTTCTTATCTTTATCCACCATCTTTTGCAGTATATTTGAAATATTATTGTTGAAGGCTTCTATCTGGCCATTGTCCGCTGCATGATACCGAGATGAATGGTTGGATTTGATGTTGTATTCTTGATACAACTTCCTTACCTCGGATGAATAGAAGTTGGTGCCATTTTCCATCAATATGGTATGAGGGACACCAAATCTGGTAATGATGTTAGACTTGATGAAGCTAAAAATGCTTTTAGAACTAACTTCTTTGAGAGGTATTACCTCTGCCCATTTGGAAAAGAAGTCAGTAGCAGTAAGAATATACTTAAACTGCTTGGTCGTAGCTAAAGGGTAAGGTCCCACCACATCCATTCCCCATGTGGAAAATGGCCCCGAGTATTTAGCTGTATGAAGCAACTATGGAGGTTGATGAATGAAGTTGGAACATACTTGGAAAGAATGACACTTCTTCATGAAATCGACAAAATCTTGTATCATTGAAGGCCAAAAGTATCCAAGCCTTCGAATTTGATCAGATAGTCTATGTCCAGACTGGTGGGCACCACAGACTCCTGCATGTACCTCTTTCATGACAGCCATTGTCTCTTCACTGTCAATGCATCTGAAGAGAACTCCATCAAACCCTCTTTTGTAGAGAATTTTCTCTGGGTGATCTGGGCTATCATAAAGAGTAAAATTGACCACACGTCTCCGTACTTGTTCTTTCCTGGCTCTATCAGGTGGAAGTGTTCCATTTTGAAGGTATTCCCTGATGGGTGTTATCCATCCTATAGTATGACCATATGGTTCAGGAATGGGACTAATTTCATTGATTTCCTCTATTCTAGTTTGAACATAAGGTGAAATTGTACGACGGTGAGAAATACTAATGGTTGTCTCATCCAGATTTGGATCTTCCAGAGCTGTGGCTATATTAGCCAGTGCATCAGCTTGATCATTTTGTGATCTCGGGACATAATAAAATGTCGGTTCCATAAGAAATTACGTCATTAACTCTCTAACGTAATCATACAAAGGGATTAGTTCTTCTTTTCTGATGGCATAATCCCCATTGACTTGTTTGATTACCAGGTCTAAATCACCTTTCACCTTTAAGTGATTCACTTGTGCTTGAAGCGCCAACTCCAATCCTGCGATAAGAGCTTGGTATTCCGCTTCATTTTTGGTACTGCCTTCCCACAATAAGAAGGAATAAGGTAACACTGCCTTTTTTGGGGAAATGAGCACAATTCCTAACCCAACTTTGTTGAATTTAGAATCCTCCATTTTCTTCCATGTTGGACTTCTAGAAGCACCATCAAAGTACATTTACCATGTTTGAAGATTATCTTGAATAGAAAAGACTTCTTCATCAGGAAGTTCAATATCTAATGATGTGTCTTCTACTGAAGGATGTTTAGCAAGGAAATCAGCCATATCTTGGCCCTTTATTACCTTTTGAGACACATACTGGATATCAAATTGCTGAAAAATAACTTCCCACCTTGCCAAACGTCCTTTAAGCATTGGACGGCTAAGGATAAATTTGAGTGGGTTATTGCGAGATACCAATTGGACCTCATGATGTTGCAGATGGTGTCTCAACTTCTGAACTGCAAAGATTAATGCTAGGAAGCACTTCTCAATACTTGAATATCAGGTTTCTACTTCAATCATAGTCCAACTAAGATAGTAGAGGCTATTTTCATTCCCAGCATCATTCTTCTGAGCAAGAAAGGCACCCAATGATCGCTCTAAAGCTGTCACATAGAGGATAAGTGGTCTTCCTTCAACAGGTGGCATTAATACCGGTGGAATAAAGAGATATTTCTTGAGAATATCGAATGCTTATTGACATTCTTAAGTCCACTGGTAAGTGAATCCCTTCTTCATCAATTTGGTGAAGGGTAAACTTTTTCCTGCCAAATTGGCAATGAAATGCCGAATATAGGCCAAGTGTCCATGAAGCCCTCTCAATTATTTCAAATTTTGAGGAGGTGACATACCAAATATTGAATTTGTCTTCTCAGGATCAACTTCGATACCAAGATGGCATACCACAAAGCTGAGAAGTTTTCCTGAGGTTACCCCAAAAGCACATTTTAAAGGGTTCATCTTCAAATTGTGTTGTCGAAGTTTGTGGAATATGACTTTCAAATCAGCCAAGTGATTAGAACATTTCTTGGATTTAACCACCAAATCATCCATATAACATTCAAAAAACTTCCCTAAAAATGGTTTGAAGATACGATTCATAGTACGCTGATATGTTGCGCCTGCATTCTTTAGGCCAAAGGGCATTACCCGATAGCAAAACACACCCTGAGGGGCTCTGAAGGCTGTATATTCCTCATCTTCTGGAGCCATTCAGATTTGATTATACCCGGAATATCCATCCATGAAGGAAAGTGATTCATAGCCAGTTGTTGCATCAATTAAGAGTTCTATGATCGGAACTGGAAAATCATCCTTAGGAAAATGCCAATTAAGATCTATGAAATCAATGCAAACTCTAATTTGTCTATTCTTCTTTTTCACAGGGAAAATATTAGCCAACCATTTGGGATATTGAACTTCTCTGACGAAGTTAGATTTGATAAGCTTATCCACTTCAGCTTTAATTTTGGAAGCATAAGTTGGGTGTGTTCTTCTTGTGGCTTGCTTGAATCCTCGATGTTCTTCTGGAAAAACCAAACGATGAGTAGCAACATCAGGATCAAGGCTTGGAATCTCTGTATAGTTCCAAGCAAATATATCTCAATTTTTCTTAAAAAATGAAATACACATTTCCTGCTCTTCAAGAGTCATGTCCACGCTAATTAAAGTGGGTGTGGATCTTCTTTTGTACCCAGATTTATTTCTCTGAGTTCATCCACAGTGGTAGAGATACCCTCTTCAAATACTGGAGGAGAATCCCTGATATCTTCCTCTTCTTCTTCAACATGTGTTATTTCTTCTGTTTCTACTTGCATAGTAGATGATGAAGCAGAATTTCTATAATCAGGAGAGATGTTAAAATTTGAACATATTGAAGAAGAGGCTTCCATTTCTAACCCTATTGATGATGAAGGGTCTTCCTTGGGTAATAAAGGGGAGATGATGGATTGAATCGACATCATCATTCACCTTTGACATTTCTATAACTTCTTCTGACCTAGTTGGCGAAGTATAAACTTGCTGGATTTCAGCGGATGAAATGAAGACATCTCCATTTGAGCTTTCATCATTGCTTGGTGAGTTACCAACTTCTCCCATGCTATCTGGATTGATTGTCGTAATTGACATTATGGAAGTTTCCATAAGAGTATTTTGAATTGGTTATATCTTGTCAATTTGACTGATAGGCAACACATAATCTGTACTCACATGTGTAAATGTATTTGCTGGAATCTTTTCCAAACCAAATAGAGCATTAACCTTGGTAATCTCCCTTGCTGTGGATTTCTCCTTACCCTTCATGTGATAGAATTCCGCCTCAATGTATTGAGATTCACATGTCTTGAATGAGTCTTTATCACCATACAATGTCCCAATTTTACCATCAAAACAATATTTGAGACATTGATGGTATGATGAAGGGATAGCCACATGTTGATGTAGCCAAGGTCTTCCAAGAAAAATATTGAAGGTTGTATTGTGATCAACAACCATGAAATATGAATTGGATACAAGGTCTCCAAACTGAGTTCTAAGTGTAATCTCTCCCAGTGGTTCTTGTTCATTTTTATCATACCCTTACAACATCAAAGTAGAAGGAGATAAATCAGATTCTGTGAGGCATAATCGATGAAGTGTACAAATGGGGATGAGGTTGACTCCTAAACCATTATCAATGAAATCTCTTCGGATGTCTACACCATTGACCTTTCTAGATAAGTACAAAGGTCTAATATGTCCATGTACGACATCATCTTCATCTTCATCAGTAAAAGATATCACTGCATGGAATTTTTCAGGATTATTCTCTACATGGTAGACTTTAGCTGCAACAATTTCGGTTTCAAATTCCTGAGGACTTGACAAAGCCTCGATGAGTGCCTCCCGAAGATCCTTTGATAAATTCAAGGAATCTAGAATTGATAACTTGGCCGATACTTGGGCCAAATAATTCAATACATCATAATTTTGATCCAAAGGTCGGTGTTTCCCAACTAGAACATGAGGTTTCGCAGGTACCTTAGAAGTTGATGCTTTGGATGTAGATGCTTCCTGTATCGGGGTAAAAGTTGGAAATACTCTTAGCTTTAGAAGATTAGACCGACTAGGTCTATTTACCTGCTGAGAGGAAGAAGGTGTAACCTCCAAATGATCCTCCAGAATGACTTTTCCAGGACTGAATCTGCTATTGGTGGAAGAATTTGCTTGTTCTTGTTGAGCCCACTGAAGGGCTCTGCCACAAGTTTCTGCTGCATACATAGTTCCGGTAGGGGTAGAATTGGAATAGTGGCTTCTGGGATATCCACGTCTTCCTCTGTATCCCAAACCTCTGGAACTCCTTCTGATTCCTCTATTTGATACAGGGAACTCAGGCTAATCAAAATAAAAACTTCGACTGGCATAAGGATCTATTAAGTGAATCATGTTAACAGAACCAAAGATCAACTCTTCATCTGATGAAGACTCTACCTGATTAGCCAGTTTAGGCTATGCCGTTTGGTGGGACGGTGCTCGTTGCTTCGAAGTAGATGACATAAAATCTGCCAGAGTCAAAGATAACTTGGGCTTTGACACGATTTCATCTTCTTCTGATTTCTCTTCTTTCTTTTAATTATGTTGTTTCTTTGAGGATTTTCCCTCTGATGAAGAGGGTTTTGCTATGGAATTCATAGCAGAAGACACAACTGGTTTCTTCAATTTTGTTCACAAAATGGTATGAGTTCGGTTGATCATTTTTCTGGCCATCCAATCATCATATTTCTGTGCATTTTTGCTTCTGACTTCTTGCCACTCACCTTCTTTCTCTAGATTTGTAGTAGTAACACATGATACCTGAGCTGAAGAACCTTTCAATTTGACTTGTCCCGAGTCCACCATTTTTTTCAGGAGGTCCTTGAAGATGAAACACTCCTAAATGGGATGCCCCAACATCTGATAAAATGGGCAGTAATTGGGATGGTCTTCATCTCCTTCCTTGTTCGGCCTCTTGGGCCTTGGAAATTGAACCAAATTATTTTCTAGAGATGAAATGAAGTAACCAGGAACTTGTTCATTTCGGAAAGAATAAATTTTTCTCTTCAAATCCTCAAATTTTTTTCGTCTTTGATCTATTTGATCATCTTGACGAAACGGCCTCTGTTTTTGATGCTCATGAGGTGGAGCCCTTCGGAAAGATGAAGGTTTTGAAGTAGAAACAGGTACAGGTGTTTGTTTAAGCATAACTATAATATTTTTTGCTCTACCCATTCTCCTTCCTGGAGCTAATGGAATTACACGAGTTTTATCCTTAGTCTTCATAAGATAATATTCAATCTGTTGAGCTGTTGAATTAAGGTCTCGAAACCCTCCTATGTATTTCACAGGGATCAATGGCATGCGTAACTCATCACGCAGATTTGCCACACAGATTGGCAACAATTCCTCTTGAGGGAGTGCTAAGCTTAGGGAATGTGTTAATCCCTTCCAGCGAGCAATGAAATCTGAAACCCTTTCATTATCCCTTTTCTTACAATTTGTAAGATCAAAAACTATTGTATTTGGAAAAGTTGAACTGAATTGAAGAAGGAATCGTTGACGAAGATCTTCTCATCCAGTAATTGACCGGGATTACAAGATTGTGTACCAGACAAAAGCAGGTCCTTGTAATGACTGTACAAAACACCTAATCTTAACTGCTTCTTTTTGCTGAGGGGTTCCCATCATAGGATTTCAATGAGAAACAAAATGTGTTAAGTGTTGCTATGGATCTCCCAAACCATTAAAGATTGGGAATGTGGTACTTGTAAAATTTGATGGGGGAGGAATTGCATCAACTCATTCAGGGTAAGCTCTCTTTTCTGGTTGAATTTGAGCTCGTTTCCCCTCCATAGCTTCCAAACAGCTGTTAATGACTCAATAGTAGTTATTAAATTTTGAGAAACATATGGATAAGCTTGGACCGGAGTAGGTGCAATAAATGGATCTTGGACAAATGTGGTGGCTGGTACTACAACTGATGGTAGCACCACCGATTGTTGTTGCGTATGACCCATAGGATTAGATTTGTGAGGGTGTACTAATAAAGGAGGATATTCTTGATCCATGTAAGTAACTACAACAAATTCACTTAGCTGACTGACTCCAGCATGCTTAGGAGGAAGACTACCTTAAATTAGTTCTGCATTCAACCTCCTCAATTCCTTCATTTATTCCTCCTATTGTGCAAATCTTTGCTCTAATGAGAGCGATTGGCCTTCTCCAGGGGAAGGGTATGTAACCCGATTCTTTCCTTTCCCCTTGTTGGATCCCTTTCGGAGTGGGGGAAGTGGGTTATTTGAAGGAACACCCAGATTCTGGGTAAGCCTTTGATTTTGTGTACGCACACCTTCTTCATTTGTGTCTGTGCATACAACTTCTTGAGCAGGAATCTCTTCATCTGATCCCTCTGAGTGAGCCTCATGTTCTGGAGGATCAGCAACAATGGAATTGATGACATTAATTGATTCATAATGCATTGCATCCCTTCTATCGGCATTTCTGCGATATTTTCTTCTTCCATGTCTTTGATGAGACATTGGCTTTTGTCAATTCGATCCCTCAGGAACTTCTTGACGAACCGAAATTTGGAGGGAATCTCCTGATAATTTGGCTCTTCGTTCCTCTTGTGGCTTCTTCCCTAATCGATAGAATACTGACTTTCTCTGAGGAAGATATTGATGATTTGAAAAAGTCCCCAGTCTGGTGGACTGGGACTATTCTTGTTGTTCTTGAACAACTCCTTGAATCCTATTTGTTGATTCTGAAGGTTGGGTTAAAAGATTCTGCAGTCTAGTAAGCTGGGGTGTTTCTTGACATGTTATATCTGAGACTTTCTTAAAAGCTCTCTTGATCTTGTGAACTTTAGTCCAGAAATTGGCTGGATGCATCAACCTGCATCCACTTTTATCACTAGGCTCAAATGAACGCTGTATGATTTCTCACACTTCTGTCACTTAATGATGTGAATAATCTAAACGAGAAGCATGTTAAATATTCTCATTTGTTTGATTCAGGAGTAATTAAACAACTTGTTCTCTGTATGCTTGACTTTGAGAAGAACTAGTTGAGGCATGTTCTTGAGCGAACCTTTGATTACAAACAAAGCCAATTGGTTGTGGCCGTCCATGAGCAATAACATTTCATGAGACCATTTTCGGAGGGCTTTGTTGACTGGAGAGTATAGTGAAATGTAGTTCTCCATGAACACCCCATCCCCTGATATGAATACCAGATGGGGCATTGGCAATTAACTGGTGCAATATTCTTAGTGTGTCAAGGCATGAATGCAAAAGGGATCTTTGCTGCTTTTTAGCCTTTGGATATCGAGAAACTGAGAGAGATGCCAAGTCAATTTGGCATTGTAACCCTTCTATTATCTTGACATGATTTTCATATTCATCATAAGATAATATTTTCTTTTTCAACTGACAAAGAGTTTTCTATATGTTGAGAAGAATATCATGAATTTCATCTTCCGTTAACATCTCTGGAATATCATACTGAGAGTCAGCCAAAGGCCAAAACATTACTGGCACTTCACCTTTTGCTAGTTGTTTTATCATATTCAGTACTTCCTATTTATCATTCAATGAAGATTCTTCTACCTGATTAGACCAGAGTTGGTGTTTCCTTGTTGCTTCATCATATTCAACAATATTTGTAGAGAATTCACTGATCAAACTAGAAGATGAACGACCCAGGGGTGGTTCGGAGAATGACCTACACCCCAAACTATCTTCTGATTGAGAAATTATTTCACCTATTAGTGGTAAAGCATCAGACATGACTGGCCTTACATTTGCAAGTGCCTCAAGATTAGAGGGCTTTCTCATCACTACATTGTCCATTGGAGCATTTTCCATGAAATTTGAATTACTATTGCAGAGAGGACTTTCGCAGCTAAATTCATCATCATGGGGAGGACCACCATGCTGGGTTATAACAAAAGATGAAACATTTTGCTCCTTGGTCTTCTGGGCACACAGAGGGTTCTTGTGGCTCTTATCTGAAGATGAAACTTCGAGATCGACTGAATTTTTATGAATCAAGCCTTCATGAGGAAGTGTCTGATGAATACCTTCGAAATTAATGTTCCCAATATTGGGAAATGAGGGATTAGAATATTGAATTCCAACAGATAATTGTCTGAGGGCTTCAAGAACTCCAGCATCGAGCAAGGCCTTATTACAAATTGGATCTTGATTTCTTGACTGTGCTGGACGGGTCTTCTTCTTATAAGCCTTCTAACTCAATTTAGGAACCACTTGTTGACGAAAGTGGTCATTATGGGCAGGTGTATGTGCCTACTCAGTATAAATGATCAGGTTAGGCTGATTATCTCCACTCAAATCAGGTGTATGTGCCTGACTTGGTTGTCTGTATGATATGAGAGAGTATGCCCCACAACCCTCTTGGACTAGAACAGAGGTTTGTGTCTGTTCCGGAGTGATATGTTGATGTGTCACTCCGCTGATAGGGATAGATTTATGTGTCTTTCCCTGAGATGTTGCTGAAGTTGTTATAATATCCTAGCAAGCATCCAGAATATGAGCAGGGATTTGCTTCTGCTCTTTCACCATTGACAAAATATTCTTGGTGACTTCAGTTGCCGGAACGGGGATATACGTCCATTCTGTGCTTAGAGTAGTTGTATGTGCCTGCTCCTATCCTCCTTTTCCTATCAGTGAATTCTGACAGTACTCAAGTGTGGGGGCAGAGAGTTGAGTCTGCCTCCTGTTTGTCATTGGGGCTTTCCAATTGACTTCTCCGGGTGCTACCAAATGAGACTGTTGGTAGGATTGATCAATATTAGCATGTGTATGTGCCTTCTAATTGCACTCCGCTGAACGTGGTTGATAAACTTCCCTCAATACTGACAGACGAGGCTGCTGGCAGGATTGATGAGTGTAAGCAGGTGTATGTGTCTGTTTACCAGTTGTCAACACATTGGACTGGCGGGATCCATCGTATGTAGTTAGACTATCCTGCTAACTAGATGAGGATTTATAAACAGGTGTATGTTCCTGTCTATAGTACTCTGCCGGAATTTCCTGACGGGAATGGCGTGCTGCTGCCAGACGAGCCTGCTGGATAGCAGAATTAAAACGGACGGGTGTGTGTGCCTGCTCATTGCTTGCCACCAAGTTAGGTTGGTGGACTTCTTCGGAGATGGTAGAGATAAGAACCTGCTCACTATTGACCGGATTTCGCCTTTGGCAGTTCTTCTTACCTGCTCGGGTTCGAGGAACCTGAGCTGAACACCTGGAGATGATACCCTCATCATGTTGAGGGCACACTATTGCATGAGTCTGGTGGCGATTGTTGATGGGAGCCCTCGGGAATGACTCCTGTCTCCTTGAATTATGGCCCTGAGGGACCTGCTCATTCACCTCCCCAGAATATGGGAGGGACTGGTGATTGCGTTCCAGGGATAACGACCCGAAACGGTTGGAGACGGTGGTTGGCACCACCTGCTTCTTGATCGCTGGTTGTCGTTGTCCGAACGACCATGGTGAATTATTGACTTTGAGGGCTTGTCGAGCGGCCTCCAGAGTCAGAATAGTACCATTCTGATGGTATTCCTTAACCAGTTCATTTGATACCCAGCATTGAAGACACTGAGTAGTTGATGTCTTCCTCAGAGCAGAAGATGATCCAGCAGGAGTAGCAGCAGAGGCATTCACAGCAGAGGTATTCACAGGTGTGAACTTAAGAGAAGCCATTTCTGTAACGCATAAGATCTTGGAAAAGAGTGCATGTTGGATATAACAGACGTAATTAAGATAAATCCAGCCACTACATCTTTTGGATGAGCACATATGTTATTGATTGTTTTGTTATCCCTCTCATTGAGTTTAAATAGGGGCCTAACAAATAAGTAAAACATCATTTTAACTTGGTTAAGGATTCACATCGGTTTCACCATTTATGGTTTCCTCTGGAAATGGGGATGACCTCGATTGTTTTAAGGTTCAAACATTCCAAGCGGTTTCTAATGGGTTAGTTCATAGAACCGGAAACATCCAATGATTCTATATCCATTTGGACCTACTTTCCAAAGGTAGGTGCTCATTAGTTGTGGACCGATGAGGCTTAAGAATTTGCATTGGTCGAGAGGATGGGAGTTCGGACTCATCACACCTTTTTTAGGGGAATTATTGTCTACTCTGGGACTCTCTTTATAGATTTAAGTTATGTTCGTGAATCCTTATTAAATTACCAAGTATGAAAATGAGCTTTCCTTTAGATCTGACAATCAATGATTAGTATGTAGGAGATTTAAAGAATCTTTTATATGTATTCGAGGTTCTTCATCGATAGAGAATCATCTGTGTTTGTTTAGAGATTATTATCCAATGGTATCCTTCAACACATTATATAGAAATATCTTGGTCATTATGATAACCATACTGGTTTTAAAGCCACTCAGCGGGGCACTTGAAGTTTATTGTCATTCAGAAAGACATAGATTATTTCAGAGTTGGGATCGTACCCTCATATGGGCTACCTACGTATCCTTTATTTTTAGAAAAGGAATCAGAACCCACGTAGTTTGAGTAAAGAAGTATGAGGTTTATGTGTGATTGATGGCTCAAAGAAAGGTGTCATAATTACTTTTATGCTCTAAGCTCACGTGAGTCATTCTCGGTGTGAGAAACAAGAGGTATTGGTAAAACCTGACAATTGTGCCATCATAAGAAATGATGTGGGGATTATGTATGTATGACTGCCCAAATAGATGAAGATTAGGATTTACTTCAGGGAAGAAACCCGGGAACAAGGTCCATAAAGGTATATGTGCTTTATGGAGATTTATATACTTAACTTAGGGCTTATTCCTAAGAAGGAGGCCCAGGTTAAAGGGACTTGAGAACTGGGGATTACTCTTGAAAAAGAAGCCTAGGTTAAGGGGAATTATGAAAACTGGGGCTTACTCCTGAAAAGGAAGCCCAGGTTAAAGGGATTTGAAAACCGGGGCTTACTCCTATGGAGGAGGCCCAATTTAAGGGAATTTAGAATTTGGGAACTTGGGGCTTACTCTTAAAGAGGATGCCCAGATTTGGGAATTTATGATTGGGGATTACTCCTAAGGAGGATGCCCATATTTGGGAATTTGATACTGGGGCTTACTCATGAGAAGGAGGCCCAAGTTAGGGGACTTGGGGCCTACTCCTAAGGAGGATGCCCATTGAATAGGGAATTTGGGGCTTACTCCTAAGAAGGATGCCCATATTTAGAAAACTTGGACTGGGGTTTACACCTGAAAAGGAGGACCATGTTAAATATCCTCTTATCTTATGGGATGAGGTTGAAAGAATGAAATCTCTAACCTTAGTGACATAAAGATATGTAAATCACTAGTTTTTGATAGATGTTCCACAGAATTCCTTTCAGATAAGGAATCAAACCAAGAAATCATGCCATGAATGGCTTTGAGGAGGGTTTTGAAGGCTTAATCTTGAAGAGGAGAGGTGGATTTGAAGAAATCAAGTGAAAAGGCAGGAGGGGCACCCAAAAAGAGAGAGGCGTGAAAGTCCTGCGTGGGCGCGCAATTCCTGGTCGCGCAAGAATACTTGCGCGACACATGGGTACTTGCGCGACGGTCAACCCTTTGGGTAATACTTGGGCGAGACTTGGCTCAATCCCTTAGTATTATCCCTATGGGCTTCCAGAAGAGTGGCGCACAAGTTTTGTTGAAGGGATAAGGTGGCGCAGAAGTTTCTTCATCTCCCTTAAGGGTTAAACACCTAGGCGGACATGTGTTGATGAATTTCAACACTTAGGCCTTGTTCCCCCTCTTTAGATCTTCCGTTCTAGGTAAGAAATTACCTTATAAGTGTTCGGAAGCTTCGAGAAGAGACTAGGGCACCAGGAGCTCAAATATGAGTTTCTGGAATTTTTCGTCCCTCAAATGGGGGGCCCACTGGGGGTATATATAGGCTGCTGAAGACCCCAAGCGAGAATCAAAGAGGTCGCGCAAGTCACCTGCACGACCACTATGAGGTGTGCAAGTATACTTGCACAACTATGAGGAAACTTGCATGACCCAAGTGGGAATGAATCCTTGTTCATGCCTTTGTCGATTTTTGATGTTTCTTCAAAGGATGAATCACTTTGGACTAAGGTATTTCACTTTTTCAGTTGTTAGACTCTGTGACGAAAAGGAGCTTCAACAATAATAAATCTCAAAATCCAAAGAAAATAGGATTTTGTTAAGGGGGTTAGTTAAGTAATATGTCATCATACATTTATATGTAACACCATATAAGAGGTTTTGGATACTTTAAATAGCCATATCATTAACATAAGAATACCCCCATGGGGTTTAAGTACTAAGAACATAAGAAAGTAAAGAAGACCTATGAGGGTCCCATCATATCAATATGGGCTCAAATATATGGGAATCCATTCCCAATTTATGGATTCAATGCTCTATAAATTAAAATTGGCCTCCCATTTAAATACAACCCATAACAATTTATATTATTGAAATTTCAAAACACTCTTAATGGGTTTATCTCATTAAAAACATGCCCCAAGTGTCCTACTTGGGTTTAGTTGGGAATTTATAAATTTAATCATACGGGTCGTCATTCCCAAGTAATAGAGGTATCATCCGTCATAAAGGAATCCATTTTATATAAAAATTGAAATTAGTATATCTATATAAGCATCATGGTTCAGTCAGATAAATTACCATTTACAAATTATTAAGGTTCTTGAATTTATAAGTTAAAATTTCAATTCTTGTAAATATAAGTAGGTTTTTATTTTTGGTCTCAAATATTTAAAATTCATTTAAAATGGTTTGATTACATGAGTTAACCTTCCTAATTTATTAAGGATTATAAACATTATAATTGTTAGTGGCACCCATTTAATCACAATCATAAATTTTTCAACCCATACAACCAGTGGTGCATGGATAAAACATTTCATAATTGGTTAATTAAGGTTCCACCATAAAACTATATGGGAAGAAACCGTTTAGGTTGATGCAAACACTTTAATAACCAATTACATATGTCATAAGTATATTAAGGCACTCTATCACTAAGCAATAAATATAGGCATGTAAGCTAACAATTTTCCGAAGCATGATATAAGGATGAGTAATAAATACATTGGAAGCAATAATAAATAAAGTTAGTGTAATAAATAATAATTGATCGTCAATAATAAATGAATGAGGGATCATGTATGAACATTCCATAATGTGCAACAAAAAACATACAGAAATTAAAAAATGATCATCAATAATAAATAAACGAGGGATCATGTATGAACATGCCATAATGTTCAACAAAAAACATACAGAAATTAAAAATAAACAATATACAAGGAAAATAAAAAATCCCTACGGTCCATCTCTATGAGTATCCTAAGATCTGGCTCATTTCTATACTCTTAATCTCCCACACACATGCATAACAGTACAAGTATAAATTTTGAACCTAAACCTGTAACCATGAGGTCTGTTTAGGTACCAATTGATGGCCTGAATAGGGTTTGAGATATACTCAGTATTCCACCACCAATGGTGTCTATAATAAATCTAGTTTGTGTGTATAGGATATAGCATTGTGTAGATATAACTTAAATAAAGTTGTAAAGATAAGTGATTCAATTCAGTCTATGAGTATATGCTATGAAAAGCATCCAATAAATGAAGAAAAACTATATACAAGAGTAAAATATTAGCTACGACATATGCCAACATATTGAGTATCAAGCAAGTATGGCATACATCAAATAATCATGTATTAGGCCTATAAGGGCCAGGACCCAAGTCTATTGACCAAGGAGTCCTCTTTAAGTCCATGGAGATCATCTATAGAAAACTCAATGAAATCTATACCTATATAGTCCAGGACCCAGGTCCATTGACCAAGGCATGCTCCTCGAGTCCACAGAGTACATCCATAGAAAACTTGGTATAATATAGACCTACTAGGTATAGGACCTAAGGCCATTGACCATGGTGTCCTCATCAATTCCATGGAGAACATCCATAGAAAACTTCATAAACGATGTCCTACCATGTTACTTCACATCATTTTCATGCCATGAAATCCAATTCAGCATAATTCATATAATTATTTAAGGTACTATATTATTTTTCATGCCCATATTAATTTAATTTATCACATTCAATGCACATACAAGGGATGAGGAGGATGACCACGTTAATTTCCACGTCATTTCATTAAATAACTATAAAACTAGCATGAGTCAAGGTATTGTCCATTTCATTCAAAATTTCATATTTATTCCATTTCATCTCACCTTTAATTTATAAATGAAAAGGTGTTATAAGAGGAATTTAACCTTTAATAATTCATCCCATTTCTATCTGGCTCCCATTAATAATTAGTGAGCTCAACACACCCTAGGGGTGGAATAATCATAATAATAGAACAAAACTACCTCAAGGGTGGTTCAGGTTGAGTTTGAAGACCTTCAACATTTCATAAGGGTGCAATAAAATGTTTAAATCATTTATTAAACAATAAATTTAAATATTTAATAATTTAAGGAGAAACTCCCAAAAAGTCCAATGTGCGGCACTATAACGCAATCTATAAAATACTAAGACCTTAATGGAAAATGTATAGAACACCTACCACATTATTAGGATGGTCCACTCATCTAATATATGGACTTGATTTGATCCAAAATGAGATAAATTAGAAGAATCATCAAATTCCATACAAATAGGGTAAATTAGCTCGCATGGATTTAGCATTCCATATAGCAAGATAAAAAAATAAGGAATAAAGGGAGTATTATACTTACTGATAGGCTTCCAACACACCCAAAAATTATAAAATCAGACCAATATTAGATGATATTCACCAAGGTAAGATGGAGGAAGGGTGGTCTGTGTGCAGTAGGCTTCCTAGGAAAGAGAGGAAGAAAAATGGGGAAAACCCCATTTAAGGGTGGAGGTAAAATTAAGTAATTTTTTCACTTTAAGTGAGGTGTATGGTTAGGCCACAAGGTTTGGCTAACTGTGCATCTCACATTGTCCAAGAGCCATACCCCCCATGATTAGGTTGCACGATTTTGGCTAATTGTGCACCAACAATATAGTTTTAATGGTTAAGCAGCACTAACCATGCAACTAGGTGCACAGTTTGGAAAACCATGCACATATCTTGTTCCCACCTCTGTAATTTACTACAAACATTTTGCATGGCCATGTGCCCCACCTTTCACAATTTAGAAAAATGTGGGACACCCCTTATAGGTTATCATGTTTTCTCTTGATGGGATACATGGTTTAAACAAACCATGTTCCCTATATTTTTCTCTTAGAAATGAGATTTTAGATCCCTATGCTCCCAAAACTTGTCCAAACTTCCAATACCCCTCTCAAGACTTAAAACTTATCCAAAACCAACACTTTTGAGTGTTCTAGATCTCAAAATTATGTTATAATACTCAATTTAAGATTTTTCCAATCCACAAAATGAAAATCTTAATTTCCTTTGGAAATTTCAACCGGTTTAAAACATGGTACATTACAATAATCATGTTCCACCATATTTCCATCAAATTTGAAATGAAAGTATCGCTCGTATGTATGTGTGGACTACCACCTCCACATAGAGATATGATTCATTTTCCATAACCACATTTAATGATTAGTTATTATTATGGATTTAATATTTATATATAATATTTATGAAATAATTATGCTTCAAGAATTATAATATCTTACATACCTTCTTACCCTCTCATCCATTGGAAAATGATAATGCATCTCATTCATATGTGTGGACTACCACCTCCATGAAGCGATGCGATTCGTTTTTAATTTCTAATATATATGTCTAGTAATAATATATATTTAATGAATATATATGATATTTATGCTATAATAATGATTCTATAAAGGTAAATTATTATTTACCTTTCTTTTTCTCCATTCATCGAAAAGTGTAAACATCACTCATGCGTGCATATGAACTATCATCTCCACGAAAGGATGTAATTCATTTTTCATCACCAATTTATATGAATAGTTATAAAATTTTATATTATTATTAAATATGATACTTATGAAATGATGAATATTTTTTATATGACGGAACCATGATCATAGTGTAGGGAGCATAACTGCCAAACTAAAACATATATGAAAAATGAATCAGTCACCCAAAATGATTATGGTAATGAAAGATTATTAATAAATAGGTCATAAAATGTTTTAAGTAAATAATTTATTGTATTATAAGTATGAATTTGGTTCTATTATATAATTTTAATTAATTTAAATTTATTATATAGGAGGTTAGATCACTTAAAAAGAAAGTCATACTTGAAGTAAGGGAGTTCTGTTATACTCTTATTTTATTTCGGAATTGTTTATGTTCAGATTTAATTTGGGAAAAGTATATGATCCTAATATTGTAAACCCAATATATTTTATTCTTCTTAGGTTATGATTTTTTTAAATTTTTATTTTCTATTTCATCTCTTATTGTATCAAGAATCAACAAGTTAGTTACATGTAAGGGTTTCCCATCTCACTTTTATTTTTGTGAGACATGTGTCTTATTCACCACTTATTTCTTTCATTTTGTATATATACTACCCATTTGATATGTTATATCATGAATCTATTTATATTAATAGTATTTAAAGTTTCATTTTAAGTTATTTATTTCAAGTGAGTTATGATTCAAAAGTTACTAAAGTGGCAAGGGTTTTATGTTACAATATCACTTTTTACCAAGATTATTTATGATTAAATTTATAATGATGAAATTATATGATATATATCTAAAAAATATTATTTATTTTATTATCCTATAGTTATTTATAGATATTACAAGTTTTCATTTCATTTTCCTATCTCTATGTACTCAAAAGTCCAAAAAAATTAAGGAAACCCAACTTTGTTTTTCTATTCGGCTAGGAATATTTTTCTTCCATGTCTATATTTTATTTAAAATGTTTTCAATAATGTTTGTAATATTCTAAAATGATTGATTAAATTTATTTTTACCATGTTTATCCTTTAATGAAAAATTTTAAATGTAATCTTCTTATCATTTTCTAAATGAGATACTTTTTACCAAAGGTGTGGGAAATATTTGTTTTAATGTATACCGCATGAATGGATTTTCCTTATGTCATAACTACTCTTTTCTTTGAATCATACTTTACAAGTCTACATGGTTATTTTAAAATAAAATATTTTACTTAATATTCTAGAAATTTTAGATTTTAAATAAGTGATTTCAAAATGAAAATGGTATTTTCCTCAAGAAATGTTTTGGTTATCTTTTAAAGGTATTTTTATTTATGAAAAAAGAAATTGATGTTACTTATGATTCACAGAGGATATGATCCAATGATACTATATTTATTAAATTTATGGATGATTATTGATTATGATGATGAAATATTGATGAAACCTATTTTCTTTTCCATGGGTTAATCTATGAAAAAATGATAAATGTTTTCAGGATCTTATGGATTACATATGAGTGGATTGTGATTTTGTGATGGGTGGGTTTGTTATATCCCTTCAATGCATTGTGTAATGTTTAATGTTTATGAGCTCAAATGTTACATGGAAGGTTATCCCAATAATGAAAAACATTACACTAGAGGTTATCCCAAGCCCGAAAAAAGGTATACTAGAGGTTATCCCAAGTCTAAAAGAGGGTACACGAGAGGTTATCCCAAGACCAAAGAGGGTACATGGGTGGTTATCCCAAGCCCAACATTTGATTAATGTATTGAAATATACCATTTAAAAGTGATTTTTATGATTATGGTTATTTTACACTTTGTATACCATTCTTTATGGCATTTTTTTATACTTATTATATGATCTCATGGATCATGATCTTTGATTCTTCTATGATTCATGTATTATTAACTGCCAAATCCTTATACCATGAATAAGATAAATGAATTGTTGGGTATGATTTTTTAAATTTTAATCACATATTCTCACACCCTTACACTCATGTTATGATTACATATGATCATTAGCTAATATCTCCCACGTTTTCCCTTACTGAGCATCTGATCTCACCCTTCTTATATTTCCTTTCCCTGGGTCATGAAGATTGGTTTTAAGTAGGGTGTATATATGGAGTGTACTATATGAGAAGAATATTATGGGTGTTATTGAAGATCTTTCACAGAATAAGATAATAATGTATCTAGTATCCAAAGACAGTAAACCTTAACAGTCCTCAGGTATTTATTATTGTGAAATGTATTGAATAATCATCTAAAATGATGTAATATTTATGAATGTAATGTTTGGGTCACATCATTTGGAATCAGAGTATGGTTTAGATATTTTTGGATATTAGGATTAGAGAAATTTGGTGAAAACTCTATGGATAGGTCTGGGAATAGGAGAACATCCTAAGTTATGGTAAATAAAGGAGTGTTTTCCTAGAAAATACATCCCTGACTTCATATTATTAAGCGAATGTGGTTGTGGCACTGATGCACCTAGGGATAACAACTCTAAAATGGGTGAATTGGATATTAACTCGATTTCATTGGTGTGCTATGAGTGGGACTAATACTACACACCTATCTAGAAACTCTTAAGGTATATTATTGGGTTAATTATCATTTTCTTTATGAACCATTATGAATTATTTGAATATATTATGACCATGGATAACCAGGTGTAACAACCTAATCTTTAATCAATGGAAATTTCTCCCTTATTTTAGTAATTTCATATAGTATAAATCACAAAAAATCACTTATAGACCATAATAAAAGGTTTATAATGATTAATTAATGAAATAATAATTATTTCTAGAAGTTAAGGAACCAATACCAATGAAATAGTAACTTGGCCTTAGGAATAGTAATATAACCCTTATTAATAGTAAACCATCCAAATGAATATTAATCTCACCCAAGAAAGTAGAAATAAAATTTAGGCATCTTATAAATAAAATAATGGTATAATTATATCATAGTTTAAGTAAATTAATGTTCTAAAAATTATTAATTAAGTGTTGGTATTTTTGTAAGTCAAAAATATTTAATTACAATTTTAAGATTAATTTAATAATTTAAAATAAAATTTATTTTCATAAAATGTATTCATAAATTAATATTTTGTTGTATTATTATTTTAAGATAATTTTATGAGAACTTAATTAATTTTTTAAAGTGTTATAAAATCAGTTATAATTTTAAATTCTTTGTTTTCCAAGTAAATAAGGGTTTTAATTAAAAATTAATTAATATTATTTAGAAATTCATTTTCATAAAATGGAGTTCATTTTTGAAATCTACACAATGAAAAACAGTTAGGGTAAATTTTTTATATTTTTCTGAAATACTTGAATTTTTTTGTGAATAGTAAAATACGGTAATTTACAATATATATACATTATAAGCTAAATTCACTATTAATTGAGTAATTTCTGATGTAAAAACCCAAATATAAAACTATACTTCATTATTTGGATATATTTGAGGATAATTCTCAAACTATTCATATTCTTGAGCCAAAATAATAAACTAATTATTAAAATATTGAGAAAACACCCCTCTCCTCCACTATAAATATCACCCCTCACCCCCTCTTCTCCTCGCACCTATCAAGATTTGAGGCTTGAAAAAATTATGAACAAAAATCTTAACTAGACCATCCCCTGCATTCATGATCTCTTTTTCTCATCAAAAAACCAAGCCTAGGTGCCTTGAGAAGGATCTCAAGAGGAGAATTCAAGAGGTAAATCCTCTCTCTTTTTCTTTTAATTTCCTTTCAATTTCATTTTTATTCTTATTATTTCCTCACCTAACTTCATAAAAATGGTATTATAACTCCAGTATATTTTATATAATATAATTATATTATGTTAATAGAATATTCACCATTAAACTTCACACTCTCTCTCTCTCTCTTATTTTAAAAATGAAATTGTCACCCGTGATGTGTCAATTTACCGACATCGTGGGCGATGCACTTTCATTTTCCTTTAACACATTAAAGTATGTTAACAAAACCATTAAATGGTTTAAAATAGATTTTAAAGTGTATTTTACAACCATATTTATTTTCTATAACTAACTTATACACATAATACTAAATGATAAAGCAAAACAAATTTATTGTGATCGAAAAACTACCAAAATTAACCTAAAACGATCATCATTAACATGTATCTAATGATTAGTCCTCATTAAATATAACCAAATTATTTATAATATCATTAAAACTTATATAATATTATTAATAACATATAATTATAGATATTTATCCACATTTTACATGAACTTCCATTTATGTACACAAGTGAACTGATCATGAAAAACATAAAAACGAATGTCCCCGAATGATGAAATTAAACTCTATAACTAATTCAAAATACCATAAAAGAACTTAATAAAACCAAAATGAATAATATTAATGTATAAAATGTTGTTTAATTTTTAATTAATGAATATAATGTGATTATTCAGGATATTAAAGTGAAGGAAGCATTCAGACTTAGGGTAAAGGGAATTCTCAAACCCAACTCTCTTTCTTTGGGTTTCCCCTCTTTCACCCCATTTTCAGTATGGATATTACATAAATATAATTTATTAATCATTATATTACCTTTTATTGGATATAAATTTTTTATACAAGAGTTTATGATAAACACAATGTTTTCTAAAAGAACCCTTCTTTCAAAAACACACCTTTTACTTATCGAGATTGTTTCTTCTTCACTCAAGGTTAATGATTCAAGTATGTTATTCCATATTTCATTTGGGAACCCAAAGTTTATGAATGTATGATTATGAAATGAAAAACATTCATTTACATGTGTTATTTTATGTTCAATATTGATAAACTTTCTATGTGGAATGCATGATAATGTAAATGTTATGATGTGACGGGTGCGCCTGAAATTATATAGTGCAATGTAAATGGTATGATGTGACGGGTGTGACTGGAAATATATATCACTATAATGCATTGGATAATGTGATAAATCTCATGATTTAAAGTGAAATATTTGTGAACATGATGATATATTTTTTCATAACTATGTTTGGTAGTTAACCACTAAGACATGATGTTTCATTTTTATGTATTCCAATATTTCAAGCCTTTTCATAATTCTTCCTCTCTTGATTTTGATCCCATTTATATGTTATAATTATGTGCACCCCATGTTATATTGTTTCATGTTATTATATATCCCCTTATTTTTATTTTATCTCACCCCTTTTTTATGTATATACTCAGGTGATTACATGTACTAAGAAGAATTAAAGGGCCATTAAGAAGCTAGAGAAGAAGGAATTAAATAAATATTTGTGCTTTATTTTTTAAATGTTATGTATGGTCCTAATTTTCCTAAGACACTAAAACTTTGGATACTCATTGTGTAATGATTTTATGTTGTCTTTAAAATTATATAATAAGATATGTAATAAAATTAGGGTCTCTATAGTTGGTATTAGAGGATGTTTTAGTTAATTTGGGAATTAAGATTAGAGAACCTTAGTAAAAACCCTTAGTATGAGACTAAGTATAAGTGATCACCCAAGAATATTTTGTTTTCTAAAACTCAAAAAATTAGGATCCCAGATATAAGATATTCCTTTAGACTTAATTTTAAAAAGGAATAAATTATTTATTCAGGACTTGTTGACTTATGTTTTGTTCTAACCTTTTCTATTTTAGAAAATTGTGGGAACCAGGAGAAACCAGGCCAAAAACCTATGCAAGGGACAATGCAGCAATTGCCCAAATGAAATCCCCAATGATTTGGGAGGTGGAGTTAAAAATTTCATAGCGATTATTAACCATCTATCTCAGATTATAAACAATAACCAGAATAATGTGGAACGACCTCCTTCGCCAAAGATGGAGAAACTGGATATCGAGTGTTTTATACAGCAACAACCGTCGATGTTTAGTGGATCTTATGATCCACTAGTTACAGAACAGTGGGTTAACTCAATGGAGAATATCTTTTATATTCTTCACTATTTTGAGATGGAGAAGGTGAATCTTTTTTTTTATTGTCTAGATGGATAGGTTGATCAATGGTGGGATTTTATTAAAAACACCAAGATGGGGGATGAAATTTAAGAGATGGAGTATGAATACTTTAAGATAATGTTTCTTCACAAGTATTTCCCTCAAACTCTTTCAAACAAATATGGAGAGAGAATTAATAAATCTTAAGAAAATGGCAAGATAATATATCACGGTCTACAAAGAAAATTTCACAAGGATTTAAAGGTACGCTTTGGGTTTTGTTATCAACAATGATAAAAAAATTGATAGATTCTTTAGTGGTTTAAAATCACACCTTCGAAAGGCTCTAAAAATTTGATACTTTGGGAGTTATGAATAATTTGTTTAATTTGATCTCAAAGTGGATATGGAGTTTGGAGAATGGTCCCATGGATATGGTGATAAGAAATAAAATATGTAGTTTCATGTTGGAAGATATCATGACAAAGGTGGAAAGAAAAATCAACCACCCACAAGTCAAAAATGTGGGAAGAAGCATCATGATAACTGCCTTAAAGGGGTAGGGAAATGGTTCAAGTGTGAGAGATAAGGCCACAAAGCTCATGAATGTCTAAAATATATGAGTAAGTAGGATAATGTGGTGGAGGAAAGGAGAGCACCGCCCATTGTCCAATGCTACAACTATAAGGAGAAAGGGCACTATGCAAGCCAGTGCACTAAACCTCAAGTCCTCGAAGGTAATCAGTGTCAGCAACCACCAAAGACAAAGGATAAAGGAAATTATTATTCCATCACTACTACGGAAGTGGGGAAAGAGAATGAATTCGTAAAAGGTACACTTCTAATTCACTCAATAATGGAAAATTTATTATTTGATTCTAGTTCTACACATTCCTTTATATATTCCTAGTTTTCTAGAACTATTGAATCGAATCCCCAAAACCTTGAAGTAGACATAATTGTTAAAACAAAACGTAGTGTAATAATTTAAACCTAAGTGTTAGAATATTCTCCTATTGGTGTATGTGGGAAGATTCTTCTAGAAAATCTTGTAATAATTCCCTTAGTGTAATTTAACATTATACTAGTGATGGATTAGATCTCATTATATAGGTAATATATCAACTATCAAGAAAAGTAAATATCTTTTCATATTCTGAACCATCCCATTCCCCTCTATAAATTCAAGGAAGATCATGAATCTCATTTTAAAAATACTTCAATGGTGTGGGTGTTGATTCCCTGTGAAGAATCATACCTCACTCAAATGGTTGAGTCAAAGGAAGGTATCAATTTAGGGGAAATGCCCATCGTGAGGGAATACAGTGATGTATTTCCTGAAGAGTTACTTGAAATTCCCTCGGATCATGAGGTAGATTTATCAATAAAACTCATACTTGGAGATACTTCTATCTCAATGTGTACCTATAGGATGTCTCATATCAAACTAGAGGAGTTAAATAAGTAGCTTTAAGAGCATTTAGACAAATGGTTTATATGCCCTAGTGCATCACCATGGGGTGCGCCAATGCTCTTTGTTAAGAAGAAGGATGGATAAATGCGGTTGTGTATTGATTATCGAGAACTCAACAGGATCACCATAAATAAAAATTATCCTCTTCCAAGGATTGATGACTTTTTCGATCAGCTATGAGGAGCTCAGTACTTTTCAAAGGTGGATCTTCATTCTGGATATCATCAACTAAAGGTGAAGAAGAAAGATATTCAGAATACTACCTTCCATAAAAGGTATGGTAACTATGAGTTTTTGGTGATTCCCTTCAGATTTACTAATTCCCCTGGAATTTAACACCCCAAGCTTCCATGGTATGCTTTCTTTTTAAATAATTCAATAGCGTGCAATGTACGCAACACTAAGTTCAAGCACACCACGACCTATCAAACTAGCCGTTTAAAAAAGCGATTATGAATAGTATTAACAAAATTTTGAATTTTATATATCCCATATAATTTTAAAATTAATATTTTGTGTTTATTAGAGATAATATAATGAAAAATTCAATTTTTTATATAAAAGAAGTATTTTTCAAAAAATGTAGTTTTTCCTCCTTTTAATGGTGAACCCTTTTTAAATCCAATATTTGACACTTATATATTAAATTTGAGGAAATTAAATTCTTCTTTAGAATAGGGACATAAAAATTTAGTTTGGATAATTTTTTGGTACTTTTTTTTTTGATAACTTTCATATTTTGATGAATAGTGAAAAATACTAAATTTTAATTGAAAGCAACTTTTTTAATCTAAATAATTTATATTGAAAAATTATATATTTGATTGGTTTTAAATTATAATTATATTATATTTTTATCATTTAATATAATTTAGGTCATTGGAATTAATTTCACATTTAAATTAGATATAAACACATGTCAATCTTTTGATAGTTTTTACTTCTTAAAAACCCGCTTTCTGGTTTTGACAACGGGGATTAATATTAAATTAATTTCTACCAATTCTATGTTTTGAATTTGTAAAAATGGATTCCATATTTGGAATAATAAGGTCCAAATTTTTTAAATATGTACCTTTTATTTTTGTACATTATGAATAGTAAATTCAGTAATTATTTTTATTTACCATGGTTAAAGGGTAAATCAGGTAAATAAGGGTAAAAAATAATATTATAATAATATAAAACTACCCTAACATGTGTACTAATCCTATTGGATGATATATTTCTGACCATGGGCTTCCTTGGGTCTATTTTGGGACTCCATGAAGCCACTTGTGTGTGATAATGACATGTTATAAGAATTAATTTAAAGTAAAGAGAAATATAACATAAACATGTATCTTTTATTAAAAAAATTAATATAGGGTTATATAACAAATATAATTGACTATAAATAGTCATTATAAAGATAAACATATTTCCTAAATTATGTTATTTTACTTATAATTTTTATACATTAAATAAATAAATTTATTTATGACACAATGATGATGTAGTGATTACCTTATTAATAAATGATTCAAATAAATGAATTTATAAATATTAAAATAAATTTAATTTGAACATTTTTATGCCATACACAAATTTTCTGGATAACATTGACATATTATTGATTATTTAATGCCTTTTTTTCTAAGTAATAAAGTTTTTATGGCTTTAACAAAAATCAATTATTAAATAGTGTCAAAATTGACATAAATGAGTTTTTAAAAAAATACTATTTTATTAAATGATATAATAGTCCTAAAAATATAATATTCGGAAAAATGACTTATATAATGTTAAAAATTTAATTAATGGTCTAATTTGGGTTCTTTTGACATTTTATAGTAACTATATTAACCCTGTAGTGTCAAAATATAAGAAGACACGGTAAGAGTTAAACTATTTAACTAAGGGTTAAATCTAAAAGATAAGGTTAATTTTATGAATTAAACATGTCTAAAACCTATTGGTTTATATTATTTATAACCCTAATCATATTATCCTATAAATAAATTAATTTGGAGCTATTAGAAACCAAAAATAAATTTATCATAAATTAATATTTCAAGATTTTTCTAAAGTTCCCATCACCTCTCTTATAAAAGGACATTTCTCCTTCTCTTCAATCCACACCTACAACGCCCTTTGTCTTGAACAAACCCTACCCATTTCCTTTAAAATCATCCCTAATATCATTATAGAGGCTACACTTTTGGAATAAATCCATCCTAATGATTCCTTTTGTGCAAATCAAAATGAGACACTCAAAAAGAGGTAATTGTTTTATCACCTCTTTCAAAGTTCTTTTCTTCTCCTACTTACTCTTTCTCTATTGTTTCCATAATAAAATAATAACTACAGTACCTTAAAAATTATGAGATTTTATTATAATTATTTTACAACCATATTCCTCCTTTTACCCATCCTACAAAAAATAATATCACCATGCGTGCGTACGTACGGCTTACCGTCTCCACGTCGTGGTATAAATTGTTTTTCATGTACACTTTATTTATATGGGTATAAATATGAATATAATGGATGTAAATAATAAATATAAAATTATTTTTTTTTAATTCATATTCTATCCAATTCCATACCATTTTACCATTAAATAAATGATATCGTCGTGCGTGCGTACGTACAGTTTACCATCTCTAGGCGCGATGAGACTCATCTCCCATGTTCACCATCCAAGAATGATTATAAGAATAAATATTATTAATAAGTGTAAAATATATGATATAATAATGCTCTTGGGATGATATATATATATATATACATATATGTCATTCACTTACTTCCATTCAATACGATAAGAAAACGGAAACAACGTTCATGCGTACGTACGACCTACCGTCTCCATTAACGGTGTGTTCCATTTTATTTATATATCTATTATATATATTTATATACGAAATATATATGATATATAAATCATATTTTACATTTTTTAAGTAATTAAATTATGATCTAAGTAATAAAATAAAAAATAACAAGTCAAAACACATATGATAAAGAAAGCGATTATTACCCGAAACGTTGCTTTAACTTGAAAATTATTAATAAATAGGTAATATAAAGTCATAAAAGAATCATAATATGATATAATAAATATTATTATTATTTTTATATAATTTAATAATATGTTTAAAAACATTATATAGGATTTTTGGACACGTACAAAGAGTATTGGACCTAAGGTAAGGGTTAATTCCCCAATCTTGTTATTATATGAGATTGTTTATGTGTAAGTATTTACTAGGATATATTTATCATCCATGTACATGTTTCATAAAAAAAATTAAAAGGAATAATTTAAGGTTTTATGGAAGGGACTCTTTGACTAGATCTTCATTTTAAATTTTTTAAGGATTTATTTTTCTAAATCTATTTAATTAATGTCCATGTTTTCAAAATGATTTTAAGAATTTATTTATATAGACATGATTATTTTAAAATTTTAATTAATTTAAAAAGTTTCAAAGTGGTATGGGGCACTTTTATTCAAAAATATTTTTTAAATGAATTCATTTATAATCTGTGTGACTTCTAAATGATTTCATGAAAAATGGATATTTCTCTCAGAGTTTTAATGAATTTATTAAATTATTTTCATCTATGTCGACATCCTTTGTTGGATTTTATTCCTGTTTGAAGTTGATTTATTATGATACAATATTCCATATTATATTAAAGGTTTTGGGATATGTTTGAATGTGGATGTTCTATTTTTATACCATTCATGGTTTATGGTTAAAGTATTAACATTTCATATGATAGTTTTAATACGAATGTTTATGTTATATTTAAACCTTTTTCATGTGAGGAATACATTGGACTTATTAGGTGATGGGTGGGGCCTGATATAGACCCTTGATGCATTATTAGGACTCATGAGACAAACTAGTGTCCCAACACAAGGCCTTGATATAATATTTGTGAATGGTCATGGCACAAGGCCTTGACATAGTGGTTATGATGTTTGACATTATGCATTCCCTCATTATGAGATTATTTATTGATTTTACATGTGATTATTTGAATAGTAGAATATCAATTTGAATTTCTAAATGGAATTATTTGATTTATTCTTTCCATGTTATTCTAAATATATTGTTTTAAAATTCTTGTGTTTTAGTTTTGTACCTGGCCTTAAAAGTTTATGCTTAATTGTGATAGCTTTTGCTGTATTTTTTATCCTTACTAAGCATCTGAGCTCACCCCTTTTTTATGTTTTATTTTCCCAGGATGCCAAGAAGTGTTTTATGATTGATATTTAGGGATATACAAGGTGAATAATGGCATTTTAAATAGATTATTTATGTTTTGTTTTAAGTTAGAAATTATAATGTAAAGTTCATGTATGTAATTTATTTTCCAAGACTGCTAAACTGATTGGTCCTTCGGGACTTGATTCCTTGTAATCACGCCAATGTATTAAAATAATGCAATGGATCTAGGCTTCTGGGGTTAGGGAGTTACATGAAATCTTCATGGATTTTATGAATAGAGTATTTATACATTACCTTGACAAATTTGTGGTAGTGTTTATTGATTATATTCTCATCTAATCTAAGAGGAAGGAGGAATGTGAAGAACATCTAAGTCTTGTGTTGGTGACATTAATAAAGGATAAGTTGTAATCTAAGTTCAGAAAGTATAAATTTTTTATGCAACAAATCACATTCTTGGGACATGTGATCAAAAGTGAGGGAATTTCTATAGACCCTTCAAAAGAAAAGATTATTGAGGAATGGTTCAATCCCTCTAGTGTCATAGAAATCCATAGTTTTCTTGGATTAGTTGGGTACTACTGATGTTTTTTTAGAAATTTTTCATTATTTTCAATACCACTAACTAGGTTAACAAGTAAATAGGTAAAGTATTTTTGGACAGAAGAATGTGAGGAAAGCTTCAAGGAGATAAAGAGAAGGTTTATCACTGTGCATGTACTCACATTACTGAAAAGTGGATAAAGTTTTTTGATATACAATGATGCTTTAAATAAAGGCTTGGGTTTTTTACTCATGAAAAATGATAATTTGATATCCTATGCCTCACATAAATTGAAGATCCATGAGAAAAACTACCCTACTCATGATCTAAAACTAGCAGTTGTGATTTTTTGCCTTGAAAATCTGGTCGTACTACCTCTATGGTGAGAAGTGTGGCATATATACCGATCATAAGATCCTAAAGTATATATTCACAAAAAAAGAAGATAGACATGAATCAAAGGAGTTGGTTAGAGATAATAAAAGACTACGATCATTATATTCACTATCATCCTGGTAAGGTAAACAAGTTAATTGATGCTCTTAGCAGAAAAGAACATGCTACTCTATCCATGTTGCAGATTGAGAAAGACCCTATCTTTTTGGATATGCAAGTATGGATTTGGAAATCATAATGGCAGGAATACATCCTATATTTCCCAAATTATTTTCCAACCATCTATCCAAGAGAAGATTAAGGAGGCGCGAAGGGGTGATAGAGAGTTGTAAAAGAGGGTGAATGTAGTAAAGGAAGGGAAGCTTCCAGAGTTCCATATTGATGATGATGGTGTGATTTGTTTTGGAAAGAGTCTTTGTTTTCCTTCATCACTTGGGATAAATAATAATATATTAGATAATGCACATAGCTAAATATTCTCTATCTATCCTGGTAGCACCAAGATATATTGTGATCTCTGAGAACATTTATGGTGGGAAAACATGAAGAAGAATATTGTGGAATATATCTCAAGGTGTTTGATATGTCAGCAAGTTAAAGCAGAGCAAAAAAAAGTCCAAATGGATGATGAAACCATTGTCTATACCCATGTGGAAATGGGATAATGTCACTATCAAATTTTTCATGGGTCTCCCGAAGACATCCAAAAGAAATAATGTGATATGGTTTGTGGTGGACCCAATCACCAAGACTACCCACTTTATCACTATTCGGGAAGATCTCTATCTTGAAAAACATGAAAATATATATGTGAAGGAAGTGGTGAGACTTCATGGGGTTCCACTCTCTATTGTCTCTAATTTTGATCCTAGGTTCACATCTAAATTCTGGAGGAGTCTTCAACATGCTTTGAGTACTGAATTAAATGTTAGCATGGCCTATCACCCCCAAAATGATGTCCAATCTAAAAGAACTATTTAGATGCTCAAAAATATGATAAGAGACTACTCTTTATAATTTAAAGGTGTATGGGATCATCATCTCCCATTGTTTGAGTTATCATACAATAATAGCTTCCACTCGAGTATTCAGATGGTTCCATATGAAGCATTGTATGGAAAGTGATATATAACTCCAACCTATTGGGATGAAGTTAGATAAAGAAATCTAAATGGACCCAATCTTGTAAAAGAGATGACAAAAAAGGTTTAAGACATCCAGCAACAAATCAAATTTTCTTAGAGTTAGCAAAAGAGCTATGCTGACAACTTTTTAAGGGACTTGGAGTTCGATGTTGGAGATAAATTATTCCTTTGAATATCACCATAGAAGAGAGTCATGAGGTTTGTAAAGAAAAGGAAGCTAAGCCCAAGGTACATTGGCCCCTTTGATATCCTTGATCGCGTAGGAGCAGTGGCCTATCATCGTTCACTTCCACAGAATATGGATCAAGTTCATGATGTGTTCCATATATCACTCCTAAAGAAGCATATACCATATCCCTCACATGTACTGAACTCAAAGGTGGTACAGCTCGAAGATGATCTCTCTTATGAGGAGAAACCATTAAAGATTTTGGACAGGATAGATAAGGTACTACTCAATAAGACAAACCACCTTTTCAAAGTTTTGTGGAGGAACCATAAGTATGAAGAAGCAACTTGGGAACCATAGGAGGCGATGAAGGATAAGTAACCTCACCTATTTAGGTAAAATGAAATTTTGAGGTTGAAATTTTAAAAGGGGAGAAGAATATAATGACCCAATATTTAATAAATGGAAATTTATCCCTTCTTATAGTAATTTTATATAGTATAAATCACATAAAATCAATTATAGACCATAATAAAAGGTTTGTAATGATTAATTAATGAAATAAGAAGTATTTCTAGAAGTTAAGGAATCAATACCAATGAAATGGTAACTTGACCTTAGGAATAGTAATATAACCCTTATGAATAGTAAATGTACCAAATGAATAATAACCTCACCCATGAAATTATAAATAAAATAATGATATAATTATATCATAGTCTAAGTAAATGAATGTTTTAAAAATTATTAATTAAGTGTTGGTATTCTTATTAGTCATAAATATTTAATTACAATTTTATGATTAATTTAATAATTTAAAATAAAATTTATTTTCATAAAATGTATTAATAAATTAATATTTTTATGTATTATAATTTTAACATAATTTTGTGAGACCATAATTAATTTTTTAAAGTGTTATAAAATCAGTTATAATTTTAAAATCTATGTTTTCCAAGTAAATGAGGATATTAATTAAAAATTAAATTACTCTTATTTAGAAAATTATTTTCATAAATTAGAGTTCATATTTTAATTATACATGTTAAAAAATGGTTAAGGTAATTTTTTGATATTTTTCTGAAATACTTGAATTTTTTGGTGAATAGTAAAATATGGTAATTTATAGTATATATACATTATAAGCTAAATGTGCTATTTATTGAGTCATAACTGATGTAAGAACCCAAATCTAGAAATATACTTCATTATTTTAATGTATTTTAAAATAATTCTCAAACTATTCATAGTCTTTAGCCAAAATAATAAACTAATGATTAAAATATTGAGAAAACACCCCTCTTCTCCACAATAAATACCACCCCTTGCCCCCTATTCTCCTCACACCTCTCGAGATTTTAGAATTACCCAAATTTATCCTAATAATATTCCATATCCCCTACCACACATCTAAGAGATCTTATTCTCATCAAAATACCAAGAATAGGTTCCTTGAGGAGGATCTCAAGAGGAGAATTCAAGAGGTAAATCCTCTCTCTTTTTCTTTTAATTTCCTTTCGATTTCATTTCTATTCTTATTATTTACTCACCTTTATTAATCCAAATGGAATTATAAGTAAAATATGTTTGATATACTATAATTATATAATTTTAATGGAATATTCATCATTAAACTCCACCCCCTCTCTCTTTTATTTTAAAAATTAAATCGTCACTCGTGATATGTCAATTTACTGGCATCGTGGGCGATGCACTTTCATTTTCCTTTAACACCTTCAAGTATGATAATAAAATTATTAAATGGTTTAAAATAGATTGTAAAGTTTATTTTATAGCCATATTTTTGTTCTGTAACTAACTTATACACATAATATTAAACGATAAAACAAAATGAATTTGTTGTGATCGAAAAAACACCAAAATTAACCTAAAACGATCATCATTAACTTGTATATA
The DNA here is from genome assembly GCA_963277665.1 of Viscum album. NCBI lineage: Eukaryota > Viridiplantae > Streptophyta > Magnoliopsida > Santalales > Viscaceae > Viscum > Viscum album. Next base: position 251,889,281 of record OY728160.1, on the reverse strand, counting down.
ATGATTCATCCTTATTCTATATAAAAAAATTATTTATAATATAATTAAAAATTTTGTAATATCATTAATAACATATAATTTTTTATATTTATCCACATTTTACATAAACTTCCATTCATGTATACAAGTGAATCGATCAGGAAAACCATGAAAACGAATGTTCCCGAATAATGAAATTAAACTCTATAACTCATCAAAAATTCTATAAAATAACTTAATAAAACCATAATTAATCAGATTCATAAATAAAAGTTTCTTTAATTGTTAATTAATGAATCTAATGTGATTATACATTATATTAAAGTGAATGAATCATTTGGACTCAAGGTAAGGGGAATTCTCAAACCAAAACTCTCTTTCTTTGGGTTTTCCCTCTTTCACTACATTTTCAGTATGGATATTCCTTAAATATCATTTATTCATAATTATATTAAATTTTATGAGATATACATGTTTTATACATGATTTTATGACAAACATAATGTTTTCCAAAATAACTCTCCTTTCAAAAACACACCTTTTACTTATCGATATTGTTTCTTCTTCACTCAAGGTTAATGATTCAAGTATATTATTCCCTATTTCATTTAGGAACCCAAAGTTTATGAATTTATGCTTATTAAATTAAACCCATTCCTTTCCATTGTTTATTTTATGTTCAATATTGATAAATTTTCTATGTGGTGTGCATGATAATGTAAATTTTATGATGTGACGGGTGCGCCCGAAATTATATAGCGCAATGTAAATGTTATGATGTGACGGGTGCACCTAGAATTATATAGCACTAAAATGTATTGGGTAATGTGATTAATCTCATGAGTTAAAGTGAAATATGTGTGAACATGATTATATCTTTGTTCACAACTATTTTTGGTAGTTAACCACTAAGACATGATGTTTCATTTTTATACATTGCCTCATTTCAAGCCTTTTCACAATGCTTACACTCTTGATTATGATCCTATGTATATGTTATCATTATTCTCACCCCATGTTATATTGTTTCATGTTCTTATCTATACTATTACTAGGATTTTAACTCATCCCTTTTTGATGTATATCTTTAGGTGATTGCATGTATTAAGAAGAATCCAAGGGCCATTAAGAAGCTAGAGAAGAGGGAATTAAATAAATATTTATGTTTTATTTTGTAAATGTTATGTATGGTCCTAATTTTTCCAAGACACTAAACCTTTGGATCCTCATTGTGTAATTATTTTATGTTTTATTTAAAATGATGTAATAATATATGTAAGAAAATCAAGATTTTTATACTAGGGTTAAACCTAAGGTGACATAGAATGAAAAGAATGTGTCATGTTTTAGACATCGTATGAATGATTTTTCATGATTATATGATTTATCACTATGATTATTATTTATCACACTATGATTTTTAGTTATATTCAATGGATAGAACCAGAAGGAATCATGTTAACGCTGAATGTGGTGGACAATGCGATGATTGTACCCATGAGAAACCAAATGAAATGGGAGATGGAATATGAAATCTAGTGATTATGTCTACCCATATATCTTGATATATGATTAACAACCTCAACTTGGGTGAGTTTTCCAACTCACCCAATAAGAGAAAAATTGATTTTCATGGTAGTTTAATTGATGAATACTATGGAGAAAAGAATGTTTATCTTCTTACATGTCAATAATGTGGGAAGAAAAAACCAGTAAAATGACTCAAATGAATGGTAAGATGTTTTATGTGTGGAAAATAAGAGTATAAAACAAAAAAATATGAGGAAAAATGAAGACTTTGATGGAGTAAAATAAATTTCATCCTAAGGTACCATTAATAGTTCAATGTCTTATGTGTGGGGAACTTGGGAATTATCCAATTCTATTCCTTAATCCAAGGGATAACTCTTAAACCAAGTAAGGTTTTATGTTATGTCAATCATTTAAGTGAATCATGATGGTTAAGGCACACTTATCCTTCACTCTAAAGTTAGATATTTCATGTTAAAGCTTGTAAGAATGTTACCTATGAAAATATTATTATTCTTCCTTTAATATAATTTGATGTAATTTTGATCTTTGATGGGATCTATTTATATATATCCTATATCATTTTTCAAGGAAGGGAAGTCACATTTCATGTTTTTAATGAACCTGTGATCATTTATTGGTGGGTGGATGAATATTATCTTAAAATAGAAATTAATTTCATTTTATGGGTCTTGATTCATATTCATAAATTATTTTTATCTATTATGGTTGGGGATAAACTCAACAATAATTATATGCCTATTGTATGGTATTTTGTTGATATATATCCTAAATTATTTCCTAGTTTTCCTATGAATCGTGAAGTTTGGTTTTCAATAGGACTCATACATAGTGCTAAAATTATTTTAAATACTCTATATATAATGGTTCTGATTAAGTTATAAGAATTGAAAAAGTATCTCTAAGAGAATCTTGATAAGTGATTCATTCACCCAAGTGTGTCACCATGGGGTGAACCTATTCTTTTTGTTAAGAAGAAAGATGGAAAAATGTGACTTTGTATTGATTATCGGGAACATAACAAGATCATGATCAATAATAAGTATCCTTTAAACCATATTGATGATTTTTTTGATCAAATGTGTGGAGATCAATACTTATCAAAGATTAAACTTCATTTTGGATATTATCAATTGAAGGAAAAAATGAATGCATACTGAATAAAACCTTCCATATGAGGTATATACACTATGAATTTATAGTGATGTCATTTGGACTTACTAATTCCCCTAGTATCTTCATGGATTTAATAAATAGAATCTATCACAACCCGACCCAATAGGGTTTGAGCCATGGCTCTCTAAGCCCACCTCCATAGGCTAGGGGATGTAATCTAGCGTCAAGTAGGCTATCACGCACATTTGAGGACTTATCCTAAGGTACCTGTATGCACGCACCCACATACACCTCTATGAAATAGTGTAGAGATATATAAAATCAAAATAAATGCATGCATATATCTATACTAAACCAAAGTATAGCAGAAGTAAAAAATGAAAAATAAATTCCCACCAAAAGAAAACTTTAAATGCATAAAACCTGCTCAGAAAGAGTTAATTACTATAAAATGAACCCTTTGGAAAGCTCTAAGACCAAGCTTTGGTAAACGCCCTGATCGGTCAATCTCTCTAATATCTTCTTGCTACAGGTCCTCCAGGGACTCCATCAAAAGGCATGTGGTCTGCACAAGACATGAGTATAACAATACTCTTTAGGCACCCCAAATACTCAAAAGAAAAGAGAGAAACCGAATGGAAATAGTTTGCTCGACCCAGCCAGAGGGAACCCAAACAAGAGAGAAACTCCATCTTGAAACCATCCTCAACTAAACATGACTAGTTAGATAATACCACATGGAGTTTCATTCAATATGTAAAACCACCACAAGGAAAACTATAAAAACACCAAGATGTACTTGTATCGTACTCCAATTATCACAAGGTTCCGAACTCATAGATAGCGATAGGATTCTACTCGAGGCTCGAAGGAAACACACATTCAGGAGCACACACTCCATGAGCTCTGTCATCCTAGATGACACTAATCTGAGAGATACACTCCATAATGAACTAAACTACCATCCCAGATGGAACATCTGAGAGATACCACTCAATCAGGTATTACAAGTCGATGGCCTAACATCGCCATCCCAAGGTCATGCATCCAAGAGAATACACTCGTCAGATCTCACCCATAAGAAATTCACACTAGAACCCAACAGATCGCACTACTCAGATAGGGGATCTCACCCATCCCTAATAGGGGATGCTACAAACCCTAATAGAACCATGAAAGGTCTCATCATTTGGAAAGGGGATCCCTCCTAGGATTTATTAGGGGACACTAAAAATCCATTCTAAAAAACTGTATACCACGTCTCCTCAGATAGGGGTTCACTCTTATGATCTGTTAGGTGACACCACAAACCCAATTCGGTAACCCAAGGATCTCTCTCAGATAGGGGATCACTCCTAAGATCTTTTGGGGGATAGAAAAACTCAATCTAATGTCCTAAAGATCATATTACTCAGATATAAATTTATTTCTTTCTTAGTATTTTTCATGAAGATTCAATAAACTCCATCTGTTATAAGCCATGAAGTAGGGGATCATATCATAAAAATTCCAAAAACCATAGATAAACCATATTTTGAGTAGGGTATCCTATATATAATGATTTTGAACCCTACTAATACCAAATACTAAGTAGGGGATCGTATACCCAATGATGCCACAACCCAACTTTTTTTTTAAAGGTGATGCCTTGGTCAAAGACCAAGACACGATTTATTAATAAAGAAATAAGGAACTACATAAGTCTAAAGGAATGAATCATATTATAATCCCTTTCATAATAAGGGAGAAGATCAACCTGCAAATCATCCATCCAAGTGATGCTCTGGTTGATTCCCATATTGGAAAGGCCATCAGACACCCTATTCGCTTCATGAAAGGTGTGTGCAGCTATGTAGTTGATCTCCAAAAGCAAAGAGAGGAATCTCATCCAAAGGGTAGTGAGCAGCCAAGCAAGATGAACAACACCATTCCAAATTGCCTGAACAATTTTAGTTGAGTCACTTTTAATCTAGATGTTGTTCCATCCTTTTTGTTTGATGTAGTCCACAACATAAATTACAGCCATCATTTCTGCCTCCAAAGATGAGGCCATGCCACAACTGCTAAAGAAACATCCTTGGAACCGCCCAAGGAAGTCTCTAAAGATAGATCCGAAACCAGTAGGTCTAGGGTTTCCTTTTGAGGCTCCATCAATGTTAACTTTAATCCAGCCTGGAAGTGGAGGTTTCCAGAAAACCTCAAAAGTGCAGCTCGGTTTTCTATAGAGACCATATACCTACAACCCAACTAAAATTTCCCACTATATAGGGGATCATTCTCCTGACGAAGTCGAAAAACCTATAGGATTGTACTGCTAGATAGGGGATTACCGCCTATATAGTGTTGGTCATGATGATACTAAGAACTCTATATAGGGAAACAATATTATAGAGGATCCCACCCGAACCTCTCTGGAGGGATGCAAAAACTCGAACAAACTGATAGAGGATCCCACCCTAGACTCTCTAGAGGAATACTACAACTATATCTGAGCCCATCCTATCGAAGGGATCACAATAATGTAATGAGGACATAATGCCACACATGACCTCATAGGGATAAACCAAGGAACTCACTCAACCACTGTTGGTCCAAACATCTCTAACCCAAGAGACCCACAAAATAGCCTCACCTTGAATCTATGAGGCTCGAACTGTGGCCATCATCTCATTCTATGTGAAAAAAACTACTTAGGATAGGACACTCAAAATCCTGAATTTGAGCCCTATGGGAGGTGATATGCTAGATAGAAACTCCTCTAAGAGGATACTACATGGCGTGTAAGGGGGTATACACAGTGTGTGACCCCACCTGTACACCCGGTCATGTCCTATAATTGCATGTCTTGGCTAGGAAGGTGGGCCTATATGACATGCACCAGTGGTACACAGTGTTTCTCACCTCACTCGGGCCTCGGTCATGTCTTACCTTCACAAAGCTTGACCATCTGTGTCTTACATATGGTTTGTAACCCTTGGTACATGGCATGTCTTGGATACATGGCTATCTAGTTTTGTCCTCTAATCATGTCTATGTCCATCACCCCATGCTTGTGTACTCTATCCATGTACTCTTACACGGTCGTGTACATTCACACGGCTTCCCTAGCCATGTCCTCAGGCTACATGACATGAGGCCACTACATGGCATGTAACTCCAGTATGCGGCGTGTAGTCCCTAAAAAACATCTTCCCTAAATGGGAAGAACACGAGGCATGCTCCACTGCACTACACGCTATGTAGATGGGAAATCTGTCAGGAATTTTCCTATGAGCATCCCAAATTACCTCTGTTCACCCCAAAACACACAGATTGGCCCGCAAGGTGTCCCTAGTATGCATCTAAGGGATCTAAAACATTAAAAAGATGGGATTAAGATTTAAAAATCAAAACCACCTACCTTTTGGTGAAATTAAAAATCTTCAAGGTTGAATTAACACTCAAGAGATGCTGCTACATGATCTGGGAGTGATCGCCATCAAGATCGAAGATTGGTGGTGCCTCGTTTCCTCAATTTGGTCCTCGAGTCATCCATCACCCCAAAGGGGGAAAGGGGGAGGGGCTCCTTCCATCATGCTCACTAAGGGGAAGGGAGGTAAGGGATATTTTTTTAATTTTATTAAAATAATATCCTCCATTTAACACCCCACTACCAAATCACCTCTGACCCAACACCTGGAACTGACAAAGTTTATGTCATACTAAGGGTAAACTCGATATTCTAAATAAAACCATAGTCTCATAAATCCAATTTGAAACTCCACTCAGGAGTTATTTGTGTTTCCAAAATAAATTTCATGCACATGATAAAATATTTTTCATATTTTTAATATCACTACGTCGAGGCTCTCCAAACCTCAGAATCCTGCACCAACTCAACACCTGACTTCAGAAATATTATTAGGAATATTACAAAGCCTTACAGGGAAAAATCTGAGTCTCTACATCCTCCCCTCCTTAAGACTTTTCATCCCCAAAAATAGAAACCCTGGGCTCAAGGGAAAGAAAGTGAGATCTAAACTGGGACTCCTACTCTAGAAATATCACCAAGACCACCACAAAGGCAACCACACCCAAGTCCAGTTCAAACCAGGCTGACATCGTGCAACCAAGAGAGCACATGTTTCCTTATATGTGATAGGTGGTAAAAACACCAAACACCCAGTTCATCTGCAATACTAGGGTATATCAATACAAAACCTCGCTAACCTGATACAGAGACCAATGAAACCCTACTTCAAACACACAAGTAAAAGGAAATCATCCATCTCACCTTGATGATATCTGCTTTGGGTGGCACTAACTCACCCACAAAGTTTTACATTGCATCTTAAGAACATGACTAGATGAGGAAAGAATTTCTAATTATTGTGAGTTTGAAGCCACGCCAAACCAACCCCCCCCCCCAAGCATCTCATGTACAAAGCTGATGCTGAACACGTGAGGGTACTAAAGAAAAAAATAGAGCTTCTCAAGAACACACAATAGGTATTATCAATCTCTTTGCAAAAACCTCTAACGCATAACCCTACCCCAAACACACAATTCAGAGGGACTCATCCACCAAACCTTGTCACTATCCTCTTTGTACGGCACTGACTCGCCCCCATGTTTTTACTCATGTCACAAAAATATATCTCAGTGGGGGAAGGATCCATATTCCTTATGCATTCATAACTATGTAGAACTACATCAATATATTGTCTTATAGACACCCCGCATCACCCTAAACAAACCTCGAGAAAAATCGGCAAGAAAAGAGTACCTCACAACAGTGTCTATAAATACTACTGCATAAAGTATAAAGGACACAGAGCGTACCTCTATCCATCATCAGAGCCACTGGGTCAAAGGACTCTATGGCTTGAATCTATCCTCTATCACATCCTCCATCTCTCTGAGCCTAGTGTAGACCGCCTAGGGATGGTGGTGGCAACTCGTACCATCTTTCACCTCTTGCTTCTCTACTTTCTCCTCTACCACATCTTCCACCTTAAATACCTCCATGATCGAAACATTGCCTCTAATAAGGCGTTCTGTCAACCATCTCCCTCTAAGAAGCATGGTGGGTCAGAAAATCTCTATAAAGATGTCTCCAATAATTTTAATCAAATCATTGCCTCTCCTGCAGGTGACCAAAACCGGCCTGGAAGCCCTGAGCCTCAGACCCTCCATCCTGGGATCACCTCATAAAGTGTCTTGCATGCCCGGATCCCTAATCCTACCATAGGATACTATCTATTGAGGTCTCATTTCTAGTATTCCCAACACTAATGGTTAGAGTCTACTCAACCATAAATCTATCCACCACCAAGGCCCTCTCAAGCACTCTGGCATGGTTGGGAATACACAGTGACACCACTTATGCCCTGATCTCCTGGTTCAATCCCTACATGAAGGTTTATACTCTGAAAAATGGATCTCAAACCATATTCAGGGAGTATTACAACGGGTCTATGAACCTCACTGAAAACTTCTCCATGCTCATGTTATCCTTATGAAGTTGTAGAAGTTCCTAGATATGCACTGATATCAATATGGTCAAATATAAATCATCCCTTAAGAATATATCAAACTCTTTCCAAGTGAGAATCACCTCATCATGGATTTGCGTCACATGACTCCACTATTTCTCATCAAAAACCTATAGAAGGATCTCTTCTAGGACCACCATCTGATAGAGAGGTGTCCTCACATGGTATAAAACATGTGTGACTACCTCAAGTCTGACATCAGCTTCCTAGAGGTTTGGATCACCCTAAAACCTCAGAGGTCACTACCTCTGGAACTTGTGCAGCACGCTCATCCTTCACACATCCTCAACCAACACTATGGTAACAACCTGCTACTTGACGGGTGGCGTCTCAACTGAACGACCAGTCGATGGTCTAGCCTCAGAACTAGTTCCCTACACTAAAGCCTAATCTCAGGGCAGATCGTCACTAAAATCCCGTCACAAAACCCTAACTAGTTTTCATCATGGAGGCATCCTGAAATAGAATCAAGACACACCACAAACAAAGAGTGTTTATGTGGATATTATTCAAGAAGGATAGTAAAAAACCCAAAAACCCAGTCCTATATGATGCATATACCATTAACTCCCTATGATAAGTGTTCTAATGTACTGAGTCAAAAAGTAGGTTATCAGAGTCCTAGTGAATAGATATGTTGGCTACCATACCAAAACTGGAGTCTCTGGCCTAAAATATGAACTCAAAACACTCTAACATTGTCATTATGAAACCCAAACCAATATCTTGACACTACAGTCCCAAAGTGAAACCTGCTCTAATATCACTCTATCACGACCCAACCCAATGAGGCTTGAGCTGCGACTCCCCAAGACCACTTCCATAATCTAAGGGCTAGCATCCAGTGCCAAGTAGGATATCACACACATTAGAGGCCTTAGCCTAAGGTACATTTATGCACATACCCACATACACCTCCATGAAATAGTTTGGAAATATATAAACTGAAAATAAATGCATACATACATTTATCCCAAACCAAAGTACAACAGAAGTAAAAAAGGGAAAAATACAGGCCCATCAAAAGAAAACTATAAAAGTGTACAAGATTTTTATAAGGATGGAATTGATGTCAAATTCACCCTCCAGAAATCTCTAAGGCCAAGCTCTAGTAAACACCTCAATCGATCAAGCTCTCTAAACTCTGCCTACTATGGGTCCTCCTAGGACTCCATCAAAAGGCTTGTGGTCTTCACAAGACACAGAATGTGCGGGAAAAGATTGTATATGGGTGATTATAAAAATACTCAGTAGGTACCCCAAATACCCAAAATATAAGGGAGAAACTGAATGAAAATAGTCTACTCGATCCAACTAGAGGAAACCCATATGGGAGTGAAAAATCATCTTGAAACCATCCTCGACTAAACACAACTAGTTAGCGCATACCACATGGAGTGTCATACAATATGTGAAACCACCATACAGAAACCCAAAAAAACACCCAGATATACTCATTTCAGACTCCAAGTCTCATAAGGTTCTGACCTCATAGTCAGCGATAGGATTATACTCGAGGCTCGAAGGCAACAAGCATCCTAAAGCACACACTCCATGAGCTCTATCATCCCAAATGATACTCTTATGAGACATACAATCCACAAGAACTAAACTACCATATTAGATGGAACATCCAATAGATACCAACTCAATAGGGTATCACAAGTTGATATCCCAACACTGCCATCCCAAGGGCATGCATTAGAGAGAACACGCTCGTCATATCTTTCCCATAAGAAAGTCATGATGGAACCCAGAAAATTTCACTACTCAAATAGGGGATATCACCCATCCCTGATGGGGATGCTATAAACCTTACTGGAACCACGAAAGGTCTCATAACTTAGAAAGGGTATCCCTCCCATGATCCACTGGGGGACTGGTTCACACCCAAATTTACCCAAGAGAAGAAGGGTAGAACGGTCCTTGTAGTGTAGCTTGGGTTGTCGATTCCACAGAGACCTAAGAAAATACCTAAGATACACAACCTAAAGGATAGATTTTTGGCTATGAAGTGGCCAACTTGGATTGATTTTGGATGGGTTTTAAATATATCTAATAGATTTAAGTGGATTCAATTTAAAATAATGAGTTGATCCTAGGTTATTGCTCGGGGTGGATTGGACGTATTTTCTTTTTAATGATTTTCAATTTCTTAAATTTGAGATGGGTTAATTTAAGGAGATAAAACAACATCATCACTTACTGATTTAATGCCTACACCCTCTAATACTAATCACCTATACACTTGAAGGATCAAGGTTTTGAGCACTTCAAGGTAAAGGATCGTATTAGTACTTGAAGTGTGTGGCCTTAAATTCAACAAGGACGATGGAGTTTAAAAATCATCAAATAAAAATCCCAATTAAAGAAGTGATTATACAATAATTAGGTGATAAATAACATACAATCCATCCCCTTTCTACTCCCTTGGATCAACCCATAAGTGGGTTAGCCCTCCATTGATCCCATGGTTTCAATGGAAGCGGAAAGTAGACTCATGAGGGAGGAAATGGAGAAGTAAAGAAAACAACAAAAATAAAATGATCACTCCACCGTTGTGTGAATAATTTCACAAGGGTTGGTGTGAATAAATTCACACCTTGATCCAACGGTATCAAAGTGATATGAAGAACAACATAATAAGATTAGAAGAAGAACTTTTATTAAGAAACTAAAGTGAATTGAACAACTTACATGTGAAAGACAAATTTGAGGCAACAAAAATGCAGCATAACATTACAATTGAACAAAGCATCCAAGATCCCCAACTCCTTCACCACCACTGCCTTAAATAGGCATTTTGGGAGCCTTGGGTAGAACCACCAACAGTACAAATCATCTTAATTAATTTTGCTAGGCTATAGGTGGTGGAAAGCTTGTGGAATTTGGACTTTTCCACGTTTGACCCGAGGTGGCATCCAGCTTTCCTTCACCGAACAGACGCGTCTGGAAGACCTTCTATAAGGCCGAATCAGGGTGGTCCATAGAAGAAGAAAATGGGGATAAGTATGTCTTCTAACCGCATGTAAAATTTGGGCCCATTTGGAGTTGTATATTCCTAGATATGAGCAAAGTAGTGGACTGTTTTTCTGGGCCGCAGAATCTGGCCCAGAATTTTATCTCTAAATTGGGCCGACTAAATGACCAACATGGAGGCCGAATTAGCATTAACTCCTGAAGAGTTATTTGTTCCTATACATGTCTTCTAGCATCCCATGAAAGTTAGGATTAATTGGGCCTGTATGTTGGGCCCCACAGTCTCATCAGTGGTCTGGTGTCCAATCTGTCTTCTCCAGAATTGCTTCCTTTCATTGCCAAATATCTCCATCATCCTCCATGAATTCTCCACTGATCCCTGAATCAAACATGTTCATATTTAAGTGTAGATCAATTTCCAAAAATATCAAATTAAAATATGTAAAATTAAATTCCTTAAAATCAGATGAATCATTGGGTACTTTAAATGATGTTCAAAAATGTACCACATAATAGTGCATTTTAAGAAGGTATTACAAACATAATGTGAAATGATGTTCAAAGGGTAAAATGCACTAAAATGGTGTTTATGAATAACAAAGAAAATGAAAATTATGTATATTAACAATGAATATTAGCCTCATTTAGTGGCTAATCACACCCCCCAACTTGAGTTTTGCTAGTCCCGAGCAAAATATATCTCATCAAAAATGAAATCTGAATTCCCTTTTCCAAAAACATTTTAATACACAATGATCACCAAAAAACCTTATACCAAACAATCATGAAACCCATCAAAATATTTTAATACGAGATAGTTTCATAAGCAGATCCCAATCCCAAGACCATTCCTTTGATCAAATCCATCATCATACTTCATCCAACTCAATTAGGTGTAATGATGTGTTGTGAATCATAATAGATATGGGGGTTCATTTTCATTCAAGGGGGAAATCATGGAAGCGCTAGGTGGAATCAAATTTAATCCTAATATGAGTATTCTTCATCCCTCTTTTTTTTTGATTTTTTTTGCAATATTTCTATAGTAATTGAGATTGCAATTAATCAAATTAACCCATGTAGCAAGACTTTGCCGATGACTCCCAGACTCAAAGGCCTTAGGGCACCAAGTGAAGCCCACATACTCGGGCATCATCTCGAGTTAACTTAATCAAAAACAAAGTCATATTACCATAAATAGAGATAGATTGAAAAACTCAGGGCTAGACAACTCTGGAGTCACGATCCCCAAGTGCTGAAAGCCTCACATTTTATCAATCCATTGCTCTACACGCAAATTTTTATTTTTATTTTTTATTTTTTATTTTTTAATAATTTTTTTTTAAATTTTTTTTTTTTTGAATACTCATATTATTAATAAAAATAAAACCATCCTATGCTATTTATTATGGGACCCCAAAAATTCAAATTAGTACCCCCACAGTCTAGAGGACGTGCATTGTGGCATTTTTTTTATTTGGATGAAAATATAAACGATGAAATATCACATTGGACAGCCACACTTTCCAAAATCTATTCTCATGAAATTATACAAGGATTAAAATCAGAATCAGGGCATGCTAAATTATTTGATATTCAGTTTCAAAGTGTGCAATGTGTATTACCATGTTCAAAGTTAAAGGAATTTTTCCTTCCATTTACTTTTTTTTTCAAATCATTCAATTTTTGTTTTTGACACAAAATCATTTTTTTTATTTTATCTCCCCCCCAACTTAAAACAACACTGTCCCCAGTGTTTGAAGAAATGAAAAATTAGGAGTAGAGGCAGGGAATAAAAATTTAAAAAGGAAATTGAAAATGAGGATTATGGAATGAAGTCACATGGTGGTTGAAGTTTGAAGTTCTTGTCGCTCGAATTTATTCCTTTGATATCCATGTCGCTTGCAAAGTTCCCTAGTGGAAAAAGGAAAAAAAAACAAACAAAAACAAACAATATATATATATATATAATAAAGGAATTAAAATATAAGAATATATATAAAAATTATAGAATAAGGTAGAACAAGAAGCCGCAGGTCAGTGGTAAGCGCGCGCCCCTGTCTCCCTTCGGTCCCGGGTTCGAGTCCCCATGGCTTCGCCGGTTGTGACGGGGTTTGCCCCACGGCCTATGGTGTGGATTTTTTTTTTTTTAATATTTTTTTTTTTATTTTTTTAATTTTTTAATCTAAAAACACATCACAAAAAACAAACTGATGATACATTGTCTTCTTTTAAAATTTCTGGGTAAGGTATTACTCAAGGATCACACCACGTGACATGGATGAATATGGTGATCCTCTTTCGTACCCATCCATACTCATTATAGAAGAAAAGGTCAATAGTTTATTATTATTTTTTTAAATATAAAAATGATTAAGTAATCTTATTTTAAAAATAAAGATGATTTAGAAATATTAGAAACATAAAAACCACGGGTTGCCTCCCGTGCAGCGCTTTGTTTAACGTCGTTAGCTCGACATGAACCCCCCAACTTACCCAATACCAACTTTAAAATTTTTAAGGACCACATGTTTCACAAATTCAACTAGGTTTAGATTGATTAAATTTTTATAATTTGTTTCATTAACAAACCTATGTTCTAAAATGAGTTGGTAAATCCAAGGAATATCAAAAATGGTGGATCTAGTTGCTTCTATAGTCTTGCCTAATACATCAAGGGTCATTCAAATTTTATTTATATCAAGAGAAGAAACAATGAAAACATGATGGTTTTGGATATCCTCAATTAATGAAAACTTGATGAATGATGGAAAGGACACATGTTCGAGTTCAGGCAGACTAACATTTTTAGACATAGGTTGGGAATTTGGATCGATCTCAATTTTATTTTCAAAATTTATCAATATAATTGGTTCCTTTGGAATATAAGATTCAACCACAAAATTGGAAATATCAATGTTAGAAATGGGTATGGACTCAAATATTGTGATTTCTCTTAATGGTTCAATGATTGGTGTTTTTGAAAAATCATAAATAGAGTTATATTCATGAGACTCAATCCATGATGTCAAATTCTCCTCTTTTGAATGCAAAAAGTTAATTTCCTCCTGATTTAAAGTCCCTTCAAAATTTCCTTGATCCTCTTCATCTATCCCAAATCCAAAGGTTGGTTCTTCAATAAATTCATGTGGGGTTTGTGTGAAACTAGACACTTCACATAAGGTTATGGAAGGGACAGTTTGTGTAGGGATGGGTTCCTCACAAGTTTTAATGCTTTTTAGTTCTAACCTCAATGATGAAACCTCAAAATTCATTATCTCCATTTGTTGACAAAGTTTTTCAAGTAATGTTTGTGGATCATGATGGTCAAGGGTTTGATACAGATGGTCTATTCCAGGAGGATAACTATGTTGTTGGAATTCTATAGGAGGGTGTTCAGATTGGCCTTGTTGGGATTGAAACTCATAATATGTTGGAATGTATTGTAGATCATATGAATAAAAACATTGTGGTTCAGTAGGTTTTTGATGATCCCACAAGTCGGAATTAGGATGGTCATTGTACATCGTACATGGGGTTGAGTGATCAAAGTAGGGAGAGGTTCCCCATGTTTGGATTTGTTCAAAAGGGTTTTCCATAGGAATGAAATTGGGGATGATATGAGAGAAGTGGGATGAAAAAAAAGAATGATAGTGTCTAAGATAACTTACTTAGGTCCCCGGAAACGGTGCCAAAATTTGGTTCACGCCCAAATTTACCCAAGAGAAGAAGGGTAGAACGGTCCTTGTAGTGTAGCTTGGGTTGTTGATTCCACAGAGACCTAAGAAAATACCTAAGATACACAACCTAAAGGATGGATTTTTGGCTATGAAGTGGCCAACTTGGATTGATTTTGGATGGGTTTTAAAGATATCTAATAGATTTAAGTGGATTCAATTTAAAAGAATGAGTTGATCCTAGGTTATTGCTCGGGGTGGATTGGATGTATTTTCTTTTTAATGATTTTCAATTTCTTAAATTTGAGATGGGTTCATTTAAGGAGATAAAACAACATCATCACTTACTGATTTAATGCCTACACCCTCTAATACTAATAACCTATACACTTGAAGGATCAAGGTTTTGAGCACTTCAAGTTAAAGGATCATATTAGTACTTGAAGTGCGTGGCCTTAAATTCAACAAGGACGATGGAGTTTAAAAATCATCAAATAAAAATCCAAATTAAAGAAGTGATTATACAATAATTAGGTGATAAATAACATCCAATCCAGCCCCTTGATACTCCCATGGATCAACCCATAAGTGGGTTAGCCCTCCATTGATCCCATGGTTTCAATGGAAGCGGAAAGTAGACTCATGAGGGAGGAAATGGAGAAGTAAAGAAAACAACAAAAATAAAATGATCACTCCACCGTTGTGTGAATAATTTCACAAGGGTTGGTGTGAATAAATTCACACCTTGATCCAACGGTATCAAAGTGATATGAAGAACAACAGAATAAGAGTAGAAGAAGAACTTTTATTAAGAAACTAAAGTGAATTGAACAACATACATGTGAAAGACAAATTTGAGGCAACAAAAATGCAGCATAACATTACAATTGAACAAAGCATCCAAGATCCCCAACTCCTTTACCACCACTGCCTTAAATAGGAATTTTGGGAGCCTTGGGTAGAAACACCAACAGTACAAAGAATCTTAATTAATTTTGCTAGGCTATAGGTGGTGGAAAGCTTGTGGAATTTGGACTTTTCCACGTTTGACCCGAGGTGGCATCTAGCTTTCCTTCACCGAACAGACGCGTCTGGAAGACCTTTTAGACGGCCGAATCAGAGTGGGCCATAGAAGAAGAACATGGAGATCCGGATGTCTTCTAACCTCCTGTAAAATTTGGGCCCATTTGGAGTTTTGGATTCCGAGATATGAGCAAATTAGTGGACTGTTTTTCTGGGCCGCAGAATCTGGCCCAGAATTTTATCTCTAACTTGGGCCGACTAAATGACCAACATGGAGGCCGAATTATCATTAACTCTTGAAGAGTTATTTGTTCCTATACATGTATTCTAGAATCCCATGAAATTTGGGATTAATTGGGCCTGTATGTTGGTCCCCACAGTCTCATCAGTGGGCTGGTGTCCAATCTGCCTTCTCCAGAATTGCTTCCTTTCATTGCCAAATATCTCCATCATCCTCCATGAATTCTCCACTGATCCCTGAATCAAAAATGTTCATATTTAAGTGTAGATAAATTTACAAAAATATCAAATTAAAATATATAAAATTAAATTCCTTAAAATCAGATGAATCATTGGGTACTTTAAATGATGTTCAAAAATGTACCACATAATAGTGCATTTTAAGAAGGTATTACAAACATAATGTGAAATGATGTTCAAAGTGTAAAATGCACTAAAATGGTGTTTATTAATAACAAAGAACATGAAAATTATGTACATTAACAATGAATATTATCCTCATTTAGTGGCTAATCAGGGACACTACAAACCTATTATGGAAAACCATATACCACATCTCCTCGGATAGGGGATCACTCCTAGGATCTACTAGGGGACACCAAAAACCCAATCCGATAACCTAAGGATCTCTCTCAAATTGGGGATCGCTCACAGGATCCACTAGGGGACACCAAAACCCAATATGACATCCTAGATATCATATTACTCAAATAGAGAATTGTTTCCCGCATAGTGTTGGTCATGATGATTACACAAACCACATATGGTATCACTCAAGAAGTAGAAAATTGTATCACAAAGATTCCACAAACCCTACATAAACCATCTGTTGAGTAGGGGGTCATATATTCGAAAATGCAACAACCCTATTGATATAAACTATTGATTATGGGATCATATACCAAACGATGCCACAACCCTACTGAAACTTCCCACTACATAGAAGGTTGTACTCCTGATGATGCCATAAACCCTATAGGGTTGTCATTCTAGATAGGGGATCACCGCCTATGTAGTGTTGGTCATGACAATACCAAGAACCCGATATAGAGAAACAATAAGCTAGAGGATCCCACCCCAGCCTCTCTGGAGGGATGCAACAACTCTAACAAACTAATAGAGGATATCACCCCGACCTCTCGAGAGGGATAATACAACTCTATATGAGATCATACTATCGAGGGGATCATGATCTTGTACTGAGAACATAATTCCACACATACCCTCATAGGGATAGACCAAGGGAACTCACTCAACCACTACTGGTCCAAAAGTTGCTAACCCAAGAGACCCACAACATCACCTCACCTCATATATTCTAGGATAAAATTGTGGATAACATCACGTTCTACATGGAAAACTACTCAGGATAGGCTACTCACATGCCTAAATCTGATCCCCAAAGGAGGATATATATTGGGTAAAAACTCCTCTAAGAGGATACTACACTGTGTGTAAGGGGGTCTATACAACATGTGACCCTACCTGAACACTCAGTTGTGTCCTATGATTGCATGTCTTGGCTAGGAAGGTGGGCCTATATGGAATTTACCAGTAGTACATGGCGTGTCTCACCTCACACAGGCCTCAGTCGTGTCTTCACTTCACATAGCTCAACAAGTCGTGTCTTAAACATAGTGTACCCCTTGTTACATGGAATGTCTTAGATACACAACTCTCTGGCCATATCCTATTCTTGTGTCCATTTCCTAAACCCCGTTCCCATGTACTCTGACCATGTACTCTCACACGGTCATGTACGTTCACATGGATTCCCTAGCCATGTCCTTAGGCCACACGACATGGGTTCACTACATGGTGTGTAACTCCAATACATAGCTTGTAGTCCCCAAAACACATCTTCCCTGAATGGGAATAGCACACGAATTTATCTATTTCACTACACACCATGTGTATAGGAAATCAGTTGGTAATTTCCCTACAAGTAGCTCAAATTACCCTCGTTCACCTTGAAACACACAGATTGACCTACAAGGGGTCCTTATCAAGCATCTAAGGGATTTAAAACCTTAAAAAATGTATAAAAAGTGTATTAGAACTTAAAAGTCAAAAACACCTACCTCTTGGTGAAATGATTAATCTTTGAGGTCGAATCGATGCTCAAGAGAAACTGTTGCATGATTTGGGAGCGATCACCGTCAAGATCGGAGATCGGTGGTACCTTGTTTCCTTGATCCAGTCCTCGGGTCACCTGTCTCTCCAAAGGGGGAAAGGGGGAGTGGCTCCTGACATTGTGTGAACCAAGGGAAGGGAGGTAAGGGGTATTATTTTAATTTTATTAAAACAATTTCCTATATTTAACACCCTACTTTCAACTCACCTCCGACCCGAAACCCAGCACCGACAAATTTTATGTCACTCCAAGGGTAAACATGATGTTCTGAACCCAACTGTGATCTCAAAAATCTGATATGAGACTCTTATCATGGGTTATTTATGTTTCCAAAATAAACTAAACACACATGATAAAATATATTTAATATTTTTAATATCACTACATAGAGGTTCTCTAGACCTTTGAATCCCACACCGACTTAGCACCTGACTTTGGAAATATTCTTAGGAATATTAAAAAGTCTTACAGGAAAAAAACATGAGTCACTACAGAGTCTTTATAGATTAACTTGACCAATTTATGTTAATATTTATAGATTATATTGTTATATACTCTAGTAACATACAAGATCATGAAGATCACTTGAGAATTATGTTAAAGACCCTGAGGAAGGAGAAACTATATGCTCAATCCAGTAAGTGTGAATTCTGGTTACAGAAATTATTATTCTTGGGAGTCAAGTTCCTTTGGACTGATGAATGTGAAGAAAAATTCAAGGAGACGAAGGGAAGTTTGGATAATACCACTATAATCACACTACCTTATAGTGGATAATTGTTTTTTATCTATATTGATGCATCTAATAAGGTATTGTGATGTGTTATTATGTAGAACGATGCAGTGATAACTTATTTCTATCATTAATTAAAAGTACATGAGCAGAATTACCCAACCCATGACTTGAAGTTAATAATGATAATCTTTGAATTAAAGATATGGAGGAATTATCTATATGGATAAAGGTGTGACATATATATAGATCATAAAGGTTTAAAGTATATATTTACCCAAAAATAGTTGAATATTCACTAGATAATATGGTTGGAGTTTATTAAATATTATGAATACTCAATAAATTTCCACCCCGAGAAAGAAAACAAGGCGGCTGATACTTTAAGCTGAAAGGATCATGCTATTTCATCTATGATTAGGATCAAAAAATATCCAATATTTATAGATTTTAAAAGGATAAACCTTAAAATATTTAAGGAATGGGATAAATACTATCATGATAAAATGAGTGTTCAACCATATATCCATGTAAATATTAAAGAAATGCATAAGTAATATATAGAGCTACAAAAGAATGTGATAAATGTTCTTGATTTTAACCATGATTTTGATTGAATTATAAGGTTCAAGAACAAAGTATGTGTATTTTTTATACCATAATTTAAGGATTCGATGGATTAATCTTATACCTCATCATTCTTTATTCATCTTGGAAGTATAAAGATGTATAGAAATCTTAAGAAGCATTTCTGGTGGGATAAAATGAAGAGAAATATTTCAGATTATGTATCTTCGTGCTTAATATACCAACAAGTTAAGGATAAGTGGTAGAAGTCTAATGGGATGTTACAACCATTACCCGCACCTATATGTAAATGGGAAAACATCACCTTGGATTTCATCATAGGACTCCCTAAGACACTTAAAGGGTATAATTTTATTTGGGTTGTAGTTGATAACCTTCCAAAGTCATCACATTTCATTATTATCAGATAATATTTCTATCTTGATCAACTTTACTAGATATAAATTTAGGAAGTGATAAGGTTTCATGGAGTACCATATTCTATTATATCTGATCGATATCCAAGGTTTACCACAAAGTTATGGATAATTCTTCAATAATATATGGATATAGAGTTGTGTTTCAATACTTACTATCATCCTTATATATATTTTTAGTCTTATAGAACCATTCATAACCTATAGGATATTCTAATATCATGTTATATATATTTCAAAGGTGGTTGGTATCAATGCCTTCCTCTTATCAAATTATCTTATAACAATATCTTTCACTCCCGTATTCATATAATTGTATATGAATCCCTCTATGAAAGTAAGTATAGAACTCTGACATGTTGGTATAAAGTTTAAGAATAAAATATTTAGACCTGAGATATTTGAGTAAATGATATAGGAATTTAGATTCATTTAGTAGCATATCAAGGAAAATCAGGGTCAATAAAAGATTTATGATGATAATCGTCAATGAGATTTAGAATTCAAAGTTGGTGAAAAGGTATTCCTATGAATTTATCCATGGAATAAGGTTATTATATTCATAAATAAGGTAAATCTAATCCCTATGTATATTGGAACCTTCTATATACTTGATCAAGTATGTATGGTAGCTTATCGCTTGATGCTTCCACTGAACCTCTCTCAAGTTCATGATGCGTTACATGCATCTCTTTTGAGGAAGCATGCACCCGATCCATCACATGTAATAAACACGGATGTTATGCCATTATAGAATTATATTTATTATAAATAACAACTTATATAAATCTTGTATCATAGATATAAAGTTCTATAGAACAAGACTATATTCTTGGATAAAGTTCTTTGGAGGAATCAGAAATTTGAGGAAGCTACATGGGAACCCGAGGATGTGATGAAGTGAAATTATCATCATTTTTTTATATTATTGTGATATAATTTCATGTTTGAAATTAATTTTAAGGGGGGTATAATTTAAAAACAATAAGATTTTATATGTATTCATTTGAAATAAATTTGAAATATTCGATAACTTTCTTTACACACAACCTCGAGTCTAATTGAACCACGATATATTATAGCCTTTATAACATAGTTGTTGGATTGATGGGTATGAATAGGATTAACCATATTTTGATATATATATATGTGTGTGTGTGTGTTTTTTCCTTAATTCAAATATATTTATTAATTCTTAATAAATAATAATTAAATTTTAATAAAATGATTTCATGATTGAAAGACCTATTTTTGAAGAATTATATTTTTATACATAACATGTTTTTTTTATATTAGCTATTTAAAAATTATTTTAATAAAATTTATTAATAATTTATGAATAATCATTCATATATTAGTTATTTGGTAGTTAGGAATGAAGATAAAATCATTCAAAGGTAAAAAGAGTTATTTTTCATAAAACTGTTTGTATGTGCACAATATATTTTTATCCTAATAAATTAAATTAATAGCTATTGATGAATGATTTTAATGAAATGTATATATTATATATTTAATAAAATATTTTAACATTCATATAATGGTTTTTACAAGGCAAGGAATAAAAGTAAACCCAGTTTTATTCTTAAAAATGCATATTTTTTAAAAATAGTTTTTGTTGTGTTTTGTGCATTTATTTTAAAATGAATTTCTTCCACTCATAGGAATTTAATTTTATAAAATGGTTTAAATATTTTGAATCATAATTTAATTTTTTTCTAATTATTTCACTTTCATTTTTTATCATAATTAATACTGAAATAGTAAAAAATTGTTACCATGGTTAGGGTTAAAATGAGTTTTCCAGGAGTTAAAATTAAATATAGGGGTAAAAAATAATTTAAGCTTGTATAAATATTATTGGTTGAATATATTTATACCTTATATTATCTTAACATAAAAATATTTTCCATTTGGTTCCACTTTCACATGAAAATGACTGTATATTATTTAAATCTTTTAAGTAATTCCATGTGTGTGTCTCCCCTCACCTATAAAAGGGTGTCTCTTATCCTACCTTATTCACACAATTTAAGCATTATATATCAGAAAATACCTTCCAAAAACCTTCCTAGATTCATTAAATTCATTATTTATCTCTCTTTATTACCCTAATACCATCCTAATAAGGCTTAATGTGTAATCCAAAGGAGGTCTCTCAAAGAATAGGTAATTGTCTTACCCGACTCTTTAAAAGTTTATTTCTTCTTATAATTCCTCTAAATATATTATATACATCATAAAATAATTAATATAGTATAATAAATATACTTAGGTGTTATTATTATTATGGTATAACTATTTTCCACCTTCTTCCCATCAAATAGTAAATGAATGTATCGCTCGTGTGTACATGTGGATTACCGCTTCCACGTAGCAATATGATTCATTTTCTAACACCGTATTTCATTATTGGATATTATAATGGATTTAATTTTTATATATTATATGATATAATTATTATTTTTTAATTATAATATTTCATCTAACTTCTTACATTTCCATCCTTTGGAAAATGATAATGTGGATTGTGCGTACGTGTGGACTACCACCTCCATGAAGCGATGTGAATCATTTTTTATTTTCACTTCACATGGATGGTAATAAGGATATATTTAAATAATATTTTTTGTATCTATGATATAATTATTATTTTTGAAAGGTTAATTATTATTTAACTTTCTTTTTTCTATTCATTAAAAAGTGGAAACATCACTCATGCATAGGTACGAATTATCATATCCACAAAGTGATGTAATTAATTTTTCAACACTAATTTATATAAATAGTTATAAAAGTGTATATAGTGATTAAATATGATATTTATGAAAATATTAACATTAATTAGATTATTTAACCATGATTAAACTGTAGTTATCATAACTACTGAACCGAAACATACATGAAAATCAAAGTAGTTAACACCCAAAATGATGATAATAATGAAAGATTGTTAACAAATGGATGATAATATGTTATAAGTAAACCATGTATGGTATTATAAGTATGAATATTGTTCTAGTATATAATTATAATAAATTTAAATTTATTATATAGGAGTTTATATCACTTACAAATCAATTCAGACTTGAGGTAAGAGATTTTTGTTATAATCTCATTTTATTTAGGGATTGTTTATGTTCAGTTTTCCTTTGAGAAAATTATATGATCCTAATATCTTAAAACCCATATATTTTATTCTCCTATACTTATGTTTTTGTTTTATATGTTTATTTTATATTTATTCTCTTGTTGGATCAAGAATCAATTGTTGGTCAAAGAATGAATACACTAAGACTCAAGAGGGGAGTGAATTGAGTCCTTGAAATTTTCTTCGCTTAGAAAATCACCTTATTTAAGGTAATATTTGTTCAGATATTTTATTAACCTAAGAATGTAGTAAAAATAAAATAATATAGAAAATATATCAAGCTGTATATATTTATAGTGGTTTGGGAAAAAAATCTTCTAGTCCACTCCACCAATACTCAACTCCTAGAGTTTGGTGATTTTCACTAGAATAATACTTTTACCAGAGATTTTTAGTCCTTTTCTTAGAGACTATACGACTGAGTGTAAGTAGTCGAAACTACGTACAATATCATGAGCTTTAAACTAGGCTCCAAAAATCCTTTACAAACACCATTCTTCATGGTTCTTTTACTAGGAACCTTCATAGAGAGAGAGAGAGAATAAATAGAGTATACATATGATGCTCGCTGTAGTAAGGTACAACTGAAAGAAGAGAAGAAATATTTAGGATATAATATAATAATGAAATAAATATCATGAAGAATATTCGAATACACAATAATGATAATCTTGGTAGTGCATATATATAACTTGAATCTTATTTTTTTTCTTTTCATGTAAAGTAGAGAAGCACACAAAGAGAGCTTCAAGAGTGAGTTCTAAGTTGATGGTGCAAGTGATTCTATTATCTTATTTGTTCTCTACTTCACCGCCCTTGAGAATGCATGAAAACCATTTCTTTTAATCACACAACATAATATTTGTAAAATTATATCTTGGAATTAAATTCCACATGTCCTTTTTTGTAAATACCTCGTCACTAAATTATCCTTGTACTTATTTCTTTTCTAGTTACTTGCAACCTTTTTAAAATTGATTTTTCCATAAATAGGTAATAGAATATTTAATTCATTCATGAAAACATTAATTTCCACTAAAAATACACCAATGGTAATAAATAGTAGGTTGCAAAATGATGTATTTGTTTCTGGATCACCACATAGCCAAATTCTAATTATTTGAATTCACGTAGCTAAATTGAACCATGTATCCAAATTACATATCCATTTAGAACCATGAATCCAATTTAACCACATATCCAAATCAAGTGGTATATTACTCTATGTAACCAATTCATATAGTCATTTGATCTACATATTTGATTACTTACATAAGTGATTTATCGACGTGGAAAATTTATCAACGTGGGCGATTTATCAACATAGGTGATTTCCACATAGCCGATTTCACAGGATATCCATTTTACATAGGTGAATCCTTCACATAGAAAATTTCTTATTATATTCATTTCTACATATAGTTGATTGCCTCATGTAGTTGATTTTTTATACCTAGGAGCTAACTTTCAAAATTTGTAGAACCAATATCCAAATGGATTAAATAGTTATAAAATCTAATGAACACACTTGAAAACAAAATAATTGGTAATATATAAGGGGTATTTGAGATAATCAAAACATAAAGTACATGGGATATTTTGGATAAATATTAATGGTCCAACAATATTTCCTTTTTTGATTATTACAAAACCCATTAAACTTTAAACATGAGATTTTAATAGATTTTATGGATTTTGTAGAAATTATATGTAACATATATATTAATTTTAAAATTTTTTGTTTATCCTTTTATTATCCCCCTTTATTATAATTATCCTCCGTAAGAGTTATTCTCCCCTTAGTTAAACTTCTCCCCGTTTGTGTCATTAAAAATGAAGGGTAAGGATATGAAAAATGCATTTAATTTAGCACTTAGAGTGATGAACTGGTTAAGTATAGTTCTAAAAATGAATGAGAATTGTGGAATGACTAAAATTAATTAAAATAACAAATAACATATTCAATAAAATAATTAATTAATTAAAACATTAAATGAAAACAATTTCTAATAAGCATATAAGAAATGAATAAAGAAATATTTCATTAATTATCAGCATAAGTACAAAAACACATCCATTAAACACCCAAAAAAATGCATATACAACATTGGTCAGAATACTTGGGCTTATGGATTGGGTAAAACTGAGAATGAGGTTTGGGTGTAGGTATCTTGAAAGTTGGAGAGGTTTTAGAGGTAGTTAGATGGTCCATTAGTGGATGTAACACTACTTTCCCGATATCTATATTAGCATGGTCTGCAAATCCAAATATTGATCTATCTCTTAGATTCTAAATAATTTGGTTGAGGAATTTATAAATATTTCTTTTTTCTATACTAAAATCATAGTAACTAGTAGGGACAAATTTTAGATTCTTTGTAGGTTCTAAATATATAATTCCTTGAACAGATCTTTAGGTAGCTAAGGTGGCATCCACCTTGGATTTCTCTTTCCTATAAATCTTAGTTGGATAAAAAAAACTTAAGCTCTTTGTTTGGTTCCACTAAAGTTATTAGGAAGAGTTTTCCTTCCTTATAGGTAAGATAAATCATCTGCATACATATCAATCCGCTTGATGATATATGAATTGAAAAACTTTATAATAATAGTATATATTTGTCTATGAATCTAGGAAATTATTTTTAAATCATTGTTTAACATTCCTTTAAATTATTCAAGATGACTAGAGGAAAAACTTTGAGGTGTACGAAATAAGTAAATAGGATACGAACTAGATGAAGCAACTAGAAGCTCTAAAAATAACTTCTTCAAATTCTAGTAAATAAATCCTTGCAAACTGATTAGTCTTTAATTCATATATTCTAGCTTCTTTTCCACATTGTCTGGCTATTCTACTAAAATTTGAGCTACTTCCGGAACACCGCTAGTAGGAGCTTGAGGAACTAAGGTACTATCAGTAACAACTGGTATAATAGGAATAAGTATAGTAGGGGAAGGTACAACAGCTGGTTACACTGACAGAATAATCTTAATAGGCTTGTATACAATAAGCTCTCTTCTTGTAGGAGCATCTAGAATAGCTAGAGTAACTTTATATTTTGAGGATCTATAATCCTCTTATAAAGAGTCAGAGTACATACCTTCAACTTCCTCATAAATCTTGACTATAAAATCTTTAAAACACTAATTATTCATGGTTACAAGAGAAATTAACCTAGAAACCATTCCTTGAAAATCTTTAAATACTTCCAAGATATCTTTTAGATTACCACCAAATTATTCTTCAAGATATCCAATCATCATTCAATGACATATCAGTCCCAACACTAATCCTTCTAACAGCTTCTCATATGTCTTGGAACTCATCTAAAAGATATTTCTTAAATTCGTTCATGAGTAAATGGGTGAACATATCACACTGAAGAGACTAAATCTAGGAGGACACAGAATCCAACTCAAAAGATACATGATCAAACTGATTTTTAAAGTCACAAACCACTAAAGGTTCTAATATAGAAGTGGAGAAGGTATGAAGTATCTTTATAAACTTAAACTAACTTATAAAATACTTATTAAAGTGTGCAAGAGATCCTTCATTTCAAACTTAAATCTCTTAATATCATTGATTTCATTTTGAGACAAGTCGGATTGAACCATAAGAAGATTTTGAATCATTTTTCTTTGAGCTGAAACTAGAACACAAAAATCATTTATCTCAAACTTGGTTGCACATACTCCTCTAATTCCATTTACTTAAGATTTCATCTCCTTAATATCTTTATCACTCACCTCAAAGCTAAAATATTTCACAGGGTTTATATTTTTTGATCATGTTAGTTTGGGTTACCATGATCCCAACTAGCCTATCAAAATCATCTCTAGAAACTGAAATTTACTTTATTTTTTTGATTTCATCCTTAAAGGATATCATATCCTTCATAGAATTATTATAATCACCTTTGAGATTATAAAACTTGGAAATTATATTAGAATAAAAATTATTCATATCAAAATTTTCAGAACTCTTACTAACAACAGGTGCATCCTCATGCATAAGAGGAGGTGATGGAAAGGGTTTTTGAGTATGATAATAATCATAAGACTCCATAAGAACATATTCATCTCCATCATGGCTAATAGGTGATCTAGAAATAATTGTATCAACTTCAGAGTGCTTTGCTTTAGGTTCATCCCTATCCACTATAACTAGAACACTAGGTACTATTTCAACTAACCTTATCTCATGAGTTAAATCAAATGCCTCAATAGCTAGATCATCATGCTGAATAAATTCAGTATCTCCAACAACTTATTCTTATCAGATTTGGAATGTCTCTTCCATCGCAGGACTGACCACTAGCACTTGATGCTTTGTTCTGGAAAACATTGACTCCTACACCTCCCTTGTAATTTCTCATGCCTTCTTATCCCATTAATTTTCTATTTTTGGGTTTTGTAGGTGTTCCATAGGAGGATTTAGGAGTTTTTATGGTAGTTAGAGTTGAATTAGATGTGCTGTAGAAAATTCACATCATGAATGGTTTACATGATGTGAATTAGTGGTTCATGGATTTTATAGCAATCCAATTTCACAACTTGTATGTGGGATAAGGGGCAGTTCATGAAATGAATTCATGACATGAAATTTTAATTCATGATATGTAATAAATAAAGGCTAAGGTGACGTGTTTTTCAATGAAATTTTGAATTTTTTTGAAACTCGTGGATTACACTCCATGAAAGGTTTACATGACATGAAATTGGTGAGATTTCAGGTTTTAAATCCCTTTTCTCAGATGATTCTTTTCATTCGTCTGTACCCCTTCCTCCTCTCTCGGTTATAGTGAACCCTAGGTGGTTTTGGGAAGAATTACATCCCTCTTCTCCCTGCTTTGATTTGTTGGATCTAGTGGATGTCCATTTGAGAGTAATCTCTTTCCTTCTTCTTGGTTATTTTCTTCTTGTTCTTCTCTTGGAGATCTTCTATGGTGGTATGGTTTTGGTTTAGGTTGTGATTTGGGCTGCGTTTTTTATAACCCTTGATGCGATGTAGGTTAATCTACGGTTTCCTATGTTTGGTTGTGGTTTGTGGGAATTTCTTCTTCTCCATGTAGTTTGCAGAGTCAACAAAGCTTCTGTGTGGTATGAATCTCTTGTTTCTCACTTTTGTGTATCATATGGGAGGGTTTTACTCTTATTTATCTATGGGGTATGGTTTCACTAGCCTAATCAAGATAAATTAATTGGTTACTTGGAATTGAAGGGTAAATGGTTTTGATTCACATTCTTTTATAGCTTTGTTATTATTTTGAAACTGTGAATTGATGAGCTTGATACCCCACTAAAAATCATGGTTGTTGGGAGCCTTTATTTTCATAGTGGTTTTTATGATATGAAAACCTTGTTGTGTGTTGTTGTGATGTCACCCTAAATGAGAAATCATCTAATCACTTATATTTGGATAATGAAATTTTTGACCCATGATTTATGGATTGTGTGATCCCATAAAATGAAGTGAAATTTGATAAAAACTCCTTTGTTAAATCTGTAAAATGATCCTTGATATATTGTGATGTGTGGCCATGATTTTGGGTTAGTGATGTGTGGTTGTGATGCGGTGTGGGGTAATGTGATGGTTGTTTGACCATGCTTTTGGGGTGGTGAGGTGATGGTTTGTTTGGATGTGATTTTATGGCGGTAAGGTGATGGATTGTTTGGTTGTTCTTTTGGGGCAGCAAGGTGACATCTATTTGAATGTTCTTTTTGGAGCGGTGAGGTGATGATTTGTTTTTTCATTATTTTGGGGCAATGAGGTGATGGTTTATTTGGCTGTTCTTTTGGGTTGGTGAGGTGATGATATGATGGGGATAATGATATTCTTGTAATGTGTGGTTTCATTATGATAGATTCCCAGTTAGTGATGGAATAATTATTTAATAATGATTGAAATGGTTGGGGTTTGGTTTGGTTAATGGGAAGGAAATGGATAATTAACAAATAAATTATGGGTTGTGTGGTTAAATGCATTTGTTGGTGGATAATGAAATAAATGGAGTAGATGATGGAATTGGTTGGTGGTGTGAGATGTGTCTTATGGTTTGTGTGGAGTTATGCATTTAGAGGTGGAAATGAAAGTGGAGATGTTGTGAATTGGTTAGTTTTTTTTTGTAAACCCATAGGTTGGGCTTGTGTGTGGAAATATTTATATACTTGTATATTCCTTATGGTTTTTATACTCACTGCACCTGCATCGAGCACTATGTGCCGACACCCATATTTTCACACAGGGGTGTTTTTTTCAAAATTTCGGTGATGAGGATGGATGGTTTTCTACCCACTCTTTCCCGCTCTCTCTTCCAAATGAGTATATATGCATAGGTTGTGATGGTAGAAGGTCTTTTAGTGCACTAGGTGATGGACCAAGTGTTTTCGAGTGAGATTTGATATGAACATGTTGTGGGGTGGTAGCCCAGGTGTTTTCAGGTGAGATGTGATATGTTCATGTTGTGGGATGGATTATAGTGGGTTCATGCTTGGTAAGAGGATGGTAGGAGGTTTATTTCCTTCATGTTCGTGATACCCTACTACTATGGTTATGGTTGTGATGTGTTGGCCAATGTGTTTGTGGGTGATATGAGATGTAACCATGTTGTGGGGTGGTGGCCCAAGTGTCTACGAGCATGATGTGATGTGACTATGCTATGGGGAGGTGATATATGTTATTAGAAAGATATGGGAGTGTTAGGACATATGATTTTGGGGTGTGAGAGTAGAAAAATAGTGGGAAAGCAGTGTGGGTCACCCTTTATCGATATGCTTCTTATTATGTTATTATATTTGGATTTCATTATTTATTGAGTGTGCCTTGGAGAGGTTGAGATGGATAGTTGGCCTTTTTAGGATTCGTTAGTTTTAATTTTTTCTCATGGGTGCATTAGTATGCTTCTTTCACATGTGAACGAGAGACTTTGGTTTTCCTACTGAGTATACTTTTATGATCACTCTATGTATATAAACTGATTTTCACATTTTTAGGAGGATTATGTGGATCGTGATAGGCATTACTAGCTCAAACATTCGGATAGTTTCTGTGTCACTATTTTATCTTTTCTTTTCAGTATTTAATTTTGGGGAATTTTATCTGTATCAGTTTTATTTATACATGCATTGTGGGATGATTTTTTTTTCTTTTTATATTATGTCATGGAGTTTCTTGTGGATGATTTATCTTATCTCTCTATCCTATATTATTATAGAGGGTCACTCCACTCATTCCATGATATTTTTATACCCTCTATGCTAAGCAGCAACCCAGGGCCTACTGGAGGTGAGACTCAAGGGTCATTATCTCTCTCCCCTCATTATGGTATCTTTGGTGGGAGGGGTCATGAAAGAGTGGTATCAATGGTTGATGTTTGAGAGGTAGGATAGAGTTTAGAGTTAGGCACAGTGATTATTGAATGGGTTGGTATAACAATAGTTCCAGTTGACCTTAATGTGTGACATGTGCTAGGGATACTTTCTAGGGCATTGTATTTTAGGGCCCCCTATGATTCAGTTTATGGACTCTGAGCTTATTTAATGAACAAGTGAGGTGGAACTTTTTGCAGGATAGAGACATAAGAGAGGTACATGTATCATGATGACTTGTGTTCCTATTTTATTTGGGTTGTTTTAGGAAGGTTAAAATGAATAAAGTGAATTAAAATGAATCTAAATAAAAAACTCCACACTGATAGACTTAGGAAATTCTTG
The DNA here is from genome assembly GCA_963277665.1 of Viscum album. Classification (NCBI taxonomy): domain Eukaryota; kingdom Viridiplantae; phylum Streptophyta; class Magnoliopsida; order Santalales; family Viscaceae; genus Viscum; species Viscum album. The sequence goes on along the minus strand of OY728160.1, from coordinate 251,858,444 downwards.
TTTTATTTTCATATATGGCTCTTGGACATCATACATGTGTGATTAAGACAATAAAGGTTTGGCATTCTGATCCAGTTGATCATTATAGGTTTGATTCAATTGAGGAGGAGGATTATTGTTAAAGGACATTGTTAACTTTCCAGAAGTAGGATTTGGGGAAGTACAAGGGTGGTTTTTTGGATGTTGATACATAGAGCTAGTTGGAGGATCTTGAGATCACTTTTAGTTTGATTCGGGCCCTAGTGGGGTACGAGGTCCCTTTGGTAGTTAATCAGATGTATGGAGTTTCATGTAAATGGTGGAATTTTTATCTATGTGAGCAGAATGAGGTAGATGTTTCATGGGTTGACTTCCAAAAAGAGTTACGGGTGGAGTTCCTTTCATCGACCATGAAGGCAGTGAAGAGGAAATATATTCTTTCTCTTTAGTAGGGTAGTATGTCAGTGTGGAAGTTTGGAATCATGTTCAAGGACCTTCTATGCTTTTCCCCAGATATTTTTTCAGATGAGGAGTCTCGTGCAAGACATCCTGAGGAGGCACTTCATCCTTCTATCTAATATACTGTTTCTTATTTTACATTACCAATGTATCTGAAGGTTCAGAAGAAGGGGGAGTTGATCAAGCAGATGAACTCATGAGGGGATTTACTGTGAGAGGGTAACCAGTAGGGTTCCTTGAGGGGAAAGGTTGTTAGTGGAAGGTCTCAAGCACTAGGACCTTCGAGGTTTTGACTAGTGGGGAGTCGAAGTCAATAGATTCCCTTTTGGCCTTCTGTGTCCAGTGGTTTCCATGATTTTCTTATAGATGTCAGGCTAGTGTGTTTTGTATATGGGGTTTGTTTCCATCACTAAAATCAATTCCTAATGGTTCTTCAAACTCAATTTGGTGGAGGATGATGGGTTCATTTTCAGCCTTAGCAGCAGTTTTCAGTGAGACCATTTCAGTAGCAAGGGTAGTAGGCTTATGATCCACTAAGGGGATATGGATCAAGTAGAGGCTGGCCTTATTATGTTCCTTATGTTCAAGGACCTTGACCTAAGTGTGATCATAGAGGTGGTTATCGGTAGAGAGGTAGAGGGGTTAGGCATGATCAGTTGCATGCAGTGGAGGTAGCAGTACTAGAGGGGATAGAGATCATTCAAGGTATGCTCAGTTTGTGTCATCTACCCTTGTTAGTGCCTTGTTTGATTCAATAGCTTCACAATCCTTTGTTTCACCCACTCTAGTCTATTCTTTGGGACTAAATTTAGAGAGGATTCACATTCCCCCGGTGTTGACTATGCTAGTCAGACGCCAGACTAGCTTGTTTGATGTGTGTCGGGGGTGTAAATAGATAATGGGACTACATTAGTCCATGGGGATATTTTTTTCTATAGATGAATCCATAAAATTTCATCCTAAACATAAATTTTTTGTATTCTATATGTGTTGTTTTCGACAGATTCTAAAGGAGAGTCGTGTTCTTGGATGTGGATGGACAACACGTGGTTTTTATTGGTGAGAAAGGTTTTCAAGTGGGGAGTCGGTGTGTGGATCCCCTTATTTCCTTGATAGTGGATCTATTAGTAGAAGCTTAGGTCAGGGGTGCTCCTAGGTTTGTGGAGGAGTTATTGGATTTTTTCCCATATTAGGTTATAATTTTACCCTCTCGACGTGATGTTGAGTTTGGGATAAACTTGCAGTCTGGTGCTTCTCTAATTTTGATGGATATCTATTAGATAATGACCAAAGAGTTGTGTAAGTTGAGGATTTAGGTGGATGATCTAATGCAGAGGGGTTTTATCTGACCTAGTGTGTCACCATGGGGTGCTCTATTGTCGTTCTCTAAGAAGGAGGATAGTAAACTAAGGTTGTGTATAGACTACCATAGTTTGAATCAGGTGATAGTCAAGAATCATTACCCTTTTTGAGGATCGATGATATATTAGACTTATTGAGAGGAGATAGGTAGTTCTCTAAGATCAATCTATGGTTTGGATATCACCATTTGAGTGTGACATATTAGTATGTTCATAATACTACCTTCAGATGTAGGTATGGGCACTTTAAGTCTTTAGTCATGTCATTTAGTATTACGAATTCACCAGTCATGTTCATGGGGATTATAAACTCCAAGTTATATGAGTTCCTGGATCAGTTCATCATCATATTCATTGATGATATATTGGTCAAATTGAAGTTATATTAGGAGTATGTAGATCATCTAGGAGTTGTTTTTCAGGTCCTTTGACACCACCGTCTTTATGGGAAGTTTTCCAAGTGTGAGTTCTGGACAAAAGAATTGTGTTTCCTTAGACATGTGGTGTCTCAATAGGGTGTGGTGGTGGACCCATTTAAGGTCAAGGTGGTTTTTTCTTGGGTATCACCCAAGAAAATGGTAGAGCTTCGTATTTTTCTAGGTATTTCAGGTTATTATAGGAGATTTGTGTCTGATTTCTCTCAATTTACAGCCTTGTTGACAACATTAACTAGGAAGGACTAAGCCTTTATGTGGAATGATCAGTTCTAGGTATTGTTTAGTTACTTGAAGTGGAATTTGGTTAGTGCTCATGTGTTTCAATTACCTGAGGAGGGTGTAATGTTTAAGGTGTTTTGTGACACTTCTGTTAGGGATTGGGATGCACATTGATGCATCGTAGGGAAGTGATCTCTTATCAGTTTAGGAATTTATGTCCTCAAAAATATAACTATGCCACCCATGATCTGGAGCTAGCATCGGTTGTTTTTTTTACTAAATTTGTGGCAACATTACCTTATTGAGGATTTATTTTTGGTCTTCATAGATCAGAAGAGATTTAGGTATATCTTTTCTCAGCATGATCTAAATCTGCGACATTGGAGGTGGATAGAGTTTCTTCAGGATTATGATTTTGATATCTTATACACCTTAGAAAAAGGGAATGTTTTAGACAATCCTTTGAGAAGGAAGTCATGGAAGGATGTTGTTCAGGAGTCTGGGGATGTTTAGAGAGCGATGGAGGAGTTGGAAGACTTACACTTGGATGTGAGGGTGGTTTATGGTGAAGGTTTCTTATTTCAGATGATGGCATAGTCTTCTTTGATGTATTATGCAGAGGATTATCAGTGAGGAGACTCAGAGGTAGAGGCGATGCATAGTCGTGTTGGCTATGATGATGCTTCAGAGGGATGGTTAGAGGATAGTCAGAATTGAATGATGTTTCAGGGGAAACTATTTTTCCATAGTGATTCATGAGGGATTCCTTCATGATTTTCATATCACACATTTTTTAGTACACCCATGAGTATCCAAGATGTATCTTGGATTAAGGATGTAGTTTTGCTGGCCTGGGATGAAACAGGCGGTAGAGGAGTTTGTGGATAATTTTTTGGTTTTCTAGAAAGTAAAGGTTGAGAATTGTTTTCTTGATAGTTTTTTGAAGCCTTTGAATGTTTCTAAGTGGAAATGGGATGACATATCGATGGATTTCATCACAAGGTTACCCCAAGCTCAAGGAGGTTGTGATGTTATCTTAGTGATCATGGATTGGTTGATGAAATCATCCCACTTCTTTTCGATCAAGTAGTCAGGCATAGTGGATGATTTGTCTAAGAGGTGTGTGGATGAGGTAGTGTGGTTACATGGAGTTCTGAGGTACTTTGTCTTGGATCAGGATGTATGTTTTACCTCATGAGTATAGAGGGGACTGCAGCATGATTTTGGCACTTATTTATACCTCAGAACTACTTTCCACCCTCATATGGATGGATATACAAAGTGGACCATCTAGGTGATAGAGTATATGTTCCAAGCATGCATCTTAGACTTCAGAAAATCATGGGTATGATACTTTCCTTTGGTTGAGTTTTCTTATGATAAAATCTATCACCCATCCATTGGTATGGCCCCATTTGAGGCTTTGTATGGGCGGTTGTGTCATTCTCCATTATGCTGGATGGAGGTTGGGGAGGCAGCAATTCTTGATCCTGATGTGGTGCAGATCATGATAGAAAAGGTTTAGTTGGTTTGAGAGAGGATGAAAGCAGTGCAGGACCAGCAGAAGTCTTATGTCAATTATAGTAGGAGGCCCTTGGAGATTGAGGTTGGGGACCACGTGTTCTTGAAGGTATCTCGTCGACATGGGAAATAGAGGTTTGGTAGGGGTAATCTTTCCCCTAGGTTTGTTGGGACCTTTGAGATGTTCAAACTAGTTAGAAAGGTGGTGTGTTGGTTGTCATTGCCACCACAGATGGGGAGGATCCATGATATCTTCCATGTTTCTCATCTTTTTTGGTGTTTTCACAATGAATCCCATGCCATTGACTAGGGAGATTTGGATATAGAGGATGATGTGATGGTCATGGGTCATCTAGTAGAGATCTAGGATCATCAAGAGAGGATGTTGCATGGATAGACCATTCCCTTGGTTTTCATGTTGTGGATTCATGGTGTCCTAGAGGAGAGTACTTGGGAGCAAGAGACATAGATTCATGCCCAGTACCTGAAGTTTTTTTGAATTTTTTATCTCTATTTTTCTTGTGATCTGGTATTTGGATATTTTTATGTTATTATATTTGTTATTTTTCCTTGATGTGTGATGTGTGATATAGGTCAAACATATGAAAAAAGTAGGACCTAATTCCTAATCAAGGTGTATTATACTACAATGTGATTAAACCTATGTGAGTGAGTTAGTGCCACCGAGAGCGAATAGTATCTTGACATGGAGAATATAATTCCCTGAATTCATATGTTTGGGGTAGTGTGGTTAGTTGGTTGTGATGATTATTGGTTTGTGATGTGTGAAGGGTGTATGGTTGTGGTGATGTGGTTGTGTAGTGATGAGGTTGTGTAAGATGTTTTGTGTCCATTTGGTTTGGCGTGTTTTGCTGGTGGTGGCATTTGAGGTATGATGAGATCCTTGAGAGTTATCTCATGGGGTGGTTGTTTGGACCCCTTTCCTTTTGGTCTTGGTTTTGGATTCTCTATGGAGAGAATCATTTTAGAGGTATCTTATGTAATGGACCATGCCTTATTGACATGTTACTTTGCTGGTTTTGGGTTTCAAAGGTTTTTTGGAGGAGGCTTGAGGAGGTTTTATGGTGGTTAAAGGTGAAACAGAGGTGTTATAGAAAATTCACGTCATGAATGGTTTACATAGCATGAATTGGTGGTTCAAGGATTGTGTATCCAGATAGTTTCATGACTTGTATGTGGGATAAGGGTTAGCGCATGAAATTAATTCATGTTGTGAAAGTTGAATTCATAGCATGTAATAAATAAAGGTTGAGGCGACGTGTTTTTCAGTGAAAGTTGTAATTTTTTTGAAACCCATGGATTTCATGTCATAAAAGTTTTACACAATATAAAAGTGGTAGGATTCTAGGTTTTAAATCCATTTTCTCAGTTGATTCTTTTCATTTGTCCATACTCCTTCCTCCTCTCTCGGTTGTGGTGAATCTTAGGTGGTTTTGGGAGGAATTTTAACCCTCTTCTCCTTGCTTTGATTTTTTGGATCTAGTGGATGCCCTTTAACGATCGGTGGTAAGCCCATTCCTTCTTCTTGGTTAGTTTCTTCTTATTCTTCTCTCAGAGATCTACTGTGGTGGTGTGGTTTTGGTTTGGGTTGTGAGTTAGGTTGTGTTTTTTATAACCCTTGATGTAGTGTAGGTTGATCCATGGTTTCTTGTGTTCGGTTGTGGTTTGCGGGCATTTCTTCTTCACCTTACAATGCGCAGCGAGTCAGAAAAGATTTTTTTAGGTGTTGAATCCCTCATTTCTAACTTTTGTGTATCATGTGGGAGGGTTTTACTATTATTTATCTATAGGGAATGGTTCTTTCATCCTAATCAAGATAAATTAATCAATTAATTGAAATTGAAGGGTAAATGGGTTTGATTCGCATGTTTTTATAGCTTTTTTATTATTGTGATATTGTGAATTGATGGGATCGATGCCCCACTAAAAATCATGGCTATTAGGAGACTTTTCTTGCATTTTATTTGTTGTGATATGGAAAACTTATTGCATGTTATTATGATATCGCACTGCATGAAAAATCAGCTAATCACTTATATTTGTCTAATGAAATGGTTTCCCTAGGATTTATAGGTTGTGTGATAATGCCCCTAAATTAAGTGAAATGTGATAAAATAACCTTTTTTAAATCTGTAAAATGGTCCTTGATGTGTTGTGATGTGTGTTCGTGCTTGCAGGGTGGTGATGTGTGGTTGAAATGTAGTGTAGGGTGATCTGATGGTTGTTTGGACATGCTTTTAAAGAGGTGGGGTGATGGTTTTTATGCCATACTTTTAGGGTGGTGAGTTGATGGTTGTTTGACTATGCTTTTGGGTGGTGAGGTGATGGTTTTTTTAGTCGTTCTTTTAGGGTGGTAAGGCGATGGTATGATGGGGATGATGGGATGCTTGTAATGTGTGGTTTTTTTGTTCTAGATGCCTAATTAGATATGGAATAATGATTTAAATGCTTGGGGTTTGATTTTTTTAATGGGATGAAAATGGATAATGAAAAAATAAATGATGAGTTGTATGGTTAAATGCAGATATTGGTAAATAATGAAATGAATGGGTTAGATAATGTAATTGGTTGGTGGTGTGAGATGTGGCTTGTGGTTTGTGTGGAGTTATGCATTTAGTGGTGGCAGATAAAGTGGGGATGTTGTGAGTTGTTTAGTGTTTTGTTGTGAACCCATAGGTTGGTCATGTGTGTGGTTATATGTATATACTTGTATAATACTTTTGATTTATATATGCACCCCACCCACATCAAGCACTATGTGATGACACCCGTATTTTCACATGGGGTGTTTTTCCAACATCTTGGTGATGAGGATGGATAGTTGGTTACCCACTCTTTCTCAACCTCTCTTCTAGGTGAGTAGATATGCACAGGCTATGATGTGTAGGACCCCAGGACACCCTGAGAGGGGAGGGGTGAATCAGGGTGTCAAATTTTTCTTTTAAAACAAGGATCTTTCTCCCACGTTGGTAGGAACTCTTTAAACCTGTAAGACTAATGAGAACAGAAAGTAAACAATCACATGCATGGAGACCACATAGCGCTTTTACTTGGTTCACCACTAAGGGCTACGTCTAAGGAGCATGCGCCGACAGTGTGTCAGTAGAACCAAAATCCACTAATCTTCACTAGTTTATGGATTACAAGTTTCAGTCACAGACAATTTATTCCAGGCACACTGCCTTTACAAAGGTTCAGGGAAAGCTCACTACGTCCCACGGATCACTTCCATTAAATCCCCCTAGCTCACTACCTTGAGAGAATTCAAACTCAATTTATTGACTTGAAGGTCTCTTCAATATATTTGCATTTAAGTCTTTATCTCTGTTCATCATGAGAAACTACTTGCATCGAAGTCCAGAATTGATGCACTTGAAAGCACTGATCACACACATCGGATATTCAAAATCCTGTCAGAAGAAAAACACCACACTTGTGCGTAATACCCCAACTTGCGCGCAAGATTTGGGAATTGTCGTGAAACATGACTTTCGCACAACACCTACTTTTTTGCGTAACCCTTATCTTTAGTGCAACTGCACCAAAGGGTTCACTTGGTCTTTTCAGACTAAAGGAACACCTTGCGCACAAGATTTACTCTCTTCTAATCTTTTGTGCGCAAATCTTTCGAGTGGTTGAGCAACCAGATTTTCTTTTGAAAATTATTAAGTCTTCTATGGGAGTAGACGCATATTTATAGTCCCTTGATGACCCTGCATGAAAGATCCCAACATGTTTTTTTCGGTTACCATAAGTTTATTTTCAAGCGTGAAAACCCCTTTTGATGTCGCATTGGGCACGTAAGATTATTTTGCGCAACACCATCTTTAACACACATTTATGTCTTGCGCGCACTTTTTGCCTTTTCCATATTTTGATGAACTAATCCCAAAATAAGCCTTGCGTGCAAGTTTCAAAACACCCTCCAATCTTGCACGCAACTTCCTTTTCCAAACACACATTTCTCCATTTTCCAATTTTCAGGCTCAAAAATTTGGAAAACACTGAGAAACGATACCACATTCAATATTATTGACTGCTTGAACTATATGATCCCTTTATTGAAAAACATTCTGAATTTCCAATGAGGATTGAAAACAAACACAAACCATACTCTATTTCTTATATATAACGGTCATGGTTCCAACAATATCCCCCTTTGGGTTTGTTGGTAATCTCTAGATAGAGTCAAAAAAAGAACCATCCACTATTAAAACCTGATACACAAGAATCAACTCGTCCAACACTCTAAGTCTACGTGAGCAATGCTCGGTGTAGAAAACAAGAGAGAAGACATGAATTGTGTTCTCGTGTGATAAAATGAAAGCTCTAACAATTTCCTTATAACACTGAAAAGTTTTCTCCCTTCACTAACATCTTCATCCATGATTCTCTCTGTCTTCTCTCAACCAGAGACACCACATTCTATCCATTTCTCCCCCATTGGAAATAAACCCAAAGATAGATAATCATCCATTATAGAGCTCAGAATGTACTCCCCCTGGATTGTATCTCCCCCATAAACCTAAAACACTTTCACAACACAGATTAAAATAATTAAAACAACTGGAGAGAGGGGAATTTCATAACCTTCTTATGCACTGGGAGGTGGATGAACACCGAGGTTCAACCGATGTTTCTCAAATACAGCCGCTGACAGTGGCTTGGTCAGGATATCAGCCACTTTCTCATCAGTTCCCACATGATCCATTTTAATCACGCCTTGTTCAAATTTTTCCTTGATAAAGTTATATTGGATTTCAATATGTTTTGTACGAGAATTCTGAACATGATTTTTCGTAAGATCAATTACGCTCTTGTTATCACAGTAGATCATCATTGGTTGTTTTACCTCATCACCAATATATGTCATTTGTTGCTTCATCCATAGCAGTTGAGTGCATGACTTTGTAGCGGATATATACTCAGCTTCATAAGTACTAAGAGAAGTACTTTATTATTTATTACTCAACCAACCAACACATTTCTGCCCAATATAGAATGCTCCACCACTGGTGAAATTTCTATCCACTACATCTCCAGCCAAGTCAGCATTAGAAAATGCTGATAATTCCCTATATTTTCCTGTAGCAAAGTATAACCCATAATTATGAGTACCTTGAATATACCTCATGATTATTTTTACTTCTTTCATATGTTCTTCTTTAGGATTACTCTGAAATCGGGCCGCTAAGAAAGTTTCAAAGATAATATAAGGTCGTTTCGTCATTAGGTATAGTAAGCTTCTAATAATCCTCATGTACAGTGTGGGATCTACATAGGTCCCATCCTCATGCTTTCCAAGTTTTGTTTCAACCGCAATCGGAGTTGACATCAGTTTAGAGTCATGCATATTAAATTTCTTCTGCAGCTCTCTTGCATACTTTTCCTAAGAAATGAAAGTGTAATCCTTCTTTTGAATCTTTTTCATCCCCAAGAAATATGTGAGCTTCCTAATCATAGACATTTCAAATTTAGATTTCATGTGATTGGAAAATTCATCCACTGGTTTCTACCTGCTTCCACCAAATATAATGTCATCAATGTAAACTAGAACCATGAACTGGTCTTTTGGAGAATTATTTACATAGAGATTGTGATATACTCCTCCTCTTTTGAATTCCAGCTTCTTGAGATAAGAATCTAGCTGGGAATACCATACTCATGGTGCCTATTTCAAACCATAGAGAGCCTTCTTTAGTTTACAAAACTTTGTCTCATTAGTACCGAGAATAAAACACATTGGTTGTTCGATGTAGACTTCTTCTTCGAGAACACCATTCAATAATGTTGTCTTGACATCCATTTAATATACTTTATATACTATTTGGATTTCCATGGTAATAAAAAGCCTGATTGAATTCAGTCTAGCCACTGGAGCAAAGGTTTCTTCAACATTGAAACCTTCAATCTTTGAATATCCTTTATATACCAGTCATGCCTTGTTTCTAATAACACTTCCATTATCATCATATTTGTTCTTAAAGATCCACTTTGTACCAATCACATTGTGACCTTCGGGTCTCTTGAACAAATCTAATGTTTGATTTTTGTTGATCTGATCTAACTCTTCTTTCATGGACATCACCCATGATTCATCCTTTGCAGCCTCTTCAAATGAGGATGGTTCTAGAACTAATAAAAATACAGATTGTGCATTACTCCTCATTCTCCTCTTTTATGTGGGTGCATTCTAATCTCTAATGATGTTGGATTGATCAATTTCTACTCTTCGATTCCTCCTATGAGGTTTAACTTAATTCTCTCCAGCTATGGTTTCAACTTTAGATTCTTCTTCTGAGTCAACATCACGATGTGACTCCTGGGAGTTTTGTACACCTTCCTTTGTTTCTATATTTGCATTTACTCCATGTTCACATTCATCCTCATATTTTATCTCATCAGCATAGGAATTATTTGAATCATTTGGGGTTTTTCCTTTAATGATCTTAACATCACTGCTTTCCACAATCCTCTCCAAGCACTTATTGAAACACTTGTATACTTTGTTGTTCATTGGATATCCAAGAAATATTCTTTCATCAGTATTTTCATTAAACTTCCCTTAATTTCCTTCTTTGTTTCGGATGAAACATTTTCTTTCAAAAACATAAAAGTATTTCAATGAAGTCTTCTTTACATTCCACAATTCATATGGTGTCTTCATTTATCCCATATAAAGCCCCGTTCAATTTTGAATGTGCACTACAGCTTCAACATCTTCTTTCTAGTAATGGCGATAGATACAACTCTCAATCAGCATAGTCTTGGACATGTTGTTGACCTGTCGATTCTGGTGCTCAACAACTCCATTTTTTTTTGGAGTTCTCACAGCAGTTACCTCATGTCGTATTCCATTTTTTTCAAGGTAATTATCAAACTCAATGGATGTGTATTCCTCTCTATTGTCAAATCGCAGTACTTTTATTGTCCATCTAGTATCATTCTCGGAAATTTGGCGATAAGTTTTCATGTTATAAAGTACTTGTCACTTTCTGTGAATAACCATTAGACAAGCCATTCTACTATAATCATCAATAAAAAGAACAAAGTACCTCTCTCCATGAGTTCTGACAACGTTTATCAGACCACATACGTCTGTATGGATGAGATCAAGAAGGTGTGATGCCCTTTTCTTCTTTGTCCAATATGAGTTAAAAACTAGCTTCCCCCGTATGAAAGCATCACAAGTCTTTTCCTGTTCACATTTTAGAATGGGGGTATCCATGACTATCTTTAGCTTAGATATCTTTTCCATGTATTGTTAGTTAATTTGCCCCAGCCTTCGATGCCATAGGTTGTTTTCTTCTTTAATAGACAGATAGTAAGAGTTCTCTTTACTGTCAACCTGATATAAGTTTTCATCTGTTCTGCAGCCTTTCATGAGAGAATTCCCTATTTTTTCCTTTATAGTGTAGCCTTTTTGATTGAAAGTTACTATGATCCCTGATTCACAGAGTTGACTCACACTGAGGAGATTGTGACGTAGACCGTCCACATAAAGAACTTCAGTCTTCTTTAGCTCTCCATTATCCAGGGTAGTATTTCCACTACCTTTAATCTTCAAAGCACCATCATTACTAAACCTCATTGTTTCATCAACCTTCTTCTTAATGTTATTTAAAAGGTCAGTATTTCATGTCATATGGGATGAGCATCCACTATCAAGAATCTAGGTGTTGTTGATTATTTTCTCTTTAAGAGCTACTTCTGCAAGATTGGATTTCTCAATTTTCTTCTTCTCTTTCCATGAGATATTGAATTGATTGTAGGACATTGATGGACTTTTAATTCTTTCTTCCACATAATCATATTCTTCATATCCATACTCTTCTTCCAGAGGAGTAAACCTGTTTGTGAGAACAACATCGTCAGGAGGGTGAGTATTAACCCGTCTCTGAGAGTTGTATAAATTTCTATTATCATACCTCTACCTGAAATACATAGCTTTATGGTCAAAGTTAGAACAATGAAAACAATATCCATAGAAACTATTTCTTCTATAAGATGTAGGATATGAAATTGGTCTCCTTTGTTGACTTCCCATATTTTGGTCAGAGTATAGTACTCAAGAGGGGGTGAATTGAGTATCTATTAAAAATTTCTGTTTAAAAAGTATTCTTAAAAAGGTTTCCCAATAAATTTAAATACAGCCCATTTAATCAAAGTTATACGGTTATGAAAGTTTGGCTATTTAAATAACTTCTCAAAAGATTGATTAATTCTCAGTAATCTTAATATCAGTTATTAAAATTACTTTTGAAGCTATTATAATAAGGCAAAAAAATTATAACTTCTTTCCAAGATTAACAATCAAAGTAGATTTAGTGATTTCTGAATTAAATAGTAAAATAGAGGAAACTAAAATAAATAGCACATCAGATATAAAACAAGTGGTTAAGTCTCAAGTCTAGACCTAATCCACTCCACTTGGTGATCACCTACCACTAAGCAGTTTATATAAATAAACTTGATCCACACCCTATATCGGGGTTAACAATAGTACACAAAACTGTCCAGGTCATGCGACCTCTTCCACAGTTCTTTGTGGGTATAAACTATCAGGTCACATAGGGACCTCTTCTACACTTATCCATGGAAATACACAAGTGTAAAAAGATGTAAGATAAAGGATATCTTGTATCCTTCAGTTTAATGAAAAAGATAGTGTGTGTTTTTATAAAGACACACACACACTGCTCGAAAGATAAAAATAATACACAATAGAGAAAAAATGATGAGATAAGGTTAGAAGTGATCTGGGTGTTAGTATATGCAACTCTGGACTTCTAGGATAAAGAAGATGCAGAAATCGAGACCTCTCGTGGAAAGCAGAGTATTGTAAGTCAGCTAGATCTGGATCATGTTCTTCATGGAGTAGATAGTATAGAAATGTTCTCGACTCTAGGATTCGAGTTTGCTTCATGTGTTCTTCAGAAGTGTCGAGTTGCATAAATGCTCGTACTGCTTCGTTATCGCGCACACACTTGTTCTTCTATTAGCACAACTATTTCCACAGTCACCACTGTCACGCTCTTTTTCTTCTAGCCATTTTGTTCTTTTTATTCTTAGAATTCATGTGTTGGAGATGACAGGATGCATGTATTATTCACCTCATACCTCGTACTATCAGGTGACATGTCTACAAAGAAATATTAATTATGTCAGTTCATTTAAAAACTTCAAATATGAATGTTAGAAATTAAATTGAAAAATGACAAAATAGATTAAGAAATAGTGTTACAGTCTGTCTGTAAGCGATGTCTCCATGAAATGGTGTCTCTTTGAAACGGTGTCTCCTTATTTATCTTTGACCTGTGAGACAGCTATGATGGCATAGTTGTATAGAGATCATGAACCAGTAGCACAGATGTAGTGTTAGGATCACGGTGTCTGGTCATGGTGTCTGGATGGTCACAGTGTCTGGATGGTGACAATGTCTGGATGGTCACGGTGTTTGGATGGCCACGGTGTCTGGATGGTTACGGTGTCTGGATGGTCATGGTGTCTGAATGGTCACGGTGTCTGGATGGTTATGGTGTCTGGATGGTTACGGTGTCTGGATGGTTATGGTGTCTGGGTCCTTTTCCAGAAAAACACAACCAGTGGCAGACTCATGGTTTCTTAGACTTAGCCAAATATTTTTACACAGACTTAAACAATGATATTCATAGAATAAATTAAACTTAATCATTCATAAGAGAATTTTGTTATAAAAAAATAGTTTACAATCATTAAACATAACACTTAAGATATTGTATAGGTTTATTTAAATCATAAAGAAACTATTCATCTATACACGTGATTTTAGATAGATTAAATAGGATTAATAAGATTTACAGAATGTATAGTATTTGTGATCATTAAAAAATGATTAACACATGAGGAGTCTAATAATATCCCCCTTTTTTATGATCACAAATCATGTGAGTGGGAGATTTATTCTTAGGTAATGTGTCTCTTCTTTAATGTGCATTTAGTGCATATAGAATACATATTTCTCCCCTTTTTGGGATTATCAAAAAGAGTAAATAATAAATAGATAATAAAAGTTCACAATGCATTGGATAGATAAAAAGTGTCATTACAAACAGTAAGTAATAAGAAATACAAAAAACATCCCTATCAAAAGATAATAGTCATTGTTCTTCATCATTGGCTTATCTTCTCTTTTCCCTTGGCAGCAGCATCAGAAGAAGAAGTTATAGGAGCAGAGGTAGAAGTGGAGGAAGGGAGTGAACCAGTGGATAGAGAAGGTAAAGGGAGTCCTTCAAAAACAGAAGGGGCCAAGGTAGGTGCAGTGGAAGACCGAGGAAAATGTTGATCAATGATAATAGGCCTGATCTGATTTAGAGCCTGAGAGATATACATAGATGTAGAGGAAATGTTAGAGGATGAGAAGGTAGGAAAACCAAATCTCAGGGGTGCAGCTGCAAGAGCGAAAATTATAGTACTCTGGACAAGAAGATAAGGCCTCAAAAGCTTGATGAAGTCAGTAATGATCTCACCACCATACTACATGGATTTCTCAAAGTTATACTTGTTCTCCATAAACTTATCCAACAAAGGAGTGAAATCTTTGAGATTTTAGACTTGATTTTTGAAAGCTTGAGTCACGGGAGGAATCCTCAGATTCTCCATAAGGTACTTGAAGTGGTTGGTCATGTCATTATTAGAGAAGTTCTAATTGAAATAGGAGTCCACCTTCTTAGCAATTTCTTGTTGAGCATCATTGGAAATCTTGAAATGAATTCTCACCAAATCAAGAACTATGTCACTATTCTTGATAACATCAGATAGAGATTCCTTGTCAAATCCACTGAGCAATGATTGAAGTTATTCTTTGACAAATGTGCAGAGCATATCACTGTCTAAAGAAGGTTGAGATGATTGTCCAGAAGTACGACAAGCAGTGACAGCCGAGGTAAGGGATTTTAGTTGATTTATAAATTTCTAGAAACATCCCTTATAATCATCAGTTAACTTGTTAAGACCAATAACAAGCTCACGCATCTCATGAACAATCTGTTTATTTTTTTCAGCTACCTTCTCAACTAAGAAATTTATATTAGGTTGAATTTGGAAAGTGACTTTTTATGGAATCTGACTAACAACATCCTCAATAGGATAAGAAATAGGTTCTGGTCTTGAGTTCATCACTCTCTGCATTTCTTCAACCATACCTCTGAGAGTTTTTACTTCATCACTAAGCTATTTGTTATCAATTCTAACTTCTTGAATCTCATGAATCATCTTGGGCTGAATTTTCCATATGATATTTTCCAATAACAAGGAAGCATCTCTTTCACTTAAATTGGTTATAGGAGCCAGTTGGGTATTCATGATTTTTTTAACTCCAGCCAATAGGGTAGCTCCAAATGCTTTCAGATCATCCTTATTCACCAAGTTTGGAGGTTCTTGTGAAGGTTCGGGAATAGAAGCTGAGACAGGCTCAGGTTCTTTGGAAGAGATATCTTCAGGAACAGATGCCAGTTTCAAATGAAACATAGTAGACAGATCAATTCCTTTAACTAAGACTTCCTGGGAATTAGTCACATCAAAATAACTGGGAAATTTATACCATGTATCCACTGATCTTGGATCAATCAGATTAGAGACTTCAACAGATTCTAGATAGGGGTGATTCTCCCCCTCAATAGGTTAATCTTTCTTAGGACTGAGAGATTTAGATCCTTGATCTATTTCCATGATTGTATCCCTAATTTCCTCACCCATTTTCTTTCTAGACAACTTAAAGGCTTGCTCCATTCTCTCTTCAGTAGATGGAATAACTTCAGGAATAGATTATTCCTCTGGGTGTTCCTCAAGAGCAGTTTCTTACTCAATAGAAAGATCTTCTTCTATATGCTCTTCTATAACATCCTTTTCACTTACCTTAGCAATAGATTCTTCTTTGGAAGAAAGTTGTTATTCCATATCAACAACTTCTTCAGGAACAGGAATTTCCTTATCAAATAAGACTTGAGGAGAAGATTCACTGTCTTCATAAACCAGAATAGTTTCTCTCAAAGGTATAATAGCCGCTTCTTCTTCTTCCTCATCAGAATACTCAACAAGTTCATCTGGCTCCAAACCAGGATCAGAAATATCCTTAGGTCTTGAAGGGTGTTCCACCAGATTAAACTTTTCATAAACCCTATCATTATCTTCTACACGTGCTTTTCTCCGTGGATTCCAACTAATTTTTATTCTCTTTACTGTAACTTTCAAAATACAGAACTCATAGTCCTTAATTGATTCTTCGTCTGGTCCAACCAATCCTTTTGCATGAAGCATAGCTAAGATAAGCCTTGAATAGAACAATGAGGTTGACTTGGAGGTTTTTTTGATCAACTCACACATATGGTGTATAACATACTTTCATAGGTTGATCATATGTCCATTTTTCATGAGATGTATCAAAAATACATCCTGATACTTGAGTATAGAAAAATCACCTTTTCTGGGTCTAATCAAATTCTGAACAAACTTAAACAAAAGTCTGGTTTCACCATCTAGCTCAGCAGTTATGGATATCCTTTTTGTTTCGTTTCCAATTAAACTTCTCAATGCTTCTTCCAAAACAAAGAACTTACTTGGTGGTGGAGGAACTCTTTGGTAGTCCTCACAAATACCCTCATGAGGTTTCCTAAGGAATGCAGCCCATAACCTCGAAGAAAATTTACAAATCTATCCATTGATTCAACTTTTCACAACATAGTTGTCTTGTAAATCAAAAGAGAATTGAACATGCTGATAAAACTGTGAAACTAGCTTCATGTAAATAGGCCTATCATCCTTTGTGAACCAATCCAACCATACTTGCTCTATTAGAACTTTCAATAACAAAGAATTACTTGACATAATCCACTTAGGGAATATCTCTTTTTCAGGTACCACTATTATGTTCACTAGATTCGGATTCAGAGGGCCTTTGGGTGCTAACTTTAGCATGATTTTCAACTTCTTCTTTGAACTGCACTTCTCAGGAGTTAACGACAATGGTTATTTCATCCTAGGCATTCACTGAAAGTTCTAGAGAGATAAGGGTTGAAAGAGAGGTTTTAGTTTGAGAGATGATATCTCAAGTAAAGAATGATTGAAACTTCTTTTATTTTATCATTTAGGGATATCAGGCGTTGCGGGATCAAAAACACGGAAAAGTAAAAAAAGAATAAAATAATGAATTACCACTATATGGGTTATAATCTATAAATAAAACAATAAATCATCTTTATGGTGAGACTGTAATCAACATTCACGGTGAGATCGTAACAAGCGTTCATGGTGAGACCATAATAGTGTGATTTCTAAATTATGCGACCGTATTGTTTGAGACAGTAAGTGCCAGACAGTAACTAAGAAATAGTAAATCTGAGACTGTAAACATGAAACATCAACTCTTAAGACAACAAAACTATAGAACTGTTAGAGTTAAATAGTAAACTTAAGACAGTGACTTGTGAAACTGTAAACTATGAAATAGTATACTTACTACTTAAGATTTATCATTCCCAATTCATGTATTATGTAATATATTCTTTCAGAATTTAATGGTTTGGTAAATATATCAGCAAGATGATATTCAGTTCCAATGAATTCCAAAGTGATGTCACATTTTTTATAATGATATCTCAAAAAGTGATGTCTTACATTAATGTGTTTTTTCCTAGAGTGTGAAATAGGATTTTTTTGAGATGTTAATAGTACTTGTACTGTCACAATTTATAGGTACATGCCTGAATTGATATCTATAATCTAGTAATGTGTGTTTCATCCACAAAATTTGTGCACAACAACTACCAGTAACTATGTATTCAACTTCTGTAGTAGATAATACAACAGAGTTATTACTACACCATGATAATAGTGACTTGCATAAAAAGTTACATGTTCCAGAGGTTATTTTTCTATCTAACTTACAACCACTAAATTCAGCATCAGAATAACTCACTAACTCAGATGATTATCCTCTAGGATAGAATAGTCCAAGATTGGGTGTATGCTTGAGGTATTTAAAGATTCTTTTAATAGCATTTAAATGAGATTCCTTATGATTTTCTTGAAAAAGAGCACACATACACACACTAAACATAATGTCAGGTCATCTAGTAGTTAAGTAGAGTAATCTTCCAATCATTCCTTTATAAGTGGTTTGATCAACAGATTTTCCATCTTCATCAAGATCCAACTTACAAGTAGTACTCATTGGAGTGTCACTACTTTTAGTGTTATCCAATCAAAAATGTTTTATAAGATCTCTAGTATATTTTCTTTGATTTAAAATAATACCATCATTATTTTGAAAGATTTTAAATCCAAGAAAGAATTTTAGTTCACCCATTAAACTCATTTCAAATTTTTTTTTCATCATTTTAGAAAATTCAATACATAAAGAATTTTTTGAAGATCCAGATATAATTTCATCTACATAGATTTGAACTACTAAAACATCATTTGAAATTAATTTTATAAAAAGAGTAGGATTATTTATTCCTTTTGTAAAACCTTTGGAAATACGAAAAGTACTTAATCTATCATACCAAGCTCTTAGAGCTTGTTTTAAACCATATAAATCTTTTGATAATTTAAAAATATGGTTTGGAAAATGAGGGTTTGTAAAACCAGGGGGTTACTCAACAAAGACATCCTCATCTATATACCCATTTAGAAATGCACTTTTGACATCCATTTGATATAGCTTGAAATTCAGATGTGTAGCATAAGCAGGAAGAATTCTGATGGCTTCAAGTATAGCTACTGTTGCAAAGGACTCTTCATAGTCAATTCCTTATTCTTGACTATAGCCTTGTGCCACTAATCTAGCCTTGTTTCTAACTATATTACCAGATTCATCTACCTTATTTATAAACACTAATTTAGTGCCTATGGTGAATGTTTCTTTGGGTATGTCAATAAGTTTCCAAACTTTATTCCTTTCAAATTGATTAAGTTATTATTTCATATCCATCACCCAAAATTAATCATTGATAGCATCATTAATGTTTTTAGGTTCAAGTTGTGACAAGAAAACTTGATGTTTAACTTGATTTCTAAGAGAAGCTCTAGTTTGAGTTCCTTTGTCTAAGTCTCCTACAATAGTATCTATAGGATGGTTCCTAATAGTTCTAACAGCTCTAGAAAAAGAAGGACTGGTGATTTCAGGTTCTTCAATAGGGTCAGGTTCATTGAGGCCTGAATCTAAAAAATTTCCAGAACTAGAAGTTTTCACAGATTCTTTTATAGGATGGTTAGAATATTTTGAATTAATATCCATATTTGATACATCATCCTCTAGGTTCTCTAGAGTGGTATTAGGCTCATGTGGATCTGTTTCATCAAATTTGACATAGAAAGATTCTTCCACACATTTATTTCTTTTATTAAACACTCTATAGGATTTACTAGAGATTGAATATCCTAAAAATATTCCTTCATCACTATTGGATTAAAATTTTTCAAGATTGTCCTTAGTATTAAGGATATAGACTTTGCAACCAAAAACTTTGAAGTAGCTAACTTTGGGTTTTCTATTGTTCCACAACTCATATAGAGTTCTTTTAAGAATAGGTCTAATCAACACTCTATTGATAATATAACATGTATTTAAAGCTTCATCCCAAAAGAAAATAGGTAGGTAATATTCACTAAGCATGGTTCTAGAAATCTCTTGAAGAGTTATATTTCTTCTTTCTACAACTCCATTCTGTTGAGGTGTTCTAGGGGCAGAGAAATTATGACTATAGCCATTTTTGTGAGAAAAAGGATTCAAACTCTTGATTTTCAAACTCATGGCCATGATCACTTCTTAAGAATTTAATTCTAAGTCCACTAATATTTTCTACAGTTTTGGAATATTTGGTAAAATGAGAGCAGACTTCACTTTTGTGAGCCAAAAATAAAGTCTAGGTATATCTAGAAAAGTCATCTACAAGAACATAAACATAGTGCTTCCCATTTAAGCTAGAAACTCTAGATGGTACAAACAAATCCATGTGAACCAGTTCGAGAGGTTAAGAAGTTGAAACTTCTTTCTTTGGTTTGAAGGAAATTTTGTGTTGCTTTCCTTTTTGACAAGGATTACACACTTTATCATTTGGAAACTCAAGTTTGGGTAGGTATTTGACTAAGATTTTTTTAGTTAACTTTCTAAGGGAGTTAGTGTTACAGTGTCCTAGTCTACTATGCTAAAGCCAATATTCGTTGTGAAATACACTTAAACATGAAGCATTTTGAGAGACTAAAGATTCTAAGTTAACAGAGTAAACATTTTTATTTCTTAATGTAGAAAACACTAATTCATTTTTAGAATTAAAAACATTGCAAGCATCATTTTCAAATTTAACATGAAGACCATCATCACATAGTTGTAAAATAATAAGCAGATTATATTTCAATCCATCAACAAAAAGTACTTTGGAAATCAAAACTGAGTTAGAGTTACTGATTTGGCCAAGGACAATAATCTTTCCTTTGTCATTGTCACCAAAGGTGACATGTTCGCCATCAATTTTTATTAAGTTCTTGAAGCATGAATAGTATCTTATCATGTGTCTTGAACACCCAATGTCCAAGTACCATAAGCTTTTATAGGAACTCTTTAAGAAACTTTCCTACAAAATAGTCAAATAAAAACAAATTTTGGTACCCACGCCTATTTGGGTCCAGTATTATTAGTGACTAGTGCTTTAGGAGCTCATATCTGCCTCATAGGTTTCCTATAATCATTATGTAAAGTATTTGAAAAATAAACTCTATTTGGTCCAGAAAAGATTGAAACAGTAGAAAGTGTATCATAACTTGAACTAGCTGGATGTTTTCCAGAACTGGGAGTAAAGATGTATGTCCTAGATTTAGAAACAAAATTAGTTCTTCCAAAATTTCTTTTACCAGGTTGATAGCCAATGCCAGTAGTATATTTAGGAGCAATCTGTTTACCTAGAATTTGTACCAAGGTATCTTTACTATTAGTAAACCTTACAAGATCATTTTTTCAATTTCTCATTAGATAGTTTTAGTTCATTGTTCTCTTCGAGTAACTGAGCATTTTTCTCCCTGTCTACATTGAGTTCAGTTTTAACAGTTGAGGTAAGAGCATACTATTTATTTAAAGACTTGTATTTATTTTTTAGTTCATTGCAAGTCTCTTCAAGCATATTATAGTACTCGAAAATGTCTTCATTAGACATATTTTCAAAGTCACTCTCATCTCCAGAATAATAGGAATTGTGTACAGGAGATTACAGTGTTACCTCAGATATGTTTGTCATAAAACACATATTGGCTTTGTTAGCCCATTCATCATGTAAATATTCTGAGTCACTTGAATTGTCCTCAGAATCACTCCATGTTGCTTTCATTTCATTTTTATACTTTCTATCTGTGTCCTCATTTTTTTGTACTTGAGCTTGGGACAGTCAGCCTTGATATGTCCCTTTCTCTTGCATTTATAGCAGACTATCTCATCATACTTTTCACTTATTTTATATTCCTTCTTACAACTTCCTTTTTGATCATATCTTCCTTTGAAGTTAGGATTTTTGAAAATTTTATTCTTCTTGTAAAATCTCTTAAACCTTATGGCTAATTGAGCCATCTCCTCATCACTGTCAGGTGATGATTGTTCATTACTGGAACATTCTACAAAAACTTCCAATTTACCTTTCTCTTTGTGTTTAGAGGTGGTGGTCTTGAATGCAACAGATTTTCTTTTGGGTCCATACTCCTCTTCCTTGTTTACTTTCAACTCCTCTTCATACATCATCAGTTTTCCAATGAGTTCTTTTATAGGTATCTTGCTGATGTCGTATGACTCTCTAATAGAGATAAAGGTTCCTCTCCATCTGTCAGGTAGGCATCAAAGAATCCTCATAATCTGTTCTTTGGCAGTGACTTCTCTTCCAAGAGAAATCATTGTGTTGACAATTTTGTTAAACCTAAGATACATGTCATAAATAGGCTCGTCATGTTTCATTTTAAAGTTATCATATTTAATAGTATAGGTATTAAGTCTCATTTCTTTCACACTAGAAATTATTTCATGTAAAACAGACAAGGTATCCCAAATTTCATGGGTAGTTTTACATGTAGAGATCCTATTAAATTTCTCATCTCCTAAAGAGCAGTATAAAGCATTAATAGCTTTGAAATTGTTATTGTAGTCCATTTTGGTAGGTTCATCCCAAGTGATTCTATCAATAGAAATAATCTTATATTCATCTATAATTGAAGATCAGATTTCAAAGCACATACTTTCTAAATGCATTTTCATTTTGATTTTCCATTAAGCATAATTGGTTCCATTAAAGAATGGTGGTCTGTCTGTTGCAGCACCTTACAATCTATTATCCATAATAAATAAATACTTTAAAATAGATAGAAATTTATAATTAATATAAATTTATAGATCTTTAAAGTACAGCTAAAATCACAGTTGAATATGGTCAAAATAGAGTCTTAATAAACAATCCTATGATACTAAATATTGGTCGGAATATAGTACTCAAGAGGGGGGTGAATTGAGTATCTATTAAAAATTTCTATTTAAAAATTATTCTTAAAAAGGTTCCTCAATAAATTTAAATAAAGCCCAGTTAATCAAAGTTTTACAGTTATGAAAGTTTGGTTGTTTAAATAACTTCTCAGAAGATTGATTAATTCTTAGTAATCTTAATATCAGTTATTAAAATTACTTTTGAAGCTATTCTAATAAGGAAAAACAATTATAACTTCTTTACAAGATTAACTATCAAAGTAGATTTAGTAATTTCTTAATTAAATAGTAAAATAGAGAAAATTAAAATAAACAGCACAGCGGATATAAAATAAGTGGTTCAGTCTCAAGTCAAGACCTAATCCACTCCACTTGGTGATCACCTGCCACCAAGCAGTTTATATAAATAAACTTGATCCACACCCTCGATCGAGGTTAACAACAGTACACAAAATTTTCCAGGTCACATGACCTCTTCCACAGTTCTTTGTGGGTATGAACTATCAGGTCACACAGGGACCTCTTCCACACTTATCTGTGGGAATACACAAGTGTAAAAAGATATAAGAGAAAGGATATCTTGTATCCTTCATTTTAATGAATGAGACAGTGTGTGTTTTTATACAGACACACACACACTGCTCGAAAGATAAAAATAATACACAACATAGCAGAAATTATGAGATAAGGTTAGAAATGCTCTGAGTGTTATTCTATGTAGCTCTGGACTTCTGGGATGAAGAAGATGCAGAAATCGAGTCCTCTCGCGGAAAATAGAATATCGTAAGTCGGATAGATCTGGATCGTGTTCTTTGTGGAGTAGATAGTACAAAAATGTTCTCGACTCTAGGATTCGAGTTTGCTTCATGTGTTCTTCAGTAGTGTCGGGTGGCATAAATGCTCGTACTGCTTCATTATCACGCACATGCTTGTTCTTCTGTTAGCACAATTGTCGCTATAGTCACCATGGCCACCCTCTTTTTCTTCTGGTCATGTTGTTCTTCTTATTCTTAGAATACATGTGTTGGAGTCGATAGGATACATGTATTCTGAACCTCATACCTCGTATTGTCAGGTGACATGTCTACAAAGAAACATTAATTATGTCAGTGCATTTAAAAACTTCAAATATGACCATTAGAAATTAAATTGAAAAATTAAAAAATAGATTAAGAAACGGTGTCACAGTCTGTCTGTAAATGGTGTCTCCATGAAACGGTGTCTCCTTGAAACGGTGTCTTTTTATTTATCTTTGATCGGTGAGACATCTATGATGGCATAGTTGTGTAGAGATCAGGAACTGGTAGCACAGATGTGGTGTTAGGATCACAGTGTCAAGTCACGGTGTCTGGATGGTCACGATGTCTGGATGGTTACGGTGTCTGGATGGTTACGGTGTTTGGATGGTTACAGTGTCTGGGTCCTTTGTCAGAAAAACACAATCGGTGGTAGACTCATGGTTTCTCAGACTTAGCCAAATATTTGTACACAGACTTAAACAGTGATATTCATAGAATAAATTAAATTTAATAATTTATAAGAGAATTTCATTATAAACAAAATAGTTTACAATCATTAAACATAGCACTTAAGATCTTGGATAGGTTTATTTAAAGCATAAAGAAACTAATCATTTGTACATATGATTTTAGATATATTAAAGAGGGTTAACAAGCTTTACATAATGTATAGGATTTGTGATCATTAAAACATGATTAACACATGAGGAGACCAACACCAGATATTCCCCATTCAAGTATCTCCTTTCCACTTCGCAATATGACAAGGTATGGACCAGATAGCCACAGAAATTACATTTCATTAGGGGAAATGTCTTCTCACTTATATTTCTTCTCATGCCTTCTTCCTTGGGAAAATGGTTGGACTGCCTATCATTTCTTAAAGTTTGAGGATAATCTTTAGTTCTTATTTTAGTTTGGATTGAGGGTTTTTTTCAGCACTTCAGGCAACTTTTCAACATGTCCAACTTTCATCTTGTCTTTATTTTGTCTCTCTTCACTTCCAGCAGTTGATGTCTCAACTTCACAACTAATTTCACTCTTTCCCATGATAGTGGGTCTTTGATCACTCAAGATTTTTCCAACCCCATCTGAACCATGCTTGGCTCTTACTAGTAATTCTACATCTGAGAATATTCCAAAATTAATTTTCTTCTTACCCTCAGTTGTGGTTGATTGACACTCAAGTTTACTCCTAAGAGTAAAAAATTCTTTCTCAAGACCCTCAACAATCTTGGACTTATCTTCCGGTCTCTATGTAAGGTCATCTATGACCTTTGATTGTTCTTCAATTCTAATATTTAGTTTCACAATGTCATATGTGATTTCAAGGATTGAAGACTGTACTCTCACTATTTATTCTAGTCATTCAATTTTAGCTTCAATATCATCAATGTATTCTGATGATTCTTCTACCATTGTTTTCCACTTATTGCATATCTTACATTTATTTTCAAGATTGGAAAAGGCGTCCTTAATTTTCAACTTGGGATCACCATTAGGAGTCATCTAATTATCTATGTCTTTATCGATCGATGGTTATGACTTTTCAATGGTAGCCATCATGGAATCATGGTTTCCAGTTTTAAATTCTTCTTCATTGAATTCAATATCATCATCTTCCTCTTCACAGACAAAACTCTTCTTCTATACTTTCTTTCCAGATTTTAAGTCTTCCTTTTTGAAAAACCTTTTTTGAGGCTTCTCAATGTATTCTACTTCACTCTCTTCATCATCGAACTTTCTTTGGCACTGAGAGGCAATGTGCCCAACTCTTCCACAAATAAAACATGCTAGAGGTAACTTACCTTTAAATTTACCTTTTCGTCTATTCAGCTTCTTGGAAATGAGAGAAAGAATTTATTTTTCATCAGCATCTTCACCGCCACTATCACCTGAAATTTTCATTTTTTCCATGGCTTTGAATGCCATTTCCTTGCTAACACGAGTCATAGAATCTTTAGGTTTGACTCTCATCTCATATGACACTAGACTACTTAGTAGATCATCCAGAGATAGTTTAGATCGATCTCTTTCTTCAAGGGATGACACCTTTGCATTGTATATAGGAGGAAGTTTTCTCAAGATTTTATTTACGATATCAATGTCTTTGATTTCCTCTCTAAGACCTCAAATTGCTCCCACTACTTCAGTAATTTGATTGAATAATGAATCTTCATTCTCATCAGGATAAATCTTAAGATCATCAAACCTATTGTGCAGTACTTGAAGTTTTTTCTCCTTCACTTTGTTGTTTCTTACATAAATATTTTCAAGTTTATCCCACATAGACTTTACTGAGGTGAAACTCATCACCTTTAGATAGATCTGATCTAAAAGAGCCGCAGTGATATCATTATGGGCTTTAGAATCTATATCAAGAACTTTCCTATTTGTATCAGTCATAGCAAGCCATGTCGGATCAGTAACTTGTATTCCTTTCACAGTAGCAAAGAGGACTTCCATTCCAAGGGATCTTAAATGAGATCTCATTCTGTTCTTCCAAATATGAAAATTACTTCCATCTAAGAGAGAGATTCCCCTAGCATTGACTGCATTCTCTATGATGGTAAAGGACAGATCTAACACCAGTAACATTTACCCTTTAATACCACTTGTAGGACCCTAAGAAACCCTGAGAGGGGAGGGGTGAATCAGGTGTCAACTTTTTCTTTTAAAATAAGGATATTTCTCCCACATTTATAGGAACTTGTTAAACTTGTAAGACCAATGAGAACATAAAGTAAAAAATCACATGCATGGAGACCACACAACACTTTTACTTGGTTCACCACTATGGGATAAGTCCAAGGATAATACGCCAACAGTGTGTCGGTAGTACCAAAATCTACTAATCTTCACTAGTTTATAGATTACAAGGTTCAGTCACAAACACTATATGCCAGGCACACTGCCTTTAAAATGGTTCAGGGAAATCTCACTACATCCCACGGATCACTTCTGTTGACTCCCCCTGGCTCACTGCCTTGAGAGAAGTCAAACTCAGTTTATTGACTTGAAGGTATCTTCAATAGATTTGAATTAAAGTCTTTGTCTATTTTCAGCATGAGACATTTTTTGCATTGAAGTCCTGAATTGATGCACTTGAAAGCACTGATCACACACACTGGATATTCAAAAGCCTGTCAGAAGAAAAACACCACACTTGCGTGCAATACCCCAACTTGTGCACAAGATTTGGGAATTGTCGTGAAATATGAATTTTGCACAACACCTACTTTCCACGCAACCCTTATCTTTTTCATAACAGCACTGAAGGGTTCACTTGGTATTTTCATACTAAAGGAACACCTTGCATGCAAGATTTACTCTCTTTTAATCTTTCACGCACAAATCTTTCGCGCGGATGAGCAACCAGATTTTCGTTTGAAAATTCTTAAGTCTTATATGGGGGTAGTTGCATATTTATAGGCCCTTGATGGCCCTGTGCGCAAGATCCCAACATGTTTTCGTCAGTGTGCATAAGTTTCTTTCCGAGCGTGCAAAACCCCTTTTGATGTCGCATTGGGCGCATAAGATTCTTTCACGCAACACCATCTTTTGTGCACATATATGTCTTGTGCACAATTTTTCCTTTTCCATATTTTAATGAAATGATCCCAAAATAATCCTTGCACACAAGTCTCAAAACACCCTCTAATATTGTATACAACTTCCTTTTCCAAACACACATTTCTCTATTTTCTAATTTTCAGGCCCAAAAATTTGGCAAACACTAGGAAATGATGACACCTTCAATATTGTTGTCTACTTGAACTGTATAATCCCTTTCTTGGTAAACATTCTGAATTTACAATGAGGATTGACAACAAACACAAACCATACTCTATTTCCTACATAGAACGTTCGTGGTTCCAACATGATGATCAGAGGTTTGTTAGTGCACTAGGTGATGGACTAGGTGTTTTTGGGCGTGATGTGATATGACCATGCTATGAGGTGGTGGCCTAGGTGTTTTCGAGTGAGATGTGATATGTCCATACTATGGTACGACTTATGGTGGGGGTAATGCATGGTAGGAGGAGGTCATGAGGTTGATGTAATTCATGTTAACGATACCCTACTACTCTGGTTATGGTTGTGATGTGTTAGACCAGGTGTCTGTAGGTGAGATGAGATGTGACCATGCTATAGGGTAGTGGCCCAGGTGTCTGCAAGCATGATGTGATGTGACTATGTTTTAGGGCAATCGTATATGTTATTCAGAAGAGATGGGAGCTCAGGGATGTATGGTGTTTGGGTGTGAGAGTGGTAAAGTGGTTCGGGGTACCCTTTATCAAATATGATTCTTATTAAGTTATTATACTTGGCTTGTGTTATTTAGTGACTGTTCCTTGGTGAGGTTGGCATGGATAGTTGACATGTTTAGGTGTTGTTGGTTCTTCTGTTTTCTCATGGGTGTATTAGTATGGTTCTTTAACAAGTGAACAAGAGACTTTGGTTTTCCTACTAAGCATACTTGTATTCTCACCCTATGTATATAAACTGATTTTCAGGTTTTCAGGAGAATTATATGGACCATTCTGCACATTACTAGCTCAGACCTTTGGATAGTTGTTGTGTCACTGATTTATCTTTGCTTTTAGGTATTTCATTTTGGATACTTTTATATGTATTGTTTTTATTTATACACGCATTGTGGTATGGTTTTGGTTTCTTTTTATATTATTACATGGAGTTTCTTGTGGGTGATTCATCTTATCTCTTGATCCTATATTATTATAGAGGGTAATTCCTCCCATTCCATGATATTTTTATACCCACGGTGCTAGTTTCCAACTGAGGGCCTACTGGAGGCGAGACTCAGGGGGGTCATTATCTATATCCCCTCGTTGTAATATATTTGGTGGGAGGGGTTCATGACCCTAGCAGACACTATCTTGACAGGTGATGCATCCCTAAGTGGTGAGGTTTATGATTTCTCCCCCTGAGCTACACCTTCTTGTCTAAAAGGTCTTAAGGAATTTTAAGTAGAATCCCAATAGTAGCTAATAGTATTCAAAATAAGGGCTAAAATGATATTAATTTTATGGAATTTCACAACCGCTCTCTCATTGATATCCACCTTTTTCTTCTTTAACACAAAGTAGGTGATCCTTCCAAAAGGGTAATAATTTAGTTTTCCTTTCCCTTTACAATAGTGATGCATAAACTACATCATATACCTTGGAAGATTCAAATTGTGATTTTTTATTGGGAAATATAATAAATACATGTCCTGAAACAAAAAATTCTTCATTTCACCAATTCTATGGGTAATCCCAGACTAAATGAACTTATATATAACATTCCATTCATCTTCTAGATCTTTTACCACTTTCTTTTTAAAGATAGAGGTTCCAAACAAGAATGTGAAAAAATAAGTTGGTCCCATTAAACTCATACCAACTAAATCTTGGATAAAGTTAAACTAAACCTTATGATGATGATGAAAGACTTAGTTCATTACATCTGAGGAAACAAGCCTAGATTTTTTATTGACATTCGATAACAGCGCATAATCTACTTCACTAAAATGAAATTTTTTATTCTTTATGAACTCGTTCACTTATTCCTCAAAACAAAATCCTAACTTCTCATCAAAAATGAACACACATACTTGAAATTAAAATAATTTCTTTATATATATTTTTTTACTCTTCAAACAATCCATATACATAGATTTTTCAGCTATAACTTTGTGCAGTGCACCGTCTGACCTGACTTTCTTGAAATAACCAGAACTTCCATCACCTCTACACTTTTACTTTCCCATCATAGAAGTGTAGTAGAAATTTGATAGGGAATCAAGAGAGATGAATGAGTTAAGGTGAATATTTTACTTATGGATGAAGGAACGTAAGTGAAAAGTGAAAGGGTCATGGCTTGATTTGAGATTTTAGGTCACGGGCCTAGTTTCCCATAGGGGTATGTAACCGATTTAGGATTTTAGGGTCAATTCTGATTTAAAATAAATAAATAAAATAATTACAAAAAAAATTCTAAAATCACAGTAGGACTAATTTAAATAATGAACCATAATTAATTAATTTAATTTCCATAAAGCTTTTAAATAAAAAATTAATAAAATAATGCAGAAATTTAAATTTAAATAAATAAGATAAACTTAACTCATTTAAATTTAAATAACCTAAATTCTCTTTTAATAAAATCAAAATTTATATAATCAAGTGGCTTAGTAAAAATATCTATTAATTGGTTCTCGGTAGTGATTAATTCAAGAGAAATAACACCTTTTTTAGTGTGATCTCTCAAGAAATGATGCCTTAGATCTATATGATTTGTTCTCAAATGATTTATCAAATTCTATGAAATATTGATAGCACTTATTTTATCACATTTTATCAATACTCGATTATAATTGAATCTAAAATCTTTTAAGGTGTGTTTCATCCATAACACTTGTACATAACAACTACCAACAACTATATATTCCACTTCAGTGATAGATAATACAACATAGTGTTTTTTCTTACTAGACCAAGATACTAGAGATTTACCTAGAAAATGGTAGGTTCCTGAAGTACTCTTTATATATAGTCTATAACTACCAAATTAAGCATCATGATATGAAGTTAGATTAAAATCATAAGTTTTTGGAAATAATAGGGAAAGATAAATTGTTCCTTTTAAATACCTCAAAATTCTTTTGGCAGCTTTCAAATGAGATTCCATGAGATTTGCTTAGAATATGGAACATAATCATAATGCAAACATAATTTCTGGTCTACTAGTAGTTAAATAAAATATATTCCCAATCATTTCTATATATAGTTTTTTGTCATCTAGTTTCTTAGCTTCATCCAAGTCAAGCTTTTCATTAGAAATCATAAGAGTTGTATGTACTTTACCGCTTTCAAGTCCAAACCTTTTAAGTAATTCAAGTATGTATTTTCTTTGATTTAGCACATTTAAAAATTCTTTAGAACCTATAAAATAATTTAACTCACCCATCAGGCTCATTTAAAATTATTTTTTCATGAGTTTTGAAAATTCATTACACTTCTTTGTTTTTAAAACCAAAAATCACATCATCAAAATTTATCTGAACTAAATAAATATCTGAAGATGAAGTTTTATTAAAAAGATTAGGATCTTTCACTCCTACTGAAAATCCATTTGATAAAATAATAGAACATAAACATTCATACAAAGCTCTAGGTGCTTGTTTAAATCCATAAAGATCTTTGGTAATTTTGAAAACTGAATTTGAAAAATGAGGATTTTCAAAACCAGGAGTTTATTCAACATAGACTTCATCCATAAGAAAACCATTTTAAAAGGAAAATTTTATATCCATATAATATAATTTGAAATTAATATGTGATGCATAGTCTAGTAGAATCCTAATGTATTCTAATCTAGCTATGGGTGTAAAGGTCTCTTCAAAATCTATACCTTCCTCTTGGTTATACCCTTTAGCTACTAGTCTAGCCTTATTCCTAGTGATCACACCATGATCATCCTGTTTATTCCTAAAAACTCATTTTGTTTCTATAATAGGATAGTCAAAGGGTCTATTAACTAATTCCAATAGCTTTTTCCTCTTAAACAGATTCAATTTTTCTTGCATTTCTAAAACTCAACTCTCATCAACTAAGGCTTCTTCTATGGTCTTAGAATATAGTTGAGATAGAAAGGAAGAAATCATATAAGGTTTATTATACTCCTTATAGTCCTAATACCTTCATCTAAACATTCCTATAAGTATTTCTGAGGGGTGGTTTTTAAGGGTTCTAGGATTTCTTGGTCGTACACTTCCTGGTTTACTAGTATCCATCATTTCTAGATTTGGTTCACTAAAATCAATTTATAAATCATCATCCTTTTGGTTTTCCAAGAAAGTTTTGGGTCTTATGTTTTCAAAAGAATCTATTACCACATCAACTTGAATCATTTTTCAATCAAAAGGATTACTTTCATCAAATTTCACATGAGTTAATTCTTCAACAACCTTTGACCATTTTTTGAAAACTTTATATGCCTTGGATGTAGTAGAATTGCTAAGGAATATTCCTTTAACATCCTTTGGATCAAATTTACCAAGATTATCCTTGGTGTTAAAAATATAAACTTTTCATCCAAATACATTCAAGTTTCCAACTTTTGGTTTTTTATTATTCCATAACTCAAAGGGTGTTTTCTTCAAAATAGGCCCAATTAGAACTCTATTTATGGAATAACATTCTATTATTATAGCTTCAACCCAAAAATGAGTGGGTGAGTTATATTCACATAACATTTTTCTATAAATTTCTTGAAAATTTTTATTCCTCCTTTCAATAACACCATCCATTTGAGTTGTCCTGGAGGCATAAAAATTATGTTTGATACTATGTTTCAAACAATAGGAATTGAACTCATGGTTTTCAAATTCTCCTCCATAATAACTTATTAAAGAAATAATTTTGTAATATTTCTCTTTTTGAACCAATTTAAAAAATCTTAAAAACATGGAACAAGCTTCACTCTTAATACTCAAAAAAGAAAACCCAAGTAAATCTAGAAATATTATCAACTAACTCATAAAAAAAGATTTTCCTATTAGTAATTAAATTCTAGATGGCCCAAAAAAATTTATGTGATTAACTTTTAGGGTTCTAGAAGTAGAAACCTATTTAATTGGTTTAAAAGATGACTTGTATTGCTTTCCCATTTGGAATGCATCACATATTTTCTCTTTGTTCAATTTAAGTTGAGGTAAATCTGAAACTAAATTTATTTTTGGCAAATTTCTCAAATAATAAACATTGAAATTTCCTAGTATTATATTCCAAATCCAAGATTCGTTCGTTTCATCATTTAAATAGATAAATTTCTATATACTCAATAAATTAAGATCTACAGTATAGACATTATCCATCCTAGGTTTCTTAAATTAAATAATTTTATCTTTGAAAATATTACAGACGTTGTTAGAAAAATCTATAAAATAACTTTTATCAAAAAGTTGTGAAATAATAATTAGATTGTGTTTCAATACTTCCATATAAATAACTTTTTTGATGAGGACTAATCTTGGATTACTAACTGATCTAACTCCCAGAATTTTGTCTTTGGAATTATCACCAAAAGTGACACAGCCTGCATCAATTTTTGATAAGGAGTGTAAATTATAGAAATATACACTCATGTTTCTTGAGCATACACTTTACATATACCATTTCTCATTAATGATCTTAGAATTTTTTCTCCTAAAAAGACAAATTAAACATGAAATTGTTTTGGTTCTCATATGCTCTTAAGTCCAATAATATTAGCAACTAAAGATTTGGGAACCTAAATCTTTTTGTGTTGTCTCAAAAATACAACACTAAATTTTGAAAAATTTCTTGAAATAAAGGTATGTTTAACTCTATAAAATTGTGGGTTTCTTAAACTAAAATTATTTTCATAGTACCCTAATTCTCCATAATGAAAAAATGTAACTTTATAGAGGTTTTTATTCTTAGAAATAGGCACAAAATAGTTTTTATAAAGATTTGGTTTTCCACCTTGGATTCTTATTTCAAATTAATTTTTCCAAACATTATTATTTACAAGAATTTGATTCAATTAATTTTCACCTTTTTTTAAAACACTTGCAATATCTTTAAAATTTTTAACTTATTTTTGTAATCTCCCAATATTGCTACCATGTTTAGCATAGGAAACAGTATAATTTTTTCAGCTTGGTTTTAAAATCTAAAATTTGTTTATTTAAATCCTCTTTTTCAATGAAAATAATATCATTGGACTTTTTGAGATTTTTATTTTTTTAATACTTTCATACTTCATTAAAAGCATGGTATAATGTTCATTTAGTTCTTTATAAGAGCATTTTTCATTTTCTAAATCGGATTCATGCTTATAAGAATAAAAAGAATGTACCTCATCTGTGTGTTCCATAAATCACATATTAGCCTTTTGATTAGAAATTTTAGGTTCTATATCAAAATATATATCATTACTAGAGTCTTCGAAATCACTCCATGTCACTTTCATGGATTTCTTGGATTTATTATTATAGAAAACCTTCTTGAGATACTTTTTATATGATTTCTTATTATCTTTCAACTGAGGGCAGTTTGGCTTGATGTTCCCAAACTTCTTACACCCATAGCATCTATCTTCTTTATAATTTCCCTCATACTTATTGTACTTATTGAAGGTTTTTATGAAATATATTCTCTTTTTGTAGAACTTTTTTAACTTCCTTGAAAACTGTGTAATTTCACTATCTAAAGTGAAAATATTTGATATATCTTCATCAGATGACTCATCCAATTGTATTTATTTACTTTTATTATCATCTTTTGATGTTGAGACTTTCAAAATAGAATTCTCATTCTTAACCAATTTATGATCTTCAATTTCATATTCTATATCAACCTTGTACATAATAAGAGTTCTAATGAGATATTTTATTTTAAATGTTTTTACCTCTGTTGATTTCTTAATGGAATTCGAGATTCCAATCAATCTAGGTGGTATAATTATGACTATTTTCAAAGCTTGATCTGGTTTAGGAATGGGAATTACTAAAGCAGCAACATTATTTATAACCTTATTAAGTCTTCCATATAGTTGGGTGATTCTTTCTCCTTCCATCATTCTAAAAGTATCAAAATTAATATTGGAAATATTATATCAAAGAGATCTCATATTTTTTGTTCCTTCATAATCCAATGATATAGTTTTCCACATTTCATAAGTTGTTTCACATTGTGAAACTCGATTGATCTTATCAGGACCTAGTCCACAGATGATAGCATTCATGGATTTGGAGTTTAAGTCGTAGTTGGATTCAGTATCAAGATCCCAAATTTCAAGTTGTGTCTTGGTAATTTCATAAGGCTTCATGAATTTTAAATAAACCTTGAGACCAAGGTTATTCAAATAAATTATCATTTTTTCCTTCCAATAACCATAATTCTCACTATTAAAATAGGGAGCTCCTACCATTGACATACCTTCTCTATTTTCATTCATAGAAACCATTTTGAAGAAGATATTAAGACTTCAACCTTTAAAAGTTTATAACTTAGAAGTCATAACCTATGATACCAATTGTTGGTTAGAGAATGATAGAACAAATACTTAAGTGGGGGTGAATTGAGTCCTTTAAATTTTCTTCACTTAAAAAACCACCCTCTTTAAGGTGAGATTAGTTCTAATATTTTATTAACATAATAATTCATTTAAAATAAAAACACAAAGAAAAGATATCATACACTAGAGATTTATAGTGGTATAAGGAATAGAAATCCCCCAGTTCACTCCACCAACACTCAACTTCTAGAGCTTAGTGATTTTCACTAGACTAGTCCTTTTACCAGGGACTTCTAGTCCTTTTCCCAGGGACTGCATGGCTGAGTGCAAATAGTCAACACTTGGTACAATATTAGGATATTTCAAATGGTATTTAACAAGGCTTTACAAACATTGACTTTCATAGTTATTTTACAAAGAACCTTCACAGAGAGAGAGATAGAATAAACAACGAGTTTACATATGACATTCACAGTTGTAAAATACAACTGATATAAAAGAATAAATCTATAGGAGATAATATAATAATGAAACATATCTCAAGTAGAGTCTTTTAAAAAATAATAAATATGATCCTTGTATAAAAATGTATAACTTGAATCTTCTTTTTCTTTTTTCATAAAATAGATTATCACAATAAGTGATCTTTAAGAGTGAGTTCTTAGTTGATAGTGCAAGTGCTTATATTCTTGTATATGGTCTCTACTTCACCACTCTAAAGAATTTTTAATGTATTATGTTTTTCCAACATATCTCAGTTTTTATTTGTTTTTATGATTCACAAAATCCCTACTTTTATTCTAACAAGGTTGTCTTATATAAGGCCATGACCTTAAACATTACATAATCTAGAGTTAAGTCAATAATTTGACTTTATCTCACATTGAGGATCTTTTAAAGTTTAGAGATTTAGATAATTAGGACATAAATCATACATAACAACTCAAATATTAAAAATTAGACACTTCTACTCACTATCCATTTTTTCATAAAACAAAAACTTTTAAAAATAAACATGGTTTGGTTCATGTTTAATCATCATAACTTTTCCTTGATCCCATACTTGAATCTATTCTCCTTTAAATCTTGTAAAAAACATTTCAAAAATTGGGATGATCATAAAAATATTAGTAAGTAAAACACAAAGATGGAAAACTATTAGTATTTTAGAAACATGTAAACCATGAATACTTTATCATAAAGTAATACTTTCACCTTTAAGAAGTAGTAAATACTCTTCGCTGAATATAAGCTCATTGCTTTCACTTTTTGTAATAAAAAATATTACCATAAAATATATATAAAGAACATATAACATATAAAGGTAACTTGGGATATAATAATATTTAAATGTAATAACCATACGGTCGACTTTCACACATGTCATTCTTACAAATGGAATATCCATATGGCTTACTTTCACACCCAATTCATTAGAGGTTATAATGTAACCACCCGTCCTTGGTTTATCATGGAACTATCCATATTTGATTTATCATGTAACCACTCATCTTTAGTTTATCACATAACCACCCATAAAATGTATAAGTATCATTATATAATCATAACACATAAAAGATTGTAATTATCAACATTTCAATCATAAAATTCTATTTTCAATCACAAGAAATCATTTCAAGATATTGAAATAGTAAATCCATTTTCAAAACCATTTTCAATAACAAAACACCCAAAAAGGTAATAATGGATTTATTTTTCCTTTTAAAAACATTAAGTCTTATATAGTAATCCAAATATCAAATAACGGTTATGACGACGAAGAAGTCGTTGTCACCACATACATTAAAAAACATTTATTTTGTCATTTTGTAAAGAAAGTAAAATGTTTTGTATAAAAATATTCCTTTTTAAAACCTTTAAAATATAGAAATAAAATGTCATGTATAATCCTTTTATATCCATATAAGTAAATATGTGAATTAATATCATGAAGAAAAGATTTTATAATTAAATCTTTAAACGTTTGAGGTGTCGTGTACCACTTTGAACATTTAAATATTAATATCCATGAATTAATACATTTACCAAAACTTTAATTAACATTGTTATAGATAAAATATGGATATGAAATGTCATATTTTCTATATATACACCTAATAAAACAATAAAGGTTCATATTATCAAGAAATGCCTCAATAAAAGAAGATTGAGACGAAGTCCCTTACAAAGATAATTTTGTTAATAAAACAGTTTGATTATATGTTTTCACTATAAATAAACATAAAACAAGTATAAAAAATATAATATTTTAAAAATTCATTTTACGCATAATATTTGAATTACATAATCAAGAAGTATGAGTTTAACCCAAAGAATGGAAATTAGGTTAAGAAATTCCCTCACCTTGAGTTCGATGTGTCACGTATGTTCCTTGTTCTTCCTGAATAATAAACTTAGGTTAATTTATAATTAATTAAGAACATTTTAATATTTATTATTAATTTTATATCATTAATTATAATTTTATAATAATTATTTAATTATTTGAGTTCATGTCAGATGTTTTGTCGATATTCGGTACTTGACTTAAAAATGAACATGGTTTGATGTCACTAGTCCATGTGGTTATAATTACTTAATCTCCAGAATATAAAACATGATATAAATATCTTATATATTCATTATATAATTATTTATAATAATATTTTAAGATAAACTAAAAACAATGTTCATGGAGACGGTAGGTCGTACATACGCATGAATGTTATTTTCATTTTTCCTGTCATATTGAAAGAATGAAATTAAATGAAATGTATGTAAATATATATAATATAATTAAAGTATAATTAATGTATATTTTATATCATATATTTTCACTAAAACAATCCTTAATACATTTCATTTGATGTGTGAATGAATCACATTATTTTGAGGAGGCGGTAGTCCACACGTCCCCAAACGAAGTTATCGTATAACCACAAAATGGAAAGCATGGAGGTATATTTAATATAACATTTACAGAATATTAAATAGGTTATAATATACATATTAAAATATTATTTTAATATAAAATAGTTTTAATAACATCCATGAAGGCGGTAATGGAGAAAGAACAAAAACATTATTCACGGAGGCGATTAACCAGCATAACTCGGAAAAAATTGTTTCTTTGAATAAGAGGAGGTTAGAAATGAAATGGACATGATATATTAAATTAGAAACATAAAAATAAAGTATATACATTATTATGTAGTAATAATGTATTGATGGATGAATGAGGTGATTATAAATTAGAAAAAGAAAAGAAATTAAGAGAGGTACTTTGAGAAAATTGCCTCTTGAATATCCCCTTCTTAAAAGACCCTTCAGGACCTTGGATTTGGTCTTTTGATGAGACCAGAAGCACTTGGATGTGGGTATAGTGAGTAGGAGAGGTTTGGGTACATATTTTAGGGTATAAAAGGATTTTTGAGTCGAAATGGGGAGGTGAGGGTTGTTATTTATACTTGAGGAGAGGTGGGTTCAAGTGATTATTTTATTGATTATTTTATATTAAAAGCTAACCATATAGAGGTGGCATTAAATTACATGAATTTGGCTTGTAATTAATGTTTTATAGGCTGTTTTGGGTAGAGAAACACCTCAAACACCCTTTAAATCTTTTAGTTTTTAGGTATGTTAAGCTTTTAACTTTTAACTTTAACCCTTGTCAAAAATTTACTTTTAGTATGGTAAATAATTTTTTTACCATGGTAACTTCTTATACTTAAAAATTAAATTGACCTTACAACCTAATTTTTATCTTATGATTCCAAATATTTAATCCATTTTACCTAATTTAATTCACATAATTTGTAAAATTATATTTAAAATTAATTCTCTAGACAAAACTAAAGAACGGATTTGTAAAGTGATTCAAAAGTTTGAAATGTTTTTTATATCTAATATCAATTTTAAATTGATTACAATGAAAAATAATGGATTAAATGATAAAACATTATCTAAATATACTTTAAAACCTATTAAAATTATCTTATAATAATATAAATAAATTATACGAAAAAGAAGTTTTGAATTAAAACCCAGTATTTTTCACTATTCATTAAAATATGAATTTTATCAGAAAAATACCAAAACTTTATCCAAAATAAATTTTTATGTCCAATTACAAATAATAAGTTTATTTTGTCAAATATAACTTATTAATGTGTCAAAAAATATATTTAAAATGGGTTCACCGTCAAAAGACGACAAAATTGTATTTTTTTTAAATACTTCTTTTATTTGAAAAATTGAATTTGTTCTTATATAATTTCTAGAAAACATATAAGATGAATTTTAAACATTAAATTGAACACATTGAATATATATTTCATTAATAAAATCTATAATTATTTATTTTATTATTTTATAAACTCGCTTATTTTCATTTAAATAGTTTTTTAGAAAAACACGTCCTTTATATTAAATTTCTTTTTTATTTAATTTCCTAATTAATTTTGTAACCAATGAATCATTATATAAACATTTTTAAACAATATTTTCATAATTCTATTAATCCTTTTCATTCCCACCATTCTAATGGCTATGTGATAACTATCAGATTAAATAATAATATTAAGTTGTTCATTTAAGCTAAATGTGTCGTATCATGTATGCTATCAAACATAGTGTTTCCTTTTAAAAAAACTTGAGATGTTACATTCCCCCCCCCCATATTTTGTAAATTATTTCCTTAAAATTTTAATTTGGGGTCAATATCTAAGGTATGAATTTTCAAAATACCTTAATTGTAATCTCACGTCGAAAAAAGGATTAACAAAACCTCCACTTTAAAAGAAAGAAAAGAAAGAAAAAAGGTCACATGAGATAACGCGTAACAAGGTTCCATGTGGTAAAACATGGATATAAAAGAGAAAACTAACAATCAAGTTCTGATAGAGACTAATAGAAAAAATTGTTAAGAAAAAGTTAACAATCACAAAGCTATAAATTTGCGATGGGTTAAACGATATTTGACTTCATAGTAGGAAAAGTAAACAAAAAAAGTTTTTGTTTTAAGATCATTTTCATAAAGTTATGGAATTCATTTACGACCTTGAATAAGAACATAAGGAAACATGCTTACTTGTCAAGTAGGGTTTCATCCTTCAATCAAGTTCCACTACAAAATCATCTTTTTCTCCAAATGATGAGTATTCAAGATGAATTTTTTCACCCCTGAAACACTAGTATCAACTTCTAGAGAATCACATAATCCAAAAAAGATTAATTATATATTCATCCTGCCTTGAAACATTAACCATAACCAAAAAGGTTAGGATAAGATCAGATAATTTCCCCAAAATAATAAACCATTGTATGATGATAAACCACTTTTAATCTCCAAAAATAAAAAGTAATACCTAAAGTTCAACATAGACCATTTGATAAATATTTTCCCTTAAAATTCCTCAAAATAATCCAAACTAATAATGAAACCCAAAAATTATAAGTATTTGATAACATAGTCTTCCAAGATAAATTTTAACATTTATCTCTAAATAACATCAATCACTCTTAATGTCTCCTACCAAAAAATAAATTTCAAAAATCACATATTCTCCAAGATAGGTTAATCATTTCCATTAATAACCCGAATCGCGATAAGTCCACAATAAAAACATAGATTCCTACAAAATAAAATTCAACCATTACTCCTCAAATAAAATCCCATAGTATTCTATTTTCCTTAGGCATGTAGGGTTCCCAAAATAATGAACATCTTCCAAAATAATTTTATAATTCCAAGGATATCTATTTGATAAAACATAATTTCCAAAAATCAACTTCTTCTTATTCCATCAACTCATTTAAATAAAAAAGAAAAGTTCATACTAACCAGGGACTTCACATTGGCCAGTGGTAGGTGATGCACCCTTGTCGCCCTTTAGTTGTAGGTTTGATTCTCATGGCCTTACTGGACACGATGGGTTGTCACCCATCCTACAGTTTCTCCTTTTTCTAAAACTATATAATTCTTATAACATTCCCAAAATGAGATAAAATCCTCAAAAATAACCATAACATATTTTAATCTCAAGGTTTATCACGTGACTTTCATTTTTCATCTCAAAATGTAATATCC
Organism: Viscum album; assembly: GCA_963277665.1. Taxonomy (NCBI): domain Eukaryota; kingdom Viridiplantae; phylum Streptophyta; class Magnoliopsida; order Santalales; family Viscaceae; genus Viscum; species Viscum album. The sequence continues at coordinate 251,817,795 of OY728160.1, read as the reverse complement.
CATAATTACCTCAAAATAAAAGATCATATAAACCCTAAAGGTTATTCATACCTTTATAATTATGTCCAAATAATAAAAGATAATTCTTACTTGAATAAAATTTTCATATAACAAACTTTAAGGTTACACATACTCGAAAAAGTCTTCCAAAGTAATCCCATAATCAAAATATCATTAAAACTTTTAAACATTTCATCATCAATAGATCTAAAATAACTCTCGAATTCCTTATATGTAGACTTCTTAATCATTCAGTATTATTCATGTTCCCCTAATCACAATTTTTCATCTTATTCCTTAATACTTATTTCTTATAAACAAAAACATGAATCATGTCCTAAGATTAAATAATGTCAAAACATGAGTCAAGAAATAACCCATACCTTTCATATGTCATTTTCAGTTTCCTCATCTTCAATTGGGACGGCATTAGCTAAATATATATTTGTATGGTTCTGCCGATCCCATTCCTGAACCTTCTTCATAGAACATCTATTTTCATAATGACTATACTCGCTACATTTAAAACATTCAATTGATAACTCATAAATAACTTCTTTCCCTTTCCTAGAGTCAACTGAACGCTTCCTTTTTCCTTGGAAGGTTATTGTTTTATGATCTTCATTACCACATCTATAACCCCTTCCCATCCCTTTAAAACATGTTCCTATGTGTTTCTTTCTACATCCATAACACACATGTTGATGAATATTCTTACCTTTATGATCATTATTACCTGAAATTCCATAGGGATTCGTTTCTCTCATATATGATGCATTAGAAAAATCACCAAGGTTCAAGTGGTTAATAATTTCTCTCAATATTTGGTTTAGAATAACCACAAGAGATCTCATTATAGCTTCAATTGCATTTGGTTTCTTATTTAGAGAACCACCACATTTTCCTTCACATCCATTGTTACTTTGGTGCATTCTAGATCCATCCATTTACTAAAACCAAAAAGGTTAGTGTGAGTGTATCAATAAAATCATCATATATTATCTTATAAAGAAGATAAACACTAAGATATATTTATGCATATTATCTCAAACTCATTCAAATTATCTGAAATAACTATTACTCTTTCTATTATGCTAACCATTTTGGTTAAATATAACTTGTAACTTATGCTTAAATGTCACTCTAAACCATCCTCTAATACCAACTATAAGGCCCTGAAATTAAGCATTACATAATCTATAGTTAAGATAATAATTTGACTTTATCTCACATTGAGGATCTTTTCAAGTTTATATATTTAGAGAATTAGTCCATAACTCATACATAACAACTAAAATATTACAAAGTAGACACTTCTACTCACTATCATTTTTTTCATAAAACAAAAACTTTTAAAAAGAAATATGGTTTTGTTTCATGTTTAATCATCATAACTTTTCATTGATCTCATCCTTGACTCTATTATACTTTAAATCTTATAAAAACATTTTAATACTTGGGATGAGCATAAAAATCTCAGTAAGGAATACACAAAGAAGGAAAACTATTATTCTTTAAGAAATTTTTAAACCATGAATACTTTATCATAAAGTAATAATTTCACCTTCAAGAAGTAATAAATACTCTTCACTGAATATAATCTCATTGCTTACCCTTATTGTAATCAAAATATTACCATAAAACCTATATAAATAACATATAACATATAAAGGTAACTTGGGACATGATCATACTTAAATGGAATAACCATACGGTCGACTTCCACACTTATCACTCTTAAAAATTGAATAGCCGTATGTCTGAGTTCCATACCCAATGCATTGGAGGTTATAACATAAACATGTGTCTTTAGTTTATCATGGAATCACCCATCTTTGGTTTATCATGTAACCACCCATATTTGGTTTATCACATAATAACTCATCTTTGGTTTATCATGTAACCATCTATTAAATGTCCAAGTACCATTATATAATCATAACACATAAAATATTGTAATTATCAATATTTCACTCAGAAAATTTCATTTACGATCACAAGAAATCATTTCAAGATATTGAAATAGTCAATCAATTTTTAAAACCATTTTCAATACCAAAACACCCAAAAATGGAATAAGGGATTTATTTTACTTTTAGAAATATTAAGGTTTATAGAGGAAACTAAATATTAAATAACGGTTACGGTGACGGAGAAGTCGTTGTCACCGCATACGTTAAAAAAACATTCCATTTGTCATTTTGTAAAGAAAGTAAAATGATTCATATAAAAAGATTATTTTTTAAAACCTTTAAAATATAGGCATAAAATGTCATGTATAATCCTTTTATATCCATATAAATAATATGCGAATTAATATCATGAAGAAAATATTTGATAATTAAATCTTTAAACGTTCAAGGTGTCTCATACAACTTTGAACATTTAAATATTAATCTCCGTGAATTAATAAATTTACCAAAACTTTAATTAACATTATTATAGATAAAATATGGATATTAAATGTCATAGTGGTTGTATATACACCTAATAAAAGAATAAAGGTGCATATTATCATGAAATGACTCAATGAAAGAAGATTGAGATGAAGTCCCTTACAAAGATCATTTTGTTAATAAAATAGTTCAATTATGTGTTTTTACTATAAATACACATAAAATAATTAGAAACAAAAGATAAGATATTAAAAATTAATTTCGCACATAATATTTTAATGACATAATCAATAAGTAGAAGTTTAACTCAAAGAATGGAAATTGGGTTAAGAAATTCTCTTACCTTGAGTTCGATGCGTCGTGTATGTTCCTTATTCTTACGGAATAATAAACTTAGGTTAATTTATATTTAATTCATAACATTTTAATTTTTATTATTTCTTTTATATCATTAATTACCATTTTATAATAATTAGTTAATTATTTGAGTTTATGTTGGATGTTTTGTTGATATTCGATACTTGAGTCGAAAATAAACACGGTTTGATGTCACTAGTCCATGTGGTCATAAGTCCTTTATATAAAAAATATAAAACAATATATAAATATCTTATATATTCATTATATAATTATTTATAATAATCTTTGAAGATAAAATAAAAACACCGTTCGTGGAGACGGTAGGCCGTACGTATGCATGAACGCTATTTTTGATTTTCATGTCGTATTGGAAGAACAAAATTAAATGAAATGTATATAAATATATATAATATAATTATATTAGAATTAATATTTATTTTATAACATATATGTTTACTAAAACAATCCTTAAAACATTCCATGTGATGTGTGAACGAATCACATTATTTTGAGGAGGCGGTAGTCCACACATCCCCAAACGAAGTTATCGTATAGCTACAATATAGAAAGCATGAAGGTATATTTAATATAACATTTATAGAATATTAAATAGGTTATAATATAAATATTAAAATATTATTTGACCATAAAATAGTTTTAAGACCATCCATGAAGGAGGTAATAGAAAAATAATGAAAACGTTATTCAGAGAGGCAATTAATGAGCATAACTTGGACAACAATTTCGTTTCTTTGAATAAGTGAAGGTGAGAAATAAAATGGACATGAGATATTCAATTAGAAACATAAAAACCATTATATACATTATTATGTAGTAATAATTCATTGGTTTATGAAGTATATGAGGAGAAAGTAGAAAAAGAAAAGAAATTAAGAGAGATACTTTGAGAAAAAATACCTCTTGAATATCCCCTCCTTGAAAGACCCTTGAGGACCTTGGATTTGTTCTTTTGGTGAGACCAGTAGCACTTGGATTTGGGTAGAGTGAGTAGGAGATATTTGGGAAGATATTTGAGGATCTAAAAGTCTTTTCGGGTAGAAATGGGGAGGTTAGGGTTGTTATTTATACTTGAGGAGAGGTGGGTTCAAGTGATTAATTTATTGATTATTTTATATTAAAAGCTAACCATATAGAGATGGAATTAAATTCCATGACTATGTATTGTAATTAATGTTGTATAGGCTGGTTATGGTCGATACACACCTCAACCACCCTTTAAATGTTGTATTTTTTAGGTATGTTAAGCTTTTAACTTTTAACTTTAACCCTTGTCAAAATTTTATTTTTACTATGGTAAATAATCTTTTTACCATGGTAACTTTTTATACCTAAAAATGAAATTGTCATTAAAAAAAAATTTGACCTTATTATTCTAAATATGAAATTCATTTTTGAAGAACCCTTGTGGTGTTTTTACAATGTTTTGTATTTGTTGACAATTAATCTTTTTGTTGACGAATATTTTTGAGTTACAGAAAGTTGAAGTTGTTGGTTGCTAAAGTTTTCCTTAAAGAAGACTATATGGAAGAATAAGAAGATAGAAGTTAAGAAAGTGTCTCAAACTTTCTTAACTAAATCAGATGATGCTTTGCTGATCTTAGAGTTCTCACACATCATGAAAAGTTCCATGATAAAAGCTATTGAAGAAATGGTGAAGAGGATTGTTGTTTTTCTCTAAGAAAAATTCTGAAGAAATTTGGAACCCATTTCCTAAACCTGTTTCTTGAACCAGAAGTTTGGATTCTACTCCCTGATCCAGAAGTTCGGAGTCCATTTCCTGATCTAGAAGTTCGGAGTCTATTTCATAAACCAGGAAGTTCGGAGTCTACTTGCTAAACCATATTTTCAAAGTCTACTTACTGAACCAGATTTTTGGAGTCTACTTGTTGAACCAGATTTTCGGAGTCTACTTGTTGAAACCAGATTTTCAGAGTCTACTTGCTGAACCAGATTTTCGGAGTATACTTTCTGAACCAGATTTTCAGAGTCTACTTGCTGAACCAGATTTTCGGAGTCTACTTGCTAAACCAGATTTTCGGAGTCTACTTGCTGAACTAGATTTTCGGAGTCTACTTGGTGAACCAGATTTTCGGAGTCAACTTGCTGAACCAGAAATTCAGAGTCTACTTACTAAACCAGAAATTCGGAGTGTACTTCCTGAACGATAAATTCGGAGTGTACTTCCTGAACTAGAAATTCGGAGTGTACTTCCTGAACCAGAAATTCAGAGTATACTTCCTGAACTATAAATTCAGAGTGTACTTCCTGAACCAGAAATTCGGAGTGTAATTCTTGAATCAGAAATTCAGAATGACAATCCTGAGCAACATGATGAGAAATTCGGAATGACAATTCTGAGTTCAAGGAAACCAGAATTTCAACTTTGCTTAAATCTCGGAGAAATTTAAGGATATTTGAAGAAATCAAAGATTGAAGATTAAATGCGAGAGATTTGTGGAGTTTTTGAGATTTGAGGAAGCGGGAAAGATTTTCAAGTTTCCTACCTTTGTTTTCTGAGTTGCCTATAAATATGTGCTTAGATCATTCACTCAAAAAAAAAAATTTAACACACGCAGAAAAAGCATAGCGCTAGAGAATTTAGAGTGAGCTTTTGTGCTGAGTCATCATTTCCTTACTGAGAAGACCAGATTCAGAAGTTTGGATCCAAGAAATCCGGATTGAATATTCGGAGTGGGTTTTTGCGGAGTCATAGTTTCCTTGCTGAGAAGTTCAGTTTCAGAAAAACTAAATTCAAGAATTCAGGATTGAGTATTCAGAGTGGTTTTTTGCGGAGTCATAGTTTCCTTGCTGAGAAGTTCGGTTTCAGAAAATCAGATCCAAGAAATCGGATTGAAGATTCGGAGTGAGCTTTTGTGGAGCAGCTTAACAAAGTTCTTATTCTTATGTTTGGCTCAATTGTTATTTAAGGAAACTTTGTAAACTGACGGGATTCAATATAATCATTCCTATCGGGAGATAGAAGGTGTTCAACGGGAGTTGGAACAAGTTGTATTCACTTCTTCATTATAGTGGATTTCCATAGACCCACAGGAATGGCTATGGCAACGACGTAGGTTCTCTTATTGAGGCTGAACCTTGTAATTCTTGTGTTCTTTTCTTGCTTTACCTTTCTTACATGCTTGGGTTACTTGCTAAAAGTTGATAAGGAATTAAATCCTAACAGGTTGCAAGGGTTAAGTTTCTTAAAGTTTTGAAACTTATAAAAGTTAACAACTGATTCAACCCCCCCTTCTCAGTTGTTATTCGATCCTTGGAACTTCAAGTGGTATCAGAGGCAGGTTCCCTTGTTTAATACTTATCATGGAGAATATCAATTTTGTCAACATTAGATGAATTCCTACATTTGATGGCAAGAATTATTATGGATGAAAAAATAGGATGATTCATTATCTCATATATCTTGGCCTTGAAGTTATTGATGCTGCTACTATTGGCTTTCCACCTGTTGAGAAAAATGCTCCTATGACATTTTCTGATAAGAGGAACATAGAAGTTTATGGAAAGGCTAGAGATGTTATTCTCATGTCCTTATCAGAAAATGTTTATCAGAAGGTGATGGGTCTCACAACATCAAAAAGCATGTGGGACAAGCTGGAAAGTGTTTTTGAAGGAAACACAAAAGTCAAGGAGGCCAAGCTACAAATCTGGCGTAGTAAGTTTAAAGACATCAAGATGAGAGATGACGAAACAATTGATGAATACTTCACCAGAGTTAATGAAATTGTATGCAACATTAGGGGATTTGGGAGGAGACTTGGAAGATTCTACAATTGTGAAGAAACTTATGAGAAACTTTCCAGACAAGTTTGATTCTAAAATTTCAGCTTTATAAGAAAAGGATGATTTATCTCTTGATGAACTGCATAACTTTCTTGTTGCTTATGAAATGAAGAAAGCTCCTATCTTTAAGAAGAATATAAAAGATGAAATGGCTTTTGAAGCTATGAGAAAGATGAAAATCCAAGATAATGATGAAGCTAATCTGTGTGAGTATGTTGATAAGGAAGATGAAGAGTTGAATGAAAAAATCATGTCTCTCATATCCAAGAACTATCGTAGAGGAAGAGGAAAATATGGAGGGAAACTTCCTCTCAAATGTTTTGAGTGTGGTGGAATCGAGCACTTTTCTATGAATTTCCCTAAGAAGAAAGTTGTAGAATATCAAGATGTTTCTAACGAGAATCCTCGATGGAAGAAGTATAACAAGAATGAAAAATAAGAGAAGACTTCTAAAGAACTCAAGAAGAAGTTTTATGGAAAGAAAATAAGTATGTTGAGAAATAAGGTTGAATCTGAATCATCTGACAATGATTCCTCAGAAGATGAAAGTAGAGAAAGATTCATAACCTTCATTGCAAAAGTTGAGAAAACAAATGCTTCCTCAGAAAGTGAAGAAACTGGTGAAGAATCTTACAGATAATATCAGCTAAGATCCAAACTTCTTGCATGTCTTGAGAAAAACAAATCTCTCAAGAAAGAAATTCATGTGATGAAGAAAAATCATAAAGAAGTTCATGATGGAAGTAAAGATGTTACCAAGAAGGAAGATGAATACATTCAAGAAATTTTAAGTTACAAACTTAGAATTGATGAACAAGGAAAGATGATTGAAGATCTTAGCAAGAAGCTAGAAACTAAAGAAGAAGAGGTCAACATGTTGCAATCAAAAGTTATTGAGTCTGAAAATTCCCTAAGGAAGATGAATGAAAACTTCCACAAAGCCACTGAAGTAAAAGTTGAGACTTCCAAGATTGCTGGAAAGGCTTATCATGAGAATCAGGTGAAATCTTCTCCTATCAAACATAATGTTTTATCTGATTCTTCTAACATTTAAGGTTATGGAAAAAGTATTAGTAAAACTTGGGTGGAGAAAGGATGTGAGAAACCTATCAATCCTACAAAAGTTGAAAACTCACTCAAAAGAAGAGATGGCCTACATCCTGAGTTTTCTAGAGCTGAAAGAAGTTATCAACCTCAATAAAGTTTCTATAAAGAAAGATATTTCTTTAATATAAAATCAATATTTGAGGGCTATTGCTGGTTTTGAGGAATGTATGGGCATAGATCTTATAATTTCTGGCACAATTTATCTCTACCTGGAAGAAGGCTTGAGCAAAGTGGAAGAAATGATGAAAGAATAATGAGTAACTTTCCGTATTCACATAAAGTTGAAAAGGTGAATTCTCAAGATGTCAGAAACATGCCAACAAAGAATCAATTTGAATGTTTGGAAGAAGTTTGTGGAAGATGTGATCAGTCTGGTCATCATGACGAATGATGTATGACTCTTCTTCCAGAACAAGTTTCCTATGATATGAAAGAAAAGAAATCTGAAAATAAGAAGGTTGATGAGAGAGATTTTGTTGTTAAAACAGCTTTGAAAGCAAGTAAGAGGAACAAACCATGGATTCTTGATAGTGGTTGTTCTTCACACATGACAGGTGATATAAAAATCTTGGAGCATGTTGAAAGTCATGATGGAGGAGCGGTTACTTTTGGAAATGATAGTTCTTTAAAAATTAAGGGAATTGGAACAGCGGAGATTGAACCAGAGAAACTAAAATCTAAGGAAGTATTGCTTGTTGATGGGCTAAAACATAACTTACTTAGTGTAAGTCAACTTTGTGATGATGGAAATGAAGTTATCTTCAGAAAAGATTCTTGTGTAATCAAAAGTGTGAAAAATGGAAAAGTGATTACAAAAGGAGAAATAACCAGTGGAAATCTCTTTCAAATTAGAGAATCCGATAAATCTTATTATTTGAGTGATGACGATGAAAACAAGTTGTGGCATCGAAGAATTGGCCACCTTGGGTAGAAGAACATGAGTAAGATTTCTAAAGTTGATGCTATTCAAAATTTTCCAGAACTGAAAAGAAGAGATGAATATGTTTGTGTTACTTTCCAGAAAGGAAAGATGACTAACAAAATTCATAAAAGAGTTGAGATTCAATCTTACAAACCACTTGAGCTTATTCATTCTGATCTATGTGGGCCAATGAGACATCAATCAACAAAAGGAGATTTATACTTTATCACTTTTATTGATGATTTCACTTGGATGACAAACGTCATGTTCATAAAGCATAAGTCATAGGCTATTGAAATGTTTAAATTCTTCAGAAGAGATGTTGAGAAAGAATTAAGAGTTTCTATAAAGAAGTTGAGAACAGAAAATGGTACCGAAATCACAAGCAATGATTTTGAAACTTATCTAAGGAAGCATGGTATCAAACATCAGTATAGTGCTCCCTATACTCCACAACAAAATGGATTAGCAGAAAGGAAAAATAGAAGATTGGTGGAAATGGGAAGAAGTATGTTATCAGAATACAAAATTTCAAAAAATTTCTAGAGATAAGTTTTTAGCACTACTGTATATGTTCAAAATAGATGCTTTTTGAGACCAGAAACCAACATGACTCCTTACGAGATGTGGTATAACAAAAAGCCTTATTTTAATTACTTCAAAAAATTTGGAAGTCCATGCTTTCTCAAAATCAAAAATCCAGACTTAGGAAAGTTTGATGAGAAAGATGAAGAAGGAATATTTATGGGTTATTCACCGAATGGAAGAAGTTACAAATGCTGGAACAAACATTTATAGAAGTTTATGGACTCATATGATGTGAAGGTAATTGAAAATCCAAGTTCCTTCACAAAATTTGTTGAGAATATTGAGGAAGATAAATCAAAGAATTCCCACAAGAGTGAAAGTGACTCAGATGAGCCACATGGGGAAGAAAGTGATGTTGGGAAAGAAGATGTGAGTTTTTCTACCTTATGAAAACATATTGAATCCGAAAATATTATTGGGAATCAGAAGGCTGCAGTTCAGACAAGAAGAAAGTTGAGATTAGAAGATCATACTTCCCTTATCTCAAAAGTTGAACCAGAATCAGTTTCAGAAGCTATTAAACATAAAGAATGGGTGGATGCTATGAATGAAGAATTGGATCAGATTGAGAAAAATGAAACATGGGAACTTGTTCCAAGGCCAGAAAATAAGAATGTTATCGGAACCAAGTGGGTTTACAGAAATAAATTGAATGAGCATGGAGAAGTTACAAGAAACAAAGCAAGGCTTATGTGTAAAGGATATGCCCAGGTGGAAGGTGTGGATTTTGATGAAATTTTTTCCCCTGTTGCAAGGTTGGAAACTATTCGCATGTTTCTTGCAGTGGCTGCTCATTGGAATTACAAGGTTTATCAGATGGATGTAAAGTCAGCTTTCTTAAATGGTGAGATTGAGGAAGAAGTTTACATTGAACAACCTTGTGGGTTTTTGCTTGATGAGGATGAAAACAAATTTTGCAAATTAAAGAAAGCCTTATATGGGCTGAAACAAGCTCCACGAGCATGGTATTCAAAGCTTGAAAATTCCTCGAGAAAGATGAACTTTTCTAAAGGAAAGTTTGATAGCAACTTGTATGTTAAAGATGTTGACTCCAGAACTTTAATTGTAATCGTTTATGTGGATGATATAATTTTTGCTAGAGATGAAGAAAAGGTTTGTGAAAATTTTGCTGAAGAAATGAAGGAAAATTTTGAAATGTCAATGTTGGGAGAATTAACTTTCTTCCTTGGATTACAAGTTCAACAACAAGAAAACTACATTTTCTTGTCCCAAGAAAAGTATGCCAAATAATTGTTAAAGAATTTTGGGATGGAATAATAAAAGGAAGTTTCAAATCTTATATCAGTGAGCACAAATTTGAGCAAAGATGAGTCAGGGAACAGTGTGAATCAGAAAGACTTTCGGAAATTGATAGGAAGTCTTCTTTATCTTACAGTTTCAAGGCCTGATATTGCTTATGCTGTGAATCTCTGTTCCCAATATCAATGTAATCCAAAAGAATCACACATGTTGGCAGTCAAGAGGATTCTGAGATATGTTAAAGGTACAACTTCACATGTATTGTTATACAAGAGAAACAATGAGATGAAGTTTCATGGTTATACTAATGCTGATTGGGCTGGTGATTGTAATGATAGAAAATCAACATCAGGAGGAACATTTTTCTTAGGGGAATGTTGTGTAAGTTGGCACAGTAAGAAACAAAGTTCAGTAACTTTAAGTATAGATGAATCCAAATATGTTGCAGCTACTCAAGCTTGTACTCAAATAATGTGGATGAAAGTTCAGCTGGAATATTTGAAAGTGAATGTTTCTAAACCTTTGCAGTTACTCTGTGATAATAAAAGTGCCATTGATCTTTCCAAGAATCATGTTCAACATTCAAGATCAAAATACATTGATATAAAGTATCATTTTTTGAGAGAGAAATCTGATGCTAGAGAAGTATTACTGTAATATATTTCAACAAAGTATCAGATTGCGGACATTTTCACAAAAGCAATGTCAAAGGAGAGGTTTGTTGAACTGAGGCTGCAACTCCATGTTCATCCTCCTCCCATGACTTCCAAAAACTCATAAGGAAGGACCCCCACCATGCTTTGGATTATGTTGACAATGGGGGAGAGTAAGTATCTAAAGATGTGGTTATCATATAATGGGGGAGAGATCATATAATGGGGGAGAGAGAGAGAGAAAACTGTGAGAGGAAATCCTTCAAAAACATTACTTTATCCAGTAGTGTGGTGTCAGGACACTCTTTTTGAGATAGACTATGTTTTAGTAAAATTAAATAACTTAAGAGGTAAAAGTCTTGTGAGGTGAAAACTTGTTAACGAGGGTTGCCAACAAATCCAAAGGGGGAGATTGAAGAACCCTTGTGGTGTTTTTAAAATGTATTGTATTTGTTGACAATTAATCTTTTTGTTGAAGAATGTTTTTGAGTTACAGAAAGTTGAAGTTGTTGGTTGTTTAAGTTTTCCTTAAAGAAGACTATATGGAAGAATAAGAAGACAGAAGTTAAGAAAGTGTCTCAAACTTTCTTAACTAAATCAGATGATTCTTTGCTGATATTAGAGTTCTCACACATCATGAAAAGCTCCATGATAAAAGCTGTTGAAGAAATGGTAAAGAGGATTGTCGTTTTTCTCTAAGAAAAATTATGAAGAAATTCGGAACCCATTTCCTGAACCTGTTTCCTGAACCAGAAGTTCAGAGTCTACTCCCTGATCCAGAAGTTCAGAGTCCATTTCCTGATCCAGAAGTTTGGAGTCTATTTCATGAACCAGAAAGTTCGGAGTCTACTTTCTGAACCAGATTTTCGAAGTCTACTTGTTGAACCAGATTTTTGGAGTCTACTTGCTGAACCAGATTTTCGGAGTCTACTTGTTGAAACCAGATTTTCGGAGTCTACTTGTTGAACCAGATTTTCGGAGTCTACTTGCTGAACCAGATTTTCAGAGTCTACTTGCTGAACTAGATTTTCAGAGTCTACTTGCTGAACCAAATTTCCGGAGTCTACTTGCTGAACCAGATTTTCAGAGTCTACTTAGTGAACCAGATTTCCAGAGTCTACTTGCTGAACCAGAAATTCGGAGTTTACTTGCTAAACCAGAAATTCGGAGTGTACTTCTGGAACCAGAAATTCGGAGTGTACTTCCTGAACCAGAAATTCGAAGTGTACTTCCTGAACCATAAATTCAGAGTGTACTTCCTGAACCAGAAATTCGGAGTGTACTTCCTGAACCAGAAATTCGGAGTGTACTTTTTGAATCAGAAATTCGGAATGACAATCCTGAGCAACATACTGGGAAATTCGGAATGACAATTCTGAGTTCAAGGAAACCAGAATTTCAACTTTGCTTAAATCTTGGAGAAATTTAAGGAGATTTGAAGAAGTCAAAGATTGAAGATTAAATGCGAGAGATTTGCGGAGTTTTTGAGATTTGAGGAAGCGGGAAATATTTTCAAGTTTCCCACCTTTGTTTTCTGAGTTGCCTATAAATATGTGCTCAGATCATTCGCTCAAAAACAATTTTTTTAACACATGTGGAAAAAGCAGAGCGCTGGAGAATTTAGAGTGAGCTTTTGTGTTGAGTCGTCGTTTCCTTACTGAGAAGACCGAATTCAGAAGTTCAGATCCAAGAAATATAGATTGCATATTTGGAGTGGGTTTTTTCGGAGTCATAGTTTCCTTGATGAGAAGTTCAGTTTCATAAAAACTGAATTCAAGAATTCCAGATTGAGTATTCGGAGTGGGTTTTTGCGGAGTCATAGTTTCCTTGCTGAGAAGTTCGGTTTCAGAAAATCAGATCCAAGAAATCAGATTGAAGATTCGGAGTGAGATTTTATGGAGTAGCTTAACAAAGTTATTATTCTTATGTTTGGCTCAATTTTTCTTTAAGGAAACTTTGTAAACTGATGGGATTCAGTATAATCATTCCTATCGGGAGATAGAAGGTGTTCAACGGGAGTTGGCACAAGTTGTATTCACGTCTTCATTATAGTGGATTTCCATAGACCCATGGGAGTGGCTATGGCAAGGACATAGGTTCTCTTATTGAGGTCGAACCTTGCAATTATTGTGTGCTTTTATTGCTTTACCTTTCTTTCATGCTTGGGTTACTTGTTAAAAGTTGATAAGGAAGTAAATCTTAACAGGTTGCAAGGGTTAAGTTTCTTAAAGTTTTGAAACTTATAAAAGTTAACAACTGATTCAACCCCCCCCCCCTTATTAGTTGTTATTCGATCCTTGGAACTTCAATTTTACCTAATTAAATTCATAGAATTGGGAAAATTATATTTAAAATTAATTTTGCAGACAAAACTAAAAAGCGGGTTTTTAAAGTGAAACGTTCAAAAGTTTGAAATGTTTTTATATCTAATATCAATTTGAAATTTATTCCAATGAACAATATTGGATTAAATGATAAAGAAATTATCTAAACATACTTTAAAACCTATTAAAATGATCTTCTAATAATAGAAATAAATTATATGAAAAATCAGTTTTGAATTAAAACACGGTATTTTTCACTATTCATTAAAATGTGAATTTTATCATAAAAATATCAAAAATTTATCCAAAATAAATTTTTATGTCCCTATTACAAATAATAAGTTTATTTTGTCAAATATAACTTATTAATGTGTCAAAACTATATTTAAAATGAGTTCTCCATTAAAAGGCGGCAAAACTGCATTTTTTCAATACTTCTTTTATCCAAAAAATTGAATTTGTTCTTATATCATGTCTATAAAACATATAAGATTAATTTTAAATATTTTATTAAATATATTACATATATATTTCATTAATAAAATTCATAATGAGTGATTTTATTATTTTATAAACTCACTTATTTTCATTTAAATCATTTTTTAGAAAAACACATCATTTATATTCAATTGGTTTTTATTTAATTTTATAATTAATTTTGTAACCAATGAATCATTATATAAAAATTTTTAAACCATATTTTCATAATTCAGTTAATCATTTTCATCCCCGCTATTCTAATGGTTATGTGATAACTATCATTTTAAATAATAATATTAAGTTGTCCATTTAAGCTAAATGTGGCATATCATGTATATTATCGAGCATAGTGTTTCCTTTTAAAAAAACTCAATATGTTATATATTAAGTGTTTCATATAATATTTTTGAGAATTTTATCTTATGTTGAGTGAATTATTCGATCTATGCCAAAGTATTTTATCTTACGAGAATCAAAGAATATCTTTCGTCTACTCAAAATCAGAAAAACTCGGTGTTGGAATTTTATCAAACTATGTAAGACTTTATATTATAAATAGAATGGTTGATTTGTTGAATTTTCAAGTTAGATGCTTTATTTAGAATGAAAACATGAGAATTTGTTATCTTACAAAAATTATATTCATAAAATATTATCTCACAAGATTCAGAGAAGTTGTGAAATCTAAGTATCGCACTAATGTAACATATTCATCTTATGCTGAAGAATTATCCTATGAAGTATTGAAGTCAGTTTATCTAACAAAGAATATGAATAGTTGTTTTATCTTACGAAGTCTCTTGGAAAGTTATCTTACGATGAACAATACTATCATTTGAATATCTTACAAATATCTAGTTGTTATGCAGAATGCCATGATTACTTTCTTAATCTCTTGATAAGTAATTTCATGCTTTTAGTGCGTATCAAAAAAAGGATTATCCATTTAAGGAAAGATCGAACTATACAAGCTTTTCCATGAATGGAAATATAAGAAGAACAAGAATATTTCTAGCATCGCTACTGAAAAAGTGATTTATATATTTGGAAGGAATGGATGCATGTCCTTTTTATCCCGTCTTATCATGTTCTCAATGCATGGATCACTTGACCATTAGGATTATCTTGTGCTTAAGTTCAAAATGAGATATAAAAGGAAAAATTAGTTGCTTCATAAAATAAGATAATGAATATGAGATAGCTGAATGTGAATAATGATTAGAATGCTCATACACATGAATTCCTTAAATGCATGTACATGGAAAAGATAAAACATAAACGCTCATGTTGTGATTACCAGTTCTATAAATTGAATTGAATATCATATTGAGCTATACTTTTAATACTATCATATTCTTACAATGAATCTTCAAATACTGTCATTTGCAGCTTTCAACTATGTGATGAAATTGTTTCTTTCAAAGTTTATTCATTCTATTTTTTTATACTCAGTGTAAAAGTGTTTATTGAGACAATGGATATGTCTTGTAAAGGAAGATCCCAGTTGAAAGCTCTTAGACTGTTGTATTAAGTGACATCTGCTTTTACTCTATTGGGAGCCCCCAGTAAAAGGGTTTTTATAGTGAAAATCATCAACTCATGGAGTATAGTGTTAGTGGAGTGGACTAAGGGATTTTTGTTCCCTGAACCACTATAAATCTTCTATATTTGATCTCTTTCCTTTAAGTTTTTATTTATGTTGCCTATATTTATTAAGGAAAAAAATAGATTTCACATATCTTGAAGAGGTAGGTTTTATGTAAAGAAAATTTTTAGAAACTCAATTCACCCCCCCCCCCTCTTGAGTGTTCATTTAACCATTATCTAGGAAAACAAATGGTATTAGAGCTTATGAATCATAAGTTCACAACTGTCAAAGGTTGAAGTCTAAAGATACACTTTCAAATGGATTTTATGGATGATATTCAAGAAGTTATGTCAATGGTTAGAGCTTTGTACTTAAATGAAAAAAAAATATGGTTACTGGAAATCTTGAATGACCATTTATCATAAGAATATTTGCTTGAAAGTTTATCTGAAAGTAGTAAAGCCCTATGAAATTCCTAATACAGAACTCAAAACATGGGATGTTATAGCTGAATAAAATTTTGATCTGAACTCCAAATCTATGAATGTTATAATCTTTGTATTAGGACCAGATGAGTTCAACAGAGTTTCTCAATTTCAAACAACACATGAAATGTGGACCATTATATTAACTGCATATAAAGGTACCGATAATGTAAAGACTCTTATATATGATATGGCCAAGCTTAAGTTTGATACATTAAAAATAGATGAAGAGGAGAGTATTGCTCAATTTAATGAAAGACTCACTGAGACTTTTAATAACATTAATGCTCTAGGAGAAACTATAACTGAACCCAAAAAAGCATTGAAAGTTATTAGAGTATTACTACCAAAGTGGAGTGGAATCTCAACTACCATCAAACAATCTATAAAGGTTAAAAGTTTCAAGATAAAATATCTCATTGGAACTCTCATGATGTATAAAGTTTAAATGGAATATAAAGTTGGAGAGAATAAAATGATCAAAAAAGATAATTTTTCCTTGAAGGTTTCTACTTCTAAGGATAGAAGGAATAACAAAAGCATACAAATCTATAAAACATATAAAAAAGAAGACTCCTCAAGAAATTATAGATCAAATGATGAGATTTTATTGCTTTCTTGAAAATTCAAAAGGTTCTATAACAAGAGAAGAGGCTTCAAGAGACCTTTCAATAAGTACAAAAGGCATGGTGACAATTCTAAAGAGTTGAGATGCTATGATTGCAAGAAACTAGGACATATCAAGATTAATTGTCTGAAAATTAAAGATGATAAGAAGATAGAAAATAAATAATTCAAGAATTTTGGGTATAAGAAATCTAATAAAGATATGAAGACCACCTGGAGTGCTTCTTAAGATTCTAGTGAATGAACATCATCAGAATCAGAAGTTGAGGCTAATAATAAAAAGGCCAACATATACTTTATGGAACATTCAGATGAGATACATTCTTACTATTCTTCTAAGAATGAATTTGAATCAGAAAATGAAAACTGCTCATATGAAGAATTAAATGAATATTTTAAATCATAAAGAATAAAAATAAGGCTCTTAGTAATGCCTGTAATAAAGTTATTTATCAAGATGAAAACTTGAATAAACTGATTTCAAACATGAAAAATCAATTATAAAAGTCTACTACCTCAAATACTAAACAAGTTAAAATAATATAGAACCTACAAAAGGAGTTTCAAAACTTTAAATATGTTGAAAGTGTCTTTTATAAAGGAGAATATTATCTCAATAAAATTCTTTGTTAAAATAAACTTAATAAAGAAAAGTTTTGAATAAGAAGTTGGGGTGAAAAGTAAAAAATTTATAAAAACTATTTTGTACATAGTTCTAAAAATTAAAACCTTTATAAAGTTACTTATTTTTATTATGTTGGAGTATGAAATTATGCTAACATATTTAATTTGAAAAATCCTCAATTTTGAGGAATAAAAAATGCCTTTTTTATAAAATATTTTTCAAAACAAGTTTCTAAGTTTTCTGGAAGAAAAAAACAAATTTGGATACCTATATCTCTTATAGATAACATTTCTAGACCCAAAAGATTTTGGGTACCAAAAAATTATGTTTGATTTTTCATTGTAGGGAACAATCCACATTAATAGTAATGCAAAATGGTTTATAGATAGTGGTTGTTCAAGACATATGAGTGGTGATTTCTAAAATTTTCACTCACTATCCAAGATTTATGGAGGCTATGTCACATTTGGTGACAATGCAAAAGAAAAATTAGTTGGCATTGGATCTGTTGGAAATCCTCAGTTTATTTTCATCAACAATGTTCTCTATATTGAAGGCTTGAAGCACAACCTAATAAGTATCTCTCAACTTTGTGATGATGGTTATTCTATTGATTTTTCTAACAATGCATGTTTATTTTTTAAATATAAGTTTCTAAAGTTTAAAGAACCTATGATAGATAATGTTTACACATTAAAGCTCAATTATTTGTGTAGAAAAAATTTAAATTGTTTGAATGCTAAAACTGATCAATCATGGATTTGGCATAGAAGGATTGGAAATTATAATGTTCATTATCTAAAAAAATTGTCTAAAAAACATTTGATTTATGAATTTCCTAACATTAAATTAGATAAAAAGAAGTTATGTGATGCATGAAAAATGGGAAAGCAACACAATTCATATTTTAAACCAATTAAATAGGTTTCTATATCTAGACCTCTAGATATTATCCATAAGGATCTATTCAGACCTACTAGAACTACAATTCTTGCTGGAAAATCGTTTGTTTATGTGTTAGTTGATGATTTTTTGAGATTTACATGGGTTTGCTATTTAAGATTTAAGAGTGAAGCATGTTCTATTTTTATTAATTTCTATAAGCTTGTTCAAAAGTAAAAGGATGCTAAAATTGTGACTTTAATAAGTGATCATGGAGTTGAATTCGAGAATTATGAATTTAATTCATATTGCTCAAAGAAAGGAATTAGATATACATTCTCTGCCCCCAGGAAACCTCAACAGAATGGTGTTGTTGAAAGGGGGAATAGGAATTTGAAAGAAATTGTTAGAACTATATTATGTGAATATAACATGCCCACTCATTTTTGGGTTGAAGCTGTCAACACAACATGTTATGTCATTAACAGAATTCTAATAAGACCTGTATTAAAGAAAACACCCTATGAGCTATGGAAAAATAAAAAACCAAAAGTAAGATACTTCAAAGTATTTGGATATAAGGTTTATATCCTGAACACCAAGGATAATCTTAGAAAGTTTTATCCAAAGTCTGATGAAGGTTTCTTCCTATGTTACTCTACTACTTCCAAATCCTATAGAATTTCAACAAAAGGTCAAGGATTATTGAAGAATCAACTTATGTGAAGTTTTATGAAAGTGATTCTTTTGACCTAAAAATTATTCAAACTAATGAACAAAGTGATTTACTCAAGGACATGAGACCTGAATCCCTATTTAACAACAATAAGGATGATGATTTGGAACTTTATTACTTTGAACCAAATTTAGTAAGGTATGATACTAGTGAACCAGAAAGTGTGTTGCTTAGAATACCTAGAAATATTAAATACCATCCTCTATAAATAGTTATAGGAAGCTTAGGTGAAGGAGTAATAACCAGAAGAAATATAGGAAACCTAGTAGAATTCTCTACATTTTTTCCAATTGGAACCTAAATCTTTAGAAGAATCTTTATCAGATGAAAGTTGGTTTGTGGCTATGCATGAAGACTTAAATCAATTTAAAAGAAAAAAAGTTTTGGAATTAGTTGAAAGACCCTCTAACTATCCTATAATTAGAGAAAAATGGGTTTTTAGAAACAATCAAGATGATCACAGTGTAATAACTAGAAATAAATATAGTTATTTTTCAAAGGATACAATCAAGAAGAATGAATAGATTATGAAGAAACCTTTGCTCCTATATCTAGGTTAGAATTCATTAAAATACTTCTAGAATATGCATCATATATGAATTTTAAATTATATCATATGGATGTTAAATTTACTTTTCTAAATGTATTTTTAATGGAGGAAGTTTATGTATAACAACCTTATAGTTTTGAAAACTCTCACTTTCAAAATTTAGTTTTTAAAATTACTAAAACTCTGTATAGACTTAAACAAGAACCAAGATCATGGAATAAAATATTAAGCTCATTTATTTTATCAAATGGTTTTATAGTATGAATGGAAGATCCTACATTTTTAAGAAAACTTCATCCTAAAATATTTTTTTAGTACAAATATATGTTGATAATGTTGTTTTTGGATAAATAAATCAAAAATTATGTAATGATTTTTCAAAACTTATGCAAAAGGAATTTGAAAGGAGTATGATGGGTGAGTTGAACTATTTTCTAGAATTTAAAATTTATTAAAAATATTTTGGAAATGTTTTAAACCAAATAAAATACATAATTGATTTAATTAAGAATTTTGGACTTAAAAATAGTAAGACTTACAAAAATCCTATGAGATCTAATATTAAACTTGATACAAATGAAACTAGAAAACTAGTTGACAACAAGTTGTATAGAGGAATCATTGGAAGTTTGTTATGTCTTACTACAAGTAGACCATATATTATGTTTTTAGTGTGTCTTTGTGTAATATTTCAATCTAGTCCAAAATAATCTCATTTAAATGTTTCCAAAAGGATTTTAAGATATTTAAAAGGAATTGTGTCTCTTTCTCTTCTTTTTTCAAAAACTTCTTACTTTAATTTAACTTCTCATTAGGCTGATGATTTTTTTAGATGTATACTATATAGTAAAATCACCTTAGGAACCTATAATTTTCTTGGAAAATCCCTAGTATCTTAGTCAAGTAAGAAATAACACTTTGTAGCATTATCAACTACTAAAGATGAATATATTACAGCGGGAAGTTTTGTGTACAATTATTGTGGATGAAACACACCTTAATGTATTTTGGATTTAATTTTAATTGTGTACCAATAAAATGTGATAACATAAGTGATATCAACATTTCAAAGAATCTGGTAAACCATTAAAGAACAAGGCACATCGATTTGAGGCATCATTTCTTAAGAGATAATACAAAAAATAATGATATCTCTTTAGAATTTGTTTTCATGGAAAATCAATTAGCAAACATTTTTATTAAACTGTTGTTTGCTAATGGATTTGATTTCATTATATCATAATTAGGTTTGTTTAATTTTACTTAATGTTATTTTTAAATATATCATAATTTCGTATTCAAAGTAAATACGATATTTAACTTATTTTATTTATTTATTTTGTGTCATCCTTTTGAGTATTAGTAATATAAAATAAGTCATGTTGCCTAGTTTTAGTAATAATTACTCTACACATAAATGCATGGCCCCTCGATTATTACAAATGAAAAGAAGTATATTATCTCTACACACGAAATGTTTTGAAAACATTTGAACCCTCTTTATCTTTGCTACCCAAACCCTTGTTTCCCTAACCCTCCAATATTATGAATCTATTATCAATGGAGAAAGAAAAGATAACTAATAGTTCCTCATCGAGTAGAATCAAGCATCAACGGGTGTCCATAAAAGTATTAAGTGGGAGAACAATAGATATTGACTAGATTGATGAAATGGATATGTTGATCAAGAAAGTTATAAATTGTCAAGGATGGGAATATGTCTTTGATGAAAGATGAATTGAGGTTGTGTTTGAAACGGAATTTCATCAGTTCTATGAGAATAGAGTGTTTCATTTTGGTGATAATGATGATTTTTTCACAGCAACGGTGAATCAGAAGAGTTTCTTGTTAACTTCATTGGTAGTGGCTAAAGCTTTCAAATGCACATATGAAGGTTGTGCTGACTTTAGTACCTCATTGCATACCATAGATGAAGTTAGTCCTCTGGAGATTTTGAAATCTCTATTTGGCTCTACTGATATGAAGAAGAAGTCGGTAAAGGATCTAGAACTAGAAAGGAAAGTCCTCATCAAGTTCATCCAATCCGCCATCACTCAATGCAATGATGAGTTTGAAAAAGTTTCACTTAAATATGTTACTCTATTATAATTTTTTATGATTTAAAAGCCCATTAATCAAGAAAAGTATCTTATGATGTATATGTGGCATGTACAAAACAAGTTTGTAAATTTGTGTCCTTTTGGTAGAATGTTAACTTTAGTATTTCGTCAAGTTGGTGTTTGTTTGGATGAGAATATAGCCATACATTGTCATGGGTTTACAATATTAAGTTCAAGTGTTTTGAGGAAAAGAGGTTTGTGTTGGAATCCCTTATTGAACAAATTGGTGCCCATAATATTATAAGCTGAAGTTAATCCCACTTCAACTTAGGGGGAGTCATCCCACCTACAAGAAATACCAGTGTTAGTAGAAAGACTAGCTCAGAGTGTTGATATAAGAGAAAGTCGTTATGATGAAGCGAATCTTGTCGAAAAGCAAATAAGAGTCAGGGTTGTTGTGGAATTTGGAGAATGAACTGATCATCAATAGTGTTCACCACCTACACCTATTTTTCGTTCCAGTCAATGGGGAAAGGATAGCCTATGTTGTCACCCATTTGTTTTATATTGGTTAAGAGAGGGTCATATTTATAAGACTCAGAACCTCACCTGTCATTATTGATTCTCATTCTAAAGAATTGGAAAAATTAGATACAAGAAGAATCGGGTATGATTCTTAAGAATCTCATC
Source organism: Viscum album (assembly GCA_963277665.1). Lineage (NCBI taxonomy): Eukaryota > Viridiplantae > Streptophyta > Magnoliopsida > Santalales > Viscaceae > Viscum > Viscum album. Next base: position 251,795,640 of record OY728160.1, on the reverse strand, counting down.
ATGTTGAAGAGTTACCTTATATTGGATAAAGTCAACCGGATCATGCTGAAATTATATAAGTTCAACAAGACATATTATCTCCTATAAATGAAGAATTTAGAAATTCATAAGTACCTTAATTTAGTATAGATACTACTGAGAGAGCTCAGGAAGGTTATTCTAAGTTGATGTTGGAAGTGGAATCTTTGAAACTTCAGTTATTAGAATCTAGTAATGAAATAAGGATTCTTTGTGGTCATGCAGTTTCAAGAGATGATGTAAATAAAGTGAAATTTTTATTCTAATTAGTGGTTAAAAAGTTTTTAGTGGAACCCTTCTCTGAAGTTTCAAATTAAATGGATGTATGTTCCAAGTTAGAAGGAGTGTATGTAGTTATAAACACAATAACTTCTACAATTGTGTCTATACAGTGTGAATTTCTAAGGAAAGAATAATTTTGGATCTTCAAAGAGACATAATAGATTAAATCAGAAGGATTATTATATTTCCTTAAAACTCTATCGCATCAATTGATCAATCAAAGAAGGAAATCATCTCTCTAATATACGAAAAAGTTCCAAAAATTCATATTTTAGCATCACAAGTACAAAAATATGTAAGTTTCATCATCACCAGATTACAAAAAATAGTCGGATCTCTGGACAATAATCTTGAAGTCTTGGAGAAGAGATTTTAATATCTGAACCAAGAAGTTGTAAATAGTCTAAAGGCAAAATTTTCTAATGAAGAGGAAAATTAAGAAGGATTTGATGCCTTTGTTGATCCCCAAGAGAATACAGTGTCTGAAAAAGGAAAATAAGTTGTTTCAATTGATTGTTTAGTCGTTATGATGGAGAATCAATTTGAAATGGTGAAGAAGTTAATAGTTTCTTGTGCTAAGAAGGGGGATGTTTAGAATCTTCTTGGAATTTTTCCATGGAGGATATGGAATGGTTTTACAATGCTTTTAGACTTTTTTAAGAATGAAATGGTGAAAATGATTGATGTATATGTTGATGATTTGTTTTATATGAGAGTAAGACATCTACCTGGACCTCTCATCACTGATAATCATGCTTCCTCCTTTTAAAGGCTGAAATAAATCTTTGACCCAACTGACATTATTCAAAGGGAAAATCCAAGGTTTGTCGAAGAAGTTTCTATACCATTGCCTATTTCATCCTCAAAAATATCATTTGTTCCTACATATAGATTTGATTTGGAAAGAGCTTAGTGAGCTGCTCTCAGCATCCAATATACACTAATAAAGATCGCTTGAGGAGATCGAGTAGGTCTTGGAGCGTCTCTACTGACGTTGGGTGATTTTGTTGGCCAAATAGATAGAGCCCCTCTGCCTAAATCATCTTTACCCTATGAACAATATTTATCCTTCAAGAAACCACCCCTAAATAACCTTTTCAAGTTCAATAGTTGATACACCCACACTCTTCAGTTTGTATAGTAGGTTTCCTAGTGGATGGGCACTTTAAAAACATTTAAATTATTCCTAGTTTAATGGAATCTTTAAATATTTGAATATGTTTTTAAGATAGCAGTTGAATGATTGAATGATTTTAATGTTCTTTTTAGGATGTTTATTTTTTATATGATTTTATATATTTAGCAGTTATTCACTATTTTTATCTAATGAATTCTCTATATTTTTACTCTATAATATTTTAATTGTTTGTCCATATGATCAATATGTTTTAGTATCTATTTACTATTCATATTTGACTTTCCTTATTTACTTAATGATCTTTGTTACTTATTGACACAACTTAATGCCAAATTATGTTCATAATAAGTAGCATTAACTATTTAATATTGTTTATGTGTAATATTAATTGTATTATTTACTCCAATTATTTTTTATATCACAAAAAGGGGGAGAATAAAAGGAGAATACAAAAATTTAAACTATTAAAATTGTCAATTTATAAGACTAGGAAAAATTCATCTTCTTTATTTCAAAAGGGGAGAAGAAAGGGAGAATAAAGAAATTTAATGTAAGAATTTAAAGTGTTAAAATTTTTATTATTCTTAGGAGAAGAAAATTATTTTCAAAGGGAGAGTTTATTTAAAGTGGGAGAAAAAAAAAGAAGCGCCCATAATTCTAAAAGTTTTATATTACGTGAAAATTGTGAAAGCTAAGACCTTATTTTATGAAATTATTGTTTTCTATTTCATGGGTTTTGTGATCATAAAAAATGGGTAGATTGTTGGATATATTATTTTGTTCCAACATATATCAATTTTTATGTGTTTTGATGATCCAAAAATCCATACTTTTATTTGAACATGGTTATCTTAAGTGTTTCATACAGTAGTTTTGAGAAGTTTATCTTACGTTGAGTGAAGTATTTGATCTATGCCAAAGTGTTTTGTCTTAAGAGAATTGAATAATATCTTCTGTCTACTCAAAATCAGAAAAACTCTATGTTGGAAGTTTGTCTAACTATGTAAGAATTTGTCTTATGAAGAAAATGGTTGAGTTTTTGAATGCTCAAGTCATATGATATAGTCAGAATTAAAATATGAGAAGACATTATCTTATAAAGAGGATATTCATAAAAGATTATCTCACGTGAGTCGGGAAGGTATGAAAGTCAAGTATCACAGCTACATAATCAATAATCAATCTGAGATCTATATGACGATGAACGTTGTGATCCACAGAATTGAGTCAAAGAAATAGATAAAGAAGAATTGTGTTGAAATTTAGAGGGAGGGATCAACACATATTGTTTATAATTAATTTAATTAGATAAATAATTACATCTAAAAAATTATTTCTTCATTGATGTGTCTGGTGACAGATTTGTGGTGCACCATCGTTGCGTTGTAGAAACCAAGTGTAGATTTCCTCTAGCGGTGATCCACATGTGTTCCATAAATCTTCATACATCACTGAAAGATTCTTTGGTTTCTAGCATGGAAGATCCTTGTGCATGCGTCATCCACCTTGATCACCATGAGAATCGCTTCCAAAGCATTCTCCTTGATCCAGTGGAGGAGAATTGCTCGTCGTTCTTGGGAGCGGTTTTAGAGAACCACTGGTAAAGTAATGTAAAATTTAGCGGTAGTTCATTTAGAGGGGGTTAAAACCCTCTCTAATTTCACTATGGAATCTTAGTTTAGAGGGGGGTTTTAACCCCCTCTAAAATATAGATCAAATTAGCAGCGGTTTCAAACTGCTACTAATTGAATTGTATGTTCCATATTAGCGGCAGTTTTTAACCGCCTCTAATTGAGGCTGATACTAGAGGGGGTTTTAACCCCCTCTAAATAAACTATATCAGAGGCGGTTCTAGGGCCTCTAAATAATATATTTTTTATTTGTTAAAATCTCATTCAAGATACCCGCCCCCTTTAGTTCAAACATGTGGCAGACCTGCTCCCTACAGTTCAGGGCACCCCCACATGTCCCTGCAGCCCCATCAGTGTGGCTCGTCCTCCCCTCCGGTTCACACCCCCACATCCTCCCCCTCTGGTTCCCCACCTTTCCCTGCTTTCCTCCCTCCGGTTCACACCCGCATGGCTCATCCGTCTCTCCCCACCCCTCTCGTTCACCCGCGAACAGAAGGCCGCTAGCTTTTAAGTTTTAAAATGTTCCTCTGTTGGGATCCAAACCCCAGAACACCTCAACCCAATCCAAGCTCATATACCACTACGACAACAGGATTTCATTTATATATTAACAACCATGATTGTATTTATATATATTATGAAACTAATTAAAATAAATATTTAAATACATATATAATTATTTAAATTAATATATATATATATATATTATAAATTTATGTGAATATATTATAATACATTTATATTATATTAAATTTATGCATTTATATAAACTATATATTACATTTGAGTATATATTTTATAATTCTATTAATGTTATGTATGAACACGTATATTTATATATTTATAAATATATTTATGTAAATTATTTATATACTTAAATACATATTTATATATTATGTACATGTTTATTTATATAATATATATAAGTCTTTATTTAATATATTTATATAATGTCTTTAAAAATGTATTTATATAATGCATTTCAATACATATATTTATTATTAAATAAATTAATATATATTTATTTGTATAAATTGTATTATGTTATATATAATTAATATTACATGAAATACAATTTAGACAAATATTATATATGAAATAAAATTTATAAAAATATTTATATAATGTTATATGAAATATGATTTATACAAATATATAATTAATATTATATTAAATACAATTTATACAGATATTAATATATGTGTATTTCAATAAATATAGTTGTATAATATTGTGTACATTAATATAAATTTATTTGTATAAATTGTATATCATATAATATTAATTATATATAATATGAGATCATAAACATATTATTTAAAAATATATTTATTATTATTGAAATATATATTATAAAAAAATTAAAACTTGGGTTTTTATTGATTTATTTTTTAAATAAATTATATGTATGTATATATTTATATATATGTTTATAATGAATTTAAATATATTTATATAATTTTTTATGTAATATGTGTGTGCGTGTGTGCGTGTGAGTGTGTGTGTGTACACACACATGCACACCCCACATATATGTATTGTAAAATTTGAATTTATATGAGTTTTATTTTAAAAAATAAATAAAAATTAAGAGGGGGTTAAAAACCCCTCTAATCAAAGGGATTAGCGGCGGTTCATGAACTCCCTCTAATTTATTTAATTAGTGGGGGTTTAAAACCCCCTCTAATGTCATAAATTATAGGGGGTTCACAACCCCCCCCCCTTAATATCTTAAATTAGAGAGGGTTCACAACCCCTCTAATTTCTTAAATTAGAAGGGGTTCAAAAACCCCTCTAATCTAAGGGATTCATAGCGGTTCATGAACCCCCTCTAATTTAAGAGATCAGAGGGGGTTGTGAAGCCCCACTATTTCCTTTAAAAAACAATTTCCATGTTATATATATAGCCTCTAATATATATTCAAATGAATAATATATATATATATATATATTGCCTCTAAAATCCAACTGAATATATAAAGCCTCTAATTATTAAATTTGTGGTGGTTTTGACACAACTACCTCTAAAATCCAACCAAATATTACAAATAAAAGATGATAAAAAATTTAGAGGGGGTTGTGTAGAACCCCCTCTAAAATGAATTTAGAGGGGCATGTGCATAACCCCTTATAAAAAACTACTGCTAATCTTCTATTTTTTTATAGTGGCTCTTGATAAAATAATATAATTAGGTATTTATATTGCTAGGGTTAAAATAAAATAATTGCACAAATACCCTTATTATTATTTAATACTATCGGAGCCCTATATCAAATAATAATAGTAATATTATTATTTCTTGTCACGCGTTTAACTTGAAAATTATAATTAAATATTATTCAATTAAATAATATTCAATATTATCATTTCTCACTGGACCATTAAACTCGGTATATCATTCCTGCATAATATTTATCAGGTTTTCAATAATGTATATTTATTTATTAAATAAATATTTCTACATTATTCGCCAATAAAGAAATAAATATTATATTTACTAAATAGAGAAATAATGTCTATTCATTAAATATTCCACTCACAATATCTTCTATTGAATAACTAGTGATGGAATAAATGTGATCAAGCATACATAAATAATTATTAAACCACATATCAGAATAATATTTATTCAACATTTTAAATAATAAATAATAATATATTATTTAACTAAGATTCTGGACACATTTAGTGTGTGACCTTCTAGGCCTCTTTCTCAGTGGCATTAGGCGGAATAGCCTAAAGTTTAAGGTTAGCATCTAGAAACATGCCAAGGCACCCATAGAGAAAGAAGTTAATGTCACAAAAACATGTCACCTCATACGAACGCTTACCATGTAATATAATCTCTTTATCACAATATCTATAATCGAGCAAGTTGCATGCCAATTCCATCAACCTATGTGCTTGATATCTCTTTCTTTGACTTTTTGGAAATAAAACTTGCCTATAGAACACCATGGTCATGGATTTATTTAGTCTATATCATTTCCATTAATGGTCTTGAGATATTAACTTCTGTTAATGAATAGAAGGGATAAATCTTTTCTCATATTATTCATTAATACAATATTACTTGTGATACACTCAACATATCCTACTTCACCTCGAACATATGTCATCACGGTTTTCATCAATACATCTAAGTGTGAAACTCATAATACTCATTAATAATAATATTAAAGTCTAAGGACCAATACACACATCCACAGATAGGAACATCCAATAACACATAGAAATGTGGATTTCTTACTAGCGGGTATCATTCTCATAATATCCATACTGGACATTACCATGGGCGTACATCATGAAAAGGTGCCTCAAAGTCCTATGAGTCTCCACCCGTGATATTCTGTATCATTTGTATCACTCAAATGATATCGTCTGGCCATAGAACATATATTCAAGAATAGTGTCGTAACACTTCTAGGTTTTCATTATAGAGGGGAACTATTATGACCTTTTAGTACAACAAATACTCTTAGGACATTATCACGTACTATGTTATGAAAAATAACAATCATGATGTGATAATAAGTTTATTAATATTCAAAACTATAAATACAAGTTTATTATAAAAGTACAAAGAAGTCGGTTCTAGGGCAACAACTCCAACACATATTACGCTGAAGAATTATCCTACGTAGTATTGAAGTAAATTTATCTTATGTAGAAGGTGAAGATCTATTTTATCTTATGAATTCTCTTGGGAAGTTATCTTGTGATGAATAGTACTATCAGTTGAATATCTTATGAAGATCTAGTTGTTATGAAGAATGTCGTGATTACTTTGTTAAAATCTTGATAAGTCATTTCATGCTTTTAGAGAATATTAAAAAAAGGATTATCTATTTAAGTAAAGATTGATCTGTACAATATTTTTTATCAATGGAAGGATTCGAAGAATAAGAATATTTCTGACATCGGTGTTATAAGGCCCCAGCCTTAAACCTTACTTAATCTTGAGTTATTACTAGATTACACATTGAGGATCTTTTCAGGTTTAGATTTTTAGAGAATTAGATCATGAAACTTGCATTACATTCCACATTTAAACAAAGTGGTTACATAAAAGACAGTATTCATTCCTCCCATCAATGGAAACATATTTAAAATAAATCATGGATTCTTTCTTGACACATCCTTGACACAATCATCACATCATGTACCCTTCCCTTGACCTGTGAAAAACATTTCAAAAACATGGGATGAGCATAAAAAGCTCAGTAAGGGATATAAAAATATGGAAAGGAAACAAGAGTACATGTATACATAAGAATGAAATCATACTTTACCCATAAAACATAGGCATATCAAATCATGAATAAATCATAGAAATCATAAGACATAAAAGGTAACTTGAGGCATTCATAACATTATTACGTATGGAGTAACCCTCTTGGTTACGTTTTGGAATACCCATCACAGTATATTCCCTAAATCTCTTTGGAGAAACCTTAATGTTTCACTCCTTCACGTTACCCAATGCATTGGAGAGCTATATCGGGCTCACACGCCCTTAGTTTATCACGGAACCACCCGTTTTCATAACAACGCCCAAGAACCATAACATAAACGTATCACATAAAACATGCATAAAGGAAACATGACATTTCTACATGTCAATCACAATATAACATTTTAGTATATTGAAATAATGAATCCGTTCAAAAAGAAACCATTTCCAAAACCATTTAAAACATTTAATAAGGAGATTTTTGAATCAAGGTGTCCCATACCACCTTGAAGCTTTTAACATTTTAAACCATTAATATCCATATAAATAAATCCTTAAAACCATTTTGAAAACATGGATATTAATAAGAACAAATCATTAAAACATTTAAAGTGATATTTTGGTTAAAGGGTTTTTACCAAAATTAGAGACACTTGAATACAATAATTGAGGAATAACATTTAATCAGAACTTTATAATATCATGAGAATAAATGGATTCATGATATAATATTCCAAAGGACAGTATATACACCATATAAGAGTGAATTGGTGCATAACAACAATGAAGTCTCAATAGAGATGTAAAATGTGATGAAATCCCTTATAAAGAAGGTATCCCTAAATTAAGGATAAATCAATCTCAAAATTATGTGTGACAAATATAAATACAGCCAATATAATTGGATATTAAGTGTAAAACAATAAAATTTCATTCACACATATTCAAAGGATGACATATTCAATAACTACATGTTGAACCCAAAGAAATCAAAATTGGGTTAAAAAGTTCCCTTGGTAAAATTCGACAGCCTAACGGCGTCACTTCAAAAATTCAGAAAATGAGTTGATGAGAGATAAAAAGGGAATCTCATCACTTGGACATAAAATTTACATCAATCAGGATATAGAAGAACATATCCCAACATAATAGTATGTTAATTAAAAGACATAACAAACGAAGTCTTTTAAAATGAGGAGGGTGAAAGGTTCCCTTACCGACTTGGGTAACTTTCAAAAAGTACACCCCATTGAAGAAGTGTCATACAATGAATATGTAAATACCCATAAATGGAATTATATTACAAAAGGAGTGTAATAATGGGCAGTACATAAACCACTCAAAGGAAATTGTGGCAAATGTATCATAAATCTCACGGGAATAAAAGTGAGATGAAAAATCTCTTACGAAAACTCGGCAGCCTAACGGCGCCACATAAAACTTCCAAAATGGATTGATGAGAGGAATTAGGGTCTCTCGTCATATCAACATAAAGTTTACATAATTAGGAATACAAAATAACATCCCCCAACATAACAAAAATGATCTTAAAAGAAGTGACATAAAGTAGGGTACTTAAAAAGAAAGAGAGAGGTTTGATCTCTTACGAAAATTCGGCAGCCTAACGGCGCCACTCAAAACTTCCAAAATGGATTGATGAGAGAGAATAGGGTCTCTCATCATATGAACATAAAAATTACAGTAAGATTAATATAAAAGAACTTCCCAATAACAAGAAAGATGAGATTTAAAAGGAATGACATAAAAGAGCGTACTTTAAAATAAAGAGAGGAGTCAGATCCCTTACCTCGGGTCCGACTTGACTCGATCGTTCTTTAACGTCCTGAATAATAAACTTGAGTTAATTTCAACTTGCTTAAGAACCTTTTCCAAGTTCATTATTCCTTTTATATCAATTATTGACATGTTATAAACATTATGTAATCATTTAAGTTAATAATGTTTGTTTTGTCAATATTTGGTTCTTAAGTCGAAAGTGGACTTCTTACAATTACATGTTGTTCGTGTGGTCAAAGGTTCTTTATATCCAGAATGAAATTCCTGATTTGGATATCATATATATCATATATATATAGAAAATACATGTATTTATAATATCAGATAATCATTTAGAGGTAAGAAATGAAATGCACCGTTCATGGAGACGGTAAGCCGTACGTACGCATGAATGCTACTTTCATTTCTTTTTCATATTAATGGAATTAAAAATAAATGAGAGGTATGTATATTTTAATTCCATAATTATATTCATAATTTAGATGTATCATTCATCATATATATCCATTATATACATGTACTTATAATAGTACATTACATTTGGGGATAAGAAATGAAATGCACCGTTCATGGAGACGGTAAGTCGTACATACGCATGAACGCTACTTTCATTTCTATATCATACTTTAATGGAAAGAAATAATAATGATATAGAGTTATATAATAATTCCAGTATAACATCATATATAATAACATTAAATCCATCCTTTATACGTCCCACGTATGGCATTAACGAATCACATCACTTTGAGGGGGCGGTAGTCCGCACTTCCTAAAATGAAGATATCGCTTATACCCATAATGGAAGCCATAAAAGTAAGACACAAATGAAAAATACATAAGATTAAGTAAAACATAAACATATTATATATCATATATAAAAATAGTGACATCATAATGGCCACCTTTGAAGGTGTTAAATGAGTATTGAACAATCATCGTTTCGGGAGGCAGAATTTCGCCATCCACGGAAACCGTATGTTCTTTAACCATTTGATGTAGTTTTGTGAGAGTGTATCTCGAATAAATCTTATAACAACATCCTAGTATATTGAAGATACTGTTTTTGTTACAAAATAAGTAAATAAAAAGATTTTAGGGGGTTGGAGAAGCAAAATAAAACAAATGAACATGAGAGAATGAATTACCTTTAAAAGTGTAACTCCTTTTGATTTGAGCCTAAAGGATTCCTTTGAAAGGATTCTGCACAAAGGAAATCCTATAGGATGAGGAGAGAGATGTGGAGAGAGTAAATGGGCATGGTATGGCCGAGCCAAAGGCTTTATGAGTGTGTGAAATGAGGTAGAGGTGGGGGCCTTTTATAAGAGGAGAGGAGGGGCACTTTTGGAAATCATGAAACTATTATTTTATTTTCAAAAGTGTTTCGAATTTATAAGGTCCCACATTGATATATTTATAAGATAAGATGATAAGGCTTCGAAATATTCTCATCCAATAATTTTTGGACAAGTTTAGGTCTTATATTTTATATTATCGTTTCATTTTATTTAAACTGTTCATTAATGAGGTCATCGCTGCATCATCATGATGTCATAAATAATTTAATTTATTTAAAGTCTAAAAATTATAAAAAAAATATTATTATGTAGGAAATCTTTTTAGCTTTCCAATGAATATTTATAATCAAAAATATGATCTTTATAACCCCATGTAAAAATTGTTTTTGTAAAATAACTCAAGTTTGTGTCATTTTTACTTTAACATTAAATAAAAAGTTATTTATGTCATTTCCCAACCAAAGTGGATCCATGGGGTCCCCAAGTTGACCCATGGCTTTTATTGGTCGGCCATGACACAACCAATGAGGGTAGGACATGTGTCAAGTTCATTTCATATTATTAAAACATTATTTTTACCTTAAACTACACTAATTACCTCTAATCGCGATTAAAAACTTAATAAGTTACTATTCACCAAAAAATTATTTTTATTCCATTGAACCACATTTTACTTCTTAATGACAACCATGTATGTCGGATTTTTGAAATTCAAAACACAAAGATGGCAAAATTTCATTTAAACGGAAAAATTAGTTTTTATAAGTACCACTTAGTGGTTTCACTATTCATCAAAAATTGAAGTTTTTCAGAAAAATCCCAAAAATTCACCCTAAGCTATATTTGATATTCCGAATTCAAAAATGAAGTATATTTTAAAAAATTAAAAACATATAAGTCACATTAATTAATTTAATAATTAATTCCCGCTGTCAGAGTAAATAGCGTGTTTTTATGAAACAATAAGTATCAAAAGATTGACACTAGTTTAAGTCTGATTTCAAAGTGAAATTAATTCCAACGACCACTATTGGATTTAATGGTAAAAATATATTCTAATTTCACTTTAAAACCAATTCAAAATATAATCTAATCATATAAATAAATTATATTAAAAAGAGGTTTTGAATTAAAATACAACATTTTACACTATTCATTAAAAAATGAACTTTATCAGAAAGATACCAAAAATTTACACAAAGTAAATTTTGATGTCCCAATTCTTAAGAAGAGTTTTATTTGGTCCAAAAGGATGTATAATAGTGAACAAAACTATATTTAATGACGGTTCTCCATCAAAAGGCGATAAGTGAACCTTTAGTGAAAACTAGGGCATATACGCCTAAAATTGAATTCTTTCCGTATTTTATGCCTTTATATTTTATTGGATAAATGTAAAAACATTTAAAAACATATATAATCATATTTTAGTTATTTCTATCCATTCCTGTCAATACAATGGCTACATGTTAACTACCATTTAAGATAATATTATTTTATTATTAGAGTGCAACGTAAGATTCCCAAGAAACTTGTTGTTGCGTGTTGGGTACGCCATCAAGCATAGCATCCCCTTTAAAGTAATATTAATATTTTATTCACAAATATGGATAAATATGAAAATTTCATATTCTTTATTTACCTGGGGTGTTACATCCTTCCCCCCTTTTGGGAATTGCGCCCTCACAATTTTTAAAATTGAGCTTGGAAACATCCTTGAACGTCCCACATCGAAACAAGAGTCGGTAAAACAATCACTTTAAAATAAAGGAAGATAAGTACAGAGGTCACCCAAGTTAACCCATACTAGGATTCCATGTAGAAAAACATGGACATGGAAGAAAAAGCAAAGGGTCATGTTCTTGAGGGAGAGTGATAGTAAACATGTCTAGGAGAAAGTTAACAATGAGAAAATCACAAACTTGTGATGGGTTAAACGGTATTTGATTCCCTAGTAGGAAAAGCTAATAGACAACATTTTCGTGTTAAGTTACTTTTTATTGAGGAATTTATTCATAAGGAAACATAATCACTTATCATGTTGACTTTCAACCTTTACTGGATTCCTTAATCAAACTCATAATTTTTTCCAAAAGACGAGTATTTAGGGAGACTTGTTCGCATTAAGAGTACTATAATAAACTTCTAGAGAGTCACCTAATCCAAAAAAGAAAACTATATACTTCCCAAGTCTTTAGACTTTAACCAAAACCAAAAAGGTTATTACAAGATCAGATAATCCAGAAAAGGATAACCCTTTATAAAAATAAAATCTATTCTTAATCTCCAAAATTTGTCCAACAAAACCCAAAGTTCAACGAGGACCATTCTATAATCAATTTGTCCATAAAATTCTTCAAAGTAATCCAAACTAAGATTGAAACCCAAATATTTTAAGGATTTAGTCACATAGTCTTCCAAGTTAAATCATAACATTTATCTCCAAACAACATCAGTTGCTCCTAAAGTCTCGTATTGAAAAGTAATTAACCTAATCACGTATCCTCCATGATAGGTTAATCATTTTCATAAATAACTCAAAATCAACTTACTCTTAATTGATAAAATCATATAACTAGAAAGAATCAGTCAAACTAACCAGAGACTTCACGTAGTCCAGTGGTAGGCGATAAATATCAGTCGCACTTTGGTTGTGGGTTTGATTCCCGCAGCTTTGTCCGACGCGACGGGTAGTCACACGGTCTGCGTGTTGTCCTTTTTCCAAAACTATATAATTCTTAAAACATTCCCCAAAATGAGATAAAATCTTCAAAGATGATCATAACATATTTTAACCTCAAGTTTATCTCATGCCTTTCATTTTCCATCATAACATATAATTACCCATAATTACCTCAAAAGTAAGGATCATATAAACCCAAATGGTTCTTTATAACTATGTCCACAAAAGAAAAGATAACTATTCCTTGAATAAAATTTGCCTATATTAAACATCAGGGTTACACATAATATAAAAATTCTTCTAATGTAACCCCATCATCAAAAGAGACTTAATACTCTTAAGAATTTCACCATAACTCTTGAAGCCCTTATATGTTGACATCTTACTCATTCAACATTCTTCATGATCCATTAACCATTCCTTTCCAACTTATTCCGAAATATCTCTTTCCTACAAACAAAATCATGAATCATATCCTAAGATTCCAAAATAGGAAAACAATAGTCATGAAATAATACATACCTTTGATTGGTCATTGTCAGTTTCTTCATCCTCAATCGGAATGGCATTAGGTATTGGTAAACAAACATTTGTACGCTCTTGGTGATACCATTCACGAAACTTCTTCATAGGACATGTGTTTGCATAATGACCATGCACACCACATTTAAAACATTCAATTGATCCCTCAGAAAGAACTTTTTTCCCTTTCCTCGAGTCAACTGGATGCTTCCTTTTTCCATTGCAGGTTCTTGCTTTATGACCTTCATTTCCACATCTATAGCATATTCTTGTCCCTTTGAAACATTTTACTAGGTGTTTCTTTCCACATCTTTGACACATAGGTTTTTGAACACACTTACCTTTATGATTATTACCTGTACTTCCGTAGGGATTTGTTTCTCGCATATATGATGCCTTAGAGAAATCGCCAAGGTTTAGGTGGTCAATCATGACTCCAGATAGTTGGTTGAGGATAATCACAAGAGTTCTCATTGCAGCTCCCATATCATTCAGTTGCTTGCTCAAAAAACTGTCACAGTTTCCTTCACATCCACTGTTACTTTGGTGCCTACTAGATCCAGCCATTTACTAAAACCAAAAAGGTCAGTGTGAGTATATCAAAAAAAACATCATGTACTAATGAGGAAGGTAAACACTAAGATATACTTACTCATTCACTTTATCTAAAACTAGAACTCTTTCTGAAATCATAACCATTATGGTAATGTCACTTATGCTTAAAGAATACCCTAACCTCTAAAGTTATTTAAACCGACCTCTGATACCAACTATAAGGCCCCAGCCTTAAACCTTACTTAATCTTGAGTTATAACAAGATTACACATTGAGGATCTTTTCAGGTTTAGAGTTTTAGAGAATTAGATCATGAAACTTGCATTACATTCCACATTTAAACAAAGTGGTTACATAAAAGACAGTATTTATTCTTCCCATCAACGGAAACATATTTAAAATAAAACATGGATTCTTTCTTGACACATCCTTGACACTATCATCACATCATGTACCCTTCCCTTGACCTGTGAAAAACATTTCAAAAACATGGGATGAGCATAAAAAGCTCAGTAATGGATATAAAAATATGGAAAGGAAACATGAGTACATGTATACATAAGAATGAAATCATACTTTACCCATAAAACATAGGCATATCAAATCATGAATAAATCATATAAATCATAAGACATAAAAGGTAACTTGAGGCATTCATAACATTCTTACGTAGGGAGTAACCCTCTTGGTTACGTTTTGGAATACCCATCACAGTATATTCCCTAAATCTCTTCGGAGAAACCTCAATGTTTCACTCCTTCGCGTTACCCAATGCATTGGAGAGCTATATCGGGCTCACCCGCCCTTAGTTTATCACGGAACCACCCGTTTTCATAACAATTCCCAAGAACCATAACATAAACGTATCACATAAAACATGCATAAAGGAAACATGACATTTCCACATGTCAATCACAATATAACATTTTAGTATATTGAAATAATGAATCCGTTCAAAAAGAAACCATTTCCAAAACCATTTAAAACATTTAATAAGGAGATTTTTGAATCAAAGTGTCCCATACCACCTTGAAGCTTTTAAAATTTTAAACCATTAATATCCATATAAATAAATCCTTAAAACCATTTTTAAAACATGGATATTAATAAGAACAAATCATTAAAACATTTAAAGTGATATTTTGGTTAAAGGGTTTTTACCAAAATTAGAGACACTTGAATACAATAATTGAGGAATAACATTTAATCAGAACTATATAATATCATGAGAATAAATGGATTCATGATATAATATTCCAAAGGACAGTATATACACCATATAAGAGTGAATTGGTGTATAACAACAATGAAGTCTCAATAGAGATGTAAAATGTGATGAAATCCCTTATAAAGAAGGTATCCTTAAATTAAGGATAAATCAATCTCAAAATTATGTGTGACAAATATAAATACACCCAATATAATTGGATATTAAGTGTAAAACAATAAAAGGTCATTCACACATATTCAAAGGATGACATATTCAATAACTACATGTTGAACCCAAAGAAATCGAAATTGGGTTAAAAAGTTCCCTTGGTAAAATTCGACAGCCTAACGGTGTCACTTCAAAAATTAAGAAAATGAGTTGATGAGAGATAAAAAAGGAATATCATCACTTGGACATAAAATTTACATCAATCAGGATATATAAGAACATATCCCAACATAATAGTATGTTAATTAAAAGACATAACAAACGAAGTCTTTTAAAATGAGGAGGGTGAAAGGTTCCCTTACCGACTTGGGTAACTTTCGAAAAGTACACCCCATTGAAGAAGTGTCATACAATGAATATGTAAATACCCATAAATGGAATTATATTACAAAAGGAGTGTAATAATTGGCAGTACATAAACCACTCAAAGGAAATTGTGGCAAATGTAGCATAAATCTCACGGGAATAAAAGTGAGATGAAAAATCTCTTACGAAAACTCGGCAGCCTAACGGCGCCACATAAAACTTCCAAAATGGATTGATGAGAGGAATTAGGGTCTCTCGTCATATCAACATAAAGTTTACAGAATGAGTAATACAAAATAACATCCCCCAACATAACAAAAATGAGCTTAAAAGAAGTGACATAAAGGAGAGTACTTAAAAAGAAAGAGAGAGATTAGATCTCTTACGAAAATTCGGCAGCCTAACGGCGCCACTCAAAACTTCCAAAATGGATTGATGAGAGAGAATAGGGTCTCTCATCATATGAACATAAAAATTACAGTAAGAGTAATATAAAAGAACATCCCAATAACAAGAAAGATGAGATTTAAAAGGAATGACATAAAAGAGTGTACTTTAAAAGAAAGAGAGGAGTCAGATCTCTTACCTCGGGTCCGACTTGACTCGATCGTTCTTTAACGTCCTGAATAATAAACTTGAGTTAATTTCTACTTGATTAAGAACCTTTTACAAGTTCATTATTTCTTTTATATCAATTATTGACATGTTATAAACATTATGTAATCATTTAAGTTAATAATGTTTGTTTTGTCGATATTTGGTTCTTAAGTCGAAAGTGGACTTCTTACAATTACATGTTGTTCGTGTGGTCAAAGGTTCTTTATATCCAGAATGACATTCCTGATTTGGATATCATATATATCATATATATCTAGAAAATACATGTATTTATAATATCACATAATCATTTAGAGGTAAGAAATGAAATGCACCGTTCATGGAGATGGTAAGCCGTACGTACGCATGAACGCTACTTTCATTTCTTTGTCATATTAATGGAATTAAAACTAAATGAGAGGTATGTATATTTTAATTAAAGAATTATATTCATAATTTAGATGTATCATTAATCATATATATCCATTATATACATGTACTTATAATAGTACATTACATTTGGGGATAAGAAATGAAATGCACCGTTCATGGAGACGGTAAGCCGTACGTACGCATGAACGCTACTTTCATTTCTATCTCATGCTTTAATGGAAAGAAATAATAATGATATATAGGTATATAATAATTCCAGTATAACATCATATATAATAACATTAAATCCATCCTTTATACGTCCCACGTATGGCATTAACGAATCACGTCACTTTGAGGGGGCGGTAGTCCGCACTTCCTAAAATGAAGATATCGATTATACCCATAATGGAATCCATAAAATTAAGCCAAAAATGAAAAATACAGAAGATTAAGTAAAACATAAACATATTATATATCATATATAAAAATAGTGACATCATAATGGCCACCTTTGAAGGTGTTAAATGAGTATTGAACAATCATCGCTTCGGGAGGCAGAATTTCGCCATCCACAGAAACCGTATGTTCTTTAACCATTTGATGTATTTGTGTGAGAGTGTAGCTAGAATAAATCTTATAACAACATCGTAGTATATTTAAGATACTTGTGTTGTTACAAAAGAAGTAAATAAAAAGAGTTTAGTGGGTTGGAGAAGCAAAATAAAACAAATGAACATGAGAGAATGAATTACCTTTAAAAGTGTAACTCCTTTTGATTTGAGCCTAAAGGCTTCCTTTGAAAGGATTCTACCCAAAGGGAATCCTATAGGATGAGGATAGGGATGTGGAGAGAGTAAATGGGCAGGGGATGGCCGAGCCAAAGGCTTGAGGAGTGTGTGAAATGAGGTAGAGGTGGGGGCCTTTTATAAGAGGAGAGGAGGGGCACTTTTGGAAATCATGAAACTATTATTTTATTTTCAAAAGTGTTTCGAATTTATAAGGTCCCACATTGATATATTTCTAAGATAAAATGATAAGTCTTCTAAATATTTCCATATAATAGTTTTTGGACAAGTGTAGGTCTTAGATTTTATATTATCGTTTCATTTTATTTAAATTGTTCATTAATGAGGTCATCGCTGCATCATCATGATGTCATAAATAATTTAATTTATTTAAAGTATAAAAATTATAAAAAAAATACTATGATGTAGTAAATATTTTTAGATTTCCAATTACTATTTATAATCAAAAATCTTATCTTTATAACCCCATGTAAAAATTGTTTTTGTAAAATAACTCAAGTTTGTGTCATTTTTACTTTAACATTAAATAAAAAGTTATTTATGTCATTTCCCAACCAAAGTGGATCCATGGGGTCCCCAAGTTGACACATGGATTGTCTTGGTCGGCCATGACACAAACAATGAGGGTAGGACATGTTTTAAGTTCATTTCATATTATTAAAATATTATTTTTACCTTAAACTACACTAATTACCTCTAATCGCGATTAAAAACTTAATAAGTTACTATTCACCAAAAAATTATTTTTATCCCATTGAACCACATTTTACTTCTTAATGAAAACCATGTATGTCGGATTTTTTGAAATTCAAAACACAAAGATGGCAAAATTTCATTTAAACGGAAAAATCAGTTTTTATAAGTACCACTTAGTGGTTTCACTATTCATCAAAAATTGAAGTTTTTCAGAAAAATCCCAAAAATTCACCCTAAGCTATATTTGATATTCCGAATTAAAAAATGAATTCTATTTTACAAAATTCAAAACATATAAGTCATATTAATTAATTTAATAATTAATTCCCGCTGTCAGAGCAAATAGCGTGTTTTTATGAAACAATAAGTATCAAAAGATTGACACTAGTTTAAGTCTGATTTCAAAGTGAAATTAATTCCAACGACCACTATTGGATTTAATGGTAAAAATATATTCTAATTTCACTTTAAAACCAATTCAAAAGATAATCTAATCATATAAATAAATTAGATTAAAAAGAGGTTTTGAATTAAAATACAACATTTTACACTATTCATTAAAAAATGAACTTTATCAGAAAGATACCAAAAATTTACACAAAGTAAATTTTGATGTCCCAATTCTTAAGAATAGTTTTATTTGGTCCAAAAGGATGTATAAGAGTGAACAAAACTATATTTAATGACGGTTCTCCATCAAAAGGCGATAAGTGAACCTTTAGTGAAAACTATGGCATATACGCCTAAAATTGAATTCTTTCCGTATTTTATGCCTTTATCTTTTATTGGATAAATTTAAAAACATTTAAAAACATATATAATCATATTTTAGTTATTTATATCCATTCCTGTAAATACAACGGCTACATGTTAACTACCATTTAAAATAATATTATTTTATTATTAGAGTGCAACGTAAGATTCCCAAGAAACTCGTTGTTGTGTGTTGGGTACGACATCGAGAATAGAATCCCCTTTAAAGTCATATTAATATTTTATTCACAAATATGGATAAATATTAAAATGTCATATTCTTTATTTACCTGGGGTGTTACAGGTGTCATAAGAGTAATTTCTATATTTGGAAGGAATGAACGCATGTCCTTTTTAGCCTATCTTATCAAGTTCTCAATGCATGGATCTCTCAACCATTAGAATTATCTCATGCTTAAGTTCAAAATGAGATATAAAAGAAACATTTAGTCACTGCATAAAAGAAGATGGTGAATATGAGACAAATGAATATGAAGAGCGATTAGAACGCTCATAAATGTGAATTCCTTGAATGCCGAGAAAAGATCAAACATAAACTCTCATGTTGTGATTACCAATTATTTCAATTTCACTGAAGATCATCTTGAGCTATACTTTGAAGACTATCATAGTCTCAGGATGAATTTTCGACTACTGTTAGTTGTTACTTGCAACTGTGTGCTGAAACTATTTCTTTTAAAGTTTATTCATTCTATTTTGTTTACACTTGGTGTAAGAGTGTATATTGAGACCGTGGATAGTTATTTTAAAGGTAGGGTTTGGTTAAAAGCACTTGGACCTTTGTATTAAGTGATAGCCTCTTGTACTCAGCTTGGAACCCCCAGCAAAAGGGTTGTTATAGTGAAAATCACCAAACTCGTGGAGTAGAGTGTTGGTGGAGTGGACTAGGGGATTTTTGTTTCCCAAACCACTATAAATATCATTTGTTCAATCTCTTTCCTTTAAGTTTTTATTTCTATTGATTATATTTATTAAGGAAAAGATTATAACTCACATATCTTGAAGAGGGAGGTTTTCTATATAGAAAATTTTTAGGAACTCAATTCACCCCCCTCTTGAGTGTTCAATTAACCATTATCCAGGACAATAGAGAATGCATGAAAAAACTTTTATTTTAATCACATAACATCAGATCCCTAAAATTCGATCTTGGAATTAAATTCCACATGTCCTTTTCTTGGAAATACCTCAACATTAGTACTAACCATTAAATTATCTTCACACTTCTTTCTTTTCTTGTTACTTACAACCTTTTTATAATCAGTTTTACCATAAAGAGGTAATCCAATATTTAATGCATGTGTAATAACATTAATTTCCACTAAAATTACACAAACTATAATAAATATCAGGTTGTAAAATGACGTAGCCACTTCTAGATCACCACGTAGTCGAATTCTACTTATTTAAATTCATATAGCTGAATTGATCCATGTAACCAAATTACGTACCCATTTGGACCACATAGTCGATTTAAACACATATCCAAATCACGTGGCTAATTAATTCACATAAATAATTCATGTAGTCGTTTGATCTACGTAGTTGATTGCTCACGTAAGTGATTTATCGATGTAGGTGACTTCCACATAACCAATTTCACGATGTAGCAATTTAATGCAAGAGAATCCTTTATGTAGACTATTAACATAGTTTATTTCTTGACATAGTCATTTATCCATGTATATGATGCCCTATGTAGCTGATTTTTCATAATTAGGAAAATTTTAGCAAACTTCCAAATTTTGCAGAACCAACAATAGAATGGCTTAAATAGTTATAAAATATAATGAGAACAATTGAAAACAAAATCATTAGTAACATATGATGGGTATTTGTGATCATCAAAACATAAAGTACATGGGATATGATGGATAAAAATTAGTATTCTAGCATCAACAAGTGTGTTACATGTAAGGATTTCTCGTCTCACTTTTATTTTTGTGAGACATGTGTCATTTTCACTACTCAGTTCTTTCACATGGTGTGTCTACTACTCATTTGATATGGTATATCATTAATCTATTTATATTCATGGTATTTAAAGTTTTATTTGAATTTATTTATTTCAAGTGGGTAATGTTTTAAAGGTTACCAAAGTGGTGATGGTTTTATGTTATAATTTTACTTTTAACTAGGATTATTTATGCTTGAATTTTAGATGATGAGATTATATGATATATCTCTTGAGTATCTCATAAATTTTCTTCCCATATGGTTATTTATAGATATTATAAGTTTTTCTTTCATTTCCCTTTCTCTATGTACTCAAAATTATAAAAAAAATGTTTTTAAGGAAACTGACTTTTTTTTTCTATTCACCGGAGAATCTTTTTCTTTCATGTCCATATTTTCCTTAAAATGTTTTTGAAGAATGTTTTTAATATTATTCAATGATTTATTAAAGTCATTTTTACCCATGTTTGACTTTCTATGAAAAGTTTTAAAAGGAATATTCTTTTTTTTAATGAAGTACTTTTTACCAAAGACGTAAACGAAATATTTTTTTAATGTATACCACGTGAATGAATTTTCCCACCAAAATGACTACTCTACTTTAAATATCCCTTTATAAGTTTTCATGGTTCTTTTCAAAGAAAATATTTTTCCTATTATTCTGGAATTTTTTAGATTTTAAATAAGTGATTTCAAAATGAAAAGGGTATTTTCCTCAATAAATGTTTTGGTGATCTTTTAAAGACATTTTCATCTATGATAACATCCATTGATGTTACTTATAATTCATTGGGGATATGATCCAATGATACGATATCTATTATTTATCTGTATGGTTATTTATTATGATAATGAAATCTTGATGAAAACTATTTTCTTTTCCATGGGTTAAGCTGTGACAAAATGATAAATGTTTTCATAATCTTATAACATGAATCTAAGTGAATTATGATTATGTGATGGGTGGGTTCATTATATTTCTCCAATGCATTAGGTAATTTTTAATGTTTATGATCTCAAAGAGTGTACTAGAGTTTATCCCAAGCCCAAAAAAAGGGTACATAGGAGGTTATCCCAAGCCTGAAAAAAGGGTACACAGGAGGTTATCTCGACCCCGAAAAAAGGGTACACAGGAGGTTATCCCAACCCCAAAAGAGGGTACACAGGAGGTTATTTCATGCCCAAAGAGGTTACATGAGTGGTTACCCAAACCCAGCATGTGATGAATTTCTTGGTAGATATCCTATGATTATGACTATACCACATTTTTTATGCCACTATCTATGACACGTTTTTATGCTTATGATATGATCTCATGGCTCGTGATCTTTGATTCTTCTATGATTCATGTCTTATGAACTGTCAAATCCTTGTTTCATGAATAAGCTCTATTAATTGTTGGGTATGGTTTTTCAAATGATAAGCTCATATTTTCATACCCTTATTCTTGTGTTAAGCATGCATATGAACATTGACTGATATTTCTCGTGTTTACCCTTACTGGTCATTTGAGCTCACCATTTCTTATATTTCATTTCCCTGGGTTATAAATAAAGGTTTTAAGTAGGGTATGTCTAGGAAGTGTGTTATGCGATAAAAACATTGTGGGACATATTGAATGGCTTTCACGTAATAGGATGATTATGTATCTAGTCTCTAAAGACAGTAAACTTTTTGTTGGAGTTGGTGGCCTAGAACCAACTACTTTGTACTTTATTCATTAATAAATACCTTATCACAACTTGATTATTCTTCTGTGTGACAATTCATGTGATAATTTCCTAATGATAGTTGTTACATTAAAGGGTCGTAGTAGAACCCTACTATGATGAGAACCTAGAAGTTTCATAACATTGTTCTTGAATATATGTTCTATGGATGAATGGTGTTATTTGAGGGAAAAAAATAATACAGGTCATTAGGGGTGAGGACTCATAAAACTTTGAGGCATCTTCTCATGGTGTGCTCCCTTGGTAATATCTATGATGATATTATGAGAATGATACCCACCAGCAGGAAATCCAAATTTCATAGTGTCATTGGATGTTCCTATCTACGGACGTGTGTATTGGTCCTTAGACTTTAAGATTATTATTAATGGGTATTACAACTCATACACTTAGATGTATTGAGGAAAACTATGATGACACATTTTTCGCAGCGCTGTAGGATATGTTGGGTGCGTCATGAGTAATACTGCATTAATAGATAATGTGAGAAAGGATTTGTCCCTTATGTTCTATAACGGAAGTAGATATCTCAGGCACTTTGATGGAATTGATATAGTCTAAATAAATCCATGGCCATGGTAAGGAATGGGAGAGTTCAATTCTAGAAAGTCAAAGAAATAATAATCGAGCACATGGGTTGATGGCACTCGCATGAAACCCACTTGATTTAAGATATCGAGACAAAGGGATTACATTACATTGTAAGCATTCGTAGGAGGTGACACATCATTGCGGTGTTAACTTCTTTCTTTGTGGGTGACTTGGCATGTTGATAGACGCTGACCTTGGACTTTAGGAAGGCTTTACCTAATGTCACTGAGAAAGAGTCCTAGAGGGTCACACACTAAGTGTGTCCAAGTATCTCAGTTAAATATTAATTTAACAAGTTGAATCAAGATTATTCTTGATTGTGGTTTAATAATTATTCAAGGATGTCTGATCGCATTTATTTCGACACTAGTTATTCGAGAGAATATATTGTGGGTGAAATAATATATTTATCAATGAGTAATGCAGTGATATTTATTTGAGAAATAAATATTCATTATTCAAGGTCTAATAAATATAGTAGAGGAAATAAAGAAAATGAAAAAACAAAAATACACGTCGTGTGTATTAATATACACATCGTGTAATTTTTCTAGGGATTTGTGAGAAATAATATTATTTATTTAATTAAATAATATTAGCTGTAATTCAATGGGCACATATTAAGTAAAATAATAGTCAACTATTATTATTAGACATGGAGTCTTACTAAGAATTAAATTAAATGAATAAATGCTTTTGGGTAATTAATTCATTTTATTATTCTAAGTAATTAAAATCTCAATTATATAATTCTCATTAGCCTATCCATTTTTGGGGGTTGTTCACAACAGATATAGAGGAAGCTCTCAAGCCAAGAGAGAATTATTTTCTTCCAAAGAATGCTCTCAAGTTACGAGAGAGATCCTCCTCCACCGGATCAAGGATAGTGCTTTGTAAGCATCTCTCAAGGCGATCAAAGGTGGACATCGCAAGCGAAGGCTCTTCTGTGATAGCACCTGAAGATCCCTTCGGCGATGTCCAGAGATACATGGAGTATGTATAGATCACTACTAGAGGAATCCTACACTTGAATTCTACAACGCAATGACAAATCACAACGGATCATGATCGAAAACATCAATGGAGAGATAATTCCATCAAGGTAATTCTTGTATTTTAATTAAATTAATTATAACCAACATATGATGATCCTCTCTATAGTTTCAAGACTCCATTCCTTTATTTCATTCATCGTTCTATTCTGAAGATCTGGCGTTCTATTATCGTGATGGATCACTGATTGATCGTTGTTAACGGAAAAAATTAAATTTGGGTACACCAACCAATGCGCTTTCGCTGCGCCAGGAACCAATAAGTGGTATCAGAGGGGTCATATCATTGATTATAATTATTTAGTTTTTCATTGGTGATTTATGCATTTAATAATTTAGTTGTTTCAATTCAAGTTAATCGTTCTATAAATCTGAATCTTGAGATCTATTCCTCCTCTTTTATTTCTCGTTCACCTTACAGAAATGATTTTCTCTTTTAATTTTGATTAAAATAAAATATAGAATCTCATCCGAAGGTGCCAAAGCTTCCTGTCCATACAACAAAAGAACACACAGCATGTATTCGGCAGTACATGTCGTGTAGTATAGGTTCCATGTACTGGGATGGTCCGCCAAACCAGGTCATGTCATTGGATTATATCTAAGTCTTTAAGACTCTGTGTGTTGACCAGGAACAGGTGGCACATGATTTCCAGATTACATGCCATGTGGCCCACTGAACATGGCATGTAGTCCCTTTGGGTTAGGGTTGGACCATGTACTCTGTACATGGCTTGCCCAGCTGGAAACCATGTAACACAGATACTACACGGCGTGTGTCCCATAGAACACGCCGTGTACTCTGAATATTTTTTAAGTACATCTACACGCCATGTCCTCAAGCGTGTACTTCGAATGGATGGTGAAAAAAAGTACACGTCGTGTAGTCGAAACTACACACTGTGTACTCATCCAAATTATGCAAATTTATTAAAATTTATTATTATATTATACAAACCCTTGATACGTGTACCATAGTGCGGGCATAAAGATGGGGCACAACACGTGATAGGTGTTTTATATATATGTGTTTAATTTAACATCTGTGTAATGTTCATTTCTACTCATTGGGTAGTTATGAACAGGAATTCACTAGGTTGCCTCTAAGGTACAAGTTATGTACAGCGATAATTTTAAATGAATTTATTTGTTTAAAATTATGATGGATGAGAATCTTAAGGAAATTTAGATTAGGGTTTAAGATAAAAGGATTGATTAATTAAAGATAATTAATTGATTTGAGTGTGATTTATCTTAAACAAGAACTATTAAAGAATTTAATGTTGGTTTTATTTATGTGTAAATACCATTGCATGTATGGATGATTATGAGATATACTAATACCTTTTTATGTGAATGGTTTCTTTTAATTTATTTATTTAAATTAAATTTATTGGCTTGCAAGCCTTCTCCTCATTAATATATAGGGCTTGCGTGACCAAGGATTATTTTATGTAAAACCCTGTTTTACCCCTCACCTACAAGTGAGATAAAAGCATATGAAATGGATGGAGCTCCCAAGCTAGTGGAGGCGGCTCAAGTTAGGATCCAAGGTGAAACCAATCCAAGGAGATACAAAGGTGGATAGGTGGAAAGCTGTAAACACGAACCCAAAAGGTTCAAGGTGTTTCTCCCCTAGGTCTTGGGTTAGTTTATCAACCAATAAATAAACTAACCAATATAACAAGCTCATGATCATACCATTTATTTTATTTCTATCAGTTGCATGGTTTATTTATTGTGGGTGTGTTGTCACGATCACATAATTAATGAATTAAACAAGCATGAAGATGGAACTAAAATAAGACCAGCTTATGCATAAATATTATCTTAGATGTGGTTAATCACTTAAGTATATCCCAATTAATATTAACAATCATGTAATCAAAGATAATAAAATGACAATTTACGTATAAGGATAAAATCTCTCAAAGAAAATATTAAGTCGGTATAGCTTTCCATAATCTTGGTTAGAATCGAACCATAGTTCAAAGTATTTGACCAACCCTAGTTGGGGTGCTTTAAATTATTGGGGAATTCTAATTCAAGGTTTTAGGTTGACTTGACTTGGTTCACATCAAGGGTTGACTGCCATAACAGGACTCAGTGTGACCAAGAGTCAAAGGTTGAGGAAATCCAAAATAAAAGGATTTCAGGATTGGGGAGTCCACTCAGTGGATCAAGGAGTTGCGATTTAATGACAGTTGGCATTTGGAATGTCTACCTAAAACCCTTCAAGTTGCTTGACCAACCCTATTTGGGGTAATGCGAAGGGAAATATGGATCTTTTCCACTAGAATATTCAGTCAATATAATATTCCAAGGTCAATGGTGAGGGTTATTGGATTTCGATAAAATAATGGGAGACTAATAAGTATTAAATTATTTATTTGTCTCAGTTTTATCATGATAAAGTACTAAACCTTTTCTTGTCTTAATTTATATAAACTGTAAGAAAAATGACTTCAAACATATCATTGTGAACCATACTCGAGAATGAAAACATTCTCACCGACACCAATTTCCAGGAATGACAGAGGCGTTTACGTGTCATCCTTCGTCATGAGAGGAAATTGTATGTGCTGGATGGTCTTATTCTAGTTGCGCCTGGAAAAGAGGTAGGTGATGAGGAACTATCTCTCTATATGAAACATATGGATGATGCCACAGATTTCCAATGTTTCATGCTATCGGCCATGTCTAATGAGCTCTTGAAGCAACATGAAAACATGGACGCATATAGCATGATGTCTCACCTTAAGGATCTCTATTAAGAGAAGGCGAGATAGGCGAGATATGAGATCTCCAATGCTTTGTTTACAACTAATCTTGGGGAGTCTGCACCAACTGGGCCTCGTGTGGTCAAGCTTATTGGTTACATTGAATGCCTGGACATCTTAGGGATTAAGTTCCCGGATGATTTGCATACAAATCTCATCCTATCATCACTACCCAAGACTTTCTCAAGATTTATTATCAACTACAACATGAGAAACAATGAGAAGAGTTTATTAGAACTTCTGAGCTTAATTCGCTAGGTAGATAAGGAAGCGGGGCATGAAAAACCTGCAGTCCTTATGGTGAATAAGAAAAGTAAGGACAAGGAAAAGGGGGAAAGTATTCATAAGTGGTTTGAAGCCCCCGAGCACCATCCCTACAAGAAGGAGAAGATCCATAGGAAAAGAAAGGAATGGAAGGCGGTGTGTTTTGCATGTGGAAAGTTAGGCCACTGGAAGAGGAAATGCACTCAGAAGCATGGGGATGATAAAAGTGAATTCGTTATCGAGTGTAATCTTTCCATTTCTACACATTGGGTATTAAATACAGCTTGTGGGGCTCGCATCTGTATTCAAATGTAGGAACCAAGTAGATTTAGAAAGATTGTCAGAGGAGAGGTAAATCTTCAAGATGCCAATGGCACGAGGCTGGTTGCATTAGCCATTGGTGATTACCATCTCTGATTGCCAATTGGGATGATTTTGGTTTTACATAACTGTTATTATGTTCCTAGGGTTACCAAGAACATAATTTATGTATCATGATTGGATGTGGATGGATTTATTTTCATGTTTGGAAATAAGAGTTTTTTATTTTATAAGAATAACGTATGTTATGGTATAGAGCATTTAAATAACAGTTTGTATGTATTAAATTACGAAAACCAAGTGTTGGAAATCGATAACGAAACAAACTCACATGACTCATATATCACCCAGTTGTGGTATCGCTATCTTGGTCATGTAAATGATAAGTGTTTGACAAAGCTCTTCCAAGATGGTTATTTAGACTCTACTGAGCTAAAACCACTTGATAGATTTCACGCTTGTTTACAGGGTAAAATGACCAAGCCGCATTTCGGTGGACATGGTGAAAGGGCTACAGAGCTTCTAGAATTGGTGCACGTGGATGTGTGTGGACCATTTCCAATAGAAGCTAGAGGTGAATATTCTTACTTTATTACTTTTACTGATGATTTGAGTAGATATAGATATGTCTACTTAATGAGGTAGAAGTCAGAGTCCATAGAGAAATTCAAGGAATTCAAGAATGAAGTAGAGAATCAGCTTGGTAAGAAGACAAAGAAACTTCGATCAGATTGAGGTGGAGAATATCTGAACCAAGAGTTCATCGATCTTCTACGGGGGTCTGGGATTCTATCTCAGCTCACTCCTCCTTATACACCACAGTGGAATGGTGTTAGTGAAATGAGGAATTGTACCTTGTTGGACATGGTGAGGTCGATGATGAGTCATGCAGATCTTTCATTATCCTTTTGGGGATATGCATTACAAACTACAGCATACACATTAAACCGAGTACCAACAAAGGCAGAAAATGGAATTCTCTTTGAGTTATGGAATGGAAAGAAACCTATTTTTTTGCACACATGTGTATGGGGATGTGAGGCGTTTGTTAAGGCCTTCTTAGGCAACAAAATAACACCCTAGGGCACGAGGTGTATCTTTATAGGATATCCCAAGGAAACTAAAGGATATTACTTATATAACCCTTCAGACAAGAAAGTGATTTTTGTCAGACAAGTCGTCTTTCTTGAGAGGGAGCACATCCTCAAAAAGGATAGTGGGAGCAAGATTGACTTTGACGAAGTTGATTCTCGAGATACACAGGAGTTGGTATAGGAACAAGTTCCATGGGTCCTCGTGGAAGAGATTCTAGAAACACAAGTACTACGTAGGATCTCAAGAGAGGTAAGAGAACTAAAGAGATTTGGTTTTCTAGTCACCGAGGATGATGAATCATTATTGTTGGACAATGATGAACCTCTATCCTACAAGGAAGTAGTAGAAATCTCATAAGTTGTAAGATGGATGGAAGCTATGAATTCTGAGATGGATTCTATGTATCAGAACCAAGTTTGGGTTCTGGTCGATGAGTCAATTGATGTAAATCCTATTGGATGTAAATGAGTATTAAAGAGAAAGTTTGACATGGAAGGTCAATTTAGCACCTATAAATCAAGGCTAGTGGCTAAAGGATTCAGACAACATCAAGGAATTGACTATGATGAAACCTTCTCGCAAGTTGCCATGTTTAAATCCATAAGAATTGTACTTTCCATAGCAGTTTATCATGGCTATGAGATTTGGAAAATGGATGTCAAAACAACATTCCTTAATGGGAACCTTCAGGAAGATGTCTATATGAAACAACTAGAAGGGTTTGTGACACCAGGTGAAGCCAAACGGGTTTGCAAGTTACAGAAATCCATTCATGGATTAAAGCAAGCATCTAGATCATGGAACATTTGATTTGATGAAGCCATAAAAGAATTTGGTTTCATTAAGAGCAAATGTGAGCCATGTGTTTATAAGAGGTTTAATGGGAATGTGGTCGTTATCCTAGTAGTATATGTTGACGGCATATTACTTGTTGGAAATGATGTACCAGTATTACAGTCAGTTAAGGACTAGTTGAACAAGTGTTTCTCCATGAAGGACTTAGGTGAAGCAACTTATATTCTAGGGATCAAGATCATTCATGATGGATCCAAGTGGTTGCTTGGACTAAGTCAGGGTACATACATTGACCAGATACTAAAGAGATTTAGTATGGAACAATCCAAGAGGGGATTGGTTCCAGTGTCACATGACCTACATCTTTCTAAGAGAATGTGTCCTCAGATACAACAGGAGAAAGATAGGATGAGTAAGATCCCATATGCTTCGACTATAGGATCCATCATGTATGGCATGTTATGTACCATACTAGATGTTGCCTATGCACTGAGCATGGTAGGCAGATATCAAGCAGATCTAGGAGAACAACATTGGACTATTGTTAAGACTATCCTTAAGTATCTGATAAGAACTAAAGATATGTTCCTGGTGTATGAAGGAGATGAGGAGCTTGTTATCAGAGGGTATGTTGCTGTTGGTTTTCAGACAGATCAAAACGATCTGAAATCGCAATCAAAATATGTTTTCTATCTCAACGGAGGAGTTGTGAGTTAGAAGAGTTCAAAGCAGCCAGTTGTTGTCAATTCCACAACAAAGTCTGAATATATAGCGGCTTCTGATGCAGCCAAGAAAGCTTTCTGAATTCAGAACTTTGTATGGGATCTTGATGTGGTGCCTAGCAGTAAAGATCATATCACATTGTATTGTGATAATACTACAATGATGGCTCTTGCAAAAGAACCAAGTTCACATCAACAGACAAAGCACATTCTCCGAAAGTATCACCTCTTGAGTGATTTCTATCAAAGGGGTTAAGTTGCAGTGAGAAGAGTGTCCACATAAGAGAAGGTGGCGGACCCCATGACTAAAGGTCTATCTCAGTAGAAACATAAATATCATGTGAGAGCTAGCGGGTTAAAGGTTGTTAGCAGTTGGCTCTAGTCCAAGTGGGAGTCTGTTGGAGTTGGTGGCCTAGAACCAACTACTTTGTACTTTATTCATTAATAAATATCTTATCACATTTTGATTGTTCTTCTGCGTGACAATACATGTGATAATGTCCTAAGGATGGTTGTTGCATTAAAGGGTCATAGTAGACCCCTGCTGTGATGAGAACCCGGAAGTGTCATAACACTGTTCTTGAATATATGTTCTATGGTCGGATGATGTTATTTGAGGGACACAAATAATACAAGCCATTAGGAGTGAGGGCTCATAAAACATTGAGGCATCTTTTCATGGTGTGCGCCCTTGGTAATATTTAAGAGAATATTATGAGAACAAGACCCGCCAGCAGGAAATCCACATTTCATAGTGTCATTGGATGTTTATATCTGTGGACGTGTGTATTGGTCTTTAGAATTTAAGATTATTATTAATGGGTATTATAACTCGTGCACTTAGATGTATTGATGAAAACTGTAACGACACACTATTCGCAATGAGGTAGGATATGTTGGGTGCATCATGAGTAATATTGCATTAATAGATAATGCGAGAAAGGATTTATCCCTTCTGTTCCATAACGAAAGTAGATATCTCGGGCCCTTTGATGGAATTGATATAGACTAAATAAATCAATGGCCATGGTAAAGAATGGACGAGTTCAATTCTGAAAAGTCAAAGAAAGAATAATCGAACACATGGGTAGATGACACTCGCATGCAGCCCATTTGATTCGAGATATAGAGACAAAGAGATTACATTACACGGTAAGCATTCATAGGTGGTGACATGTCATTGCGGCGTTAACTTCTTTCTCTGTGGGTGTCTTGGCGTGTTGCTAGACGCTGACCTTGGATTTTAGGTAGACTCTGTCTAATGCCACTGAGAAAGAGGCACAGAGAGCCACACACTAAGTGTGTCCAAGTATCTCAGTTAAATATTAATTTAACAAGTTGAATAAATATTATTTTCGATTGTGGTTTAGTAATTATTCAAGGATGTCTGATCGCATTTATTTCGACACTAGTTATTCGAGAGAATATATTGTGGACGAAATAATATATTTATTAGCGAGTAATGCAGTGATATTTATTTGAGAAATAAATAGCAATTATTCAAGGTCTAATAAATATGGTGGAGGAAATAAATAAAATGGAAAAACAAAAATACACGTCGTGTATATTAATATACACACCGTGTAATTTTTCTAGGGATTTGTGAGAAATAATATTATTTATTTAATTAAATAATATTAGGTGTAATTCGCTGGGCGCATGTCAAGTAATAATAATAGTCAACTGTTATTATTAGACATGGGGTCTTACTATGAATTAAATGAAATGAATAAATGATTTTGGGTAATTAATTCGTTTTTATTATTCTAAATAATTAAAATCTCAATTATATAATTCTCACTAGCCTAACAATTTTTGGGGGTTGTGCACAGTGGATCTAGAGAAATCTCTCAAGCCAATAGATAATTCTTTTCTTCCAAAGAACGCTCTCAAGGTACGAGAGAGATCCTCCTCCACCGAATCAAGGAGGGCGCTTTGCAAGCGGCTCTTAAGGCGATCGAAGGCGGACGTCGCAGGCGAAGGCTCTTCCGCGCTAGCACCCGAAAATCCCTTCGGCGACGTCCAGAGATACGTGGAGCACGTGTGGATCACCGCTAGAGAAATCATACACTTGGATTCTACGACGCAACGACGGATCACATCAGATCGTGACCGGAAACATCAACGGAGAGAGAATTTCATCAAGGTAACTTTTGTCTTTTAATTAAATTAATTATAACCAACATATGATGATCATCTCCATGGTTTTGAGACTCCCTTCATTTCTTTCATTCATCGTTTTATCCCGAAGATCCGGCGTTTTATTATCGTGACGAATCTTGGATTGATTGTTGTTAACGAAAAAAATTAAAATTGGGTACACCAACCAACGCGCTTTCACTGCGCTCAGAACCAATACTTTTTCGGTCCTCATGTGTGTATTGTCATTAAATGTATTGAATATTCATCTAAAATGGTGCAGTATTTATGTATGTATTGTTTAGGTCACCTCAAAGACACTATGCATTGAGGGAGTATATCATAATTTGTGGGTGCAGTGACAACCATGGATGGTCTGTTGATCTACTTCAGAGAGGAGAGTGAAGTTGAGAAAACCAATTAGTGTGATACCAATTCGAAGATTGTGAGATGCAGTATAAAGATCCTTTCACTTGCGTAGTATAGTGGAGGCTTTGTTCACATGTTTAATATCGTGAACCTCTCACCTATGTAATATGGTGAGGGATTGAGTTAAGATAACAACATCTCACTTTCATTGTAATTGATAATAAAATTGTAGTAAAAAATACGTGACTCGGATAATAACGAGCACAACAAGGAGTAGGTTCCTACATCGGGGTCGAACCTTGTAAAAATATTATGTGCTTTAGCTTTATGATTTACTTGCTTGCATGTGATATGTGTGGGTTGGGTGAACAAAATAATATATTGTTGAGTCTTAACCGACCAAAGGGGTTCAAAAGACCGGAGGGGGTTTAAGTATTAAAAGAAGATTTGGAATTTGGTAAAAATTAAACCACATTTGATTTACCCCCTCTCGCGTGTGTTTGCACTGGTCCGTCAGGACTTGCACTTGCAAATAATATTAGGTTTTATTATAACAAATTTGATGAAAGGTAGTCTTCTTCGCCTATTCACAATATTTTAAATGGTATAGATGATTGCTTATTCTAAAATTTAGAATCAACATTGGTTGGGTATGCCGGTGTTGGATATTTATATGATTCTCATAAAGCTAGATCTCAAACTGAATATTTGTTCATGTATAGTAGAATTGCCATTTCACGACACATTAAAAAAACGTTTTTTGCAACTTTCTTCGATCATGTTGAAATGATCGTGATTCATGAAGTAAACTGAGTATGTGTCTAGTTGAGGTCATTTATTCATCATGTTAGAGGTAATTGTGGGTTAGACGTAAGTAATGATAGCCCGCTGTATTATATGAGGATAATGTTGTTTGTATAGCGCAACTGAAGGGTGAATATATAAAAGGTGATATAATATAATATATCTCATCATTTTTTTTCACTCACGAACTTCAAAAGAATGGTCTGATTGACATCCAAAAAATAAGGTGTTGTGGTAGTCTTGAAGAGGGCATTACCAACTCCAACCTTTTAAGAAAATGTTTTATAAAATTAAGATGTGAATACTATAATGTTTATCATGGTTTTATAAGGGGGTTAAGAATGTTGCACTCTTCTCCCTTCATCGGATTTTTCCCACTAAGTTCATCTGATACGATTTTTAGTAAGCCAACACGATATGAAAGTCAATTATGGTCTCACTTGTTATTTCTCACATAGTTTTTTTGAAGTGAAAATTATTTAAGATTCACAAACCCTTTACCGGACCAACTTTTCATACTTTTGAAATTATTGAATTAGACACGGGAGATAAAGTTTGATCTTACCCATTAATTAAAGCATCGTTTACTCTATATACACATGAAATATATATATTTTTTGCTCTATGCTTTCTCCCTACCGCTTCTCCATTTATTTATATGATTTTCGTTCGTCTAGGCCATCCCAACCATTCAACGCATGTTTCATAAACGGTTATACATTTGCGGTTTTGAAATTTATTACGGTTTCAATCACCATTTGATCAGATTAACAACACAACCAATACTCATTTAAAATCCACAGCTCGAGCGAATGCGTTTCTCATTTGATTTCTGCCCAAATCAAAAGTGCCAAACTAGCCCGTAGCTCGCCACTGTTTCGTTGTTCTGCTGTTGTTCGAGGGCCCATCCTGCGCTCTCTGCGAACGATAAGTGCTAGCTTCTCTCTTCGAGGTATGGCGGTCTGGGGATTTATTAGACGTTTTAATGTCCTTTGCTGCAAGGGGAGTAGAATCAAAGCATACCCATCATATTACATCCAGTGGCGAGCCTCATCAGGCTCCAGCAGCGCACTCGACAATGATGGTGGAGTTATCCCGGTCGTGATCATCGGCGCAGGACCCGTGGGTCTCGTGCTCTCTGTACTCCTCACCAAATTAGGTATTTTAATTATTCATTTTCACAACTTGATACAAACTATTTTTTGGTCTGATTTCCGAGGGACTTGAGAGGGCAGATTAAAGCAATTTTTTTGTTCTTCCTTACCCAGTTTCTTAATTCGCGTTGCTTATATTATTCGGTTCTTTGACTGTCATTGTCCATTATCTCACAATGTAGGCATGTGTATTGGGGCTGTTACGTGCTCTCACAACTATATAGCGACTGTTCCATGTTGTAACTGTTCCATAGCTTGGAATTCCAAAATTTGATCAATTTGCACTGGTAGCTGACTCGCCTGTTTACATTCAGGCATCATTTGGTACATTCATGTAAAGTAATTATAGTGTGAAGTGATCATTGATAACGTGAATTAGTATTGCAGTGTTTGTTATGCTCTGTAAAACTCTATTCAAATTACAAGAAAAGTAATAAAGCAATGTTTGATACACATTCACTATACTTGTAATGTTATTTAAAATTTCAAAAACATCTTTAAATATAAATGTTAAATTAATATAAATAAATAAATCAAAAATATAATTATTATAGGAGAGCGAGGGAGGGAGAGAGGGGCTTGAAGGATATTTTGGGTATGTTATAATCAAATCGCGCTTCAATCTTACTTTCCAATGGGGAGTGACTGCAATCTGATTGCAAGACTTGACTGCAATCGCTTTACAGTTGTAATGTTATTTCGCAAATGCAATTGCCATTATCAAACATTGTTTAAGTGATGAAAAGCTATTAAGTTACGCTACAAAGTGGTTAAAATCATAATATCAAGCGATCTCTTTGGTAAAAGAACAAATTACATTCCAGGCATGAATTAGCATCGCCAGTCAGCATAAAACAGGCATGTGTTGTAGCCCTACAGCCCATATGAATCACAATGCACATGCATGCACAAAACACACATCTTCTTTAATGTAGTTTATTTTTCTCACGAAGTTTGAATTTTTGCTTTAATTCCACTTTGGCTTTATTTTGGTAGGTGTCAACTGTGTTGTTTTGGAGAAAAATCCAAAGTTTTCCAAACACCCGCAGGCTCATTTTCTCAACAATCGTACCATGGAGGTGGCATTTCTCATATTGAAAATGCATTTTAGATGGGATTCAAGCATCATTTTAAATTTTAAATGCATCCTTCCTTTCTTGATGTAGAGTTATTGTTAGGTTTTCCGCAAATTGAATGGATTAGCTGAAGATATCCAGAGATCTCAACCACCTGTAGATATCTGGAGAAGGTTTATTTACTGCACATCTCTCTCTGGAGACATTCTTGGATCTGTTGATCATATGAAACCTCAAGGTTTGCTTCATGTTTATAACCTGTTTGTATGCTGCTCATAAGGCAGGAAAAGCAATGTTAATTTGCTTCTTCCTTTTTAGACCATGGAGACCAATCAGTCATACATTTATATCTTTGCTTGCGTGCACGTGTGTGCGTGCATGCGTGCGTGAATGCATACATCTCATGAAATTTATAATTTTGAACATGTTTTTATCTATCCATGAATTTCATCTGAAATTCTACATGTAATATTTCCGAATTTGCTTAGGATCCGTTTGGAAACACTCATTAAAAATTGTTCATATCACCTATCACTTATGATAAGCAGTTTGAAAAAAATAAATATTGTTTGTTATGTTTATGAAAAAACAATCACACTTAAATTCTTGAAGAAAACCACTTAAAATAAGTGTTAGAAAAACACTTTTCCAGTAAGCAATCTAGACACACTTATACAAAAGTACTTATCGTAAGTGATAAGTGTTATAAGCAGTTTTTAACAAGTGTTGTCAAATGGACCCTCAACAGTTTATATAAAATAAACATTCAACTATTGTTTTTAATGTGAATCTCCAGATTTCAAGAAACTCGTCAGTCCCATCTCTGTGGCACACTTCTCACAATACAAATTGACAAACTTACTGCTCAAGCAGCTTGAACAGCTCAACTTCCATGTCCTCACTTCCGATGAACAGGAAGAGCACGGTCATGGGCCTTGTAAAGTAGGGGAGATTTTAATGGGCCATGAATGTGTATCCATCGATGCCAGTGGTTCTCATGTTACTGTGACTGAATCCTTTCTCAAGAGAGGGAAGCGTATCAATAGAGATATTCAATGTAAATATCTTGTTGGTGCTGATGGTGCTGGAAGCACTGTGAGAAAGCTTGCAGGAATAGGCATGAGTGGCGAGAAGGACTTACAGAAGCTTGTTAGTGTCCATTTTTTGAGCCTAGAGCTTGGGAAGTACTTGCTCAATAAGAGACCTGGTATGCTGTTTTTCATCTTCAATTCAGCAGCTATAGGGGTTCTTGTTGCTCACGACCTCCAACATGGGGAATTTGTATTGCAGGTAATGTCACCTTTAGACTCCTTTTGACAACACTAATTGAAAAACCACTTATAACACTTGCACTTATGATAAGCGCTTTTGTATAAGTGTTTCCAAATTGAGCCTCTGTTTGAAAACAGCTTATTGAAAACTGCTTATAGCACTCACCATTTGTAATAAGTGCTCTTGTATAGGCGTTTCTAGATTGATTATCTAAAGTGTCCAGGAATAGATATGGATGCAACACTGAGAAGGTGAAGTTGGATCAGTGTTGACCAATTCCTCATTCAATCAAACATCTGTTCACTGGTTAGAGTAAATAGATCGACTCTTTTAAATTATCACCATCACTTGTATGCAATAAAGGTAAATAAACACAATTAGCACACAAGATTTACAAGTTTCGTTCCCAGTGTAGGTGACTGCATCCTTGCTGCGACTGATATCATTGATGTCACAGATTTATCCACTAATATCATAAAGCAAATTACAAATGCCATCCTTGACTGAGTACAATGGCATCCCACCAGATTAATAAACCTCTCAATACAAAAATGCTGACCACAGTATGAAGAAAATCAACAATAAAGCTCAGGATGTTCCTTGCATCAACAAAATGATCTTCCTTTGAATGTTATGTGAAGCGAGTCCAGCAAAATCTTTTCAAGAGTGCAACAAGTTATTGGTAACATTTTTTCTCTTTGCAGATAAACTCAAACTCTCAAATCTTCAGTATTCATCAATGAATGTCCACAGGAGCGTAATAATTTTTCTCTTTTTTATTTGAGACGACCAGTCAAAAGATTCGGATCCAAAAATCTCAGAATAAATTGATCTTCTCCATTATTAATTCCTCCGGAGTTTTTGCCCATTTAATTCAAACCAGCAATATCTTTGACTATATTTTCAAAGTTAATTAATGTTTAATCTTCCATGAATCTCTACAAACTTCTGTTTCCATGTTCTTCAAATCAGCTTTCAAAATTAAACACAAGATTTCAAATACCTTGCTCATTATTTTTTGTTAGGTAGATTATTTTCTGTTGGTAGCATGTTTTTCTTCACGCCACCTCTGGTAGAAATATAAGCTCTGTTGGTAGTAATAGTTGCAGTCAGTGGAAACTTCAGTTCTACCATACACATCTCAAACATATCAATTTTTTCTGCTGCTTCCACCTCCAAACTTCTGTAAATTTTCAGACTTCCATTAAAACTCTTTACCCTCATCAAAACACCTCCGAATCATCAACGTCTCTTCATTTTCTCAGCACGATAAAATCAACAACTTATTTAAATGATCTACTTGGAGAATATTGTAAATGTTCTGTGCTTCATTGCATATGTTTTTGTGCTTCAACATAATGTTGTATGGATTGCCTCATTCTACGCAACTTCCTTCCGAGAATATTGCATATGTTTTGTGCTTCATTGCATATGTTTTGTGCTTCAACATAATGTTGTATGTATTGCCTCATTCTATGCCACTTCCTTCCAACTGTTTGATGCTTCTTCCATGTGAATGTTTTGAGTTGCAACAAATGTTTTATTTCAATCTATCTCTATCACATGTTCTGAGCTGCAACAAATGAAATATTTCGACAATGTAAATGATCTATGTATTGGTAAATGTTTTGTGCCAAGTTAAATGTTTTGAGCTATTCAAACCTTTCGAACTTCTTCAAAATCCTTTCATACACGATCCTTACCTTTTCCTTTGCTCACAATACATACCACAGCAAACGTTCTTTGCTTCATAATAAATGTTCTGTGCAATGGAGTAAATGTTCTGTGGTCTAGAGTAAACGTTCCGTGGTCTAGAGTAAATGTTCCGTGGTTTTAATCTTATTTTCCATGCTTTCTTTTGAAAGATCTTCAACTCAATATATGATCCACAACACTTAACATTTGTTCTGAACATTCCAACAACAAGTTCTAAACACAATAGCCAACACTCTACACTGAACATGTGTTCTGTAGATTTTTAGCCGATGTTCTATGCACATAAAACTTCTTCCAAGCATTTTTTTAAACTCAGTACACTATCAGTCAACAAACCTTCACCTGCTTCAAATGATTTTTCATTTCTCATATGTTCTGTGGTTTTCATTCATCTCACAAAACATGTTTTGTGCCATACTCAACCAACTTCAATTTATTTTGAATAAATCAATTTCCATAAACAAAATGTTATTGACAACAAATGCAATATTCATCATTCTATGAGCATTTCATGGCATTTATTTAAGTGATTTTCTTCAGGTATTTAACTGTAAGCGATTTTTCCTAAACAGAACAAATTTCACTTCTTTTTTCAAATCGCTTATCATAAGTGATAAGTGTTGTAATCACTTTTCGGAGTGCTTTCAGACGCAACATTATTGGAGAACCATTTTTCTGCCACTTATTTTTGTGTGTTTTTTTTTCTGGAATTTAAGTGTTTTTTTTTCAAAAACAAAACAAATACTACTTATTTTTTCAAACTACTTATCATAAGTGACAATTGATATAAACAGTTTTCAATAAGTGCTATCCAACGTGGCCTTTGAGTATTTTTAGATGCCATCTTTAATGTTTTAAAATCTCAGTCATTCGCCATGTTCATTAAACTTCATCGTATCTTGTTTCCTTGCAGGTTCCTTTTTATCCCCCTCAGCAAAGCCTAGAGGATTTTACCTTCAATGCAAGTCTCAATTCCTTAAAATATTTGGTCCTCTCTTTTTTTAATTATGCCTTTTCCCTCTAGCATTTTCAGTTTGTTCAGATATATATGATGGGCTGCATGGCTTGTTTGGATTGCAAGTATATGAATGTTGTTAGAGTAATTATGTATCTAAGATGTGAGTGTGTCTAGATTATTTATATTTGATTAGCTCTATCATATTCTATCCTATCCCTACATCCCTCTACTTTGAATTTTGCATCTCTCATCTATTTTAAGTTTTGTATCTCTTTATTTTTCTCTATAAATAAAAAGTTCTAACCTCATTCAAGAGGTACGACTACGACTTGTGCATTTCAAGTATTTTGGATTTCAACATGGTATCAGAATCCGTGAAAACCCTAAAATGGTCTCTCTACCCCCACTCTCTTCTCCACTCCAGTCATTGCCCCTGCTCTGACATCCGTAGTTGCTGCAAGGGGAAGCATGGGGCCAAAGTTCCTGACTAGTCTTAAGCGTCGAGAGTAAATCCGGCTACGATCCATCTCTCCTGTCATAGAATACATTCCCAACTGATCAAGCTGATCTTTAAGCTTGGGATGTAGATGAGGAGATTTGATCGACTATGTTCCACTTGGGCTGAATATTAACGAAGGATTTAAAAAAAAAGGAAAATTGCCCTAAGCCCCAACACCCAGTGCCCCTGACGCCCGCACTTCAGTGGTTGCTGCACGACCTCTAGGTCCTTGTGTGACCCTTCTGGTGTGCTCTCTAAGCAGCACATCTGGCCCCTCTGCCAAGAGGCGCTTCCACCTAAATTTTCGCTCACCCAGGACTTCTATTGTGTGCTTTAAGACCATGTTTCAGGGCCTCTCTTGCTGTCGTGGCTTTGCACCTTCCGCGCCGCTCGCCCTTATGATGATCTCCAAGATTGCTTCCGGTAATTTTTCTTTGCTGCCTGACAGTTTTCTTGACAAATTTCTCTCTTTTTGCGACTTCCATATGTAACTCATCTTTATTTAGTAAAGATTTGCTCTCAGTTGCTCATCGTCTTGCCACTATGGCCACCGTTTCATCTTCAATGCCTGTCATGACACAATGTCTGATGTCCGAGATGATCACGACATCCATGTGACTCGTAGAGGAGCGTCATGAATCCTCCAACTTTATCATGTGGCAGAAGGCGATGACCCTCTCCTTGAAAGGGATGAAACAATATTCCTTACTGGTTAGTCCTCTTTTGGATCTAAAGGATCTTCATTCGTTACGTGGGTGCAACAAAATAACCAGATTTTTGCACTTAACCTCAATTTCATGGATCATCTGTCAAACACATTGCAAAAAATGCGAGTATTGTCAAGGAGTTCAAGACTCCTTGCTCACAGGGTTCATTTATGATTCCACCTTATTACAGTGAGTGGAAGACAATAGTGGACATGATCTATGATCTCAGACTTGTTCCTCAGATTCCTGATGAGATGTTGACTCAACGTGACCATCTTTTCCTGTTTTTTCTTCTATAGGGGCTGAGTCTGGAGTTTGTCAATACCATGTCCAAGTTTCTCTCTTGCCCCACTCTAATGCATCCTTCTTTGGTGTATAGTTGCCTTATTGGGCCCAACTTTTCAATCAGCCCCATTGTTTCAATTGACTTTTCATATCGCAATGCCATTACATCCCATGAGCTACCGTGGAGGATGTTATTGTTAGCGAAGCACCTATTCTTTATGTTAGAGGTTAAGTTTAGTCAAGTCTCACATCAGATTTAAGGTATTATGTTATCTTTATTATTCATTATAAATAAACACAAAGGCTTCTCTTAGTGAGACATCTTGGGTATTAGGTTAATCGCTCCTCCATTTTAACATGGTATCAAAGGAGCTTAACCAAACTCTCCCGTCTATCCTCTCTCTCCCCGCCTAGATTTTTCTCAAGGATTTCCCCCATGTGGGGCGGCGACTCCCAGCAGGATCATTTTAGTCGGCCGCCCCCTCCGTCGATACCTCCCTGTGTGATGACCTGCCAGCGACCGCCTCTCGATCGTGGCTTTCTCCTCGACTTCCAAGAGGCTGTCGCCCCTGAGATGGATGATGACGAGCGGTCGGCGGTATGCCAGGCGCATCGTTGACAGCCTTGTTGCTGGTGAAGGAAGTGCCACCGGTGTTGGGATCAGAAAAGCAACAAAGGTTCTCGAAGATTGCCGCGCGAAGAACCCTGTAGCCGACATCGTCGTCCTGTCTGGATCTCTGGCCGCCGAGGGGCCGCTCTGTGTGACACCCAACTGCAGCCGTTCATCTCCCATTGTGTTCTCCACGTGGTTCGACAACTTCGAGATTCCCGTCCATGCCGCTCGTTTGACGGAAAGCGGCGCCACGGTGGTGGTTGGCGAGGTCATCGCCAAATGCGTCGGCGGCTTGCTGGGTGTCGTGGCGGGGTGGACGTTCGGGTAGTGATCGGGTTCGAGCCTAGTTCGGATCCTGTCGAGATACCCGCCGTTTACTCCTGCACAGCCGCACCCCCCTTTCTCGACGACCCCCTTACGCACCGCCCTCCCCTTTCCCGCTAGCCCCTGTGCGCCACCCCTCGAGCAGGCCCTCCCGTGTGCCATCCCTTTCACACCGCTGTGCGACTCCTCCTTTACGCGCCGCCCCTCCTTGCGGGCCGACCTTTAGCGCGACGACCCTCCGGTGCGACTGCCCCTTCCGCGTCGCCTCTTCGGGTGCGTCTCTCGCCGCTGCCGCACGCACAACCTGCTGCAAAATGCATTCTTTGCCTTTATTAGGTTCTTCGCTGCTCCCTGCTGGTTCTCAGACTTTTGGTGTCAACCAGAATCATTTAGAGTTCGCAAAGTCGGACGCCGTTTCACCTTGGCAATTTAGGGTCCGCAAAGTCAGACGTCGTTTCACCTCGGTAATTTGGGTCTGCTAGTCGGGTGTCGTTTCACCCAGCCGTTTGTTGGTCGCCGTTTCATCTGGCATCTTCAAGCAAGGTTCGTCCCCAGCATGAGAGCATGAGAGTTCTACGATGGTCATATTTTCTTTTGCAGCCATGAGCGGGAGCGACATAGGTGGAGCAAAATCAATGGGCAATTCATACGGGGATGCTATTCTTTTTAGTCTTTTTTTATGTATTCAAGGTGGACATGTCCGGCTTGAGAGGGAGTATTAGGAGTGTATGGATGTTTCTTTTTTGTTTTCTTATGTATCTAAGCTAGGTACACATAGCTTGAGGGGGAGTGTTAGAGGTTAAATTAAGTCTCACATCGGACTTGAGGTATTATGTTATCTTTATTATTCATTATAAATAAACTCCAAGACCTCCCTTAGCGAGACATATTGTGTCACATCCATACTTCTTTTAAAGGTATTTTTCATTTAATTTCCATTCTTGCTTTGTTGTGGGGGTTTCCCATACATTTTTGGAGAAAATAGCGAGTTTTCATGATTTGGGTCAAACCGTGAGCTCATTTCTAGATTTAAAAACCAATTTTGTCTGTTTTATAACTCTTTCATTTTTCAACTTTTTGCACCCATTCCACTTCCAAAATGGCCTCTCCTAACCTATTAACGCCACCATATCAATTTGACCCCTTTAGGAATCCATAATCATGGTGGATTTGAGTTTTTATTTAAGGCATTGGGCCAGCCCGTAAGCCCATTTCCAGTTTTTATTTATTTTTTGTTTATTTAATATCTTATTCATTTTTTACTCTTTTGGTGATTCCACCTCTCACTCGAAGCCAACAGCCCTAGGCGCGCCCCCATATTCGCGTCTCCTTCTTTGGAGCTCATTTCCATCGCGGATTAGGGCGAAACTTCTCAAACTTTATCAAATCGTCCAGATTTGAAGAGGTAATTTGTTTATTTCTTAACTCCTTCAATTTTTACTTTTTTTCCTCCATTTCAGTTCTCACTTGACCTACTCAGCCTTATTCGAACCTCACTTTCATTTTTGTCTGTTTGGAAATCCAACTACTGGTGTATTTGGGGCGTTTTACTCATGATATCTCAAGTAAGTGGGTTTCCTCTCATGTTCCTCTCATTTGCTTAGGGTTTCTTCCACTTTTCTTGAGGTTATAAAATGTCCAGCAGCTAGGGTTCGTACCTAGGGTTTAACCTGTTGCGGAATCGTCGGGAGTCGCAACGACAGAAATGAGAAACGAAAAGAAAAAATGCAGAAGAAAGGAAAGCAACAAGAACACAACGATTTACGTGGTTCGGGAATAATCCCTACGTCCACGGAGAGACAGAACTTCACTAATTCGGGAGCACAAATTACAGAGTTTTTCAGTAGTAACCCTAGCCTGAAAATGAGCTATAAAATGGAGAAGACGATCCACTATTTGCACAGGATGTCCGCGTCGCTACAGTGAAAGGCAACCGACTTTGTCAAAAGTGCTACAGTACAGTTGACTCCGAAATCCGCACTGCTACAGTGCCTGTCGGTGTTGGTCGATCAGCTCTGCTACAGTGTCAGAGATGCAACAGTTTCCGAAAAATTGGGCCGGGGGCCTTCGGCCCCCGGACCCCAGAGCAGGGGCGCATTGCCCCTTGCAACCCCCAATGAACTCACTGCGGAGCTCGACCCGCGATAGTTGCGGGCCACAAACATTCGGCCCAACCGGACCGGGCTACACCAATCCAATATAAACCGTGAGTCTTTTGGGTGAAATCTTGTGGTTAGGGATCGATTTCACTTCCTTGTGGTGCGGCGGTGATGCGGTTGATGTTTCGCACCAAGATTTGAAGTTTTGGCACAAATGGTAGGTGATTCCATGTGTAAGCAATTATTGATGAGTTAGCTTGCTTGATTTACTAATTTAGCATGTTCCTAATATGTTGTGTGTGGTGCGAAAACCATTTTTTTGTAGCATTAGTTAAGCATTTAGTATTAAAGTTGCATTTTGCTTGAAGTTGTGTA
The DNA here is from genome assembly GCA_963277665.1 of Viscum album. Taxonomy (NCBI): domain Eukaryota; kingdom Viridiplantae; phylum Streptophyta; class Magnoliopsida; order Santalales; family Viscaceae; genus Viscum; species Viscum album. The sequence continues at coordinate 251,750,793 of OY728160.1, read as the reverse complement.
TTTTTCAAATGTAACACATGTGATATCTTTTGTGGTTGTTTTATAAAATATGAAAGTGATTTATTAGTTGTTGAAAGGGGCTGCCAATTCTGGTTAGGTAACGATTTAGTGTGATTTTGGTCTCAAGAGGGGGTTTTTGAATGAGTTTTATGTGCAAAACCTTGTTATACTTCTTGAAAGCGTTTTATGAAAATTGCAAATGGGTTATTGAGTTACACAAAGTGTGCAAAGGAAGTTTATGTACTGTTTGGGTGGGTGTATGTTTTTAAAATGGTCCACTTTGTTGTGAAAGGGCTGTTATGTGATGTTTACCATCTTGGAAACGTTTTATAAAATTGCTTAAAGGATTTATCGAATTGTGAAAGAGATATGAAACATGTTGCGGGCTGTTTTGGTGAGTGTGTTCACTTAAGATAGGTTTTTGAAAGGTAAAATGGTGATTTAAGATGCCAAACATTTTTAGAGTGTTTTATAAATTGCTGAAAGGTTTTATCAAATTGCAAGAAAGGTGCGAAACACGTTTGTGGGCTGTTTTGTGTGAGTATGATGTGAAAAATGAATTTTGTTTGTGAAAGGAGTTTTATGCGACATGTATGTGGGCTGTTTGGTGTGCGTGTGACTTGGAAGTGGTATTTGCATATCCAAATTGTATTTCATGGCTTGTGGAACTTGTTTGAGCACAAGAGTGAAAACCCGGGTATTTAGGTGGGTGGACGTGTACTAGTATGCTAGTGGATCCCGTGGGGTTTGGCCCCAGTTTCACGTAGCAAGTTTGACGATGACAACACTAACTAAACTATGATGATGATTATGATGATTATGATGATGATTATGATGATGATGTTGGGGGACCACTAGGTTATGGGTATGATCCCTAATAGTGGCTCGTGTGCACGAGAACGAATATTGTGACGGTTACTTTCACCGAGATACGAGGTACCAGAGACCCACAACGAGCTAGTGCTTAGGGGTTGTTTCCCGTTGCTTGTGCTCATTAGATGCTTTATGCTTACCGTCGACATACGGTATGTTTGGCTGGAAAATTCAGTAGCTTTGACATTCTATTAGAATTTTAAAAGTGTTGATTCTTTAAAGTAGCCCACTTGAAAATTGTTTTTATTTAAAGTTGCATCTTTTTAAAATTCTTAATAGCATCTCATGTTTATGAAAACTTGCAAGTTTTTTGTCTTTGAATGTTTATCACATGGAATCCTTTAGTGGTGACATCCTATTGGGCTTTGGGTCACACCCTACTTACACCTTTGGGTGTAAGTAGACTTGGTTATTTTTGTCGCAGGTTTGGGTACAGCTTTTTGTGCCAATGGTTCGGATTTTTAGCGGTTTTTCGTGTTGTGGAGATGGCTTGAGGGCGGTGCCTCTTGCCATGAGGAGGTTCTTGGGCTGTTATTTTGGGTTTCTTCATTTGTTATAGTCTTTGAGAATTATTTTAAATCCAGATTTGTTATATTGGATTTGTTTGTTGTTTTATGTTTATAAACTCAGGTAAATCGTTCCCAAATTCCATTTTGTGATACCCGGGCACTTGTGCCAGCTTGTGGGGACCGGGAACGCTCTTCGGGTCTTGCCACGGACCGGGTCGGGTGCCGGTTTTGAAGGCGACCTGGTTCGTGACATATTGGGTATTAGGTTAATCGCTCCTCCATTTTAACACTTTGACAAGTATTCTGGAAGGGGGAGCCAGTTGTCCTTGGGGGTTTCAACTAAGGTCGGTTTTCTATTCCACACATCAGTTCTGGCGCTGCATTTGGTGGCTCTAATTCACGTGCTGCGTTGGGTAGCTCTAATTCATGCGCTCAATATCTACTTCATACAGTACTGTCAAGTCGTGTTTCTACTCAACCTAGCTGCTCTATATTGCTGCACCTTGACTTCTACTTAGATGTGTGGTGCTACCTCAGTTTGTGGAAGTTTCATTTTCTGTTATTGGGAAAACATTTGGTTAGGAGGTTGTTATGGGAAGCCGTTATATATATGGCTCTCGTAAAGGGGGGCAATTTTTCAATGTTTCCAAAGCGAGACAACGACATCAACCCAGGCTCCCGAGATAGGTCTGAGTGATTTTCTTTCTTCTTCTACTTTTTCTTCTACATTCTATACTATATTTCGTAATTCTGATTTTCTTTTGAATAAAGCTCGTCACAATCATTGTTCCTTACTCTAGCACCTATCAGTTATGGTGCAACAGTCGTGGTAGTCCTCATGCAGTGTACAGATTGTAGGAAGCTAGGTCACACAATTGATGCCTGTTGGCAGATTCATGGCTATCCCAATCATCCTCAATCTCTTGGCCGCTCTCATTCTTTTCAAACTGCAATTGCTTGATGGGTTTCTAACGATCAAATAACATTTATTCTAGCAGCGGAAGACATCAAAGAAACCCAAAACCCAAGATCTCCATGCTATGGAATCGAAACCATAAGTGATATAAAATGAAGAACAAATTTGTACCTTTCACTGGTGTTGGCCGAATCCCCTGTCTTCAAACACGAGTTTGATTGAAATACTGAGAAATAACCAACGAGATCCTTTCTCCTTGATGTATCCATGGGCTAACAAATCACTCAATGCTTGGGTGAGATTCTCCTTACAACCATGATATGCTTGTATCGTGGGTGGCAAAGTGTAATGGTCCGTGCCTTCCCGGTTCGTTACTTTGCCGGTTTTGGTGGTTGGAGGCGCTCGAAGGCGGTTTTGGGAGTTTTTAGTGGAGGCTGAGCTGTAGCCATAGTAGTCAATCTCGGATCGCGGTGCGACGCGACGGGGTCCTATAACGGGATAATGGCGACGCGGATCGCGTTGCGGCCGCTTTTTTATCCAATTGCGGATCAATTAATATAATTTAAATTATAAAATTCAACACATTTATATGTTGAAAAATTAAAATATGATAAATAAAATATAAAACATAATAAAAATAAAATAAAAACAAAAAATATGATAAAGTATAAAACATAATAAAAATAGCAAAAGAAAAAAATTAAAAGTCCAGCGGAATGGAAATTAACCAAAAACGCATAAAAAAAAATAAAAATAAAAATAAAAATCTGGAGTCATGGTATCGCCGTAGGGGTCGGCGTAGTTGTCGGCGTCGAGGGGTTGGCGGCGGCTGCATCCCAGGCTAGAGTTGACGGGAGCGGTGGTGGCGTTGTAGGCGAGGGTGGCGACAACGTCGCATGAAAGAGGCGGCGTGGAAGGTGGTGGCATCGCAGGCGGGTGGCGGCAGCGACGTCGCAGGAGGGGGGCGGTAGCAGCGTCACAGGCAGGGGGCGACAACGACGTCGCAGTCGGGGGAAAAAAATAGGCGTTTGGTTAGAGTCAAAACAGGACGCGGCCGCTCCCACCGGGATTGCGGTGGACGCGGCACGATCGCGTTCCGGCTGCGATCCACCCACCAGAAGCAGAGGGCTGCCGCTCTGCACCGCGACGCCGAGATCGCGGCCGAGACACCGCTATTTGGCAACTATAGCTGTAGCAGAGTTGTTGTAGGAAATACACGCCGTGTGAATGTATTACACGATGTATAATGGTGGTTCACAACTTGTGTAGCCGGGTGGTTCACGACTTGTACGTGACTAAGGGGTAGTCCGTGAAAAGGGTACATGTTGTGTAAGTGGGATTCTGATAAAGGCCCAGACCATCTAGCCGACTAGGTAGTCTACTCCAGGCAAAGGAAACCCAGGGCAGCAGGTGAGGGCGCAAGGGGCCCACGTGATGCTGAGCTGGAGCAGGCGGTTAGAGAGGGAGGAAGCGGGCCACAGGGAGCTGAGGTGGAGCGGTTAGGGGAGGAGGTACGCAGGGGTACTTCAGAAAATTAGCAGGGAGAGGCGGTTAGAGGAGGGGAATCTTTTTGGTTAATAAAAGGAGGGGCCACTTCTGACAACATCACCTTTTTTCTCTCTTTCAGTTAGCTCAGCAGGGGCTTGGGCGGGAATTCCCTGGGGAAAAGGATTCCTGTTGTACTTCTCTGTTTCTCCTCTGTTTAGTTTTGTAATTGGCACTTTAAAAAATCAGAGCCTCTATTGTCACTGTAAGGGGTGGTCCGTATCAACTTGGTCCGGCCTGCCGTTCTTCTCCACCAATTGCACAACTACTGTTGTCTTTTTCCATGTAAACGCACCAGCAATCTCGCCTGGACATTGTTGAACAACGCTTGGAATCGGTAACAGAGCAATTTAATTCTTTATCTGCTTCTGTTAACAATATCTCTATGGGTCAAGAGGAATGCCGCTCTTATCTTACTTCTATTCTACGCCGACTCGATAAACATCCGGTTCCGGACGCCGCTCCCTCGGCTCAGCCCACCACCGATTCGGCTATAACTTTGGCGCCAACAGTTGGTTCTCCTCCTCTCGACCCTCAGTTTCCGCCAACGCCTGGGGACCCGCTGTTACCCACCACTGGGGTGTCCACACCTCGCCACCTTGATCTCCCTCTGTTTGACGGTGGCGATCCTCGGGGCTGGCTATCTCGTGTTGAATTATATTTTCGGGTCCATCATACACCAGAACACATGAAGATCCAGCTGACTCAGTTGAGTATGGAAGGCGTGCAATTCATTGGTTCTCTATTTTAATTGAAGTTCATCCTCAACTCTCTTGGTCACTCTTTAAGGAGGAACTTATGGAACGTGTAGAATGAGGAAACCCCCTCGCCTCCGCGCTGGGAGGGCGGGGCTGTCGCGCTGGGTTGAATCCCGCTCGGGATCGCCGGGGGGAGTAGGCGCCGGCAGTTACAGGATCCGGAAAGACCGCCGGGATAGAGGGACGCCGGGAGGGGAGCCGCGCCGGCAGTTACGGGATCCGGAAAGACCGCTGGGAGAGAGGGACACCGGGAGGGGAGCCGCGCGGGAGATGCGGATGGAGTGCGGGAGCCGCTCAGGCGGATGGAGGTCCGCCGGGGAATCCGCGGGAGGCACCGTGCGAACAGGAGGACCGCCGGGGGGGGGAGCCGCGACGGGGAGGGCCTGCGCGTAGGTGTAGAGATCCGCGACAGGGAGGGATGCCGCGCAGGAGAGGGGCACCGTCGACGGAGCAGTGCCGGACGAAGCAAAGGGAGCCGCCTGGATGATCGCGCGCCGGGAGGGAGGGCCGCCGGGAGGAGACGTCGGGAGCCGGGGGGACGACGCGGCGAGAGGGCCACCTGACAGGGGGTCGGCTGCTCGGGAGGGAGGGGAGGGGCGACGACAGAGCTGGCCAAGGAGGCCGCCGCCCCCCTTACGGGGAAAACGTGAGGAAACCCTAGAGCAGAATAAAAAAAAAGATGGGAGGGAGGGGTCGGGTTTAGCAAACCTCCTCTGATACCATGTAGAATGAGGAAACCCCCTCGCCTCCTTTCCTCAAAGTGAGGAGGAGACGTTCTTTTATAATGAATGATAAACTCCACATCGGACCACAAGTCCGATGTGGGATACAGACTCCAACTGAACGTTTTAGTGGCCTTCAACTTCAGAATCCATACGAAGAACTCGCTGCTCTTCAGCAGTCAGGCTCAGTGACTGATTATATAGAGCAATTCGAATATTTGGTTTCCCTTCTCCCTCGGCAATCGGAGCAGCAATATGTGGGTTATTTTCTCAACGGCCTTCAAGAAGACATTCGCGACTGGGTACGCATCCAGAACCCTCTGACGCGCATCCACGCCATACGGGTGGCGCGCCACATTGAACTTGTTTTTCGAAAGGGCAGTCCTGCTTCTCCTCGTCGTAATATTGTATTTTCCCCTGCCCCTACCCGTCCTTCAACGTATTTCCAGTCTTCTTCTTGGCCACCCCCTGTCCCTACAATCAGTCCTCTTGCTCGCCCTGGCCGCCCACTCCCTCTCTCTTTAAATCCACCCCTTAACCGCACTGTTAAACAATTGTCCCCTTAGGAATCGGAGGAGCATCGTAAAAAGGGCCTCTCTCCCCCAAGTTGGCCAAGTTGTTGAATATTTCCATCCATACTTCAACACGATTACGTATCAAATTGGGTGATGGCCACAAGCTCTGGTCTCAAGGCATTTCATACAATCTTCCCCTCACAATGGGTGCTTTCACCTCCTCCCTTACGGTCCATATCCTCGACATCGGCAGTTTGGACCTCATCCTGGGCATGGCTTGACTTCGTACGTTGGGGGATATGCATATTAATTGGCATACTCTGACCATGCAATTTTCTACTGATGGCCAGCAGCACACTATTTATGGGGTTCGCTCTACCCCGCAGCCAACCTGCCCCCTGTCTGATAGCCCCCTCAGAGCCATTGGTTCGGGCACCAAATGACTCATATTGGGCACTCGATACGGTAGCACCGCTTCAGCCTTAACTCCCCCTCAACACGCTGCTCTCCAGGATGTTTTCACCACTTTTCAGCACGTCTTTACAGAAAAATGAAATTGAAAGACAAGTTCAATAATTGCTTCAACAAGGGATAATTAGAAACAGTACAAGTGCTTTTTCCAGCCCCGTACTCCTTGTTCGAAAGAAGGATGGATCCTGGCGGTTTTGTATTGATTATCGAGCTCTCAATAGAGTCACCGTCCTCGATAAATTTCCTATTCCGGTAATCGAGGAGCTCTTGGATGAGCTTCATGGAGCAAATTATTTTTCCAAACTGGATCTCAAGTCGGGCTACCATCAAATCCGGATGCGTGAGGAGGATATTGAGAAAACAACTTTCCGAACACACAGCGGCCACTATGAATTCTTGGTTATGCCTTTTGGCCTCACCAACGCCCCCTCAACCTTCCAAGCGACAATGAATGATCTCTTTTGTCCCTTTTTGCGTACTTTTGTCCTCAATTTTTTTGATGACATCCTGATTTACAGCCCGGACTGGCCCACTCATATAACAAATTTGCAGGCTGTTTTTCTGGTCTTAGCTACTGGCCACTTCTTTGTCAATCACAAAAAATGTCACTTCGGCCAGGAGACCATTGAATACCTGGGCTATGTCATCTCCCACGCTGGCGTTTTGATGGATCCAGCTAAAATACAGGCCGTGTTGGATTGGCCAGCACAACATTTTGTTCGGGGCGTCCGGGGTTTTTTGGGCCTCACTGGCTATGACCGCAAATTCATTCAGAATTATGGGTCGGTGGCACAACCCCTCACTGCCCTTACAAAGAAAGAAGGGTTCCATTGGACACCCACAACTCAACAAGCCTTCCAACAGTTAAAGCATTTGATTACCACAACACAAGTCCCGGCACTTCTGGATTTTTCCAGTCCATTTGCCCTCGAATGTGATGCTTCCGGTACTGGGGTGGGCGCCATTCTTCTCCAGCATAGTCGGCCTGTTGCCTTTTTCAGCAAGGCCTGGTCCCCTCAAACATTGACCAAGTCAACTTACGAAAAGGAGGTCATGGCCTTGGTTTTGGCCATCCAACACTGACGCCCTTATCTTCTAGGCCGCTCCTTTACAGTTTATTCAGACCACCGTAGCCTGAAATACCTCCTCCAGCAACATATTACCACGGCTGACCAGCAATGCTGGATAGCCAAACTTCTGAGTTATCAGTTTGAGATCTTATACAAACCTGGTCGCCAGAATTCTGCTGCCGATGCTTTGTCCAGAAAACAGGATACGGGCTAGTTTTTGCTGTTGCATTCTTCTCCGGTGTGGCCAGCTGCCGCAACGCTTACTGAGGGCGTTCTCACTGACCCTTATCTCACCAAAATCATCTCGGCCTTACAAAATCAGCAGCCTACTATGGCTGGATTTTTCTCTTCGAATGGGGTCCTTCTCTACAAGGGTCGCCTAGTCATTTCAGCGGTTTCCCCTTGGATACCCAGGCTGCTCACGGAGTTCCATACAACCCCTCAAGGGGGCCACCTGGGATATTATCGTACCTACCGCCGGTTAGCTGAAAATGTGTATTGGGTTGGCATGAAAAACGGGTTCCACAATTTGTCCGGCAGTGTGATATTTGCCAACGATTTAAATACTCGACCCTTTCCCCGGCCGGTTTACTTCAACCTTTGGACATTCCGTCCATGGTTTGGGCTGATCTTTCAATGGATTTCATTTCGGGACTCCCTAAGTCCCATGGCTATGAAGTTATTTTGGTGGTTGTGGATCGCCTCTCCAAGTACGCCCATTTCATCCTCCTCAAGCATCCTTTTACGGCTAAGACAGTGGTTGATGTATTTGCTCGGGAAGTCGTCCGTTTACATGGAATCCCCAATTCTATTGTCAGTGACCGGGATCCTCTTTTTCTCGGTCACTTTTGGGCCGAGTTGTTTCGCCTCCAAGACACTACTCTCAAATTTAGTTCCGCCTACCATCTTCAAACGGACGACCAAATAGAGGTGGTTAACCGTTGCTTGGAAGCATACCTTCGTTGTTTTGCGGGAGATCAACCCAAGACTTGGAGTTACCGGATCCCGTGGGCTGAACTTTGTTACAATACCATGTGGCATAGTGCCATTAACACCACACCTTTCGAGGTGGTTTATGGCCGCAAGCCTCCATCCCTTCCCAGTTTCCTACCCTCTGATCTCAAAGTTGCTGCTGTCGCTACAACGCTTCTGGACCGCCAGGAGGCCTTGGCTCAACTACACAGGCAGTTACTTCGCTCCCAAGACCTCATGAGGCGCCGAGCTGATCCCCATCGCCGTTCCGTGACTTTCAAAGTGGGCGATGCAGTTTACCTCAAACTCCGACCACATAAACAGCAGTCCGTGGGCCATCGAATCAATCAGAAATTGGCACCCCGTTATTACGGGCCTTTCTCCATTACCAAACAAATCGGCCCCGTCGCCTACCAACTCGATTTACCTCCTACGACCTGAATACACCCCATCTTTCACGTGTCTCAGTTGAAGCCAACAGTAGGACACCATCCTGTGCAGGTTCAGCTCCCGTCCGACCTCCTCGGGGACCCAGTGAATTGGCCTTATCTGGACCGAATTCTGTCTACCCGGACATTGCTGCAGGATGGCTTTCGGCTCCCATCCTGTGCAGGTTCAGTTTTCGTCCGACCTCCTCGGGAACCCAGTGAATTGGCCTTATTCGGACCGAATTCTGTCTACCCGGACATTGCCGCATGATGGCTTTCGGCTCCCTCAATTCTTAATCCAGTGGGGCCGGCAAACCACCTGAAGAGGCCACTCGGGAAGACAAATTCACCCTCCAAAACCAATTCCCTACTTTCAGTCTTGAGGACAAGACTGACTCTTTAGGGGACGACAGTGATAAAGGCCCGGACTATCCAGCCGATTGGGTAGTCTACTCCAGGCAAAGGAAATCCAGGGCAGCAGATGAGGGCGCAAGTGGCCCACGTGATGCTGATCTGGAGCAGGCGGTTAGAGAGGGAGGAAGCGGGCCACAGGGAGCTGAGGTGGAGCGGTTAGGGGAGGAGGTACGCAGGGGTACTTCAGGAAATTAGCAGGGAGAGGCGGTTAGAGGAGGGGAATCTTTTTTGGTTAGTAAAAGGAGGGGCCACTTCTGACAGTAGCACCTTTTCTCTCTCTTTCAGTTAGCTTAGCAGGGGCTTGGGTGGGAATTCCCTGGGGGAAAAGGATTCTCGTTGTACTTCTTCTCTGTTTCTCCTCTGTTTAGTTTTGTAATTGGCAGACTAGACTTTAAAAAACCAGAGCCTCTATTGTTATAGTAAGGGGTGGTCCGTATCAGATTCACAAAGTGTAATAAATTCGGGTTTTTAATCCTTTGAGGTGACGCTTTTTTCGGTGGAACTTAAAGCCTTACATTTACACGACATGTAGGGATTACACGCCGTGTAAATGTCCCGTGCAACGCGTCTTTAAAGGCTGCAGTGCTCGGGGTTACTTCTCAAACCCTATGGCCGACACTCCCTCTCTCTTTCCAAGTGACCAACGACTCCCTTGGCATTTTGAGATTCCTTTCGACAGGGATTGATTCCCGGCTTCCCTTCTTCGATCCGTGTTGAGTTCTTCTCTTTTTCTCATCATTTTCCTTCTGTTCCTCTTTGGAGTTTCCCTGCTGTGGTGCGGTTTGGTTTGGGTTGTGTGTTTGGGCAGTTCTTCACCCTGCGGCGTGCAACGAGTTGGAAAGCTTATTTGAGGTAGGAAATCTCTTGTTTCTCTTTATTGTGTATCAAGCTGGAAGGGTTTGCTTTTGTTTATCTATGGGTTGCGGTTGCGGTGGCTTGATCAAAGATAAAGAATTGGTTAAATTGAAATTGAAGGGGGAAAAGAGGAATAATTCACATGTTTTTATAGCTTTGATATTATTGTGATATGATGGATTGTACGAGCTCGATGCCCCGCTGAAAATTGTGGCCGCTGGGGGCTTTGTGTGCGCTGAATATGTGTTGTGTCTACTGCTTTTATTGTGATTGTTGTGATATCACCTTAAAATAGAAATTGATTAACCACTTATATTTGGCTAATGAAATGGTTGCCCCAAGATTATGACTTGTGTGGTAACGCCCCTAAAATAAAGAGGAATGTGATAAAAGACCCTTTGTAAATCTGTAAAATGATCTTGATGTGTTGTGATGTGTGACCGTGCTTGTGGGGCGGCGATGTGTGGTTGGGGCATGTGGGGCTGATGGTTGTTTGACCGTGCTTTTGGGGTGGCGAGGTGGTGGTTGTTTGGCCGTGCTTTTGGGGCTGTGAGGTGGTTTGTTGGTCGTGCTTTTGGGGCGACGAGGTGGTTTGTTGGCCGTGCTTGTGGGGCGGCGAGTTGGTCTGTTTAGACGTGCTTTTGGGGCGGTGAGATGTTGGTTGCTTTGTGCTAGATGCCCGGGTGGTGATGAAATAAATAACTTGTTTAATAACGTTTGAAATGATTGGGATTTGGTTTAGTGAATGAGATGGAAATGACTAATGAATAAATAAACAATGGGCTGTGTGGTTAAATGTGGATGATGCTTAATAATGAAACAAATTGGTTGGATAATGAGAATTGGTTGGAAATGTGATATGGGGCTTGTGGCATGTGGGTTGTATGGTGTTATGCATTTAGAGGTGGCAGCGAAAGTGACGATGTTGTGAGTTGATTAGTGTTTGGTTGTGAACCCTTAGGTTGGGGTTGTGTGTGGTTATATATATATATATATACTTGTATGTTCATTGGGATTTCTACACGCACCCCACCCACGTCGAGCACAATGTGCCAACACCGACATAGTCATGTGGGGGGCTTTTCCCGACATCCGGTGAGGACGGATGATTGGGTACCCGCTCTTTCCCGCTCTCTATTCCAGGTGAGGTAGGTATTGCATAGTCTGTGATGACTGGGGGTCTGTTAGTGCATTAGATGGTAATTGTGATAGCTCAAGTGTTTTTGGGTGAGATGTGATGACCCAAGTGTTTTCAAGCGAGACGTGACCGTGCTCGTGGGGCGGTGACCCAGGTGTTTTCGGGCGAGATGTGATATAACCATGCTTGTGGGGCGACTTTTGGTGAGGGTCGTGCATGGTAGGAGGGCTCGAGGTTGATATCCTACATGTTCACGATACCCTACCACTCTAGTTATGACAGTGGTTGTGATGTGATGACGTAAGTGTTTTCGGGGGAGATGTGATGACCCAGGTATCTGCGGGCGGGATGTGATGTGACCGTGCCTGTGGGGCGGTGTGGTATACGACATAGATGAGAGCGCCAGGGCGTAGGACGTTGGGGTGTGAGAGCGGCATACCAGCGAAAAAGCGGTGCGAGGTACCATTATCGATTTGATTCTTGTTATATTATATTAGTTGACTTGGGTTATTTGGTGAGTGTGCCTTGGTGAGGTTGAGATGAGTAGTTGACTTGTTTAGGTGTTGTTGGTTCTTCTATTTGCTCATGGGTGCATTAGTATGCTTCTTTTACATGTGCACGAGAGACTTTGGTTTTCCTACTGAGCATACTTGTATGCTCACCCTACGTGGACCGTGCTGGACATTACTAGCTTGGACCTTGGATAGCTGCCGTGTTACTGCTTTAGCTTTGCTCTTGGGTATTTACTTTTGGAGACTTTTATTTGTATCAGTTTTATTTATACATGCATTGTGAGATGGTTTTGTTTTTTTTATAGTACACCATGAAGTTGTTTTTGAATGATTCATCTTATCTTCCGATCTTATATGATTGTAGAGGGTAATGCCTCCCATTTCATGAAATTTTTATACCCTTGGTGCTAATCGCCAACCCGGGGCCTACTGGAGGTGGGATTTGGGGGTCATTATCTTTCTCCCCTCATTGCGATATCTTTGGAAGGAGGAGGTCGTGACAGAGTGGTATTAAAGGGAGGTTGAAAGATAGAATGAAGTTTGAAGTTAGACACTGAGAGGATTGCATGGGTTGATATGGTAACAGTGCCAGTTGACCTTGGTGCGTGACATAGGCCAGGGAGACCGGCTAGGACATGAGATTTTAGGGTCCCCTGTGATCCAGGGCACAAAGTCTGAGTTTATTGAACGACCAAGTGAGGTGGACCTGCTTGTAGGGTAGAGACCTAGGAGAGGTACATGCATCATGATGACTTGTGTTCTTGTTTGAATTGGGTTGTTTTGAGCAGGTTAAAATGAATAATGTGAATTAAAATGAATCTAAATGAAATTTTATACTACTGGGCTTAGGAAGTTTTTGTTTGCTTTTCAGTTATGACTCCTGTTCTTCGTCCGCGTGTGGCTCAGGCAGTTCAGGTTTAGCAGGCTGAACCGGTTGATTGTCGGAGGGTTGACCTGACAGAGGATGATGATCAGTGGCAGTGGGCGTTGTGCGCTTTTCAACCGCAGATTTTGGGGAAGTACGAGAGCAATGTTTCGGATGTGGAGACAGAGAGCTGACTGGAGGAGCTCGAGACAGTTTGATCCAGGCCTCGGTGGGATATTGGGTTCCTTTGGCAGTCAGTCAGATGCGGGGAGCTGCGCGTCAGTGGGGGACGCTGTATCTGAGAGAGCGAAAGGTGGCAGATGTTTCATGGGTCGACTTTCAGAAAGAGTTCCGGACAGAATTCATTTCTTCAACCATGAAGGTAGTGAAGAGGTAGAAGTTTCTTTCTCTTCAGTAGGAGAGTGTGTCAGTGCGAGAGTTGAGAATCAAGTTCAAGGACCTTCTGCGTTTTGCTTCAAATCTTTTTCCAGATGAGGAGTCTCATGCGAGATGTCTTGAGGAGACTCTCCGTCCTTCTATCTAGTATGTAGTCACTCCCTTTACGTTGCCAACGTATCTGGAGGTTCAGAAGAAGGTGAGGGTGATTAAGTGGATGCACTCGCGAGGAGGTTTGCTGCGAGAGGGGAACCAACAGGGTTCCTCGAGGAGCAGAGTTGTCAGTGGCAGGTCTCAGGCATCAGGATCTTTGAGGGTGTTTCGACCAACGTGGAGTCGACTTCAGCAGCTTCCTTTCCGGCCTTCTGGAACCAGTGGTTTCCGTGCTTTTTTTGGGGGCTTTGTGCCAATGTGTTTTGGTTGTGGGGTTCGTGGCCATCGCCAGAACCAGTGTCTAGTGGTTCCCTGAGCTCAATTTGATGGAGGTGGACAGGTTCAGCGCCAACCTCAACAGTAATTGCCAGTGAGACCGTTTCAGTAACAGGGGCAACAGGCTTATGCTCCGCCAAGGGGAGATGGAGTAGATAGAGACTGACCTCACGATGTTCCCCATTTTCAGGGACCTTGACCCGAGCGTGGTTGTGGAGGTCATTGTCAGCAGAGAGGCAGAGAAGTTGGACGCGGTCAGTTGCACGCAGTAGAGGCGACAATGCCAGAGGGGCCAGAGATCGTTAGAGGTACGATCGATTTGTTTAGTACTCTCGTGTGTGTCTTGATTGATTCAGGAGCTTCGCACTCCTTTATTACACCTACTCTAGTTCGTGCTCTGAGATTAGACGCAGAAAGGCTTCTCGTGCCCCTGGTGTTGACTACGCTAGTCGGAGGCCAGACTAGGTTGTTTGATGTGTGCTGAGGGTGTAGACTAATGATGAGGTTGCATCAGTCCCGTGAGGATCTTTTCTTGCCACAGATGCAACAATATGATGTTATCCTCGACATCGACTGGTTGTATTCCGTACGTGCTGTTATCGACTGCTTTCGGAGGAGAGTCGTGTTTTCAGATGTGAATGACCAGCGTGTGGTTTTCGTTGGCGAGCGGAGTTGTCAGCTGGGCAGTCGGCACGTGGAGCCCTTTTTTTCTTTGATGTTTGAGTTGTTCGTGGAATCAATAGAGACTGGGATGGTAGAGGTTCCCAGGGTCGTTGGGGAGTTCCTAGATGTTTTCTTCAAGGAAGTTGTGACACTACCCTCTTGGCATGATGCTGAGTTCGGGATAGACTTTTAGCCTGGTGCTTCTCCGATTTCGATGACTTCTTATCGGATAACACCTTCTGAGTTGCGGGAGTTGAGGATTCAGATTGATGATCTGATATAAGCGGGTTTTATCTGACCCAATGTGTCGCCGTGGGGTGCTTCAGTGTTGTTCGCCAAGAAGGCGGGTTGTGTATAGACTATTGAAGGTTGAATCAGATGACGATTAAGAACCGTTACCCTCTCTCGAGGATAGATGATCTTTTCGACCAGCTGAGTGGAGCGAGTTGGTTTTCTAAGATCGATCTGCGGTCTGGATGTCACTGATTGAGGGTGAAAGAGAGCGATATCCCGAAGACTGTCTTCAGATGCAATTATGGGCACTTCGAGTTTGTAGTCATGTCGTTCGGTGTTACGAACGCATCAGCTGTGTTCGTGGGGCTTATGAATTCTGTGTTCTGTGAGTTCCTGGACCGGTTTGTCGTCATATTCATTGATGATATCTTGATCTACTCAAGGTCAGAGGTGGAGCATGCCGATTATCTCATAGTTGTTTTACAGGTTCTTCATCGCCACCAGCTCTATGGAAAGTTTTTCAAGTGTTAGTTTTGGACATGAGAGGTGCATTTCCTCTGACATGTGGTGTCTCAACTAGATGTGACAGTGGATCCGTAGAAGGTCAAGGCAGTTGTTTCTGGGCAACACTCAAGAACGTGACAAAGATTCGTAGTTTTTTTAGTCTTACAGGCTATTATCGGAGGTTTGTGCCCAATTTCTCTCGAGTTCCAGCCCCGTTGACAGCGTTGACCAGGAAAGACTAGGCTTTTGTGTGGACTGATCAGTGTCAGACAACGTTCGGTTACTTAAAGAGGAAGTTGGTCAGTGCTCTAGTGCTTCAGTTGCCTGAGGAGGGTGTGATGTTTGATGTGTTTTGTGACGCTTCCCGTTTGGGTTTGGGGTGCGTGCTGATCCAGCAGAGGGCAATGATCTCTTATGGGTCTAGGGAGTTACGTCCCCACGAGCGTAACTATGCCACCCATAATCTGGAGCTAGCAGCGATTGTGTTTGCGCTGAAGTTGTTGCGACATTACCTCATCGGGAGCACTTTGTGGTCTTCATGGATCACAAGAGTTTGAGGTATATCATTTTTCAGTGTGATCTGAACTTGCGGCAGTGGAGGTGGATGAAGTTTCTTTAGGATTATGATTTTGAGATCTCTTACACCTCAGGAAAGGGGGATGTTGCGGCTGACGCTTTGAGCAGGAAGTCATGGAAGGATGTTGTTCGGGAGTATGGGGATGCTTGGAGAGCAATGAAGGAGTTGACAACCCTGCACTTAGATGCAAGAGTGGACGGTGGTAGAGGCTGCTTGTTTCAGATGGCGGTGCAGTCTTCTCTGATGCAGAAGGTGGAGGAGTCTCAGTGGGGAGACTCATAGGCGCAGGTAATCCGTGACCTGTGGGCCATGGTGATGCTCCGCAGGGATGGTCAGAGAATGGTCGAAACCGGATGTTGTTTCGTGCGAGGTTGTTTGTTTCGATGGTGATGCGCAAGGGAGTTCATGAGTTTCATAGCCCACCTTTGGCGGTACACCTAGGAGTTTTCGAGATGTACCGTGGTTTGTGGATGCAATTTTGGTGGTTCGGGATGAAGCAGGCAGTGACGGAGTTTGTGGCAAAGTGCTTGGTTTTTCACCAAGTTGTAACGTTCCGGTTCCGGAAGCCACCCAGAGGTGCCCGTACTCGGTTGGTCACATGGCCTCAAGCGCATTTTCCTGAACGCCAGAGGCTGCCGACTAGCAGCGAGGGCCTTGGTTGTGATAGTGGGGAAACTATGCCCTCATTGGCAAAGTACACAGCGGAAGTAAACAAACGTGCAATAGCGGAAGCAGTAATGATACCAAACCACAGTAACAGCGGAAGACTGATAAGAAACAACTGGAGCATATATATATATAAATGATGCGTGATACATATTTATATGTCTAGGAAAACAGCCAAACAAGTCACAATGCTGAATACAGTACTAAACCAAAGTACAAAAAGAAAACAAATAAGCAATCTCCTCAGCATCGCAAGCCTCAGCTGAAGGTTCCGGGCGCAGCGGAAGCTCGTGGGTGGATGTGCCCACTTGACTTTTTGTCATTAACAATGATCAATTCGGGATCAATACGACGATAAACGCCAGTCTCCACGGATCGAATCACAAAAATAGACAAAGAAAAGGAAAGTCCCGGAACCACAAAATAGGATTGTTACAGGTTGATTATAATTAATTTAATCAATTGAAAGGAAGTACCTTTTGGTGTTCTTTCTTCGTTGATATTTCTGATCACGTTCCGATGTGATACGTCGTTGCGTCGCAGAAGCCAAGGGTAGACTTCCTCTAGCGGTGATCCACACGTGCACCACGTATCTCTGGACGTCGCCAAATGATTCTCCGGGTGCTAGCGTGGAGAAATCTTTGCTTGCGTTGTCCGCCTTAGATCGACTTGATCCGATGGATGATGATCTCTCTCGGTCTTGAGAGCGTTCTTGGAGGAATGAGTTCTCTCGACCTTGAGGGAATTCTCTAGAATTGTTGTGCACAACGATTCTTCTAGGAAAAAAGTTGGGGTTGTGAGGATATTTATAATCGGGTTTGAGGTTGTAGAGTTATAACAATAAATAAACGCATTACGCGTTTTATTTATTTCATTAACTCTTTTGAAAACCCCATGTCGAGTCATTAATTCCTTGACATGCGCCCACACTGATTATAATAAATATCATTTAATAAAATGACATTATTTCCTCAAAATCCCGACTGGAAAAACTACACGGCGTGTAATCATAAATACACGGCGTGTACTTGTTTTTCATTGAAAACTACATGGCGTGTACATTCAATGTACACGGTGTGTATATCTTGTTTTCATTTATTCTTTTCCTTTCCAAAATGAAAACTACACGGCGTGTACATTCAATAATACACGGCGTGTACTTGTTTTCAAAATAAAAACTACACGGCGTGTAATCATTAATACACGGCGTGTACTTGTTTTCATTTTATTCTTTCTCCAACATTAAAACGATTTAGGCTTCTTTGAATAATTATTAAACCACGTACGAGAATAATCTTTATTCTACTTGAGATACTTGAATACACTTAGTGTGTGACCCTCTAGGCCTCTTTCTCGTTGGCATTAGGCGGACTTGCCTAAAGTCCAAGATTGCTGTCTAGCAACGGGTCAAGACACCCAAGCAAGATTACTGTCTAGCAACGGGTCAAGACATCCAAGAGAAAGAAGTTGACGCCGCATTGACGTGTCACCTCATACGAACGCTTACTGTGTAATTTAATCCCTTTGTCTCAATATCTCATCAAACAGGTTTCATGGCAGTGTCATAAACCTATATGCTTGATCTGTCATTCTTTGACTTCCAGAAATAAACTTGTCGTGTAACCATGGCCATGGAATTTGTTCGACAGTTCTATTTCAATCAAAGAGCCCGGGATATCTACTTCCATAAATATGGAAGGGACAAATCCTTCCTCGACTTATCCATTAACAACATGTCATTCGTGACGCACCCAACGTATCCTACTTCCCGCCAACTGTCTTTGTGACGGTTTTCGTCAGCAAATCTAAGTGCGTGAGTCATGACATGAGTTAATGATAATCTTCCAGTCTAAGGATCATTACACACGCTCGTAGATAGTAATGTCCGATGACACCAAAACATGCAGAATTACTACTGACGGGTCTGTTATCATAATCCCCCATCTTGGAGATTACCAAGTGCGAACTCCATGAGAGAGAGTCTCGTCTTCTTACGAGTGCTCGTACATGACGGTTTGTATACTATGTGTCCTATCATAGTATGTCATCCAACCATAGAACTTTATTTAAGAATATCGTTATAGCATTTCAAGGTTCTCATCATAGCGGGGATCTGTCATAACCTTATTAATGCAACAAATATTCCAGGACATTATTATATTATAGTCATGCAGAATAATGAACAATAAATAATAAGTGTACATTTATGTAATCAAAGTATAAACAGTTGGTTCTCAGGACACCAACTCTAACATCAGCTTGGTCCCATGCTCTCCAGCTCCAATGCAATCAAGTGCCTGAAGTAGAAGGGCGCTTGCCCTTATCTATACCTGCAACCATATAATCTGTTTGGACCCAAAAGAATGGTCCAAACAGGGTGTGAGACGAATCCCAATAGGTAACCACCACAAGATCTGTGCCTAACAGTTAGTGAATATATGGCAGGTAAAGTACAGAAAGCAGTAAACAGGAAAGTACTAAACAGTAGACAGTTTCAAATCAAGCAACAGTGAAACAAACAGCTAAACCTCAAACAGGCAACCCTCTGGGAAGTACTCATAGCCATCCCCTCTAGTCCTACCTAAGAAGTACAGACAATCCTCTGGGCAGTACACTCGGTCTAACCCCTCTGGTTCTGTATATGAATATAGTAAGACTCTCTGGGAAAACACTCACAGTCAATCCCCTTATAGTCAAAGGTAAAACAAGACTCTCTGAGAAAGCTCACACGGTCATTCCCCGTATAGTCTAAGTAAAGCAAGACTCTCTGAGGAAGCTCACACAGCCATTCCCCATATAGTCTAGGGTAGTTAAGGACTCTCTGAGGAAGCTCACACGTCAATTCCTCTTATAGCCCCACGGTCTAGGACTCTGAGGAAGCTCACTCGGTCAATTCCCCTTATAACCTAGGTTGTTCATAGACTCTCTGAGGAAGCACTCACCCGTCAATTCCCCTTATTGTCTAAACAGCTCGGAATTAAAATCAAAGACTCTCTGAGGATGCTCACTCGGTCAATCCCCTTATAGTCTAAAGCAATCAAGGACTTTCTGAGGAAGCTCACTCAGTCAATTCCTCCTATAGCCCCAAGTGGTTTTAGGCTCTCTAAGGATGCTCACTCGGTCAACCCCCCTTATCGCCAAAAGTGCTCAAAGACTCTCTGGGGAAGCTCACCCGGTCAATTCTCCTTATAGTCTACTACACCAGGTTCTCACGGCCCTGTGTAGGTCAACGAGCATAGCAGTGTAATATGGCCAAGTAAACCTACAGAACTACTTGGCTAGCAGTCTACAACATATCAGCATGTTAGATAAACAAGATCACTCCATCCTACAATACTAGGCATGGGAAACAATCAAGGCAGCCCAACAGGTAAGCAGAACCAAACGGTCATAAACAAAACATGCATGGGCAACACCTCCAAAGCATAGCAATCAACCCTATTCACATACAAATAACCTTTACTCGCACACACAAGCAAAACAGACAATTAACCGGGTTAAGAACGGTAAACGCACAATACCCCGTTCATGGGTATTGGCGAATTTGCACATACAATTCAAAGACCTTAAATCGGAAGGCACAAACCACCTACCTCTTAGGGTTTGGCGAAAATCGACCTCTTCGCCCAAACGCGCTCCAAACCGGGTGAACGCCTCCTCAAAACCACCTCAAAAACCCTTCCCTAACATCAACAAGGTCAACCTTTAACACACAAAGGCAACACAACCTTAGATCTACATGCAACCCTTGTAGATCTAGGAAACTAAGAGAGGAAGAGGGCTAACCCTAACCAAAACCTCAAAGAATCAAAAGAGGGACTTACCCGAGGAGAACCGCCTTCGATCCGCCAAGAAACCCCTTCGATTTGCCTCCAAAACGAGCCAAGGAGCTCCCCCAACCTCTGAAAATCGCAACTCCCGCGTGAGCCACGAGTGGGAGGAGAAATGGTGGAGGAATGAGAAATCCCGAGTGGCCCGGGACTTAAAAACCCTAATTTTAAGTGGTCGCACGGTTACCCCGCACGGTTTGGTAAACCGTGCGCCAACCGTGCGGTTGCCACTGTCACACCCAGGAATTTCGCACGGCTTGCCCGCACGGTTTGGGCAAACCGTGCGCCGCCCGTGCGGAGCCCACCGTCTCACCCAGGGACTTCGCACGACTTTCCCGCATGGTCTGACAAACCGTGCGCCAACCGTGCGCCCCTGCACAAACTCCCGAAAAAACCTCATTTTCTAAAAAACGACCAGAAAAGGAAAGCATACCTGAAAGGAAGGTTCGGGTTCTTACACAAGTAAAGGCCGAACATCATGTTCCTGACGGTTTGTTGCGGCCCTTGGATGTTCTCAAGTTGAAATGGGATGGCATCTTGATGGATTTTGTCACAGGGTTTACCTAGAGCTCAGGGGGTTGTGATGCTATCTGGGTGATCGTGGATCGGTTGACGAAATCGGCTCACTTCTTAGCAATGCATGCCACGAAACAAAATTCATATTGTTGCTTATGATATCCCATATTGTAAATGAAGCCGCATTTCAAATTCTATATCGTTTCCTACGATAAGGACTACAATATCAATTTTCTCTTCATTTTCTACATGATTTCTTAAATCATTTGAAGCATGGCAAGACTCTGATATCACTGATGAGCGGGAACTCATTTCCTCATATGCACCTATCATAGCACTCCATTGCCCCAACTCTTGGGCTATGCAACTCTCTGCATCAACATTGGAGCTTTTGGGCAGAGAGCCGCATTTTGTCACATGATTATGCCTGAGAGTTTTCAGGAATCGGTCAACTCTTTAACCTTTGCTCTAATACCACTGATGAGTTTCCAAGGATCGAATGACATTTATTCTAGCAGCGAAATACATCAAAGAAACCTAAAATCCAAGATCTCCATGCTATGAAACCGAAACCACGTATAATATAACAAATGTGTACCTTTTATCGATGTTGGATGAATCTCCTGTCTTCAAACATGAGTTTGATGAAGATCATTGAGAAACAACTAATGAGATCCTTCCTCCATGATGTATCCACGGGCTGAGGAATCACCCAACGCTTGGGTGAGATTCTCTTTGCAAACATGCTCATATCTCAGGCGACAAATGATGACGGCGAAAGAGAGCTTTGGCTTGGGAGAATCCATAGGAATCACAGATGCCATTTTCATGGTCTTTGGCCTATTTATATAGGCCTCAGGGACACTCCTCGAGCCTTCCATGCATTTATTCGTACGTTTATAACGTACGAGTAAATGACTTACAGTTACAAATGCTTTGTAACCCTCAATCGATCACACACTCCCAAACATTTTATCATATGAAACGTTTATAACCGATGATAACCGTATGTGGAAGATTCCTGAATCATAACTCTTAACGTTCGATTGCCATATTAATTGTATCATACAATTAACTCACATCAATACATAACGATATGACCATATTGTACACTACGACAAACTATGGCAGTGGTGCGGTTTCACCATACCGCCCCTTACGATATCCCTATCCCAAGGCATACAATATGCCTTGGTTTCCCATATGCCACACCATACAACATATACATATCTTAAAAAATGATATAGCCAAAAACATCACCTGTTTTATACCGGCTTTAGAGCATATCTCCATCATTGCTGACCTAACAATCTTAGCTTCTGATGCTTGTTACATGTGGAGCTATCTGTCGAGGTGTATCATCATGATAGAACTAGAGGGTAATAGTGTCATTTTAATAGGGGAATATGCTGTAGGGCTAAGGGAACATCCTTGGGAATATTTTAGTTTGTTAGGGGAGGAGTTCGGTTATAAATAAAGGGTAGAGGGTGAGAAAGGGGGATATCCAGAGAAAGATAATTCAGGTTGCACTTGCAGATCGGCCATGGGCTTGGGGGTCTGCCTTCATGGCTTTGGGAGTCCGCCTTCATGGCTTGGCTTGGGCGGGAGTCTCTCCTGTTTTGTCTCCTTCATTCTTCTTCTTATTTTCCCCTATGTAATTCTGCTACTCCTACTCTTACTATAAAAAGTTGTCGGTTATGGTTCTTCTGTTGGCGTGAGTTCTTATCAATTGGTGCGACCTGCCATCTTCCTTTCTACCTGCCGCTGCTTCCCCGTTCAACATGTTGTTCCCCGCCGCTCTGCCTCGACGTCGCGCTCCACGACAGACACACCGACGACGCGCACCATCTGCCTCAACTCCCTTCCCGATCGACGCGTCGCATGGGGGCGCTCGCAGTCGTCTTCCTCTGAAGTCGTGTGCACGGTACAACGACGCACTGCTGGATAGCTCATCTTCTATCTCAAGCAGATGCGTGCACTACCGCGGTTCTTCACACGCACTGTGGTTCTTCCTTGATCGGCTCACATCCCGCGCGACGAGGTGTCCAACCAGTTTTTACTAAGTCGTAGCGCCCACGAACGGCTGGTCTTCAGCGTCAGGCACGCACAATGGATTGCTGCCCGAGGAGACGAGCATTGGAAATTTATCCTCTCGCTTGGTCCAGCCGCGCCGGCAGGGCTTCCACTGGCGGCGACGCCCTCTGCCGTCGCGCGTTTTGAATGGCGCACTGGGACGACTCTTCTCAAACACTGCGTCCAGATCCGCCAACCGTGTACATTGTTACTATAAGGCCCCGACCTTAAACCTTACTTAATATTGAATTAAATGAATAATTCACATTGAGGATCTTTTCAGGTTTAAAGTTTTAAAGAATTAGGACATAACTATTACATCTCACAAGATTACAAAGTAGAAACTTCTACTAAGTTTTCATAAAATAAAAACTCTTAAAAAGAAACATGTCTAGTTCCATGTTTTAGATAGCATGACTTTCCCTTGATCCCATCCTTGACCCTATTCCACATTAAATCCTGCGAAAAACATTTCAAAAAAAAAACTTGGGGTGAACATAAAAAGCTCAGTAAGAGATACACAATGAATGAAAACTGTTAGTTTTTCAAAACAACAAGTAAACCATGTATACTTTATCAAAGTAATACTTTTCACCTTTATGATGTAGTAAAAACTTTTCACTGAAATAAAAGATCATTACTTACCCTTTTATAACCAAAAGATTACCATAAAACTCATATAAAGATCACATAACATATAAAGGTAACTTGGGACATAAACATACTTAAATGGAATAACCATACGGTCGACTTCCACACATCACTTAATGGAATAGCCATACGGCCGACTTCCATACCCAATGCATTGGAGGTTATAACGTAACCACCCGTCCTGGTATTCACGGCACCACCCGTCATATGGTTTATCACGTAACCACCCGTCAAATGTCCAAGTACCATTATAAAATCATAAGACATAAAACAAATATAATGGAAAGAAAACATTTCTACACTTTGATCACAATATATCACTTAAATATATTGACATAACAAATCCATTATAAAAAACCCTTTTCAATACCAAAATACATAAAACAGTATATGGTATTTATTTCATTTTAAAAAAAAATATTACGGCTTGTTGAGGAAGTCAAAGACCAAATAATACTCGCGGTGGCGGAAAAGGTCGTTGTCACCGCGTACGTTAAAAGAAACATTCTTTTTTGTCGTTTTGTAAAACGCTTCGTAGAAAAAGATTCCTTTTGTATAAAAGTAAAAGTCAAAGGGGTTTATACACCGTATAAAAGAAGTTGTGTATAAAACGAAATATGCCTCAATGAAAGGAGATTGAGACGAAGTCCCTTACCTCGGGACCGACTTGACTCGATCGTTCTTTAACGTCCTGAATAACAAACTTGAGTTAATTTCTACTTGCTTAAGAACCTTTTTCAAGTTTATTATTCCTTTTATATCACTTATTGCCATGTTATAAACATTATGTAATCATTTATGTTAATAATGTTTGTTTTGTCGATATTTGGTTCTTAAGTCGAAAGTGGACTTCTTACAATTACATGTTGTTCGTGTGGTCAAAAGTTCATTATATCCAGAATGATATTCATGATTTGGATATCATATATATCATATATATCCAGCATATACATGTATTTATAATATTACATAATCATTTAGAGGTAAGAAATGAAATGCACCGTTCATGGAGACGGTAAGCCGTACGTACGCATGGACGCTACTTTCATTTCTATGTCATTTTAATGGAATTAAAACTAAATGAGAGATGTATATTTTAATTCCAGAATTATATTAATCATTTAGATGTAACATACATCATATATATCCATTATATATATGTACTTATAATAGTACAATACATTTGGGGATAAGAAATGAAATGCACCGTTTATGGAGACGGTAAGCCGTACGTACGCATGAACGCTACTTTCATTTCTATCTCATACTTTAATGGAAAGAAATAATAATTATATAAAGGTATATTATAATTCCAGTATAATATCATATATAATATCATTAAATCTATCCTTTATACGTACCACATATGGTATTAACGAATCAAATCACTTTGAGGGGGCGGTAGTCCGCACTTCCTAAAATGAAGATATCGCGTTTACCCATAATGGAAGCCATAAAGGTATGTCATAAATGAAAAATACAGAAGCTTAAGGAAAACATAAACATATTATATATCATATATAAATATATTGACATCTTAATAGCCACCTTTGAAGGTGTTAGAAGAATATTGAACAATCATCGTTTCGTGAGGCAGAAATTCGCCATCCACAGAAACAGTATGTTCTTTAACCATTAGATGCAGGTGTGTTTAAGTGTAGCTCGAATACATCTTATAACAACATCCTAGTATATTGAAGATACTGGAGTTGTTACAAAAGAAATGAATAAAATGAGTTTAGGGGGTTGAGAATCAAAATAAAACAAAAGAACACAAGTGAAGACATTACCTTAAAAACGGGTAACTCTTTTTGATTTGAGCTCAAATGCTTCCTTGGGAAGACTTCTGCCCAAAGTGAGGCTTCTAGGAGTAAGAGAGGGATGTGGAGAGACAAAAAGAGCAGAGCTTGGCCGAACCAAAGGCTTAAGAGGTGTGGGTAAGGAGGTAGAGGTGAGAGCCTTTTATAAGAGGAGAGGAGGGACACTCTTGGAAAGTTAAGAAAATATACTTTATTATAAAATGATTTTCAGATAAAAAGGGTCCCACAATTATATATTTAGAGGATAAGGTGATAAAAGTTCGAAATCCACCCATCCAATAGGTTTTTGACAAGTGTAGGTCTTAGATTTTACATTATCTTTTCATTTTTTTTAAATCGTTAAATAACGAGGTAATCGCTGCATCATCATGGTATCATAAATAATTTAATTTATTTAATGTCTAAAAATTATAAAAAAAATATCATGATGTAGGAAATCTTTTTAGCTTTCTAATGAATATTTACAGTCAAAAATCTGACTTGTATAACCCCATTTAAGAATTGTTTTATTAAAACAACTCATGTTTGTGACATTTTTATTTTAACTTTAAATAAAAAGTTATTAATGTCATTTTCCTACCAAAGTGGCTCCATGGGGTCCCCAAGTTGACTTATGGATTGTCTTGGTCGGCCATGACCCATCCAATAAGGGTAGGACATGTGTCTAGGTCATTTCATATTATTAAAACATTATTTTTACCTTAAACTACACTAATTACCTCTAATCGCGATTAAAAACTTAAAAGTTACTATTCACCAAAAAATTATTTTAATTCCATTGAACCACATTTTACTTCTTAATGGCAACCATGTATGTCGGATTTTTGAAATTCAAAACACAAAGGTGGTAAAATTTCATTTAAACGAAAAATCAGTTTTTTAAGTACCACTTAGTGGTTTCACTATTCATCAAAAATTGAAGTTTTTCAGAAAAATACCAAAAATTCACCCTAAGCTATATTTGATATTCCGAATTCAAAAATGATGTCTATTTTACAAAATTCAAAACATATAAGTTGCATTAATTTGTTTTAATAATTAATTTCCGCTGTCGGAGCAAATAGCGTGTTTTTATGAAACAATAAGTATCAAAAGATTGACACTAGTTTAAGTCCAATTTCAAAATGAAATTAATTCCAACGACCACTATTGGATTTAATGGTAAAAATATATTCTAATTGCACTTTAAAACCAATTCAAAATATAATCTAATCATATAAATAAATTAGATTAAAAAGTGGTTTTGAATTAAAATACAACATTTTTCACTATTCATTAAAAAATGAACTTTATCGGAAAAATACCAAAAATTTACACAAAGTAAAATTTGATGTCCCGATTCTAAAGAAGAATTTTATTTGGTCCAATAGAATGTATAAGAGTGACCAAAACTATATTTATAGACGGTTCGCCATCAAAAGGCGATAAGTGGACCTTTAGTGAAAATTAGAGTATATATGCCTAAAATTGAATTATTTTCATATTTTAAGCCTTTATCCTTTATTGGATAAATGTAAAAACATTTAACAAACATATATAATCATATTTTAGTTATTTCTATTCATTCCCGCCTATACAACGGCTGCGTGTTAACTACCATTTAAAATAATATTATTTTATTACTAGTGTGCAACGTAAGTTTTCAAAGAAACTCTTTGTTGCGTATCGGGTACGCTATCGAACATAGCAACCCCTTTAAAGTAAAATTAATATTTAATTCATAAATATTATTAAAAATGAAAATACTTTAATCTTTATTTACCTGGGATGTTACATCCTTCCCCCCTTTTGAGAATTGCGTCCTCGCAATTTTATTCACTTATCAAAATAAGTGGGGGTATTTATCCCTCATAGCATTTTCAGATTCCCATGTTGCCTCTTCAACCATATGGTTTTTCCACAAAACTTTTACCTGGTGAATTACCTTATTTCGCAACACTTGCTCTCTTCGGTCAAGAATCTGGACTGCTTGTTCTTCATAAGAGAGATTCTCTTCCAACTGAACTACCTCTGGGCTCAAAACATGAGATGGATCTGGCATGTACTTCCTTAACATTGAAACATGAAAAACATTGTGTACCTGAGATAAATTTGGAGGTAAAGCCACTCGGTAAGCAACTGATCCAACTTTCTCCAGAATTTCATATGGTCCAATGAACCTTGGACTCAGCTTTCCTTTCTTACCAAATCGCACCACACTTTTCCACGGTGAAACATTGAGAAAAACATGATCACCTACCTCGAAAGATAGATCTTTCCTCCGGTTATCCGCATAACTCTTCTGCCTGCTCTGAGCTGTTCTCATGTGTTTCTGAATCAACTGAACTTTTTCTGCCATTTCTTCTACCAATTCTGGTCCAATCAGCTTCCTTTTACCCACTTCATCCTAAAAAGCTGAAGTTCGACACCGTTTACCATATAATGCCTCAAATGGTGCCATCTGTATACTGAAATGAAAACTGTTATTATAAGAAAACTCAACCAAAGAAAGATGTTGGTCCCAACTTCCCTGATAATCCATCGAACAAGCACGTAGCATATTCTCCAAAGTCTGAATTGTTCGTTTTGACTGCCTATCTGACTGCGGATGCAAAGCTGTACTAAAATTTAATTCAGTACCCAATGACTTCTGAAGGCCTTTCCAAAAGTTAGAAGTGAACCTGGGATCACGGCAGATACAATGGAGAGAGGAACTCCATGTAACCTGACTATCTCTTTAAGATACAAACGGGAAAGTTGATCTAGGGAAAAATTATCTCGTATGGCAAGGAAATGAGCAGATTTAGTCAAGCGATCAACAATAACCCAGATTGCATTATTACCTCGAGGTGTCTTCGGCAATCCCACAACGAAGTCCATGGATATATTCTCCTATTTCCACTCTGGCACTGGTAAAGGCTGAAGCACCCCTTTCGGTAACTGCCTCTCTGCTTTAACCTGTTGACAAGTCAAACACTTCACAGTAAAATCAGCAATATCCCTTTTCATTCCGTCCCACCAGTAATACTCTCGAAGATCTCTATACATCTTAGTACTGCCAGGATGGACTGAAAACGGAGAACTACGAGCTTCACATAACAAATCTCTCTTCAACTGTGAATCACAAGGCACACACAATCTCTTTCCAAATCTCAAAACACAATCATTATCAATGTTGAATTCAGACAACTTACCCTTTTGAACCAGCTCTACCTTTTTCTGCAACTCACTGTCTTGCTTCTGTGCTTGCTTGATTCTGTCTGATAGAGAAGATTTCTCTGATACCTGAAACAAAACAGAAGGACTTCCTGCACAAACAACTTCCATGCCAAAGTTCATCAAATCAAAAACCAAAGGATCTCGTTCCAATCGTAGCATGGTTAATGAAGCATTACTTTTTCGACTCAAAGTATTAGCCACTTTATTTGCTTTTCTCGGATGGTAAAAATATATTCTAATTGCACTTTAAAACCAATTCAAAATATAATCTAATCATATAAATAAATTAGATTAAAAAGAGGTTTTGAATTAAAATACAACATTTTTCACTATTCATTAAAAAATGAACTTTATCGGAAAAATACCAAAAATTTACACAAAGTAAATTTTGATGTCCCGATTCCAAAGAAGAATTTTATTTGGTCCAATAGAATGTATAAGAGTGACCAAAACTATATTTATAGACGGTTCGCCATCAAAAGGCGATAAGTGGACCTTTAGTGAAAATTAGAGTATATATGCCTAAAATTGAATTCTTTTCGTATTTTAAGCCTTTATCCTTTATTGGATAAATGTAAAAACATTTAACAAACATATATAATCATATTTTAGTTATTTCTATTCATTCCCGCCAATACAACGGTTACGTGTTAACTACCATTTAAAATAATATTATTTTATTTCTAGTGTGCAACGTAAGTTTTCAAAGAAACTCTTTGTTGCGTATCGGGTACGCTATCGAACATAACAACCCCTTTAAAGTAAAATTAATATTTAATTCATAAATATTATTAAAAATGAAAATACTTTAATCTTTATTTACCTGGGATGTTACAGTTACAAAAAAAAAGGGAAAAAAAAGGAGAAACAGGGAGGCCTACCGGTTTCATCTAGCCTCGCCGAGCACTGCCGGCGCCTTCCACAATAGCAGATGCACACCCAACAGGCACACATAGGCGCTGCACGCCTTCCGTTTCGAGGCGACATCACTACCTGCCCTTCGTCACCACCTTCTGTTGCCGGCCTGTGTTCCAAGGCTGTACGCACTACCGGCTCGCGTTCAACCACGACGTGCACTGTTGTTTTCAACAATAACAATGTGGACGGATGACGTGCTCCAGCATCTCAGGCAGGTTCAAGCGATCCTTTCCTCGATCCAGCAATGCTGGCTAGACCATGACCAGGCGATGATTTCCAGAACGGCAGTGCGTGAATTCTTCGCAGCTGCAGGGCGTTGTTGGAAGCAGATGCCACAACTCGTGATAGATGCCCGGGCAAAGTTCTTGGACAATCAACCTTCTCCTGGGCTACAGGTGCAACACGAAGATCGCCAAGAGCCGCCTCCCTATCCTCACTCCTTGGCATTGCCTATAGTATATCCACAGAGGTGGGATCCGGAGAAACAGAGGACTTGCGTGCTGACCCTGCAGCAGTAGACGAAGCACATTCCGTCCGCCCCAGTACTGATTGATGGGTTGCCAAGGGAGGGGAACACACAATCCACAACGGTCATGGGGGGCGCAAGTTGTGACGAGACAACTCCGCCTGCCTTGCCGCTGACACTGCTCAAAGTGCATTACGCAATGTTTGGTGCGACGACGACGACATAGTGCGACAAAGTTGCGTTGCCAGGACCAGCATCCATGTTGGAAGCTTGGTCGGAGGTCGCATCAAATCAAACTGCACTTGGGAAGCTCATTGGAATTTTTTTATGGAAGTTGTTGGCTCATTCAACAGTACGAAGCATATGGAAGATTGCTTGGCATGATTGTCCTTGAGGACAATGTGATTTTTCGGGACGGTTGCAGTGATAGGAACTAGAGGGTAATAGTGTCATTTTAATAGGGGAATATGTTGTGGGGCCTAATGGAATATCCTTGTGAATATTTTAGTTTGTTAGGGGAGGGGTTTAGTTATAAATAAAGGGAAGAGGGTGATAAAGGGGGATATTCAGAGAAAGATAATTTAGGCTGCACTTG
The DNA here is from genome assembly GCA_963277665.1 of Viscum album. Taxonomy (NCBI): domain Eukaryota; kingdom Viridiplantae; phylum Streptophyta; class Magnoliopsida; order Santalales; family Viscaceae; genus Viscum; species Viscum album. The sequence goes on along the minus strand of OY728160.1, from coordinate 251,720,694 downwards.
CAGATCGGCCATGGGCTTGGGAGTCGGCCTTCGTGGCTTGGCTTGGGCGGGTCTCTCCCGATTTGTCTCCTTCATTCTTCTTCTTTTCCCCTCTGTAATTCTGCTACTCCTACTCTTACTATACAAAGTCGTCGGTTCTGGTTCTTCTATTGGCGCGAGTTCTTATCACATCATATGCAGTCTTGACATGCCGAGTTTGCCTCCTCCAATGCCTATGTGGTCCAGTCCGACATTCAGGCTGCTTCTTTATTTCAGTATCCTACTACATGATAGCTTGATTCCGATGCATCTGATCACGTGACCAGTGCTACAGGAGCTATTGAGGAATTGAGTGCTTGGTAGAGACAGACTGCATGGATGCGTCTATCGGCTCCTTAGTTGTGTTTTGCATCTCTACTTTCATCATAGCCATTCATTTTTTCCAGTTCGGACGTCTCTATCCTGAATTAGGATCTTTTCCATCCTTTTTAGTTAGTTTAGCAAGCTGAAATATGTTTCTGTTTGAGGGGGAATGTTAGCGTAATTATGTATTTAAGATACGAATGTGTCTAGATTCCTTATATTGAGTAAGTCTATCATTCCATCCCATCCCCTTGTCCCTTCAGTTTGAATTTTGCATCTCTCAGCTTTCTTAAGTTTTGTATTTCTTTATCTTTATAAATAAAGATTTCTGACATCATATGACTACAACTTTCTACTTTCTGATATCCTGGATTTCAACAAATGCCAATGGAGCATATCCTTGTTTAGCAACTTGAAAAATAAATGATATGATCTGTTTTCCAGTGGTAGTCATGCTCAGATATGAGGACATAACTATTGGTTTTCCATGACTTATTTCCAATATTTATATTGCCCCCTTCCAGTTTGTTTTGGGGAGCAGGAATCCCCATTCTATTAATTCTTAATTTCCTTTTGATGGTTATGATAAGGGATTTGGGTTTTTATTTAGGCCATGAAAATGACGACAAATGTTCTGCTTCTCAGTAGTTATCATAAAATTGGTGGCACTTGGTAGACTGGTTTAAAATTTGTCTATATTAAGAATGATGCTTTTCAATTTTAGAAGGGTTAGGATTGGCAGCACTTAACGAAGTGTCTATAGCACTTACTTTTGATAAGTGCTTTTGTTTAAGTGTTTCTAGATTGTTTATCAACAAAATTTCTGTCATCACTTATTTGAGTGTTTTTTTTTTCATGAATTTAAGGGTCCATTTGGCAACACTGATTGAAAACTGCTTAAAAGTGGTGTTTGTTTTGTTTCTGAAAAAACATTTCCACTCACATTACTGAATAAAGCTACTTAAATAATTGGCCAAAAAGTACCTTCTCAATAAATTATCTGAATACACTTATGCAGAAGCACTTATCTTAGGTGATAAGTGCTGTAAGCTGTTTAATTGTTGTCAAACAGAGCTTAAGGGTAAGTGTTTTTTCAGAAACAAAAGAAATGCCACTTGTTTTTGAAATTGCCAATCATAAGTGGTAAGTGTTGTAAACACTTTTCAATAAGTACTGTCAAACACAACCTTATTATCTTTTAAGAATTTAACTCGATGCAGATGTGTGAAAAGTTGATCTTCAAATTAGTTGGCCTCGAGCTTTCAGACGTGGAGGTGGTTGATATAAAGCCATGGGTGATGCATGCTGAAGTTGCAGAGAAATTTGTGACCAGTCAAAATCTAATAATACTTGCTGGTGATGCAGCTCATCGTTTTCCTCCTGCTGGTGGGTTTGGTATGTAACATCTTTTGTTCGTTCGCATGTCAAATATACATACCATTGGTGTTGGTTTAGTGCTTTTTCCCTCTTCCAAAGAGCGAATGGTGAGGAGGCAGGGAAAGACGCAAGATAGAGAGGGTTCAATGTGATCCTTCAAATCCATTATTTCCTTTGAAATGCAAAACTAGAAAATTATCGAAGATAACAAAAAGTGAAATAAAACTGATGCAAATAGGGTATAGAGGCTAGGAAATTCTGAAACATGGACACCACTCACCCTTACACAAGAAGGGGAAATCTAGGAGGGTGCATGGCTAACTCAGCGCACTTAATTTATGTTTGGTAGGATGGAATGGGAGAGGAGGTTCTCCACTTTAAGGTAACATATTTCCCTAATCACGGACCATGGACGGAAAAGGGCAGGGGAACATGAATCTGTTTTTTTTTTGATAAAAGACAAAATTAGATAGAGAAGAAAGTACACATGGAGGGTATGGAGGGGTATGAGCCAGCTCCCAAATAAAAAAAAAATAAAAAAACAAAAAACAAAAAAACAAAAAGCACTTAGCTTGTACTAATGCAACATGCCGATCTCTTGAAAAGTTTGAGAAATTCCCAGAGAAGATGCTTGTTACATATGCCCAAACTGAAGCTAGTTTGATAAAGTCCTAGAGAAGAGACCCCTGTTACATAAGCCCAAACTGAAGGCGAGTGTTCCATCATCTGCTGCACTCCTAAAACATCCTTGCAACACCTGTTGAAGATCGTGGAGTTTCGTGTAACGTCCCTCGGGCCGGTTCACCCCCATCGTGACTGAACTGGTGGTGCTGCATTACCTCATGCATACATTCTTTTACTTCAAAGGCTACTGACTAGCGGTGAGGGTCTATGCATGGATGGAGAGACTATACCTTTTGGTATAGATGGTCATAAATCACACCAAAAGCAATATCAAACATTAAAATACAATAACAACATGATGTGGCATTTGAAAGAGTTATATGCCCTAAAGCCTATTATGTATATGATACATATGAGTGATTCATATGAGCTTTAGCCTGCATACGATGCATGGAAATCACGTACTGGATGGCATTATATGCCTTTGGCTCTACTCGATCTATTCTCCCTTGTTTGCTATCATTAAAGAACATGAAACGGTAAGGAGGAAATGCATTCAATGCATTCTTGCATGAATGCACGTAGAGGCTGTAACATTTATTCATACATTTTAACGCATGAATAAATGCTACAACACCCAAGGAACTTCCTCGGGTGATTATATAAATCACTGCCATGCGATGGCGGTGGGTGAGGATGCTCTGCACAATGCCTTGGCTGAACTTCCCATCACTCGAATCTCTCTTTCTCCTACCTCCTTTGCATCATGAGAGGTTAGCACATCGTGGAGGATGGAGAGTCCCCCACATACGATGTGCGATTTAGTTTTGCTCGTGGATTATCTTCGGAGGTGGGAGGCTTTGTCTGCCACTTTGGTGATCCTTATTAAACACATTGGACGAAGATCAGGAAGGTTGCAGAGGCTTTTTCAATAAACGGAACACACGTTTACAACAGTTCTATGATTAAGTGTTAATCATCATCCTAGAAACCCAACAACATTACATTTACAAACCAACCACCAGTAAAACATCCAACACATGCTATAACAAGGTGAGTTAAACTGCAATGTCAGACAAACATACAATAAATGCAGAGTCGCTCGTGGGCCGACCATAAGCATAACGGTCCAAAGAAAACAAATAAAGGAGACCGTTGCAAGATAAAGTCCCGAGTCCTCGCTCGACCCCCTTTCCTAGCACCAACCATGCTCCACCGGCTCACCCATCAAGCACAGGGCCTTTGCCCTTTCTATACCTACGATCTTGAGATTTGCCTGGGTACCAAGGCGCCTGAGCAGGGTGTGTCTACAACTCAGTTGACCACCACCAACAACATGCATTGCAAAACCAGCATATACAGGCGCATCTATTGTGTGATATGCTCGTAAGTAAACAACGAAGACACCCATAATAAATAAGTCACAACCATTGGTACAGACCAACCACCTGGGTGCAACTAGTTCTGCTTCAACCGGTGCTGGAGTGCATCTGAACATACCACCAAAAATGTTGACTGGACATCACGTCCCTAGTCATAAGCGTGGGCATAACGTTCCGTCATAATATAGCAGAAATACTAACTGGGCATCATGTCCCTAGTCATAAGTGTGGGCATATCGTTCCGTCATAATATAGCAGACAACTCATGGGTAGTACGTCCCAGAAACCAAGTTATAACAGTGGGCATAACATCCCGGTGACAATGGTCCAAAAGTGAACATAGCATCCTCGAGCGATAAAATAATAGCGTGCATCATGTCTTAATGTGTGCGTTAAGAGCGGGCATAACGTTCCTGAGCAATAATATAACAGCAGACATCACCTCTCGACATGTGCATTTAGAGTGGGCAAAACGTCCCTAATAACAATAGTCCATAAGCGGGCACAACATCCCAGGACCATCACACTCAAGCGGGCATCACGTCCTAACCACATCATTGAAAGGGGGCGTAGCACTGCTAGCCATGGGCATAACCACAAGAGGGCAAAGCCTTCCTAGTCCTAGGCCACATCATAAGGGTGAGGGCATTCCGTCCTATAAGCAATCATACTCATATGAGCATCTCGTCCCCTTGAAGCATCACAATATGGGCAGAACGTCTCGCTTCCAAGGGTATAACAAATGATCGAGCTCAACATCCCATTTCCAACATCATCAAGGTCATGTTGGCATCACGTCCCATTACCATAGGCATAACGTCCCAAACACAACCATGCAAGATAATGGGCATTGCATCTCTTATCATAACCAATATGATATAAATGGGCATTGCGGCCAAACATTATCCACCGATAACACAAGGGCATATTGTCCACATACATAACCATAATCACAACATGGTATATAAGTAGCTCAAGCAACACAATGTAAGCAATTTATATTAAGATTGGCGTAGCGTCCATTACATTCTAAATCAAGGCTAGGTTGGAACTCACACTTCCAACCAATCCACAAGTCTCAACCCAAGGCATAACCTACCTGGTATGTTCAAGTTAAAGGGGGAGGAATACTCATCCCATACAATTCCATAACTAGCCCTAAAAGGGTTAAGGGAAACTCACAAGTTTTATATGAGTCAAGCCTCAAGTTGACCACTGCCATGGAATCAAAATACAACCGCGGGGAAACCACTCGTGGTCCCAATAATCATACTTCTTCCTCAATTGATAGGAAAACTGGTTTTAAATTTAAACTAGGGTCTAGCGCGAACGGTTGACACGACCCGCATATTACACAAGCATGAAAACCGGCACAAGTCGTTGAGAAAGCTTAGGGACCACCTACCATGATGATGTAGGATCCCCTTCGTTGAATATCAATGGATAATTCGACCTCAAACAGTAGAAATCACAATCCCTAGCAAAACCCCTCGAAAGTTAGAGTAAACCGGCGAAGAATGCAAAAATGGCGAGAGAAAGCATGATTTAAGGGAAGAAGAAGGTTAGACTTACCTATAGCTTCCAATCACAATTGACGACTTTCAATTCAGGCAAGAATTGAGGTGGGAGGAACCAAAAATCACCAAGAAGTGGAGGGAGTTCGAGTTGGGGTTCATACGAGGAGCCACAAAATGACTTAAAGGGGGTTAAAATCGTCAAACGATGATTTTGCTTTGACTTAAAATCGGGTTCTTGGGCTCCCATCGGAACTTTGGTGGGGTGGGAAGTGGTACACCCCATTGCCTTCGTGTAGATTTCCACCGCCTCGCCCTTTCTCTTGAAAATTCGAACCCGGACTTCCCGAACACTTCTATAGCCAAAATAGGTCAAAATAAACATGATTTGATTGAATTTAAATCAAATTCATACCTCAGAATCACGCGAGGTGTTACAACCTCCCCACCATAGGGCCGCTCGCCCCCGATATGCATCGCTGTACGTTGCCTATAAACAACTTCGGCCACTGCACTCACATATCAACCTTCCGCTCCCAAGTCTCTTCCTGGATACGCCCGTGCTGTCATTGCACTCATACCAATGGGAATGTCTTCACGTGGAAAACTTTCTCGCTCCGGTCCATGATGCGCATCCATCTCCAACTCAACATCGCCGATACTAATCACATGAGACGGGTTAGGGTGGTATCTTCTGAGTTGTGATACATGAAACACGTCTTGTATAACACTGTACTGCCGAGGAAGTGGTAATCAGTAAGCCACGGTACTGATCCTCTTGCCAACCTCGAACGACCCCACATACTTGGGAGCCGACTTCCCCTGTTTTCCAATACGATGATGTCCCAATCGTGGCGGCACCCTTAAGAAAGCTCGGCCACCCACCCACTCAAGAGGACGATGGCGCCGATCTGTATATGATCACTACTTACTCTGAGCAGTCGCCAACCTTTTCTGGATCAATCAGATATGCTCTGAAGTCTCTCGCACGAGACTTGACCTGACAATCGATGATTCCCTTCTAAGGCGATCAACACAACCTGCCATACAAGGCCTTGAAAGGCGCCATCTGAATAGACGCCTGATAACTGTTGCCATAGGCAAACTCGGCTAGAGAAAAATGGTTCTTTGTTGGTCCCAAACTAGGTAAATGCTTTGAGAGGGGAGGTGAATCGAAGTATGTTGATTTTAATCAAACGACCCTTGCCAACGATCTTGTTCCACTGCTAGTAGTGACACTTCTCCCTCAGAATGAATATGAAACAATAAAGCAAATAAAGAGAGAGACAAACTATTTTTACTTGGTTCACCCGCACCGAGTCATGTCTAAGGAACATACAACGACGATGTGCCGATGTACCAAATTCAGTAAACACACTTCTTTTTCCTTTATAATTTAGAGCGACCGCATTGACCTTTCAGGTTTACAACCAATTACAATCAAGAACGCACTGTTCTCTCAATTGTTGTGAACACCGCGCTCCCTCAAATGAAATCTCTAAACAATCCGAATCAACACAAAAACTATTTACACCGATATTGGTGTGTCATGAAGCTCTTTCATCAATATGATGAATACCTCTTTACTGTGTAAATTTTGGGTATTTCTTTTCAGTTCACATAACTCTTTCTCTTTGTGTGCAAGTTCTTGTTCTTGAAAACACCTCGCTCGCGTAAGGTCATTTCTTAGTGCAAGTATATGTGTTGCCTTTATGCCTTTCGTGCAAGAAATACATTCGCACAAGTCTTACGTGAAATTAGAGCGATTGCCTCGTCCCAATCTTTTTTTTTTGCTTCTAAATGACGAGATTAAGGGCCTATTTATAGGCAAAACTCCAACCTTCCGTGCAACTCCGCTTCGCGCAACCGTAGAATGCGCAACATCCCCCTTGCGCATCTCCAACATAAAGAAATCCCAATGATGCTCAAAGTCACTGATCACGATGGCACATCTTGAACACATCCGATTACCCTCAGATCACAACCCTAAGGGTGTATCTATAGATATCATCCTAGACTGATACTCAACGACCAACCCCAGGTCAGAAACCAATTGCACAATGAGTGTGGAGTACATGTATCAAATAAAACAGACGCTAGGGTAGAGGCTACGAACGGTAGACGGTCCCCTCATCATGATCAGAAGGAGCCTGCTCAACAGCATGTGGCTGGCCTGGGCCTATGCCTCTGCCCTGGCCTCCAATTGACTGATTGCCTTCAGGAGCTCCACCCCGTTGCCTCGGCTTCCGTGCACCAATACCTCTTCTGCGCCTTGGTTGGCTGGAAGAACTCAACGCACCTCCCCGTGGTAACGCATTAGATCCTGTTGCGGAATCGACGAGAGTCACAATGACAGAAACGAGAAAACGAAAGAAAGAAAGCAACAAGAACACAACGATTTACGTGGTTCGGGAATAATCCCTACGTCCACGAGAGAGGCAGAATTTCACTATATCGGGAGCACAAATTACAGAGGTTTTTTCCAGTAGTAACCCTAGCCCGAAAATGGGCTATAAAAAATGGAGAACACGATCACTGTTCGAAAAGTAAGTCCGCGTCGCTACAGTGAACGACAAACCAGCTTTGTCAAAAGCGCTACAGTGGCTGCCGGCTGGAAGTCAAAAGTGCTACAGTCCAGTTGGCCCCGAAGTCCGCACTGCTACAGTGCCTGTCGGTGTCGGTCGGTCAGCTCTGCTACAGTGGTCAGAGATGCAACAGTACCCGAGATTGAATCGAATGCCTCAGCTCATCCTCAAAATGATGAACTTTGGCGGTCTCGTCACTCACCAGTGAAGGTGCGAAGTGAAGAAACTCTATAAAATGGGCGACATAGTCTATCACTGACATGCTCCTTTGAACTAGATGCATGAATTCCTGAGCCTTATCTGCTCTTAGTGTCTCTGAAAAAAAAAGCTCGAAAAAACGAGCCTGAAAGTCCTCCAGGATAGCCTCACATGCTGAGCTGATCTGCCTGGACTAGGACATCCCACCAACGCCTCTCGAGGGGTGTCTTAAGATGATCGAAGATAGCCTGTATAGACTCAACCCACATCTCGACAACTTGAGGTCCTCCCTCTTCGGTAAATAAAGAGTGGCGATGTAGTTGAAACCATTGGGTTAGATCTAACATGGATGACTCACCTCTTGGTGCTCCACATCCAATAGACCGGATCACACCAAGCAAAACTCTCACGGAGCTGTTGGCCAATAAGAGGAGCAGGCGCAATAGGGAGTTTCGACTCAACAACTGGTGGGGCATGCTTGTCCCCGCCCTCCAAATGCTCAACCAGAGCCCGTCGTGGTGGCATGCCACTACAATGCCAAACACGACTTAGAATACAATTTATCATAATCTAAATATAACAGATTAGGATATGCAGTAACAAATAGCATGTCCCTCTACGCCATACACACACCCTACAACATAAGGGTCTCTCACATAACCTCGTGCGCTCTCTTTGGCCTTAGCTATCCCCTCTCAGAAGTAGAACTAGATACAAAGAGGATTCACATATTAATTATAAAGCAACTCTAACCTAATCAATTTTAAAACAATAACCCTATATCAAAATTAGGGTCATCAACCACAAGCAAGCACACACATGTCATGTGAATCTTACGTGCCAACAATGATGTATGAACACACGCTCCCTTACCATCCCAGACTGAGAGTGAAAATAAAACATAAATCATAAATCAATAATCCGATGCATCATATTCGACAAGAATCATAACATCGTAACATCGAAAACCAATAACAATAATCCCGTCCTTGGTAACTTGGACTTTCCCGATACGTGAGTTAGCTACGTCCAAGCATAAGGTCCAACTCAAGATTCTGACCACATTTTATCTCCTGTTTACCATATCCCAAATAGTAAGACAAAATAAAAACAAGGCTCTGATACCACTTTATGACGTCCCCTGGTCTGGTTCACCTCCATCGTGACCGAATCGGTGGTGCTACATAGCTTAAGCGCGCCTCTCAGTATGCCAAAGATTGCCGACCAGCGACAAGGGTCTATGTATAAGTTGGGAAGACTATACCTTCTGGTTCAAATGACTATAAATCACAGCGGAAGCAATATCAAACATTAAAATACAATAACATAATGTAGCATTACGGTTACAGACCAACCACCAGGAAAGCAATTACGGTTACAGACCAACCACCAGGAAAGCATCCAACATATGCTACAACAAGATGAGCTAAATTGCAATGGCAGACAAACATACAATAAAAGCAGGGTCGCTCATGGGCCAACCATATACATAACGGTCCAAAGAAAACAAATAAAGGAGACTGCCACAAGATAGAGTCCCGAGTCCTCACTTGACCCCGTCTCCTAGCACCAATCATGCTTTATCAACTCACCCATCAAGTGTAGGGCCTTTGCCCTTATCTATACCTGTGATCATGAGATCAGCTCGGGTACCAATATGCCCAAGTAGGGTGTGAGTGCAACTCAGCAGGCCACCACCAACAGCGTGCCTTGCAAAACCAGTATATGCAGGTGCATGTACTGTATGATATGCTTATAAGTAAATAACAACAAAGACAACCATAATAAATAAGTCACAGCCACAAGTACTACTCAACCACCTGAGTGCAACCGGACCTGCTTCGGCACATATCATCGAAATTACTGACCGGGCATCACGTCCCTAGTCGTAAGCATGGGCATAATGTTCCGTCATAATATAGTAGACAACTCATTGGCAGTACTTCCCAGAAATCAAGTTATAACATTGGGCATAGCGTCTCGGTAACAATGGTCTAGAAGTGGGCATAGCATCCCCAAACAATAAAATAATAGTGGGCATCATGTCCCGACATGTGCGTTAAGAGTGGCCATAGTGTCCCCAAGCAATAATATAATAACCAGCGTCACGTCCTGACACGTGCATTTATAGTGGGCAAAACATCCCTAAGAACAATAGTCCATAAGCGGGCATAGTGTCCCAGAGTCATCACACTCAAGCGGGCATCACGTCCCGACCTTATCATCGAAAGGGGGCATAGCACCTCTAGCCATGAGCATAGCCATAAGAGGGAAAAGTGCCCTTAGTCCCAGGCCATATCATAAGGGCGAGGGCATCCTGTCCCATAAGCAATCATACTCATTAGGGCATCTTGCCCCCTTCCTTGGAAGCATCACAATATGTGATATGTATCCGAGTGTGAGAGGGAGAATTAACAGAGGTTTCTTTTAATACCAGCGGCAGTAAGGACAGGAATTACAGTAGAAAAGAGATGAAGTAGAAGAAAAAGGTAGAAGAATAAGAGCTCCTCGTAGAGTCATCGCTCCCGAGGCCTGGCCGCAGCCTCTTCCAGCTGTGATTTGAAATCCAATGCCTAATAACGAGCGACATGTCCTGGCATGTGCATTTATAGCGGGCAAAACATCCTTAATAACAATAGTCCATAAGTGGGCATAGCGTCCCAGAGCCATCACACTCAAGCGGGCATCATGTCCCAACCTTATCATCGAAAGGGGGCATAGCGTCCCTAGCCATGGGCATAACCACAAGAGGGAAAAGTGTCCTTAGTCCCAGGCATATCATAAGGGTGAGGGCATCCTGTCCCATAAGCAATCATACTCATTAGGGCATCTCGGCCCCTTCCTTGGAAGCATCATTATATGTGATATGTATCCGAGTGTGAGAGGGAGAATTAACAGAGGTTTCTTTTAATACCAGCAGCAGTAAGGACAAGATTTACCATTGAATAGAGATAAAGAAGTAGAAGAAGGTAGAAGAAGAGCTCCTGGTAGAGTCACTGCTCCCGAGGCCTGGCCTGGCCTAGCCGCAGCCTTTTCCAGCTGAGTTGAAATCCAATGCCTAATAACGAGCGACATGTGCCGACATGTGCATTTATAGTGGGAAAAACATCCCTAATAACAATAGTCCATAAGTGGGCATAGCGTCCCATAGCCATCACACTCAAGCGGGCATCATGTCCCAACCTTATCATCGAAAGGGGGCATAGCGTCCCTAGCCATGGGCATAACCACAAGAGGGAAAAGTGTCCTTAGTCCCAGGCATATCATAAGGGTGAGGGCATCCTGTCCCATAAGCAATCATACTCATTAGGGCATCTCGGCCCCTTCCTTGGAAGCATCATAATATGTGATATGTATCCGAGTGTGAGAGGGAGAATTAACAGAGGTTTCTTTTAATACCAGCAGCAGTAAGGACAAGATTTACAATTGAATAGAGATGAAGAAGTAGAAGAAGAAGGTAGAAGAAGAGCTCCTTGTAGAGTCACTGCTCCCGAGGCCTGGCTGCAGCCTCTTCCAGCTGAGTTGAAATCCAATGCCTAAAATCAATTTGTGGTCCCCCAGCCTACTACAGCAACCCCTATTTAATATTCCCAACCATCGCCTAACAACCCCCTCCCACTATCTATCCACTTTGGCAACCTCAAATTAGAGTGGATGTAATTTAGTTGAGGTCTAAATAGATCCGTTCGCCCAATCACATCACCCAGATCCACACTGTGAGGCTCCCTTATATTCCCAAGAATGACTAGTTCCAGAAATCTCACACTCTGTCTATAGCAGCATTTATGTCTTTCCTTCTACCATCAAACACTTCCTTTCGGGCAGCACTGCTTCGTTTCTCTGGCATGGGTAGCTCTGCTTTGCTTTTCCTTGTCCAGCGCTCCCACAGGGTATTTCCTCACTTATTTAGTTGGCTATCACAGTGCTGGTATCGTCAAAACTTTGATTTTGTTATTGTCTCCCTTCAACCAAACTTGTGTCAACTAATTCCCTCTTCACAAAAGCCTTGATACTATCTTCTTCCTTGTACCTTGTTAGAATGGGTTCGTTTTCCTGGGAACTGCCTTCTCCTGCTGGCCGACCTTTTGTAGCTCGCTTCTTTATCAACTCCTCATAATCTTGCACTTGCAAGAACTCGTATTCATAAAAAACATCAGGGCCCCATGGTGGAAATGCTCCCAGAAAATGGAAACTTTCGGTACATCCAGTCTCCATATAGAGAGTAACTCCTTCAAGGTACTCGGATTTCCAAGCTAACTCAAAACAATTTACAGTATCAGGTATTTCCTGATTACGCAAAGCAAGACCAACGGCTAGCTCATGCAGGACTGGAGATTTCATTCATTCACCTGAGTTTGCCAAAATTTTAATCTGCTGAGATGAAATTTGTACCATTATAGCAACCTTTACCTCCTTCAGCCGTAGGAATAACTGTCTGCCAACTGCGGCGAGAAAATCCATCCCATACGCATGCAAGATTGGTAGTTCAGGACTGAGAAATTTCTGTTCCATGACATGCTTGTGTGCCGGAGCAGCTTGCACCAATGAGCCGTCCATAATAACAGAGGAAGCAGCAGGCTTCACTTCTTCCATAACAATGGTATTAGGAATACAGTGAAACTCCTTCCGGTGTGGTGGTTCCTTACATTCCACCACGTTGCCCCCTTGGATCCTAGTATCCGCAGCGGCTGCTAGCAGTCGCCCGTAACTCCCTACTGCAGCCTTTCGAGCTGCTTGTCCAGAATTTTGGTAGCGTCAAACAATGACAATGGCTTCTTCAACTTTAGTCGCTTGCCTTGAGAAATTCCTGGTAGACCAACGAAACTTCCGGCTGGATTTAGGGGTTTCAGTGAGGCAGCTTTCTCCGCAGACAAGAAGACAGGCGTGAGCACCTGAACAGAAGAAGTTGCTGCAGCCAATTTTGCCACTACTGCCGCAGCTCTCTTACTTTCAGCTTCTTTTCCTGCATGTTTCAACTACTCCCGTATTGCCTCATGCTTAGGTGTCGGAAAACCAAGAGTAAATTGCCGGATCAAGATTCCAGGACTAGTCTCATCAAACTTATGTTAGTCCATAGACATTCTTGCCACTTCCATGGTCAGTGATTTTGGAGAATCAGTTGCATCGTGTTGAACGAAAATTGGAGGAATATTGTTTAACATACAGCTCTACAGGTGTTGGCACTTGTACTGGCTCACTCCGCAGCTGCACGCTCTGCTCCTCAGCACAATCCTCTTGCTGTTATGTAGTCGAATGCACTGTTTATACCACTGCTGCACTACAAAAACTCTGGTGCAACTTATCTTTGAGTTGTGACCAACTGAGCTCAGGATTAGATGCTTCCAACAATATAAACCAATCTCCAAAAGTACCTGGCATAAACAGCCGTGCCGTCCAAATCTTTAAATCTTCTTGTGTTTGGCGGATTGTAAAACAGTTCTCAGCTTTGGCGATCCAAGACTCAAGATCTTTTTTAGTAAAAATCGGCATCATCACCGGTCCGGTCGCCTGCCACTCCTCCATGCTTCTGGCCAGACTAGTCTGTATCGCCTTGAGTTCCTACCGGAAGACCTCCATGTGTGAGCAGATAGTCACCGGCCTGGTCGCCTGCCACTCCTCAATGCTTCTGGCCAGACTAGCCTGTATCGCCTTGAGTTCCTGCTTGAAGACCTCCATGTGTGAGCAGACAGTTAGCCGCTGCGAGTTGCTTTCCTCGTGCTGCGAGTTGCTTTCCTCGCAGAGTCGCTGCTCCCAAGGCCTGGTCGCAGCCTCTTCCAGCTTATTAGCTGAAATCCGATGCCTAAATTCAATTTGTGGCCCCCTGCCCACTACAACAACCCCTGTTTAATATTCCCAGCCACGGCCTAACAACCCCCTCCCACTAACAGTCCAGCTAACTATTTATTACATATTACAATATTGCCCCTGCAGTAATTAGACAATCCCCAAACATTCATCAACTGCCCCCATGTGCACCAACAGCTCCAACCGAGCAGCAGCATCCCAACAACCATAGGATCCTTACACACAGCAGTCCTGTGATCCCCAGTGAAACAACAGCAGTCCTGTGATCCCCAGTGAAACAACAGCAGCCTAGCACCCCAGGCGTGTCCCACACCCTCCAACCCTTGCTGGCTTGCGCTTCCTGCCCACTCTCCTATCAATATGGGTAGGACATCCCACTTTCAAGGGTATAACAAATGATTGGGCTTAGCATCCCATTTCCAACATCATCAAGATCATGCGGGCATCCCGTCCCATTACCACTGTCATGGCGTCCCAAACACAACCATGCAACATAATGGGCATTGCGTCCCTCATCATAACCAACACGATATAAGTGGGCATTACTTCCCAACAATAACCACCGATAGCATAAGGGCTATTGTCCACATACATAGCCATAATCACAACATGGTATATAAAGTAGCTCTAGCAACACAATGTAAGCAATTTATATTAAGATTGACATAGCTTCCAAAACATTCTAAATCAAGGCTACGTTGGACCTCACACTTCCAACCAATCCACGAGTCTCAACCCAAGGCATAACTTATCTGGTATGTTCAAGTTCAAGGGGGAGGAATACTCACCCCATACAATTCCATAACTAGCCCCAAAAGGGTTAAGGGCAACTCACAAGTTCCATACGGGTCAAGCCTTAAGTTGACCACTACCAAATCGTACACATCTCTTATGTCAAGGAGGCTAAGGGTACTAATCTAGGTCCACTAGGTCATATATAAACCGGGGATACCCCTCGTGGGTTCCAACTCCAACCATCGGCGACACTTTAGGTTGGGTATGACAGGAATATGGGTAGTGGGCTGTCTGAGTTGCGGGGGGAGGGGGGGGGGGGGATGGGTCGTAACTGCCAGGGGCAGTTGATTGGGAGGCCTGGCCTTAGTTTTGAGGAGCGTCCTCAGGGAGGACCTTCTTCTTCTACTTCTCTTTCTTTCTTCTGCTTCTTCTACTTATCTTTCTTTCTTCTTCTTCCATTTCTGTTGTGTCATTCTTTCCTGCTAATGTCAATATAGCATATTCAGTTGATTCTTCTCTCTTTTACTCACTATAGCGCCTACGTCTCCTATCAATTGGTGCTTTCATTAAGAAAGAATCTAGGAGGAGAAAATTCTGGATCGTGAGAATTGTAGCAGACACAACAGCTTTATGCCCACACGCTTGGAGAATCGGCTTGCTGCTGTGGAAACATCGGTTTCGGAACTGAAGACGGGATTGCGGGAGCTTACAACTGTTGTGGCTTGGCTCGTTAAAAGTCAGGTTGAGAGTTCCACTCGGAATGCTAGTAAGAGAAAGTTGGCCATAGTAGAGGAAGGAGGAAGTAGTCTGCAACCGGAAGCTGAAAGAAGTAGCCTTTGGAATGTGGCTGAGTTGGACGACAGGGAAATATGAGCTGCAAAATGGGAGGAGATGTGCACGATCTCCAAGCGGTGATGCCAATTTTCTCTGGAGAAGATCCGATGACTTGGATCACATGAGCATAAACATATTTTCTGATTCATAAAACAGTCAACAGTTTGCGAGTGCCGATTGCACAGCTTTGTATGGACGGGATCGAACAACATTCGATGTTCTCTCTGATGTCGTTACACCCAAACCTGGTTTGGGAAGAACTGAAAACGGAGCTCCTTGGTCGTTTTGGGACTGCTTTGGACAGCGAACTGTTGAAACATCTGAAAGATATTAGGCAGTCCGTAACAGTGGGAGAAGCAGCAGTGGGCCTGTGGAGTTACCAAACCATTTAGGAAAGGTTTTGCAAGGTGTAGGTTGATTCCAATCCTGTTCGGCTTGAAGTGGTAAATTCTGTTCCGGATTCTAGTGTGTCTATGCGCGCCAAACTACTTACAGTGGCTGAGTTGAGAAAGAAGCTAGAGGCTGTGCCTTCAAACGAGCTGAGCAAGCAGCTCAAGCCGGGAGCTGCAGATGCTGAGGAAGGATGTAAGGAAAAACATGGAGGATCAAGAACCACCGCATCGAAAGGAGTATCATCGTATTCCTAATACTATTGCTATGAAAGAAGTGAAAGCTGCTTCCAAGCATGGGCGTGTCGTCTACAAACTTGAACTTTTGTTGCAATTGCAGGCAGAAATATCTTTATAGCAAAGAGCAGCAGCTGCCTCTTATTTGGGAGGGATGGCAGTTGACGAGAAAGCTCAAAAGAGGAGAACCCTTGCCACGTGGTTGAAAAAAAATTTATGGAGACTGGTCCGACTTTCATTACGCCTGGTCAGCAGTTCTCCACTAGAGTGGACATTCTTCCACAAGAATTTGTTGATCAGTTGTCTGAACTCCAGGATCAAGTTCCTCCTCTTCCTTCTGGAAATGGCTGAGTAAGAGCTCGGTGCACCTGTGGTTGATATAATTGAGCGGTTTAATTACGAACCTGTTGCTGCTGCCAGTCTTGGTCAAGTCCACCATGCAAAACTTGAAGGAAAGGAGGTTGTTGTCAAAGTATAAAGGCCTGGGTTGAAGGATCTTTTGGATATTGCTATGAAAAACTTGAGGGTTATTGCTGAATACCTTCAAAGGGTTGATCCGAAGTCAGATAGTGCAAAGAGGGATTAGGTTTCTAATTATGATGAGCGTGCAAATGAGTTGTTTCAGGTGATTGATTACACAAAGGAAGCCTCTAATGCTGAAGTTGATTTAAAAGAGCACTCAGTTTGGAGGAAAGAACAGAGAAAAAGAAACTATGTTTAGCAGCACTTGGGAAAGCTTTGTTGGCCACTGTAGCCGATCAGCCATTCTGCTTTCCTGCCACATTTACGTTTGTTAGAGCATTTTCAGTGTTGGACGGGATCGAGAAGGGGCTTGACCTTGATTTGATATTTACTGAAATTGCCAAACCCTCTGCCTCAAATTGCTAAGGTTTTAGGAAGTTGGTGTTGAAGTTGTTTAGAAGGATTTTCGGAACAGATGAGATTGCCAATCTCATGCATTCTATAATTCATGTAGTAGGCAGGCTGGCAGGGTTGATAAGTTTGCTGGACGGGATCGAGAAGGGGCTTGACCTTGATTTGATATTTACTGAAATTGCCAAACCCTCTGCCTCAAATTGCTAAGGTTTTAGGAAGTTGGTGTTGAAGTTGTTTAGAAGGATTTTCGGAACAGATGAGATTGCCAATCTCATGCATTCTATAATTCATGTAGTAGGCAGGCTGGCAGGGTTGATAAGTTTGCTGGACGGGATCGAGAAGGGGCTTGACCTTGATTTGATATTACTGAAATTGCCAAACCCTCTGCCTCAAATTGCTAAGGTTTTGGGAAGTTGGTGTTGAAGTTGTTTAGAAGGATTTTTGGAACAGATGAGATTGCCAATCTCATGCCTTCTATAATTCATGTAGTAGGCAGGCTGGCAGGGTTGATAAGTTTGCTGAATTCATACGACTGGAGCAAGGTGAATTGAAACTCTGAGTTCGAGCACTGGAGTCAGAAAGGGCTTTTCTTTGTGTTGCTGCTGTTCAGAGGACATTGGGGAATGCACTAGCTGCTGAATGCCTAGTAAACCTTGCCACAATTTTGTATCTGAATTCAGTTAAGGTGCCAACAATCGTGGCATATCTCAGGGCTGCCAATAGTGTGAGTATATCTCAGGTTGTACCACTGCTAATGGAAGCTGTTGGGTGGCAAGGTGGTATAGTATATGGGCACTTGTTCACGCATTGGGAAAGAGAGGGAATGTTGTTGCTGAAACTGGGAGCTGGATCTAATGAAGTTCCAGCCCTGCGTGAGGCAGATATTGGTTTTGCTGCAAGTAACCAATGAACAAAGGTTGCAAAGGGAAGCAGTGGAGCCGTCTAAGCAAACATTCAGATTTTCATCAAGTTTTCTCACCTTGAGGACAATGTGGTTTTTCAAGTGGATAGAAGTGATAGGAATTTGGGTAGTGGGTTGTTCGAGTGGGGGGATGGGTAGTAACTTCCAGGGGCAGTATTGACCTTTTATTTTTGTTAGTTGGTTGGGGGTGCTAGGTGGCGAGTTGGGGATATTAAATGTGGCCTGCTGGGTGTGGTTGGGGGACACGGATATTATTCATTTGGTTTTCAGCTGTAGCTGATTGGGAGGCTTGGCCTTGGCTTCAAGGAGCATCCTCGGAGAGTACCTTCTTCTACTTCTCTTTCTTTCTTCTTCTTCCGTTTCTGCTGTAATGTGCTTTCCTGCTAATATCAATATAGCGTATTCAGTTGTTTCTTCTCTCTTTTCCTCACTCTAGTGCCTATGTCTCCTATCAGGGTACATGACTGTCGGCGTTCATGGCATCAAAACACAACCGTGGGGAATGTTGGATTGGTGTTGCCCGATCCGGTTGGGCCGAATGCTTGTGGCCCGCAACTTTCGCGGGTCGAGCTCCGTGGTGAGCTCGTTGGGGGTTGCAGGGGGCAACGCGCCCTTGCTTCGGGGGTCCGGGGGCCGAAGGCCCCCGGCCCAAATTTTTCGGAACTGTAGCAATGCTGACCACTGTAGCGGAGCTGACCGACCGACACCGACAGGCACTGTAGCGGTGCGGACTTCGGGGTCAACTTTACTGTAGCGCTTTTGACAAAGCCAGCCGCCGTTCACTGTAGCGACGCGGACCACTTTTTCGAATAGTGATCATCTTCTCCATTTGTTTTATAGCCCTTTTCGGGCTAGGGTTTGATGTGGAAAATCCTCTGTAATTTCTGTGCTCCCGAATCATAGTGAAATTCTGCCTCTCCCGTGGACGTAGGGATTTTTCCCGAACCACGTAAGTCGCCGTGTTCATTGTTGCTTTTCTTTCTTTCGTTTTCTCGTTTTCTGTCGTTCTGTCTCCCGGTGATTCCGCAACAGGGAAACCACTCATGGTCCCAATAATCATAATTAATTCTCAATTGACAGGAAAACAATTTTTAAATTTAAATTAGGGTCAAGCGTGCATGGTTGGCGCGACCCACATTTCACACTAGCATGAAAACCGACATAAAACATCAGGAAAGCTTAGGGACCACCTACCTTGACGTTGTAGGATCCCACTCGTTAAATATCAACGGACAATTTGGTAACGGTAGGAATCACAATCCCTAGAACCCCCCCCCCCAAAAAAAAATGAGGGAGGGAAGTGGAAGGTTAAACCTACCTCTAGCTTCCAATCGCAACTAACGGCACTCAATTCAGACAAGAATTGAGGTGAGAGGAGCCAAAATCGCGAAGAAATTGAGGGAGTTCATGTTGGGGTTTGTACGGGGTGTCATGAGCCCAGAAATGGCTTAAAGGGGTTTAAAATTGTGCAAGGACGATTCTGCCTCGACTTAAAATCAGGGTTCCGGGGTTCCCACCGGAATTCCGGTGGGGTGGGCAGTGGTACACCCCACTGCCCAGGTCCACCAGAAAGTCCGGTGGACCCCCCCACCTGGCTTCTGGTGGGAAATTTACTCCCAGACAGATTTCCACTGCCTCACCCTCTCTCGAAAATTCTAACCCAGACTTCCCGCAGAGCCTTCTACATCCAAATAGGTCAAAATAAACATGATTTGACCGAATTTATATCAAATTCATACCTCGGAATCACACGGGTCGTTGCATTTCGCTCCAACCAGACAGACTAGATTAGCGCTACGACTGCAACTTTCCAAAGGATTTTGCCTTGCTTCGACCTCCCGAATCCCATATACCTGATCTCCAAGAATGCAACAACTGTAAAGGGCCCTCCTAAGACTCTTCTGTGAGAGAAAACAGATGAATCCAGATCTTCCTGGAAAAGGGACAATGCAGGAATAAGTGCTGACTGGGCTCTCCACTGGAGAGGCACAGCACACAAATGTCTGGAGAAATGCACACACTAGGCAGCTGAACCTGCAAAAGATTGTTAGTGTTTACCTAGTCCAATGCCATCAACCATGCAACTGCAGGAATTTTGGGAGAAACCTTTGCTTTCCAGATACACCTAAAATAGGGGAAAAGAGGCAATGATAGAAGGAAGGACTTACAAGTGAAGGAACCTGAAATCTTTAGGGTCCAGGACTTCCGGTCCTCCCCATGCGGGAAAAAATAAGCAAGCATAAAAATCATGCTACTGACCTCACCTGCCTCAAGATTGTTGAGGCGCCTGGAGAAGAGGAAATTCTAACACACCATCCCATCCTCAGCATTATAAAAATCTGAAACAGGAGCATTATATAATCTGGAAATTCTAAACAAGAGATGAAAGACGACCGACAAGATATCCCCCATATCCACCTATCTTCCCAAATCCACACTCGAGAGCCCAAACCAATTTTAAAGCCGGTAAGGGGGTAAAAAACATGACTAACCTGGGAGATAAATTTCCAAGGACTGTTGTGTGTTACCTGTACTCTGGTTCCAGCGTTCCAACCATTTTCCCACATGCCAAGACTGCTTTTGATGACTCCATGCCAAAAAAACTCTCTCAAGGGGGAACTGCCACAACCACTTTCCTATCCAAGAGATGTTCTTAACCAAACCGCCAAATCCAAAACTTCCCAATTCCTTTGGCCTGCACACCACCTCACAGCTTACTATTGATCCTGTTTTTCCCCAGAGCCATGTCAGAGAAAATCCCGCGTCACCCTTTCCATCAAAGATGTTTACCTCCAATCAAATGTGGCTTTAGGGCTTCTATATATTCAAATAGGCATTGTTGCTGAGTTTGGTACAATGATTTAAAATTGGATGGAATGAAATAAGAAAAATAGAAGATATACAATGATTTGTAAGAACGAATATCATAAATTTAGCATGCCCCAATTTGGTTTTTAAGAAAATGCATTTAAAAGAGGTGATTTACAATTAAGAGTTTTTGAGGCTTAATAATTTCATTTTGTTGTAGTGTAAGGATAAGAAATTTGATGAAAATTTCATAATAGAGAAGAAATTCTTTTGCCTTGCTGGAATGCAAAAATTTAGGAATAATATTATATTAATTTTAAATATCCAAAAAATATATATTAAATAACCAAGGGTCCATTTGACAGCCCTTACTGGAAACTCCTTATAGCACTTGTCACCTATGATAAGTAGCCTGGAAAAATAGGTGGTGTTTGTTCTGTTTTTGAAAAAAATACCACTTAAATTTCTGAAGAAATAAATGGGCTGAAAAATACTTTTTTCAATAAGAAATCTAGAAATAATTTATAAAAACAATGTAAGTGACAAGTGCTATAATCAGTTTTCCACAAGTGATGTCAAACTGACCCTAAAAATCCGAGTAAAAACTGTATTAAAGTGGCATACACACACACACAAGCTCACAATTAACTCACCTTTTAAGCGTAGACAAATAGCTTAATCATCTATGCACTGTAATTGTGTTAATGACATCACATGTGTTGATGTTGTTGTTTCCCATTTTAGATTATTAGGGCAGTGCACCTATCGGAGAATTCATAGACAAGGTCTGTCAGTCACAGTTCATTATGAAAATCATGGCAATATGCTATTCTATTTCCCATGACTTTAGTCATGGGTGCAAAAACGAGTAATTACATTTACCGCCAAGCTCAAAATCTTTATAACATAACCAGCTGACACAATCGCAGTGTAGCACCCCCGGTTTGAGGTATTTAGCCTGTATTTATGCTTTTTTATGTGTTTGAAGTGCATGGAATGAGTTGGGAAGAGGTTGAGAGAGGTTGGAATGGTTTTGAATAAGTTTGTAGGCTTTTCTAAGGGCACACGGTTTGAGCACGGCTAGGGGAAACCGTGCAGATTCTCCAAGAAACCGTGCAGGGGGAGACAGTAGCCTTCGCACGGTTTGCCAAACCGTGCGGGACAACCGTGCGGACCCCCTTTCTCGAGGCAGTGGTTTGCGCACGGTTTTCCAAACCGTGCGGGCTAACCGTGCATCCACTTAAAGGAAGGGTTTTAAATCCGGGCTCCCTCGGACTTGACTTATTTCACTCCAATCTTCCCCCACTTGAGCCTCACTCGGGATTTTGAGTTCTCAAGGGTTGAAGTTGCTCTCTCATCCGTTTTGGAAGCGATTTGAAGAGGTTTCGAGGTGCTTTGAAGGTGATTTCTTCCGGGTAAGTCTCCCCTCTTGGTTTCTTTGTGGTTTTCTCTAGATTTACTCTTCCCTCTTTCTTAGCTTTCTAGATCTACATCCGTTGCATGTAGATCTAGGGTTGTGGTTGCCTTGGGTGTTAATTTTAAGGTTTGTGGATGTTGGGGAAGGGGATCTAGAGCGGTTTTGGTGGTGCGTTCACCGGATTTGAGGTGCGATTTCTTGTGGTTCGATTTCGCCGGAACTCTAAAGGTAGGTGACTTCTCTCTCGACTCCACTTGTTAGAACTTGAAGCTTGGTTGCAATTAATTTGTGTTGCTTAAAATTAATTGTGTTGATGTGCGAAATTGGATGGAAATCCCTTTGGTGATGGTTTGGGGATTTTTGGGAAAAGGGGTTTTGTGGTGAAATGCTCTTGTTGTGATTTTAAAATGGGATTTTAAAATGAGTTGCTTTGTTGGTTTGATTTAAATGATTTGAGAAAATGGTTTTTCAATAAAAAGGGTTGTTTTATTGAAATGGGAATTGGCGTGTAAAATGGTTAAAGGGTGTTTTCAATAAATGTTTGATTTATTGAAGTTGATTGACATGTAATGGAAGTGGTGAATTGCGTATTGTTGTGGCCTTGGTGGGTTATATGCTTGGTTATGACTTGTTGGAATGTTGTGTGGAAGTGGGCGGGAAGTACCACTATAAAAAGGGGATGGATAGTGGACGGAATGACCACCATCAAAAGAATAAGTGGGCGGGAAGTACCACTAGTAGGAATGGGTAAACGGGTTGGACGGAAGCACCACCGTTTTGGTTGCCTTGTTGTGAATTGCTTTGCAAGTTGGAAATTGTTGTGCTAACGTGTAAATGATGAAATGGCTTGTGACATGTTTGTTTGGTTTTCCCTTGATTGCTTGGTTTGGGTGAGGTGGCTTGGTAATGGTGTGTTTGACTTATGGTAATGGTTGAACTTGTGATTATTTTATATAAACTGCTTTATATAAATGTGCTAACGGTTTTATCCAAGTGACATGTGTAAAAAAGTCATTTGGGGAAAACATACTAAGTATTAGTACTCACCCCCTGCTTTGGCACTTGAGAGTGTTTTTGCAGATATCATATTCCGGGACACAGGTAAAGGTAAGCCATCTCATTGCTAGTGGTTCGTGGTGATGCTTGGGAGATGTGGTGGTGTTTGGAGCATGGAGCTTGGTGTGGAGCCGTGGAGTGTGTGTTGGTTTATTTTGGGTCTCTTGTTTAGTCTTTCGCATAGTACTCTGATATTGTGTTGGTTGTATTGGTTTGTGGGTTGTATTGTGGAATAGTGTGGTTCCTTTTTGGTAATGTATGGGTTTGGTTGTTTTGTTGTCATGCATCATATAGTTTATTGTTAGTGGCATTTTTGGTTGGTTGATAGGGCAAATCGTTCCCCAATGATCCTTGAAGCCCTTGGCATTTATTGTCAGCCTTTGACGCCTTGGGAACGTCGCTTAAGGCCAAGTAGCATTCCCCCGCCCTCTCAGGCCAATGAGATGGGGCGGGATGTTACAAGTGGTATCAGTTTGTTTGGTCCTTAGCTTTCAAGTGAGAGCAGTTGTTCGATCCTTAGTGTTGATCATTGGTCTTGGTGTTGACATTCGTTCTTGGTCTATTCCTTGAGTCGGGATGGTAGCAAGACGTAAGATTGTCGGAACTTGGAATGTATAGCATAAAAGGACGTAGCTAACCCTTTTATGCTGAACTTCAAGTTACCAGGGAGTTGAGTACATAAGTGGTTGGAGACACTTATAGACATTGGATATCTCATTGTTGTGGGTGTAGCCAATGAGAGGAGCATGGCATGCATGGTCAAAATGACTTCCCACTAGGATGCATATTTTATCTGGTATAATGAATTATGGTGTGATATGAATGTGTTGATGTTGAAAATCTATATTGGGTTTCAAAACGGAAGGATTTGAAACATGGAAACTGGTGGTATTTTGAAAATGGGTTGATTTTCAATAATGGTGGATTTTTCAAAATAGTGCTGTCACGACCCCCTCCTCACAAAGTGTACCCCTCCTGTTCCGGCAATGTGAGAAGGGAGATAATGACCCCCGAGTTCCGCCTCCAGTAGGCCCCGGGTTGGCGACTAGCACCGAGGGTATAGTAAACACACAAATGGGATGCATTACCCTCTAAGAGAACACATGCAGAAGAGAGAGATAAGATAGACACCATTCAACTCCAACTCAGAACTGGAATATAAAAGAAACCCAAGTGCATATATGAAATGTCATGCAAAAGTACTACAACTGGAAGGGAAAAACTGCAAGTACCCAAAAGAAAATAAAACAGCTGCAACTACAAGCCCGAACAGCTCCTGCAACCACAAACTAGTAGTAACCAGCCTGATTTCCAACCTGCTCCAAGTGACCTGAAAAACAGTTTATATATACATAGGGTGAGTATAACAGTATACTCAGTAGGATCCTCCCCGAAGCCTCTCGTGCAAAAGTAAAGAAAGCATGCTAAAGCACAATGAACAACAAGTGAAACTAACTCGTCACCTAAATAGGTATACTAAGTTCCCAACCTCACCATGACTACTCTCACCAAGTAACGCATACAAGAATATAGCATATAATAAAGAATACCAAAGGTACCCCGCTACTACTTCCCCACTGGTTTGCCGCTTTGCCCCAACGTCGCACGTCTTAAGCATCTCTCTCTAAAAAGGTTTGCCCGCAGACACCTGGGCGAAACACCACAATCTGCACCTCGTGCACCACAAAGGCTTGCCCGCAGATACCTGGGCGAAGCACCACACCATCCTCACAACCAAAGTAACCAGGTGGTTTCCGGGAGCCACCACAGCTCGCATAACGTGTATCATACGTCGGGTATTATACCTCAAACCATTACAACCCATACTCTGAGTAAGGATCCTCAAGCCATCACAGCCTATACATGTTACATCTATAGTAGTCCATAGGATACTATATCCAGAATATATGTGTGTGAATAACCACAAGCCATTACAACCCTCTACACACATATATGGGGAAAACTAACCGCTGTGCCTAATGGCACAAGTATCTACCAAGAGAAGAGAGCGGGGCCAAAGGGGGTAGTCAGCCATTCATCCTCCCACCAGAATGTTGGGGAAAACACCCCCCAGGGCTCAGAATCCCCGGGGTGTCAGTTGCCCTTATTGACAGGGTGGAGTAGCGTATAGAAACACAAAAAGTACAGAATATATTATTACTCACAACCACACTAAGGGCATAACCTGTCTTAGACACAACTGCAGTTAACGTCTCTCGGACTCCGGGCTGCCACTTCTAAGACTAGGTATCCTATAAGCACACAACCATTTAAAGAGCTTTAATAGATTACTTCTTTCCTTTTTTATCAATTCCACTATACGTTAATTAATTCTTTAAACATTAATTAACCATGAACAATCCACATTAAATTTCATTAGCATCACACCCAAAGTCAATTGTTCCTTCAAAAGATCACCACCTCATCGTTATGTTTCAGCGAACACCAACCCCATGAGTTAACACCAGTTATTCAAACATTCATTACAGAATTACTTTACCATATTCCCAGACATTCTAGAAAAACATTCTACGCTACTAGACACAAGGGGGCTCAACACGGTGAGTAGATGTACTACCCATCGAGTCTTTGCCGCCTATAGCAAGAGCGTAGACCCATCCTCCCTTGAGAAGCTAGACACGGAAAGCACGTGACATACCTCGCGCGTCTTCGCCTCCTTCAGAAGAAGGGTAAGCAAGACCAGCTGCCTTGAGCAGTGGGGAAAAGTAAAGCAGATAAACAATTAAAGAACCCGCAAGCATCCAACAATCACATCCATCCCATTCCATCATCCCTGGTGTCCTCCCCGACACCCACATGCATAAACCGATGCATCTCATCACTCTAGGCGTCATCCGCTGCCACAACCAAAAGGCCTCTATGCCCCCACATATCACAACACCCCTCCAGGGTCACGTCTCAACACAAGCACCAGGAAAACAAACATCACATCAATTGGGCTCTTGGCCCTTTAACAATCAAGAGGGTAACTCAGAACCCTTCAAGGAATTATCAAACAATCACAACTTTAAACCATCTTGAATTAACAGATTTATAATATGTTGGTTCCAAAATCGGGAACCTAACCACTAAGCTATCACAAATGATTATACATGCTTACTATGCCAATTTGATTAACATTGTTGGAGTCTGCATCCCACATCGGACTTGAGGTCCGGTGTGGTCTTTATTATTTGTTATAAATACACCCCAAGGGCTCCTTTGGAGAGATACCTTGGGGGTTCGGTCTCTCTCATTTTACTCTCAATCTACATGGTATCAGAGGGATTTACTCCCGACCCTCCCTCCTGATTTTTTTTTCTCCCTTCGTTTAGGGTTTCCCCGTCCGGGGGGCGGTGGCTCCAATCCAAATAGCCGCCGCCCCCCTCCCTCCGTGACTCCATCCGCGCGGCTCCCTCTATCTCCGACGGATCTCCCTCCAGTCCGGCGACCCCTCTCCGGCGCGACTCTTCTCCCGGCGGTGCTTCTCCCCGCGCGACGGCCTCGTCTGGCCGGCCTCCCGGTTCTGCCCGGATCGCGTCCTTCCAGCGAATCTCCCCTCCAGCGCCGCTCCTACCCTCGCCGGCCCTCCCGCGCGGCTGTCTCCTCGTCCCCCCTCCCTGTGCGCGACGGGTTCGGCTGCCGTTCCGGCTCCCGCAATTGCCCTGGCGCTCCTCCCGCTCCCGACCCAGGCGCCATCTCCCTCCCGATCCAGAGCTGCTGCGAAGTCCCAGGCGCCGTCTCCCTCTCTGCGCGCGGCCCGCTGCTCCTGTGCGGACATCCAGCCCTCGCCCCAGCGGAGCCCTCTCCCAGCGGTGCCATCGCCCCGACTTCTGGCTCCCGGCGCACTCGTCCAGGCACGACTCCCCTTCCCGGCGGCCCCTCCTCTCCCGACGCGACTCTCTTCCGGCAGATCTCTCCCTGCCGGATGACTCCCAGCGCCGGCTGCCTTCCTTCGATAGCCGACCTCTATATCTGCCGGCGCCTCCAATTCTGCCGGCCCCTCCACACCGGTGGCCTCCTCCGGCTTCCAGTGCCGCCTCCCGGCCTCCTGCACCCTCGCCGGCCTCCTCCTGCGGCATCCCCGCCTCGCCGGCATCTCCCGGCAACTCCCGGCAACCGCATCTCTATCCGCCGGCACGCCCATTCGCTGGCGCAGCAGCTCGACCACCTAGGATTTGGGGCCGTTGGCGCCGCCAGCCCCGCAACAATTCTGCGGAATCCTCGCCTCCCGTCGCCGGCTCCACAAATGCGGTTTTCCCGGTGCTAGTTTGGATTTCCCGGCGTTTCATCGACCGGCCCCACTAGTGCGGCAGTCCTGGCGTTCCGTCAACCGACCCGGTCTCTGTGTGGTTCATCTGCTGCGTCCGCGACATCATCCATCCATCATCCTGCGCAGGAGCTTCGATCGTGAGGGGGAGCAGCAGCCTTTGGAGCGTTCTTTTTATTTCGTCTGGTTTTGTAATTAAGCTGGGTATGTCCAGCTTGAGGGGGAGTGTTAGCGTCTGTTTTGTTGTTTTCTTTTCATTATGTGTCCAAGCTAGGTACACCTAGCTTGAGGGTGAGTGTTGGAGTCTGCATCCCACATCGGACTTGAGGTCCGGTGTGGTTTTTAATATTCATTATAAATACACCCCAAGAGCTCCTTTAGAGATACACCTTTGGGGGTTTGGGTTCCTCTCCTATTTTCCTAATTCTACAAACATCAAATTACCATAAGAACCATATTCGTTTTCATGCCTCTTTATCTTTGGCCAAACAAATATCAATTAGTCCCGGTTTACGTTCTTTACCAATTTCCATCAAGGACAACAGCTAAGCAAAACAAGCATAGATATCACACCCTCTAGCAAAACAAGAGGCAATAACATACGATTGATAACAATTCTTTATCCGGTTCAAAATATTTATTATGTCAATTCCATTGTCATTCAGCAAGATTAAACATGCTAACAATACAGTTGCACGTAAAAGAAAGAGAAGCAAAAAATCCCCTACCTCAAAGGTTTTCGACGAAAACCACAATGAACGAAGAACGCACAAGAAAGCCGGGTTGATTCTCTAAGAATCCTCCTTAATTCTCTTCTTCTAACACAACCAAGACCAAATCTCGTCATGTTTGACATTCACACACTTAGATCTACCCATAACGGGCATAGATCTAAGAAACCGAGAGAAGAGGAGTAGATCGAAGTAGATCTAAAAAACCAAACAAGAACGATCACATACCTCAAGAAAACCGACTTCGATTCGCCAAAAGAAGCATTTGGATCGCCTCCAAAACGCTTGGGAGAGGTTCTCCTACCTTCAAAGGGAGATTAATCCCGAGTTATGGCCGCTTAGGAGCTTAAACGAGCAATTTAGAGGCAAAACGATTGAGATCCACAACTTCAGGATCTAGATTAAGTGGCCGCACGGGTTAGTTCGCACGGTTTTGGCAAACCGTGCGCTAACCGTGCGTTAGCTACTGCCTTGGCCACCCTTCTCGCACGGTTTGGCCGCAATGGTTAGACAAACCGTGCGCCGCCCGTGCGGGAGCTACTGCCTCGTCAAGCACTCCTCGTACGGTTAGGTCGCATGGTTAGACAAACCGTGCGTTAGCCACTGCCTCCAAGATTAGCTACGCACGGTCTGGCCGCACGGTTTAGACAACCGTGCGCAGCCCGTGCGAAAGCTACTGCCCTTTAGTTCTCCTTAAAAGTCTACCCCAAACGCACCCCAAGTCACCTTAACCTCCCAGAACACCTCTAACGCCGCATTTTCACAAAGTAATGGACTGGAGAGGTCCGGGCCATTACAAGTGCAATATGAGAAATGTGAACTTGTGGAAAGCCTGGTTGTGATAGTTGTAGTGTAATTGAACTGGAATTTGTGAATCAGTGTGTTGCTAAAATAGGACTTGTGGTTTTTGTATTGATAGAAATGGTACAGGGTTGGCGTCGTAGAGACTAACCGGAGGAGGCTGCTGAAAATGTGGTTGCACCTGAGCCCCAGGTGAACCAACAGCTAGTGCAGAGTATAATGCAAGCTTTCCAAGCAGTAGGAAGTGCGAATAAAGAGGATGAACCAAGACATGTGGATCATGCGGTTCAGTTTCAAAGGCAGAATCCACCCATCTTTAGGGGTGATTCAGAGCCAGAGAGGGCAGAAACATGGTTGAATAGAATGAACAAGATCTTTGAATTCTTGGGAACACCGGTAGAGTTGAAAGTGAAGTTGGCCACGTATATGTTGGAAGATCTGACCCTTCAGTAGTGGGAGTTGGCGGTCCAAGCTGGAACATTCCAAGGTATGACTTGGGACAGATTTGAGGAATTGTTTAACAAACAATTCTACCCTCATACATTCAGAATTCAGCGCACAACGAATTTCTTCCGTTTGAAATAGGAGAACCTTTCGGTAACGGGGTATACAACTAAGTTTATGAACTCAGTGAGGCTTGCACCTGAGGTGGCGGGTAGTACATTGTTGAAAGTTCGTATCTTCGAAGCTGGTTTGAGGCAGGACATTCGGTCCAAGATAGCAGCGCTGTGTATAGATGATTATACGGAGATGGTGAATAGAGCCTCGGTGGCCGAAAGGGATCTCTTGGGGGCTGCGAGCGGAGGAAGTTTATTAGTACGCGTGGGCAATAGCGGGAGCTCGAACGTTGAGTTCAAACGGAAGAGGGACACTTATTTCCAGGGTGAGAGTATGACTCAGAATCCAACTACAGGATCGGTGAATCTTCCTCCGAAGCCTCAGAGTAAGCCGAAATGTTTTCAGTGTGGTTCTATGAGACACATCAAGCGGGATTGTACGACACAACCTCGAGCATGTCATAATTGTAAGCAGATGGGGCACCTTCAGCGGTATTGTCGGAATGCTCCGAGGTCGGGTGTCCGTGACACTCCTCAGGGGTCGCAGGGGTCACAGGGGTCTTATACCTCGACGAGACGGGAGCAGAAACATACCCCTCGGCAGCAGAGTAAAGTGGGTCATGGTGATTCTCGGAATACCACGACACCTCAGCAGGGCAATAAAGAGAAGAGCGTGGCAAACAAACAGTTGTTTGGAGCTGAGCAGGTTGTGGTGGATGATCAGTCGGGACCATCCATGGTGCGAGGTACGGTTCTTTTAAATTCCACGTTGATGCAAGTGTTGTTTGATATGGGTGCTTCCCATTCTTTTATTGCTTCTCGCGTCGTTGATTTGTTGGGTTTACACGTGGAAATGATGCCTTCTGTTTTGAAACTACAAACTCCTCTGGGTCAAAGAGAGTGTCGAGCCTTCCTATGTCGAGGCTGTTATTTAGTTGTGGAGGGCATTGATTTGACGTGAGACTTCTCAGTGCTTGAGATGAATGTGTACGATATAATCTTGGGAATGGATTGGTTGACAATGTTTAAGCTCCACATTGACTGTTATGCACGAACGATTAGTTTTGTGACGCAGGATGGCGTGAGACATCTCTTTAGAAGGGAGAAGAATGAGAAGTAGGGTGCAACAGGCTTGTTGGCACCGGTGGTTGGCATGATATCATATCGGTTAGCGGCTTTGTCATTGGCAGCAGTGGAAGGTATTGAGAAAAGTGTTCTTCTAGTAGTCGTGGATCAGTTTATGGATGTATTTCCCGAAGAATTCTCAGGGTTGCCACCCGTGAGGGAAGTGGAATTTACGATTGATCTCCTTCCGGGGACCAGTCCCCCCATCTCACTTCCGTCTTACCGAATGGCACCAGCAGAATTGCGGGAATTAAATGTGCAGTTGGAAGAGTTAGAAAACAAAGGGTCCATCCGGCCTAGCACGTCTCCGTGTGCACCACCAGTTTTGTTTGTTAAAAAGGCGGATGAAACCTTGCGGCTCTGTGTTGATTATCGTAGAATTAATCATGTTACGATAAAAAACCGATATCCACTTCCACGCATTGATGATTTGTTTGACCAGTTGAGGGGAGTTCAGTGGTTTTTCAAGATTGACTTACGATCAGGGTATCATCAGCTGCGGGTGCGGAAGGAGGATATTCAAAAAACAGCTTTCAGAAGTAGATATGACCATTATGAGTATGTGGTTATGCCCTTTGGTCTAACGAATGCATTAGCGGTGTTCATGGCATTGATGAATAGGATATTTCAGAGATATCTGGATGTTTTTGTGGTGGTATTTGTCGATGATATACTGGTGTATTCGAGGACAAGGGTAGAGCATGAGCATCACTTGGCGATCGTATTGGGGATCTTGAGGGATCATCGGTTGTATGCCAAATTGTCAAAGTGTGACTTTTGGATACAGGAGGTTCGTTTCCTTGGCCATGTTATTTCTGAGAGGGGTGTTTCTGTTGATCCGAAAAAAACAGAGGCGGTTATCTCCTGGCAACCGCCAAAGAATGTTTTCGAGATACGGAGCTTCCTTGGTTTAGTTGGGTATTATCGACGTTTTGTTCGTGATTTCTCACGATTGGCTTCGCCGATGACAACTTTGACAAGGAAGAATGTTCTATTTCAATGGGATGAGCAGTGTCAGAAATGTTTTGAGGAGCTAAAGGGTTGCCTTACATCAGCACCAATCTTGGTTTTGTCAGAACCAGGGAAAGGGTACGTGGTGTATTGTGGCGCATCGGGATCAGGGTTTGGGTGTGTTCTCATGCAAGGGGATCATGTGGTTGCATATGGTTCACGACAGTTGAGGTTGTATGAGAAGAACTACCCAACACATGATTTAGAGTTGGCAGCAGTGGTTCATGCTTTAAAAATGTGGGGTCATTATCACTTCGGTGAGAAATTTACAGTGTTTACCGATCACAAGAGTTTAAAGCATATCTTCTCACAATGAGATTTGAACATGAGGCAAATGAGATGGATGAAATATCTCCAGATGTTTGATTTCGACTTAATGTACACACCGGGTAAGGGAAATTCGGTGGTGGATGCATTAAGTAGGAAATCATATGCTCAAGTGGTGAAGCAGATATCAGATCAGTGGCAGTTGATGTCGGTCATAGCCGACATGCGGTTGGAATGTGAGGACCGGGGTGACAGAGCGGTCTTCTTTCCAGTTTTGTTTTTCCCTGACTTGGTTGGTGTTGGACCCCATTTAAGGTTAAATGGGTATTTCTGAGTCCCACATCGGACTTACCCACCTTGTAATTAAATTTACTCATCTATAAAAGAGTATCCCCACCTCACATTGAGGTAAGGGGAATTCACCTCTAACATGGTATCAGAGGGATCTTCATCCCGACCCTCCCTCCCAGCGGCTTCCCGGTTCTGACTGGCCCCGCCTCTCTCCCCCCCTCCTCTGGCTCTGCCCTACTCTCCCGGCAACCCTCCCTCACGGCGGCCCTCCCTCCCGGCAGCCCTCCCTCCCGGCGGCACTCCCTTCCGGCGGCCCTCCCTTCGCGCCACAGCACCCTCGCCCCGACGCCTCGCCCTCGGCGCGCCTCGCCCCGGCTCCCGGCGGCACTCCCTCACGGCGGCCCTCCCTTCGCGCCGCAGCACCCTCGCCCCGACGCCTCGCCCTCGGCGCGCCTCGCCCCGGCTCTCGGCGGCACTCCCTCACGGCGGCCCTCCCTTCGCGCCGCAGCGCCCTCGCCCTCGGCGTCTCACCCCGGCGCCTCGCCTCGCCGCCTCGCCCCGCCGCCTCGCCTTCGGCGCGCCTCGCCCTCGGCGTCTCGCCCCCAACGCCTCGCCCCGACGCCCTCACCCCGGCGCCCTCGGCGTCTCACCCCCGACGCCTCGCCCCGACGCCCTCGCCCCGACGCCCTCGCCCCGGCGCCCTTGCCCCGACGCCCTCGCCCCGGCGCCCCGGCGCCCTCGCCCTCTCCCAGCGACTCCCCTCCCGGCGCCCTCTCCCGGCGGTGTTCCCGGCCCTGGCTTCCGGCGCACGGCGCGCCCAGGTTCCGCACCGCCCTCGGCCCCGCGACGCTCCTGCCTAGCACCCGCGCCCTGGCGCCCGCGCCCTGGCGCCCGCGCCGCCCCTGCTCAGCCGCCCCATCCTAAGCGCGACCCCCTGTCGCTGCTCCCTCCGGCGACCTCTCCAGGCCGCCTCCCTTCCACCGCACGACTTCCGGCGAACAGGTCCCGCGCCCACCCTCCATGGACGCATCCTCAGTTCTGCCGTCCTTGATCACGGCCTCCTCCCGGCTTGTCGATGACCGACTGGATGCCACTAATTTCTCCGTCTGGCAGAAGACGGTCTTGATGTCCCTCCGCGGCATGGGACTTCATTCTCATCTTGAGAAACCCCCACCCGAACTCACTGACCCCAAGTTCGACTCTTGGCAGCTGGCGGACAGCAAAATCTTCGCCTTACTGGTCAACTCCATGGACCGGTCCGTGAAAGATGTCACCAGGACTGCCAACACCGTCAAAGAGCTATGGGATTCCTTGATTGTCATGTTCTCCGAGACCAATAACTTGGCTCGGGTCTCCGACGTTCTCCAGCGCCTCTCCCATCTCCGCCAGCAGGATCGGACCTTCCCAACCTACTTCATGGAATGGAAGGGTCTCCGCGACGAACTGCAGGAACTCTGGCCTATTCCTCAAACTCCGGCCGAAGCGCAGACTCAACGGGACCAGCTCTGCCTATTCAATCTCCTGAATGGCCTTACACCAGACTACGCCACGACGACCACTGAGATGCTAGCCAGCCCGTCTACACTGGATATCCCGCAGGTCTATCATCGCCTGCGCGTCTATCCCTGCTCATGCCGCAGACCTCCCTTCTCGGTTGGGCTACCCCTCCACCTCCGCACTTCATCAACTCTACCCCGATATTAGTCCCCGTTTATCTTTTCCTTGTGAGTCGTGTCGTTTTGCGAAACATCATCGCACGTCATATCCTCGAGTTGACACACGGGCCGCCAACCCCTTTGATTTGGTTCATTCCGATGTATGGGGTCCCTGTGCCACCTTGAGTCAATCTGGGTATAAATATTACATCTCTTTCATTGATGATTATTCCCGGATGACATGGCTTTATCTTCTTCAAGATCGGACAGAGGTTCTCTCCATCTTTCAGACCTTTTTCCATGAGATCCAGACACAGTTTTCTATCCCTGTCAAATGTCTCCGATCTGACAATGGGCGAGAATACTTATCCACTCACTTTCAGTAGTTTCTGCGGGCCCACGGCATCATCCACCAGACCTCCTGTCCTGATACCCCTTAGCAAAATGGGGTGGCCGAGCAGAAACACCGGCATATTTTGGAAACCGCTCGTGCCCTCCTCTTCCACCGCCAGGTACCTCTTCTCTTCTGGGGGGATGCCATCCTCACTGCTACTTACCTTCTGAATCGTCTTCCCTCCTCCATCCTTCAGGGGGAGACTCCCTTTCATACCCTGTTCCCCTCTAGTCCTCCTCACTCCCTTCCACTCCGCGTCTTCGGATGTCTCTGTTATGTTCGGGACACTCGCCCCAATCTCTCCAAACTTTCTCCCAAATCCCTTCGCTGTATTTTTCTTGGATATTCCCGCACTCAGCGCGGGTACCGATGCTTCTCTCCAGACCTCTGTCGGTATATCACCTCTGCCGATGTATCGTTTGTCGAGACCTCTCCTTTCACTCTCCCCTCTCCTTCTCCCGACACTACCATCGATGACTGTCTTCCGCTCTTCGTTCACCCGCCTCTGGTGTCTCCCCCGCCCGGTCATCTCTTTGGCCGGACCTACTCCCGTCGTCCTTCCGCTGTACCTCCCATCCCGACCGAGGACACCATTGTTCCTGCTTCGTCCGATGCTCCTGTCACAGCTCCCGAGGACGTGCTGATTGCGCTCCGGAAAGGTACTCGCTCGTGTCAGACTACTCCTCTCTTTGTCTCTTCATACAGGGGTCTGTCAGTGCTGGAGACCGTGTCGATTCCTCGGACAGTTGGTGAAGCAAAATCTCACCCCGGGTGGCTAGCCGCCATGAGGGATGAATTGCAAGCTTTGGATGACAACCATACCTGAGATCTTGTTCCACTTCCGGCGGGCAAACAGGCGGTCGGCTGTAAATGGATTTTCACGATCCGTCTCAATCCCGATGGCTCTCTTTGCCGCCTCAAAGCCCGGCTTGTCGCAAAGGGGTTTGCTCAGACATATGACATCGACTACTTTGAGACCTTCTCTCCAGTCGCAAAGATGACCTCTGTCCGCCTTTTCCTCTCACTGGCTGCTCATCATCACTGGCCGCTTCATCAACTAGATGTTAAAAATGCTTTTCTCCATGGCTTTCTTGATGAAGAAGTCTACCTCCAGCAGCCTCCTGGTTTTTCTGCCTCTGGTGCCGACCGACATGTCTGTCGTTTCCGTCGCTCCCTCTACGGCCTCAAGCAGTCTCCTCGAGCTTGGTTTGGCCGCTTCAGCACGGTCGTCACAGCCTTTGGCCTCTCTCGCAGTATGAAAGATCACACAGTCTTCTTCCGTACGACGGCGCACGACTGTATCTTGCTTGTGGTTTATGTTGATGACATCATCATCACAGGGAGCGACTCCAGAGGCATCGCCAGCCTCAAGGCGCATCTTCACCAGCACTTTCACACCAAGGATCTTGGTCCCCTCACTTACTTCCTTGGCATCGAGGTCTCCCGGACTGCGGACACTATTTCTCTCTGCCAGCGCAAGTATGCTCTTGATATCTTGCAGGATGCCGGGTTGAGCACAACCACCGCCGTGGACACTCCACTTGAGCCTGGGGAACGCTCCCTTCATTCCGACTCGGAACCATTTCCTCATCCCGAGAGCTATCGACGCCTGGTCGGTAAACTCAACTACCTCACCATGACGCGTCCCGACATTGCCTGTGCCGTTGGCAAAGTTAGCCAGTTCATGGAGCATCCCACCAGATCTCAGTGGGATGCTGTCCTTCGCATTGCCAAATACATCAAGAAAGACCCTGCCCGTGGCCTTCAGTACTCACATTATGCTCACATGGATGTTGAGGCCTTCTGTGATGCGGACTATGCCGGCTGCCTCGGTACCCGCAAGTCTACTTCGGGTTTCGCCGTGTTCTTCGCCGACAATCTCATCTCTTGACGCAGCAAGAAGCAGACTGTCGTCTCCCGGTCGAGTGCCGAGGCCGAGTATCGAGCCATGGCCACCGTCACTACTGAGATCCTCTGGCTTCGTCATCTCCTCCATGAGCTCGGTTTCCCCGCATCGACTCCTGCTCATATCTGGTGTGACAATCAGGCCGCCACGAAGATTGCCTCGAATCCCGTCTTCCATGAACGGACGAAGCATATCGAGGTGGACTGTCACTTTCTCCGCCACCATCTGGAGCAGCACCATATCGGTTTCGGCCATATCCCGACGGCCGATCAGCTTGCCGATCTCTTCACCAAAGGTCTTCCAGGAGCTCGCCTTGAGTCTCTCACTACCAGGCTGGGTATTCACAGCCTCCATGGCCCAGCTTGAGGGGGAGTCTGAGATGGTCATGTGTCTTGTTATCTTTGTTTTCTTTGTTTCTTTGTGGGACTCTATCCAATCTGGGCATGTCCAGCTTGAGGGGGAGTGTTGGACCCCATTTAAGGTTAAATGAGTATTTCTGAGTTCCACATCGGACTTACCCACCTTGTAATTAGATTTACTCATCTATAAAAGAGTATCCCCACCTCACATTGAGGTAAGGGGAATTCACCTCTAATAGTTGGTTTGGTTAAAGAGGCACAGACATCTGATTTTGAATGTGCCACGATGAGGTCGAAACTCAATGGCGGGGAGACCATTGAGAACTGGGAACTGAATAAGAATTCAGTCTTGTGTTTTCAGAATCGGATAGTGGTACCAGTAGCTTGTCGGGAGGAACTTCTCAGGGCTTATCATCATTCCAAGTGGGCTGTCCATCCTGGAATTCAGAAGATGTATAAGGCGTTGAAAGTGCAGTTTTGGTGGGATGGTATGAAAAGGGATGTGGCCAGGTTTGTCTCGAGATGCTTGACTTGTCAGCAGGTCAAGGCAGAGCATCAGCCGCCAGCAGGCATGTTGCAGTCTTTACCTATCCCAATGTGAAAATGGGAGCAGATAGCAATGGATTTTGTGACAGATCTCCCAAGAACGGTCAGGAAACACGATGCCATATAGGTGATAGTGGATTGACTCATAAAGTCGGCCCATTTCATCCCGATTCGTGAATCTCATACGGTGGAGGATCTGTCCAAAATCTATATCCGGGAGGTGGTAAAGAGGCATGACGTTCCAATTTCGATTGTATCAGATAGAGATCCGAGGTTCACATCTCGTTTTTGGAAATCGTTGCAGCAAGCCCTTAGAACACAGTTGATTATGAGCACGGCGTATCATCCTCAGACGGATGACCAATCTGAGAGGACGATATAAACCTTGGAGGATATGTTAAGGGCTTGTGTGATGGATTTTGCTGGTTCATGGGAGGAGCACTTACCGTTGGTGGAGTTCTCCTATAATAACAGTTATCAAGCTTCGATACATATGACTCCGTTTGAGGCTTTGTATGAGCGTCCTTGTCGTTCTCCACTATGTTGGGTGGAGACGGGCGAGACTTCGATGATCGGACCAAGCCTTGTCCAAGAAACTACGAAAAAGATCAAGTCGATCAGGAAGAGGATGGAGGCGACTCAAAGTCGTCAGAAATCGTATGTGGACCATCGTCGACGACCGTTGTCGTTCGAGGTGGGTGATCATGTGTTTTTGAGAATCTCTCCTAGGTTGGAACATCGCCGGTTTGGGAAGCAGAGTAAGTTATCTCCGAGGTATATTGGGCCTTTTAAGATACTTGAGAGGATTGGAGAGGCGGCTTATCGTTTGGCTTTGCTACCACGGTTTAGTCCGGTGCACAATGTGTTTCATGTGTCGCAGTTGAAAAAGTATCAGTCGGATCGTGACCATGTGATTCGTTGAGATGATGTTGAGCTAGAACCAGATGCTTCCTTGGTGCACGTGCCAGTGCGGATTGTGGATAGGCAGAAGAAAGTTTTGCGTGGTAAAAGCATCGGTTTAGTTCGTGTTTTGTGGCAGCATGGTCAGATTCAAGAGTAGACATGAGAGCGGGAGAAAGAGATAGCCGAGTAATGGTCTGAGCTCTTTCGGCAAAGCAATGGTTCCCTACTTTCCGAGGACAGAAAGTCCAATGGTGGGGAGAATGTAACACCTCCGGTTTGAGGTATGTAGCCTGTATTTATGCCTTTTTATGTGTTTGAAGTGCATGGAATGAGTTGGGAAGAGGTTGTGAGAGGTTGAAATGGTTTTGAATAAGTTTGGAGGCTTTTCTAAGGGCACACGGTTTGAGCACGGCTAGGGGAAACCGTGCGGATTCTTCAGGAAACCGTGCAGGGGGAGACAGTAGCCTTCGCATGGCCTACGCACGGTTTGCCAAACCGTGCGGGGCAACCGTGCGAACCCCCTCTCTCGAGGCAGTGGTTTGCGCACAGTTAGCGCACGGTTTGCCAAACCGTGTGGGCTAACCGTGCGGCCACTTAAAGGAAGAGTTTTAAATCCGGGCTCCCTCAGATTTGACCTATTTCACTCTCAATCTTCCCCCACTCGAGCCACACTCGGGATTTTGGGTTCTCAATGGTTGAAGGTGCTCTCCCACCTGTTTTGGAAGCGATTTGAAGAGGTTTCGAGGTGGTTTGAAGGTGATTTCTTCCGGGTAAGTCTCTCCTCTTGGTTTCTTTGTGGTTTTTTCTAGATTTACTCTTCCCTCTTTCTTGGTTTTCTAGATCTACATTCGTTGCATGTAGATCTAGGGTTGTGGTTGCCTTGGGTGTTAATTTTAAGGCTTGTGGATCTTAGGGAAGGGGATCTAGAGCGGTTTTGGTGGTGCGTTCGCCGGATTTGAGGTGCGTTCGCCGGATTTGAGGTGCGATTGCTTGTGGGTCGATTTCGCCGGATCCCTAAAGGTAGGTGACTTCTCTCTCGACTCCACTTGTTAGAACTTGAAGATTGGTTGCAATTAATTTGTGTTGCTTAAAATTAATTGTGTTGTTGATGTGCGAAATTGGATGGAAATCCCTTTGGTGATGGTTTGAGGATTTTTGTGAAAAAGGATTTTGTGGTGAAATGCTCTTGTTGTGATTTTAAAATGGGATTTTAAAATGAGTTGCTTTGTTGGTTTGATTTAGATGATTTGAGAAAATGGTTTTTCAATAAAAAGGGTTGTTTTATTGAAATGAGAATTGGCGTGTAAAATGGTTAAAGGGTGTTTTCAATAAATGCTTGATTTATTGAAGTGGATTGACATGTAATGGAAATGGTGAATTGCGTATTGTTGTGGCCTTGATGGGTTATATGCTTGGTTATGGCTTGTTGGAATGCTGTGTGGAAGTGGGCGGGAAGTACCACCATAAAAAGGGGATGGATAGTGGACGGAAGAACCACCATCAAAAGAATAAGTGGGCGGGAAGTATCACTAGTAGGAATGGGTAAACGGGTTGGACGGAAGCACCACCGTTTTGGTTGCCTTGTTGTGCATTGCTTTGCAAGATGGAAATTGTTGTGCTAACATGTAAATGATGAAATGGCTTGTGGCATGTTTTTTTGGTTTTCCCTTGGTTGCTTGGTTTGGATGAGGTGGGTTGCTAAGGGTGTGTTTGACTTATGGTAATGATTGCACTTGTGATTA